>OU862917.1:49646726-51001101 GCA_917880885.1 Limnephilus marmoratus | reverse complement strand
TACCTACCAGCTTCAGTATAATTACACAATTGAAGGCACACAGCATGTACCTTCTAGTTTTACCCTACTAGCAAAACTAACGCAAAGGGCCTATCTTCCCTCTGCGCAACTGAAGATACACCTCGTATAGGTATCTTCCAGTTCAACCGCCATAACAAGACTGACTCTGTTCCAAAATCACAATACTTAAAGGAAATCATACAAAAGGAGCAAAAAGCGAGACAAAACATTTGAACCGCTCCCACATCTGGATTTTAAAATCCCGCAATAAAACAATTGCCAAAGTCGGCCCAAAATGGCCACCCATAAAATTAAGTCCATCATACAATACTGAAATGGAGAAATGGGGGAAACTAACATTAAAAATTCCCAGATCTCAAATTCTTAAATTTAACCCCCAATAAAACAATAAAATTACTTTAAAAGGTTGCCAAAATGGGCACACCAATATAGATACATTTTAAACCTAAGAGATTAAGTTCCTTTAGTGTGGGTCATAAAATAACCGCCAGAAAACCCTTTCTATGGGTTCTATGTTTTCGCAATGTACAGGTATACACAACTACTTAAAAATAAACAATTTGAGAAATTAACCCTTTGTTCCTTATCGGTAAAGGTATGCCCCCATATAATATCAGGCCGAATATATTATTTCTAAAGGTTGGGAGCTTACTTGAAAAACCCAAGGAAGAATTTTATTTGCAAAGGTGAAAATACGTTTAACTAAAATGACTAAAATAACACGAATGATACGACTAATTTTTATTACTTAAAGCGAAATGGATAAATCGCATTCTGGAACAAACAGTCAATTTAATCATATTTGCACTTCTGACGGATATTAATCTAATTTCTTTCTTGAACATATCAAATCCAATAACCTAAGTGGGGGGCCCTAAAATCTAATATTTATTTCAAATTAGCGAGTTCCCGGCATGCGTTGCGATGCCATTAATAAAGGAATTGTTTCTCCCTGCGTGTCTTTTCGGCCACCCCTTCCCCCCATGTCCCCTTCCCCTGACGAGTTCCCCCTCCATCTTGCCCGCCTTCCCTCTCCTCTCTCCCGCGACCCCCCTCCCGCGATCCCCTCCTATCTCCCGCGTTCAATATATTCAGTCCCATTAAAATTTTCAAACGGCCGGATGACCTATTGCAATTTTATTTATAAATTTTCATATTTTAAGTACTAACGTTCATTTTTATATATATTATTATAAGAACAAGCAAACAAATTGGGTACCTAAGGTAGATACTTAGAATGTAAAATAAATATAATTTTTGATTTTTATTTATTTATACTGGGTTTTTACAGATTTTTCTCACTCACTTGATAACTATCTAGTTAAAAAAAAACTCAGTTAATTATACCTACAAATAAGGCAAATAGATTAAAGAATACATAAAATCAATCAATGAAATTATACATTTGTATATTTTTTAAATTATTTTAAATTGTTTAAATTAAAATAAGATAAACAAAAAAACAATTTGGTATAGAAAATTATAAAAATATAAAGTCTATTTAAATGACAGATAATAATAAGAGACATATTTAGAGATACAAATGATACATAATAAAATAGCACAACATATTTTTCAGCAATCGCAGAACACTTTCTCTGAATCCATATAGATTATCGACAAAAATATCTACTTCAGCACACCATCTTATTGTATAGTCGACACATTATGGGGACATTCCTTTACCGATAAGGAACAAAAGGTTAATTTCTTATAGTCGAACAGAAACTAAGTGAACGGTCAAAGTCCAAACTCAGTAATCAAATTTACAGGTAAAGCAACACGAGAAGGTTCACGACTTAAAATTAATTTTACTAAACAAAATGTTTTTATTATGTTCGGGACTGAATTTAAGTCTGATTAAGGATTGAATGAAAATGCGTAGGTGTTTAAAAATACCTACAAGGTGTCCGGTAACTCATATTACATATATATTTCAGAAACAAGGAAATTCTTAGACAGGTTTTATCAGATGCTAATAAATAAAGCGGTAACAAATTTATGAGATATTTAAATTTTAATAATACTTGATTTTTACCCCCGGCTGGGATTTTACAAATTATTTTTTTTAAAGAAAAAAATACCTAAATGTGCACATCAACATAAAACAGCATACTTTTTACAATACGATGAACTTGTTACATCGGTAAATTTTTATTTGTGATTAAAAAATATTTATTTTACATTCCAATTATAGAGGGTTCTTCGAGGAATGTCACAAACTGATTTTCAAATTAATTTTTGAAGACTTTGGAATTCATTTCAGAATGGTAAAATCCAGATGTGGAAGCAGTTCAAATATTCTGTCTCACCATTTCTTTATGTTTTTCTTTAAATATTGTGATTTTTGAAGAGAGAGTTAGTCTTGCTGTTAGAGTGAAGGAGTGTTGTTGTTACGGTGGAACTGAAAGATACACGAGGTGTATCTTCAGTTGCGCAGAGGGAAGATAGGCCCTTTGCGTTAGTTTTGCTAGTAGAGTAAAGCTAGAAGGTACACGCTGTGTGCCTTCACTTGTGTAATTATACTGAAGCTGGGAGGTACGAGTCGTACCTACGGTTCAGTATTGGAAAAACTGACAATAGAGAAATCGAAGTAGAGACTTCGATATTTGTCAGTATGGTGTGGTCGTGGACCACCCGAGAGAGGGTAGATAGACCCTCTTGTAATACTGGTATTTATTACATTAAATAAATTGTGCTGAAGAAGAAGAAAAATAAGTGTGTTCCTGCCAACTCCATTCTGTTGTGTTCTCGTACCACGATAGTAGAAATAATTATAACTAAAAAAAGTACATATTCAATGTAGTTTACAAATAGATTACATCAATCAGTACAAAAAAATTAACAAATAGAAAGTAATGTAAGAACGATTACACAGAAGTGGCATAATTATACAATATTTTTAGTTAAGCATAGCCTGCCTCACTAGGTGAACCTGTATTGAGGCAGAATTTTGTGTGAATTGTTTCCCGCAATTTTATCTATGGTTTTTTATAAATGTATAATGTAGGTTTCTATAAACAAAAACTTTATTTTAGTTTACATTATTGTTTGCATACACACAATACAAAAACTGCAAGGTTATTACTATAATAACAACTGGATTATTACAACTGATTTTAAGTGTATTAGATTCAAAATATTCGATTTTGTTTAGTAACATATGTGTAGGTTGTTCTTCGATTAAATTCATTAATTTAAAGAGTTAACTGGAAAATTGAATTTTGATTTAACAATCAATGGTTTGCAAAATGTCATACTCAAATTGTGACATTTTTGACAGTTTCGTAAGAGTTTTTGTAATGATTAAAAAACTTCTCAGATGTATTGTCATGTGGTTGTAGGTAATAATGCAGAAACCTTCGCGAGAGTGGAAAAAAGGTATTTTGAAATTGAACATTGTATGTGCTTAATATACTTAGCAATGCATAGACAACTCACATACGTATATACAAACATATATTGTTTTATGAGGTGACATCAGTTTGGTATAGAACGTAAAAATTTTGTAAAATAAACCACTTTTGTAAAATGTACGTTCTTCTATAAATAAATCGTGTGTTAAATAAAAACTGCAGAGTTATATTTATGGTCCTGTATTGCAGGCGTGTCCGTGTGGCTAAAGTACCTACGCTCAATTTCTCTATACCGGTATTGATGAAACATTTTAAAATATCAAAATACTTTTAAGCACATTAAGTCTAGTATTTATGCCTATAAGTATCGCCAAGATCTTTCAATTCCTGGCCCCCTAGCCCAGTCGATCGATATGGATTGATAGGATAACTTTCGGTAACTTCTCATCGTTCTCTACAGGAAGACTGCAGATCGCTAACGTACAAACAAAAGTTGACTTGGAATTTATTAAGAACACCTAGTCATTGTGAACTGCTATTTATTCGTTGGTGATCTGCAGTCATGCTGCAGTATGCTCAATTTCATCATGACCTTAATTCGGGCACACTGACATGCACACAACACACACCTATCGGTTTCAACTAACGATGCTTACCATTACCAATTGTTGAACGCTGAAAAATAATAAAAAAAGCGTTCAGCCGCGATCCGCAGAATACTAATGAATGAAATAAATCATTGTATGAACGAAAGCAAACGCTCGTATAATCGCGGTGATGTTGATGACTTATAGTAAACAAAATAAAGAGCGCATTAATGACTTTACAATACAAGCTCAACAAGGTTGGGGAACGTACCCATACTACGTTACCCGTTGAGGGGGGAGGGGGGGGTCTTCAAAATACCACGCTTGGTAAAAATGAGCGGCGGGGGGCTTAGTAGCTTAAGTAGCTTAAGTCTATTTTCCACTGGGATATTTGAATTAACTGCTATGCAATGTGACAGTGTTTTACTTCGAGCTACGTCACGCGTTTGAAAATTCGTGACGTAGCGTAAGTCTATGTTCCACTGGGATATTTGAATTAACTGCTATGCAATGTGGCAGTGTTTTACTTCGAGCTACGTCACGCGTTTGAAAATTCGTAACGTAGCTTAAGTCTATGTTCCACTGGGATATTTGAATTAACTGCTATGCAATGTGGCAGTGTTTTACTTCGAGCTACGTCACGCGTTTGAAAATTCGTGACGTAGCTTAAGTCTATGTTCCACTGAGATATTTGAATTAACTGCTATGCAATGTGGCAGTGTTTTACTTCGAGCTACATCACGCGTTTGAAAATTCGTGACGTAGCTTAAGTCTATGTTCCACTGGGATATTTGAATTAACTGCTATGCAATGTGGCAGTGTTTTACTTCGAGCTACGTCACGCGTTTGAAAATTCGTGACGTAGCTTAAGTCTATGTTCCACTGGGATATTTGAATTAACTGCTATGCAATGTGGCAGTGTTTTACTTCGAGCTACGTCACGCGTTTGAAAATTCGTGACGTAGCTTAAGTCTATGTTCCACTGGGATATTTGAATTAACTGCTATGCAATGTGGCAGTGTTTTACTTCGAGCTACGTCACGCGTTTGAAAATTCGTCACGTAGCTTAATTAAGTCTATGTTCCACTGGGATATTTGAATTAACTGCTATGCAATGTGGCAGTGTTTTACTTCGAGCTACGTCACGCGTTTGAAAATTCGTGACGTAGCTTAAGTCTATGTTCCACTGGGATATTTGAATTAACTGCTATGCAATGTGGCAGTGTTTTACTTCGAGCTACGTCACGCGTTTGAAAATTCGTCACGTAGCTTAATTAAGTCTATGTTCCACTGGGATATTTGAATTGACTGCTATGCAATGTGGCAGTGTGTTACTTCGCGCTACGTCACGCATTTGAAATTTCGATAGCGGCCCGATGAAATTTTTTTCGAACGCATTTTCTACAAACCTTGGTTATAATATATATACTTCTTATATAGGCACGTGGTGGAAATCTCAAAATGGCAATCCAAAAACAAGGCAATTATATTATCTTCGATTCCGTAGTAATAGGTAAACTGCGAAAAACTGTCTCGGCGCACATTGGCACGTGCCAATGGGACTCCCTCAACCACTCTCTCCCGATCCGGCCTGCCATGCAGCTTGTGGGCAAACGCATCCGTCGCCAAGACCCGGACAAACTACATCCCATGAACCCGGGTAGCCCTGCTAAGTCACCAAACGCAGCGAACCACTTGGGGTGACCTTTAGCAGAGGGGTTGGTTATGCAATAAATGGTTCCCGGGGCAGCGGTACCCATACCCGCCTCACAGTTTAATCTGAATATAGGATGTGATAGGGTAAACTAACGTAACTTGTGATCAAGGGAAACAGTGTGTTATAGAATATAATGGCTAAAATTACTTTATTATATCTCACGGAAGACTATAAAATCTATTAACTCATTATGTTCATAACGAACCTTGGTTAAAGTTCTCAGGACCAACGGACTCTGCTGGACGAGAGGCGGAATCCTTTGCCCTCTGCCACGGACTGGAGCAAATGGTTCAGGAGCCTACAAGACTCCAGATACTAATATCTACAGCCTGTATGTCGGACGAATATCTACAGCTCATATGTTGAACTAATATCTACGAACTTCAGAGTGTTGTCTAATATCTACAGAGCGTAGGTTGGATTAATCAGCTAAATGTGTCCAATAGTCCGATATTAGGGATTTTTACACACATACATTAAGTTTTTTAAACTGCATACGCAATATTACGTTATTCCAATATGCCATACATAATTGCAAATCCAACCTCTGCCAGTGCTGTAGATATTCGTCAACACTTTGGTTCTCATAAGATATTCGTCAACAGTTTGAGCTGTAGATATTCGTCAACACTTTCCTTCTCATAGATATTAGTTCGATTTTTTCAGTTTTTGGAATTCCTGTAGATATTAGTAGACGCCTCCGCCTACAAGGGTTCCTGATGTCCAGACTCACCGCTCCAATCTGTTAGATTTTTTTTTAACCACTGTGCCACACGGTTACAAGATTAAAGTCACCGCGCCTTTAGGATCGTCGGACCACTGCCTGGTGACGACGTCAATCCCCGTAAACTTCAGACCGCCTAACGAGTGGCTGAAGAGAAAAGTGTGGCACTATAGATCAGCAGATTGGTTTGGTCTGCGGGCACATTTTAATGCTTTCCCGTGGTCAGCTGTCTGTTTTCGGACCTCGGATCCCTCAAGATGTGCCCAGGAAATTGGTGAAATCATCACATCCGCGATGGATGGCTTCATCCACGACGACCTCCTTCATTGACGACCTCCGTAGTCCAGTGGCTAAGACTCTTGACTCACATTCCGGAGGTCGCGGGTTCGAACCCGGCATGCGCAAATAAATTTTATTTGATTAATTTGTGTTATTTCACAATTAATTCATTTAAAATAATATATAGTATATTTGCGGCATGTTCCAGAGTGGAAGATACTATCAGTATCGCCCTGGTGTAAGACCACAATTCAGAATTGAAACGTTGCTTGAAAATGGCTTTAGCCGTGTTTAGTGACCAGATCTGAATAGCCAGGTACTTCCCAACCTTCCTCTCCCCCACCTCCTTCCTCTCCCCGCTACCTTCAGCCTCACAACATACCCCAATTGGGGATGCCATAGTCTCACTGGCTCCAGACGGGAGCAGTTGAGATTCTTGTGCGGTATTCACTGTAAAAAAAAAAAAATCCAATCCACTGTTAAAGAAACTGGTGTGGGCTCAAAGCCGTGGTTCAGTCGACAATGCTCTGAAGCAGTGCGACGAAATAACGCGGCTTACCGAGCCTACAACACATCTCGAACATCCGAAAACAGAATAAAATATAACAAAATGGCAAAGGAAAGCAAGAGGATCATAAACAGGTCAAAATTCGAGCACGACCTGCAGATCAGCAGAAAGCTGGCTGCCTGCCCGCACGGCAGCAGAGCGTTCTGGTCGCTTGCGGGCTCAATAGGTCGCAATTTCTGCAAACCCAGTCTGCCACCTTTTACTAGACCTGACGGCTCTCTAGCAAATACCTACCGCCGCCGAAAAGGCAAACTTATTAGGCAAAATGTTCGCGGAAAACTCGACCCTCGATGATCAAGGTGCTACCCCGCCGTCGGTTCCTCATTGCGGTTTTCATATGAAAAAACTGAGGATCCGGCATCGGGATGTACCTACTCCAAGTCTTACGAGGGTTTGATATTAATTAAGCTAGTGGGCCTGACGGAATACCTGCCCCGGTATTACAGAGGTGCGCTGCTGAAATAGCTCCAGTTTTGACGAAGCTTTTCAAAATGTCCCTGAAGTCTGGCTCTGTGCCCTCTGGTTGGAAAAAAGCAATCATTCACCCTATTCCAAAGAAGGGTGGCCGCTCCAACCCAGCCAACTACCGCCCCATAGCGATCTATGGGGCGGTAGTTGGCTGTATTATTATATGTATTATATGTATTATTATTATATTGCTGTAGTATTCCATAACTTCTGTCTAAGGTGATGGAACGTGTGATCAACGACAAACTGCTCACATACCTCGAAAAGAACAAAATTATTAACGACCGTCAATACGGATTCCGGCGGAACCGCTCGTGCGGTGATCTTCTCGCGTATGTGACGCATGTTTGGGGGCGGTGCCTGGAACGTTTCGGTGAGACCCAAACGGTTGCACTGGATATTTCCAAGGCCTTTGACCGGGTTTGGCACCGAGGGCTTGTCAACAAACTGTCTTCTTACGTACTTCCCGCATCCTTGTGTACGTGGATTGCCGACTTTTTGGGGGAGAGGTCGATTCAGGCGGTTGCTGACGGTTTCACCTCTTCCTCGCATTCGATAAGGCGTCCCACAGGGATCGGTTCTGTCACCGACTTTGTTTCTGTTGCACATCAATGACCTCTTGTCATGTGCACCAATTCATTGTTACGCGGATGATAGTACAGTCCATGATAGCTTCTTGTTCGACAAGCCCCCAAAGGGCACACAAACTCAATAGCTCGGAGGGCTTTGAAGCAAAGAATGGACGGTTACCTCGAGAGTGTTTTTCTTGGGGTAAGAATAACCTCGTCGAATTTAATGTTTCAAAGACCCAATCATGTTTGATAACGTCTAAAAGGGATCGAAATGAAAATCCAGTCGCCTTCAACGGAAGCAATCTTCCGAACAGGACCTCCATCGATATGCTTGGTGTAACTCTAAGTGACCAGCTCAGGTACGGGGGCTCCATCGAAACAAGAGTTAAGTTAGCCTCTCAGAAACTGGGCGTACTGTATACTACTTTAATAGTACACAACTGCTAACCCTGTACAAATCACAAGGGCGCCCCACGGTTGAATTTGGCAGCCACCTTTGGTCTGGAGCTCCAAAATACCTAAAAAACCCTTGACTCTGTGCAGAAACGGGCGATCCGTTTGATAGATTCTACCATCTTAACAGATGGACTGCAATCTTTAGAGCACAGGCGTCAGGTAGAAATGCTAGCCTTGTTCTACCGGTATTACAATGGAAGATGCTCCGAGGAACTAGCATCATTGATCCCCTCGGCACCGGTGCATAGTCGGGAAACACGCCAAACACGCGCCCAACATTTGTACACGGTTGACATTAGTCACATGAGAACGGGTCGTTTCTATGACTCGTTCTTGAGTTCAACGGCTCGGCTGTGGAACGATTTGCCGGCCTCTGTGTTTCCTCCCTCCTGCAACATAGGTCTCTTCAAGACCCGTGTTCATTCCTTCCTTTCCTCAAAAAGACCCCTCACACAGCATCTTCAAAGATGACATAGGCCCTGAGGGAAGTTATTTTCCTCAGGGCCTCCTGTGTGGAGTTAAAGTAAAAAAAAAAAAAATAATAATAATACTTAACGATATTATGTCATATGAATGCTATCAGAGAGGCTGATTTCTCAATAAGATAATGCCGCGTGAAAACGCGACGACGACTTTTGGCCGGGAGGCGTTTTACAATCCCTACCGCGTTTTAGTCGCTTTAAATTTTCAATATCAAAATTTAAATATTTAGAAATAAAATTATTCATTTCTAATACACACATTGGAAAGATTATTTTATCTAGATTTTAGAACAATTTTTGTTAATGCAATGTGATAAAAAAATAACCAATATAGAGGTGTATTTACAATACATGGGAATAATATTAAAATTTAAATATTTAGAAATAAAATTATTAATTTCTAATATACACATCAGAAAGATTATTTTATCTTGATTTTAGAACAATTTTTGTTTTTGCAATGTGATAAAAAATAACCAATATAGAGATATATTTAAAATGTAAATTGTCGTTTCCGCGACTGAATCGGTATAGGTTTTGTAAATACGCGGCCGGGAGCCGGCTAAAATAATAAATACGGCCAAATTATGTTTTTGTATGTAACAGCGCGTGCTACCGGCGCGGGCGCGGCGCCGGCAGTATTTTTTGTTCGCGAAATTTTCCTTATTTTCTAGTACCACACGGGACCGAGATCATCCGATCCGAAGTTACACAATTAAGATCGAATTCTGCAGAAGTTCATCGACTCATCGATTGTAGATAATTATTATTACGTAGGTACTTATTACTTATGTAGATTTGGTTTGGAGATACACCAATATGTGACTTAATATACTATACAGTGTAGGTGTAGTAAGTAGTAAGTACCTAATATTGTCATTATTTATAGTGTTAATCGGGCTCAATATCGATAGACTAATTCTGTTCATTTATAACTTATAACTCTATTATAAAAAAGAGTGTATTATAAGGATGAACACTTTATATACTGGAATAGGCTGTGAGATTTTCACGGCCAGAAGTATCACCGTGATTTATTTTTGAGGTATTGTGCAGCGTGCAGCGTTGCACTTTTAATGTTGTGTCACTTCCTTCTTTAGCCAACGTTTCGGACAGAGTTACAGTGTCCATTATCAGGGCAGGTAAAAAGAAGGAGGTAGCGCAGTACGTCGTAAAACCCCTAAAATAAATCACGATAGTTAATGTATTAATAATTTTTCAAAAGAAAAGACGGAAGAAATATCAATAAAGTGACGTAAACAAAGTGTTTTCTTTTTATTTATTTAATGTATTAATAGGTTAGGTTTCTGCAACAAGATTTTACACCATTACATGGAGAGACAATTTTTGAAAGTTTTCGTTCTTCAAAAACGACCTACCATAGATTTTTTTGTTATTTGTTTTTGGGGTGTTATGCCAAAAGAAGTGTTAGTCTAAAGAAGGAGGTAGCGCAACACGGCATAAGACCAATAAAACAAATAACGAAAATGCTTTTGGCCGTGAAAATCTTAAAACGTATCTGTCATAGACTTGCCTACCCTATAAAAAAGTTAGGTGAAATTATATTTTGTCATAAGTACCTACGGATTGTCAGTGAACCACCACATTTTCAGGGCAGCGGCCGCGACTGCTTTTGATATTAGTGTTTTTGAGAAAAAAACTTTTTTTATGTGAATACCATACAAGAGTCCCAGCTGCTCCCATCTGAAGCCAGTGAGACTAAGGTATACCCAATTAGGGTACCTATGTTGTGAGGCTGAATGCAGTAAGGAGGGGAAGGAGATGAAAAGAGGAAGGTGGGGAAGTACCTGGCTATTTAGATCTGGCCATTTCAAGCAAATTTTCAATTCTGAATTGTGTTCTTACACCAGGGCAATACTAAGATTATATTCCACTCTGAAACGTGCCGCAAATATACTATATATTATTATGTTTAATTAATTTATTGTGAAATAATACAAACTATTCAAATAAAATTTATTCTGGCAAGCCGACATTCGAACCCACAACCTTCGAAATGCGAGTCGAGAGCGTTACCCCTCGACAGCTTAAATTTAAAAATTGCTTGTAATGCTGGGCCAGTTGTTTCACAGATTTTAAAGAAATCTTCAAATTTCGAAGTTAATTTTCAATTTCTTCGAAAATCATATTCAAGTTCTGTTATTATTTCAGCTATATGAAATAACTGGTTAACCACTCGGACACATAAGCTTGTTTTCACTATAATTTAACATTACCAGACATATGCATGACATAGGTATATGGCGAGCCAGAATTATTAATGACGATATAATAACAGACGGTACAGTTCATGATAGCTTTTATTTGACAAGCCCCCAAAGGGCTCACAAACTCCAACAGCTCGTAGTTGTTGCTTGTAGAGTCAGACGTGGGCAAAATTGAATGACCGAATTAAATGAATAAATTCAATCTTATGACACACTCAATCTAATTCTCAATTTCAAAAGGAATTGATTCTTCATTCCCTATCTTTGGCCTTGCATCCTACGATTTTTAACGACACCATACATTTTTAATTTCCATTTATTTTACTGTTAAATTATTTCAATGAATAATGTGTTCTGTAAACGATTTAAATATTATATTGTTTCATAGGTATTTAAATATTATTAAACGGGCCGCGCGCCGCGAAGTGGTCGACGGACGGTATTGTGAACGACTGGCCTATTACGATTATATTCCGCTACCGCCGCCATTCTAAAAACACCCGAACATCATCAAAGTCCATGTCCCAAAATGGCCAAAACGCGGCCGCGATTCATCCGGGTTGCCCGAGCATCTCTTTCACGCAAGGAATTAATCATTTATCCTAATCAATAGTCCTGAGATTGTCCTAAGGTCCCCGCCGTCCCAGGTCCGTGTTCAATGTCCGCGTCCCAGGTATCTAGTCTGACGAAATCGAGATTGTCCGATTCCGACAGACAGAGGAATTAAAACAAAAGTCTTTTTCACTTGTGACGTCATGGTCTTTTGTAAATCTCAGACCTAGAAATGACGTCAGGCGTCATCGTCACGTCAATGTCACGATATGTCCCAAACGCATCCCAGTCCTAGGTCCGCAGCTCGCGAGTAAATCAAGTCACTGCTAGGTAAGACACAAAACATTAGTCAAAAGTTACTAATTCATTCCTCAATGCCAGCCCTTAATCCGTCCGCGCGGTTCATTTATTCCATTACATAGTTAGTCGAAAACTTTCGACTTTGAATCTGAACATCAGCTAGAAAAGTGAGAAGCTAAAATGATGCTTATCGGTTTTTTAGTACGTACGAAAGATATTGTACTTACCTACTTTTAGACGTAGATCTTGGGCCGATATAATATTTTATTTATTTTTTTTTTTTTATTTTTTTTTTTTTTTCAGGTTCTCCATAAAACAGTTATACACCAAATTATTACGGAGAAGATTACAAAATACAAGAGAAAAAAAAGGCCAAGGGGGTAGTTTCACTATGTTGAGACATATATGTCAAAAGATAGTTACTGAACTCTCTATAGGTAACATTGAAGATGTCAATGCTCAATGCAGAATCGTTAAGCAGTTGAATTGCTCTATTTAATGGGGCATTCTGAAAGGAAGAAGTTCTCGCTTTCGGAGCATAAAAAAGTATGTGGGATCTCCCACGAGTATACGCGTTAGGGACATATAGGTTAATCTCCTTCAACATAGGTGGATTCATTATAGTACCGGAGATCAGTTTAAAAAAATGTTTCCCCAAAAATATCTTTCGGCGGGCTTCTAACGTATTAAGATCAAGCATTCCTGTTAAGAACAACGATGGATACAGGAATGGGTAGTATGTATATTCCCTCATATACAGGTAACGCATAAACCTTTTTTGTACTTTTTCTATTTCTAGGATATGGTTTTTTTCAGAGGGTGCCCAAATAATGGAGCTGTATTCCAGGATGCTGCGGACAAGTGCTACATATGTTCTTCGTATTGCAATTCCATTAGTAAATGATCTCGCATTACGAAGAACAAATCCGAGCATTTTGTTGGCGCGGGAGACAATGTCTGATATGTGAGATTTGAAAGAGAGATTTGCTTCAAAAATCACGCCAAGGTCTCGAATCTCGTTTTTGCGTGTTAGTATAATTTTATTAATATGGTATGGGAATAAAAATGTGTCTTGTGATCTTGTAAATGTGACGACACTGCATTTCTGAATGCTGAATGGTAAATTATTCAGTTCCGACCATTTGACAAGAGAATCAAGATCTTTTTGCAGAAGAATGGAATCTATATGACTTTTAATAGCTCTGAAAAGTTTAATATCGTCAGCGAAGAGGAGATATTTTGAGCGGTTAATGGTCTTGCCTATATCATTAATGAATAAAAGAAAGAAGAGTGGCCCAAGATTCGACCCCTGGGGAATCCCGGAGTTAGTTTTGTATTCGTGAGAAAACTGGTGTCCGTAACTGACATACTGACGACGATTGAGTAAATAGCTAGCTACGAAAGCGAGAAAATTCTGAGAGAATCCGAGGTCACTTAATTTTTTTAATAAAATATCATGGTCAACTTTGTCAAATGCTTTTTCGAAGTCTGTATAAATCACATCGACATGTAAAATTTTTTCAAACGAATTATTTATATAGGTGGTGAGATTCATTAGGTTTGTTGAGGGTGATAGAGTGGGACGAAATCCATGCTGATTTTCGATAAGTGTATGTTTTGTTTGATTATATATTTGTGAGTAAATTATGGTTTCTAAAAGTTTTGCGGGTGCTGATAAGACAGCTACAGGTCTGTAATTATCGATTGCCGACTTTTTGCCTTTTTTGTGTATAGGTGTGACTTTCGTTAGTTTCCACATTTCAGGAAAGATATTATTACGAATTGAAAGGTTAAAAATGTGCTTTAGAGGTTGAATTAAATAATTTCAGTACCTTTTGAGTATAATTGGTGGTATAAAATCTGGGCCGACGGAGAATTTTGGTTTTAGCTTGTGGAAAGCGGCAATAATATCATCATCGTTAATTTCGTGAATTTGTACAGGTAAAGCATTGTTTGATGAAGAAGTATGTAAATTTGCAGATATTATAACGCCAATTAGCTGTGGTTAGCTGTCATAAAATACTCATCTTAATGTTAAAATGTATGTTTATATTAGATCACGTGTAATGGAACAAAATTATAAGTTTAATAAATAAAATAAAATCAATAAAATTTTAAGGGTGAAACGAAAACTTGTATAATTTTAAGATATAATTGCTAGCAATAAATACATTTTACATACGAAAAATTACGACACTAAAAAAAGACAAACAATATAGGATTTAGCCTGCGAGATAATGAGATAAAAATAATCGGCCTCCTCTTTGTGCGGTGCTTCGTAGCCTCTCCACTCATTGTGATTTTGAAAACCGATGAAACGAAAAAGCGATACTAAAAAGAGTCAAACACATTAATCTGTAGGTTTTAGCCTGCGAGATAATGAGATAGAATAATCGGTCTCCACTTTGTGCGATGATTTTTTTTTTTTTGGGATTTAATTGAGAATTAAAGGAATGAATAAAAGGAATCAATTCAAAAGGCCATGGGAATCAGACTGAATCGATTCACTCCTGGGAATCATTCTGCCCACGTTGTAGAGTGTTTTCTCTTGGGGTAAAAATAATCTCGTTGAATTTAATGTTTCAAAGACCCAATCTTGTCTGATTACGTCTAAAAGGGGTCGAAATTAAAATCTAGTCTCTAGTAGGTTGAATTTGGCAGCCACCTCTGGTCTGGAGCTCCAAAATGGCTGAAAAATACCCTCGACTCTGTGCAGAAACGGGCGGTCCGTTTGATAGATTCTCCCAACTTAACAGACGGATTGCAATCTTTAGAGTACAGCCTAGCTATTCCGTAATTATTGTGAGATCGTTATTGGATAACGGACGTAATCTCCTGTCAGATTTGTGTGATTTTTATGGCTGTTATTTGCGTTTTCTATGTACAACGTACATTAAATGAGTAAATAATCATGCGCACTTGCAGGAATTCATGTTTAAATCGGTCGAAACTAAAATATATGCCGTAAAAATCACACAAATCTGACAGAAGATAACGTCCGTTATCCAATAACGATCTCACAATAATTACGGAATCGCTAGGCAGGGGTCGGGTGGGAATGCTATCCTTGTTCTACCGGTATTACAGTGGAAGATTCTCCGAGCAACTAGCATCATTAATCCTTTCGGCACCGGTGCATAGTCGGGAAACACGCCAAACGCG
The DNA here is from genome assembly GCA_917880885.1 of Limnephilus marmoratus. Taxonomy (NCBI): domain Eukaryota; kingdom Metazoa; phylum Arthropoda; class Insecta; order Trichoptera; family Limnephilidae; genus Limnephilus; species Limnephilus marmoratus. Next base: position 50,985,629 of record OU862917.1, on the reverse strand, counting down.
TGCCCAACATTTGTACACGGTTGGCATTTGTCACATGAGAACGGGTCGTTTCTTCGACTCGTTCTTGTGTTCAACAGCTCGGCTGTGGAATGATTTGCCGGCCTCTGTGTTTCCTCCTTCCTACAACATGGGTCTCTTCCAGACCACTGTTCATTCCTTCTTCTCCTCAAATAGACCCTCCACACAGCATCCCAGATGACATAGGCCCTGAGAGAAATGTCAAGGATGTTAAATGTCATTAAATTAAATCAATTAAATATCATTAACAAATGACAAGGAAAGGGAGCAATGAGATGCATACACTTACATGTTCCACGCTACATCCAACAAAACAGTATACATATGTACATAATTTATATTAAGAACACTTACATAATATACTATTTCTAAAGCAAACAAATGACAAGGAAAGGGAGCAATGAGGTGCATACACTTACATGTTCCACGCTACATCCAACAAAACAGTATATGTACATAATTTATATTAAGAACACTTACATAATATACTATTTCTAAAGCAAACAAATGACAAGGAAAGGGAGCAATAAGGTGCATACACTTACATGTTCCATGCTACATCCAACAAAACAGTATATGTACATAATTTATATTAAGAACACTTACATAATATACTATTTCTAAAGCAAATAAATGACAAGGAAAGGGAGCAATGAGGTGCATACACTTACATGTTCCACGCTACATCCAACAAAACAGTATGTGTACATAATTTATATTAAGAACACTTACAATTATATACTATTTCTAAAGCAAACAAATGACAAGGAAAGGGAGCAATGAGGTGCATACACTTACATGTTCCACGCTACATCCAACAAAACAGTATATGTACATAATTTATATTAAGAACACTTACATAATATACTATTTCTAAAGCAAACAAATGACAAGGAAAGGGAGCAAAGAGGTGCATACACTTACCTATTCCACGCTACATCCAACAAAACAGTACGTGTACATAATTTATATTAAGAACACTTACATAATATATTATTTCTAAAGCAAACAAATGACAAGGAAAGGGAGCAATGAGGTGCATACACTTACATGTTCCACGCTACATCCAACAAAACAGTATTTGTGGTGATGGTAAATACATTATTACAAAGAATACAAATTAAAAACATGGACAATATTGATCCTTCAATGTGCCATTACTTTGGGGTATATTGCCAGAGACCAGAACGTAGTGCACTTTTCTATCAGATCCAGACAATATTTTTATCATATTTTACAAGCAGCGTTGTTACTTGTTTAGTCACTTCAAAGTCTTCATGGGCAACGCAAAATAATCCCCTTTTTTTGTTGCAAAAGTGCATCTGCATCTTGATCTGGGCAAAATATTTGGAAGTTGGTTTCCCATCCTTAATATATCTAATGATATTTTTCTGCTGTGTGGGACACTTTACTTCCATAACAAAATCCTCACTTATAGAGTCGGGTGACGCTCCAAGTAATGGGCATGATTTGCACAAAAACAAGCCTGTCCTTTTCAAATCCACAACGTAGCGTTTCCCCACCTCTGCAATAACGCAGCCTTCCAATTCCCTTCTTCGTTTCAGAGCTGCGTTATCTTCTAACTTGACAGCTCCTAGAATGGTTTCGACCAACACTCCGTCAAGTGTTTTGCAGTGGGCAGCCTCATAAGCTTTGGAGGCAGTTATCCGTGAATATCGCAATTCGAACCATAAACTGCTATTTGATTGTAGATTTGTTGCAGTTTCAGCCTCACTACATGTGATTTCACTTATATTCGCAGAGTAAAATTGCAACAAATCTACAATATTTGAAATATTTTGGCTTTTGGCTTCAACACTTAGAAAATGCAAGGATAACTTCTCAATAGTACTTGGCTCATTAAAAAATTTTGTGAGCTGGGTGTCAGTGACCCCCACTTCAGAAGATTTCTCTAAAAAGGAATTCAAAAATTTACCAGTTTTAGCAGGCAACTTTGTCACAGTTTTAGGCCACATATCTTTTATCTTTATAAACTTAATAGAGCTACCCACTTTCGAAAGTTTCGATTTAGCCCAATAACACTTGACGGATGTTCTGGAGTCTTCCAGGGTCCGTCGATTCAGCCACATAAGAAATGCAATTGAATGTTTGCAACCTCCTTGGCTCGCCACCCAATCCTCACATTTTATACTAACAATGGACGACTCCTTTTCATTGCAAATACATTCAACGTTGTATCCTTTTTTCCTAATTTTATGTTAAGGCGTTATTTTTGCCTTTACAGTACATAAGTCTCCTGATCACTTCAACTGCACATACCCAATGGCGTTATCACCATAGCTTTCTCGGGCTGATCTGAAAATAGAAAAACACATTATTATTATGCCACAAACAATAGTAGGTACAAATCAATAGGTAATCACATGTAATGTGACATGTATAATAATAAAAACTTCGAATATGTATCTTTAGAAATCCATTTCATATAATAATAACAACAAATACATATATTTGACAATAGATGGAACCACGGACATATGAATATATCTGGACCTGCCCTAAGTGATAAAAACGTATTATTTCCCCCTCCACATGGCGCCGGCTGTAGCTCCTCCTTGGAACCGGCTCGCTCCATGGGGAGGGGATATAGCCTCGCTTGAATCTAAAATGTGTGACGTCATCATTCTTGCCGTGAACAGCGAGAAGCTGACATCCATACATTTAACGAAATAACGGCAGCTTGTGCTATACAATATATCTACATATCAATATGCACATAGCGAATGTGGGCGGTACTCCAATGTGCTCGTCGCTGGTTACAGGGGTAAGTAAATTATGAAACATTTGTAAAAGTGTTTTAACTAAACACGGCAAGAAAATATTGATATGTGTATTGGCGCGAGTCTTTTTGGGGCGAGCATTTGGCCTTAGCAAATATGTTTTGAACGTGGCAAGCAATTCGCGCTCCCATGTAAAAAGGTCTATTCATTCAAAGCAGATTTTGCTTTTAAGAACTAAATGGTGATATTGTAATGCGAGATGCCTATATACTGTCAGATTGATTGTTCAACGAATGACAGTCATCTTTCCCCTCTTGCTCTCCATAGTTTGGTTTTACCCCTCATCTGTAACTGCTTGTCTATCCATTTGGATGTCTATGGATGGAACCTATTTTTTTCACATAGATTCTATTGACAAAAGGGTTTCTCCGGGAATGCAGCTGGCTTTCAGCAGTGCCTTATATGGTAAACAACAGATGAAATAATTAAAAGCCATGGAAAAAATTCGGTTTAGGGGCGATAGTCCTAGATATTTTTTTTTATACTAATTATGGGCCGGAAAATCCGAATCTGAAAGAATTAGGCGTCGGCAAGCAATATTAACTGAATTACACGACTTTAAAATTTTCTATACACACACAGGAAAACAAGCCATTTTGAGCGCATTCTGACACTACAAGTCATAGAAAAACACCAAAGATATTACACCACATAAAATGAAGTGTTGCCATTAAGCAATAATATCAATAACGTAAAGCTTTCCGACACGATACTTCGGTTTGTGTAACATATGGTTTGTGCCCCTTTATACCGCCTGCTCGCGTGAAGGCAAGAAAAACATCCCAGTTTTCAAGTAGTTTAGCGGCTACGCTAGGTTTGTGTAACATGGCTTGTGCCCCTTTATACCGCCTGCTCGCGTCAAGGCAAGAAAACATCCCAGTTTTCAAGTAGTTTAGCGGCTACGCTAGGTTTGTGTAACATGGTTTGTGATACAAAAGTGAGTAAAATTTATAAAAAAATAATTACTTAAATTAGTTATTGATATTATTGCTTAATGGCAACACTTAATTTTATGTGGTGTAACATCTTTCTTGTTTTTCTATGACTTGTAGTGTCAGAATGCGTTCAAAATGGCTTGTTTTCCTGTGTGTGTATAGAAAATTTTAAAGTCGTGTAATTCAGTTAATATTGCTTGCCGACGCCTAATTCTTTCAGATTCGGATTTTCCGGCCCATAGTTAGTATAAAAATAACTAGTTTTATTATCTAGGAATGCCGCCCCTAAACCGAACTTTGGGAGGAATGCAGATCCCGCCAAATGTTGAGAATTTAAAAAAAAAGCACTTTCTAGATGGGAAAAGTGTGGAAAAGTTGAATAAAAAATTAAGGCGCGCTCGGCAAAATTGAGGGAGATACAGCCGATACAGTATCAATAAAATGTCACTTCCTGAACCGATACTACGCCATTGCCAATGTTTGGTTTATACCGAAAACGATGTTTTTACCGCGTTTTAAGTGGAGAACTTTAATCTGGAAGGTGAAAGAAAGCGCGGAAAAAATAATTGAATAAGTAATTAATTTGCAATTGCGTTAAGTAAAATTTCACTTCGCCAATCAACACTATTGACAGCCCACCCGCCATTTTTTCAATTGTGACTATAATGTTGGTATCCCTGACCTGATGCAAACAACAGCTAGACTGTAGCCGACTTCGTGAGATACATGAGGGGCGTAATTATGAAATTTGTCTAGCGGGCTTTTTTTCAACGATTTTTAAACTGTCTTTCACCTTCCAAATTAAAGTAATCTAACCTAAGACTACGCTAAACATGGTTTGTGTAACATGGTTTGTGCCCCTTTATAACGCCTACTCGCGTTAACGCAAGAAAAACATCCCAGTTTTCAAATAGTTTAGCGGCTACGCTAGGTTTGTGTAACATGGTTTATGTAACATGGTTTGTGCCCCTTTATAACGCCTACTCGATTCAACGCAAGAAAAACGTCCCAGTTTTCAAGTAGTTTAGCAGCTACGCCAGGTTTGTGTAACATGGTTTATGACCATTATTAATTCTGTATTTCATAATTACGCGCCGTATAATATATCACACGAAGTTGGCTACAATCGTATCAACCTTCGTTTAAAGCAAGTCTGAGATACCAACATTACGGTAACAAAATGGCTGATAGAATCGGTTCATGAAGTGTCATTATTTCATGCATTCTTTAAACGGCTGTATCTCCCTCAATTTTGCCGAGCGCGCCTTAATTTCTTTTTTATTCAACTTTTCCACATTTTTCCCATCTAGAAAGTGCATTTTTATTAAAATCCTCAACATTTGGCGGGATCTGCATTTCACCCCGAACTTTACCCAAAGCCATCACCACATTATATGTTATAATGATTAGACAATAATTATCATGTCATGCGAAAACAATAAATATACCTGCACAAAACTAGTGAGGTTATGGCGAAACATCAGATGTCAGATGGGTAAAATATGTAATGATTATTATTTATTATACTGTAGAAATGTATTATATTTATTGTAACGTACAAATGAATACAATTAATAATTTGATGTACTTACTTGGAAGCTTTAACTCCACGAATTTCAGCACTAATTTAATCAGTATTATCTCGTAAATATAAAATCAACATTTCAGAATCAACGATTGGTAGGTTGTCGGACTGGCCTTGAATATATCCGATTTCTGACATGGTATGTCCTTTTTTAAACAGATTTTGTATTAAGTCGGGTCCAAAGCTCGTCATTTGTCTCAATTTGTCTTGATAAAATCATTGACAGTCCCACAACAAGTCAATGATTTTATCAAGTTTGTCAATGTTTCGAGTTTAGTTGTGCTTCCCGTGTTCGACGGAAAACATTCCCAAAACACTTCATCCCGGGTGAAGCGGGAAGGCAGGCGGGGGGGTATAATTCATTTAATTGACAGGAGTCGCGCGGTGTGGTCGTATTTATGGAAGAACAAACCGAACGACTTTTTGAGGTTATGTGTAATGTATAATGAGCGAGCTTAAATATTCACGAGTTTAAAATATTATTATACTTACGTATAATATTATAATAAATATATTTGATAATATAATTATAATATAGTAACAAATATTAACATACTTATTCGGTATCGAGAAACGCCTGAAATATTCTCCGCGCCGCGCGGGAACGTCATGTCTTTGTACAGTAATATACAGTGCCCTTGAAATGATTTTACACAAAAACGTAAATTTCATAAACAGCCATACATTGTTATTATGTACTTTATTATTATGTTATGTAGGTACTACTTGTCAAATTGTGTTCACCATGCCAACTTGAATAATCAGGAAAGATTTCTGACTAATATCGATTATGGCACGACCTAAAGTTACGAATTTAGAGTGCGTAAATATTTACGTCAAAAACAGAATAATTATAAATATTTGATATTATATTATAATTTTATTATCAAATATATTTATTATTATATTATACGTAGTATAATAATATTTTAAACTCGTGAATATGCCCGCTCATTGCATATAACCACAAAAGGCGGCCGTTCCGTTAATTCTCCCCACACGACCGCATTGCGCGGCATCTGTCAAAAAATGAATCCCCCCCCCCCCCCCGCCTGCCTTCCCGCTTCACCCGGGATGGAGTGTTTGGGAAATGTTTTCCGTCGAACATGGAAAGCACAACTAAACTCGAAACAACAAAAGTTGAGAATATTTATTGACAAACTTGATAAATTCATTGACTTGTTGTGACAAATGACGAGCTCTGGACCCCGCTTTAAATAAACTTTGTTTACTAAACCACAAACATACCATACCAGCCACAACTAACTAAATTAAAAAGACTTTTCGAGATTTAAAGCAAAACTGTTTGGCCCATAAATAAACGCTTGTCCTGCCTACGCACCTCTTTCATCGTAAACAAACCATCTCTCATGTAATAGAAAGAGATGCATCATAGACATTCCGGTGATCCGTTCTTTGTAAAAACCGGGGCACGGGTGACGTCAGAATTCTTTCGACCAATCATGAAGCGTTTTTAGTTTACAGCTTTTTAATATTTTTTTAAGAAGGTTTAATTAATTCTAAGGATAATAATATAGAAATATATTTATATATTTAGAATCGATATTTTTTGATCTATAGTTTGGCAAATAAACGTAGAAATTAAATAAATTTAAACTAAACGTGTTCATTACTATGGCAGCACTGAATTATATGACGTTTCCTATGGCTGTCATGTTATCGCATGTTACGGTTGATTTATTGTCTTAAATCTGAGTAGAAGATCGCTGATATGATAATATTTTTATTCATTGTTTGCCTGAATTTAATTAAAATGAATAAACCAGTACATAGGGATGCAAGAGGAGTTATATTCTGCGTTTTTCAATGCTGCCTAGTCTAGTGTCACGCGAAGAAGATTCTGTCTAGTTTAAACAAAACTGCAGAAATGACTGGTACGTAGTATAGTTTGTTTAATAAATTTCATTAGTATTACAAGATTTATGCCAATTTTCGAGCGATAATAACCATTACAATCTGATTTGAAGTTATGTTAAAAAAATCCGTATCTGACACTTCCATTTGACAGTTAATATGCGGCCACAGGAAAAAGGGAATAACTCAATAAAAAATAATAATATGCAACTTCTTTAAACTCGTAGAAAAGTTACTTTTTTCTCGTTTTCTCTTTCTTTCTTTCTATGAATATTATCTAGTGTGTGTTTTTAAAACTACCTTCTACAATAATAATTTTAATGATTTTTCACAGGTAAATCTGAATCAACGGTAAGACGAATCGTCAAGAAAGGGGAAAAGGCAGATGGAAAATTTGAAACACCGGGAAAACGGAAAATGGGCATAATAATAACAATATGTAATAGCATAAGTGCTGATAATTGGAAAAATTGTTGCAAACACGTGATGAAAATTGAGGCAGAATATTATGCACTAGGCAGTATGAGGCATATCATGATATCGAAGAAGATGAAGATACGGAAGAAGAAGAATCACACGAGGACGAAGATATTAATTACATGTCGGGTGTTGAATTAATAGACTTAAATTTTTAAGTACCTACGTTTTTATATCGAAATAAACGCCCACTTAAAACTTGTTTTGTTTTATTTTACTTCTATTAAATTACAATTTTTTGTGCAAAATTTTTGAAAATACAAATATGCTATGAAATATGCATTTTGGCAGAAGTGTTTTTTAAAACATACATTCATTGTCTTATGAGCCATCTTGGTGTTGACATTTAAAACTAGAAAATGATCGCAGCGCCATCATTTATTTTCTACACTTAATTGCCAAACTGTACATGAACATATTTTTAATAAGTCAAAATATTTTTTTGTTCATATGAAGCGGATACTTTGTGATGCGACATTATTAATTTAAAATAAAACAATAACTTTGTAAACACCACTTTTATTTTATATACCTACTTTATGCCGACCGGGTTTCGCTACAACCGTAGCTTCATCAGGGCAGTATAATTCTCTACTAACATTAGGTAACATGTGTGTTATAATATATAATGGGCTGGACTCGTCAAGTGTAGGGGGAGAAAGAAGACATAGATGGAGAATTGGGAAGGGAACGGACGTGTTCTTTATCAATAGGGAACAATCTTAGTATGGGACTTTTATTTAAATTGAGTTGATTATTAATTACCTTACTATTAGTGTTTATGGCTTTCCTAAGTTCAAGTGCCTCTAAATTATCCAACCTTATACCGATATTGTTTTTATGAATCAGTTTGGCGCCTGCTGTTTTGTCAAATTTATGATCTTTTTCGATCAAGTGGTTTGCGAATTCTGAGAATCCAGAGCTGTGTAGACATCTGAGATGTTCTTTGACACGGGTGTTTATGTTTCGCGCTGTTTTACCAATATAAAAAACTGAGCAGTCACTGCATTGAAGCGAATAAATTCCCGAAACCCGGTCGGCATAAAGTATATAAAATAAAAGTGGTGTTTACAAAGTTATTGTTTTATTTTAAATCAAAATATTTTTCACTCAACTTCCTTATTATTTTGTTCTAAAATAACATCTTTAAAAAATATTACATGCATTTTCAAACCAAAAACTATTTAAAATACCTATTTTCGCTGAATACTTATTATTATTTGAAACAAATTTAAAAAGTGAGGAATTTAGGTTTCACCGAGACTCAATTAGTTTTATTTATAGAAAATGCAATAGTGTAGTAGTGAAAATGCAATAGATAAAAAACACTCTCACTATACAACAATATTTGCATTGCAAAGCCGCGCCGGCCGGCCCCACCTCGACCGAACCCGCCGTGATAATCTCGCTGGATCTCCAACAAAGTAAGTACTATTTTATATCATTTTAAAGGTAATAATAAGGGCTACAACTTTTGTGGGAAATATTTTTTCATAAAATGTCGGCGTAAAAAGTTATGTGACAAAAAGTAAAATTACTTGCCAAAAAATATACAAATTTTTACCTTATCATACGAATTACAAACAAACGGTAAAAGTTACGACGAAAGTTACCTGGACATTAATTGTAGACGATATTACAGCAAAGAGAATAAAAAAATTTCAATCCGATATGTTATTTAGTAATCGAGATAGAAGCGATTTACGAAACCCTTACACTTTTCTTGTTTAGGGGGCACAGGGGGGGAAGCAAGGGGGGTAGGGGCGGGGACTTCTTGCTAAACTTTGCCTAAATGGTAGTAGTCGATGGGGAAAAAATAGCTTTATACTATTTAGTTCCATCTAAAAACACAGGCTGACTGAACTATTAGTCAGCATGAAAATATTTGGAATGAACTAAAACCCAGACGAAAAGAAATGCGCACCTTCATGCCGCCTGAGTTCATTGATCATAACAATTTATAAATAGCAATGACACAATACGTACAAAGTACTCTTATATTAACTAATAGGCGGTAAACAAGGCTATTAAATACATTTAAAGTACCTACATTCCTTTTTACATCCAGCTCACCCATAAAAGTTTATTTGTTATTTTCTTCAATCACACGTATTTCATCACGTCTGAGTAAACTGTTAAATATCTATATGTCAAATTAATTAATGTTATTAATGTGGCTCCGTCATTACCGCGCATTCCAGATTACTGTCAATTTAAACATACTTCCAAGGAACACTTAAATTCCCTCGATGAAAAAAATCGCAAAGTGTGCTTCGAAAATTATAAAAAACACTTCTGGTTATCTGATATTTAACATGTGCTGTATGAAAAAATTCACAGAGTTTCTTTAACCACTCGGACCCATAAGCTTGTTTTCACGATAATATAACAATACCAGACATATGAAGCGTTACCTGACTTATTGGATTACGAATAACCCGACAATGTTTGAAAATCTCCTACTACCACAACAGAACGCCGAAAATATTGCTTGTGTTGTGATGGAGGACTTAGCCAGCCGAGGAATCGAACACGTGACGCTCGGGTGGGACCCAAGCGATATGCCCACTCAACCACTGACCGGTAAATAGTTGCTGCAATATAATCTTAATATATAAAACAAAGTCGGGTGAGTTACACTATTTATAACTCGAGAACGGCTGGACCGATTTCGATGATCTTTGATTTGTTGAATTTGTCTCCGCCCCGGATAACATAGATAATAACTATTAAAACATCGCAATAATTCACGAAAAAGAAAGTTATGAAGAAAATTCATTTCCTCATACATTTTGTATGGAACTTCAAATTTTCATCTTTTGAAAGAGCTGCAGCAATATTGTGTTAGGTATAATATTGAAGTTTGCGTGAATTCCAATAAAGGCGGAAACACATTATTAAAACCCGACGCGACGCAACGTGTCAACACCCGATATGCACCGTGCACATTACCAACACGCGACGCCACGACATACTAGCAATTTCTGAATACAGTTAGCTAACAGCAGTGGAAGTGTACGGTTATGTACTATGGATTTAATAAATAACGAGTCAGACTTTGAAGAAGATTTGATGTACACTTTGGGTACATATATGATACTTAAACGACTCAAGAAAAAGAGAATAACTAGGCGTTACTGGGTACATGAAATAAATCAAAAGAGAAGTATGTGTGGTGAATATCATACTCTGTATCCAGACTTACTTCAAGATAATGAAGGATTTCATATGTATTTTTGGGTTATTAAAACCCATTATTTTTATTTATTCTTCCCATGCATTATTTCTCACAGTATGAACCCTGTATAAAGCTAAACTCGTGTCATATAAAACAGGATATCGTTTTACCAACTCAATTAATTGTTCGTCAGAAATTTCGCTAAATAAATGCAAAAAATAATATTAATTTGGCATAAATTCCGAATATGCTCTGTGACAGTTCTCGAACGACTGACGCGTGGCGTCGGGTGTTGTCTAGAAACATACTGGCAGAAACACATTATTAAAACCCGACGCGACCCGACGAAACGCGATGCGTGTTGAGTCGAATCAAATGTATTGTTTTCTATAGACCAGAATCACACTATGAACACCCGACGCGACGCCATGCGCGCACACGCCACCCGATCCAGACGTGCCAGGTCGGTGTGTTGCCCAAGGTGGGGGTAAACACGCCATCCGACGCGGCGCGCGTGGTATGTTTCTAGACAACACCCGACGCCACGCGTCAGTCGTTCGAGAACTGTCACAGAGCATATTCGGAATTTATGCCAAATTAATAATATTTTTTGCATTTATTTAGCGAAATGTCTGACGAACAATTAATTGAGTTGGTAAAACGATATCCTGTTTTATATGACACGAGTTTAGCTTTATACAGGGTTCATACTGTGAGAAATAATGCATGGGAAGAATAAATAAAAATAATGGGTTTTAGTAACCCAAAAATACATATGAAATCCTTCATTATCTTGAAGTAAGTCTAGATACGGAGTATGATATTCACCACACATACTTCTCTTTTGATGTATTTCATGTTCCCAGTAACGCCTAGTTATTATCTTTAGTTAGTCGTTTAAGTATCATATATGTACCCAAAGTTTGCATCAAATCTTCTTCAAAGTCTGACTCGTTATTTATTAAATCACAGTACATAACCGTACACTTCCACTGCTGTTAGCTAACTGTATTCAGAAATTGCTAGTATGTCGTGGCGTCGCGTGTTGGTAATGTGCACGGTGCATATCGGGTGTTGACACGTTGCGTCGCGTCGGGTTTTAATAATGTGTTTCCGCCTTACCGCGCGCGCCGCGTCGGATGGTGTGTTTACCCCCACCATGGGCAACACACCGACCTGGCACGTCTGGATCGGGTGGCGTGTGCGCGCATGGCGTCGCGTCGGGTGTTCATAGTGTGATTCTGGTCTATAGAAAACAATACATTTGATTCGACTCAACACGCATCGCGTTTCGTCGGGTCGCGTCGGGTTTTAATAATGTGTTTCTGCCATAATTCAAAAACGTCAAATGTCAATGTGCTGATTGTTTTGCTTTTGTTTTTAAACATATAATGCTGCCCTTCTTTCTTACACACTAAATGACAACAATCAAAAATGAGACAAACGGTGAACGTATGTCTGCACAACTCCAGAAAAACAGCCAATTCTTTCCAAAACATTCAAGGCGCATTGCAACGTGGAGTATTACAATTCGGTGAAGTCAACCAATTACATCTGCAAATTTGTCACAAAAGTCAGCGATATGGCGGTTTTTGGCCTTGCCGCCACGTGAATTACATTTCTTAATTCATTTTGAGTAATCATTTTAACTTAAAAAAAATAAATAATTCAGCTAATAAGTTAACGCAACAGTTATTGATTCTGAGGCGGTACGAAGTTCGCAGGGTCAGCTAGTATTTTAAATAAATCATTCTTTGTTAAATATTTTCGCTCGCGCTTATTAATTAAAAAAGTTTTTTTTAAATACCGGTGCACTTCCTCTGACGTTCTTATTTACATTTTCTCCCTTTCAAACTTTCTTTTTCTTTCTTAAAGCCTTCAGCGAGGCCGTAAACCATGCATTTACTCAGGGGCGGCCCTAGGGCGGTGCGAGCGGTGCGACCGCACACGGCGCCGTCGTAAGGGGGCGCCGAAAACACCCGACCACTAATCGACTATCTATCGATCGTGCGCTTAAATCGTGTGGTCGGTGCAGGGAGCTAGCAGTGTTGCCAACGTAGGCGATTTTTCGCCATTTAGGCTACTCAGGACGAGAATCGGCACCGAAAAAATCTAAAAGGCGACTGGTCGCCTATTAGGCTACTTCAGAGACAAGTTATTTAAATCAGCCGAATCGCAAATAATTAAGAAAAAAAAAATGATGCTGTCGCTGAAAGAATTTTCAGCGTAATGGGGACAATCAAAACAATCATGGACTTAGCAAACGCATCGCACTTGCTGAAAAACCGCTCGAAATTTGTGAAGCAGTACCGGACTTATTCGTCTGCTCAAATAACAGCTAAGGAAATAACAGGCTGCGATAGATTCTACGTTTAAGCCAGTCCGATCCGAAGAAAGAAGCGATTATTTGAATATGAAGCTGCAGATGAGACACCGACAAATCTCGAAGAACTGTTTAAAATTAACGTCTTTTATCCTATGATAGATACAATTGCATTGGTCACTTGGTTTGGGCATTTATCTAAATTCAATGATACATGGTCTTTTTTGTATAATATCAAAATAATTCCTGATAAGTCTTCATTAGAAAAAGCCTGTGCAGATTTGCAAATCATTTTAACCGACGGAAAAATTTGATGTCTCTAGTTGCGAATTGGTTGAAGCACTTTTGATCTAGGCTTGTTGAAAAAATATCGATATTTTTTATTCAAAATATCGATATTTTTAGCCGATATATTTTGATCCGATATATCGATATTAAATATCCACTATCGAAAATTGTATCAAAAACGATATTTTTGTATATTTATGTAACGAAAGTCACTAGAATCCAAAACCGTATGGGAACGAACGGAAAAAGTAACTGTATCGGGTTCGTGACATCTAGCGGTTGAAATTTTAACTATTAATAGCTTACAATACTATCTCATATGTGTAGGTAAGTGCATAGAAATGTATGATATTTTCGGCCATTTCGACAAAGTCACTCCCATAGCGCCTTCCACACGCACACTCTGGAGCGACCGAGTCCCGCGTCACTTCAGGCCGCCGCACAATGGTTTTACTAATATGAGAGCGTCGAAAACAAATCGAAATTTCAAATTGCAGGGACCATTAAATTTTGTTTCTATAACTTGACATCACATACCAGCGCATCTTTCCCCCTATTACCGAACTCAGCAAAACGTTTCGTCGCTGCGTAACACGTCAGCAAAGATTGACTTCCCGAGCAGTCAGGACGTTCGTGTGAAAGTACAACGTTTTTTATATAACATTTAGGGACTGATAACTTTTTACACCGTTGCTGGCAAACTTTTTTCAACGTGGATCCAATACCATTAGGTGTGTATTAAAGATTTTAAGTTTATTTTTTCATTTACTAATGCGACAAATTTGGGATATTTAAAAAAAAACTTCTCGTGAATTTAAAAAAAAAATACGAAGATTTCTGGAATACTTAAGATTAAGGATAAATACTGGTTTGCCTGATACAATAAAAAGGTTTAAAAATATTAGTTAGAAGAGAGCTTTTTAGTTTTTTATATTTTTGTAATTATTGTCTAATAGAAATAAATACTGTTAAAAATACCATCATTTTTAATTGAGATCTTTGTACATTTAAATAATACACATTGTGTATAAAAATTACCATTGATAATATTGAGCAGAATTCAGTATTATTTTAAAAACGCAAAATCTTTAAAAATTTGACCGATATATCGATATTTTTTCCTCGATATATCGAAATATCGATATTTTTTCTTTGATATATCGACGTCGATATTGATATTTTAATAAATATCGATATATCGAAATATCGATATTTTTTTTCACTTTCGACATCCCTATTTTGATCCTAAACCCATAACTAAAATATCTTGCCACTACAAGTTCTTCAACTTATAAAAAAAATGATTGGCAGGATATATTCCCAAATGTACGGACAGCGCTTCGGATTTTGCTGTCCATCGCTGTAAATGTCGCCAAATGAGAATGAAGCTTTAGTAAATTAAAACGTACTTACGTTCGGCTATATGTCAAAAAAGACTATCATATTGCAATTTTATCAATTGAGAATGATAATGCCCAAGGGTTAAATTATTCTGATTTAATAAAAAAATCGCAAGGGCAAAAGCAAGAAAAGTTGTGTTCTAGTGTTTTTATTGATTTCGCAGATTTAATTAAATAAATGTTATCAAACATATATTAATGAGTCTAGTTTTTGCACTGATAATTCGTGGTGGAATTCCATTGTATTAGAATTTGAAATTAAAACACTTTGTACTTTCTTCCACTAATTTTACATTTCACCAAGACCGGTTTCATCCTATTACGGACATTTTCAGATTAAACGACTTCAAAAAGGAGGAGTTTCTCAATTCGACTATATTTTTTTAATGTTTGTTACCTCAGAACTTTAGACTGGGTGAACCGATATTGATAATTCTTTTTTTGTTTGAAAGCTAGTGCTTCTCGTGTGGTTCCATTTCAATTTGGTTCAGTTCTGACAATGGCATCCACGAGAAAACCATATAAGTCTTAAATTTGCATTAAGTATGTGCGCGACAAATGGACGAATAACTCAATATCATCCCAACCGATTTTGATGATTCTTTTTTTTATTAGAAAGGATGTACTTCAAGGGTAGTTTGATGAGAGTTTGGTTAGGTTCTGATTATGGGATCCTTGACAAAGTAACGGAACTAGTCAATTCTTAGGAGCAAATTAACGATACTCGGCCGAATCTTTTATAGGCTATCCGGATCTTTGAGTCACCTACCGTCAGTGGTGTAGAAAGGAGCGGCGGGGGGGGGAGGTGGATCGCCCCGGGTGCCACCCGAGGGGGGGGGGGGGTGACACTCGAACGTGGATTAAAAACTTACGAAAGTGCAAAATTGCCGTAAAAAATATTTTACTCGTGAACACTGACTTTTATTTAGCTCTATGGCTCGGTTAGTCGGGGATTCCCGAAAAAACGTTTTTCCTTATTTTCGTTCCATAATTCGATCGGGGATTTCATTAAAATATTCCTTGTGTCATTGCAATTTAGTTCGTTAATTGTGATTGACGTAAACTCGTGAAGTGAATTGTTATCTATTGATTGACGTGAAAAGTGAAAAAGTTGTTATTCTGTTAGTGTTTTTAAATGTGTTTTTTTTGAGGATTAAGAAATTTTTGTTTACACATTTGACTCTTAGCTAGTAATGTTTATATATTTTAGGAAGTCGAAATTCGTGTTTTGAATTTCTCAAAGTAAACTTTAAGGGGGGGGGGGGGGGGGGGACACCACGTTTTCCTCCCCGAGTGCCACCCATGCTAGCTAGCCACTGCCTACCGTAACTTCGTTATGGTCAAGTAAGGTCTGTCTCATATGAACAGCACATTTAGTAGGTCTACCCATATTCATACAAATTAGTTAAAGTACTTCAGATTCACTAAAAATCAAAAAACAAACAAAAATTTGACAAAACCAAAAACAACTTAAATGCAATAAAAATTTTAAAAAATAAGTTCGTATTCTTCTACAACTTAATAATCAACAAACTTTTTCTACTCATCAATATGTAGGTACGATTGTTATTTTTGGAGTCGGTGTCAGCCAAGGTACCCGGCCCGGCGTGTTCACTTGACAGCTCCCATCCCGACGTGGCCTCGCTCTCGCCTCGTCTAGTCGCGCGTGCGACACAAGCACATCTCACCTATGACTACGAATGTAGTTACAAATCTACCTTGGCTGACACCGACTTCAAAAATAACAATCGTACCCACATATTGATGAGTAGAAAAAGTAAGTTGATTATTAAGTTGTAGAAGAATACGAAATTATTATTATACTTTTTGTTGCATTTTTTAAAGTCGTTTTTTGTTTTGTTAATTTTTTTTTCTGATATTATTTCTCATCTGTCTTACTAGGTACTTCAATTAAAGTTGCATAACTGCACAGAAAAACTCTATTTTTTTGTTAGGAGGGGGGGGGGGGGCGCCCCCAAGAGATTTCGCACCACCTAATAATTTAGCTAGGGCCGCCCCTGCATTTACTTGACGGGTAGCGTTACTCAGTAGTGGATAATTACATGGTATGATGTAATAATTTTTATAATTATAATAAAACATTTATTTGTTAAAAGATTATTAGTTTGTTAAATACCTTCAAGTCAGCATTTGGTTTGATAATGCCCATTGACGTCACTATTCAACAGTGCAAGTATCGCGACAGTCATGCTGTGAAATATTGCATATTTGTTCCCTCAACTTTTAATGAATGTAATAGTCTAATAGTTTAAAAATAATTGGTGTACCAACTGCTGGAGTCAGTGGTGCTACGTCATTCCCAGGATATCGATTGTCACAGAGATAAACAGTGTTAAATTATTTTGTTAAATCCGGTTATTTCGGTCGCACAAGAACAAAAGTGTGTCAGGAAATTAATTGCGAAAAATTAGTATTTGACCCGATAAGACTGATTTCACTAATAATTATAAAAATTAACTATATAATAATATAAAATGTATTTCATTTGCATAATCAGCAAGATGCGTGACTGTAAGCTGCTAATAAACAAATTTTTAATTTTTAAAGTTTTAATTTTACACAAGGACTCTTTTTTGGTCGGCCAACAATAATCTCTGTATGAGAAAGAATATCCGTGTGTTAAACCGCAAAAAGTCATTTGACTATCTTAATTAATAATGAATGGTGTGATAAAGGTCTGGCTTCCACATTTCTACCGATTTACCACATATATTTTCCTTAAATACTGTAAGTTTTATAGCTCTTGAAAATATATATCGACGCTGGAAAGGATAAATGGCTAAAGCGCCATTATGCTAAATGTTCATGAGAGCTGTTTGAAAGTTTAAAAAGTCATAACTTTAAAAATGATTATCTGATTTTGCAGCCGCTTGAAAATTATAAATTGGTCCATCAAACTTAATCAATTGTTATACATATATTATTTTATAATATTAATAATTCCGAAAATATAATTACCTTCTACCTACCACCTATCTACCGTTTTACGGTTGATAAATTTGGCTCTCTGTGATTATTCGGATTATCAAGAAATTAATGTGAACCTAAAACTCGGGTAATTACCTAATCGATACAGTTAAATGTAATCTTTATAAATAAAAATGAATCGCAGAAATGAAGGTACGCGCATAATTTCCGAACGACTGCACCAAATGGATTATTCTTTTTTTTGTTCGTTTTTGTCACGACAAGGTTTGTATAAAACTACTGGTGAGCTCTGGCATTATTAAATTTATATAAAAAAAATGCAACCGGCGGCATGCGAGTTGTTTGAAAAATGAATGTACAGGGACTGAATATATGCAATGCGGGAGGGGAGAGCGGAAGTCGGGTAGGGGGTTCGCGGGAGGATGGGGGGAACCTAAAAGAGGGGAGGGGAACTCAGCGGCGGGGTTCGCGGGACGGGGGAAGGGGGGTCGTGGAATAGGGCGAGGGAAGGTGGAGGAGGCGGAGTGGGAACGCGAGAGGGGAAGGGGATGCGGGAAAGGGAGGGGAGGCAGAAGGGTGACGGGACGAATGGGAAAGGACACGCAGGGAGAAACAATTTCTTTATTAAATGGCATAGCAATGCATGCCGGGTACCAGCTAGTAAATTTATAAAGTGAAGTTATTATATCCGGTCAACAAGCGCTAAAATACACAATAATAACAAAATAAAAATCTAATAAATCCTTATTGAATAACGGTGAAGTGAGTAATATTTTCGTCACCGTGAAGATCTCGCACTTTGGTAAACAAATCACCAGCCGCGCTGTCATTGGGGTGTTTGAATTTAAAACCGGTCGCATTGGCTATTAATATCTCTCAATATAAAGTGACGTTGCAACGTAACCACAAAATGAAAAATAATACGAGGGCAAATAAACAAAGTGCTGACGATAATGCCACAAATATAAATGAAATCCTCAATCAATTTTCAAAAACCTTTGACGACGGGCTAAAATGGAAATGGAAAAAAAAACATTATAAGTAAGCTAGACGTAAGATTAAAAGACTTTATGGATCAACTAGAGCCTGTTATAAAATCAGTGGAATTTTTATCTGCGCAATTTGAATTATTAAATAACTAGCTTTTTCCCGCGGCTTCGCTCGCATAGTATTAGGGGATTCCCACTCAGCCTCCTCCACCTTCCATCTACCCACTCCACTCCCCCATCAACCCCCTCCCCCTCCACCCACCCCTCCCCCTACTCCACTCCCCTGCCAACCCCCTTCCACCCACCCATTCCCCCACTTCTCCCCCCTCCACCTTCCCTCTCCCCACTCCACTCATCCATCAACCCCCCTCCCCCCTCTTCCACCCACACCGCTTCCTCCACCTTCCCTCTCTCCACTCCACTCCTCCCATCAACTCCCTCCCCTGTTATTTAGTTATCAAAGTACCTACCACTAATGCCATCTGTGTCTATGTTTCTAAGCTTAATAAATATTAGTTCTCGCTGTCTCCTGAATAAAACAACGTGTTTCATTTAATAGGTTATGGGCTCAGAAGATTCCCAAGCGTTTTTTAAATAATAAGAGAATAGAGCAAGGAGTTATTGCGAATGCAAACTCGTAATTAGTGTCGGGACATTTTTAACGAAAATGGCGGCGACATCATATCTCACAAGTATACCCAAGTTGGTTGGACGACAAAACTACGATGTATGGGCGTATGCCGTTGAAAACCTACTTATATTGGAAGGCATGGAGAAGTGTATCAAGGCCGAAGAAACTGTTGCAGTTGGAGATGATGCAAAAACAAAAGCGAAGATAGTCCTCACTATAGATCCGTCACTGTATGTACACATCAAGCAAGCTACATCTACTGCAGACTTGTGGAAAAGGCTAAAGCAAATGTTCGATGATAATGGTTTTTCGAGACGCATTTCCTTATTAAGGAGTTTGATATTGATTCGTCTTGAAACTTGTGACTCGATGCAGAGTTACGTCACGCAAATTATTGAAACTGGCCAGAAATTATCCGAAACCGGATTTAATGTGAACAATGAATGGATAGGCTGTTTAATGCTTGCTGGTCTACCAGAAAAATTCTACCCCATGATATTAGCATTCGAGCATAGTGGAATAATAATTACTGCAGATGCAATAAACACAAAATTGCTTGATATGGCAGGAAATGACACGGAGTCAGTTGGGGCATTTTCCGCCAGAGTGCGCCCGCGCCGCAGTGTTGACGGAAATACATCGAAGGTCAAAACCGTAATGAAATCTGTCAGATGTTATAGATGTAAAAAAGAAGGGCATTTTAAAAATCAATGTCCTGTTGGGCAATCAGAGCGAATGAAGAAGTCAAATGCATTTTCTGTTGTGTTTTTGAACGGGAATTACAACAAAATGGATTGGTTTATAGACTCGGGCTCTTGTTTTCACATGACACCGGATGTAAACATTATGTGTAATGCGTCGAATCGGGCGACCGTGAAGGAAATAATTGCAGCTAATAGAAGTTCTATGCCTGTTTTATGCTCGGGAGAAACTAAAATTATTACTTTAACCCCGAAAACTAAATATGAAGTTATATTAAAAGATATTTTATGTGTGCCAAAACTTACGACAAACTTGATATCTGTCAGTCAGTTACTCAAAAATGGAAATAAAGTGGACTTCAAAATAAAATGCTGCTATGTTTATAGTAAACAGAACGAGTTAGTTGCTATAGCAGATTTGACAGATGGTGTTTATAAACTAAAGATGGAATACAAGTTAAAAGTTCCTGAAAGAATAATGTCTAATTTAGCGGTTTCAGGCAACACTTGGCACCGCAGATTGGGTCATGTCAATAGTAATTATCTGAATAAAATGACCAGTGCTGTAGATGGAATGAATCTTCGAGAAAAAGTTGATCTTGGCAAGACATCGTGTACAGTTTGTTGCGAGGGAAAGCAGTGTCGTCTTCCATTCTCAAAAACTGGTACAAGAAGCAAAGAATTACTTCATTTAGTTTATAGTTCATACTGACGTTTGCGGACCTACGGAGAAAGGGTCGCTTGCAGGTTCAAGATTCTTCATACTCTTCGTTGATGACTATAGTCGTATGACATTTGTATATTTTATCAAACTTAAAAATTAAGAACTTAGATGTTTTGCAGAATTTAAAGCAAAAGTTGAAAAACAAACAAATAAGAAAATAAAGATATTGAGAAGCGATAATGGTGGTGAATACTGCAACAAAGAGTTTGATTCATATCTCAAGAAGGAAGGTATCACGCACCAAAAAAGTAACCCATATACCCCAGAGCAGAATGGCTTGTCAGAACGTAATAATCGAACGATTGTCGAGAAGGCTAGATGCTTATTGTTTGATGCGCATTTGGGTAAAGAATTCTGGGCTGAGGCGACAAATGCAGCAGTTTATTTACAAAATCGTACCTACTGTACTTCCTACTTTAAATGAAAAAACTCCATATGAGATCTGGACTGAATGTAAACCAGACATAAGTCATTTAAGAATATTTGGTAGCAAGGTTATGGCTCATGTTGCTAAAGAGAAGCGTCAGAAATGGGGCAAAAAGTCTGAACAGCACATACTTGTGGGCTATCCAGATGACATCAAAGGTTACCGAATATACAACGCTAGAACTAAATATATCACAACTAGTAGAGATGTCATTATCATGGAAGATGAAAACAACCCAGAGGTTAATATACCTATCACTGAGAGTGGAGAAAACTCATGTCCAGTGGGGGACACTAGTTGCAAAGATACGTCACGTTCAGAAGATATAACCTAGATGAGGATACATTAGTCGAAGATACATCAGATGAAACTTACACTCCTGATACTTACACTTCTGATACTTACACTATTGATTTTGAAGATGTTGATGATTCACCTGAGCAGCGTGTTAGATCCAGCAGAATCATTAGGAAGCCAGAGCGGTACAGGATGACGAATATGTGCATTCCTGAGGGTGTGTTTGATGATGCCAATGGACTGTCTTTAGAAGAAGCATTACAGGGAAATGAAAAAAAGCAGTGGTTAAGTGCAGTAAAAGAAGAACTTCAGTGTTTTAAAGAAAATAATGCATGGGAGTTCGTTGATATGCCAAAGGATGGTAAAACTATAGTATAGTAAAGTGCAAATGGGTGTTACGAAAAAAAATTGATAATAGTAATAATGTTCGATACCGTGCACGTTTAGTAGCCAAGGGCTACATGCAGAAGAAAAATGTGGACTATTCAGACACTTTCTCGCCGGTTGTTAGGCACTCAACTTTGAGATTGTTATTCGCATTATCTGTAAAACTTGAATTAGATGTGTAGTGTTGATTATATGAGTATCTGTCGGGTAGGTTCGGGAGTACCGAACCTAGCCGAAGCGGCCGGACATCGGCACAATATAATAGCGAGCACAGAGCTCGTGCGGCGTCTTTCTCGTTAGGCGGCTTACAGCCAACACTGTAATTATTATATTCCAATAAACAGTCTCCGTGTATCAAAGATACTACGTGTTTTAGTAAATAACCTGGAAAACATCCAAGAGCGATACTGGAGATAAAGGGCCCAGTATTACCTGCAGTACAGGACATTACAAGTGGCGCAGCTAAAAAGGAGTACACGCCAGACTGTTTATCAGATTGCGGCAAGTCGTGACAGGGATCGTGACTTACAAAAATCTCCCGAAGGTGACAATAAATCACTTGGGGCATCGCTGAAGTGCCATCCATCAGGAGATTTTCAGGGCATAATAGGAGACAGTGGAGAAGGAGGAAAGAAGAGGAAAATCACGGGACCCTGGGTAACTAAGTCCAGCCCGGTAATACAGGAAAGAAGAGGAAAATTACTTACGGGACCCTGGGTAACTAAGTCCAGCCCGGTAATATACAGTGGAGAAGAGGAAATTACGGGACCCTGGGTAACTAAGGCCAGCCCGGTATTGATAATCCTGGAAGCGGCTGGGCGCCTGGACTGCAAAGGCGCCGGTTCCTGGTGTCAGGTTGTTTTGTTTCTTTTTCTGGAAGGTGTTATTGTTGCCGGGTGTGTGTTTTTTTTTTGGTGTGGGCGATCATGGAATCGGGCGGAATTTCCAGGTTCTCTCACGTTAATGGGGATTGGAGTTTGTTTCGCCTGAGGTTAGAACAGTTCCTTCTAATTCGTGATGACATAAAAACGACTAAGTTAGATGCTTCACAGAAACGCGCATATTTGCTAAATCTTCTAGAAGCGGAGACATTAACTCTTTTGATCAACTTATGTTTTCCTTCTAAAGTTACAGACGTGGCATTCGATCAGTTAATAGAATTAATTGAGAAACATTGTTCCAGACCGCGATCGGTGTTCAAGGAACGAGAAAATTTTTATCAGGCCAAGCAATCGCTTGGTGAATCAGTCAGGGATTTTGCAGTGCGTTTACGAGGATTATCTTCGTTTTGTGAGTTCGGAACGCGTTTACCGGAATGTTTAGCTGATGTTTTTGCAATCGGCATTTTGCCGGGCCGAGCCAAGGAAAAAATTTTTCTCGAGGGGACTAAATTAACGTTTAACAAAATGGAAGAATTAGCAATAACGGTTTCAGTTTTAGATAATCTGGTTCCGGAAATTAAATCAGAAATTTCCGTAGGGACGTCGGGCGGCGTGAATTCAATTAATCGCTCGTATTCGCCGGGGAGAGATTCACTTTCGGATAAAACTCAAGGTTTCCGGAGGTCATCTTCGCGGTCGAAAAGTCCCGAGCCGAGAGGATTCTCGAATATTAAAAAATGTACCATTTGCGGTGAATCACATTTAGAAAAATATTGTAAATTTAAGAATGCAAAATGTTTTAATTGTCACAAAATAGGGCATTTGAAGAAATTCTGTAAGAATCACAATGTTTATCCGATTTTTGAACAATCCCGGGAGAAGGTTATTAATAGGATTTCTTACATTAATCCGTTTAGGGCTAATATAATAATTAATAAATTAAAATGTGCCGCTATGATTGATTCAGGCGCCAGTATGTCGGTCATGCCGGATTTTATTTTCAACCGATATTTTAGGGATGTAACATTGTCACCTGATAAGCGTACTTTATCTGGATACGATGGTAAACCACTTAATCTTGTAGGTAGTGCTTGTTTTACCGTGGAATACAATAATATCAAAAACAAGTTATTATTTACTGTTGTGATTAATGGCTCGGAATTGATAGTAGGTCGGGACTTCATGGAGGCTTTTAATCTGAAGATAGTTCCAGTGATGGATAATTCGGTTTCAACAATCAAAGACAAAATTGAAATGATTTACAACGAGTTTCCAGAAGTGTTTTCGCCGGGGCTGGGTAAATTCAGTAAACATAAAGTGAGTTTTAAAGTAAACAAGGAAGCTCGTCCTGTTTTTTTTTAATGCGAGGCCGGTTCCGTTCGCTATTAAGGAAAAAATTGAGAGAGAATTAGAAGCTATGGTAGCTGATGGTATCATTTCTCCGGTAACCAGCAGTGAATACGCGTCTCCAATTGTACCGGTAATTAAAAAGAACGGGAATGTTAGGATTTGCGTGGACTACAAGAGATCTTTAAATCTCATGACGGACTTGGAAAGGTACCCGCTTCCCTCCATAAATGAAGTTGTTCACAAAGTAAGTTCGGGTAAAGTGTTCGCTAAACTAGATTTAAGACAGGCTTACTCACAATTAGAATTAGCTGACTTTTGCAAAAAGTATACTACAATAAATACGCATTTAGGGTTATTTCAATATAACAGACTAGTCTTTGGTTTTAAGTCAGCGCCAGCGATCTTCGCTAGGACTATAGCAAGCTGTCTTCAGGGGTTGAAGGGGGTGGCATTCTATTTAGACGATATCATCATTTCGGGGGGCAACGAACTGGATTTAGTGTATAACATACAGGCAGTGTGCGCGCGTTTACGAGAGTGCGGGTTGAGGGTCAACACGGATAAATGCGAATTTTTTGTAGAATCGGTAGAATTTTTGGGGTATGTAATTTCGGGGAGCGGAATCCAACCTCAGCCAAACAAACTTGAAGCTATAAAAAACGCTCCGTATCCTACGGACGTTCATAAATTGAAAAGTTTATTGGGTTTTCTAAATTTTTATCGGAATTTCATTCCTAGGATGTCATCAATACTGGAACCCCTGCATAACCTTTTGAAAAAAGGGGTAGAGTGGAATTTCTCAGAAGACTGTAAAGTAGCAGTCGATACCATTAAAGAATTAATGGGCAACAACACGATTCTTACAAATTATTTTCCGGACTTACCGGTAAAACTGTATACGGACGCTAGTACATGCGGACTCGGGGCTGCGTTAATGCACGTGTTTAAGAACGGCACAATGCGTCCAATTGAGTTCGCTTCTCGTAGTTTGACAACCGCCGAAAAGAAATATAGTATTTTGGATCTCGAAGCTCTGGCAATTGTGTTCGGGTTAAATAAATTTTTTCAGTACCTTTTTGGAAGGGAGTTCACGTTATGCGTTGACAATATGCCGTTACTAAGAATTCTAGGGGAACACAAAAATATTCCGGTTCTCGCAGCAAACCGTTTGCAGAGATATGGCATCATTCTGGCAGGGTTTTCGTACAAAACGGAATTTGTGAAATCTTGTAATAATCAAGCAGATTTTCTTTCTCGCTTACCGTTGAAGGACACAGTTGAGGGTTTTAAGGATGATTGCGGGACTGACTTTGTTTGTTTTATTGAGAATTGTGACCATGTTAATTTTCAAGCAGTTGTGTTAGCCACCGCAGCAGATAGCGAATTACAGCTAGTGTTTAGGTATTTGCGGCAGGGCTGGCCCAAACGAGTAAATCGTGACAGCAGTATATGGAAATATTGGTTGAAAAGAAATGAACTTTCTATCGTAGAAGATTGTTTGTTTTGGCAACATAGAATAGTTATACCTGTTTCTCTCCAAAGGCAAGTTTTAGATTTATTACACAGGTCACATCTAGGTATTGTAAAAATGAGGGGAATTTCTAAAACATATTTTTGGTGGACTTCTCTAAACAAAGATTTGGAGGAAGTCGTTCAATCTTGTTCAGATTGTTCGTTGTCAAAACAGTCACCACCCAAAAGTCAATTGACGGTTTGGCCAAATCCAGGTAAAGCTTGGAGTAGGGTACATCTAGATTATTGTGGACCCCTAGCGGGGAAGATGTTTCTCGTGGTTTGTGACTCATTCTCGAAGTGGTTAGACTGTATCGAGGTGCAGAAGGCAGATTCAACTCACACGATTATGGAATTGAGGAAAATTTTTTCTAATTTTGGCAACCCTGAGTTAATTGTATCTGACAATGGCTCAGTTTTTACAAGTGAGGAATTTAGAGATTTCTTAAAGGAGAACAATATTAAGCTTATGACTTCTCCGGTGAAACACCCCCAGTCAAACGGGCTGGCAGAAAATGCAGTAAAAATTTCGAAAATGTTCCTCAAGAAACTGTTAATAAACGGTAAATTCCCACTAGATTACAATGTCAAGCTGTTGAATTTTTTAGTGGACTATAGAAATTCTTTCCATTGTTCGACAGGTATTGAACCAGCGGTTCTGTTAGTAGGAAGAAGGCTGCGTTCTACGTTCGACAGTTTGTTGCCAGTGAAAAATGGAGAAGACTTTTCGGAAAAAGTCAAGGAAGCTAACGTTAACATTTCTAAAGCTCAATCTGATCAAGTTAGGTTGTACAGAGGGGTAAAAACCAGGATTTTTAAAGTTGGACAAAAATGTTTGACAAAAGATTATCGTCATGATAATAAAGTCGTTTGGGCTAAGGGTGTAGTTTCTAGAAAGCTAGGTAAAAAAGTTTATATTATTAAAATAGGGAACACTGATGTGACATGGAAGAGACATGTGGACCAGATGAGGGAAATGTCAGTGAGCTGGAAGGAAGATGGCAAAATTGCGCAGCATCCCGCGTCTGAAATTTTGAGGAACGAGCCTCATGAGTTAGAGACTGCGACCTTGTTGCGTGGATTGACTGGTTGTTCTCCTGATTCCAGGTTGGTGGGGGAGGAGGTGGTGTCGGAGCAGGCACGGCAACAGAGACCATGGTCGGGAAGACTGCGTTCAAGTCACAAGGCACCTACAACTTCCAGAGGAGACGGGACAACTTGACCCAGTCACCGCGGTTAAATTATGTGTATCTTAAATAATTATTGTGTATGAAGTATTACAATTTATGTTAATTGTTATTTAAGTTATTTAAGTTATTTTGTTATGTAAGTAAGTAGCTTCAGAGTTGAAGGAGGGAGAGATGTAGTGTTGATTATATGAGTATCTGTCGGGTAGGTTCGGGAGTACCGAACCTAGCCGAAGCGGCCGGACATCGGCACAATATAATAGCGAGCACAGAGCTCGTGCGGCGTCTTTCTCGTTAGGCGGCTTACAGCCAACACTGTAATTATTATATTCCAATAAACAGTCTCCGTGTATCAAAGATACTACGTGTTTTAGTAAATAACCTGGAAAACATCCAAGAGCGATACTGGAGATAAAGGGCCCAGTATTACCTGCAGTACAGGACATTACAAGATGTTACACATCTAGATGTTACTACGGCATTCTTGAACGGGGACCTTGAGGAAACAACTTATATGGAATTACCAGAATGTTTATTAGATTCTCAAAAAGACAATAATAAAGTACTTAAATTGAACCGAGCTATTTACGGTCTTAAGCAATCCTCAAGGGCCTGGTACAAAAAGGTCGATGAATGTCTTGTTGGTATTGGTTATAAACGTAGTACGTTAGAACCATGTTTATACACAAAAAATAAGAATGATAAAAAGACAATAGTTACTTTGTATGTGGATGATTTTTTTATATTTTCTAATGATAATGTAGAATGTAATAATTTGAAAAAGGAATTGGCTTCACCATTTAAGTTAAAAGATTTGGGTCAGGTAAAAAATTGTTTAGGGATGAGTGTTAATATTGATAAAGTTAATGGTACAGTTACTCTAAGCCAGGAGAATTATGTTGATCAGTTGCTAAACAGATTTAACATGGCAGATTGTAAAGTAGCAGATACACCTTTAGAGGCTAAATTGAATATTAACAAAGAAAATAAAAATCCTGACAGTCAAATTCCTTATCAACAGCTTATTGGTGGACTTATGTATTTAGCAGTATTAACCAGACCTGATATAGCCTTTACAGTAAGTTTTCTGAGTCAATTTAACAATTGCTATAACCAGGAAACTTGGTCAAATGCTAAACGTATTTTAAGATATCTCAAGAAAACAAAGCATTTTGGATTAAAATATAGTCAATGTGGTAATTCAAAATTAGAGGGTTTTGTTGATTCAGATTGGGGAAGTAACATCATTGATCGCAAGTCCTATACAGGTTTGTGTGATATTTTAGCTGGATGTGTTATTTCTTGGGAGGCTAAGAAACAAAAAACAATTGCTCTTTCGAGCACTGAAGCTGAATACATTGGTGTAGCCGAAGCTTGCAGGGAAGCTATTTATTTAAGTAATTTGTTAAAAGAAAAAAACAATGAGTCATACACCATATCCTTATTTAATGATAATCAGGGTGCACTTAAGTTGTCTTCAAATAATAGCTATAATAAAAGAACTAAGCATATTGACATACGACACCACTTTTGTAAAGAATGTATTAATGATAAAATTGTAGAACTGAAATACTTGGAAACAGCTGAAATGCCAGCAGATCTAAGTACAAAAGGTTTGGCTAGTACCAAGCATTATTATTTTATGCAATTATTGGGTATTCAGGATGTAAAGAATTAACATTTGTTGTAATATGGGTATTATGTACGTTATTTTGATAAGTGGGGGTGTTATTTAGTTATCAAAGTACCTACCACCAGGGCCGTATCTAGAGTTGAATTCTATTCTATTCTAGTTGAATTTTATTTCAAACCATTCCACAAAATTCGTTATTTGTAGGAAAACCATAGGTACTACGCATTATACGAGTAATATGAGAGTAATACTAATTAAATCTGTGGACATGCAAGCAGATTCACTCTTAATTTAAAACCAGTTTTGTGATCAGACTGTAAATTTTCAGTTTTGAATTCATCTGCCGACATATTTTGAAGGAAAACGTTATCTTATTTGAAGTGAATTGGAGGTTATCCACCACATACCCGCCCGGTGTAAGTAAGAGAAGGTTACTATTTAACAAGGACTCTTATTTTTTATAGAACGACCCTCCAATTATAATGAACTAAAACTAGACCCCCATTGTCCCTGCATACGTTGTTAGCGAGCAGTAAGCAAGTGCTTGATGTGATGATAAACCGTTTAGTATGGAGAAGGCCCGAAGATATCGATCTAGGGATTGGTTTATTTATGACTCAACCGTTGAATAACATCCCCAAACTGTTTGGGAATTCCCCCTAAGCAGTGATTGCAATACGCGCACAGCCTCTCACCACTTACTTCAATTCCATCTATGGGCAGAATAAAGAAATGAAATAATATGATTCTTCGGTTAATTTGAAGCTGTTTAGTTAGATGTCGCTACGCTACCCTAATAGGAAGTATTTGTTTTTCAATCATGTCAAACAATGAACAAACAGTTTACTAGTATATTATCATAGTCTATATATAATGGTATTTCTTAAGGTAGGGCACAGGTATTTTAAGGTAGGGCATTGCCCCCTAATGCCCCCCCAGCTACGGCCCTGCCTACCACTAATGCCATCTGTGTCTATGTTTCTATGCTTAATAAATATTAGTTCTCGCTGTCTCCTGAATAAAACAACGTGTTTCATTTAATATCCCCCACTTCCTCCACCCACCACCCCCGTCACCCCCTACCCCTCCTCATTCCCTATCCCCACACCACTCCCCCATCAACCTCCTTCCCCCACCCCCTACCCCTCCCCACACCCTCATCCATCCTTCCCCTTTCCCCTTCCTTCCCTCCCCCCTCTCCCTCCCCTAACCCCCTCCCCCAATATCCTCCCTCTCCCCTTCCCCCCCTCCATCAACACCCTCCCGACACTCCCTCCTCCCACCCCACTCCCCCCACTCACCTCTCGCATTCCACACATCCATTCCCGATACGTTCATTTTTCAAACTGCTCGCATGCCACCTATTAAAATTTTGTATACAATTCATAATGTCAGAACTCAACGGTAGTTTTATACAAAATAACGAACAAAAAAAAATCCAATTTGATGCAGTCGTTCGGGTTTATGCGCATACACACATTTCGGTGATTCATTTTTAGAGATAGTTATTAAGTACGACACCAACAAAATACTCTTTTCAGGGTGAATCGCCTAATTAAAAAAAAAAACAGTGTTTCCAAGGCGACAATTGGTTTCTGACGTTTGCAATAAATCGATTTTATTAGCGACAGAAAACATACATCCATACAAATTTTCACCTTTATAATATTAGTAGGATAAAATGTTTGTTGTGAGCAATAAACCGCTAAGATTGAATTGCTAGAATGCGAAGTAATTTATTTGAAGGAATTTATAAAGGAAATGAATACTAAAATTGGGTAAAGTTCGGTTTATGGGCGAAATTCCTAAAAAATAAAACTAGTTATCTTTATACTAACTTTGGGTCGGGGAATCCGAATCTGAAAGAATTAGGTTGGGGCAAGCAAATATAAACTGAATAACACGACTTAAAATTTTTGAATTCATACCCAGTTTACAGGCCATTTTGACGTTTTTGATACTATCAACAATGCCATAGAAAAAAACCAAAGATATTTTATGTTCAATCACAGAAAATTAAGTGTTGCCATAAGCAATAATATCAATAACGTAAAAAAACATGTTTGTAATTTCAGTAATTATTTTTTATAAATTTTATTCACTTTTGTATCACAAACCATGTTACACAAACCTAGCGTAGCCGCTAAACTACTTGAAAACTGGGATGTTTTCTTGCCTTGACGCGAGTAGGCGCTACGAAGGGGGCACTTTCTTTTCTATCACAAACCTAGCGTAGCCGCTAAACTACTTGAAAACTGGGATGTTTTCTTGCCTTGACGCGAGTAGGCGCTACGAAGGGGGCACTTTCTTTTCTATCACAAACCATGTTACACAAATCTAGCGTAGCCGCTAAACTACTTGAAAACTGGGATGTTTTTTTGCCGTGACGCGAGTAGGGGCTACGAAGGAGGCACTTTCTTTTCTATCACAAACCATGTTACACAAACCTAGCGTAGCCGCTAAACTACTTGAAAACTGGGATGTTTTTTTGCCGTGACGCGAGTAGGCGCTACGAAGGGGGCACTTTCTTTTCTACCACAAACCATGTTACACAAACCTAGCGTAGCCGCTAAACTACTTGAAAACTGGGATGTTTTTTTGCCGTGACGCGAGTAGGCGCTACGAAGGGGGCACTTTCTTTTCTACCACAAACCATGTTACACAAACCTAGCGTAGCCGCTAAACTACTTGATAACATTGATATTGGTGACCGGTGTACGCCACAACTTCTTAAGACTACGAATTTTCACACTTTTGGTCTAAGAATACGGCCGTTGAGATAGTCATAATTCATCAGGTTAATGTGAGTTATGTGATGAATTATCATGTGAGGAAGTATCGTGTCTGAAAGTTTTACGTTATTGATATTATTGCTTATGGCAACACTTAATTTTCTGTGATTGAACATAAAATATCTTTGTTTTTTTCTATGGCATTGTTGATAGTATCAAAAAAGTCAAAATGGCCTGTAAACTGGGTATGAATTCAAAATTTTTAAGTCGTGTTATTCAGTTTATATTTGCTTGCCCCAACCTAATTCTTTCAGATTCGGATTCTCCGGCCCAAAGTTAGTATAAAGATAACTAGTTTTATTTTTTAGGAATTTCGCCCATAAACCGAATTTTTTCCCTAAAATTAATCATCGTAAACAACTTAACATATATTATATAATGCTGAAATTCACCTGAGCTGAGTCCCAACTTCAAAAAGTGAAAACCTTCATAATATTGTGGCGAATATATCCCAGAAGATTGGATTTCAACTACATAGACTAAAGGGGACATAGATTTTATTCATAAAGACTGCGGCGATGGCCAAAAGCAACTTCTAAATTTGCTTCGACATCCACACCTATACGCCCAATATAATCACATGTCTTCTTCGGCGAGATTGCAAGGATGTTCTGTTGACAGCTGGTGGTCGCCACCGAACCCTGACTTCAGCAGACATCGGCCTTCCAGGAGAGGCAAGCCGCATATTTCTCAATGAGCACCTCACGCCTTATAACAAACTTCTAATGAAGAAAACCAGGGAACAATTTCAATATTTATGGACAAGAAATTATTACATTTTTATGATGAAAAGTGATGGTTCCCGCGTGATAAGGATTTCTTCCGAAGAAGACCTCAAGAAGTCAAAAAGGTCTCTTGACTTTTACTTCTTTATACCAATAACAGTCAGCAGATGGTATCCGCTGTGGTTCCTCCAGATGAGATAAAAATAAGAAAATATCAACCATTTTAAGTTTTTTTTTACTATAATACATCGATTTTATTTTTTCGGATAATCTTTTGGACCGGTTAGTAGCCAATTTCAAATTTTTTTTTTTTTTTTTAGATTGGCTGAGGATTGAACCATCCTTACCAGAGACAGATTCTTGAACTGCTGTGAAGTTTTAAAATATCTTCTAAAACTTTATTTTGACTAAGGATTGAACCTCCCCAGGGACTGGAGTCACAAACAGCGGAGTGACCGCCAACAAATCTGATCTGACATTTATTTTTGTATTAACTGCTCTAATGTCATCCAATTTTAGCGAAATGCGAATATGTCCGCATATGCGTGATTGCCACCAAGTTTAAGAATACATTGTAATTGACAATCTGCCAAATTTCATCTCGATCGGATTTCGGGATTAATATCCACTTCTTTTTCCAAGAAAACTAATCGAAATTCAAATATAAAGATTCATAGATAAACGGCTAGGAAGAGCCAAACGGCAGTAGATTCGTTTCTCTTCTTTCACAAGTCAATTTGTTCGCTTTTCGGAACAACTCGCACAGGTCTCATAGAAATCTTTGTGTTTCCCTTAATATCATTTATTTATTTATTTAATAAAAAAAACACGTTTTAATGAATTTCTACGTCAATGAAGAGTTCTAGCTCTTGAGCTTGGCGGATGAGTTATTTTACAATTATTTCATTTTTATGACATACATTTTACTTAGAGTATACAATGAATATAAACTATGTTGTGATGTTAATTTTTGATATGACTTGAAGTGAAGTTACAATATTTTGATTGGTGATTTACAGTGAATACCGCACAAGAATCTCAACTGCTCCCGTCTGGAGCCAGTGAGACTATGGCATCCCCAATTGGGGTATGTTGTGAGGCTGGAGGTAGCGGGGAGGGGAAGGAGGTGGGGAAGAGGAAGGTTGGGAAGTACCTGGCTATTCAGATCTGGTCACTAAACACGGCTAAAGCCATTTTCAAGCAACGTTTCAATTCTGAATGGTGGTCTTACACCAGGGCGATACTGATAGTATCTTCCACTCTGGAACATGCCGCAAATATACTATATATTATTTTAAATGAATTAATTGTGAAATAACACAAATTAATCAAATAAAATTTATTTGCGCATGCCGGGTTCGAACCCGCGACCTCCGGAATGTGAGTCAAGAGTCTTAGCCACTGGACTACGGAGGCCGTCAAGGGGACAAAGCCGTCAAGGGGTGATGTTATGGTTGTTGATTTATTTAAAGATTAATTTGACCCTTTTCTTGAATGATACGAAATCTGTTATTTTTTATTTCTTCGGGAAGACTATAAAAATATTTTATGCCTTTGTAAATATAATTATTGTGCATTTCTTGTGTTGAAAATAGAGGAATTTGAATGTTAAATTTATGCCTTTGATGAGTTAAATTTAAATTTTTTAGTTACATTTTCTTTGAATATTTGTAGAATTGAATCTTTTTTATAGAAGTCTTCAATTGTTAGGTCTTAGTACCTCGAAAATTTTGAACAATGATGCTGAAGGGAATGTTGGTTGTTTTTTTAAAATTACCTTAATAATTAGTTTTTGTACCACTTTTACAGGACTTCAAATTTTTTCGTATATGCACCTCCCCATCCAATGATTCCATACTGAATTAGTGATTGGACTAGTGCGTAATAGACTTTTTTTTAGGTTGTTTAATTTGAGAATATTTCTTAATCTAATTAATATATAGATACATTTCCTGATGCGCTTAACAAGTTCACATATGCATCTGCTCCATTTCATATGTTGGTCTACAATTACACCGAGGTACATTATTTCAATTGCATGGTTTAATATGGTACATGAATTATTACAGACATCTTTGTTACATTTTTTGTTGTGTATAATTATATTAATGAGAAAGGAATAAGTATAAACTGTTTTTTTTTTGCATTGATTGTAAGAAGGTTTGTATCGAACCAGGTTTTTAGGATTTGGATGTCATTATTTGCATTTTAATTTACAATTTTCCAGTCACTACCCTTAATTATGATAATCGTGTCGTCCGCGTAAGATATAACGGTTCCACTGAGGTTTGTTTAAAAATATCGTTTACGTACATGATAAAAAGTAATGGACCCAAAACAGTACCTTGCGGTATCCCAAAATCACTTGTGAGTGGTAGACTTGATGTGTGATTGATTTTTACAATTTGTGTTCTTTTGTGAAGATAACTTTTTAGCCAATTTAGTGCTCTGTCATTAAAATCCACAACCTTTAATTTTTGCATTAATTTGACACGAGATATGCTGTCGAAAGCTTCTTGGAGATCTACAAAAATACCAACACATTTTAATGATTTGTGTAAAGCGTCTTGTATAGTACCTACTAGATAATTTAGCAATGGCGTCTTTTGTGCTTTTGTTTTCCATGAATCCAAACTGGTTTTTGTGAATTATTTTATTGATCTTAATGAACTGAGGTATTCTTTTTTTGTCAATTTTTTCAAATATTTTTGCAATGTTTGATAGTACCTAAATAGATAGGAGTAATTTGATAGGACGGTAATTGGTTGGTTCTTCCGGATCGCCGGTTTTAAATATTGGTATAATTACGGATTGTTTGTACATGGACGGAAATATTCCGGTTTGAAAACTTGTATTGATTATATGAGTTGATGGTTTTGATACTTGTGATTTTATACATTTCAGTGTTTGTATTGTGACCCCATCAAAATCTGGGGCAGAGCCACCATTCATACCTGTAATGATTTGTTCGATTTCTTCTTTTGTTGTTCGTTGAAATAGTTCAATCAAATGTATAGGTCATTGTTTACTGTAGTCTTTGGGTCATTTGGGATCAGGTCTTGTTGGATTTTGTTAGCGAAGTTTTTTCCTACATTAGCAAAAAAATTGTTGAATATATTTTCGGCTTCTAAGGGTTTATCTTTAAAGTAAATTTTTGAATCTTATTGTGTTGATTGTTTTATTTTTGAATTGTTTTTTATCGATAATTTCATTTATAATGGACCAAGTCTTTTCACTGCCATTCATCATAATGGTTAGATATATTATCTAAACAATGTTAAAACTCAATGCTTTATATTCAAATCTAAAAGTTAACCACAAAATAATTAAAATGAACACCTTTCTATAACCAAAGTTCCCGATAGCAATTTAAAAAAAATTATGGAACTTTGTGAATTTTATATTAGGTAATTATTTTTAACAATTATGTATTATACCTAAGCAAAAATTATCAGCCTGAAACACTCATCTACATTGAAAAAATCTTTCGAAAAAAAGATACATGCCACCAACGGGACTTGAACCCGTGTCCTTCTGATTGCCGGTCATGTGCTCTACCACTGAGCTATGTCGGCTCATCTAATACCCGCCAAATAATTCAATAGGTACCTATATACCCGCCACGCACCCAACAAACCAAACACCACAACCAATACCAGTGCAGTGTAACTCGTCCACAAAAAGTCGAGACCCCACAGCCTGACCGCACACATCAGGTTTTTCCATTAGCCAACCAGCAGAACCGACCAACCACCACCCAACATCAAACCAGCCCCGCCCACCACCCTAATGTCCTAACAAGTCACCGCCCTTCTCCCCAAGGGAGAAAGCTAAAAGCTCACCCGGCAAACCCTACTACATAATTTGTATGCATTATGTGCGCATCGCCGCGGCATGGCGGAATGATTAGAACTCCCGAAGCACGCATGTAGTTCTTTGCCATGAACGCCCTCATATTAAATATAGGTATATTTTATATTTTTATCTGTTTAGAGAAATCTGTGTCCTTACTAGGGTAAGGTCTCGCAAGTTTAGTTGACTTCATCACAGTACCTACTCACACAGATGCAAAACTTTCATACATCGTGTTTCGTTTTAGGCTTTTAAAAAAATAATGAATAATTATTATTTTACAATTGAGAATTCGAAGCCAAAGCGTGTTGATCGGGTAATTAAAACTTGTTTTGTTTTACGACACTGTTATTGAAATTCTGAAGGTAAATCAGACGTAATCAACTTCACAAAAATGCCAAAAGACAACCAGATAATATTCTAGTTCAAGAACAATATAAGAAATACAGAAACTTATGTAAAAAACTAATTAATTCCACTAAAGAAAATTTCTACAAAAAATATATATACGAAAACACCATAACTCCAAAACATTTCTGGGAAATATTTCGTAAAATTACAAAAACAAAAAACAGCAAATCGTCTTTCATACAATCATTGGATATTAAAAATACAAGTACTACTAATCCCAAATTGATGGCAAATTTTGCTAATCATTATTTCACTTCAGTAGGAGCCTCTCTCGCAAATAAAATCCTTGAAAAATGTAATAAAACTGAATCTGAACTAGCCAACACACCTACAACTGTTCTTAATCTTAAAACAGACGAGATTCGAACAACGACTAAAGAAGTCATGAAAATGATAGATGAGATTAAGTCATCTAATGCCTGTGGGCCTGACGAAATTTCCTCAAATCTGCTGAAAGTATTGAAACCACTCATAGCGCATCCTATTGCATACATTTGTAATCTTAGTTTCAAGACAGGCACATTCCCAAACCACCTAAAACAATCAGTTGTTATATTGATTCACAAAAATGGAATCAAATCGGATATACATAATTATCGGCCAATATCTCTGCTCAACTCATTCTCAAAAATTATTGAGAAAATCGTAAAAAATCGTCTCACCCTCTACCTAGAAACTCATAAAATTTTATCTAACAACCAGTTCGGCTTTCGACCAGGTCTAGGAACAGAAAATGCAATTGATAAACTGGCTGATATTATTTCCAATAATATTGACCGGGGAAATAAATCTATTGCTCTCTTCTTAGATCTTGCCAAAGCTTTTGATAACATCTCGCATAAAATACTTCTAAAAAAACTAAAGGCTATAGGTATTCGGGGACAGCTACACAAATGGATGGGTAGTTACTTAGCTAACAGGTACCAAAAAGTTAAAATTAATGATACTATTAGTGATCCGGCCCTTGTAGAATTTGGTGTACCCCAAGGAAGTACCTTAGGACCTATTTTGTTCAGTATTTATATAAATGATCTTGCAACAGCAATTTTTCCAATCACATTATAACATTTGCAGATGATACTGTCTTAATATTTGAAGGAAGAACATGGCACGATGTACACTGCAAAGCAGAAGATGGAATAAAACAGCTAAAACTTTGGTTAGACAGTAATCTGTTAACACTCAATTCGGAAAAAACAAAATTTATACGATTTAGTGCGACAGAAGCCGGCCAACCCAAGGAAGCATATAATATTTTTGTACATAAATGCACTGACCCAACTACCTGTACTTGCTATAAATTAGAATGCGTGGACAATATAAAATACCTTTGTGTTGTATTGGACAAATACCTTAGATGGGACGGTCACGTGGATCTAATCACCACAAAGGTTAGAAAGCTCACGTACATGTTTATGACAATCAGAAATATTTTACGTAAAAAAGAATTGAAACTCATTTATGATGCTATGTGCGGGTCACTTCTAGACTTTAGATATCACAGTGATGCACTATTTGAAGACTTAGAAGTTCTGGATGTTAGACAACTGTACATGAGAAAATTAATTTTAAACACCCATAAACAACGCCACCTCTACCCATCTATTAACCACTCTCACAACACCTGACACTCACGGAGAAATCCAATTGTAACACTCACAACCAAAACATCTCTCGCTCAAAGACACTTCACTTTCTTGGGTCCAAAACTATACACTCAACTTCATGCCTGATGCCTGACCACAACTTGGTTTCAACAATTAGGGAGAAAGGAGAGTGAACTTTTACTACATAAAAAATAAAATCAAACACAAACCAAAAACAACAACAAACATTCCAACAAAAAATGAACTAAATAAAAGATACCCTTATCTTCTAATCTATATTATTATGTGTATCTACCTATCTGTATGAACCTACCTATTACTTTTAAATTAGAAAACAGCTGTCAATCTTATGTTAATTGCATATTTTATTTTATTCTATCTCTTCTCTTTTTTATTCATATTTATACAAAATATGTATGTAGGCTTATAATATGCAATGTAAACACCAGTTATAAGTTTATATATACCTATTATTTTATTATTATTTTAATAACTATGCTTAGCAAACTACAGTAATAATCAAGCATTAATTGTTTATTTTATTTTACTTTATTGTTTCTGTTCTCTTTCTAGTTCTCACTATGCAAAATGTGTTCGTAGGACTATAATATGAAATGCAAACCTCAGTTACCACCTTATATTATTTTAATCATTTGCTTATAAATAAATTTTTATTTACTATTATTACCATATCAACAACTATGCTAAACAACCCACGACTATTTTATGTTTTAATTGGTTATTTCATTTTTATTTTATTCTTTCTCTTCTCTTCTTTTTTCGTTTGCTATGCTAAACAAACAACAGTTAGGTACTATGTTTTAAACTTTTTTTTAAATTATTTTATTTTATATTCTTTCTCTTCTTTTTATTTCCTCTTTTTATCCACATGTTCAAACCCATAATTATTTGACTGTCCTAAAACGGGATAATACTCCTAGTTGGGCAGTCAAAATTTAATAAATTATGTACGTAAATGTATATTACTGTGCTACATAAACAAATAAATAAATAAATAAAATCAAATTTATTAACTAAATGTGATACCTAATCTTCAGGATTGAATTCAAATGAGTAGGTATTCATAAATAACGACAAGATTAAAAAAAATATTCTGTTAATTAAAAAGATTAATTTATTATAATATACCTACTTACATACATAGGTATCTAATCATTACATAGTATAAAATGAAGTCGCTCAAAATGTACCTACCTATGTGCGCATAGATCTTTTATACTATGCATCGGATTTTCAAGCGGTTTTCACCAATAGATAGAGTGATTTAAGAGGAAGGTTTATATGTAGGTATAATACATGCTTATTATAGTAGAGAAAAACCGAGAAATTCAAATATTCAATTCAGGCAGCGGGCAGCTGGCAAGCAGGTGGTGTGGATTTTATAAAGGTTGGGTAATGGCGTTGTTTTTCGTTAGCCACAGCAACGTGTGGCCGGGTCTGCTATTATTTTATAAAGTAAATAATCCACAAGCCGCCACACGCCGCTACATTGATTTTGAAAAGTTAACTACTTTTAAGATGAAGCCATAATAAATACCTAATGCAAAATCATATAGTCTTTTAATGAGCCTATAAAAAAATAAAGTGTAAGGTCTATAAAAAACACCGTCAAGTCCAAACTCTCCTATTTATAAACCCCTTTTCGGATATGGTTTTATTGTATAATGTGGCAAATTCAGTTTATTTTATAATAAGCCCAAAAAAATTCATATTTACGCCCAAACTTCCCAATAATAATTTTTATTTTACAATACGGCCGTTAGTCGTCGAACTTGTTTTTTTTTTCAATGTGAACCCTATGCCGTCCACCGAAGAGCTACTGAATATGCCACACTCATTTTCAGTCAGAACTCCCCCGGCCGTAGCGGGGAACAGACGTTAGACTCTGCGTCGCTTGATTTCGTGAAATCAATTTTAAAATTCTGTTTTATTACAATAAACAATGTTGAAGAAAGGAGTTAATGTTTTTTACAGGTTTTTACGAAATCAACCTGTAAAAAGAATTCTCAAATACCTTTACCCTACCTTTCCAAAAGCTTTTTCTCAAGTATTTTTAAACTCCTCCCATAAAGGGGCGTGAATTCCGATTGCGATTTTTTTCCTGGACTATTATAGTGCATTGCTACCGCATATATTAAATAAAAAAAATTATCGTCAAAATAAAAAAGTTGACGAGTAACTTGAAACCATGATTGTTGGGAGATAACGTAAGGCCCGCGTGCTAAGAGCAAATGGAAGAATTACAGATAAGGACACAGATGTTGGTGATTGGTCTCCTCCAGAAGTTAATGGGGGTTCTTCCCCTTCCAGGGGGAATTTGGAGTAAGCCAAATGGGCATTCGTGCAGCGATGAACCAATCACCAGTCACATTCAATAAAGAATGGCCGTCTGTATAATTAAATTGTTATGAATCCAGAGAATAAGGCTAGTTTCACAATGGCGACTTCGTAGCACATTTAGCAGCGCGATTCAGCAGCGTACACCTAATCTAACCTGTTTCCGAGGGGCGATTGTGGCGGAAACCGCACGGTTTGGTAAACCGCGTGGTCAGGTATTGAACAATAGGGTTCTAGTTCTAACTTCACTTCACCTTGTTCTGAGATATATTTGTTAAAGCTTGCAAAGATGATTCGTCACAATCTATTCACCCATTTCCGATTTTGAGGTTCAATCTAGTCTAAAATATAATTATTGAATTTATATATACTAAAGGAAAGTATCTAAATAGGGCATTTACTTGCCCTTTTAGAACATACCTAAACATGCAAATAGAACCATGTGCAACCAGGTAGGGAATAATAATCCATTGCATAAGGTTCTAATTACATTTCCCTAATGCAATTCCAAGCTAGGGCCACGTCCTATTTAAATATTTTCCATTAAAATATGATAAATTAAAATTGTTAAATAGATTACGAAAATTCGTCTTCGGAAACTTAAAAACCTTAGAAAATGGTAAGGCGAAGTTAGAACCATAATGCGCCTCGTATTTACGACCAACTGTCAGATTCAAACAAAATAGAGAGTGACGTAAGAACTAGTGATGTGCCGGATCGTTAAAAATGCATATCCGCGGAAACGGATCCGAATATGGATATTTGGTGTCAAGATCCGCGGATACCGGTAGGTACGGATACTTATCTTTATTTTCTTATTCAATCTGTGTCGGCGCGTGAGACCTTGAAACGATAGTTGACGGATTACGCGCGCGGCAACTACGGTATGGTAACTTAATAGATAAAATATTTGATTTTAAGAAATAAAAAAAACTCTGAATGGAATTTAATGGTTTTTTAATTCTACCTAATCACCTATGTATACCTAGCATTTCATTCTATCAATTGAATATAAATA
The DNA here is from genome assembly GCA_917880885.1 of Limnephilus marmoratus. NCBI lineage: Eukaryota > Metazoa > Arthropoda > Insecta > Trichoptera > Limnephilidae > Limnephilus > Limnephilus marmoratus. The sequence goes on along the minus strand of OU862917.1, from coordinate 50,944,318 downwards.
AGGTAAAAGATCCGTAAAAGATCCGCGAAAGCCCGCCGTAACGACGGTATGGTAACTTAATAAGTAAGATAAAATATTTGATTTTAAGAAACAAAAAATAATCTAAATGGAATTAAATAGTTTTTTTAAATTTTACCTAATCACCTATATCTACATATAGCATTTCATCCTATCAATTGAAAATAAATAAGGTAAAAGATCCGTAAAAGATTGGCGAGAAAAGTAACGGGTACGGATACGGATCTTTCTTCTCCCTCGGATATCCGCGGATACGGATACGAATATGGATGCGGATATCCGAAACATCACTAGTTACCTAGAACCTTGGTAAAAGATTTATTATTGATTATGCTTGATGTTGCAACTTTGTCGTAGGTACCTACACATATTTACGAAAATATAACACAGAAGGTTCTGAAAATTATTTGGGTATAGAAATAATAGAAAATAAATGCTTTGACATTCAAAGGCATTTTTGAAAAAATGTCAGTTAGAAACCTATCCAGATGAGATGACCACATGTAAAGCTCTGCGCGGTTTGTATCCTTACGGATTCCGCCGTGTCTGAACTAGCCCTAAGATACGAGATAGATAGATGGATAGCCTCGTAGATATTATTTACTACGTTGATTTTTGACCGCCACGCTAAAATTGACCAAAAATAATTATTTTCCTCTTATATTTCTCACAAATCAACTAACAAACAGGGTAGGAACATCGTCATGTTCTTTTAGGTGACGTCGCGTTAATTGCTATGATCGATTATCTCTCCTAACTTGTGCAAATGTTTTTCTTCATGTGCAAATTTTTTTATGCGCCGCTCCTGGAACTGTTTCTTGGATAAGCAACACCCCTGCCCTGCTTCGCTACGTTTGGTGATTTAGCACGGGTGCCCGGGTTCATGGGGTTCTAGGTCTCTACGGCGAATACATTTGTCCGCCTACTGCGTGGCGGGCCAGATTGAGAGAGACTGGTTGAGGGAGACCCAAACTAGATCTCTCCAGCCAGACTCTCGATCCATCGCCTTGCACCTAAATGGAATGGATGGATTCATACGTCCGTCACTTCTGGACACATTGGGGTATATAGACTCCCAGATTCCCACCCACCCCTCAAACCTTTTTCCTTCCAAGAACTTCTTCCCCTTCCTTTCCATTAAAATACCCTCCACACATCATCCCCAAAGATGACATAGAGAGGCCTCAAAGATTTTTTGCCTCAGGGCTAAATATGTGGAACTATAATGTTAAAAAAGGAGAACTTTGGACAACAATCGAAAACGCTAAGACTATACCTATATAATATCTTACTAGGTAATATTATAAATGCGAAAATTTGTATGGATGTGTGTTTGTTACTCTTTCACGCAAAAACTACTGTGTGGATTTTAATGAAACTTTACAATAATAAAGATACACTAGAATAACATATATCTACGAGCTCTGGCCATTATGAAATTTGTATAAAAAAAGTGCCATAGGTGGTACGCGAGCTGTTTGAAAACTGAATGTACCGAGAATGAATGTACGGAATGCGGGAGAGGGGAGGGGAACCCGGGAGGATCGAGGGGTGAAGTGAATACGGGAGGGTGGGGGGGAACCTGGGAGGGGGTGGGAACTCGGGAGGGGGTTCGAGGGACGGGGGAAGGAGGGGAGTGAAGGGGGGGGGGGGAAGATGGAGGAATCGGAGTGGGAACGCGAGAGGGGAAGGGGCCGCGGGAGAGGAAGGGGAGGCGGAAGGGGATTGGGACGAATGGAAAAGGACACGCTGGGAGAAACAAATTCTTTATTAAATGGCGTAGCAACGCATGCCGGAAATCAACTAGTATAAAATACGATAACAAAATCACGTATTTCATAGTTTACTGTTACGATAATGCACGAGTATCTAAAGTTTCTCGCCCTCCCGCATTCCGTACATTCATTCCCGGTACATTCAGTTTTCAAACAGCTGTAGGCGCATTCACAAGGATGCCAAATGTACATACATACAGTGCAGAGATTCTCTAGTACGGGAGACGAAGCGAAGGCTTCGGAGTTGTATCAAGTTGCCAATATAATGTCTTGTTCGCATTGGGAGAGTATTTTGCTATTTTAATTTTTTTTTTAAATTGTGGTATTCGGACGTGTTTAGTTAGATACTAATATACTTGCTACTCGACTAAAGTTCTTGCCCAATGCAGTTGCCCAATAGTTCGCTTTATTACAAAGTCGATCAAATTTCAGATCTTTACGTTTTGAGTCGTTAATAATGCAAATTTCTTTTAATCTTTAGTACTGTTTGCTTACAAATAGTCCATCAGAGCTGAAGTTGACTACTTATATAGGTGGAGTCCCCTTCGAACTTTGAACGCCCTCTGGAGGCAGAAAACCCTAAAAAGTCCATAACAAACGAATTTGTATTTCGATTTTTTTTTACATTAACTCCACACAGGAGGCACTGAGGAAAATAATTTCCCTCGGGGCCTAAGTCATCTTTGAAGATGGTGAATGGAGGGTCTGAAGAGAGGAAGGAGTGAACATGGGTCTTGAAAAGATCCATGTTATGGGAGGGAGAAAACACAGAGGCCGATAAAACGTTCCACAGCCGAGCTGTTGAACTCAAGAACGAGTCGTATAAGCGACCCGTTCTCATGTGACAAAAAATGTCAACCGTGTGCATATGATGGGCGCGCGTTTGGCGTGTTTCCCGGCTATGTACCGGTGCACAGTGGCTGATTTTGATGTTTTGGCGCGACGTCGCTCTCGGCGTTCGACCATTTGGCAGTCAATGATGTTTTTTTTAAGTATTAATAAGAAATTCCAATTATTTTTTATTAATTCTTATTAATTGAAATGTTGATAATGATTTTAAATGCTTTTATAAAAAGTAGCATGTCTCTTGGGCGCTAAGTATTGTATTTTAAAGATAATAATTCTTTGAAAAACAGATTATAAAAATACAGTGAAAACTAAATATTTATTATATAATTTAACATAAATACAAAATGTGATTTCCAGTAGCAACCCAACTGTAACCGACGTGTTGCTCTCCCTCATTTCTTAATTTTTAATTTTATATGTTTGCGTATGTACAATGCCCCGGTGCAACCAAATAAAGCTTGTGTGCCAAGTTTGCACCGGGAGACATTCTAGAATCCTATAATTTTAATAATTAATACTTTATTATGCTTATTTACGCCTCCAAAGGCAACCAGGCTGACTAGCCTCCTTTTTAGTTATGTCCCTGAGAAGGGCCGTTTTTTCGGCTCCGAAGGAAGCAGCTACTCCGCCGAGCGGACTGCCTTCCCTCCCTTGCCGTTCTGCCGTTATGGCTCAGCAGGAAGCGGCTGCTCTACCAAGCAGGCTGCTTTACCTCCCCTTTATGGCGGCCCCCACAAGGGCCTTTTTGGGCTCTCAGTCGGCTTTACCGTGCCGCCAGCAACGATCTTTTTCAAAACACATTTTATCAATTTTAAATGTCTTTTTTCTTAATACACAGATGCCCTGGTGACACAAATAAAACTTGGATACCAAGTTGCCACCAGGAGACATCCTAAACTTATTATTTTATCGCCTTCAGGGCTATTTCTCCGGCTACAAAGCCAAAAAACCAGTTTGGGCGTCCCTATTAAGGGCCTTCATATTGGTCAAAAATACACCATATTTTAATATAACTTCGTTTAAACACCCCGTAGGACGCTGAAACTAAGACGTTTCAGTGCAGAGTCCTACGGGGCATCCATAGAGCCATAAATCAACCTTGTAACTCTTAAACTGCCAACGCTATATGCTTTTGCGCACAAATTTTGTACTTAGAAAATTTCCGATCAAAAAACAGTCTTTTTCCATTTTAAAAATCCAGGAACCTCGTAAGACGACGAGACAAACCGGTTTCGGTAGCCAGTCTTACGAGGAACCTGGGAAAAATACTAACTTCTTCATATCACTTTGCAAACTTAAATTAAACTCAAATACCTACCAACAAATGGTAAACATTTCCAAAATTGTTCCTAAATTCATTAAACTAAAAATCTACGGGTAAAGAATACCCGTACATACATGTTAGAATTAAGAAATACTTTATAAAAACTATGTTATAACCTGTAGAATTATTATTAAATAATGATTTTAATCGACCACTTTCTTGAGCGACACAAGCAAAATGAAGTGCGACAAGAAAGTCGGCGTATTTATACTTACGGGCGAGGTCCAACCCCCCACCCCATAAATGTACCATGTGATCACCTTTTTGCCCAGATTAGGGTATAAAAGGGCGCGTATTTTCCAAATAAAGTTAGTTCTTCTCTACAGTCAACTCGTGTTATTATTCCTACTGGGAAGTTTATTATCACTCAGCTGCCTCCCCCGCCGACCTCTGCCTGTCTTCAGTCCTGGTGCCAACACTCCTCCAGAAGAGCCGGCCCTACTTTGGCAACCGCCAGGCGCCAGGATCAGGCAGAGGATTAAGCACATCCAGTGTCCTTCACGCATCAGGCACTGGGTGCACGGGAGGTCAGTTTTATTATTTGTTTCCATCACCACCATCCTGTTCGTGCACTAAAAACCCGGTACTTTTTTATAGTCTTGTGGCGACGCTGATACGTCTGTTACACCAACGTTTATAATTATTTGGGAAAACTGTTTAGGTGATTAACGTTAACTTACAATCATTGAAATCTCTAATGACACCGAACCTGATAAAAATAGAAAGAGAAACACATACATTAGACACATCATTATTAATTGACGTAAAATTAATTGACGTAAATAGCAACAATACTTAGGATTTTGCAGAGGGTGGGGAATATCAGTTTTATAATGGGGGTAATTAGCGTAATTCACCCTATACAGCGCTCTTGAGGCGATTTTTCGCAAAAACAGCGCTATATAAGTTGTCCAAATTTATTATTATTATTATTATTATACGTATATTTTAACTCCTTAATTGACGAAAATTACAATCATTTCTTAAAAATGCTATTACTGGAGTGGCTGGCCATAGTTGGTGGTGGTGGTTTTTTTTCCATGTACACAAAAGACACAGCAATAATGTCCTATTAAAATTGGAGTGAAGACTCGTGAAGTTTTTTATTCCTAATCCATTAAAGACAAAAAATTGGAAAAAAAGTTTGGAAAAAAAACGTAAACTTTGGACCAAGGCAACAGATATAATTTATGAAAAAAATTTTTTTTTTAAGTTATTTAAATAAAGCGCGTATCTTAAAAAATATGTTAAGTAATTTTTTTAAATAATTTTTTCGTATAATAAGTACACAAACCATCTGATTTCGCACGCCTTCAAACTCGCCTATTATAGATACAGCAGCGTAATTGCGCGCCGGAACATCTCAGTTCTGTGACCAATTACCGAGTAAGTAAGCTTCAGATGTTATTTTTAATGATTTTTTTAATGTTAGTGGTTAATTGAGAATACATAGCGTAAGTTCGGGTAATATGGCACACCATAAGCCTTTTTGGTAATAAAATACGAAATTTTTGAGATCAAACAGCTTTTATTGGTTAAATCAGTCCTTTGAACTTAATGGTACAAAATAATTATAAGTTTAAGGTTATTTGATTTCGAAACATGACCATAATAAACTTTTTACATAATCTTGAATAATCTTAAAATAAAAATGTGGTAGGACAATATGGCCTAGGGCCATATTGGCCACAAATGAAGTGTGCCATATTGCCCACCATATCAAATAAAATAAAAAAATAAAACAAATAAGGACTTTCGTCAGAACTGTCATCGTACAATGGTTCATTTTCTTCCTCCGAGCTAGACATTTGTACCCCCTTAGATTTTGACTTTGGCTTTTTACCTTTGACCTTTGCCTTTACCCATAGTCTTTTCGATTTAATTTTTTTTCTTTTTTAAAGAGACTTGCAATTCATTTTGTACGGGGATGAAGTAAGCAATGTCGACGTAGCAGCCTTTCTGCCTCGGTTAGTAGTTTTTCTAAGTGCTCTTTCTGGTATTGGAGACAATTGGAACGGCATTATCAAAATTCTGATCTCTTGAAGTCGAAGGCTGTGGCGACCTCGTAATGGGAACTACGACTTATTCAAAACGGACAGGTGGTGTGCTGTTCTCATCTCTTGAAGCAGTATCAACTCATCAGCGTCAACTCATGAATCATATCAGGTTCATTTATGGTGGACGTCATGTCAACAGATTCATTTTCTATTGCAGGAGTAGAACCTAAAGTTTTTGGTTTTGGTGTAATATTTTCTTGATTAGTGATTCTACATTCTGGCTCATTGTCCATATCAATAAAACCGTGATCTTTAAAAACATTTCTGTTAATAGGATATAACCCTGTTGCACGAAAACCACCGACAGGTATCTCACCACTTTGAGAACGCAGATATGCGTGTCGAAAAACTTCCATAATTTCATATTGGGTTAGTGGGCATGAATTGTTCCTTACCCATGATCTTATCTCATCAGAAACATATTTTTTCAGTAGTTCCACGAATGACTTATTTAGTGGTTGTATTTTGTGTCTGGAATGTGGAGGAATTGATAATAAGTGGGCATGATTTTGTCTCGCGAGGTCTATCAATTCCAGATTTCTAGTAAGACTTGTATTTATTTTTAGTATGACCCATTTTCTTATTTCATACATCTTCAATTGTCTTTTTCATTAACACCTTGCACAAAATTTGACGTTTTCTTTTGTAAAATTGGTTTTCGTAAAGCCATTGCCTTTAGGAAAAAAATTTAAACATATTATAAAGATTTACGTTTTGTGAGGCCAATATGGCCCGGTAGACCATATTGGCCACCTACCTAGCGGCCATAATAGCCGCAAAGATGTTTATGACAAATAAAATTCTAACCCAAAAACTAGAAACTTAAGTACTTAAAAAAGGTCACCACACCATTAATTAAAAGTTTACCTACAAAACTGTGTATAAGCAATATAAAAACAATGATTATTTAAGGGACAGTAATGAGTGAAACTTACCAACAAAATAACATCAAATCAGATATTTTTCGATCGTCGCACTCGCCGGACAAACGCGCACTCGCCGCAACGCAAGAATCTAATGAGGGGGTCAAGGGAAGGGGCCTGACAATATGGCGGATACATAAACCACTAGTGTTGGTCGGTGTCGGAGAAAATAATAGTGGCCATATTGGCCGACTAGGCCATATTACCCGAACTTACTCTAAGTAAAAAAAAATCATTTCGGGAACATGCCGATCTGGGGTCAACGTCGCGCCAGTGCTCAAATTTCAGCCACTGTGCGGTGCCGAGAAGATCAACGATGCTAGTTCCTCGAAGCATCTTCCATTGAAATACCGGTAGAACAGGGAGAGAATTCCCACCCGACGCGACGCCTGTGCTGACGTGCTCTAAAGCTTGCAATTCGTTCACTGCAAGACGAGAGAATCAAACAAACGGTTTTGTTCAGGTATTTTAAGGCTCCAGACCAGAAGGAGGACAAGATCAGCTCCAGGGCTGCCTACATATGAATTCATATTTCGTAATTTTTTCGTATATATCCATTATTCAGCTGAAGTTTTGAATTCTATTACCCATTATGTCATTTATATAATATATTGCCCTGCATAATTTATGGAAAAAATATTATGATTTTTAATTTTATCAGTTTATTGGATTTTATTAACCAATTTTATTGATAAACTGAGAAAACCCAACACACATAACGACAAAGTCGTGTACATATCGATTCCGGAAATTTAAAATGCTGTAAAGGACAATAAATCGAAAAATTAATTAAATATGTCATTTTCCTCCGTTTTTTATCTCTTTCGATCTGTGCGTCTTTTACGCCGTGCATTTTCTGAAAAAATAAAAATAAATCAAATACTGTTATTAAATAAATTTACAAAAATTGTTAAGTATTCTGAAAGATCTATTAATATTATCGTGATCAATTTATTTTATCTATCAGATAATATTATTTTATTATAAAAAATCGTAATTTTCCATGCAACCGTTGAACACAATTTCTACCCACAGCTTTACTTGTTATTTGTTTGTGCTTACAGCGGTGGTTTTATGTGTGGTGTTCTTTTATGTTTGTGAGATTGTGTATGTTTGTCTGTAATACAGAGAAGGATTGTAAAGAAACGCCTAATAATTATTGCATATCGGCGACCGTCTGGCAACACTGTTATCTTTTAATCATTTCCGTCTACAGGATGGTGAAAAATAAAAAACCTTTAAAATACACCAGGAATAAAAAAAAAACACAAGTGTACAGTTCACACGCGGTAGAAGTGAAACCTTCCGAAAACTAAAGTAGACAAGAGTAGGGATGCTACGAAGCACTGCACAAAGAGAAGACCGATTATTCTATTTCATTCTCTCGCAGGCTAAATCCTATAGATCATATGTTCTCAACGTGGGCGATAACGCCCACTTGGGGGCGTTTCAGTCCTTCAGGGGACGGTAGAAGACCAAGAGAAAATTGGTGGGAGCTTTTCAGACTTCCAGGGGGGCGGTAGGAGACCCAGAGAAACGCATTCCATCTTGCCCCATCCCATCTCATTACGCCCCCCCCCCCCCCCCCCCCCCCGTTGTGGTAAATATAATCGTGACGACAATTGCTGTTTCAGATTTTCAGAATCAAAAAATATTAATGGTTGAGAATCTGTGGTATAGATGTATGTGTTTGTCGCTTTTTCATTTCATCGAGTTTCAAATCACAACGGTGCTAAAGAAGTTTTCATTTCAAACATAATTTTGATTCGTAGTCGGGAATGTTTGCAAGATAATTGTATATTTTATTGATTCTATTAACTGAAGTCCCGGCGTTGCCCGAGCTTTACACAGAGTTTACTTATTATTTTTTTTATTTGAAATACATACGACAGATTTACGTACAGAAGGAAAATATATGGTTCTTATAAACTAACTAGCTGGGGTACCCGGCTTCTGTGTCTGGGGCGGCCCACTGGACGTCTACCCTCTGGAATCGCACTCAGTATCTTCCTCGGAATTCGGTCATCAGACATTCTTAGTACATGCCCAAGCCACCTTAGTTGCGATTTTTATATGAAGAGTAGCAGTGGTTCAACGTTTTGATCATCTCGGATCGTCGAGTTTCTTATATGATCCCATTTCGTAACCCCTGCCACTCCTCTCAAGTACCTCATTTCGGCAGCTTGGACTATAGAGCGTTAATGAATTCGAGTTTAATGAATTTTCAAAGAGGTGTTGAGTTGAATTGATTATAAGTTGGCATAGAACCCATACAGATAGCTTAATGGTCTGTTTTATTTTATGAAAGTCAATACTTTTATCCACTCGAGCGATTGCTACCCAAATTTAGGTATTTAGGAGATTTTAAAAATTAAATTAATTTATAAATTTAAAGATTTCTGATTGCTTTTTTTATTAAACTTAAAAATTCGCCATAAACGGGGAAATTAGGTGGATTAATTGGTTTTAAACCGCACTAAAAGTTCATAAGTTTCCATTAATTAAATCGAATAGCCGAATCGAAAACCGATCACTCGGAAATCTACATCGCTCGAGTGGATTTAGAAAATTTAGAAGATAAATTTTTTTTCAAACAAAATTACCTCTATAAGGTGGACAGTTTTTGTGTCTTAAATGCAAGATCATAATCTGACAAAGATTGAATTTGATTGGAAAAATGGCTGCCTTTTGTAGTGGAAGTAAACATTTTGTATTTCCTTGGGGAGAGAATATAGTATTCAAAAACAGCATTTTGAAAAAAAGGTATCTCCAAATTATTAGGCTTGAATAGCCAGGTAACCTAACTTCCCTACCTTCCTCATTCGTTCTCACCTAGTATTCTCATATGCATCACTGTCGAAAATCATGTCACTGAATCCTTAAGTAAATAAATTGTGAATAAAGGAAGTACTGCGCGAGTTTCATAACTAGTGCAATCACGAGATATTCATAAAGGCTCTACTGCGAACTAATATCTCGTCGAAACGTGTTCCACTATTGTAGCGATGCGCGAGGACCGGATTATCTAGTTTCCGGTAGTTCGGCGATAAGCTTGGGAACGTTGGAGGTCAAGTCAGACTAATTGCAGGTAAAAAAAAGTGCAACGATTTTTTCGCTTCGTATCTCATGGGAGATAAATGGAAGAGGCTGAATTCTCGACAAATCAGTTTCAATTTTGAATTTTCAAATTTAAAAAAAAAGTTAAATTAATTATACAGGGTGTGAAGGGTCGTAGGTATGTACTTTCCTTACTTTAACCAGTAATTCTTGACATTGTTTGGAGTGAAAAAATTGTACAAATTTTGTTCTCCGCTGACTTTTTTTAATGTTTTTTTCATTTTTTTCTTAATAGCTAAAAACAAAAAATCTCCCACATGTCAACACTGATCACTCAGCCGAGTAACTGCCCAACCCCTCATCCCTAAAAAAAAGCCAAAAATGTCACCGGCGACCAAAATTTCATTTACATTTTATACTCCAAATAATGTCAGGAATTACTGGTAAGTCAAATACGTTCTTCAACATCCTGTAATATAGGTAGGTGCTTTACTGAATTGAATCCTCTAAACATCAACTGAAATAAAAAAAAAATAAACTGAAATTCAAAGCAATAATTCTAGAGTTCATTGAACTGGAGTCACAGTCAGAGACACAACCGAAATTACCATTTTTAATAAGGTGATCAAATGATCTCTTATTTTCTTATTTGTTAAACATGTGTGCAATGGAAGTTCACTGATTTCCACTGAGCATAAAAACTTGAAGCATTTTTATTTTTTTAACATTTCACAGATAAAACCTCATTATAAATTCAAAAGAATAAATTTCTAGAACAATGCTTGCATGAATATGATGTGTGAATATATGAATGTGTATGTATGTGTGTGTGTTGAAATTACAGCCCGGCTCGCGGGTAGGTGAGGGAGGCGACAGGGGCGTGGCTCGGGGCGATATACCGCCCGCGGCACGCCACCGCGAGCCGGCAGATTAATAATAATATGTATGGGTGTAGTACAAGGATCTGTGTTCTGTGTACCACGGTTCCAACTACCGGATGTGTGAGTTATTTTGCGGTGTTTTGTTGTTTTGTACGTTTTTTATGTGAATTTCTTTTTGAGCTTGGTTGACTGCGGAGACCTGGCAAATGACTAATAGGTATATGTGTACGAAACCGGAGGTTTTCCCTACAGTTTTCTTAAATTAATTTTTAAAAGCCGGTGGTGAGGGCAAACTAGTTGTTTTTTAATTGATTTTTTTCAATATCTAGGTGCATATTTGTGCTTAACGGCCGGTAGAGACAATTAAAGATGTTTTGTACTATTGTGTCTTTATTACGTAGGAAGTATCTATATACTCGTACTTAAAAATTAATGTATGTTTGCTTGCTTGATTGTTTGTCTTTTATGTATTGCTATAAAGTCAACATTCGTAGTCGGCAACCTTTTGTGGTCCAAGGGCCAAATATTTGACTTTAATTTCAAATGACTTAACATCTGAATACATATGGCATATCAATTTATTTTTTCCCTGTAAACGAATATTGAGTAGATTCAGTTCGGCAGTCAAATCAGTTAAAAATCCAAGGCAAGTTAAAAGTCACGTGCGTTGCGGCGAGAATCTTGTGGGCCGCAGGTTGCCGACCCATGCTATAAAGCATAGGAAATGTTTGAAACTTTTAAAATATCTTCTTTCCACCCTCGCGAAATTTTTTTTTAATCATTACAAAAACTCTTACGAAACTGTCAAAAATGTCACAATATGAGAATGACATTTTGCAAACCATCGATTGATTTTAATCAATTTTCGAATAAACTATAATCTAATCAATATAATTTGAATATTAATCGAATAATACTTGGAACCTAATCAAGAATTATAGGTATTTTCAATAGGTTCATAAAATCTTACCTATGTTAGTTACCGAATTTGATTGATTGTTCTTATAGGTAATACAAAAAAATGAATGTTTCTTTGTTTGTCCCTTATGCGTTCCCAAACTATTCTTCCGGTTGCGGTGAAACTTTGGTGATTTGATGTGCGCATGCCCGCGATGGTTTCTATATTATATATAATAGTGAGCTCTGGCTGTTATAAAATTATTTTTTGGAGGGGAGGGAGGGGTAAAAGCGGGGCAGGGGAAAAAGGGAGGGGGGAAGGGACGAGAGAGGAGATGAGGAGGCGAAGGGGAACCGTGACGAATAGGAAAAGACACGCAGTGAGAAACAATTTATTATTTTAAGTGACATTGCAACGCATGCCGGAAACTCGCGTGTATTGTATATAATTATTAATAATAATAATAATAATATAAATCTTTATTGAATGAAATTTGCAAGATTATAACTAAAAAGTATCTACATATTCAGTGTTAATGTTTACAGTGGTTTAAAATTACATAAGTGCAAAAGGATATCAACAGAAAAAAATATAAATATGAACAGTAGATAAATGAAAAATATATTAGTTATAAATTTTGGTTTTTCAGTAATCTGCCTCACTAGGCTAGCCTGTGTTGAGGCAGTAATTTTTAAATCAATTTATAATACTTATAAACATACCTACACTTTTATTATTAAAAAAGTAATCACATAATAGATTGTAACAATAGGATGCACAGCACGTAGGTCACATCACGGTGGGATGTGGATCTGTGGCGGAGACTTGATAATGATGTTGTGGTCAACTGGCAGTGAAAATCACGGATCTTCCTGGTGCTCTAGTGAGATGCATGACACCGGGACAGAAAGTAGGTATTGTAAAAGGCTTCATCCCATACGAGGAAAGCAAACTTTCATTTGACTTATTTGTAATTTTTAATGCATTATTTTCCATCGCCCCGAATGTAAATAGTTGTATTTTATAGTGTTAAGATGAATTATAAGTTTTTACTAAAAAATATTCGTATTAAGAGCGTTTAACCAGCCAGCGGACGAAAATCCACATTTCGTCGAAAGTTGTTCTTCCGATCGTGCAGGGCGGTTACAATGAGAAAGATTAATTATTCTCCGTACCAGCTTTTTTAAATTATAACTCAATATCGAATTTATTTCAATCCAAATTAGCTTTAATTTATACCTTCATCCAAAAATTCTGAAAGGCGTGATGATAAAACTATTAAAATAGTGTACTTTTTGTAGTTATTTTTGGATTATAAGTATTTATCATTTTTCAATAATGTCTAAATTTAATAAGAATGTTAAAAAAATCTGAAATATATTAGTTTGTAAGTGCGCAAATAAATACACAAATGGACCAATTTTCGTCAAGAAACACATGTACGTACATATTTTTTTATGATTTTATTGAAACTAAAATAAAAATTCTAATACATAACTCTGCTAGATAATATATTGATTTATTTTACTGCATGATTACATTATTTGAAATGGGTGTGGTATAATACAAAAACTTTTTTGAAAATTTAACAAATCTGCCAACAACCTATGGAATAACCTTATTATACTAAAAATTTTAAAAAATTCTAAAAATTTATTACATAACTTCACTAGATAAAAGAACAATCTTTCGAAATCCATTTATAATTTTTTGTGGAAAAGAGTCAATACGTCTAAAAACTTTTTTGAAAATGACGTATTTCCGGCTTTCTCTGGTAATGCCCTCTTAAGCATGTTCAGCGATCCCGAAAGTTTAGCATATTTATTAAAGAGTAGTATTTTATGGTAATTAATGTGAATCAAAGGGTTTTGTCTAAAAGCCCCAGCATTCCGAAATTCTATCGTTTTATAACATACCCGGCCACACGTTACTGTGGCTAACGAAACACAACGCCATTTCCCAATCTTTATAAAATCCACACCACCCGCTTGCCAGCTGCCCGCTGCCTGAATTGAATATTTGAATTTATAGGCTTTTATCTACTATAATAAGCATGTACCATACATATAAACTAATTAACTTGCCACTAATTATACAATGCTTGCAATGCAACACTGGATATTTGAAAAAATGATATTTGAAATTTGGGAAAATCAAATACCTACTTACTCTAGGACATCTATTTTCCAATTTCTTCCGTAGAACGAATTTCAAAAGTGACTATTGTACGGCCTGCCAGCCGTTTTAAATCGCACAAAAATATGTTTTCTTTGAATTTCTCGGCTTTTCTCTATTATAATTTACATGTATTATACATATAAACATTCCTCTTCAATCAATCTATCTATTGGTGAAAACCGCATGAAAATCCGTTGCGTAGTTTAAAAGATTAACGCGCACATACATTTTAAACGACTTCATTTTATACTATGTAATGATAATGATGATAATGATGATGATGTAATGATGATGATGATGATGATGTAATGATGATTACAAATAAAGTAATATTTTGTAAATGAATCTACCCAATTTACCTAAAAGAGAAAAGTATTTCTCGGGGAGTCGTGCCGTTACAATAAAAGATACGAAAAAAAAGATAAATTCTTGACCGTGATCTTCCTCTTGTTTTGAAAGTCAAGTATGCCAAATTTCATCAGTCTCGGAATAAAACTTAAGATTTGTATAAAAATTAAATCCGCCTGCCCGCCAGAGACACTGCTCTTCAACCTTCCCCGGTTCTTTAGGTTATTATGACTCGAAACTGTAATTAAGTTGAACATAAAATTCGGAATACAGCATTGTGAAATTTTGGATATAGTCCAATCAAGGAAGGAGGTGTAGAGTGCGTGAGCAGGAACCTAAGCGATTCCTTCGGACACTTGTTCAGAGTGATTAGGGTGTGAACATTAGGTGGTGAGCTACGGGGGCGTGAGGGGGGGGGGGGGGAGAAGGTCCCGATTTTCGGGTTTCCGCTTATATCTCAAAAACGGTTGCGTTCCAGAGGAAAATTTTCTTAAAACGAGTAAAAGCTCCTAAAATTATCTACAACTTTTATACTACACGTAATTTTCGAAATCTAAGCCGAAATTTAAGTTACACGGTCCAGAAATGTAGATATTTTCGAAAAAAATAATTTTTCCTCACAATTTTCATCAAAAATTCCTTCATATCGTTTAAAATTACGTTGCTTGAAAATGGCTTTAGCCGTATTTAGTGACCAGATCTGAATAGCCAGGTACTTCCCAACCTTCCTCTTCCCCACCTCCTTCCCCTCCCCACTACCTTCAGCCTCACAACATACCCCAATTGGGGATGCCATAGTCTCACTGGCTCCAGACGGGATCAGTTGAGATTCTTGTGCGGTATACACTGTAAAAAAAAAAAAAAAAAAAATATTCACCAAAGAAAGAAATTTATTTGAAAGAAGTTGTAAAGAATTTAATTCCCCTTTAGAATATGTATGCATATTAATGTCCAAACAGTAAATATTTAAAGCAATTTTAAATTTTTTAGTAAAAAGTGGTAATTTTCAGAAAAAGCTGTTTTTATCATATTACTGACACACCACTTTTGTTTGTAACAGATTGTGGGACTTGGACTTCCTAAAATAATTTGTTTAATGACTCTAACTTTTAGTGGAAGTTTTGTGGAGAACCACATGTTCATCCATGGCATTTTCATCCTCAGTAGTGGATGGTTCTTTCTAAATGGGCGCTACGTCGTCTTTATTATTGTTACGCAATTGAGGTATCTCCCTTGGCAGTGGAGGAACTGCTCATTTTCAGAAGGACCTCCGGTGCTGGTAGATCTTTTGTTGTAATTGGCACCAGGGTGTCTTCTTCGTGTTTCCACCCCCATTCTTCAGGGAGCAGCTCAATTTCGAGCCACTGCTGAACTTGGAGGTAGGTGCACCGGGAATGCTGTTGCGCTCTTTGTTGGAGGGAGAGAGCTGATGTCAGGCTTCATATTTGTCACCGACCTTGTGAACGACTGGAAGCGATACTGGTTAAGGGAGGTCCATCTTTTTGGCACTGCATACCATTTCAGGAAGCATTTATTTTCAACCTGTTTAACCTCGTCGTGAGTAGAGGAAGGGTTGTAAAGGATCATCGCCGCTTGCTTGATGATTTCTAACTCCAAGTACAATTTTGAGAAGCCCTGCTTCTCCTGAAAGTTGCAGATGTTATGTCGCAGTCGGTAAATGAATGTACCAACAGGATGTGTTCAAATACACGGTGCTGCATCTCTTGGATGGGGAGTGCCATTGTTTAGGTTTTCTCTCGTCCGGGTTTTAGCAGCAGAATATCTTCGGTGGGAGGAAAGGAAGCAATCAAAGGGATAGTGAGGTCCACATTCTCACCAACGACAGCTACAGAATTGTGAGAGGAATATTCCACAGCAGTTTTAACGATAAGGACGTCAGCATCATCGGTGGTCTAAAGAGTCTGTATCCCATTCTCCCGAAACTTTGTCTGTAGCATGGAGATGAAGTTACTTTTATTGGTAGGATTGGTTAAAAAAAACTTCCTGTTTAATGGGTATTGATGTGTTTCATGTCAAATTAATGTCAGCCGACCTTCTCGGTCTGTATCGTCGCATCTGTTCTTGTGATTTCGTACTGTTGACTGAGTTTGTGCACCCATCAAATACCACAGTGCGAGTCATTCCAGGATATAACGATTACAGATTGTGGCAACGGAGGCATCTTTTTGCCAAATTACTCTGTGTAGTAGAAATCTTCCGTCCACAGCTATGTTTATCTGAGACAGTAGAACTGTTTTTTTGGTAGGCTCGAACAAGCTGTACGGGACAGATTTAGTTGTCTTTCGCATCCCACTTTCATTGAACAGTGCAGTGAATTTTATCAGAACTTCATCTGATCGTTTTCATTACACGTCCGCTAAAACAGCAATGTTATGGGTCAACTGTAACATTTTCATCGTGAATTTTTATCGGCGAGCTGACAGAAGACATTAGGAATGCCCGATCTTTGCGGGACAACTTGATGGCTGAGAATGTCAAGCCCACTATCGCATTCATTGCCTTTTCACCAACTTGAACACCATCGTAGCAAGTTATTGTGGCGTCTCTAACGACTCCACTGAAATTGACATTATTCACTGGAATGTGGGAAGGGAGGATGTTCATCAAACCACTGACTGAGTTTGGCAATGTCTGCTGAATGTCTACTCCAGTGGGCTTGTCCGAGGTCCTTGTGCTGTTCACTTGACGTGAAGAAGAACCCAAAAAACTCTTCAAGGGAAGTTCCTTGTTGAGAACCTCTTGTTGAGTACATTGTGCGAAATACCTCTGCCCAGTAGGGTAGCGAGGGGAGAGCGGGGGGGGGGGGGGGGGGGTTCCGCCCAGGGTGCCACCCGAGAGGGGGGTGACACTCGACCGTGGGAAAAAAAATCAGGAAGGATATTGTCACCAAAGTATTGTATACATGAACACGGTCTGTTATTTTATGGACCGATTTTATGAAGTCGAAATTAGCGTTTTGTCAACTTTAATAGGGCGGGGGTCCGGGGGGGGGGGGGGGGTGACACCACTCCCCGGAGTGTGGCATCCGCCCCGGGTACCACCCATGCTAGCTACGCCACTGCCTCTGCCTCCTATTATATCTCCTCGGCTTGCTTTTGAAAGATCGCATCAATGTGGTTCTCCACAGTACGTCCATTAAAAGTTAGAGTCACCTAATTGTTTTAGGAATTCTGAACATAAATGAAATCCAAGTCCAAGTACCACAATATTATAGCAGAGCTTGTAGTATTGCAGTCACGTAGGCCAAATGATAGGCAAAAAACAATGCCAGAGTCACGTGCGCCCACTTCTGTCGGATGTAGGGTTGCCATCTTCTAAAATAAAAAAGCCTGACTCTGCGCTCTGAAAGGCCGGACATTTTACCCTAAAAGCCGGACGTACGTACATGATTTTGGACATAACTTTTATCCATAATAATAAAAAATCTGTTACAAGTTACAGTTGTTTATTAATCACGCATTAACCAATTTAATAACAACAAACATTAATCCGTCTTATCCTTGTCATCAGTTGACATTTGTATAGAATATAATGTCAATAACAAAATAAAAAATATTGAGTCTTCTGTCTGTAGACATACTAAACTTATAAAACAAACAAACATAACTTTTTTTCTGGTTAATCAGTTGACTATAATTTTTCGTTAAATAGATATAAAATGAAACATATTTATCGTTGTGGACAAAAAACGAAAAACATAAATTAAAATGAAATCTCGACTTCTCCAAATTATTCAAAAATTACAAAAATCTACCATTTTGTACATTTGGCGTTTTCACCTACTTTTTCCAAAAGTCGTTTTCTTTGGAAATCATTTAATAAAATCCTTGACATGTCATTTTTAAATTATACAATGTGTACACCATCTTAGCAATTGTTTGCAATTTATTGCGTTCCTTGGTCCACTGGGTGTTTATAAAAGAGAAAACTCTTTGAAAGTAATATTCCGCCAATTTCAGAAGTTCGGAAGACAAAACCCGCGCAAACCAAAAAAGCTTAAGAAAAGCCGGACAGGCCGGACATATAAATATTTAGCCGGACACGACCTAAAAAAGCCAAACATGTCCGGCTAAAGCCGGACAGATGGCAACCCTAGTCGGATGACATACGAAAATGACCGACAACTACACGTTCATGTGCCGAGTCAGGTGTAAGAAGTAGTCCCTGCAATTATTTCTGCATTTTAATATGTAACTTTAACCCAAAAGCAAAAACATTATTTTATAAAATCAGCAATGCATAATGATTCATGGTAATTCATGGCAATTCATGGCTTTGAAAGAGCTTCTCTCCAAGTACGACAAATTTAATTGGCAAATGATTTTACCTAGTATGTAGTTTGAATTTAACAATCCAGGTTCTTGGTGAGGTTTGTCTAGGTAATGGCGGCCTATTGCCCACCCACTGGCAGGCCGGATCGGGATCAATCATCAGCACTTTCGATCATCTTTCTGTTTTAATTGTCTTCAAATTAATATGTATTTATTTAACTTTACATATTCATATTTATTATATTCTTATACATGTCATATATGATATTCATTTATGTAGGTACCTCTAAGCCTGTCTCGACACAGTTATGACTTAGTGACACAGGCATCGAAAAACCTAATGTAAACATACCTTTTCCTATTAAAATTATAAAGGCGAAAGTTTGTATAGATATCTGGATGTATGTATATTTGTTACTCTTTCACGTAAAAACTACTGAATTGATTTAAAAAATTCTTTCACTAATAGAAAGCTACATTATTTGCGAGTACCTACTATAGGCTATATGTATTCAATTTGGGAGGCGGGAATGGGTACCGCCGCCCCGGGAACCTTTATTGGATAACCAACACCTCTGCCATAGGTCACCCCAAGTGGTTTGCTACGTTTGGTGATTTAGCAGGGGTGCCCGGGTTCATGGGGTGAGGTTTGTCCTAGGTCTTGGAGGCGGATGACCAGGACATACTGAACCCCAGATGCCTACCCACCCCTTAAACCCCTTTCCTTCCCAGAACTCTCATCTCCTTCCTTTCCTTAAAAAATCCCCCCACACAGCATCCTCAAAGATGACATAGTCCCTGAGGGAAATTATTTTCCTCAGGACCTCCTGTGTGGAGCTCATGTAAAAAAAAAATACTGGTAAGCTCTGGCGTTATAAAATGATTTATTATACGTTTATTGTCCAGACGAAAAGCAAAGCGTTGCTAAGTAAATGTTTGACGTTCGCTGTCATTTTGTTATTTGTTTAGGTTAGGTACTATTGAGATCCCATTGACAGTTAAAATTTACTGCGCGTGTTTGATTGTTACGTTTTAACAGGTGGCACGCGAGCTTTTTGAAAAATGAATGTAATGGGTATGGAGGGGGGGGGGGGGGGAGCGAGAGGCGCGTGCGAAGCCGGGGGCAAAAGCTAGTAATAATAATAATAGCCTTTATTCAGACAGTAAATTAAAGGCTAATTTGCTGTATTTAATTATTATTATACAGTATCTAAAGATTAAAAAATAATAAAAATAGTAATTGTAGATGCTTATTGAATATGTTTTTGACCGCGAGATCTAGCGTTTCTAATGTGCGCGTTAGTTGTTATGTTTTGACCGCGAGATCTAGCGTTTCTAATGTGCGCGTTAGTTGTTATGTTTTGACCGCGAGATCTAGCGTTTCTAATGTGCGCGTTAGTTGTTATGTTTTGACCGCGAGATCTAGCGTTTCTAATGTGCGCGTTAGTTGTTATGTTTTGACCGCGAGATCTAGCGTTTCTAATGTGCGCGTTAGTTGTTATGTTTTGACCGCGAGATCTAGCGTTTCTAATGTGCGCGTTAGTTGTTATGTTTTGACCGCGAGATCTAGCGTTTCTAATGTGCGCGTTAGTTGTTATGTTGTCTTCTCGCGTCCTTCGGTTTGTTTAACAATCGTGGATTTTATTAAAATGACAAATAACTGAGTTTATATCACTTTATTTAATTACTAACAAAGTTATGTAAAATAATTTATTTGTCATTTTAAAATAAAAGCATTATCAAATAATTTGTTGGCGAGGCACGCCTCGTAAGTCACCAAACATAGCGAACCTCTATGGCAGAGGTTTTGGTTATCAACTAAATGGTTCCACGTGCGGCAGTACCCATACCCGCCTCCTAAATTATAAATTCTTTTATAATTTAGGAGGCAGGTATGAGTATATCTGGGTATATATCTTAATTTTTAATAACTCAGTTTGGTTAGGTGGGTACTCCCTAACCAAAACACCTTTCTAAAAAAGCGTTTTTCGTAATTGCGTAACAAATCATATCCATATTGATTCAAAGATAAGACACTTTTTCCAAAATGTCATACGGATGAAAACATAATTATCTACGAATCCTTGAAGGACCTTTTTGCAGCATTTATTTGTTGGAATCAAAGTTATGTTTGCCTTCGTTTGGAGGTGGTTACCTATGGGTACGGGATTACGGGAACCATTTATTGGATAACCAACACATCTGCCATAGGACACCCCAAGTGGTTCGCTACGTTTGGTGACTTAGCAGGTGTGCCCGGGTTTATGGGGTGAGGTTTTTCCGGGTCTTGGCGGCGGATGCGTCCGCCCATCAGCTTCATGGCAGACCGAATCGGGATAGAATGGTTGAGGGATTGACTTCGCCAGCTAATTGTAAATTTAAATGTTGTTAAATAACCTAACATAACTTCATCTTTTTATGTTATAAATCTTATTGTACCTACTCGTAATTCCCCCAACTTGTTATCAGGTAGGTATCTGGTTTACACTTGTCAATACCACTAACTTACCTACTTATCTCATACTCTGTAAATCCGAATATATTATATGTTACTAGGTTAATTCGGTAAATCCGAATATAATACCTATAAGCTACCAGGTCATTTTTTCTACATTGTCACAAAAAATGTATAATATATTTCTTCTTTGTTTACGTCACTTTATTATTTTTTCTGTCTACCGGTTTCGGTACCTCTGTACCATCATCAGGACTGAATATAAAATACTGACAAATACAGGGAAATATACATATATATATATACAAAATGTAAAAGAAAGAGACAGTAAATTAGAGCGGGACAGTGCGTCAGTTGTGGGAGGGAAGTGGGGGAGGAGCGATTGGGATAACGGGAAACATACTTATAATAGGGCTGAATGTTAGATTAAGTTGGTTATTAATGATTTCAGCCTTTGCATTAACTGATTTTTTTTATTTCTAAAGCTTCTAAGTTATTTAGAAGACGGGTGGTATTTTGTAAATATCTGAAAACCAAACATAATATTGAAAATTATATTTGAAATTATTGACAGATTTCTACAATATCAACTTTTTTGATTTCGAATTTTCATGGACAGGAACAAAATGCAGTAAAAACTTCTAAAACCTAGCTCTACAACCACACATTGCAGTTCATTTGTAGATGTAGTCATGATTTCACTGCACTGCTATTGTAGTGTGTCGTATCCTAGGGGTTAACCTTAAGCCTATCCCATTTTTGTGAAGGACTTTAATACCCGTATCCCGGTTAAAAGTATGATCTTTATTAATTAGGTGCTCTGCGAATTCTGAAAACCCTGAACTTGTTAGGCACCTTATATGCTCTTTTACTCTAGTTTCCACATTGCGTGACGTTTGTCCAATATAGAATGCTGGACAATCGTTGCAACTAATTTTATAAACGCCCGAGTGGCTTAGTACGTCCTCATTGTCTTTAGCATTAATTAAAATTTTTCCTAGGTTGTTATTCGTGTAAAAAGCTGGTTTAATTTCGGGTGGGAATTTAATTGTACACGAAGAGGACAGGTTATTAATATACAAAATTCTTCGCCATTCGCGGTTAAGGTTATTATTATTAAAAGATATTGGACTAGAGTAAATGTATTTATTTATGGATATTGATCTTAATTTTTTTGCTAGGATTCTATCTATGAGTTGTGTTTCGTATCCATTATTGTGAGCTATTAATTTTATCGTATTTAATTCATTAGTATAATTAACATTTGACAAAGGGGTAGTGACTAATCGATGGATCATTGAGTGGAATGCGGAATGTTTATGTGAGGTTGGGTGGTTGGATGTATTATGAATTACGGTGTCTGTGAAGGTAGGTTTTCTAAATATATTAAAGTGAATTTTATTTTCAATAATCGATAAAGTCAGATCAAGAAAGTTTAGTGTCGAATTTATACCTATTTCTAGTGTGAATTGGATCTGTTTATGTAAGGAGTTGAGAAGTTCAGGAAGGAATTCAGCTGACGTTCTGTACCAGACCATATACAAATAATATCGTCCACATAGCGTTTCCAAAGTAAAATATTTTTTATCAATGGTGATTTAAGTTCAAAAATATTGTTTTCAAAGTTATTCACAATGTGTTTGCTTCTTTTGAAAAAAAAAAATATATATATTTCTTCATTACACAACTTAGATTCATAGAAAAATGAAATTATTAGGTATCATTATTTTTTTGTTATGAAATAATTATGTACATTTCATAAGGAATAATATGAACTAAACCTGTCAATTTGTCTGTCCTGGAACGGGAAACTTTCCTAGTTGGACAGGCAAAGCTTTCTTATATGTAATTTGTACTTTCTTTTGTATCTATCTAAAATAAATAAACAAAAACCGGTGCTATTAAGAAATGCAGGAATTATCTGTTCTGAATTATGGTTCTGTCCCCGACTTTGTTTTCGTTGCAGATAAACGACCTTTTGTCATGTGCACCAATTCATTGTTACGCGGATGACAGTACAGTTGATGATAGCTTTTTGTTTGACAAGCCCCCAAAGGGCTCACAAACTCCAACAGCTCGTAGGGCTTTGAAGCAAAGAATGGATGGTTACCTCGAGAGTGTTTTCTCTTGGGGTAAAAATAATATCGTTGAAATTAATGTTTCAAAATCCCCATCTTGTCTGATTACGTCTAAAAGGGATCGAAATGAAAATCTAGTCCCTTTCAACGGAAGCAATCTTCCGAACAGGCCCTCCATTGATATGCTTGGTGTAACCCTAAGTGACCAGCTCAGGTACGGGGTCTCCATCGAAGCCAGAGTAAAGTTAGCCTCCCAAAAACTGGGCATACTGTACAGGGCCCGCAGATACTTTAATAGTACACAACTGCTAACCCTGTACAAATCACAAGTGCGCCCCACGGTTGAATTTGGCAGCCACCTCTGGTCTGGAGCTCCAAAATACCTGAAAAATACCCTCGACTCTGTGCAGAAACGGGCGGTCCGTTTGATAGATTCTCCCATCTTAACAGACGGATTGCAATCTTTAGAGCATAGGCGTGCGTCGGCGTCGGGTGGGAATGCTATCCTTGTTCTACCGGTATTACAATGGAAGATGCTCCGAGGAACTAGCATCAATGAAACGCCAAACGCGTGCCCAACATTTGTCACATGAGAAAGGGTCGTTTCTTCGACTCGTTCTTGTGTTCAACAGCTCGGCTGTGGAATGATTTGCCGGCCTCTGTGTTTCCTCCTTCCTACAACATGGGTCTCTTCAAGACCAATGTTCATTCCTTCCTCTCATCAAAAGGACCCTCCACACAACATCCCAGATGACATAGGCCCTGAGGAAAATTATTTTCCTCAGGGCCTCCTGTGTGGAGTTATATATATCTACCTGTTCCGCTAGCACGGTCGATCGATAATGATTGATAGGATAACTTTCGGAAACTTCTCATCGTTCCCTAGGACATAAACAACAGTTGACGTCGAATATATGAAGACCACTTAGTCATCGTGAACTGTCAGTTATTCATTGGCTATCTGCAGTCATGCTAGGGAACGATGAGAAGTTACCGAAAGTTATTCTGTCAATCCTTATCGATCGACACTGCTGGAGGCCGGTGAAGGAATGGTGCGTCCGACACCAATCAGAAAAACATTATTCTTAGTAAATATAATTATTTAATTCATGATTCTCGGTAACCCGCAATATGAGTTTATTTTTAACTCAATGTACGTAACACTCAGATAATAACGAAAACTAATAACTACGTATAGATAGTTGATGATGATGACTGATACATAATTACTGAATACTCAGTATTCAGAATAGGTACTCAGAAAACAAAACGAAACGCAGCGAAATGGCGTGATTTGGTTGTGGGATGATTGGTTTATTTATGGAATGCGTTCGGTACAGTGATGCACAAAAGGCGGCTAAGTCTGTTCGTGCGACCAACTCGGATAAATAATAAATAAATAAAAGTCAACAGTATTAAAAAATTTCATTTGCAGCATTTCCTATGCGTGACCTGTAAACGATATTTTGAATAGATTCCGTTTTAAGGAGATTCATTAAATAAATACTGTGTCTGAAAACTTAGAAGTAACATTAGTTAGTTTTGGATCCACAGAACTTCCTCTCCATTGTTTCCCTAAAAAGCCCTTCACACAGCATCTCCAAAGATGACATGGGCTCTGGATGTAATAACCATCATTCTAATTTCCGGATGCTAAGATCAATATATTCAACGGTTTCTCCTGAATTATGAAAAGGTATCGCGATAAACTTATTGTTTTCAATATTTGATTTGCTGCCCAAAATTGCAAGTAGTTTTAGGAAGATACGTTTTTTTTTAAATTTCAGATTAAAAGTATTGGTTTGAATTTTGTGACTGAAAAAATTTGATCTGAAGCGCTTTTCTGCGTGTTTTATACTTACAACGTTAAATGGATTCATACATTTTTACAAATTTTATTTGAAAACCCGGGTATATCTATCTATATCTATATACCCGTATATTATATATCTATCTTCCATCTATCTATATAAATAAAAATGAATCGCCGAAATGTATTACGCGCATAACTTCCGAACGACGCTTGGTGCCGTGGATAATTCTTTTTTTTGTGTTCGTAATTGGGAGGCGTCTACTAATATCTACAGGAATTCCAAAAACTGAAAACATCGAACTAATATCTATGAGAAGGAAAGTGTTGACGAATATCTACAGCTCAAACTGTTGACGAATATCTATGAGAACCAAAGTGTTGACGAATATCTGGCAGAGGTTGGATTTGCAATTATGTATAGCATATTGGAATAACGTAATATTGCGTATGCAGTTTAAAAAACTTAATTTATGTAAGTATGTATGTAAAAATCCCTAATATCGGACTATTGGACACATTTAGCTGATTAATCCAACCTACGCTCTGTAGATATTAGTTCAACCTACGTTCTGTAGATATTAGTCAACACTCTGAAGTTCGTAGATATTAGTTCAACATATGAGCTGTAGATATTCGTCCGACATACAGGCTGTAGATATTAGTATCTGGAGTCCGTAATTGTCAGGACAAGGTTTGTATTGTACTACTTACTACTGACTACTGGTGAGCTCTGGCATTATAAAATTTGTATAAAAAAATTGCAATAAGTGGCACGCGAGCTGTTTGAAAACAGGATGTAACGGGACTGAAAGTATGGATTTTTTTTTACATGAGCTCCACACAGGAGGCCTTGAGGAAAAAAATTTCCCTCAGGGCCTATGTCATCTTTGGGGATGCTGTGTGGATGGTTTTTTTTTAAAGGAAAGGAGAGTTCTGGGAAGGAAAAGGATTTAAGGGGTGGGTAGGAATCTGGGGTTCAGTGTGTCCAGGTCATCCGCCTCCAAGACCTAGACAAACCTCACCCCATGAACCCGGGCACCCCTGCTAAATCACAAAACGTAGCGAACCACTTGGGGTGACCTATGGCAGAGGTGTTGGTTATCCAATAAAGGTTTGGAATGCGGGATTGGGTAGGGGAACTCGGGTAGGGGGGAGGGGAAACTACTTAAAATTTTGATTTATAATAGGTTAACATAGTTTGTAAGATTTACCTTTTTAAATCTACACCATTGTCGACACATATGTACATGTACATACATATCTACTGCAGAACTAACCATGTCATCTCAAATTATTAGGATTTTAAAATGCCTTGCAATATTTCGAAAGTTATGTCTCAATGTTATGTGATCCAAATCTTAGAACATGGTAATATATATACCTAGTTGACCTGTTGTTATAGTCCTGTTTTAACGCGATCATTTGGCATGTATCGGCCTGCAAATCTGTTTGTTACGTTCCGGTTCCTGTTTGTGGAGAAGGTGTGTTCCAAGATGGCGAACTTGTTGGACGTTGGATACCACATTTTTATCCCGCCAGAGTTCGCATGATCGTGGTTTCTGGTCAAGGGCGGATCCAGGGGGGGGGGTCATGGGGGTCATGACCCCCCCCCTGGGGGTCCAGGACCTAGATGGACCTACTTTTTACTTGTATCTATTATTATCAAAATTAAATTATAACTTCTTGTGACTTGACCACGACTATGTAACCCCCCCCCCCCTGGCGATATGTGACCCCCCCCCCCTGACGAGAAAGCTGGATCCGCCCTTGTTTCTGGTAAAATCAACATTACCAGCTAGCGGCCGAGAGTTCAAATTTCGTCGAAAGATATTCTTACGATCATACAGGGCGGATCAAATGAAAAAGATGAATTATTCTCTGTACCGGCTTTAAAAAAAATAATAACTCATTATCGATTTTATTTCATTAAAAATTTGTTTCAATTTATACCTACATTAAAAAACGCTGGTATAGGCATGATGGATAAAACTATTAAAATTATGTACTTTTGTAATTATATTTTGCTTATAAGTATTTATAATTTTCCAATAACGTCTAAGGGAACGTACCCATACTACGTGACCAACTTTTTGCCATTTTTAACCCTCCCCCCCCCCCCTGTAACCAAAAACCTAAGCCCGCCGCCGCTCATTTTTGAAGACCCCCTAAACGTGTCACGTAGTATGGGTACGTTCCCTAAGCAAAATAAGAATGTAAAAAAATCTTTAATATATTAGTTTGTAAGACCGCAAATAAATAGACAAACTTAAGTATTTTCGTCACAAAACACATGTGCGGATCTTTTTTTAAATGATTTTATTTAAACTAAAATTAAAATTCTGATACATAGCTTTCCCAGATAATTTATCGATTTATTTTACCGCATGAATAGGTAGAGGTATGATTTGAAATGTGTGTTGTATAATACAATTTTTTTTTTGTTATTTAATTTTGGGGCGTTGTACCGTGTTGCGCTATGTACTAAAAATAAACATATTTTCTAAAAATTTAAAACTTACCTTTACTAGATGTGATGTAGAGTAATTAAGTATTTCATATGGAAAGAATACGATAGATGGCGGTAAGCATGTAGCTTGCACCATAGCTCGCCAGATGGCATTGGCGTACAAGAAGCAGTCTCAGAGATATACTTTGCGAGCTCCCGTGGCAAGGCTCCAGAGATTTACCTACCCCCGAATAGTAAACAGTCGTAGCTAACCAGCTAGGTTATTCCAGTAAATAAACACTTTTATATTCAAAGAACCGTTGTTAGGGTTTTGATTCGATTAATCAAATAATGTAAGTTTTTAGGTCTTCAAAAACTTCAACAAGAAATTCAAGGTAGATACAAAATTAATTTATTGGCAATAATGTACAACAATTCCAATCCAAATAAATTATTAAATCCCCCCAACGGACTGATAATCTAACGTTTCCTTTTAAAGGCAAACTAATGCAGAAAGAGGTAGAAAATAATGAATTCATCCTATTTATAAATTTACAACAGGGTCCATTTGGGAGGGAAGACTATAGCCAACCCTGACATCTATGTGTAAATCCTCGAACCACAACTATGCCTGACCTCTTTGTTAAAAGCGGAGAAACATTTCAACCCTTGCTCAACTAAATATCAACTTTAATTTCTTAACAACCGTATTTAATAATTACTATCTGCCCAGGAAAGGGCAGACATAACAATTGGCGCAGCCGTATAAGTATAATTGTGTGAAAGTTACGCGTGCGAATAATAGTTGGTGCTGGACACGGAGGACTAAGTCACTGCTGGAGTGACTTGCAGTTTTGGCAAGGAATCGGAAGAGATTCTGCTCGAGATTAAGGAGCATTTGGTGCCGTGGCTACGGGCTGGTTAAGAAGATTTTTGTTTTAGGAACAGAAGTGAAATACCGCAAGGAGGCGATCTGGTTGTGGATCATTGGATTAATCAGAAGTTTCAAGGTCAAAACGGATCATTGGGTTAATAGTTTCAAGGACGAATCTGTGAATCATTGGATTAATCAGAAGACAAGGATAAAACCCAGAGGGAGACCAGAAGAGTTCCTGAGATAAGTATTTTTGATTCTTTGAGAGGGATTATTTGTTATTGTTTTCTTGTTGATTTTTCTTTGCCGATTTATTTGTTGGGAGTTATGGAATCGGGTAGAATACCACCGTTTTGCCATCTCTCTGGAGACTGGGGGTTGTTTCGACTTCGGATAGAGCAATTTTTCGTGATCCATGATGACAAAGCGTCTGTGGAGAAAAAACGGGCTTTTTTATTGAATCTCCTAGAATCAGAAACGTTGACCTTACTAATTAATCTGTGTTTTCCAAGTAAAGTAACGGACTTATCTTTTGATAAACTTTTAGCGCTTCTCGACAAACATTGTAACAAAAATCGGTCAGTTTGTAAAGAACGGGAGAATTTTTTTTTTAGCGAGGCAACAACAAGGCGAGACGATAAGAGATTTCGCGGTTAGACTTCGTTCTTTAGCAACGTATTGTCAATTCGAAACGAGGCTTGAAAAAAACCTCATAGACATGTTTGCAATCGGGTTGTTACCGGGACGCGCGAAGGAGAAAATTTTCGTAGAAGGGCAAACGTTGTCGTTTAATGAAATAGAAGGACTTGCAGTTAGTATGTCAACTTTGGATAGTGCTAATACAGTAAAATCAGAAGTAAACCTAGTAAAAAAACGAGTTACTAGCGATGGGTTCAAGCGAGATCAGCGTAGGGAACGATCGACGAGCCCCAAGGGTAGTTTTAACATGAAACCAGCTTATAGGTTAGGATCAAATTCAGGTACGAATTTTAGATCACCCGTGGGTAGTGTTAAAAAACAGTGTTTTATTTGCAAAAAGAATGATCATCTATCGTTTGATTGTAAATTTCGTAATGCGAAATGTTTTAAATGTAAGGGCGTTGGGCATTTACAGAAATTCTGCAAGAATAATCCTATAAATCCCATTTTTGAAAATCACAGGGATAGTAAAGTTTTAGTTGCGTCAATTAGTCCGATTACTGCTGAAATTGAAATTAATAACAAGAAGTTTACGGCAATGATTGATTCCGGTTCATCTTTATGTGTGATGCCGGAGGGTATTTTTAAACGACATTTTAGTTCAATCATTTTGTCACAAGACAAGCGGATTATTTCAGGTTATGGAAATAATCGTTTAAAAGTCGTAGGAAAGGCGATTTTTGATGTGAAATTTAAGGGTAGGAACAAATATATTAATTTTATTGTAGTAATAAAAGGAACAGAATTAGTTGTGGGGAGAGATTTTATGGAATGTTTCGATCTTGGGATAACTTCTCAGGAGACAATTAATTTAGTGACGCCGCAAATGAGGAATGGAGAAAAGTTTCGGCTTCCGGTAGAAAATTCTCAAGAAGAATTTGAAGATGATTATGGATCAGATTTTGTGTGTTATGTAGATAAATGCGAGCACATAGATATCAAGCTCATTTCCACAGCTATAGAGACAGACACGGTTATTCAGGAAGTTTTAACGTGTTTGCGTAAGGGCTGGCCAAAACGAGTTGGTCGAGATGATGTACTGTGGAGATTCTGGGTTAAGAGAAACGAAATGTCCATAGTCAAGGATTGCCTTTTCTGGCAACATAGAATTGTCATTCCGAGTTCCTTACAAGAACATGTGCTAGAGTTATTACACAGATCTCATTTAGGAATAGTTAAAATGAAGGGCCTAGCAAAAGCTTATTTTTGGTGGCCATCACTGAACAATGACATTGAAAAAATGGTTCTAAAATGTGATGATTGCGCGGCTATGAGGCCGGCACCTTCTAAGAGTCATTTGTCAGTGTGGCCGAACCCTGGGGCAACTTGGAGTAGGGTGCATGTAGACTACTGCGGACCGGTAGCAGGAAAAATGTTTCTTGTAATTTGTGACGCTTTTTCCAAGTGGATCGATTGCTTAGAGGTTCCAAGGGCGGATTCGTTTAACACGATTAAGGAATTGAGAAGAATTTTCTCTAATTTTGGTAACCCTGATTGCATAGTTTCGGATAATGGAACAGTATTTTCTAGTGTAGAGTTTAAAGAATTTCTTAAAGAGAATAACATAGAATTTTTAAATTCACCGGTAAAATTCCCTCAGTGTAATGGACAAGCTGAAAATTCAGTTAGAACGGTAAAAAAATTTAAAAAAAAAATTATGGTTAGGAATAATTTTCCAGTAAATTATGAAAGTAGATTATGTGATTTTCTATCGGATTATCGAAATTCGCCACATTGCACAACGGGATTAGAACCGGCAGTCTTGATGTTTGGTAGGAGACTGAAATCAACTTTCAGTAGTTTAATTCCTAAAACCACTCAGGAAGATGTGTCAGAACAGAGAAAAATAGCTAACGATAATATAAAAAGGAGTCAAGATAATCAAATAACGAATTATGGGGGCGTAAAAATTAGGAATTTACATGTTGGACAGAAGTGTCTGGTCAAGGACTTCCGTCAGGTGAATAAAGTTGGTTGGGTTAGAGGTATTGTAGAAAGGAAAGTGGGTAAAAAAGTTTATATCGTTAGGATTTGTGGTACTCCGTTGACTTGGAAGAGGCATATTGATCAGTTAAAGAGTTTATCTGTGAAATGGGAAGAGGAGAGTGAAGATAATAACCCACCCACCGCGTCTGAGGTCACGAAATGCGCTTCAGACGAGTTGGGGACCTCAGCTTTGTTGAAGGGGCTAACGTGGAGTTCTCTTGATTTCAGATTACCAGCGGATGATCGAGAGCAAACTACTCAACTAAGACCTTGGGAAGGAAGGCTCCGTTCAAGGCGTTCATAAAGGTCCCTCCCAGAGAAACAGAAATATTTAAGTTGAAATATTTAAAATCATGACTATGTTTGGTTGAATTTAGTGTATAAAATCGTGTATAAATGAAATATTTAAAATCCTATTTTTTTTGTCAAATTGTATAACTTCTTTGAAAAGAACATGTCTTGTATTTATTGTAGCCAGGGCTTGAGGTTAGGTGGGGGAGGGTGTGATGTAGAGTAATTAAGTATTTCATATGGAAAGAATACGATAGATGGCGGTAAGCATGTAGCTTGCACCATAGCTCGCCAGATGGCATTGGCGTACAAGAAGCAGTCTCAGAGATATACTTTGCGAGCTCCCGTGGCAAGGCTCCAGAGATTTACCTACCCCCGAATAGTAAACAGTCGTAGCTAACCAGCTAGGTTATTCCAGTAAATAAACACTTTTATATTCAAAGAACCGTATTTAATAATTACTATCTGCCCAGGAAAGGGCAGACATAACACTAGATAAAATAACAGTCTTTCAAAATAAATTTATAATTTTATTGTAGAAAAGAGTCAATACGTCTAAAATTTGATTTAAAAATAACAGAAACCTTTGCTGGGGTTTAAAGAAAGTATTTTGAAAGTTTCAAACATTTCCTATGCTTCTATAGCAATACGTAGATATGTGATAATATACTCACATATACATGTAAAGAAAACCACTTATGAGCGCTTTACTTAAGAGCGTTTAACCAGCCAGCGGACGAACATCCACATTTCGTCGAAAGTTGTTCTTCCGATCGTGCAGGGCGGTTACAATGAGAAAGATTAATTATTCTCCGTACCAGCTTTTTTAAATTATAACTCAATATCGAATTTATTTCAATCCAAATTAGCTTTAATTTATACCTTCATCCAAAAATGCTGAAAGGCGTGATGATAAAACTATTAAAATAGTGTACTTTTTGTAGTTATTTTTTGATTATAAGTATTTATCATTTTTCAATAATGTCTAATTTTAATAAGAATGTTAAAAAAATTCTGAAATATATTAGTTTGTAAGTGCGCAAATAAATACACAAATGGACCAATTTTTGTCAAGAAACACATGTACGTACATATTTTTTAATGATTTTATTGAAACTAAAATTAAAATTCTAATACATAACTTTGCTAGATAATGTATTGATTTATTTTACTGCATTATTATATTATTTGAAATGGGTGTGGTATAATACAAAAACTTTTTTTGAAAATTTAACAAATCTGCCAACGACCTATGGAATAACCTTATTATACTAAAAATTTAAAAAAAATTCTCAAAATTTATTACATACGAATGCTAGATAAAAGAACAATCTTTCGAAATCCATTTATAATTTTTTGTGTTAAAGAGTCAATACGTCTAAAAACTTTTTTGAAAATGACGTATTTCCGGCTTTCTCTGGTAATACCCTCTTAAGCTTGTATTTGCTGCGTCACTGAGTTAGTTAGTGGCCCACTATATGTCACTGCTGACAGCTGAACAAGTGAATCGAGTTATGAAAATATAACTGTCAGAATTATTGCATTAACAATTCCTGTTAATAGTGTTTTTAACTTATTTTATTTATTATTTATTTAAGAAACCTGAAATAAAGGCTTTAAATGTTGTTTCTTTTGTTTTTACAGAGAAACGCAATTACGCCTTTGTTTTATTCAAGAACTAGCAGACCCGGCCACACGTTGCTGTGGCTAACGGAACACAACGCTATTACCCAACCTTTATAAAATCCACACCACCCGCTTGCCAGCTGCCCGCTGCCCGCTGCCTGAATTGAATATTTGAATTTCTCGACTTTTTTTCTACCATAATAAGCATGTTTTTATACATATAAACCTTCCTCTTGAATCACTCTGTCTATTGGTGAAAACCGCATGAGTATCCGTTGCGTAATTTAAAAGATCTATGCGCAGATACATTTTGAGCGACTTCATCAAATAAAATAATTATTTTTTTTTTTTTTTTATATATTTAATAATATTATTATTCAATGTATAAAAACAGTTTATTATAAACAAGTTCTGCTTCTGCTTCGTAATTATTATTATGAGTTACAGCTGTTTCGCCCTCTGAAGGCATTATCAAACTGTGGTTGTTACCACCTACAGACGGAGTATTTATGTCATTTCTAGACAGGTACTTATGATGACAAAATGAATAGCTTTTTATTTAATTTAACTTGTTTATAATAAACTGTTTTTATACATTGAATAATAATATTATTAAATATATAAAATAAATAAAAAATTAAAATGGAGTTCTACAAATAAACTTAATAACAATAAATAAAATAATTCAAATCAAATACCTACTTACTCTAGGACATCTATTTTCCAATTTCTTCCGTAGAACGAATTTTCGTTTTAAATCGCACAAAAATATGTTTTCTTTGAATTTCTCGGCTTTTCTCTAATATAATTTACATGTATTATACATATAAACATTCCTCTTCAATCACTCTATCTATTCGTGAAAACCGTATGAAAATCCGTTGCGTAGTTTAAAAGATTAACGCGCACATACATTTTGAGCGACTTCATTTTATACTATGTAATGATAATGATGATGATATAAAAAAATCATTATATACATATACACCCAAGCAAGCATATTTTCTTATACATAACTAAATAAAACAAATAATTTTAAAAAGAAGCTGTACGCAGGTACCTACCCGACCCCTTGCGGTCATTAACCCTTGCGGCTGATAAAATGGAGCTCTGCCTAAAAGATTGTGTACTAGTAGGTAGGTACCTACCGGTATCTCTGGTGTAATTTGAATTACGGTCGCACTGAATACTTTTATTGCATTCTTTTTGCATCCATTTAATTCCTCAGATTCGTATTGCGTCATCTACCCAACTCTGCTGAAAAAAAAACTAATAAAATGAATGATGGGTAGGCAAAAAGAAACATAAACTTTTTTGTGTTTATTTTATTTTTTTAAATTGTATCGATACAAATATAAAAACATCAGCTATAATATCATAAATTTATTTGTATATTTAATTTTAATAGTAGATAGATATAAAAAACATAGCTTTTTTGCACAAATTAAACATTTAGCAGCAAAAGACGAAAAAAGACACATAGGTAGATAATTTTAATAGTAGATAGATATCAAAAACATAGCTTTTTTGCACAAATTAAACATTTAGCAGCAAAAGACGAAAAAGGACACATAGGTAGATATCTATCATAATATGCGGTCCGTTACTTTTTAGTGAGCTAGAGTGCTAAGATTAAAAAATACGACAGTATTGATATTTTGTAGCTGAAAATGTTTTTTTTTTCAAAATTACATTTTTTTGTTTCAAGATATTTTAGTCTAAGGCTTCCCTTCAGCTACAAAAAATCAATAATTTCGTATTTTTTCAATAATAGACTCACTGAAAACTCACGGACCGCTGCTAATAAAGTACCTACCTATCACAAGCGGAAGAGAAATAACAGTAAAATAAATTTTATCAATCGCTTAGGGCACCTAGAGCATTCAAAAATCAAGCAGAAACAGGAATACCTTTTCACATAAAAATAATGAATACAAAAAAATAGCCCGAGCAGAATCAGAAAGATGAAACTTATAAATTGAATTAAAAGTAAATGTGAATTCATGAATTATTTTCATAACCGATATACAAAAATTATTTAATTATTTAATCAAATTATCTATTTAGGCTAATTTTTTCGCTTTCGGAATACCTAACTCATGGTCTCATAGAAACGTTGTAACGTAAATAAATATATCCTACGTTGTAACGTAAATACCTAAATAAATGTATAATGTATAATGGTTAGAAATATAATCTAAAATGTGTTAGAAAGAGAAAACATTAAGCTTTATATTGAAATCTACTACCTGCGTAATTAACCACAAAGTAATTAAAATACAACCTTTATGAAACCAAACTTTGCGACCACAATTTGAAAATTACACAATGAATTAATTAATTAATTATTTTTTCATGAAACGACAAAAAAGTGAGTCGACGATAACGTTTATCATTTATCTAATAAAATAAATGTTTTTTTTTAAATTATCAGTAGTTTTAGTTAGGCACATTCAAAACTTTTTATACTTGAATTAAAAAAAATATTATTTCTAAATTATCTATGTATTACCTATGTTTATTTTGAATTACAAAATTATCAGAGAAGTAGGTATGATTATATTATGCAAAAGACGACAGCTGAAAGAAGAGTTTAATCATTTTTATTAATTAGAATATATAACCTCAATTATTAGCCTTCACAATTTTTTTTTATTAGTAAAGAAGAAACAAAGGCACTGACTGTAAAATAAATCTCATTCTCTTTCGTTAAACGCTAAGCGTTTCTTTTATTAGGTTTATTCACTAGACACTTTTCACAGTCAATAATTAATCCCATAATTCAGTTTTGAGTACCTATCGCTTTAGGGGACGTACCCATACTACGTGACCAACTTTTTGCAATTTTTAACCCCCTCCCCCCCCCCCCCCCCCCGGTGACTAAAAACCTAAGCCGTCCGCCGCTCATTTGTACCAAGCGTGGACTCCAGATACTAATATCTACAGCCTGTATGTCGGACGAATATCTACAGCTCATATGTTGAACTAATATCTACGAACTTCAGAGTGTTGACTAATATCTACAGAGCGTAGGTTGGATTAATGAGCTAAATGTGTCCAATAGTCCGATATTAGGGATTTTTACATACATACTTACATAAATTAAGTTTTTTAAACTGCAAACGCAATATTACGTTATTCCAATATGCTATACATAATTGCAAATCCAACCTCTGCCAGTGCTGTAGATATTCGTCAACACTTTGGTTCTCATAGATATTCGTCAACAGTTTGAGCTGTAGATATTCGTCAACACTTTTCTTCTCATAGACATAGATATTAGTTCGATTTTTTTTTCAGTTTTTGGAATTCCTGTAGATATTAGTAGACGCCTCCCCAAGCGTGGTATTTTGAAGACCCCCCCCCCCCTAAACAGGTCACGTAGTATGGGTACGTTCGCTTATCACAGGTTTATCACGAACAACATACTCTTTACAATTCTCTATCATAATACGCAGTAGCGGCGTTAGGGTAGGGCGCGGTTGGGCGACCGCCCAGGGCGCCGGACATAAAGGGGCGCCCCTTTATATTCCCTCACTCTTTGAGCCAGGTCTACTTAATCGTAAATTCAAATTTAGGAAAAAAATTGTTATGGTGGCAAAACTAGAATTGTAACGTGGTGTACAATCCCTTCGATCGGAGCACTGCTGCAGTTCATTTACCGGGAATCCCCAACAAAATTTACCGGGAATCCCCAACCATAGAGAAACACATTATCTATCTCTTTTTAACATTAAGCGTGGCCTAGTGCAAACTCACATTGATAATTATCCGAAGAATGAGGGCGACATTTCTCTAATTCTCATTTCATAAAAAAAACTAGCAAACAATGAAACAATTCATTTAAGATATAAACCTATCTGCGATCACAATAAATAATAACATTATCTTGGAAATTTCTTAATTTAAACCATTTCAAATCATTATTTGCAATAATGCAAAATTTTCCTCGGGTTTTCGGGTGGCCGAAACGCACGCTACGCCACTGTTTAGGGGGCGCCGTGGAAATTTCGCCCCAGGGCGCTGGTAGTGCTAAAACCGGCTCTGATAATACGTATGGTTTTCGGGCACATTTCCTGTCCCGTTTCCACGATAGCTTGACTTATCTCACTTGAAGGTGTGCCGAATCCAGGTGGAGAGAGCAGACGATTCCACAAGTATTCAAGAAATCTTGCACAAACGTTGTTCCTTGGAGGGCACTGCATGACCAAACAGCCGAAATACCAGCACAGCAACAAAATAATTAGCACAAATAGACAGAAAATAAACAAAACAGCGAGCAACCATGATAGTCCTATTTGTGCTGATGTCTTGGTTGGCACCGATGGCTCCTCGATTGTAGATATGGTCCCCAATGGTCCTATTGGTGCTGATGTCTTGGTTGGCACCGATGGCTCCTCGATTGTAGATATGGTCCCCAATGGTCCTATTGGTGCTGATGTCTTGGTTGGCACCGATGGCTCCTCGATTGTAGATATGGTCCCCAGTGGTCCTATTGGTGCTGATGTCTTGGATGGCACCGATGGCTCCTCGATTGTAGTAGCAGAACTCTCCTTCACTGTTGAATGTTCAATGTCCTCCTCAGTTGGCACAAATGGTGGAAGATGGCAAACGCATTCAGAAGGAACACGAAATTTAAGTTCAATCTTAGTAAAACTATTATCAGCAGTGTCTATCAATGTAACATTGAAGCTTATGTAGGTATATTTATAATCATAGCACTCTTCATCGCGATTGAAGCAATTGCAGCTTCCATAGCAAAAAGGTATTGGCAGCCTATTCGGGAAGGGTTGTTGCGAGGCTGTGATATTAATTAAACTGTTGGTGTTATTGTAGAATATATTAGGACGAAACGTTTTATCGATATTAATGCCACTACCAATTGTACAAGCAAAACACATAACAAGCGCAATAACAAACAATTTTTTATCCTTCATTTTGCAAAGCGACTTGCGACACACGGTGTGATCAAACACTGAGCGCGAGCCAGCTGAACTGACGTCCGACGTCTGACAGTCAAGCGCGAGGTGCGAGAACTGAGAACTGTTTGAGAATTGAGACTTTCACTCCGGTCCAGGGTTGCCAATGCTTATGTTCTAAAATATCCGCAAAAAATGGTAAAAATCCCCAAATTGGGGAGAGCAAATTATCAAATTCCCCACAAGTTTCTTCATAATTCGGCCTTCAAAATAAAACAAAATGGTATTGAAAATAGCATTTCTTATTTATTTATTTTTATATTATTTTGTTTGGAACATGAACCGGATTAAAACATATATTATTACATACATAATATAAGATTAAAACATAGGTTACAGCCCAATCTTCCCAATATTGAAGCAAAAATAAGGAAACATATAAAATAATGAAAAATAATCATACAAGTGGTGTGCCAGGTACGGCTAGGAGAAAAAAATAACTAAAAAAGACAAGTAATTTAAATTAGACAAAAAAGAGTTAGTTGAAGAAAATAAGGTAAAATAATATTTTAATGTTACAACATAATTTTAACCCATATTTAAAATTTATAATGAGATATTGAAAAAACGATAAAAAAAGTAAATTGAGACTAATTAAAAAGTATATTGAGACCAATAATTTTAAACAGTGAAATTAAGTTAATGAGTAAGCAGTTTACATAATTACAATTATCAACATGTTTAAAGGCTTATTAATGGAATAAGCATACATACAGGTGATGTAAAATAATTACCTACATTCGTCAATTACTTCATCATGCCATATATTTTTCCTTTTTTTAACCATTTATCCATTTTCACAAACTCAGTTCTTACGTATTATAAAACTAACTTTCTAACAAGTCACCAATTCATCAAAACAACAACAAGACATATCTAAAAAAATTATCCTTCTATCGTAAAAGATCTATGACTAGCAAATTCATGTGTCTTCGAGTTAGGGTCCAGAACTTCAGGAATCCCCCAACATTATTGTTTACAAAATAAAAATAAATGTCACAAATGCTGCCATAAAATAAACAACGAAATCTTTCACTGAATAAACGGAAACACGAGCAATAAACTTATAACTTTTTTTTATACTTAAAGTAATATTTTTCAAAAAGGTTGGATAATCAAAAAATGCCCAGAATCCCTGCATTTTCCCAACTTTTTGCGTGTTCCCCGCAAAATACCCAATTCTTGAAAAATCCTAAAAATTCCCCGCAATTTGGGGAATTACCCACAAACCGGCAACGCTGCTCCGGTCAGTCCTGGGTTGCCAAAGCTTATGTTCTAAAATAACCGCAATATGTTCTAAATCCCCAAATTGGGGAAAGCAAAATATCAAATTCCCCGCAAATTCCCCACAAGTTTCTTCATAATTCTTCCTCCAAAATAAAACAAAATTCTATCAAAAATAATATTTTTATTTACTAAAATTGATTAAAACGTATTATTCCATACGCTTCATAAGCATAAGATAAAAAAAATAAGTTACAACCCAATAACCAATATTGAAGCAAAAATAATGGCATATAAAAAAAATCAATACGGTTGAATTGCATAGCACTAGAAAAAAAGGAAACATAAAAAATTAGGTAATATAACCATACATAAGGTATGGGGGAGAAAAAATTAACTGAAAAAGACAAGTAATTTAAATGAGAGAAAAAAGAGTTAGTTGAAGAAAAGAAGAAACAATAGTATTTAAATATTACAATATAAATTCAACCCATTTTAAAAAATTATTTTGTTTATTGATATTGAGACCAATAATTTGAAACATTGAAGTTAAGTTAATAGGCCACTTGCATCACATTTTTTAAATTTTTTTTCCGGTTTATTCTAAGACATTCTGTATTTTTTTTTCTTTTTTAATCGTATTTTTGAAACCCTGGGGATTTTTTGAAAATTTCAATCCGAGAAATCAGACCATTTTTTATAAACCGGAAAGACGGGACATAATTTTATGGGCGTGAAAAAACGATAATTAATTACATAGCCGAAAATCATTTAAGAAAAAGAACGTTTTCCACACGAATGGCACAGGAGAATAACGAGGCATACCAAAAATATTACATCTCATAAATATTTTTTTCCTTGATCCATCTTATTGATTATAAATCATTATAATGTACAGCGTCTATATTACTAAATTCAATGTAATATACTCGTACTTGTAAATTATAATAATAATAAGAATATTATTAAATTTTATTTTGTTAAAATCAGCACCATAATCATTATACCTCTAAATACGTACCGACATCATCTTCGCGTTATGAAGAGAACCCCGTACATCGTACATCAGGACATCTGTCAAAAAGTGAAACCAAATGATAAGTTCGCAGAGAACAAACAATAAATCTAGTGAACGAATTCAAAAATTCGCCTGAAATCAAAGTGATGCCATATAAAAAAATAAATCAGTGTGGAATGTTACAAAATTAATAGGAACATTTTCGGAGACGGGACATTTTCATGTAGTGACGTCACGAGCCCAAATAATGGATTAATTTATTAAAAAATAAAAAATAAACTGTACATTTCTTAACATTTTCTTAATCTTAGTAAAAAGATCTATCCACATGATTTTTTCCAAGTCGTTATGAAATCCATGCAAGTGGCCTATTAGGAAGCAATTTACATCATTATAAGATTTTATTAACGACATGTATAAAGGATTATTAACGAAGTAAGTATACATAGGTACAGGTGATCTAAAATAATTACCTTCTTTCATCAATTACTGCAACCTGCCTTTTTTTGTTAACATTTTGTTTGAAGGGTTAAACTTCAAACTTCCTTTTTAATCCCTTCTGGAGTAGCCATCAATGCTACCACAGTATTTTTATGAAGGCGATTTCTATTTTCTGTTTTAAAATTTTAAGAACACTGAATTTCCTCCCAACGGAAGCGTTGGAAAACAGCAACACGCAAACTTATTACAATTTTTAAATTTGGGAACAAGTATCGTCCTACATTATTTTTGAAGCGAAACACTTTAGCCCAGTAAAATTCAGCGTCGATATCTACATACATTCAGACCATGTAGGGAGAAATCCAGAATAGCTGGATCCTTCTGTCGTAGAAGTTCTACGACTAGCAAATTCATGTGTCTTCGAGTTAGGGTCCCGAACTTCAGGAATCCCCCGACTGTTATTGTTTAGAAATAAATGTTACAATGCTGCCATTAAATAAACTACGAAATCTTCCACCGAATGTACATATTTTTGGAAATGGTTGGGTAATCAAAAAATGCCCAGAATCCCGGCATTTTCCCCGCAAAATTGTGTTCCCCGCAAAATATCTAATTCTTGAAAAATCTTAAAAATTCCCCGTAATTTGGGGAATTACCCACAAATCGGCAACCCTACCACTCACTGCCACTACTCACAATACTCACTGACGTATACATATACGAAATACGAAGATATATTACGAAGATGTAGTATTTGGTGATAGATTGCAGCGGCATCTAGCGAACAGGCGCGTATCCACCGTTGTGGGCACGGTGGGCGTGGGCATGCCAACAACCCTAATAGACAAATGACTTATAACGTCACACTTTCACGGTAAACGACACGGCACGGTCGCAGTATTTCAAGATGGACGACGAACAGTTGATTGAATTGGTCCGTGACCCGTGTACATCCTGCAATTTATGACCTTTCACATAGAAAATACATGGACCTTAATTTTAAATCAAACATGTGGAACAATATTGGGCTACAATTGGGCGTAAGCGGTATGTATACCTATCTATCTATTTTATTTACGAAGCTAGGCATTGGTTTTGTTTTTGAGTGTAGTTTGAGAAAGTTATTTAAATGTAAAAATAGGACTGAAAAATAAAAGATAAATATGTATTCTATATGTTATGTATTTATTCATACTAATAATACCTATTATAAATGCAAAAGTAAATCTGTCTGTGTACAAAAATTAAATGAATCAAATCATCTACTAGGCAGGTTCGAAGTACCTACTAATTTAATTATATTCTCGTCTCTTGACCATCTAGCGATCCTGATTCAGCGTTTAAGTAGTTTTTAAATACTTCTCTGGTCGTGAAAGCTTCGGTTGTGGCATTTCCACCCTGTAAAGGGAGATGGCGAAGTATATCTCCACTTTCATTTGCCTCTTGTACATTTCTGATTTCATGTGAATATGTATCATTGACATGTTTCTTTATAAAATTATGTAGGATTAATGTTGATAGTATCATATGGTCTACATTTTCTGGCTTAGCTTGAATTGGTCTAAAATATATCCGAAATTTTTGAGCCAGTAACCCAAAGGGAGCGTTCAAGTATTACGTAACGCAATTTTTGAAGATTTTTGACCCCCCCTCCCCCCCATGTAACGCGCCGTAACGTTTTCCCGTTCAACCCCCCCACCCCCTAAGCGTTACGTAACACCCAAGTAAAAATTTTTACCCGAAAGTCACAATTAAGTTGCGCAACGTACTGAAATGTCGCTTAAATACCCTTTTTCTTGATTTTATCTCGTTTGCGGTAATAAATAAAACAAGAGATTTCTAACTCGCGATACATTATTTACATTTTATATATTCATATTGTCATTTTGAAAAAAATTGAGAATATTATTATTTTTATCGGCCTTGTATTCCTTCCAGATCTCCACAATTTAACATTGTCTGACCTAGAATAAACCTACATGGTATTACAACACATACTTTCTTTTACATTAGCTTTAGTGAGGAGGCCCTGAGGAAAGTAATTTCCCTAAGTTTTCCCTGTGGAGCAACACTTTACTCCACTATGATTCACAAGCTGACTCATAGTGGAGTTAAACCTTTTCCACGTCCCGAATGCAGTTATGCAAGTTCTCAAAGGGAAGATTTAAAAATCAACAGTATGATTCACAGAAGAAAAAACCATTTTCATGTCCTGACTGCAACTATTCGTGTCCTCTAAAGAGATATCTAAGAAGTCACTTGCTGACTCACGGTGTAGAAAAACCGTTTTCATGTTCCGACTGCAACTATTCATGTACTACGAAGAGAAATCTAAAAATTACCCATGTTTACCCACAGTGGAGAAAAATCCATTTCATGTCCTGACTGCAACTATTCTACTTCTCGAAAAAAATAACGAAAACGGCACTTGCTAACTCACAGTGACGAAAAACCTTTTTCTTGTCCCGATAGCGAATATTCATGCGCTACACAACGGTATCCAAAAGTTCACGTGTTGAACCACACTGGACAAAAA
Source organism: Limnephilus marmoratus (assembly GCA_917880885.1). NCBI lineage: Eukaryota > Metazoa > Arthropoda > Insecta > Trichoptera > Limnephilidae > Limnephilus > Limnephilus marmoratus. Next base: position 50,901,252 of record OU862917.1, on the reverse strand, counting down.
CCTTTTTCATGTCCCGACTGCAATTATTCATGTAGTGCAAAGGAACTTCTTAGAAATCATTTGCTTACTCAAAATGATACAAAACCTTTTACATGTTTCTACTGCACTATTCATGTTCTACAAAGAGTCACCAAAAATCACATGTTAACGCGCAGTGGACAAAAACCATTTTCCTGTCCAGAATGCAGTTATACAAGTTCTCAAAAGGACAATTTATAAATCCACCGTGCGATTTACAGAAAGGAAAACCTTTTACATATCCTGACTGCAACTATTTGTGTTCTTAAAAGGGATATCCAAGAATTCTTTTGCTCCACTCATTGTGGAGAAAAGCATTTTTCATGTTCCGACTGTAACTATTCAGAGAAATAAAAAAATCACATGTTTACTCACAGTGGTGAAAAACCCATTTCATGTCCTGACTGCAACTATTCTTCTTCTCCAAAAAAAAAATAAAACGGCACTTGCTAATTCACAGTGATGAAAAACCTTTTACTTGTCCCGAGTGCGACTACTCAGGCGCTACAAAACGGTATCTAAAAATTCACATGTTTACCCACACTGGACCAAAACCTTTTTCGTGTCCCGACTGCAATTATTCATGTTGTACAAAGGAACTTCTTAGAAATCATTTGCTGACTCACAGTGCTACAAACCCACTTACATGTTTCTACTGCAACTATTCGTGTTCTACAAAGAGGCATGAAAAATCACATGTTTACCTTCAGCAGACAAAACTGTTTTTTTGTCCCAGCGTGGTTTTTCAAGTTCTCGAAAGGGAAATTAAAAAATCCACAGAACTATTCACAGTGAAGAAAACCTTTTTCATGTTCTGAGTGTAACTATGCATTTACTACGAAACCTAGCTTCAGGTAATATTATTAAATTTTAGCAGTAAACTAACCTGTGTATAATAACTAAAAAGCGTTGTTCTTACTAAAAACTCTCGTATAACATCATTCATATATTGCATAGTTTTTTTTTTTTAATTTTTATTTTGCTGTCTTCCAAATTTGGTTGGCTTTTTTTGGTTGCGCTGCGCTGGCAAGTCAGCATGAGAGCCTTTATAGGCCAATAACAGCTGATGATGTAAATCTCCCGGTTTGGAGGACATTATAATTCCTAAAAACTCACATTAAGAACACTGACTACAGCAAATTGTGTTTATGCGTATTTCGTGTTTAAAACACTAACGAATACTGACAACGAAAATAAAATGAAAATGACGCACAATACAGTCGAGGAATTCCCCGTAGAACATAAACTAAAAGGCTTGCCAACTTGGAAGATTTCAATTCCTTAGTTTTTTATTTAAATAAAGAAAAACGTGTTACGTAACGCGTCCTTCGAACCCCCCCCCCCCTCCCGTAACGCGCCGTAACGTTTCACCAGACCCTCCCTCCCCCCTCAAGTGCGTTACGTAATACTTGAACGGCCCCAAAGGCATTCTCTACGACTCTTCTGCCTCGCGATAAACGATAATTAAATATATTTTTAGAAACATCCAAATTTCGTCCTGGATAGGGTCGCATCAAATAGGGTTTTAATGGAAATGCCTCATCTCCGAGAATTACATAGTGAGTTGGTGTATCTGTGCCTGGTAATGGTGCATCTGTAGGTACAGATAAAGTACCTCTTTCCAATGCCTTGCCTAAATTGCTTTTTGCAAATATGCCACCATCACTGTTCTTACCATTAGAACCCACACTGACAGTAACAAAATTGTAACGAGCTTCTACAGGTGCTAACAAGACGATTGAAAAGGTTTTCTTGTAGTTAAAGAACATGGAGCCGCTATTGGCAGGAGCCTGTATAGTAACGTGTTTTCCATCTAATGCTCCCAAGCAATTAGAAAAATTCCAGTTAGTATAAAAGTCATTAGCAATGGATAGCCACATCTCTGTTGTTGGTCTCGGTAACATTTCTTCCATTAATGTCTCCACTATTGTTTTGCAGGTTTCATTAACAATTTCATGTACTGTAGTGTGTCCTAAACGGAAACTGAATGATATTGTTTTATATGAGCCTCCTGTTGCCAAAAATCTGAAATAAAAGAAATACATAGATCAGGGTTAATATAAAATTATAATGTATAGGATATTTTTTTGATAAGAGTACATTGCTATTTTAATAGAATAAATTTTTTATTTTATTTTATTTGTAAGAAACAAACAGCTTATATACATACAATAGACAAAAAATATACATGTTAACTGCAGTGAAGCCAAAAAAGTTTCTTATGCTAATATTGTTTCTAGATGGAGTTTTAATTTATCTTAAGCTAAATTTTAGACTTAGGAAGGGTAGAGGAAGGGGTGAGGAGGGGGAGGGGAGGGAGAATATAGGATAAGGATATGAGATGCTCTCGATACCTTCCACACCCCTGTATTAATCCAATATCGCACGCGTTAATTCTATTCGATACTTCTGAAGGTTTAAATTAAAAATGTCTACGTTGTGAAACAATTCGTTTCGGGGAATTTTTTCTAAAGTTTGTTCTACAAGTGGGCAAATGAAGTAAATTCGATTGTCGGGTTAATCTTGAAGGAATATGGAGTTTTATTAAATTGGTAAGCTCTGGTGAGTCCAGGCCATTGTTTAAAATTTTAAATAATAAAATTTGATCAAAAATTAATCGTCGTGTATGAAGGGAGTTGAAGTGATGAAATTTAATAGAATCGGTGTAATTTAGAGAGTGTAGGTTAAGTTTATAATTTAAGTGTTTAAATTTTTTTTTTGAATTCTTTCGATCCTAACAATGTGGGCTTGGTAGAAAGGAGTCCAGATCGGTGTGCAGTGTTCTAAGTGTTGGCGGATATATGCGGTGTAGAGGGAATATAGAGTATTTACGTTTCGAAAAGGTTTCGATATACGAATTATAAATCCCAGCATTTGGTTGGCTTTGTTGATGATATTATTAGTGTGTTGGATAAAGTTTAATTTAGAATCAAGCGTTACCCCAAGGTCCCTGATAGATTGAACTTCGTTGATAAGTGTCCCGTTTAGTGTATAATCAAATGAAATTTTATTTTTATTTCGTGAAAATGATATTTTATTACATTTTGAGATATTTATGACTAGTTTATTCGATTCACAGTAGACAAAAAGACGATTGAGGTCCTCTTGAAGTTTAAAGCAGTCTTCGATTGATTTGACAACTAGGTATATTTTTTTATCGTCTGCGTATGCTAGATAATTAGAGTGTAAAAAACATTTGTGAATATCATAAATATACACATTAAATAATAATGGGCCTAGATGAGAACCTATATGTTACATTAAATTATTTTGGTATGTTTGTATTAATTAAACGGGTATTTTTGTTTCAGGTGCAATATGTAAATCAAGATGGTTCAATATAAGGGACAACTTTAGGAAAAATATTCAAAAGAATATAACTAAAAGTGGTCAAGGTCGCAAGGCAAAAAAACCATTTAAATACCATGAGCAATTAAGTTTTTTGGTAAAAAATTTTGACGACTGAAATAGCATTGAAAATGTCAACGATGAAGACGATGAAGCACAAAACGATGAATCAAGTATTCCAGAAGTTCCACTGCCGACACATACAGTTTTGCCCGCTCCTATCCCATCACACTGATTCGCTAACATACACGCCGACTCCATCACCAGCCTCTCAACATTCACAAGCTTCGTTAACGAATCAATATCGGCCATCATCATCAGGAAGTCGATGATCCATAGGACGCAAGGGGAATCATAAAGATTCGGCAAGAACAGCTTCATCAGAAGTGATTGATTATTTGATTCGCCAAAATGAGCATCCGGTTGACGTATATTTGGCATCTCTTGCTCCGACATTAAAAGAATTGCACCCTTGTGATTTATTTGATGCTAAATCTGAAATGTTTGCGATTGTCCAAAAGTACGAAGCAAAACTATTGAGCAGCAAATTCCCAAGGCTTGCGCATCAATCAAGCACCATTACAAGCTAAAATAGGTCTAACGTGACTAACTTGGAAGATCATGGAAGCGCCAATACGAGCAACGCGATTAACTATGAAACTGTTGAAGATCATGGAAGCGGACAATACCTATGAAACTGTTGTGTTACAATATCTAGGTTAAAATAAAATAATGAAAATAATAATAATTTTGAATAATTATAATTTTAAAATAAGAATTATGCGAAGTTTGAAAAATTAAAATAAAATAATTTGATTATAATTTGGATATTATTTCTATTATCGTGGTACGAGAACACAACAGAATGGAGTTGGCAGGAAAACACTTCTTTTCTTTTTCTTCAGCACAATTTATTTAATGTAATAAATACAAGTATGCCCACTATTATGCTGCTCAAACCACTGTTCCAATTCCAGCGGAAGAGCCTGCTCTTCCCGAGGTTCCAATTGCGACGGGAGAGTCTGCTCTGGCAATGGCTGTTGATGTTCAAATCCTTTGTGTGGGAGTAGCTCGTTCTGCCCACTAGTATGCAGCTCCAACCGCTGTTCCATTTGTAGCGGAAGGTCCTGGTCTTCTCGAGGCCTTAATTGCACAGGGATAGTATGCCCTGCCAAGAGCTCCTGATGTGGAGATGTTGTGGGCGGAAGTAGTGGGTACCGCCCACCACGGAGCAGTTCACCTTGCTGTTTCTTTTGCTGCTCCAGTACTCGCAGGGATTTCTGCAGCTTTGACATTTGAAGTTTATAAACGAGTGCTGCACGCTGCTTTTCTGCTTCGATGACTGCTAGATCAGCAGCCAACTGTTTTTCAGCCAACTCCGCTATTAGGCGGGCCTTTCTTCTCGCGATGTCCACCTTGGTAGCTGCTGCTTTCAGTCGCGCCTCGTACCAGCTCGTGCTGGACCCCGCCTTGCTGCCGCAGATGGATGTCGTCCTCGATTGTTGTCCCGTTTCCATGATGCTTGTATTCTCAATCCGGCTCGAAGGACCATATATTTCTACTATCGTGGTACGAGAACACAACAGAATGGAGTTGGCAGGAAAACACTTCTTTTCTTCTTCTTCAGCACAATTTATTTAATGTAATAAATACAAGTATTACAAGAGGGTCTATCTACCCTCACTCGGGTGGTCCACGACCACACCACACTGACAAATATCGAAGTCTCTACTTCGATCTCTCTATTATCAGTTTTCCAATATAGAACCGTAGGTATAACTCGTACCTACCAGCTTCAGTATAATTACACAATTGAAGGCACACAGCGTGTACCTTCTAGCTTTACTCTACTAGCAAAACTAACGCAAAGGGCCTATGTTCCCTCTGCGCAACTGAAAATACACCTCGTGTATATTCCAGTTCCACCGCAGCAACCACACTACTCCCTTCTAACAGCAAGACTCACTCTCTATCAAAAATATCAACATATTTAAAGTAAAAACATACAAAGGTGAGACAGCATATTTAAGCTGCTTCCACCACGGGATTTTAAAATCCCGCAATAAAACAATTGCCCTAGAGTCGGCAAAAAGGGCCACCAATAAAATTAAGTACATCATACAATACTGAAATGGAGAAATGGGGGGAACTAACATTAAAAATTCCCAGATCTCAAATTCTTAAATTTAACTCCCAATAAAACAATAAAATTACTTTTAAACGTTTGCCTAAAAGGGCACATCAATAAAGATATATCTTAAACCTAAGGGATTAAGTTCCTTTAGTTCGGGGCATAAAAGAACCGCCAGCAAACCCTTTCTATGGGTTCTATTTGAAATGTACAGGTATAGTACCAACTTAAAAATAAACAATTTAAGGAATTAACCTTTTGTTCCTTATCGGTAAAGGAATGCCCCCATATAATATCAGGCCGAATACATTTATTTCTATAGGTTGGTAGCTTACTTGAAAAACCCAAGGAAGAATTTTATTTGCAAAGGTGAAAATAAAATGACTAAAACAACACGAATGATACGACTAATTTTTATTACTTAAAGCGAAATGGATAAATCGCATTCTGGAACAAACAGATATGATTTTAGATTTTCACGGCCAAAAATATTTTTGTTGTTTGTTTTTGGGGTGTTATGCCGTGTTACGCTACCTCTTCATATACCCAACGTTTCGGACAGCGTTACAGTGTCCATCATCAGGGCACATCTGCCCTGGACACTGTAAAGCTGTCCGAAACGTTGGCTATAGGAAGAGGTAGCGTAACACGGCATAACACCCCAAAAACAAACAACAAAAATAATTATAATTTGTTGTTTTATTGACACATACCTTAAACAGACTGCTAGACGTTCCCTTGGTGATACAGCTTTTCTCCAATGAGTTATCATTTTTTCTTAACTTTTCAGTAAGTTTAGATAAAAGTATGTCGAAACAATTTATTTATTTATTATTTAACTTCTCACCATACATTCTTATCTTTTATTTTTACATACAAAAAAAAAATTAACCTCACTAGGACTAAGCCTGTGTTGAGGTTAACTTTTATAAATTTGAGTGATTTTACACACACAACATACTAAAATACACTACATTTAAAACACTAAAATATTATAATAAGTAAGAAATAAAAATATCATGATATGAATATTAGTGACCAGATGGGTAATGAGAATTAGGGGTATTATGAGGTAAGTATGAATTGTAACAATATAGACCATTAATAAATCTTTAATTACTATACCCACCAAGAAACAAAGCTACTTCAAAACATTTAGGGTGACACTCCAATTTTGACAAATGGAACTCAAATAAAATCTGAACAATATTTTGACATTCTGAAATACTCAAAAAACATTGATTCATCATCTATCAGAGGTTTATATAGGGTGGCGAACTCTCCTTCTTCTTCTCTTTTCCTCCACACATTATGAACCCAATGCCTTCTTCTCACATAAATTTCTTCGTCTTCATCTAATATTAAAGCAATCGCTGCTAATTGTGATCTTGAATATCGAGGCATTTTAGCACATGACACTGCTGCGTAGAGTACCTACTAATCACCTCGCCATTCACTGCGCGTCGCCGTGTTGTGCCGTGTCGGCAAGGTTAAGGCGGCGGTTCGCGCGAGCGACCGCGGCACGCGACACAGACCAGTGACACAAACAGGCGACCGCATCGAGTACTTGTCCTATAGCTTTGTATGGGGGCCAGTTCGTGCGCGCAACCGAGGCAAGCGACAGAGACGGGAGACGGGAGACAGCAAGACGGTCGCTGCCCCGGACTAGTAGTGTCTCGCGTCGCGCTTGATAAGTGTGTTTGTTGTAAAATATGACCGCTTTATCTGACTAATACTGTGAGAAGCTGATGGAACTGATCAGACAGCATGTACAATGCACAATTAGATTCCGAAAAAAAATATTAATTAAATTAACAAATTTAAAAAATTAATAAATTATTAATTTTAAAATTAAATTAAATTAAATTTATTGTCAATGATATTCTTCCTGTTGTAAACATTGTCTTTTTGTAACTGTGTTTTATTCAGCCTAAAATAACTCCTGAACATATTATTATCAAACAATTGGTGATAGGTGAACGAAAAATCGCTTAAAATAAGTACAAATCATCTTCTTCTTCTTCCTCCATTAGTAACTCTACTTGGGTTTCCATTAGTGTAAATTATCAGTACAACACAACTTACCACAACTGACTTCATCGATAGACTGCGCTATACTGAACTCTGAAGGCGAAGGCGGTCGCGGTCTCTGGTCTTCACCCACAGTGGTGTCGAAAAGACCGAGACACTTGTCGCGGTCGCCTGCCTTCGTCTCTGGCCTCGGTCTCCGGTCGCGGTCGCGGCGCGAACCGCCGCCTTTACCGAAGCTCCCGATTTCGCGGGAGATCTCCCGATTTTCACTTCATCTCCCGATCTACCGGAATGGCATCAAAATCTCCCGATTTTTCAAAGTTCCCAGCGATTTGTCGTTTCTCGTCAATTCTTTGTTTATGGTCCGCTCAAAAGGCAAATAATTGTCTGTGGTTAAAAAAAAAATATATTCCCCGGATTCGGGTATTGACCAGAATAATTACAAAATTCTGCAATCTAAGCATATCTCTATTATAGACCCATACAAACCGATCATTTATGAATTATGAGCTGGAAATTATAATTTATTACGTAACGGAGGGGTGTCAAAGTGGATTTTATTAAGGACGATTTATAAGATTTTGCGTGTGTCAGCGGGTCAGTCTCAAAATTAAAACCTATGCTCAATTGTTTAAATCTTTATTTAGTTAGATATGTTAGTACCTAGTTATTATAAATTTTCATTCAAGTTAAAAAGGAGGGTAAAATGGTAAATTATCTTGAGCCAGACACCTGACTTCTCTTATTTTTTAAGTCGGGTGTCATATTCGTGGTAAGTAGTTATTTTAAGAATCGATTGGAGATGTTCATCCGTAAACCTTGAGCGATGTTTGTTCTTATTTATTTTCAAAACGGAAAACATCCGCTCGCTTAAATAGGTACTACCGAACACACACAGAATAAGTGCTGTATGCTTACTTATATTTGGATATAACAATTTGGGAGGCGGGAATGGGTACCGCCGCCCCGGGAACCTTTATTGGATAACCAACACCTCTGCCATAGGTCACCCCAAGTGGTTCGCTACGTTTGGTGATTTAGCAGGGGTGCCCGGGTTCATGGGATGAGGTTTGTCTAGGTCTGATGACCAGGACACACTAAACCCCAGATTCCTACCCACCCCTTACACCCTTTTCCTTCCCAGAACTCTCCTGTCCTTCCTTTCCCTAAAAAAACCCTCCACACAGCATCCCCAAAGATGACATAGGCCCTCAGGGAAACTATTTTCCTCAGGGCCTCCTGTGTGGACTTCATGTAAAAAAATATATATTAACAACATATTTAAAGCAATTTTTTTTGGTAAACATTTTGGCAAGGATTAAACTTCAAACATTCATTGAAAAGGTTTTTTTCCCCTGTGAGACGGCTTGCGGACTTTTAAATGTTCCGTTTGAGAACATGAATAGTTGCAGTCGGAATATGAAAAAGGTTATTTTCACTGTGAGACGGCTTGTGGACTTCTAAATGTTCCTTTTGAGAAGATGAATAGTTGCAGTCGGAACATAAGAAAGGTTTTTCTCCACAGTGAGTCAGCATGTGGATTTTAAATTGTCACTTTCGAGAACATGAATAGTTGCAGACGGAACATGTAAAAGGTTTTCTCCACTGTGAGACGGCTTGTGGACTTTTAAATATTCCTTTTGAGAACGTGAATAGTTGCAGTCGGAACATCAAAATGGTTTTTCTCCACTATGAGTTCACTTGTGAGTTTTTAAAATCTCCTTTTAAGCACATAAATAATTGCAATCGGAACATACAAAAGGTTTTTTTCCACTGCGAGATGGCTTGTTGATGATATAAAAATTGTCACTTTCGACGACATGAATAGTTGCAGTCGGAACATGTAAAAGGTTTTCTCCACTGTGAGACGGCTTGTGAACTTTTAAATGTTCCTTTTAAGAACATGAATAGTTGCAATCGGAACATAAAAAAGGTTTTTCTCCACATTGAATTGTGAATGTTAAATTGTGACTTTCAAGAACATGAATAGTTGCAGTCAGAACACGAAAAGGGTTTTTCTCCACTATGAAACGGCTTGTGGACTTTTAAATGTTCCTTTTAAGAAAAAGAATAGTTGCAGTCGGAACATGAAAATGTTTAATGGTTAAATTTTAATCTAATATAACTCCTAAGTATTTCATAACAGTAATAATTTCAATAACAATTTTGGTTGGTGCATGGATAAGTACCTACTGTGAATATTGAATAAGTGTTCAAGTTCAATTAATTTTGAATTCAACATTCGTGCCAATATGGTCCATGCACTTTCTTTTTGTTTTTGATGATTAGACTGAGATATTGGTAGGTATTTCGATAAAGGATTACTAAACAGTGTATCGTTATCAAGTATCTGTCGCCAGGTGAGAGGTGTTTTGAAAAAGCCCATGAGGTGGTTTATTGGTTCCTTAATAAAATTAAAATTATTACTTATTGATTAAAAGATTGTTACTTATATGAACGTCGTTCACTTTTAAAAGTAAGTAGGTATTAAATGAATTTGGCGTCTCGTTAAGTGACGGGTGACAGTCCAAGGTCGAAGTTTCACAAAAATTCGTGCTGAGTTGCCAGACGTGAAATAAGTCCCCGTTGAACGTTAGGAAAAAATGCGTTATTCCACAGGCAACATCTACAGTAATCGGATTGACGGCGCTGCTTATGGGTTTTTCGTTTGTTGTTAAGGTTCTGCTTCGCAATAATAAAAGGGATTCGAATTATTGACAAGGGAGAAGTTTTACTAAAATAATTCTAGACATCTCCCGATTTCTTCAAATTTCTCCCGTTTTCTCCCGATTTCTCCCGATTTTGAAGTTTTGGTTTCGGTAACACTGCGTGTCGGTACTGACATGTACGAATAGCACGTCACGGTACTGTACGGTACCGAACTGTCGGTCACGTGCCGGCACTGTTGTGAGCGGATAGGCCTGGCCGGATATTGAGATCGATAGGCTGATGATTATGAACGCTATACCTTAATAAAAAAAACAAGCATCAATCGTGCGTAATTCGGAACGCCGCAAAGAGCCATAGACGATATTCTGACACGTTATGTCACATTTTTGACAACATATTTTCTGTTTCTCTTTGGCACATGATTAGATGCTTGTTTTAGAAAGAAGAGATGACTATCTATGGTCGACTATGGCCGGGTCCAGGGGCGTATATCTTCGTTCAAATTTTTCAACCGTGGTCTATGAGTGCTGACACTGCTGACACTCATAGATAAAGTTTCATAGATGGAGCTATAAAGATAGGTTTGTAATTTTGATTTTCGCCATCTCTCGCTCAGGGTTGCCAACTTAGGGGTAAAATAAGTGAGATGGGACTTTTTTACTGGTTTAATAGGTGTTTTGGAATATTTTTTGTGGTATTTTTGGGGGTTTTGTGATTCTATATATCTTTTAAAATTTTTATTACATCGTATACACGGAGCACTCGCACACTTCTTATTTGAGGATTTATTTTTATTGTATAAAAACTTGCTGCAACGACTTGTGCCTTCACAAATGGAAAAATTGGTGGACTCTTGAAGTTGTAGAATTTTTTTTTTTTAATTTCCGAGAGCATCTGATGCATACAGCTTCAATGTTTTTTGGTTTTGATTTTCTAAGTATATCACAAGATCTTGAAGAAAATGATTTTTTTTTACCACACAAGAATCTCAACTGCTCCGTCTGAAGCCACTGAGACTATGGCATTCCCCAAAGGGTATGTTGTGAGGTGAGGTATGTTGTGAGGCTGAAGGTAGTGCGGAGGGGAAGGAGGTGGGGAAGAGGAGGGTTGGGAAGTACCTGGCTATTCAGATCTGGTCACCAAACACGGCTTAAGCCATTTTCAAGCAACATTTCAATTCTGAATGGTGGTCTTACACCAGGGTGATACTGATAGTATCTTCCACTCTGGAACATGCCGCAAATATACTATATATTATTTTAAATGAATTAATTGTGAAATAACACAAATTAATCAAATAAAATTTATTTGCGCATGCCGGGTTCGAACCCGCGATCTCCGGATTGTGAGTCAAGAGTCTTACCCACTGGACTACGGACGTCGTCAGGTCATTTGATGGATGAAAATTAAAATCTCTTGATTTTATGAAACAAACAGCCCCGTATTTTCGTATCGCTTGAGAAAGATAGACTCCAGATACTAATATCTACAGCCCGTATGTTTGACGAATATCTACAGCTCATATGTTGAACTAATATCTACGAACTTCAGAGTGTTGATTAATATCTACAGAGCGTAGGTTGAACTAATATCTACAGAGCGTAGGTTGGACTAATCAGCTAAATGTGTCCAATAGTCCGATATTAGGGATTTTTACATACATACTTACATAAATTAAGTTTTTTAAACTGCATACGCAATATTACGTTATTCCAATATGCTATACATAATTGCAAATCCAACCTCTGACAGTACTGTAGATATTCGTCAACACTTTGGTTCTCATAGATATTAATCAACAGTTTGAGCTGTAGATATTCGTCAACACTTTGATTCCCATAGATATTAGTTCGATTTTTTCAGTTTTTGGAATTCCTGTAGATATTAGTAGACGCCTCCGAAAGATATGTTTTATAATGTATATAACAAATCACGTACTGGCAACACAAAATATTTCGAGATGGCGTCTTTGACAGAACGGTTTGACTTATCTTGGTTTTCTGCATAACATTAAAAGGTAAGATATAGCATTTTTCTGTTGAAAATAATTATTATACTGTATACAAATGTTTAATCTGATCTATAAATATGATTTCCATTCAAAAACATTGCTTTTTCATTTTGTTTTCGCTAAAAACGTTCATGATCCTGTGATGGACATGTTTTTAATGGACATCTTCTTGTTTTGGCATTTTGTATTGTTTTACGTATTTTAATTTGATTCTTTCAAGATATATATAACTTATTGTTATCATTTTTATAGATGGCTGTTAGAGGTTTGTCACATGAAGAAATAACTATTGCACTGGAAGGAGACATTTCCGATGTCAAATGGGAGTCTGACGGTGAAGGTGAAGAGAGCTGGTCAGTGGAGTATCTACAAGATGACCAGGATCAGAACCAGTACCAGGACATCAACATTCAGCATTCGTCCCTAAATTAATTTTAGGTTAGGTCGGTTAGGATACCTTAGTTTTTGTGTTATTATCAATTGTGTTATGTGTTATTATCAATTGTCTTATGTGTTATTTATTATCAATTGTATTTACTGAAAATAAACATATTTAAAGATGTTCCCTGAGGGCCGTCTGTTTCAACAGAAAGTTAAATCGTCTCCTAAAGTTAAATTTTAACTGTCAGTTAAAGTAACGAGGACGTTAAATAGGACCGCGCGCTGTTTCAAGTGTATTTTCGCTAAAGTAAAAGTTATCAAAGTTGCCAGTCTAAAGAGCAGAATATACCTCGGAATTGTGTATAAAAACGCACCGCATTATTTTTTGGTGCGGCCACACCATAAACTAAATTTAAAAACGTGGGAACTGTCAAAATATCCGGCCGCATTTTGTTTACTTCAGTTTACTTGTTCAACTAGATTCAACTTTAAATATGGCAGAATTTGTGAAGAAGTAAGTACAACTATGTGGTTTTACTTGTTTAATGTCATGGCTTTAATTTACGTTATGGTAATATGATTACTGATTACATTTTATTACAGAGTCAAAGCCAGCAATTTCTCCGTGAGAGAAGTTTCGAAACTGAACGAGTTGGTGGCGAAATATTCGTCAATATTGTTTAATAAAAAGACCGATTCTGGTACCAACCAGCAGAAGATTGAAGTATGGAACCAAATAGCTATCGAATTCAATTGCAACATGCCAGGTCCCACGCCTAGATCGGCAAGCCAATTAAAATTCAAATTCGGTAACTTGAAAAGGGTGGCCAAAACTGTAAGTATCATTCTATTGTCTTTCGTTCTCCTATTTTTTTCATAAAAGTTTCATAATTTAGGTAGTATACGGTATGTGTATAGTTTGGCAAGAAAGTCTAGAAATTAAATCAATTGGAACTAAACCTGTTCATTACTATGGCAACACCGAATTATATGACGTTTCCTATGGCTTTCGTGATATCGGGTGTTACGGTTGATTTATTGTCTTAAATCTGAGTAGAATATCGCTGATTTGATAATATTTTTATTCATTGTTTGCCTGAATTTAATTAAAATGAATAAATTATTACATAGTGATACAAGAGGGGTTACATTCTGCGTTTTTCAACGCTGCCTAGCCGAGTGTCACGCGAAGAAGCTTTTGTTTGATTTAGAAGATGTTTAAAAACGAACTGCAGAAATGAATGGTACGTAGTATAGTTTGTTTAATAAATTTCATTAGTATTACACGATTTATGCCAATTTTCGAGCGATAATAATCATTACAATCTGATTTGAGGTTATGTTAAAAAAATTCGAATTTGACATTTCGATTTGACAGTTCATATGCGGCCACAAGAAAAAGGGAATAACTCAATAAAAAAATAATAATATGCAACTTCTTTAAACTCGTAGAAAAGTTCCTTTTTTCTCGTTTTCTCTTTTTTTTCTTTCTAAGTGAATATTATCTAGTGTGTGTTTTTAAAATTACCTTCTATAATAATAATTTTAATGATGTTTTTCACACACAGGTAAATCTGAAACAACGGTAAGATGAATCGTCAAGGAAGGGGAAAAGGCAGATGGAAAATTTGAAACACCGGGAAAACGGAAAATGGGCATAATAATAATAATATGTAATAGCATAAGTGCTGATGATTGGAAAAATTGTTGCAAACACTTGATGAAAATTGAGGCAGAATATTATACACGAGGCAGTACTATATATGATGATATCGATGAACTGCGTTTAGATGAAGATGAAGATACGGAAGAAGAAGAATCACACGAAGACAAAGACAATAATTACATGTCGGGTGTTGAATTAATAGACTTAAATTTTTAAGTACCTACGTTTTTATATCGAAATAAACGCCCACTTAAAACTTGTTTTGTTTTATTTTGCTTCTATTAAATTACAGTTTTTGTGCAATTTTTTTGAAAATACAAATACGCTATGAAATGTGCATTTTGCCAGAAGTGTTTTTTTTTAACATACGTTCTTTGTCTTATGAGCCATCTTGGTGTTGCCATTTAAAACTAGAAAACGATCGCAGCGCCATCATTTATTTTCTACACTTTCTTGCCAAACTGTACGTTTGTTTTAGGAATGGAGCAATGTGGTTCAAGAACAGAGGAAGACGGGTGGTGGCCCGCCCCCGTCTGATGTCTCTGAGACCACATTGTGGCTCAAGGGCATAATGCAAACGTCCATGGTGGGTGAAACGACTACTTCAGATTGCGATGGTATTATTTTATATATATTTAACTCAATCATAATTTATATACACATATACAAAACCAGATGAGTGTGGAAAGTGACACTACCTACATTTATGTTGAAAACCTATAATTTTATCAATATGTACATCCAATACATTTCGTAGGGTACACCGGTATGTTGAGCTACCCTACCACCACTGCTGCCATGGAGCTGGTAGAAGTGGATCAAGCTGCTGCTGTACCTTTGAGCTGTGAGCTGGAGGAACAGGAGAAGCCGCAGGAGGATGTGATATGCGCTGAAAAGCCCATAATCAAAAGAAAGATGGCCAGTCCACTTGTAACAGGTAACAAACTAGTAACAGACATGTGAATCGTTGAGTTCCAAAACCCGCCCTAATTGATTTTCTTACTTTCGAGTAAATCAAGAAAAACGTTATCAAATTGTGTATCAAATAAATGTGTAGTAAACCAAGAAAAAGTTTGTTATTTTCAAATAATAACAATGGCATTGCGTTGCTTGTGAGAAACCACATCAGATGGCATTCACACCTAATTTTTGACCAAAATTTATAAGGGCGGGAATTGGAACTCAACGATTCATAAATGCTTTATAGCTTTCTCTCATTTGCATTTAATATTGTTTTACATTGTGGAATCTTTGTACTGTCAAGACAATATGTTTATAAAAATTTAATTGTTTGTAGGTTCAAAGAAGAAGTCTGCCGTCACTCCGGCCATATTAAGAAAAAACCTTAGCTCTATGACGAAGAGGAAGATCGAGTACTTTGACGAGAGTCAAGACTTCATGAAGAGGAAGGAAGCTCGAGAAGTGGAGCTTCACCAATTACACCTGAGGAAGGCCCTGGCCGAGTGCCTAGCTGCGGAAGCTCAACAGGAGTTGGCAGAGCTACTTCTCAAAAAAGAAAAAGAAAAAAAATAGTTGTTAGTGTGATGACCGTGGCCGGTTATCTACATTACCACCTGGACTCCGTTGTATGGATCCAGATCTTCTTGGGATGGTGATCTCCGTACAGGGTGAGGTTGCCAATAATAATAGTGGGTAGACTATTTATGTTTATTCCGAGATTGTGTACAGGTGTGCTTCGTAGGAAGCGTAAATGCAAAGAGGACGGTAGACAGCAATCACACCCTTTTATACGTTCCTCATGCTGTCTCACTCATACACGCATGTCTCTTTCATACCGCAAGACATACGTTCACCACATCCCTCCACACTTAAATCCGAAGACAGTTACACAACATGAACTGATAATTTTTTACAATACATAAAATATTCCAATATTTACAATGTAAGTAATTCATGTTGAGTCGAGAGCTGAGTGCTGCCTTCATTGACTCATCTGTGTGTTCGTGGTCGTAGTCGGTCCTTCCAATTTCCCGACGTTGACGCCACTGGATCACTGGGGCTGGAATGAGAAGGAGAAAAACCCATTAGACTGTCATCCAGGCCAAAGCTGGAGACATCGTATTCATCATACGACAGTCTCTTCGTCTCAGACGCGACATAAGGATTGCTGTGTTTCTTTTCCCATGACACACATAATTTAGACAACTGATCAAAATGCCTTTTCCAAAACATAATTTTACCATTTAAATTTACCTCAATTATATAAAGTTTTTTTCCTAATTGTTTATACACTTTCCCTGGTACCCATTTATCATTGTTTTGGTCTCTGAAATCTCTAACCATTACCTTTTGATTAGTCGAAAAACCCACCGATTCTTTATTATTTCTTTTATAATAATATTTTTGATTTTCCCGACATTTAGACATTTTAATTTTTGTTTCTTTCTTAATTCTATTATCCTTATCTCTCCCCCCTCTCGGTACAAAACTGTTTAAGTTTGACCTTAGTTTCCTTCCAAACATTACAACTGCAGGTTCTAAGCCAGTTGTACAGTGTGGTGCATTTCTGTAATCAATTAAAAAATTTCCTAATTTTTCCTCATAACCTGACTGAAACTTATTTCTTATCATCATTTTTTTTTAAAAATTTTTACACGTTCGAACCGCGTTTTCTGCTAGACCATTTGATTGTGGATGATTTACCGGAGTAGTTAAATGTTTGATGTTATTCATCTCACAAAACTCTTTGAAGTCCGCTGACATGAAAGCGGCTCCATTATCTGAAACTATTGTCTGTACACTCCCGAAATAACTAAATAAACCCTTTAATATTTTAATAGTGTTATACGAATTTGGAGACTTTACTTCTACACAGTCTAACCATTTTGAGGTTGAGTCAATAATTACAAGAAAATATTTATTTGCAATTGGGCCCGCATAATTAATATGCACCCTACTCCATATTTCTTCCGTTATAGGTAAATCTCTGTTATTTTTAAATAAACTTAGAATTTGAGTATCCAAGTCATTCTCTACGTGAACTGGTTCCTCATTCCCAATTAATTCTAATTGCACTTTACTTTTATTAAAACTACCCGCTTTCTCCGAAAAAACCTCCTGGAATTTCCGAATTTTTTTATTCACTTTACTTCTACCACTCTCAAATACACTATGAGAAAAAATTTCACTACCCTCCTGGGATGAAATTGATTGTAAATCACTTCTATCATCATCAAAACCACTATGAGAAAAAATTTCACTACCCTCCTGGGATGAAATTGATTGTAAATCACTTCTATCATTCTCAAAAACACTATGAGAAAAAATTTCACTACCCTCCTGGGCTGAAATTGATTGTTCATTTATTTCCCCATTATTTTTTTCTATTGGAACGATTTGTGACGCAAACTTACTATAGTTTACCGGAACTAAAATACCTTCCGATTGTAACCGGCCCAATTCCGCTTCAACCTTTGCTTTTAAGGCAAACGGTATATTTCTCGGATTGCAGAATTTCGGTTCCGCATTCTCTTTTAATTTCAAATGCACTTTATATTTATTGAATTTACCCAGTTTCTCCGAAAAAACCTCCGGGAATTTCCGAATTAAATTATCAATTACACTAGTATTATTCTCAACCATATTGTGAGAAACATTTTCACTTCCCTCCTGGGATAAAGTAGATTGTAAGCCCGTAAATCCAATATTAAACTTTTTAATGAAATCACGCCCTAGAACCGTAATTGTTCCCTGTTTTACTACGCAAAATTCTAACATTTCCCTATAACCGTTAAATTCAACTGTTAATAAGATACAACCCAATAAATTTAACTTACAGTTAGCGTAACCCATTAAGGTTAAATCCTTTGGTTTTAACATCAAATGTTTGAAATGTTTAACATAATCTTCGTCCGTTAAAATCGAAATTGCCGCCCCTGTGTCCAATAAACCGTTTAGTTCCACATTATTCACTAAAACTTTGCACAATATTGGTTCACAATATACTGCGTTTATCCGCAACATGTTTTTATGTTCCTGCGTATTTACGAACACTGAAGAAATGTTATTATATTTTAAACCGCGACATATCTTCCCAATATGCCCTTTTACTCTGCATTTATAACAAAACACGTCTTTAAATTTACAGTTTACTGAATCGTGATAATTCCCGCAATGTTTACACTTTGTTCGGTCCGCTGACCTCGCTCTGTACGATGTAACATTCTTGTCCGAAGTTCTAAAAAAATGTTTACCTACCGAATTTTGTTTTTGTGACAAATTGTTCGATGTATTTTTAAATTTATTTACTAAATCAACACTTTCCGTTTTAATTTGCTTATTCATTACCTCGAATGAATCCATAGCAATAGCAC
Source organism: Limnephilus marmoratus (assembly GCA_917880885.1). Taxonomy (NCBI): domain Eukaryota; kingdom Metazoa; phylum Arthropoda; class Insecta; order Trichoptera; family Limnephilidae; genus Limnephilus; species Limnephilus marmoratus. The sequence goes on along the minus strand of OU862917.1, from coordinate 50,882,662 downwards.
ATTCTATAACCTTTTTTAATGAAAAGTTTTCAGCCTCTACAAATAATTTCTCCTTAATACGCCCCACTCGAAGACCGGTGACAAAAACATCTTTTAAATTATATTCAAGTCTGTCCTCGAATTTGCAAAATCTAACGAGATTTCTTAACCGTGCTATATAATCATTAACCGATTCTGAACTTTTTTGTTTCGTAGCAAAAAAAATTTCGCGCTCTTTGAACACATTTCGTTTGATACCTACATGATTCTCTAGAAATAACAATAAATTTTCGACCGTAATATCTGTAATTTTTTTAGGAAAACACAAATCAATCAATAAATCTATTGTCTCTGTGTGTAAATGAGATATTAAAACCGCTCTCTTTTTTTCTACCGAATTTAACTTGTCATCATTGACGAGGATGAACTGTTCGTATTGCAACACGAACGTCTCCAGTTTGTCCCTCAAATGACAAAACCTGGGCAGTTCTCCCCCTTCCATCTTCACACAGATACAATCAATAAAAACAGAAAATTTTACAAACAGCACTCAACTCACGACTCTGTTGACTTGATGCTGCTGCTCCGATCTCGCCCTTCCGCGGACCGTCTCCTGGCTCCTGAACCCTGGTCGTCCTTCTAATGCGCCGGCACGCCTTCCGTGAGGTCTGCACCTGGTCTCTGATCTTCTCCTGAAGACCCGGACTTCTCCATCCACGCCTTACGTGTATGCTCCTCCAGGTTCTCGGCACTGAATAAACCTATCCAGCGCCTTGCTATTCCTCGGATGCCAATTTCTGCTGCTCTTGCTCTTCCTGAATGTGATCTGGCCTGATGCTGCCTGATCACCTATTGTCCACTGTAGCCTCAATCTCGTGATGTTTGCTGCCAAATGTGATTTTGGCTGCTGCGTAAATCTTCTTCCTTTATAGGCTGCGCCAAATGTGATGACCGTGGCCGGTTATCTACATTACCACCTGGACTCCGTTGTATGGATCCAGATCTTCTTGGGATGGTGATCTCCGTACAGGGTGAGGTTGCCAATAATAATAGTGGGTAGACTATTTATGTTTATTCCGAGATTGTGTACAGGTGTGCTTCGTAGGAAGCGTAAATGCAAAGAGGACGGTAGACAGCAATCACACCCTTTTATACGTTCCTCATGCTGTCTCACTCATACACGCATGTCTCTTTCATACCGCAAGACATACGTTCACCACAGTTAGTATCATCTGTTTAATTATTATATGTTCATATGAAGCAGATACCTTGTGATGTGACATTATAATTTAAAGTAGAACAATAACTTAGTAAACACCACTTTTATTATATGTTATTGTTCTACTTTAAATTTTAATGTCACATCATAAAGTATCTGCTTCATTCAATATGTAATAAAATAATAATTGGAAAAATGTACTCAAATGTACACAATATTATGTAGATATAATATGCAATAATAAAATACTCGTAGCATCTATATTTTACTTCGATAGTTCATAATAATTTTGGATAGATGTACTCAAATGAACGCAATATTATGTAGTCGCAATACTACAATACTCGTAGCATCTATATTTTTATGTTTTACTGCTGTAGTTTATAATAATCTTGGATAGATGTACTCAAATGAACACAATATTATGTAGTCGCAATACTACAATACTCGTGGCATCTATATTTTTATGTTTTACTGCTATAGTCAGGGCTGGGCAAAATACATGCTTTGCTGTAATTGAAATACAAATTACAAAATACTTTTTCGCATGTATTTAAAATACGAAATACAAAATACTTTCAAGTCGTGTATTTAAAATACAAAATACAAAATACAGTATTTTAACCATTTTTTATTTTCAAATACAAAATACAAATTACAAAATACAAAATACATTTGGTTTTGGTAGAACCTTTGGTTGGAATAAATTGTCGTAAGTGCCCATATCTAAGGGTGCGTTTCCACAGTGGCGGCGTAGGGTAGATTGGCACCCGGGGCGGTTTTGTATTGAACACTCTACATAAAATAAAACACCAAATACTAAACATGCTTACGAGACTTCATTTTAGTAAAATATTCGATCACAAAATCAAGATTGTTTTCCCTGTCTCTTTCAATTGATAGGTTATTCGCGCTTGGCTCATTGTGGACCTTAAATAAGATTTTATTAACGAGACAGAAAAAGATATTGGCACCTCTGGGACTCGAACCCAGGACCTTCTGTTTACATGGAAACAGCTCTACCTACCGAGCTAAGGTGTCTGTATCAAATTCGGTCACTTTTAACTGTATCATTCTTCGACTAAGAACTACCAACTTTATCTTAATTTTCTTAGCGCACATATTATTGGCTGCTACCTTTATATATGATTGCAAGATTCAAACCCGAACTAAATGCTATCTAGATTGTCTGGATAAATTATTAATTAGCTCAGTTAGTAGAGCTGTTGCCATGTTAGCAGAAGGGGTTCAAGTCCCAGAGGTGCCGATAACTTTTTCTGATTTTTCTGTCTCCAGATTTTCGATTGAGTTTCGCTAGTTTCTTCTTTCGATGCCTTCTTTGCCGGTGTTGGGATCACACATCTCTTCGAGTGTTGATACAAGCTTCTTCAGTTTTAGAAAGGGAGTTAGAAATTATATTCGAAAAAAAAAAATATTTGCGACGCGTTTCAAAATATGATAATGTATGTAAGTAGCTAGATACAAGAGCACGTAGTTATTTATTGAAATGTCTTTACAGCGGGAGATTTTGTGCGCATTCTTTGTCTGTACGAGTGAGTTGTCGTTGTCACCCCTTGGTGCTTGGCACCCGGGGCGGACCGCCCCCTCCGCCCCCCCCTTACGCCGCCACTGCGTTTCCATAGAAGCAAAGCTGAGCAGAGTGAAACAGAGACATGCAAAAATTGACCAATCATATTGTTCAGAAGAAACATCTCGTCTCCGCTCCACATGTAAAGTTTTGTGGATAATAATAATTAGGTGTTAGATAATAATAATTATTATAATAACACTAGCTGGTTCCCGGCATGCGTTGCAATGCCGTATTCAAAGAAATAAATTGTTTCTTTCTGCATGTTCTTTCCCGTGCGTCCCCGTTCCCTCCCGCATCACCTTCCCCTCCCGCGTTCCCCTTCCACCTTCCCCGCCTACCCACTCTCCTCTCCCGCTCCGCCGTCCCTCCAACCCCCCTCCCGCGTTCTAATTATTCACTCCCAGTACATTCAGTTTTTATACAACTTGCGTGCTAGCTATTACAATTTTTTTATTCAAATTTTCATTTTTCACATATTAAAAATATTCATTTTTGTATATTATAAGAACAATCAATTAAATCCGATACCTAACATGGGTACCTAATTAAAATATCTAAAATTTCAAAAATCCATAGACAAATCTTTTGTTACAAAAAGAAAACAGTTGCCTGCTAAATTTAATTTCATCAAACGCGTGAACTGTCAAACCTGCAAAGTTATAATAGTTGTTAAGTTTTCTGAAATTATCCAATTTTCTGCTTAATTTTCTTAATTTTTCTATCCGTAAGAACCTTCTACAAAGTATTAGAAAACCTTTAAAAAAATCAATGAAATAGGTAAAGTCGTTCCGAAGTTATGGAGTGACCAAGGGAATCAAGAATTCATTTTTATATACATAGATCACATTTGTATAGCGCAATTTTGTGTTATTTCATTTCAAGTGAGCTCTACAGTTAAAAATAATCTAGTATTCAGTCAAATCATTCCTGTAGTGCTTGATCTAATACAATGATACAAAAATGTACAATACAAAGCAATGACAAGTATAGTATAATTTGATACAAAATGTACAGTAACAGTGCTATCATAGCACAGGACAATAATAATAACTAGCAAGACATAAAAAAATGTACAGTACATTATAAAGCAATGATAAGAGAACTACAAATAATAATCATTAGTAAGAGTGCTATAGCACAGGAAAATAATAGGACAATAGTACAGGATTCTAGCGTTTTTAGTCTATGTATTATCTATGTCAGTTTATTTTTCATTATCATTATTAAGATTGCTAAATGTATTTTAAAATGTATTTTGAAGCCATAAGTATTTGAAATACAAATTACAAAATACCTTAGCAACAGGTAATTGATATACCAATTACAAAATACATTTTAAGGAAGTAATTGAAATACAAATACAAAATACGTATTTGTATTTCAAATACGTATTTCAATTACAAGTAATTCAAATACTGCCCAGCCCTGGCTATAGTTTATAATAATCTTGGATAGATGTACTCAAATGTACACAATATTATGTAGACGTAATATATAAAGTCTATATTTTTATGTTTTACTGATAATAGTTTATTATGTACATTATTACATCAGCTCTGTGCGCTTTAACGTTGCTATCTAATGTTTGGGTATTTTAATTGCCTGACTGTAATTTGGTTTTAGTTCTATAGTCAGCATTTAATAATTGTGATATCATAGCATCTATATTTATATGTTTTGCTGCTATACTTTATAATAATCTTGGATAGATGTACTCAAATGTACGCAATATTATGTAGACGCAATATAACGTCTATATTTTTATGTTTTACCGATAATGGTTTATTACATTATTACATCAGCTCTGTGCGCTTTAACGTTGCTATTTAATGTGTGGGTATTTTAATTGCCTGACTATGTAATTTGGTTTTAGTTCTATAGTCAGCATTTAATAATTGTGATATAACATCTATATTTATATGTTTTGCTGCTATACTTTATAATAATCTTGGATAGATGTACTCAAATGTACGCAATATTATGTAGACGCAATATAACGTCTATATTTTTATGTTTTACCGATAATGGTTTATTACATTATTACATAAGCTCTGTGCGCTTTAACGTTGCTATCTAATGTGTGGGTATTTTAATTGCCTGACTATGTTATTTGGTTTTAGTTCTATAGTCAGCATTTAATAATTGTGATATCATAACATCTATATTTATATGTTTTACTGCTATAGTTTATAATAATCTTGGATAGATGTATTCAAATGAACACAATATTATGTAGTCGCAATACTACAATACTCGTAGCATCTATATTTTTATGTTTTACTGCTATAGTTTATAATAATCTTGGATAGATGTACTCAAATGAACACAATATTATGTAGTCGCAATACTACAATACTTGTAGCATCTATATTTTTATGTTTTACTGCTATAGTTTATAATAATCTTGGATAGATGTACTCAAATGAACACAATATTATGTAGTCGCAATACTACAATACTTGTAGCATCTATATTTTTATGTTTTACTGCTATAGTTTATAATAATCTTGGATAGATGTACTCAAATGAACACAATATTATGTAGTCGCAATACTACAATACTCGTAGCATCTATATTTTTATGTTTTACTGCTACAGTTTATAATAATCTTGGATAGATGTACTCAAATGTACACAATATTATGTAGTCGCAATACTACAATACTTGTAGCATCTATATTTTTATGTTTTACTGCTACAGTTTATAATAATCTTGGATAGATGTACTCAAATGTACACAATATTATGTAGTCGCAATACTACAATACTTGTAGCATCTATATTTTTATGTTTTACTGCTATAGTTTATAATAATCTTGGATAGATGTACTCAAATGAACACAATATTATGTAGTCGCAATACTACAATACTCGTAGCATCTATATTTTTATGTTTTACTGCTACAGTTTATAATAATCTTGGATAGATGTACTCAAATGAACACAATATTATGTAGTCGCAATACTACAATACTTGTAGCATCTATATTTTTATGTTTTACTGCTATAGTTTATAATAATCTTGGATAGATGTACTCAAATGAACACAATATTATGTTGTCGCAATACTACAATACTCGTAGCATCTATATTTTTATGTTTTACTGCTATAGTTTATAATAATCTTGGATAGATGAATTCAAATGTACACAATATTATGTAGACGTAATATATAAAGTCTATATTTTTATGTTTTACTGATAATAGTTTATTATGTACATTATTACATCAGCTCTGTGCGCTTTAACGTTACACTGTCTAATGTGTGGGTATTTTAATTGCCTGACTGTAATTTGCTTTTAGTTCTATAGTCAGCATTTAATAATTGTGATATCGTAGCATCTATATTTATATGTTTTGCTGCTATACTTTATAATAATCTTGGATAGATGTACTCAAATGTACGCAATATTATGTAGACGCAATATAACGTCTATATTTTTATGTTTTACCGATAATGGTTTGTTACATCAGCTCTGTGCACTTTAACGTTGCTATCTAATGTGTGGGTATTTTAATTGCCTGACTATGTAATTTGCTTTTAGTTCTATAGTCAGCATTTAATAATTGTGATATTTGTGCTGGGTGTGGACTGTATTTTTGGAATAAATAACAAAATGTACAACAAAAACAAAATTCTTTTAATTTCTTGTAAGGTTACAAAGGTGATAGGTATATAAAGTTACAAAGGTAATAAGTAGATAAAAAAATGGGGCTAAAGGTTGGCAAAAAAACAATTAATTAGTCTGTTCCTTTTTTCACCTCTCCCACCGCCACCAAGTTGGGGCCCGCCCAACACTTCGTCGTCAGGGTGTTCTTCCGGATTTGGTCCATTTTCCGGTGGCTCCACCTCCTTATGCAGAATGCATAAGTTGTGCAAAACGGCAGCTGCGACAATTGTGTCCTGCACTCTGTCTTTTTTAATTCGGAGCTTTAGCGACAAAGCTGGAAAACGCCTTTTCCAAACCCCGAACGCTCTCTCTACTGTGTTTCTGGTCCTTATATGGCTCTCATTATAAAGAGTTTCCGCAGGGGTCGTTGGAAGGCGAAGTGGTGTCAAAAGGTACTCGCAATTTGCGTAGCCCTTGTCACCTAAAAGGTGGTAATCGCTAAATTCCTTGGCTATCAATCGCCCTTTGATAGCACTATTGTTGAAAATAGTGTTATCATGGGCAGAGCCAGGCCAGCGTGCAACTATATCCATAAATTTTAGTTTGGCGTCCACAACAGCCTGTACGTTATAAGAAAAAACAGATTTCCTGTTGCGGAACACCTCTGCATCTTCCCCTCCTGGAGATTGGATAGGAATGTGTGTTCCATCTATAGCTCCTATCACGCCGGGAAATTTGGCAATGTTATAGAAGGAACACGCAACCTCAGACATCTCCGCCTCGCCTGCTGGCATCGTTATGTACTGCGGTCTTAGTCGAGCAATTGCTTTAATAACCCGCCACACGACTCTGGAGACAGTAGAATTGTGGAGCCCGCATAAGTCACCATTGCTGATGTGGAAACTTCCAGTAGATAAAAACCGCAATGTCATCAGTACTTGGTCAATGGCGCTGACAGCTTTGTTCCTATAAAAATATGTTTGTGAGTATTTAGAAGTAAATGACGACCTATTATAATATACTTATGCGATATTACACGGAAAAAAATTATAATCTACCTTCCAGTAGTTGAAATGTCTCCTTGTATTTGAAGCGTAACAAAATTTACGAGATTTTTCGACATCCGATACCGCGCCAAAAATTCGGGATCGTCCCAAATGACCATGTTATTGACGCGGGGTCGAAATGTTTTTGGTTTTCTCTGCAAGACATATTGGATGAGAAATTCATCGTCACTATCATCGTCTTCTACAATATTTATCATGATGGCTATGTTAAAACGCGGAACTTCGTAGATTACCTCGACCAGAACTGACATAAACAAACTGAGAACCATAAATAAACCAATCATTAGATTGATAACTTGGTGCTTTTTGTACTGGCGAAGTGTCAACGCTATTTGACCATAAATAAACCAATCATGACCATAGACACGTCAATATTTTTCACTTTTTTTTTTTAATGGGCGAACTTGCGTCACACATACCATCGACAAGGATAGAGGAAACAATAAAAAAGGATCGACCATAGACAATATAATTCTCTATCTGTACCTACCCAATAAGGTAGCCTAAAATATTATTTCTAAAATACAACAGAGAAATGAAAACTCAATTACACGTTTTAATATTTTATTATAAACAGGTAAAAACAGGAAATACAAGAATAACCTACTAACCATCATTTCACCGCAGGGGTAGACAGATAGGATGGACCGCCAAACAACTCAGTCTTGGCACACACTCTTTGCCACATTCACAAATCGACTCATACATACTATTGATTCTTGACGTGGCCCGACGCAATATCTAATTCACTTGATCGTGTCAGGTCTTCCACTGGCGTCCCTGACTTCATGTACCACTCACATCTACGGCATATATTCTACTTACATGCTTCCTTCATTCGTTCTACATGCCCAAACCAACTGAGTCTCTTTCTTAATCTTATACTAACAATACTCATTACGATCAGCCTCGCATTCTTTGCGGATTTCCACATTTCTCACACAATCATAAATAATAATAATATTTGGATGCGGTGTTTGTTTAGCGTCGTTTTTGTAAAAAAATTACCTCAAAGGCGCTCTGCACAAACTTATAATATACATATTTCTACAATGTTACTTCCAACTACAAAGACAAACCATTATGATAACTTATGGTTAAAAATTGCATCCACCGATTCATCGATCACTGATATGAAACTATACATAAGATTTGACCAATAAACGTTTTGCTGCGTAAAAATGTAAATATATTGTTCTATTTATACTCCGTACAGGCAGAAAGTATGAATGACCATATATGGTTGTACCATATATACCACATACGCCTCAGGAATCTCATTTCTACAGCATTCAGTCTACTTTCATTTTTCCTCTGCCAGTTCCTCACTGCCGTACATCAATGTAGGTACCAGCACTCCTTTGTGGACTGCTAGCTTCGCTTCTTTAGACAGTTCTTTTGTTAGCTTTACCTGCATTTACCCTTCTTTCAATATCTTTATCAACCTTCCCATCTCATAAACAAAACATCTCTAAACATACTTTCCAAATACACAAACTCATCCACTTGATCACCTGCTCCAAGTATTCATCATTCACAACTATATTGCACACTGTTTTCGTCTTTTCTCTACTGATAAAAATAGCACAGAATACAAAAGGCGTTTTAAGAAAATATAGTTCCTGTTGCGTCCTGATCCAGACCATGGAGCACTCTTCCTTCTTTTCTCAAGGACAGCGGCGGCACAAAGTGATGGGACACGTCAGCCCCCCATCTCCTGACATGACACCTACATACCTACAACAAACACGTTAAAACATTAGTATTATCGTCACACTGCACCCGGTGGATAAAGTTCACCATCAATTTAATCCTCGCAATATAAATACCTTTACCTAGGTAATAATTTATAATAATAAAGCATACAAACCAAGAGTCCTGCTGGTGGGGGGCCATCGCTCGTGGGACGTGAGTACGTGGTAATGAGTGAATTCCAGCACTAGTAGTCTCCACCAGCATGTCAGCTGTAGGGGGAAGAAAGTACCATCACAATTTGTTGTTTCGAGCTGAAAATATTAACAAAAATAAATAAGGATATAAATCAAGACAGACAAAACTGTCAAAACATAACATTATTTATTTATCTATATAAAGTATATTTACATTAGGTTTTTTTATGACTGTCTCACTAGGATATACCTGTGTCGAGCCAGGGGTAGAGGTACATAATTGAATATCATAGTTAAAAGAATATAAGGTTAAATACATTTTAATTTGAATACAATTAAAACAGAAAGATGATTGAAAGTGTGGGTAAATTCCATAAAAAGAGTTATCTTATATGTACATGAGATAAAGTAAAGTAGTAAATCCTGTCAAATCTATTCATGGAGTTAGATTATACAGGATTCTATTATTTTAATTTGTTTTATATGGGTAAGGACTAGGGATGTGTGTAAATTGATATATCTGTCTATATGTAATTTGTTTTTCAGATGTTTGCAGTAGTGTGACGTCGAATACTTATAATCCATTCCATTTACTTATCTTATTTGAATTTGGTCACTGATTCAATTTGTCTAATCGTAGCTGGCAGTGTATAATATAAATGATATAAATGCGTGAAAACCAGGACTGCAAATGAAAACTTTGACACTGAAATGATTCGCTAGAAAATAACCATAAAAAAGAAGCTTACCTTTATAGCATTAGCCACAAATATACGCACGAGTTCCTTAAATTGGGTAATCAATGTCTTCAAGTCCGCTAATTACACACTGCGGTGATATTTACTTGTTTGCGATTTGCGTCGCGTGCGTACATACAACGTCAAGAACGTCCATTTTGTTAGTTTTTACCGCCAGCTGTCAAAAGTTTTATATAATAATAATAATAAAATATAAATATGGAAGCTTCCCATTATGGGCGGCGTGACGTCACAGAGTGACGCCATCTTGTCGGTTGAAGGATTTGGCCGGAGTTATACCCCCCTGCTGAGAACTGTCAAATATGCCAATATGGCGGAGTAACTCTAGAGTAACTATCGGTTTTCGGAAAGTTAATAGAAAAGTTAAAAGTAACTTAAAACAAGCAGTCAAATTGATTGAAAAACGCATTTTGGTGAAATTTAACTTTAGTAACTGTTTTTTGCTTTACTTTTACTTTAGCGAGCCTTGAAACAGACGGCCCTGAGTGTTTCATGTGTCTAATGTAGTAACATTTTCTGATTCCAATAATTTTTTTTTTTAAATAATTTATTGGGCTAATGAATTAATGAAGTAGGTCGAGAGCGATTATATTGTCTATGGTAGACAAATAGGTTTCCTCTATCTTTAGTCTATTAGTACTGTCATAGGCGCAGGCAGGTGCGGGAAGGGCGAGGGGGGGGGGGGGGGTCTGGTTAAGTTGGTGACGAAAACCGCTAGGAGGAAAAAGCCCGAAGATATCGATCTAGGGGTTAGTATATTTATGGCCGGGTCGCCGGGTCGCCGGGTGCATAGATCGTTTGTGCTGTCAAATTGTTTTTTCGAAATAATATGTATTGTTGTACGAGTATCATGGTAAGTTATTTTAATGAAATTATTTCAATTTTACCGCTCTAATGCAAAAAAGCCCTACGCTAAGTATCATCATTTGTAACTGACTAAATAATCTTAAACCATCACCCATCCAGGGCCGTAGCTAGAGTTGAATTTAAGATAGGGCAGCGGTAATTACAGGTAGGGCGCAAGTAAAATGATCTGATCTGAGTCGGCGGGGGGTGGGGGGGGGGGGGGGGGGGAATGAAATAATAATGGGGGGAATGAAATAATAATAGGTATATTTTGTAATAGTTACCCAAAAATGACAGTGGATAAGTTTATGTATTAGGGAAGTATATTTACGAGAGATGGGGAGTTTGATAGAGATATTGAAAGAAGGGTAAATGCAGGTAACTCCGCATTTATGGAGGACTGAATGCCGTTGGCGCTAACAAAAAACTGTCGAAAAAAGCGAAGGTAGCAGTCCACAATGGAGTTTTTTTTTACATTAACTCCACACAGGAGGCCCTGAGGAAAATGATTTCCCTCAGGGCCTATGTCATCTGGGATGCTGTGTGGAGGGTCTTTTTGAGGAGAGGAAGGAATGAACATTGGTCTTGAAGAGACCCATGTTGTAGGAAGGAGGAAACACAGAGGCCGGCAAATCATTCCACAGCCGAACTCGAAGAAACGACCCGTTCTCATGTGATAAATGTCAACCGTATACAAACGTTGGGCACGCGTTTGGCGTGTTTCCCGACTATGCACCGGTGCCGAAGGGATCAATGTTGCTAGTTCCTCGGAGCATCTTGCATTGCAATACCGGTAGATCAAGGATAGCATTCCCACCCGACGCCTGTGCTCTAAAGATTGCAATCCATCTGTTAAGATGAGAGAATCCATCAAACGGACCACCCGTTTCTGCACAGAGTCGAGGGTATTTTTCAGGTATTTTGGAGCTCCAGACCAGAGATGGCTGCCAAATTCAACCGTAGGGCGTACTTGTGATTTGTACAAGGTTAGCAGTTGTGTACTATTAAAGAATCTGCGGGCCCTGTACAGTACGCCTAGTTTTTGGGAGGCTAACTTTACTTTGGCTTCGATGGAGCCCCCATACCTGAGCTGGTCACTTAGGGTTTTTTTTATTTATTTATCTATAAAGGTATGTTTACATTACATTATTCGATGCCTGTCTCATTAGGGTATACCTGTGTTGAGACAGGCGTAGAGGTACATAAATGAGTGTCATACATAAGAATATTTAATTACAACATAAGAATATTTAAGGTAAGATACATACTGATTTATACAATTCAAACAGAAAGACGATTTAAATTGAGGGTAAGTACCATAAAGAGAGCATTATATAGGTGAAGGAAGAGATGAATAAAGTAGTAAATCCTGTCGAATCTAAATAGGGAGTTATATTATACATATAGGATTTTACTATTTTAATTTCTTTAATAAGGGTAAGAACATACGTGCGTTGGTAATTCTGTCTATTTGTAATCTATTTTACAGATGTTAGCTCTAACCGACGTGTTACGTACCCTCGTTTATTCTTTCAGCAAAAGTCATCACTGGCGGCATCCTCTACATTTAGTGGTCATTTCCTTGAAATTCCTTCCGAAATTACTGGCCACTAAAACTTATACTTGTTATTCTATTGTTTTAAATCCTTCGCCCCCAGCAAGCAAGCGCCTTTCCCACTGGGCAAGGCGACTCCTTTGCAGGAAGCAGGCGCCTTTCCCACTGGGCAAGGCGACTCCTTTGCAGGAAGCAGGCGCCTTTCCCACTGGGCAAGGCAACTCCTTTGCCACTGGGCAAGGAGACTACTTTGCCGCCAGGAAGCAAACTACTTTGCCGCCAGGAAGCAAACTCCTTTACCGCCAGGAGGCAAACCTTAAATGTATATTTTATCGATTAATTTAACTTAGACACCCTGCTGGACAATGAAACAAACACATTTCATTCCAGAATCCTGCAGGGCATCCGGGGAAAGAGAGTTTGAGTCTCTAACCCTTAAATTTACAAAACTAGGGCATTTTTTCCCGTAAAAAAAAGACTTAGAAATACTTTTGCAAGAATTCGTTTTTTCCCATTTTAAAAATCCAGGGACCTCGTAAGAACGATGAAACAAATAGGTTTCAGTAGCTAGTCTTACGGGGACCCTGGGAAAAATACTAGATTCTCCTAAACTTAACATAACTAGCCAAATGGCAAATACTTCTGACAAATTACAAAAACAGCTTAAACTTGTGACAAATTCATCAAACTAAAAATCCTCGGATAAAACTTAGCTTCAAAAATGTGTTAGACTTAAGTAATTTATCTTTATATACCAAATGTACTCTGTATAATTATTCTTTGTTATTAATTTTAAGCGACCAGTTTCGAGTAAACGGTCGGCAAAATAGGTGGCCAGCGGGCGACCGGCCCTTATATAGTTCCGGTCAAGGTCAAACCTCCCACCCCATTTTTTTACCACGTGACACAAATTTCGTGGAAATTTGCGTATTTTATTTTATTTTATTTTTATTTTAGTTTATGTAGGAAACAAACAGTTATACATATTTTAATAAGAAAGTAACATATTACATGATTGCATTGACCTGCGAAGTTTCCGCTAAAATTTATAATATATGTATAAAAACATAGATTAAAACATTAAGGCCACGTCCGCATAGGTAGGCGGCTTGCTTAGCGCCTAGAGCAGCGGTCGTCACACTTTTCTTGTCAAGGGCCACATAGGACAATTTGAGATATCACCGCGGGCCGCACACTTATGATTTCGGGGGGGGGGGGGGGGGGGGGGTTGTGTATCTTTTTGTTTGGCAAGTTAAAAAAGCAATTATTTTCTATTTAAGTACCGGGTTGCTATATACTTCCTTCCTTCTTGTGTTCATGATTTAGTGTCAATTCTTAATAATAATAATACACGTAAAATCGTTACATTATATTAAAAAAAAAATGTGTGTGTATTTGTAGTGGAATCTTTCAGTTCGATTTTCATTATTCATCTCCCGAACTATCGAAATGTGCGAATTTTCGCACACGTGATAAAAATGATTACAATACATAGGTACAATAACAAAAATTTATCAATATTAAAGCTTATTTTCCTTTATTAGTACGTGATTAGCGTGTTTTTTGGTCTTTTTAGATATTTTTTTTTACCTACACCCTTACTGGGCCATCTCTATGCCCTCTAATTTTCTCTGGGTCTTCTACTGCCCCCTGAAAGTCTCAAACGACAATAAAATTAATTATAAAAAACGGATAACATAATTAATTGTACATGAAAAAAAAATATTTGACAATAAAACAGCAGATATTTGTGCGGGCCGCCAAAAACAGATAGTATAATTTATTGTACTCATACATGAAAAAATATATAATTAAAAAGAAAACGGCAGATATTTGTGCGGGTCGCAAAAAAACGGATAATATAATTGTATTCGTACGTGAAAAAAATATGATTTAAAAGAAAACGCAGATATTTGTGCGGGCCGCAAAAAACGGATATTATAATTAATTATACTTACATGAAAAAAATATATTTAAAAAGAAAACGGCAGATATTTGTGCGGGCCGCAAAAAACGGATAGTATAATTGTACATGAAAAAAAATATATATTTAAAAAGAAAACGCCAGACATTTGTGCGGACCGCACAAATATCCGCCACGGGCCGCATGCGGCCCGCGGGCCGCAGTTTGACGACCACGGGCCTAGAGCCTAGCGAGTCACCTAGCGAGTAGCTTAATAAAACGAACGTTCTCGAATTTTCGCGACCGGCCGCACTGCGCGCTTGGTGCCTAGACACTCGCATAGCGTCTATCGAAGTAAACCAACGTGTTGGTTTTTTGCCACTAGGCGCGAGGCATTTTAGAAGTAAAAAATGTATGAAATATTAATTGCATCAGTTTTAAAAAGAGAACCTTGTCTATGATGTTGAATCCAGGTAATAAAAAAGCTCCATATAAATGCAAACTATAGGAAGAGGTAGCAATCGAAGTAGAAAAAGATGATTTGTACTGAAAAGTAATTTATTTATGATGAGATTTTTTTTTACATTGAGAAGTTAATTATGGTTATGAATTTTCGTTATTTGTTTTTTGGGGTGTTATGCCGTGTTGCAGCTCATCTGCCCTGATGATGGACACTGTAACGCTGCCCGAAACGTTGACTAAAGAAGGAGATGGCGTAACATGGCATAACACCCCAAAAACAAGTAACGAAAATACTTTTGGCCGTGAAAATCCAAAAACATACATGGTTATGAATGTATATTATGGTTATGGCGTTGGATTATGTTTTCAGGCAATGAGT
Source organism: Limnephilus marmoratus (assembly GCA_917880885.1). Lineage (NCBI taxonomy): Eukaryota > Metazoa > Arthropoda > Insecta > Trichoptera > Limnephilidae > Limnephilus > Limnephilus marmoratus. The sequence continues at coordinate 50,867,403 of OU862917.1, read as the reverse complement.
TGTTCTGCCAGGTAATCAATCCAATTCCGTTGAAATAATTCAACAAAATTAATGCACTGTTTAAAAATCTACATCGTTTATAGAGAACATTTAACTGCCCATGGCTTGACCGTGACTTATTTATGTCATGAACCCAACATGATGGATAAGACCGTGAAATGGAATATTTTAAAATATGAATTTTCTGTAAGTAGTAGTTTTAGAACTATTTTTGAAAGTGACATCTCGTCAACGTGCCGACAAACAAATGACCAAGGCACCTAGCGACCCACCACGCAAACCACCTTCAGTGCGGCCACCATGTATCCTAGCAAGTAGCCAGAGTGCAAGCCACTCTAGGCTCTAGGCGCTAAGCTAGCCACCTGCCTGTGCGTTCGTAGCCTTAAGAAAACATAAAGTGGTAGAAGAAAATAAAAAATATATATATATGTACAACAGAAATGAAAAAAAAAACAAACACAAATTAAAGCATACGGGATATATAAATCATCCAAATATTATTATTATAATAAAAAGAAGGAAAACCAACATAATGAGAATGAAAAAAAAAATAACATGCGGCAGGGGTGGAGAGTTCGTAATTAACAATTTGTTTTAATTTTTTCTATTATGGATTTAATAAATTGGCCTGAGGACAAATGGAAAATATCAGCGTCGTAAAAGATATCATTATATTTTGTGCACGTCCTTCGGAGAAATGAATGTTGTGTGTAATTTGTTTTTGAATGTTGGATGTGGAATAGTTTGTTTGATCTTGTGTTTCTTATTGGACAGTGGAAATTAATGTGTTCTAGAAGATAGTTGTTGTCAACAACGTTGTTAATGATTTTGAATAAAATTTTTGGTCAGATATATTTCTTCTATTTTCTAAAGTTGATAAATTATGGAATGTTAATGAGTCTTTTAGGTTTTCTGAAGTTCGAAAGGATTTAAAGTCTAGGTGTTTCAATATCTTTTTTTAATTCTTTCTAACCTTTCAATATTTACTTTGTATTGGGGATTCCATATGACTGATCCGAATTCTAATATTGAGCGAACAAAAGAGACGTACAGTATTTTGATTACATGTGGTGACCTTAATGGTTTGGTCACTCTTATGATGTATATCCTAGAAGTTTGTACGCCCTGTCACAGATGGAATTTATATGTATTCGGAAAGACATTCTGGAGTCCATTATTATTCCCAAGTCCCTCACTTCACAACTTCACGATTTTGTACGGGAATATTAGGGGGTTTATGTTTTTGGTGAATGATATTGCGTTAAATTTTTCCAGATTAAGGAACAGTTGGTTGTTCGTACAATATATTTCAAGCCTATTGATAGCAATTCTAGGCTGTCATTAATTTTAGTGATTTTTTTGTAAATTTTAGTGTCATCAGCAAAAATTTGGAATTTGGAATTTTTAAAGCATTTACCTATATCATTGATATATAAAATAAACAAGAGAGGTCCGAGATGTGATCCTTGCAGGATTCCTGAAGATATATTGTAAAAACGCGAGGAGAAACCCTTAGTTCTAACTGCTTGACTTCTGTTTGTTACATATGATTTGATCCATCTGAGAAGGTCGCCATTAATCCCGATTTTCAACAGTTTCTTCAGAAGCAGGTCAATGTTAATTTTATCAAAGGCTTTTAAATAATCCGTATAGATAGAGTCTACTTGATTTTTATCACCCATAGAATTTAAAATAAAATCTGTGTATTCCAGAAGGTTTGTCTCGACCGACCGTTTCCTGAAAAAGCCGTGTTGATTTTTAGATGTGATTGTTTATATCGCTGGAAAAAGTTGATCAAGAACTATGTTTTCCATGATTTTGCTGACAATTGGGAGTTTGGAGATGAGCCTGTAGTTGGTAATGTTATTTTTGTCCCCGCTTTTGTGGGTTGGTGTAATGAGTGCTTATTTCCAGACGTTGGTGAAGTTGCCTTCTTCAAATGACATTTTAAATAGCAAGGAGAGAGGATAAGTCAATTGGTCCCGGCATTTTACATAAAATATGGATGGAATTAAATCAGATCCCGCACTTTTATTCGGATCAAGTTTTTTTAAATAATTAAGTACACATGATTGATTGAAGTTAATATTGTGTATATGTAGATTAGAGTTGTCGTCATCATTCTCACAGATTATAAGATTGAGGCGAGGGTTGGAATTTTCTACAAAAACTGATCTAAAATAATCACTAAAATGGTCGCATATGGATTGTCCATCATTGCAGGAAATATCTCTAAGATACATTTGCCTTGGTAAATCGGAAGAGGATTTCTTTGATTTAACAAATGACCAGAACTGTTTGCTGAACTTTTTTATTGAATCTTCTGCCGTCATAATGAAGTTTTCATAACATTCTAACGCGATCTTCTTTTGACGATTTCTCAGTACTGAAAATGATTGGTAGTCAGCCAGGTTCTTGTATTTTTTCCATTTCTTGTGATATTTTAATTTCTCTTTTACAATTTTAATAAGTGGTAAAGTGGACCAGGGGGGAAACCTTTCTAAATTACCGTAAATTTTTTTTTCGGGGATATATTTGCAAATAATGTCATTTATGATATTGTAAAAATCAAATACGGCTTTTTCGGTATCCTTACCTTGAAATTCGAGTTTCCAATTTATTTTGGATAATTCATCAGTGATTTGACCATAATCATCTCGGTGAAACATTTTAACTGTCCTAGATGAGCCGTAGAGAGACGGTACAGTAACAGGTGATAACTCTATGTCTAATGCTCTGTGATGTGAATGTTCAGGCGTCAGAGGTTCGGTACAATGGGTTATACTACATTTTGAAATATTTGTCATGATTAAATCAAGAATTCGTTTGTTTGTATTGGTTATAGAATTGAATTGGTGTAGTTGGGTGAATGAAAGGAAGTCTACCAAGGCACAGCTAGCAGTGTCTTCTGGAAAATTTGGTTCTAATTGGTTTTGCCCTTCGGTTAACTTCCAGTTTAGTTTGGGTATATTGCAGTCTCCAACTAACAATAACAATCCTTCCGGGTGATTTACGTGCAGGTCTGATGTGGTGTTGAAGTGATGAGTTAGGTTGTGGATGTAGTTGGTGTTATGTGGGTGATATGTGCAGCAGATTTATAAATTTTTGAGTTTATTATTGTTATCTAGTATTGGCACTGATATCCAGATCTCCTCGGTACACGTAGACCAGGGTAATCTCTGAGCCTTCAGAGATTTGGATGTTGCAATTAGTACCCCCTCTCCCTGCTGCTGTCCAGTCAAAAAGTATTTCCGATCCTCTCTAAATACATCATACCTATTGTCAAACAATTCACTGTCATGGATTGATTTGTTTAGCCAAGTTTCGCATATAAGATAAATATCGTATTTGTTCAAAAGGACCTGATTTAAGAAGCTATGAGTTTTTGTGCGAAGACCTCGCACATTTTTAAAATATATGTTAAGCGTTTTTAAATATTATGTTCGTGAGATTGTTTGGAAAATAGTTTGGAAAAAAATAATTATGCTGTGATTGGCATTTTTGAACATACAATTTTTTTTGTTTTTGTTTGTGGTAAATTAAAATGTCTATGGTTTTAAGAGGCTTTAGTTTTGACAGATTGATTGTTATATCTATGGACAGATTACTAAGGGCGCGTTCAGACGTTTCGATTTTTGTCGATCCACTTTTATTTAACGTAAAAAGTTGAACAAGATTATGTTCACACGTTTCAATTTAAGTAGAACCGAATTTGACATTCAAGATGGCGTCAACTGAAATTGTCAGTGCGTGCGTCTCTCTAACTTCTGATGTTCTGCGAGACGAGCTCGAGATTATGGAAAAGCATGAAAAACGTCGTATTTGGGCGAGAAAATGGATCATGAGAAGGAGTGAATTAGGCGCATTCAACACAATTTTGAAAGAGATGGCCCTAGAAAACTCCGGAGGATATAGAAATCACTTGAGGATGACAGAAAAACAATTTGATGAGCTGCTTTCCAAAATTGGCGATAAAATTTTTCAGAGATGTTTAAATTAATAATAATTACTACTAACTACAGTAACCGGAGAAGCAAGGAAATAATGCATATTTCGTTAAAGTTAGCTTTACCATAACCTAAAAACGACAACGCCAAACGTCAAAGTTTGACATAGGTAGTTATTAGATTTGTACAAATTGTTTTTTCTTTTAATTTACGCATGTCTCAAAATATTTACAGCTATTTTCGGTCATTATCATAATATATTGGGTAGGTAGTGTAAATGAAACACATATTATTTATTGCAGTATCACGGGCATTTCTATTTTTGTACACTTCTTGCTTTTGATCCCAAAGATAGGGATGCATAAATCCGAACATCAAATCATCCGACCATTTCAGATATTTTTTCGTTGAAACGGATTCCATGACGGTGGAAACTAGGAATGTATAAGAATATTGACATAAATGTTTGACGTCTACTTGTGCCCGCGAGTAACTATGGTAACCAAGATGGCGCGGTCATACTCGAACGTCAAAAGTAGACGGGCTATCAACTTTAGTTGGTCAACAAAAAACTTGTTCAACTTTGTTGAAAGAAGGTTCACACCTGTCAATATGCTTTCAAGTGTCGAGTTGATCAACTAAAATTGAATCGTGTGAACCGGCTATAATACAATTCAAGCAATTGATAAAAACATGTTTTAACATTATTTGATAAGAGATAAAGGGAATGTGTAATTAACGTATAGTGATAATTCGTGTATTACGACTAAGTAGAAATCGGGTATAGGTACTGCAAGAGGTTAAATTTGATATAAATAATAATACGTTTGATATTACTCTGTAAATTTAGTTTCCTAAAGGGAGGGCCGATGTAGAAGCGTCTTGTGTGGGCATTGTCTTCAATGTTGAAAGTCTGTTAACGTCATCTTGATCTGCAATTAAAATTATGGGTGTTGTATCACTTACACGAATGAAAATTTTTCCGTTTTTTATCCAGCAGTAGAGAATTTTTCTGTCCGTTTTTATATCTCTACATTGTTTTAGGAGATGCTGATTTTTGGGGGTTAAATGTTAATTCTGCTGGCACCAGGAAGCTGCAATTCTGAAGCAAACATTCCCTTCCTCTTCCTTATTGAAGCTAACAGGTTATCTTTAAGGAATCGGCGTGTAAATTTTACGATAATGTTCCTCTGTTTTCCATTTGTCACATTTCGGTTTATTCTGTGGGAGATTCTGCTTGCGAAGTCCATTTCCTCTCGGGTGATTTTACATCCAGCTGTAGCACCAATTTTGGAGAGAATGTCATAAATATTTTCGTTTCTATCTTCTGGAACGCCACTTATTATAAGGTTATTTGCACGATTATATTGATCATTGCTTTCTATTTGTCCTTCCCATTGGCGCACACACGAGGGGGGTTTTGGGGTTTAAACCCCCCCCCCGAATTTTGACGACAAGCATATATTATTTTACCAATCAAAAGCAACATAAGAAAAGTTAAATCTGCACAAAACACTACTGTATATAAATCAAGTATTTAGATAAAGTAGTGTTTTGTGTAAGTTATTACAGCAAAGAAATATTGATTTAAAAAAGGCAACCAATTTGGCGGAAGATACTGTACTTGAAATTAAAAAAGCTTAGGGACAATGCTAACACAGAATTTAAACTGTTATTTTTAAAAGCTAACGAAAAAGCAGAAAAATTTGACTTTACCATGAACAAACCAAGGACCACAAATACTCAAAAACAAAGATGCAATGTTAATGTTGCGAGTCCATAGGACTATTACCGCATCTCAATTTATATCCCATTTTTAGATGCTTCTATAAATAATTTAGATCAAAGATTTTCAAAGCATAAATCCATTTTGATTGGTTTCTAAAGTTTAATGCCAACAGATCCCACTACACTTACAGATGAAACACTGAACGAATTTAAAAAAAAGGTTTCATTCTACAAAAATGATCTGGATGGTGACCTTGACGAACTAATGGTAGAGCTTAAGTTTTGGTACAGAGCAATCGCTAGGCTGGAAAAAGACAAATAGCCAAGATATGCTTTAAGTGCTCTGAAGCATTGTGGAGATAATAATATGTTTCCGAATATAAAAACAATGCTGCATATATTAGCAGTATTACCCGTATATACAGCAGAAAATTAAAGAACATTTTCCACATTGCGTCGATTAAAAAAATATTTAAATAGTTCTACATCGGAAAATAGGTTAAATGTGTTGACTCTTCTGCATGTGTACAGAAACATGACTCCAGTAGTCAATTCTATTTTAGATAAACTGGCAGAAAAACCAAGGAAATTAGGCATTCAACTGAATTAACTTTTTTATTTATTTGTTAAATTTAATCAGTATGAAAATTATAATAATATTTATTTACCATAATAAATCATAAAATTAGTTTAGATTTTGAATATCATCAATGTAATTTCATAATAATCTTTTGTCACACTAATTTTTTTGGCGAGGTTTAGCCCAACTTTTGCGAAGGAGTTAATACATTAGCCCATTTTTGGATTTTCATTAGCATTTTTTTACTTTATTTTCGTCTTCAATTTCTTTGGCTGGTTTATTTTGATTATTGTTTTCTATTTCACAGTTATTTGTTTGCCAGATTATTTTTGGATTATTATCATACATAATTACATAATTTTATAATTATATTAATTGCTGATGTAAACTGTCATGGCTTATTCAGAGTCAAATAATTTCGCACCGCGCGAAGAAATATACTCGTGCTTAACTTAAAAAAAATTCTTGTCATTTAAAATTTAATTTAATGGAATGTTTTATTTATTTACACCAGTGATTCCCAAGTGGAGCGATACCGCACCACTGACTGGGGCATTGATGAGCTTCCCCTTGCAAATGTTATGTAATTCTCATATTCAAAAAAAATTCGCCTGCGGCGCATTTTCTATGTGTTTTGTCACGCATTTATTAAAGAAGGGGGGAGGGGCGTTGAAGAGAATACTATACTTGGATAGTGCGCAGTGAGCCAGATAAGGCTAGGAACCTCTGATATACACTGTACATTAGTATATAATCGTTTGAATAGATATGGATAGGTACAGCACGCATTTTATGTTTTGTAAAAACCCCCCGCGAATTTTTTTTCTGTGTGCGCCCTTCCAAATGTTTAACTTTCTTCTTAAGCTCCTCAATTTCCTCCTTGAACTCCTTTTTTATAACTTCTACTATGGTATTTTTGAAGTCTGCAAATGATTTTTCTAGAATATAAGGGACACCATTTTTGAAAATAAATCAGTTCACATCTCAACAAGAAACTCGTGTTTTATTCTTCGGAAGTTTTTCTACAACCAGCTGCCTCCCCCGCCGACTTCTGCCTGTCTTCAGTCCTGGTGCCAAACTCTTCAAGAAAAGCCGGCCCTACTCAAGGCAACCGCCAGGCGCCAGGATCAGGCAGAAGAATAGGCACATCCAGTATCCTTCACTCATCAGGCACTGGGTGCAGGGAGGTCAGTTCTTTATTATTTACCCATTTTCATCATCTTCAGTGTGCACTAAGACCCGGTCCTTTTTTACAGTTCTTGTAAAGGCATAACGTCTATTACATTAGCAGAAGTGTGACGTCCAATACTTATAATCCATTTCTTTATATCTTGTTTGAATTTGGTCATTGATTTAGTTTGTTTAATCGTAGCTGGAAGTGTATTGTATAGTTTGCAAGCTATGTATTTAAAGTGTTTTTGTTCAAAGGTGGTTTTAGAAAAGGGAGTTTGGAGAAGTTCTTTATTTTTGGCTCGGGGATTGTGTATCATTTGTGTTGGTTTGTATAGGATTTTGTTGTTTTTATGTAAATAAACTTGGATGGATTTTGCGTAGAGCTGTTTAATGTCCATAACGTTGAAAGTATTTGTAGTGTTGGTAATATGTGTATCTGTCGGGTAGGTTCGGGAATACCGAACCTAGCCGAAGCGACCGGACATCGGCACAATATAATAGCGAGCACAGAGCTCGTGCGGTTCTTTCTCGTTAGGCGGCTTACAGCCAACACAACATTATATTCTAATAAACAGTCTCCGTGTATCAAAGATACTACGTGTTTCAATAAGTAACCTTGAAAACATCCAAGAGCGATACTGGAGATTAAGGGCCCAGTATTACCTGCAGTACAGGACATTACAAGTGGCGCAGCTAAAAAGGATTACACGCCAGACTGTTTATCAGATTGCGGCAAGTCGTGACAGGGATCGTGACTTGCAAAAATCTCCCGAAGGTGACAATAAATCACTTGGGGCATCGCTGAAGTGCCATCCATCAGGAGATTTTCAGGGCATAATAGGAGACAGTGGAGAAGGAGGAAAGAAGAGGAAAATCACGGGACCCTGGGTAACTAAGTCCAGCCCGGTAATACAGTGGAGAAGAGGAAAATTACTTACGGGACCCTGGGTAACTAAGTCCAGCCCGGTAATACAGTGGAGAAGAGGAAATTACGGGACCCTGGGTAACTAAGTCCAGCCCGGTAATACAGTGGAGAAGAGGAAATTACGGGACCCTGGGTAACTAAGGCCAGCCCGGTATTGATAATCCTGGAAGCGGCTGGGCGCCTGGACTGCAAAGGCGCCGGTTCCTGGTGTCAGGTTGTTTTGTTTCTTTTTTCTGGAAGGTGTTATTGTTGCCGGGTGTGTTTTTTTTGGTGTGGGCGATCATGGAATCGGGCGGAATTTCCAGGTTCTCTCACGTTAATGGGGATTGGAGTTTGTTTCGCCTGAGGTTAGAACAGTTCCTTCTAATTCGTGATGACATAAAAACGATTAAGTTAGATGCTTCACAGAAACGCGCATATTTGCTAAATCTTCTAGAAGCGGAGACATGAACTCTTTTGATCAACTTATGTTTTCCTTCTAAAGTTACAGACGTGGCATTCGATCAGTTAATAGAATTAATTGAGAAACATTGTTCCAGACCGCGATCGGTGTTCAAGGAACGAGAAAATTTTTATCAGGCCAAGCAATCGCTTGGTGAATCAGTCAGGGATTTTGCAGTGCGTTTACGAGGATTATCTTCGTTTTGCGAGTTCGGAACGCGTTTACCGGAATGTTTAGCTGATGTTTTTGCAATCGGCATTTTGCCGGGCCGAGCCAAGGAAAAAATTTTTCTCGAGGGGACTAAATTAACGTTTAACAAAATGGAAGAATTAGCAATAACGGTTTCAGTTTTAGATAATCTGGTTCCGGAAATTAAATCAGAAGGTTCCGTAGGGACGTCGGGCGGCGTGAATTCAATTAAACGCTCGTATTCGCCGGGGAGAGATTCACATCCGGATAAAACTCAAGGTTTCCGAAGGTCATCTTCGCGGTCGAAAAGTCCCGAGTCGAGAGGATTCTCGAATATTAAAAAAATGTACCATTTGCGGTGAATCACATTTAGAAAAATATTGTAAATTTAAGAATGCAAAATGTTTTAATTGTCACAAAATAGGGCATTTGAAGAAATTCTGTAAGAATCACAATGTTTATCCGATTTTTGAACAATCCCGGGAGAAGGTTATTAATAGGATTTCTTACATTAATCCGTTTAGGGCTAATATAATAATTAATAAATTAAAATGTGCCGCTATGATTGATTCAGGCGCCAGTATGATTTTATTTTCAACCGATATTTTAGGGATGTAACATTGTCACCTGATAAGCATACTTTATCTGGATACGATGGTAAACCACTTAATCTTGTAGGTAGTGCTTGTTTTACCGTGGAATACAATAATATTAAAAACAAGTTATTATTTACTGTTGTGATTAATGGCTCGGAATTGATAGTAGGTCGGGACTTCATGGAGGCTTTTAATCTGAAGATAGTTCCAGTGATGGATAATTCGGTTTCAGCAATCAAAGACAAAATTGAAATGATTTACAACGAGTTTCCAGAAGTGTTTTCGCTGGGGCTGGGTAAATTCAGTAAACATAAAGTGAATTTCAAAGTAAACAAGGAAGCTCGTCCTGTTTTTTTTAATGCGAGGCTGGTTCCGTTCGCTATTAAGGAAAAAGTTGAGAGAGAATTAGAAGCTATGGTAGCTGATGGTATCATTTCGCCGGTAACCAGCAGTGAATACGCGTCTCCAATTGTACCGGTAATTAAAAAGAACGGGAATGTTAGGATTTGCGTGGACTACAAGAGATCTTTAAATCTCATGACGGACTTGGAAAGGTACCCGCTTCCCTCCATAAATGAAGTTGTTCACAAAGTAAGTTCGGGTAAAGTGTTCGCTAAACTAGATTTAAGACAGGCTTACTCACAATTAGAATTAGCTGACTTTTGCAAGAAGTATACTACAATAAATACGCATTTAGGGTTATTTCAATATAACAGACTAGTCTTTGGTTTTAAGTCAGCGCCAGCGATCTTCGCTAGGACTATAGCAAGCTATAATAATAATAATAATAATAATATATCTTTATTGAAAGAAATTTGCAAGATTATAACTAAAAAGTACATAATATTCAGTGTTATGTTTACAGTGGTTTAAAATTACATAAGGACAAAAGGATATCAACAGAAAAAATATATAAATATGAACAGTAGATAAATGAAAAATAGAAAATAGTTATAAATTTTGGTTTTTCAGTAATCTGCCTCACTAGGCTAGCCTGTGTTGAGGCAGTAATTTTTAAATCAATTTATAAGACTTATAGACATACCTACACTTTTATTAAAAAAGTAATCACATAATAGATTGGTTACATTAATAATAAATTTAAATAAAAGCAACCAATACATTGTTTGTATATTTCCACTGTATAATACCAAATCATTAATAATTTCGAATTTGGGTGAGTGCACCGGTAAAGGCCCTATCATTATTTTTGATCCAAATATGAAAAATTGCAAATATAAATTGCAAATATGAAAACATTGTAGAATCAATTCAAAAAAAATTACTCAGAATGTTATCCTTCAAATGTGGACTACATGACCATCTCAGATCAAACGACGTACGTCGTGATTACTTCAAGATTGATACACTTAAATGTGGACTACATACATGACCATCTCAGATCATACGACGTACGTCGTGATTACTTCAAGATTGATACACTTAAATGTGGACTACATACATGACCATCTCAGATCATACGACGTACGTCGTGATTACTTCAAGATTGATACACTTAAATGTGGACTACATACATGACCATCTCAGATCATACGACGTACGTCGTGATTACTTCAAGATTGATACACTTAAATGTGGACTACATACATGACCATCTCAGATCATACGACGTACGTCGTGATTACTTCAAGATTGATACACTTAAAACTAGAAGGCAATTGACTGATCTAATATGTTTACATAAAATTATTCACGGCCACCTTGATACTACTTTATGTCTTAGCAGTATTGAAATAAATGTCCCCAATTCCCATTGTTTAAGACGCCATAACATTTTTCACATGAATACATTTAAAAATAATATCGCATAATTTAGCCCCCTGACCCAAATGTGTCGACTATATAACAAGATAGAGTGTGCTGAAGTGAATATTTTCGTTGATAATTTGTACGGGTTCAAAAAAAAAGTTCTGGAGCTGTTAAAAAAAAAAAATTAACTAATTATATTGTGTGAATTGTCTCTATGCGTGCCTCGCGTATTTCATATGTCACTTACATTGTAATGTGTAACTCGAGTGACCTGGTATATAATTCTGTATTTTTATTTGTGATGTTTTTGTTTCTGTAATTGTATGCATCTGTATTTGATTGTAATTTTATTTGTAATTGTATGTAATTGTAGATTTTTATGATTGTGAAATAACTGAGTTTTTATAACTGGATAGTTCTCATGCAAGTGTAAACTTCTGTAAAAACCCAGTATAAATAAATAAATAAATAAATTTTTATGTTATTTTTGAAAAATTTTTGGGAATCGCATTTTTTTATTCTATCTGGAAGAATGTTGTAAAGCCTTGTTGCAAGGTATCTGAAATTTTGTTGACCAAAAGTAGTATGCGTTTTGGGGATTTGTAGTAAGTCTTTGTCATTATTTCGAGTACAGCGAGTATTTAATCTTTTTTCATAGTATTTATGTATATTTGTGTATAGATGAGTAAGGATTGTTTTTGCATATATCTGCCGAACGTCAAACACATTCATAATATTGAAGATTAAGTTCGAGTCTGTAATTAGAGGTAGTCTAAGAATCAATTTTATAATAGTTTTCTGTGCCTTTATGATTGGGTCTAGTGCTGATGCAGTACCGCCTCCCATGCAATGATACCATACTCAATAATAGATTGACAGACTGCAAAATAAATCATTTTCAAGTGTTGTAAGTCGAGAAAGTTTCTTATCGTTCTGAAAAAGTGCATGGTTTTTCTTATTTTGTTTGCAATTATTTGAGTGTGTATATTCCATTTGAGATATGGATCAATTGTGAGGCCGAGATACTTCATCTGTGTAGTGCGCTCAATGTAGGGACACTGACAAGATTCATCGGAATTAAAACATTTGTGTATTCTAATGGAGACATCATCATTAGGCTGACCTGTTATATTTATGCTTGATGTGACATATTTAGTTTTCTCGGTGTTCAAAGTGAGCGTATTTGTATCTAACCACTTTTTTACAATGTTTATATCCGTTTCAGCTTTTTTGTAGACATCTACCCAAGTGTCAGCTTCAAACAGTAAGACAGTGTCATCGGCAAAACTAACTATTTTTCCCTGAATATTAATGTTACATAAGTCATTGATATATAAAAGGAACAAAGACGGTCCTAATATGCTACCTTGTGGTATGCCATAGTTAGTTGAGCACTGATTGCTAAGAGTGTTCAATATTTTAACTTGTTGCTTGCGCTCATCGAGGTAGCTCTTAAAGAAGTTAAGTTCGTTGCCTGTAATACCGATTATTTGAAGTTTGTTTATTAATTTACTGTGTGATATTGTATCGAAGGCTTTAGAAAGGTCTAAAAATATTGAAATACATTTTTTGCTTCTATCAAGGTTTTTTACTATGAAGTCAGTTACGGCGGCAATAGCGTCTGAAGTAATCTTGTTTTCTTGAAACCCGTATTGATTTTCTGAGAGTACTTTATGGCTAACCAGAAATTTTACCAACTGGGCATTGATAATTTTTTCAAATACTTTGGATAGAGTGGTCAGTATAGTTATTGGTCTGTAATTGTTTATGTCTGTCTTGTTACCTGTTTTATGTATGGGAATAACAATACCTTATTTCAGGTTTGAGGGGAAGTGTCCTTGACTGATACTAAGGTTAATTAGGTATTCTAAAGGCAATGTAATTTCCATAGCCAGCGTTTTCAATATCTTAGTTGTTATTCCATCTACCCCGGCAGAAGAAGTGTTTTTTAGGGAATTAATTATTTTTAGAATCTCTTCCCCTGACACAGTTTGAAAATTGAATCTTCTTTTGGGAAATTGAAGTTCTGCTTCAGCAGGTAGAGCATTCGTACAATTTGGTAGACGAGAAGCAAGATTTGAACCAATATTTGTAAAAAAATTATTGATATAATCCGCAACGAGCTTGGGGTTTTTTGAGGTGTCAATAATGTTTCCGTCAATACAAAGTTTACTTATGTCCTGTTTGTCTTTAGTGTTTTGTGTATTTGTGGCTTCTCTTAGAGTTTGCCATATTTTTTTGGGATCGTTGTTACTTTGTTGGATTTTGTCTCTGTAGTAGATTTCTTTCGCCTTTCTAATGACTTCGCCGCATGTATTTCTATATCTTTTGTAGATGTTTAGTGATATTATGTCGTAAGGATTTTCTATAACTTTTTTGTGTAGTGCGTTTCTTCTACGAATGCAGTTGATAATTGAAAAGTTTATCCATGATTTCAAGGGTTTAATTTTGTTAGGATATTTTTTTGTTAAAATTGTGGTATTATTAATTAATTCATTTTTCAAAAAGTCAACAAAATAATTCCATGCATCATCTGGGTTTTGTATTTGGAAGAGCTCTTGCCAAGATTTATTTTTAATTATGTTTTTTAGATTTTTAAAATTAATATTATTGTATATGATTGACTGATCCCTTCTGGTTTTTGTGGCGTCGGATTGTAATGTGAATATTGTTGTGTAATGATCTGTAATTGTTGATTTGTAAACGATACTTTTGTTTTGTTTATTAGTTTTGACCATTATGTGATCAATGCATGATGTAGATTCATTAGCTGTTCTTGTTGGTATATTTATGGTCCTAATTAATCCATGGAACTCTAACATATTCAGGTAGTCGTGACATTGGTGGTGTGGATTATTTGGGAGTATGTTGATGTTCAAATCTCCCATAATTATTAAATTTTTAGTATATGAAAGATTAGAGAGTGTGCTATTAAGACTGTTAAGAAATGGTGTGATATAACGGATGGATGGAGAGCGGTATATTGCTAGAACGCAAGTATCATTATTGTGCATTATTTGCATACAGCTTGCGTCAGTAATGTTTATTTCAGTTACAACATAGTTTAGGTCATTTTTTGTGTATACCACAATTCCATCATTCTGACTATCATGGTTTGATGAGTTGAAGGAAGAGTAGTGATTTATGAATTTTGGAGTGTAAATATTTGTCAACCAACATTCTGTAAGAATTATAACATCAAAGTCTATATTTAGGTGGTTAAGCTGTATCTGGAGTTCATTAAAGTTTTTATTAATTGATCTAATATTTTGGTGCATAAAAGTGGTGTTTTTTGGATTAGCTGTCAGATATTTACATATTTTAGCATCTGATGTTGTAAGCAAATTGTCTTGATAAATTAATTCTTCATATGTTTTGTTAAAAGCCATATTATAATTTATATTACAAAAAAGAAAAATAGTTTAATTAATTTTAATGAGAGCTCCACTAATCCGTGGCCATCACTGGGGATTTCAACCTTTGATTGAATGTGAAGGAGTTGAATTATTGTTGCAATAAACAAATAAAAGTGCGAAATATGACTCACCATACTGAGGGGAATAGACCCAGTGAACGACCGGTGAGAGGGGCTCTCACTAAAAAAGCTAAACTATTTTTTTTAGATCATCCGAATGTTTGATGTATCCTATCACTCTCATTTTTTTTAGCCATTATTTTACATTCTTTAAACCAGACGAATTTGTATCCCATTTCTTTTGCTTTCGTTTTTGATCTCCACAAAAGATCTTTGAAATAGGCACCAAGGATTTCACTAACAAAGATCTTCTGGAATACGTTTCCTTGGGTTGAGGTTAGGTTCAGTTGTTTCCTGTTTTGTAGAATCTGCCGTCTTTTTTGGGGGTTGGTAAATCTGACGTGGAATTTTGGGGGGGCTCCTGGACGTCGGTCCGGTATTTTCTTGATATCGAGAATATCTTCGCCTTTTAAGTCAACACCCGTGACTGCGACCACCCGTTTGATTGTTTCTGCAGGCTGCTCACCCTCTCTTTCAGGAATCCCAGCAAATTCGAGGGTGTCTTCACGAGATTTTTGCTCCACTTCTGCTGTCTTCAGGGGTTGAAGGGGGTGGCATTCTATTTAGACGATATCATCATTTTGGGGGTCAACGAACTGGATTTAGTGTATAACATACAGGCAGTGTGCGCGCGTTTACGAGAGTGCGGGTTGAGGGTCAACACGGATAAATGCGAATTTTTTGTAGAATCGGTTGAATTTTTGGGGTATGTAATTTCGGGGAGCGGAATCCAACCTCAGCCAAACAAACTGGAAGCTATAAAAAACGCTCCTTATCCTACGGACGTTCATAAATTGAAAAATTTATTGGGTTTTCTAAATTTTTATCGGAATTTCATTCCTAGGATGTCATCGATACTGGAACCCCTGCATAACCTTTTGAAAAAAGGGGTAGAGTGGAATTTCTCAGAAGACTGTAAAGTAGCAGTCGATACCATTAAAGAATTAATGGGCAACAACACGATTCTTACAAATTATTTTCCGGACTTACCGGTAAAACTGTATACGGACGCTAGTACATGCGGACTCGGGGCTGCGTTAATGCACGTGTTTAAGGACGGCACAATGCGTCCAATTGAGTTCGCTTCTCGTAGTTTAACAACCGCCGAAAAGAAATATAGTATTTTGGATCTCGAAGCTCTGGCAATTGTATTCGGGTTAAATAAATTTTTCCAGTACCTTTTTGGAAGGGAGTTCACGTTATGCGTTGACAATATGCCGTTACTAAGAATTCTAGGGGAACACAAAAATATTCCGGTTCTCGCAGCAAACCGTTTGCAGAGATATGGCATCATTCTGGCAGGGTTTTCGTACAAAACGGAATTTGTGAAATCTTGTAATAACCAAGCAGATTTTCTTTCTCGCTTACCGTTGAAGGACACAGTTGAGGGTTTTAAGGATGATTGCGGAACTGACTTTGTTTGTTTTATTGAGAATTGTGACCATGTTAATTTTCAAGCAGTTGTGTTAGCCACCGCAGCAGATAGCGAATTACAGCTAGTGTTTAGGTATTTGCGGCAGGGCTGGCCCAAACGAGTAAATCGTGACAGCAGTATATGGAAATATTGGTTGAAAAGGAATGAACTTTCTATCGTAGAAGATTGTTTGTTTTGGCAACATAGAATAGTTATACCTGTTTCTCTCCAAAGGCAAGTCTTAGATTTATTACACAGGTCACATCCAGGTATTGTAAAAATGAGGGGAATTTCTAAAACATATTTTTGGTGGACTTCTCTGAACAAAGATTTGGAGGAAGTCGTTCAATCTTGTTCAGATTGTTCGTTGTCAAAACAGTCACCACCCAAAAGTCAATTGACGGTTTGGCCAAATCCTGGTAAAGCTTGGAGTAGGGTACATCTAGATTATTGTGGACCCCTAGCGGGGAAGATGTTTCTCGTGGTTTGTGACTCATTCTCGAAGTGGTTAGACTGTATCGAGGTGCAGAAGGCAGATTCAACTCACACGATTATGGAATTGAGGAAATTTTTTTCTAATTTTGGCAACCCTGAGTTAATTGTATCTGACAATGGCTCAGTTTTTACAATTGAGGAATTTAGAGTTTTCTTAAAGGAGAACAATATTAAGCTTATGACTTCTCCGGTGAAACACCCCCAGTCAAACGGGCTGGCAGAAAATGCAGTAAAAATTTCGAAAATGTTCCTCAAGAAACTGTTAATAAACGGTAAATTCCCACTAGATTACAATGTCAAGCTGTTGAATTTTTTAGTGGACTATAGAAATTCTCTCCATTGTTCGACAGGTATTGAACCAGCGGTTCTGTTAGTAGGAAGAAGGCTGCGTTCTACGTTCGACAGTTTATTGCCAGTGAAAAATGGAGAAGACTTTTCGGAAAAAGTCAAGGAAGCTAACGTTAACATTTCTAAAGCTCAATCTGATCAAGTTAGGTTGTACAGAGGGGTAAAAATTAGGGTTTTTAAAATTGGACAAAAATGTTTGACAAAAGATTATCGTCATGATAATAAAGTCGTTTGGGCTAAGGGTGTAGTTTCTAGAAAGCTAGGTAAAAAAGTTTATATTATTAAAATAGGAAACACTGATGTGACATGGAAGAGACATGTAGACCAGATGAGGGAAATGTCAGTGAGCTGGAAGGAAGATGGCAAAATTGCGCAGCATCCCACGTCTGAAATTTTGAGGAACGAGCCTCATGAGTTAGAGACTGCGACCTTGTTGCGTGGATTGACTGGTTGTTCTCCTGATTCCAGGTTGGTGGGGGAGGAGGTGGTGTCGGAGCAGGCACGGCAATAAAGACCATGGTCGGGAAGACTGCGTTCAAGTCACAAGGCACCTACAACTTCCAGAGGAGACGGGACAACTTGACCCAGTCACCGCGGTTAAATTATGTGTATCTTAAAAAAATTATTGTGTATGAAGTATTACAATTTATGTTAATTGTTATTTAAGTTATTTAAGTTATTTTGTTATTTAAGTAAGTAGCTTCAGAGTTGAAGGAGGGAGAGATGTAGTGTTGGTAATATGTGTATCTGTCGGGTAGGTTCGGGAATACCGAAGCGACCGGACATCGGCACAATATAATAGCGAGCACAGAGCTCGTGCGGTTCTTTCTCGTTAGGCGGCTTACAGCCAACACTGTAAATATTATATTCTAATAAACAGTCTCCGTGTATCAAAGATACTACGTGTTTCAATAAGTAACCTTGAAAACATCCAAGAGCGATACTGGAGATTAAGGGCCCAGTATTACCTGCAGTACAGGACATTACAGTATTGAAGATCGTATCGGTGCTGGTAGTGAGAGAAAGTTTAAGAATTTTTTTAATTATTAGTTTTTGTGCTTTAATGATGGGGTTGAGGGCATTAGAATAAGTGTTACCCCAAGTTAAAATTCCGTATTCGATGTAAGATTGGCACAGTGAGTAATACACTGTTTTTAAAAGTTGTAGGTTAAAAAAATTGCGCGTTTGTTTGAAAAAGTATATAGATTTGCGGGTTACACCAAGCATATCAATGGAGGGCCTGTTCGGAAGATTGCTTCCGATGAAAGAGACTAGATTTTCATTTCAATCCCTTTTAGACGTAATCAGACAAGATTGGGTCTTTGAAACATTAAATTCAACGAGATTATTTTTACCCCAAGAGAAAACACTCTCGAGGTAACCGTCCATTCTTTGCTTCAAAGCCCTACGAGCTGTTGCAGTTTGTGAGCCCTTTGGGGGCTTGTCAAACAAAAAGCTATCATGAACTGTAGGTACTGTCATCCGCATAACAGTGAATTGGTGCACATGACAAAAGGTCGTTGATTTTTTTTTTTTTTTTTTACATTAACTCCACACAGGAGGCCCTGAGGAAAATAATTTCCCTCAGGGCCTATGTCATCTGGGATGCTGTGTGAAGGGTCTTTTTGAGGAGAGGAAGGAATGAACATTGGTCTTGAAGAGACCCATGTTGTAGGAAGGAGGAAACACAGAGGCCGGCAAATCATTCCACAGCCGAGCTGTTGAACACAAGAATGAGTCGAAGAAACGACCCGTTCTCATGTGACAAATGTCAACTGTGTACAAATGTTGGGCACGCGTTTGGCGTGTTTCCCGACTATGCACCGGTGCCGAAGGGATCAATGATGCTAGTTCCTCGGAGCATCTTCCATTGTAATACCGGTAGAACAAGGATAGCATTCCCACCCGACGCCTGTGCTCTAAAGATTGCAATCCGTCTGTTAAGATGGGAGAATCTATCAAACGGACCAATGTGCAACAAAAACAGAGTCGGAGACAGAGAAACATAATGTAGGTACATACAAATAAGGATTGTATTAGGACAATAGGTACATAACTATGGAACTATTTGAAAAAACCACAAACAAAAATATAAATATATACCTTTGTAACTTTTTATCGTAGGTAATGCAATTACATATCAAGAAACTTTAAAAAATCAGTCCACAAAAAACTTTCTTTTCTATAATCCATCTATTTTAAAATGTCTTTTAAAACTTACAAAATGTATATACAAAAAAAAACCCGTAAAAAACTAACAAATGATATCATTTTATGTTTCCGTCGAATTCGTCGGAATTAATTATTAGCACGGAGTTTTTTTTTTTTGTAAATACCGCACAAGAATCTCAACTGCTCCCGTCTGGAGCCAGTGACATCCCCAATTGGGGTATGTTGTGAGGCTGAAGGTAGTGGGGAGGGGAAGGAGGTGGGGAAGAGGAAGGTTGGGAAGTACCTGGCTATTCAGATCTGGTCACTAAACACGGCTAAAGCCATTTTCAAGCAACGTTTCAATTCTGAATGGTGGTCTTACACCAGGGCGATACTGAAAGTTTCTTCCACTCTGAAGTTATGTGTCAAGACAGAGATCCTATAGCTACTGATTTATTATCGTTTATGAATAGTCAAACACCGTGCACAATTATTCTCAAATGGCAAAACACCATGCACAAATCATACCATAAGCATAGGGAATACAATCTCGACTCGAGATAGCAAAGTCGAGATCTCGCGAGATTCGAAATTACAATCTCGCGAGATCTCGGAATTTTCGGGATCTCGTTAATTAAAAGAAAATATTATTTGAAAGAAAACAAAACCTTTATTCTTTAATATTTATTTCTACTATCGTGGTACGAGAACACAACAGAATGGAGTTGGCAGGAAAACACTTCTTTTTCTTATTCTTCAGCACAATTTATTTAATGTAATAAATACAAGTATTAAAAGAGGGTCTATCTACCCTCACTCGGGTGGTCCACGACCACACCACACTGACAAATATCGAAGTTTCTACTTCGATCTCTCTATTGTCAGTTTTCCAATACTGAACCGTAGGTACGACACGTACCTACCAGCTTCAGTATAATTACACAATTGAAGGCACACAGCGTGTACCTTCTAGCTTTACTCTACTAGCAAAACTAACGCAAAGGGCCTATGTTCCCTCTGCGCAACTGAAAATACACCTCGTGTATATTCCAGTTTCCCCGTTACAACAACACTCCTCCACTCTAACAGCAAGACTAACTCTCTATCAAAAATATCAACATATTTAAAGTAAAAACATACAAAGGTGAAACAGCATATTTAAGCTGCTTTCACCCCGGGCTGCTTTAAAATCCCGTAATAAAACATTTGCCGGCAAAAAGGGCCACCAATAAAATTAAGTACATCATACAATACTGAAATAGAGAAATGGTAGGACTAACATTAAAAATTCCCAGATCTCAAATTCTTAAATTTAACCCACAATAAAACAATAAAATTACTTTTAAAAGGTTGCCAAAACGGGCACATCAATAGAGATACATTTTAAACCTAAGGGATTAAGTTCCTTTAGTTCGGGTCATAAAATAGCCGCCAGCAAACCCTTTCTATGGGTTCTATTTGAAATGTACAGATATAGTACCTACTTAAAAATAAACAATTTAAGGAATTAACCTTTTGTTCCTTATCGGTAAAGGAATGCCCCCATATAATGCATCTGGGTAACTATTCCCCCCTCTAACTATACTTCAAAACGTACCATCCATGTTTCTTGTCTATACTTACCACAAGGACATGGATATGAAAATGCTCTTAGTTCATTCCTTTGTTTGCTTGCTAACTGTTACATTGTCTATTATAGTATTGTACTGTCTATGCCGTTGCATTGTCTATTGTGGGATTCCGGTCGGAAGAACTCTCTCTCTTACCGACAGCTGGCAAGACAACAGGTCAAATGTTCAATCGTGTATCGCCATATTAAGAATACATATTAATCTGATTAATCTGGACTTGTTATTTAATAAAACCCGAGTCACAGAAAAACATGGTGTCAGAAGTGTTGTGATATAACTATTTGTCGAAATTACCTACATAATAGTGTCAAAAAATAGTGATTGCCAACGGAGACGAAAATACGTTCGAATAATGGCGGAAACACGTGAAAACTCCGGTACGAAATTAATGAATACCTTCATACCTACAGAATGGACGTCGTGGATTCAAAGTTTTGAAATATATTTAATGGCTACAGGAGCAGATCAAGAGGCAGAACACAAAAAGATTGCAAAATTACTGTACAGTATGGGAAGAACTGGGTTACAAATTTACAATTCGTTTAACGTTGATATTAAGTCAATCACGTATAAAGAAGTTGTGGACCTGTTTAATAATCATTGTGTGCCGAAGAAAAATCTAACAATGGAAAGACACATTTTCTTTAATACGAAACAGAGTGAACACATGTCCATGGAAGACTTCATAGCGGAATTAAATAATAAAAGTCACAACTGTGAATTTGGCAATTTACGCTCGTCATTGGTATTAAATATATTTATTTCGAACATGCATTCAAGACACAATAGCATTAAAGAAAAATTATTACAAACGGATAAAATAACTCTGGACCAAGCCGTAGATATCGCGAAGACAATGGTGATTTCACAGAAGGATGCCGTACTATTGAGTGCTGAAGTACATGCCGTCGCAACCAGCAGTCATCACTTCGAAAGGCGAGGGAGGCCTTCAAGTCCATCTCTCCATCATCAGCCGAGCTGTCAGTCGCCAAGGGGCAGAGAGCAGTACCACAGTCAACCACACGTCAGGTCATCGTCGCAGAGGAGAAATACGTCCCCAAGCAACAAAATATGTCAAAGATGTGGTCAGATACACCGTCATTCATGTCCAGCGACGAAAGTTAAGTGTAACACTTGTCATAAAATAGGTCACTTCAGTCGTTATTGTTTTAAAAATAAATCAGTCGTCTCACATGTCAGTCAGACAAATAAAAATAAATATTCTAATGAAGTTTATAATATAGAATCAGTCAAAATGTCACAAAACAATAGAAAACAAAATGTCAATTCTCTACTGTCAGTATGGAATTTTAATTTAAAAATTAACGATAAAAATGTCACTTGTATTCTTGATACTGGAGCAATGGTGAATGTCATGTCTTATAATACTTTTAAGAATTTAAAAATATCCGATAATACTATCAATAATTACTGTCAAAAATTAGAGTCATTTTCTGGTAATAATATTCCTGTAAAAGGACATTGTATTTTATCTTGTCAATATAATGAAAATGAAATTTCAAATATAGATTTTGTAATAACACCCATGAACTGTCATACAATAATAGGTCTCCAAACATGTCAAGATCTGTGTCTAATACAAAGAGTATGTACCACTGCCAATGTCAATAATAATTATGTAAAAAATATGCTAAAAGTGTATAATGATGTTTTTCAGGGCCTTGGATGCCTGCCTCACAAATGTCACATCACCGTCGACCAAAACGCGATGCCTAAAATCAACGCCAGCAGACGCGTCCCGTTCAAACTACACACACGTCTAAAGGAGGAACTGGACCGCAAGGAGGAGTTGATGGTTGTTCGAAAGGTCACAAAACCAACGTCATGGGTCAATTCAATGGTAATTGTTGAAAAACCTAATAAAAGTTTAAGAATTTGTTTAGATCCTAGAAATTTAAATCAAGGTATTAAACGCTCACATTTTCAATTTCCTACATTAGAAGAACTCAGATACAAACTGAACGGAGCCAATGTTTTTTCTAATTTAGATGCAAATTCAGGTTTTTGGATGCTGAAATTAGATGAAGAAAGCATAGATCTTTGTACTTTCCAAACTCCATTTGGGAGATATCAATTTTTACGTTTGCCATATGGTATAAACTCAGCACCAGAAATATTTTTTAGGGTCATGACAGAAATATTTTCAGACATAGAAGGAGTCCTAATATTTGTCGACGATTTTCTTGTTTTTGGAGAAAATGAGGAAATTCACAATCAACGTCTAGAAAAAGTTTTTCAGCGTGCTAGAGAAGTCAATTTAAAATTTAACGTTGATAAATGTCATTTTAGTCAGTCAGAAATAAAAATTTTAAGTCACATTTTTAATAATAAAGGAATCAAGCCAGATAATGCCAAAATTAAAGCCATTAAAGAAATGCCTAAACCTAGTTGTGTCAAAGATTTACAAAGATTCTTAGGAATGGTCAATTATCTAGGCTCTTTTATAAAAAATTTATCGATAGAATCAGAAATTTTTAGGAACCTTTTAAAAAAGGATTCGGTCTGGTCATGGGATGCGAACCATGATCTAGCATTCAAACGTCTACAAAATATTATTTGTACTGCGCCAGTCTTAGCTCACTATGACATGAACAAGCCGATAGTTCTGTCAGTTGATGCTAGCCAGTCAGCGGTCGGAGCGGTAATTATGCAAGAAAATAAACCGTTAGCTTTTGGTTCTAAATCGCTTACGCAATGTCAGCAGAATTACGCGCAGATTGAAAAAGAATTATATGCGATTCTTTTTGGTTGCCAAAAATTTCACCAATACTTGTACGGACAGCTTGTGCAGGTTGAAACGGATCATAAACCGTTAGTCAGTCTCTTTAAAAAATCACTTTCGGATGTACCAATACGATTACAACGAATGATGATGTCGTTACAAAAATATAACCTCAAGGTCGCCTATGTACCAGGCAAATATATGTATGTAGCAGACGCGTTATCTCGTGCACCCTTGCCAGAGACAGAGATAACGGAAGTAGAAAAAGAACTGCAGGTACATGTTAATTTACTGATTTCGAGTCTAGCAGTTTCCGACAATAAATTACAGGAAATAAAAGTAGCTACAGAACAAGATTTTACTTTAGGAATTTTAAAGAAATATTATGTAAATGGCTGGCCCGCAACAAAAAATAAATGTGAACCGTCAACAAAACCTTACTGGAACATGCAAGGTGAAATTCACGTCGTCAATAACTTAGTTTTCAAAGGTTCTAGTCTTGTCATCCCAAATATATTACGTCCTGTCATGCTTAACAAAATACATGAAAGTCACCAAGGCATATCAAAATCAAAATATTTGGCTAGAAACATAATATACTGGCCAAATATGAATTCGGATATTCAAAATAAAGTGGATCAATGTAATATTTGCAATAAATTTAAACCAAACAATAGAAAGGAACCACTTATTCCATATTCTATAGCTTCATTTCCTTGGGAAAGGGTAGGTGTAGATTTGCTTCAATTTAATAATACCATTTATTTAGTCGTCATGGATTATTATTCTAAATATATAGAAATAGTCTCTTTACATTCAGGTTATACAGCTAACCTTGTCGTCACGCATTTAAAAGCGATATTTGCTCGTCATGGGATACCATTAGAACTTGTCAGCGATAATGGTCCTCCATTCACTTCAGCTATATTTAAAAATTTCATATATGAGTGGGACATAGAACATATTACAACTAGTCCTAACTTTCCGCAGAGCAACGGTCAAGCTGAAAGTGGAGTTAAAATTGTAAAGAATATATTAAAAAAATGTCACGAATCAAAAACTGATATATATATTGCATTGTTACATTATCGAAATACTCCAAAAGATAATTTACCGTCACCGTCACAACTTCTTATGTCAAGACAACTTAGAGTAAATATTCCAATTAAGTCAAGTCAATTAAAACCTAGAACAGTTAGTTTCCAAAAATACCAACAGGGGATGAGGAAAAATCAAAATAAAATGGAAAAATCGTACAACTCTCATACGAAGGAGTTACCACCATTGAAAACTGGTGATCCAATTTTATTCAAAAAGACTCCTCAAAGTCATTGGATTCCAGCAACTGTTGTTGAATTATTAACTAACTGCCCGCGTTCATATGTAATTAAAACTTTAGATGGTGCAACATACCGCAGAAATAGGAAACATCTCATGTTAGATAAATCTAGATTAAGTCAAAATAATTTAAGATATAATGTAAAACCCTATGAAAGTATTTTAACACAAAATGGCGATGATGACATCGAACAACTACTAACTTCGTCCAATGCTCCAGATAAAAATTTGGTCCCGGTGTCTGCGACAAGTGATACAGGCATCCGACACCAAACAAAGTCTGGAAGACAAATAAATAAACCAAAAAGGTTTACATTTTCTGAATTTGATTGAAAATTTTTATGTCTATAAGTTATGTAAGTTGTATTATTTTTCTTTTTACAGTGTTAAATTAAATGTCATGAATAATATGTCTTAAAAAAAAAAAAAAGGAAGATGTTACATTGTCTATTATAGTATTGTACTGTCTATGCCGTTGCATTGTCTATTGTGGGATTCCGGTCGGAAGAACTCTCTCTCTTACCGACAGCTGGCAAGACAACAGGTCAAATGTTCAATCGTGTATCGCCATATTAAGAATACATATTAATCTGATTAATCTGGACTTGTTATTTAATAAAACCCGAGTCACAGAAAAACACTAACGTCAAAGATCAAAACCCAGATGATATTATACTCGTAATTGGAGACTTCAATATGCCCATCATAACATGGAAATCACAAGATAAAAATTCACACTTAACACCTGAAAATTTAAATTCAATTACTTCCTTACTAGCTGACACAATCCATTACTCTGAATTGAATCAATACAATTCCATTAAAAATGCCAATAAACGTATACTAGATTTAGTTATCTGTAGTGAGGAATGCCTTGTATCTCAAGCATACAACCCTCTTGTCAAAGAGGATTTACTTCCAACAATCAATGCTCCACCAAAAGAAATTAATCGGTATGATAAAGCTGATTATGATTTAATTAACCAACACCTGTCTAAAACAGACTGGTCTTTTACTCACGATAATGCTGATGTTGATGAAGCAATTTATACTTTTTATGACATTTTAAATAACACCATTAACCAGTTTGTCCCTAAACGTTTCATCAAAAAGAAAAAATTTCCCAACTGGTACTCACCTCCCCTAATCAAAATCATAAAAGAGAAACAAATACTTCACAAAAAATGGAAATCAAATAATAATCCAGTAGATTACATAGAGTTCTCTATCAAACGCATACAACAAAAACACTTACAGAAACATTGTTACACCCAATATATAAATTCAGTTGAGTCTAGTATTCCATCTAACAATAAAAGTCTTTGGAATTACGCTAAAAACAAAAAGAGGACAAATGGCATACCACAAATCATGAACCTAAAAGACGAGTCAGGCACCGGTGCTCATCAAGTGTGCCAACTGTTCTGTAAACACTTCCAATCTACTTACGTAAGCGATGAGGGCACGGATGATCCCAGTAATATAGATAATTCTACCTGCGTTAATAATGATAACCCGATACGTACAAATAAACAACTCATTGGTCAATAAATACTTGAATAAATTGGATGTTACTAAGGGTGCGGGCAGTGATGGTATCTCGCCATATTTTATCTCAAAATGTGCCAAAAATCTGACATATCCTTTAACTAACTTATTTAACATGTCCTTAAAAAAAGGAATATTTCCCACAAAATTCAAAGAAGCCATTATAATCCCCATCCATAAAACCGGTTCAAAAAGTGACATTGCAAATAATTATCGCCCAATCTCAATACTCACAGTATTTAGCAAACTCTTTGAGCGTATTGTGTACGATCAAATTTATATAACTATTGTCCGCAGCATACAAAATCAACAACATGGTTTCTTACAAAAAAGGTCAGTACTAACAAACTAAGTCAACTTTATTGAATACTTAACAAGCAATATGGATAATGGACTCCAAGTAGATGTTATCTACACAGATTACTCGAAAGCTTTCGATAAAGTTAACCACTCTATCCTCATTAAAAAATTACACCAATTAGGAATCCATGGCGACTTACTTAGGTGGCTAACTTCATATCTGCAGAATAGACTACAGTGCGTATCAGTTGAGGGAACTAAGTCTAGCTTTTTTAATGTGCCCTCTGGCGTACCGCAAGGTTCTCACCTGGGACCATTATTGTTTAATGTATATATATATATTTGATATTTATAAGTGTTTTTTACATGCTAGCTACCTTGCATATGCAGATGACAAAAATATACTTAGTAATCAAATCTATCAATGACTGCATAAAACTTCAAGAAGACCTAAATCGTCTTTTTGCATACTGTAAATTAAACAAATTAATCATAAACATTTCTAAGTGCAACAAATTATCTTTTACGCGTAACAAAAATAAAATTTCTTTTAATTATAACTTTCATGACACACATATCAATGAAATAGAATCAATCCGTGGCCTTGGGGTAGTACTAGATGTAAAACTAAATTTTATTAAACATATTAACGAAGTAATCAACAAAGCAAATAAGATATTGGGATTTATAATTCGCATATCTAAACCTTTTCGCAATATTAAAACTATGTATTCACTTTACACCACGTATATCCGCCCCCACTTAGAATACTGCACACTAATTTGGGCACCGTTCTA
This sequence comes from Limnephilus marmoratus, assembly GCA_917880885.1. Taxonomy (NCBI): domain Eukaryota; kingdom Metazoa; phylum Arthropoda; class Insecta; order Trichoptera; family Limnephilidae; genus Limnephilus; species Limnephilus marmoratus. The sequence continues at coordinate 50,839,753 of OU862917.1, read as the reverse complement.
CCAATGCCATATTGACAGAATCGAAAGTGTGCAAAAAAAATTTTTTAAACACATAAATTATAAATTCAAATTACTCTTTGCAAATAACACTGAATCCTTAAAATTTCACAACTTTACTCCACTTCAAACGCGTAGATTAATATCTGATCAAATATTTTTATACAAAATTCTGAATAACGGCCTGGACTCTCCTGAACTCGTAAATTATTTAAGAATTCACATACCTGCAAGGCCAACCAGACTAAACCATTTTTTTCATTTGCCCGCGTACAGAACCAACCTTAGAAAAAATTCTCCAATCCCCCGCATATGCGCGCAATATAACACGCAATTTAACAATATCGATATTCTTAATAAAACTCTTGTGAAATACCGATACGAAGTCAAGCGTACGATCACAAATGTTAATTAAATTAATGTACAGCTATAGAAAAGGTACAGCATGAGCATCTCCTGTCCCCATCCCATCTTCCTCTGCCTCTTGCCCTTTCCCATTCCTTCTTCCTTCTAATATACTTACATTTATAAATTTTTGTTAATTTCATTTTCATGTAATGGTTATAACCAATTAAAATTTTGTATTATATCATAATAACCATTAGCATAAGAAACTGTTTTGGCTTACCTCATTTTTAACCGCTTCATTTTTAACATCCTGTATAAAACTGCTGTTTGTTTCTTACAATAAATAAATAAATAAATAAATAAATAAATAAATAAATAAATAAATAAATAAATAAATAAATAAATAAATAAATAAATAAATAAATAATATCAGGCCTAATACATTTATTTCTAAAGGTTGGAAGCTTACTTGAAAAACCCAAGGGAGAGTTTTATTTGCAGAGGACAAAATACGTTCAACTAAAATGACTAAAACAACACGAATGATACGACTAATTATTTTACTTAAAGCGAAATGGATAAATCGCATTCTGGAACAAACATACCCCTTCCCGTGAATTTACTTCACTAAAAAGGTAAAGAATGCGATTTTAGTATCTTTAATAGGTAGGTACTACTGATTTAAAAAATATATATATATACAAAGTATGATCAAATGACGGCGTACCCCTTTTTATCTAAGGGGCGTCATTTCTGACACACTGATAAAATTAACGGGTCTGTGGCCCGCATCTCGAGAAAAACCCTATCAGGTTTTCGCTTATACTTGGTATAAACGAACAAACTTTTAATCGCTTTCATGGCGATTATTTGTCCCGTGTCTTGTAACCAATAGAATTGTTCACATAGGAACACAAACAAAATAATAATTCTCATAAATTCGTCAATCGGTTTGCCGTTAAATGCGGAAAAACTTCTAACAATGGGCCTGGTATCATATGAAAACATTGCCTTACCGATTGATTGCGCGAAATAGTCTTCAATTATTTTAGACGTCGGCCTCTGTAATCGGCCCTGCGGTGCAGGCCGCTGCTGCCCGTTGCTTTTCTCTGCTTTGCTAAATGATCACTCCCAGCAGCTACTTATTGGCGGCTGATGCTGCATCGACTGCAGCGGGAGAGGTTGCCCTATTGAAGGCTTTTGATGCGTTGATCCTTTGGGCGGTGGTACCTCGTACCCCCCACCATGTTGCTGCTCCATCAGCCGTTCCGATTCCAGCGGAAGAGCCTGCTCTTCCCGAGGCTCCGATGGCGACGGGAGAGTCCGCCCTGGCAAGGGCTGTTGATATGCAGATCCTTTATGAGGGAGTAGCTCGTACTGCCCACTACTGTGCTGTTCCAACCGCTGTTCTATTTGTAGCGGAAGAGCCTCTTCTTCCCGGGGCTCTAATTGCGACGGGAGAGTATGCCCTGCCAAGGGCTCCCGATATGAAGTTCTTGCGGGCGGCTGTAGTAAGAACCGCCCATCATGGAGCAGATCCTGTTGATGCTCTGTCCGCCGTTCCAAGTGCAGCGGAATATACTGCTCTGCCCGATCCTCTAACTGTGATGGGAGAGACTGCTCTGCCAAGGGCTCCTGATGTACAGATCCTTTGTGTGGGAGTAGCTCGTCCTGCCCACTAGCATGCCGCTCCCACTGTTGTTCCTTTTGCAGCTCCGTTTGAACTAGCAGACACTGCTCATCGTAGTCTCCAAGTTCTGACGATGATCCGTGGCTAGACTGGTCCACTCAGTCATTGACTCGATTCTCCAGAGTCCGTCGGAAAGTCCTTGATGCAACTTCCAAAACCATTGCTGCGTACTGCTCCTCTGCTTCCAGGACCGCCATTGCAGCGGCCATCTTTGCCAACTTTGCTTCAGCTAACTGCACTTGGAGGCGAGCCTTTTGTCTGGTGATGCGCACCTTGGTATCTGCTGCTTTCAATTGTGCCTCTGACCAGCTGTTGCTGGACCCCGCCTTGCTGCCGCAGATGGATGTCATCTTCGATCGTTGTCCTGTTTCCATGATGCTTGTGCTCTTGATCCGGCTCGAAGGACCATATATTTCTACTATCGTGGTACGAGAACACAACAGAATGGAGTTGGCAGGAAAACACTTCTTTTTCTTCTTCTTCAGCACAATTTATTTAATGTAATAAATACAAGTATTACAAGAGGGTCTATCTACCCTCACTCGGGTGGTTAACGACCACACCACACTGACAAATATCGAAGTCTCTACTTCGATCTCTCTATTGTCAGTTTTCCAATACTGAACCGTAAGTACGACACGTACCTACCAGCTTCAGTATAATTACACAATTGAAGGCACACAGCGTATACCTTCTAGCTTTACTCTACTAGCAAAACTAACGCAAAGGGCCTATGTTCCCTCTGCGCAACTGAAAATACACCTCGTGTATATTCCAGTTCCACCGCAACACTGCTCCCTTCTAACAGCAAGACTCACTCTCTATCAAAAATATCAACATATTTAAAGTAAAAACATACAAAGGTGAGACAGCATATTTAAGCTGCTTCCACCACGGGATTTTAAAATCCCGCAATAAAACAATTGCCCTAGAGTCGGCAAAAAGGGCCACCAATAAAATTAAGTACATCATATAATACTGAAATGGAGAAATGGGGGGAACTAACATTAAAAATTCCCAGATCTCAAATTCTTAAATTTAACCCACAATAAAATTACTTTTAAAAGGTTGCCAAAACGGGCACATCAATATAGATACATTTTAAACCTAAGGGAATAAGTTCTTTTAGTTCGGGTCATAAAATAGCCTCCAGCAAACCCTTTCTATGGGTTCTATTTGAAATGTACAGATATAGTACCTACTTAAAAATAAACAATTTAAGGAATTAACCTTTTGTTTCTTATCGGTAAAGGAATGTCCCCATATAATATCAGGCCGAATACATTTATTTCTAAAGGTTGGGAGCTTACTTGAAAAACCCAAGGGAGAGTTTTATTTGCAGAGGACAAAATAGGTTTAACTAAAATGACCAAAACAACACGAATGATACGACTAATTATTTTACTTAATGCGAAATGGATAAATTGCATTCTGGAACAAACAATATTAGTTACTAAATAATTAACAGTTTTTTTTTTGATTAAAATAATCAAAAGAAAAAATATAGCTTAATGACATTAGAAAGTAATTACGGGTGATTTTGAAAGTAACTTCTTAAAAAACAAAGTGTATTAAGGGTGCTACGAGTGTCTTCTAAACGGCATCTTAGGGAACGTACCCATACTACGTTACACACTTTTTGCAATTTTTTCACGTAATATTTCATAAATATGGTTTCGAATCAGTTTTTGCTAAATAAAAAAAAATAATGCATTATTTGGCTTAAATTTGTCTTTATTAATACGGCGCTTGCTGCGTGACAGCAAGAGTGCATGCATTACAAGTGGAAAAAATATTATCAAGATAAAACTTATGTCAAAATATATTGAAACCGGAACGTAATTTATGGAAACGAAAGTTTTGTTATTTTTATAAACATTTTTCATCTCAATCATCTTCAACAAACACGTTCCCTGAACTTTTTCACTTATTTGAATGTACGAGGGTGGGTTTTTAAGTTTGCGGATTGGGTAAGGAGTGGAAATAAAAACCAAAATTATTTTTCCTTTTCAAAATATTCACCTACTACCCTAATATATTTTCCCGATGTTTCAATTAACTTAAAGGAACTTTATAACAGCGCGGAACTCAATTTCCTCCACATTTCACAATTTCTTCCCGATTGAAGTATTTGGTCGACGATAGCTCAAAGACTAATGATCTAATAACGATAAAACCCGGTGTTTATCCTAAAAATGAGTTGTTCAATTAGTACCTAATTCAGCGGTACCCCCATTAATCACTTACCTTCCCATTCCGTTAACTTAAAAACCTCCCTTCGTAGCTCGAAAAAAAAAACGCGTGATTTCTAGATTGACTACGTGATAAAAACCTAAGCCCCCCCCCCCCGTTGTGACCAGTGGTATTTTGATGACCCCCCCCCCCCTGAACAGGTCACGTAGTATGGGTACGTTCTAATGTCCGTTGCAATGTATACCCAGCTGCTGAAAATGCCCTCTCCGACTCAACACTCAACACTGGTTGGCAGCAGCGTCACTAAGCAATTATATGCAAACTGCAAAAATTTTCCCCTTGTTCCTCCACACTCAAATATATCCATTTCCTTTTTTATGACTGACTCTAATTTATCTAAACTGTATCCATACACGTGAAAAATGACTTTTAGATACTCTCAGAGTCTCTTCTAATTCCTCTTGAAGTGACGTACCTATTAGTTTGTGACGTAGAAAGAGGCAAGTCATCTTCGTTTTCTGTGTTTGCTACTGTGGTATTAATCACGGTACCAGAAGTTGAGTGTAGTGGTTTACAATGTTATCGTTTGATTATATTTTTAATATCTTTCCGTACGAGATATTTGCTAGGCAATTGGAAAGTTTCATTGACTTCCCATAGCTCCAAGTACTTTTGAAAATTATTCGGATTTTTTAAATATAACAGCGCTGCAGTTGCATTTATGCGACGCTCGAAGATACGATTGTTCATCGAAGAGACCAACTTTTCCGAGATTTTTTAGGTCTTTTAGCTTTCGAATCATGAAATGTATTGTAGGTATATGTTCTGCACTTACTATATTATATTATCTGTCCCGCTCGTCATCCGTCGCTAATATTCGTAAATAGTCGGAATAGTTTTCTTTCATCGATCGACACTCCCGCCCGACCGTCAGTCAGCCAGCGCACCAATCGCGCCCCGAGTGGACGTGTGCAGCGTCGCTAACTGCTGTCGCCCAATCCCGTCGGTCTCGATCGGGATCTCGTCATATTATGCTTCGGGATTGTCACGAGATCTCGCGAGATCGAGATCCAGCGAGATCGGGATTGCATTCCCTACATAAGCACCTCCCACGCGCACACTTCGTCTATTGTTATTATTTTGGAAATAAACTAAACGTATTCTATTTCAATGGATTGTGCTTTATAAACCGGCAGAGATATCCTCTACTAGCTAGGGTTTATAATAATATCCTTTCATGATTCTAACTAACTAGTACTCAATTAGTATTCAATTAACATTTTCAGAATATTTTTTTAATATATCAGACTGTTTTTTATATTTCTGATAATTTTCGGTAGTGTATTAAAAAAATTTACTCCAACATATTTATAATTGAATTGCCCCATTGTTTTTTTTAACTCCTTGTAACGTGTGCTTCTGTTGCTGCTCTTACCTTTATTATCTGAAAATTTATGTAATAATTACCCTTCAGTTATTACGGTTTTGATGAGGAAATATTTGTGAATATTTTTCATTTTAAATGTATGATGTAACTATTGATTTCCCTAAAATAAAACAAATATGAATGACGGTTCACAGAATATTCACACCGATAAACTTACAGAGTCTAAAATTTAAAAATAAATTGTATTATGCTATCTAATAAATTTAATTATTAATATAAATGTATTTTAACTGTCGTTGGTTGTATCATTTGTTACGTTAATATCCGAATATTTAACCGCAGCCATTGTCAACGTTGATTCACACACACATATGCAAATATAGATGAGATAACGCATTCACCACCAACACCTAGACAAACCTCATTCCAAAAACTCGGGCATCCCTGCTAATTCACCAAACGTGGCGAATCACTTGGCGCGACATATGGCAAACTTATCTTTCACTCTCACCGTTGTCATTATAGTGCGTGTGGTCAGTGGCGTAGCGTGGGTTTCGGCCGCCCGGAGCGGAGGAAAATTTTGCCGCCCCCCCCCCCCCCTCCAACATAGGTACTTCTTCCGCAGATTTTCAAGCGCTGACCGGGGGGGGGGGGTAGATATTTTATATTTTTTCATGCCGATTTTTATAATTCCATGTGCCGAGTACTCTATCAATAAAATCATGCTTATAAATTCTACTAATAAATTATATATAACTGCTCTCTAGAGGCACTTACATTCTGAACACAAGGAAGGTTTTAATTAAATCTGTATGGAGTGAATTGAAACTACACTCAGAACATGAAAAGGGTTTTTCTTTGATTCTGCCGGCACTTACATTCAGAACACGAAACTGGTTTTAATTAAATCTGTATGTGGTGAATCAATACTACACTCAGAACATCGGGGCGTAGGAAAATTTCGCCGCCCACTTATTTGGGTACTTCAAGCGGCGGGGGGATGGGGGGTAGGGTTGTATTCGGAAATCCCATTTTAGTATTACGACCTAATTATATACGAGCCGGATTTTTTAAAAATCACATTTGGCGAGTATTCTTCCAACGAAAATCATGTTTATAAATTCTACTCCAAAATTGATTTATTGATACTGCGTTAGAGTCCCCAAATAATAGTTACACACGCAACAAACAATTTCTCAGAATTTTACAACTTGAAGTGAAATATCACAAAACTGCGCTATATAAATTCTACAATAATCATTACCTGTATTAATATATCATTCTACAATAATCATTACCTGTGACTAGTTCATATTAACTTGCTCCGTACTAAAGTGTATTTTAAAATCTATAACGCTCAAATTAAAAAGTTACTTGGAGTGTTACGTGTTCGTACTACAAAGTTCTAAAATATTTTTATAATATCTGAGTGATTTAAAGTTCCTTCCGAATTTAATCAGCAAAACTATAAAAGTACAATTTGTTTTAACGCGGGTAGTACGAAAAAAAACATTAATTCAAGATGCATTGCCGAGTGTGCTCAGTAACTCTACGTACTGATGAGTTAAAATTCACGTGTGCCGCATGCAAAGGCGCATTTCATTTGGCTTGGGGAGGTATTATTGAGAACACATATCGTCGACTTAATCAAGAACGGCGATCCCAACAAGTGTGCAAGCAATGCAATACAGCCAAGCCCGGCGCTGCTAGCCCGTTGCAGACAATCAGTGATACTGAACCTTTGGAGCAGATTAAAAAAGTTACTGATATTAGTGCAGCGCTCGCCGCTCAGACACCGACAAATCTTAAAGATATTCAAGATCTCGTCATGAACAAGACGTCTAATCTGGAAAAAACACAAAATGATATTCTAGACCAGAATAACAAAATACTTGAAAGTATTCAATTTATGAGTTCTCAATATGAGGATTTCATGGCTAGAATCCGTGACATCGAACTAAAGAATGATGAACTCACTAAAAAGAACTCAACCTTGGAAGCTAGGATTTATGTCTTGGAAAAATGTGTGGACATGCAGGAAAGGGAACTCAAAGCGAACAACATAGAAATAAGAGGCATCCCAGAAATCAAAGGAGAAAATCTGCAAGACGTTTTTTTCAATATCTGCAAAACAACAAAGTCCTCCACTGATACAAAGGACATCGATTCCATTCATCGCGCAGCAAAAAAAAACAACAATAGTCATCCGAGAGAAATCATTGTTAAATTCAAAACGAACATAGCAAGAGAACACCTCTTAACAGACGTAAAAACTTTCAACAAAAACAAACAGAATCTAGAAGACAAATTAAACACCTCAAACATCGGTATAGCTGGTTCCTGCTCGCCGATCTTCATTTCAGAACAATTAACATTTCGCGGTAAACAGCTGTGGTACAAGACACGAACAGCGGCGAAGGAGAAACAATATCGCTTTTTTTGGATTAAACGGGGGCAGATTTATCTTCGTAAAAACGAGGGAACTAATGCCATTGTTATCTCAGACGAAAGCAAATTGGCTGCGCTTTGATAAATTTGAATTAATGGCTATTCTTTCGAGGTATGTCTTGACCTGTGCATTTATGTCTCATATTTGTTTCATTTACTACCTTTCTGGATTTAATTTGTTATCACGCAGTTCCTGCTACCTTATTTTTATTATTATTATAGTTTTGGCTTCTTGCTATATCTTTTATAATACTATATCTAATTACATTATTTATACTATATTATTATATATTACTCATATGTGTATCATTTACTACCGTTTTCAAATTCATTTGATATCTCGCAATTCTTGCTACCGTTTTGTTTTTACTTCTTGCTATCTCATTCATAGTACTACATTTAACTACACCATTTATACTATATTATTTACATTAAGCACATTTACCATTGTAACTACATTTGGAATCGCATTTAATCATATATTACTCGGGAACCAACTTCTATACAACACACAACCAACACATACTTATGATTCAATTAAATTATGATACCGGAAATGATTCCGGCATAGATCTTAACATGAATGTCATTGATGATTTGAACAATCTAAATAACTATAAATGGTGTGCTTACGGAGTTAAAATTATTCACCAAAATATAAGAAGCATTTCTAATATTGACGATTTTTTAATTTTTCTGGATCAATTCAATTACCAATTCGATGTTATAATTTTATCGGAATGCTGGCTTAATAAAGATTACACCTCAAAAGTTATTCATAATTACTCTGAACACCACACAAACATATATCTTAATAAGTCTAGCGGAATCGTTGTATACATCAGAGACGGACTTCAATCTCAAGTTGATGAAATTTTCTTATCACAAGCCAACTGCCTGAAAATTGTTTTGAATAATAATCTATGCATTTTTTCAATATACAGATCACCCTCTTTTCAAAATATTGATACTTTTCTGAATTCACTCCAATCAATTATCAACAGCTCAAAAAACATAGAACGACAAATAATTATAGGTGACCTCAACATTAATACAATGACTGAATACCACCGCCAATCCAACGATTACCTATGTCTACTAACTGAAAATGGGTTCATTCAGACAATTATCAGCCCTACTCGTGAGCAGGGCAAGAGTAAATCTTGTCTTGACCACATCAACGTCAAAAAAATTAACCATGTTGACTCATTTGTCATTCACTCTACAATCTCAGATTACTATACAACAGCACTCTGCCTTAAAAACAAACCTCCTAATCCTGCTAAAATTAAACATGTTGCAAGAATAAACTATAATAGTTTAATTGAGGACTTGAGCTCAGAAAACTGGCAAAATGTTCTAGACCAATCTGATGCCGACTCATCGATGAATGAATTTATCACTAAAATACATTAATATATTTCTAAACATACAAGCAATAAACTTATACCGCATAAACAAATAAAACTTACGCCATGGATCACCCCTGGCCTTATCAAATCGATTAACATTAGGAACCAACTTCATGAAAAGGCGAATAGGTGCCCTGAGAATATTGTAGTACAAGCTCACTACAAAAAATATAGGAACTTTTGCAAGAAACTAATAAAATCGGCCAAATAAAATTATTATAAAAAATTCATTTACGAAAATAACTGTACTCCAAAACGTTTATGGGAAGCATTTCGCAATATAACTAAAACAAAAATAAATAAATCTTCCGAAATTAAATCACTGAACATAAATAACGTGAACACCTCAGACCCAAAAATCATTGCGAATTTTGCCAATAATTATTTTACGTCAGTGGGAGTCACACTTGCGAAAAAAATTCTCAACAATCTTAATTCAACAGAATCCGATCTTGCTAAGTTAACAATCTCCAATTTCGGTCATAAATTAGACAATATCCAAACAACTTCAAACGAAGTCATAAATATAATTGACGAACTCAAGTCATCGAATGCTTGTGGTCCTGATAACGTTTCATCAATTCTGCTAAAAAGTATTAAATCCTTCATAGCAACTCCAATCGCGTATATTTCCAATCTAAGCTTCAATTCAGGAAAATTTCCAAATCAGTTAAAACACTCTATTGTTATACTGCTTCACAAAAATGGAGATAAATCGCAGATACACAATAACCGGCCAATTTCTTTGCTCAATTCTATTTCGAAAATTATTGAGAAAATTGTAAAGAATCGTCTCAGTCATTACCTTGAAAAAAACAATATCCTTTCCAATAGACAGTATGGCTTCAGACCAGGATTGAGCACTGAAAATGCAATTACAAACCTGACGAAAATCATCTCCAACAATATCGATAGAGGAAGAAAATGCATTGCGCTCTTCTTGGATCTAGCCAAAGCGTTTGACACCATCTCACACAAAATTCTCTTGAAAAAACTACAGCGCATCGGCATTCAGGGTCAGCTACTTAAGTGGTTAGGTAGTTATATAGAAAATAGGAGCCAAAGAGTGAATATTAACGATACACTAAGCGATCCGGCTGATATTAACTTTGGTGTACCTCAAGGAAGCACTCTAGGACCACTTTTATTCAATATCTATATTAATGAATTATGTAATAGTTCATTTGCCGATCATATTATCACCTTTGCCGATGACACAGTATTATTATTTGAAGGCAAAAATTGGAATGAAGTTCATAATAATTCAGAAATTGGTATCAACAAGGTAAAACAATGGCTAGATAATAATCTTCTCACTCTCAACACTGACAAAACTAAATTCATTCGCTTCAGTGCAACTCAAGCGGGACAACCAAGAGAAACTCAAAGAATTATTATACACCATTGCAATGACCCAAACACTTGCAATTGCAATACCTTAGAATATGTGGATAGCATAAAATATCTAGGAATTATCGTAGACAAGAATCTGAGATGGAATGAACATATTGATTCAATCTCCACAAAGGTCAGAAAACTCACGCATCTTTTCATGGCTATTAGAAATATTCTATGCGCAAAAGATCTAAAACTAATGTACTATGCCATGTGCAACTCATTACTTGAATGCATCTTTAGGATGGGGAGGATGTACCAAATCAATACTAGACCCCTTAGCCAAAGCACAGAAATCACTTCTAAGGGTCATACTTAAAAAACCATTTAGATACCCCAGTAATGATTTATTCAAAGAGATAGGAGTTCTGGATGTGAGGCAACTATTTATAAGAAAAGTTATATTATACACACAAAAATATCGTCACCTCTTCCCCTCCGTAGAACATTATCACAACACCCGACATGCAGGGAGGAATCCAATAGTTCCACTTGCTACTATGACATCCCTTGCTCAAAGACAATATTCTTACCTAGGTCCAAAAATGTTCAACCTTATACCCGGTTCTTGGAAATTGAAAAGTGCAAGCGTCCTGCGTAAATTAGTCAATGATTGGATTCTGAACTTAGGGAGAGTCGAAAGTGAACGTATGCTGTATAACTGGTAAACAAAATCACTTAACTTTCCTGATCACTAGACCAAAATTCCTACCTCACTTCATTGAGTTCAATGTTTCGACATCCTTTCTGATGTTTTTATACATGGGATTTATGGTTATGCGCCCCTGAAGCCTGTCTGCTCCGTGTAGGTGTAGGTATATCACCGCTGTAAAGCGTTGACATGCACGTCGCACGTCGCTAACTCTGTGTGAAACTTGGTACCTTACAATTAATGATTTATAATAAATAAATAATACCTACATAACAAAACATGTATGGCGTAGGAAGTAATGCAATTTCACCAATGTTTTATTTATTTATTTATTTAAATACATGTTACATAATTAGACATTTACATAGAATTGGATACATTGAATCACCATACTAGGCGGCTGCCTGTTTCATGGTGACAATGGAGGATATTTACTTTAAGTGAAGTCTATTGTTAACATATGGAACTATTAGTAATGTAATGATGTTGAAAATTGGTAAAGTTATAATAAAAAACTAGTAAAGAGAAAAAGAATTGGGTAAGGATAAGTTTGTGAGAAGATACATATCCTTATTTTAAAATTTATATGTGTGAGTGCATACGCATACGTATATACAGGTGCACACATCCATACACACATAGGCATATACACACACACACTTACACATATATATGCGTCTAGGTACATGAATACATTAATATGTATATATACGGCCATGGACACAGTACCAACACATTTACACACAGTTGTAATTTTTTTTTTTTTTTTTTTTGAAGTGTATGAAGGTGTAATTAGAATGGAGCTTGAGTATTTGCAGTAAGTATCTTTCCAAATAGTATTGAGATATATGTTAATAAAAGAGGTGTTGTTTTCTAACATGGTGACAGAATATAATTATTTATTAATGTTGGAATAACTGTACTCATGCTGCTTTTGTAGGTTTATTATAATATTTTTATTAAGTTTATGTGTATGTTTCTTTCTTATCTTTTTTTTTTAAATTATATTATTGTAAAACTACATTGTTGTAAAACTTTGTTGTAAAACTGCACATCTCGATACAGGAATGCCCTAGTGAGATGTGCAGCTTATTGCTATATATATTTCTTATTTTATAAATAGATAAATGAATACAATGTAAATATGTACAATAAATAATTCAGGCATATACTCTTTCTATTATTGAAAAGTTTTGATTCATTGTAACAGTTATTAAAAAAAAAAAACATACAAATACAAGATAATACAAAAAATGGAAACAAAAAAGATTACAAAAGGCATAGCCTGTTCGACAATATACGTTGGTATAATTCTATTTTTTAACATATTAATGAAGTGATTTTAAATTAAAACATCATAATATTATAAAGCATTACTTTTATAAGAAAAATTATGTCAAATTGAGCTATAAGCGGGGTAAAAACATAAAATATGACATTAAATATGATAATTAACCGATGAATATGGAAGTTTAACCTCTCATATCGGGGATGTTCCGAAGGTTAGAAAATTTCCGTTTTGCATTAAAATCATTTTGCATTTGCAAAAACCGTTTTTAATTTTGAATAAATTGAATGACAAATAACCCAAAAACATTAGTAATAAAACATTATTATATCTTACGTTTTGTTTTCTTTTAACTATTAATAATTAATAACTATTTTAGTATGTGAAACAGGTTATAAACACTGTCATTGTCACTCATCAGAAGGTCAGTAAGCGCCTTTTTGAAAGTGAGATATTTGTCTTTGGACTTTATTTCAAATGATAAATTATTAAAAATTTTAGGTGCAAGAAAGTTGAACTGGGACTGGGCCATTGAAGTTTTTGTTGTTGGAATAATATAATTCGATAGGTTTGAATATCTTGTGTTGTATTTTGAATTTATTTTTTTTTTTTTTGTAAATTTGAATTTAAAATAAGAGGTAATATTTTTTACATATATGGATTTTACATTAAGAACTTTGAAGTCTTTAAATAGGTCTTTCGTGGGGTGTATATAATGAACTCTGTAAATAGTCCGTATTATTAATTTTTGGGCTTTTATTAATGGATCTAATACAGTTTTGGAGCATCCTCCCCAGATAATTATACCGTACGATAAGATTGACTGACACAGGGAAAAATATACTGTTCTCATTGTATTTTTTTGTAGTATATTGCGCAATGATCTAAAGATATAAGCCAGTTTCCTTATACGGCTTGTGACGTTAATTACATGTTCTTCCCATCGCAGTTTGTTATCGATTATTACGCCTAAGTATCTGATGGAGTCTACTCTTTCCAATGGATTGCATAAACAGCTGGATATATTACTACAAGAATGTATTTTTAATACATGATTACTTGAGGGTTGACTTGGATTATTTGTACTGAATGTTAGGTATTTTGTTTTGGTTATGTTTAGCGTTAGTAAATTATCATCCAGCCATTGTTTAACATTTTGTAAAATTAGTTCCGCTTTATGAAAAGTTTCTACCCATGTTTTACTTTTTAGTATCAGGGCAGTATCATCGGCAAAGGTGATTATGTTGCCATCAATTTCTAATCTACATAAATCATTAATGTATATGAGAAAAAGTATTGGACCGAGTACACTGCCCTGTGGTACACCAAAATTGATTCTGATAGGTTGAGACGATTTGTATGATGGTAACTTAACAAATTGCTTTCTGTCTGTTAGGTAAGATTTGAACCAATCAAATGCCTTATTCTTTATTCCAATTTTATGAAGCTTAGCTAGGAGGATTCGACGAGAGACTGTGTCAAATGCCTTGGCTAAGTCTAGAAATATTGCCAGACATTTATCACCTTTGTCTAGGGCTTCTGTTATGTGTGATGTTAATTCTAGAATAGCTGAATCTGTGCTGAGCCCTTCTCTGAACCCATGCTGGTTAGGCGAGAGAATATTGTATTTTGTAAGATAGTCAGTAAGTCTTTTTTTTACGATTTTTTCTATGATTTTGGAGAGTGATGATAAAATGGAGATAGGTCTATAGTTTGATATCTCAGTAGGAGTTCCAGACTTAAAAATTGGTTGGACCAAAGCAAGTTTGAGTTTGTACGGAAATATACCTTTGTCGAGACTGAGGTTAATGATATGTTCCAGTGGTAGATTTATAAAAGGTTCAATAATTTTGAGTATATTTGAGGATATTTTGTCATGATTACATGAATGGGAGGGCTTTAGTTGTAATGTAGCACTAAATTTGGTACTATTTTATTATATTATATTATATTCATAGTTTATATTTCTATCTATATTTATAGTTATTGTTTTTATATTTTAGCAGGAGTAGTTCAAGACACAAGCGCGGTGTATATTCATACTGTCGTACTTATAATATAATACTGTATAAAACATGTTTTAAATCAGTGAAAATAATTTGTAGCTACAAAAATTCAAATAAAAAAAAAAAATCATATAGATTATTACGTTCGTTATTATATCTAATATTGTAAATTTTAATATAGTTTCTCCTATAAGTGTACTTGTATTAAAAGTTCAAACTCCTAAACACATAACCTAACATAATTTCATTTATTTATGTTGTAAATCTTTTGTAATTCCTCCATCTTGTTCTTTTAATTCCTCCATATTGTAAATCTGAATGTATTATACATATGTTACCAGATTAATTCGGTAAATCCGATTATAATATTTACTACTTTGTCACAAAAAATGTATGTGTACTTATATTTATATATTTTATATACTTTTTCTTTATTACACACCTTAGCTTCAGAGAAAAATGAAATTTTCAGTTTTTTTTGTTTTTGTTATGTAATTATGTACATTTCAGGTATAATATGAACTAAACATGTCAATTTGTCTGTCCTGGAACGGGAAACTTTCCTAGTTGGACAGGCAAAGCTTCCTAATTGTAATTTGTACTTTCTTTTGTATATATAATAAATAAACAAATAAATACTACGTTATTATTATGTAACTCAAATGTAAAACTTCACTCGATGTACGATGAATCTGCAACTCGTTATTTAATTTATCGCTGTATTCTGACACAAAACCAGTTTGAATGCGGTGAATTAAATCTACACTCAGAACATGAAAATGGTTTTACTTTGATTCTGGCATTAAATAAATAGTCTGCAAATAGAATTTTATAACTGCACATCGAATAACAGAATGCTTTCCTTTGAAATGTGTCAGCAGATGAATCCAACTGGAAGTTTACATTCTGTACTGGTTTAAATTAAATCTGTACCTGGCGAATTTAAACTACACTCAGAACATGAAAATGGTTTTACTTTGATTCTTGCAGCACTTACATAGTCTGCAAATAGAATATTATAACTGAACTTCAAATAACTTCAAACTTCACTGAGTGGTTGGCTAAGGGACACGGAAGCTAAGTGTAGTTTATGGTCAGACCGAAAGCCATTCACATTTTTTGTTGGTACTTGCCAATTAATAATAATAATAATAAAACGTTAAATATAAACGTTAAATATTACACCTTTAAATTTATATGACGAGAATGCCAACATTCTTATAAATACTAACCAGGAATTATTAGATTCCTGGTCAAATAAAATTATTCACGCAAAACACTTCAATTATCTCAACCAAACGTATGTTGACAAACTTTCGTCAAACAAATGGTTGAGTATTGGAGAGTTGAGCGCAGAAATAGAAGGATTTATGCTTGCCATTCAAGATAGAGTCATTAATACTAAAAATTATAGAAAGCATATAATCAAAGATATAAATCAAATTGATGATTTATGTAGAAAATGTTTGGCTTTTCCCGAAACTATAGAACATATTATATCGGGATGTTCTATATTAGCGCCTTCCGAGTATACATTTAGGCACAATCAGGTTTTAAAAATAATTCACCAAAGTTTGGTAATTAAACATAACTTGATTGATTGCCGTAATGTAGTACCATATTATGAATATGAACCAAATTCATTTATAGAAAATGAATTTTATAAAATATATTATGATAAAACTATACTAACAGACAGAACAATTAGTCATAATAGACCTGATATAGTTTTACATGACAAAATTAAAAAAATAACTTATATCATTGATGTAGCTATTCCAAATTCCTGTAATATTCAAAAAACTGTTTCTGAAAAAATTAGAAAATACACAGATTTAGGAAATGAGATTAAAAGAATTTGGCATTCTCGGACTATAAAAATATTACCATTTGTTATTTCGGCCACTGGCATAATACCTAGGAATCTGATTCAAAATTTAAGCATATTAGATTTGTCAAAGAATTTGTATATAAAAATGCAAAAAGCAGTAATTTTAAATACATGTAGGATTACAAAATATTTTTTAAATATTTATATTGAGGGATCAGTAGGATTTATAGGTTCAATTAGAAATGCCACAGAGCCGAACCCTCTGATATGAAAATATCTGGAGTCGGTGAATTATATTCCCATTTGGTCTCTAGTAGGTTGACATGTTGTTCTTGTATTGTTTTGTATTTATAATACTTATATAGTGCAATTGCATAACGTGGATTCACTAGATGATCATTTGGGGAAGTGTATGAAAGGGTTTAGTTTTTCCTTTTTTTTTTTTTTTTTTTTTTTTTTTTTTTTTTTTTTTTTTTTTTTTTTTTTTTTTTTTTTTTTTTTTTTTTTTTTTGGGGGGAAAATTTAACCCGGACATTTAAATCTGGTGCGTAAAAAATTGTTATAGAGAATACATCAATACAAAGAAGCTTTGACTGTCCAACTAGGAAGGTCTCCCGTTCTAGGACAGTCAAATGACAAACATTTTGATAGGCGTACATTTAATTTAGAAATTACCAATTTGGGACACAAATCAACAAATCATCGCCAAAAAACTTTATCTTATTTACTAAAGTTCAGGCAAAAATATTTAATTATTTATAATGTATGCATAATTTAATTATTTACTAATTTAGTTATTATTAATTATTTATAATTATGCACAAGTGTCCTTTACGTACATGTTTTTTTTTTCAATATAGAAAAAAGAAAGAAATGTAAAATTATAAGTTTACTTGTAAATAAACCAAAAGAAAAATAATACATATTACCAAAATAAAAATAATACATTCTACCAAAAGAAAAATAATACATAAGAAAAATAATACCTATTAATTATAAATAAACCAAAAGAAAAATAATACATATAATTACAAAGTTATTGAAAGCAGTGAAGAAGAAGCAAACAGAAAATACTTGTATATGGTGACCTTGTTAAAAAAAACGTACTGCTAAATTGTTTAATTAGTACAGCTTTATACTTCAGTAGAGGCATACAAAAAATATCAGAATCGTTAGCATAAAAGGTTTTCAAAAATGTTTAAAGTGTTTTCCAATCGTACTTTAAAGAACTTAATCAGCCATTACAATAAACTAAATCCGAAAGAAGCCTCGTAAGCAAAACATCTTACACAAATGCAGACTCTCAATTAATTTTACAAAAGATTCTCAATTAATTTGTTCCAGCAAGAAAAGTGGCAGAACCATCAGATAAGCTACCATGTGACAGAGTTGAATGAGTAAATTTTTTGGTTTTTTGTTAAAATTAGTTTTGTTATTTTTGAATACAAGAAGAATAATATACAGGTAGACAGTAAGAAAAAAACAAAAGACATTAATTGAGAAAAAAATAGAGGCGCTGTAATATATAATTATCAGATAATATTTTTTAGTAATATTTCAGACTCCGTCCTGCCCAAATCTAGTAACCATTTTGTAATTTTTTGGCTGAAGGATGACACTTTACACAATTTTAGTTGAGAAGGGATTTTGTTATACAATTTCGGTCCCAGGTATGAGAAATGAGAATATCATTTGATAAGCCGCTGTGTTGCTTGTTGGAATAGAAAGGTCATTTCTGCCCTTACTTCTGGTTTGATGTTTGTGTTCGACTTTTTTCATTTTATATTTATTTTTATGAGCATAAATTATTATCTTTTTAATGTAACACTGTCGAACATCTAGTACATTAAATTCCCTGAAGAGAGCGTCGCTCGAATATCTGAAAGGTTTCTTCATTATAACACGTAAAATAGATTTCTGTGCCTTCAATAACGAGTTTAATATTGTTTTCCCTGCACCCCCCCACCCAATACATCCGTATGTTATGATCGAGTTGCATAGCCCGTAATATATCTTTTTTAAGTAGTGTGTTTTTAAAATTTCCCGCAATGAAATAAATATATGAATAAGTGTACGCACTCTTTTTGCTACATTTTCTATTTGGTATTTCCATTTTAGGTTATTGTCAACTATAACGCCTAGATATTTGATAAATTTAACACACTCAAGAGTTTCACATTTACACGGAGAGTTACTATTTCCGAGGCTACAATTAATTTTATGTATTATGAGGTGGTGAAGTGTTTTGGGTTGTCCTGCAATAGTAGCGCTGAATGTTAGGTATTTGGTTTTTGATATGTTTAATGTAAGCAAATTACTGTCCAGCCACTGTTTAACTATGTTAATACCGATGTTCGCAAGGTGGTGCGTTTCTTTCCAATCCTCTCCTTCAAATAACATGACGGTGTCATCTGCGAACGTAATGATTTTCCCACCTATATGTTGATTACATAGTTCGTTGATATATATAATAAAGAGAAGGGGCCCTAGTGTACTTCCTTGTGGCACTCCAAAGTTATTTTCTATTGAAGTACTAGTAGTCTCATTAATTTTTGTTTGCTGGAATCTCTTAGAAATATAACTTTGTATCCATTGAAAACTTTTTCCTGTTATCCCTATATTTTGCAGTCTCTGTAAAAGTATTTTATGTGATATTGTATCGAAAGCCTTGGCCAGGTCCAGGAACAGGGCAATGGTTTTCTTGCCACGGTTCATATTTCCTGCAATAGTTTCCGTGAGACATGCGATGGCATCATCTGTTCCTTTACCAGATCGAAAACCGTATTGGTTGGGCTTAGAATTTTGTTATGCTCCATATATTCACTCAACCTTGATTTGAAAATCTTTTCAATAACTTTAGATATTGCGCTTAACAGTGATATTGGCCTATAGTTTTCTACAAGAAATTTTGGTCCATTTTTGTGAATTGGGATAATTATTGATCTTTTTAAATGATCAGGAAATATTCCCGAAGCAAAGCTTAAGTTGTAGATATATGCAAGCGGTGTAGAAATCTGAGATTTAATTTTTTTTAATATGTATGTATTTAGACTATCTGGACCCTTTGCATGTGTAGTTTTAAGACTGTTGATTATTTTTATGATCTCTTCTGTAGTAGTTGGTTTAATTTCAAATGAGCAACTTGGATCGTTTGTTTTAATTGCCGACGCTAAACTGTCTTCCGTTTTCTGGGTATTTTTAAAAATATTATTCGCTAGCTTAGAGCCCACAGATGCAAAATATCGATTAGTATGACATGCAATTGTTTGAGGGTCAGTTATAGTCAAATTTCCGATTTTTAATTCATTTATAGGTGTACCTGTATTTCGTTTAGTTTTTGTTATGTCTCTAACAACGTTCCACAAATTTTTGCTGGAATTGTCCTTATCGATTAAAGATTTATAGTAACGCTCTTTACATTTGCGAATGACGTTTTTACATACGTTTCGGTATCGGTAATAGTTTTGCTGTTTAGTAATATTCAATGGGTCCTGTTTTGCTATTTTATGAAGATGGTTCCTTTTATGTATAGATTTAACAATGCCGTTACTAATCCACGGGGTGAGTTGTAGTTTACTGTGTGGAATGTGTTTTATTGTTGAGTGTTTCGTAATGTATGCATTGATTTCATTGATGAAATAGTTTAGAGCATTGTTAACTTCAGTTTCTTTATAAATAAATTCCCAATTTTTTTTACCAAGATCATTTAATAAAGCCTCAAAGTCTATAACCAATTTATTTTATTTTTTATTTTTTTGTGCATTGAGTTTGGGATACTGATTGCAATGGTGTAGTGGTCAGTAATTGTATTATGCATAACAAATGCAATTGAGTTTGTTATTTTTCTAGTGAATATATGATCCAAGCACGAGCTTGAAGTACCTTGTACCCTAGTTGGGGAATTAATATTAGAGATAAAGTTACTTTCCGACATAGCACATAAAAAGTCATCACACTGTCTATGCTTTACTTCACCTATTGTATTTATATTCATGTCCCCGATTAGCAAGTATCGCGGAATATTCTTAGTTTTTTTTATCTCTACAATGAGACTCTCCAGAAAAGCTTGGATGTCATTGAACGATGGTGATCTGTAGATAGCTAATATACCTAAAGTCTTATTTATGTTGATTTTTAAGCAATTACATTGGCTTATGTGTATTTCTTGAACTTGAGAATTTAATGTGACGTCAATATAAACTACCACTCCGCTATTTTGGTTAATATGTGTAGTTGTATGGTATTCATTATAGCCTGCAATTTGTTTGGCTGTATAAGATTCACTTAATCTGCATTCTGTGAAAATTATTACATGAAACTTTACAACAGTTTTTATTTCTTCCATAAATATAAGAAAGTCATCCAAATTTTCCATAGTTCTAATATTCTGATGTATAATATTAAATTTATTAGATCCCCATTCGAATTGCATAATTTTATCTTTATCTTGGCAGATTATTTCAGTAATCGGCATTATGATACTATCGATTTCATTATGCTCTTTTATTATCATTATAATTAAAATTTATGTATACTGTAAATATCACAAGGTAATTTGGACTCATTATTATAAGATAATAAAATATGGTATATCAATGCAAGTGAATACATGGATTGCATGGACAATCCTGTGTGAGTACTTGCAAATGCAGAAGGAATTAAATTTAAGGGTAAAATTGCTATGTGGTAAGATAATTGTAAGGTAGAGTGGAGTATTAAAGGATACAGTTTGTCGCCTATTTCTGGAGCAGTATCTTCCTCTTTTGCATTAGTATTGGCCATTTGTTTGTTTTCCTCTGGTTTCGTCCTATTCAGTCACAGTGTAAGAAGGGTATTTTCTGATGTGATGAGTATAGCTCTCGATTCAGGGGTTTGACGTATATACACTCGTCCCGTTTTTATCCATACGTATGCGAGTTTTTTCTCTGTTGCCGTCTTCTTCGCTAGGTAGAATAATCTTTTATTTGTAGATGTTAGGTGCTCCGAAATAAATACAGGGGTTCGAGGTCCGGAAAGGCCAATGGAGCTGGTGTTAAGTTTATCTTCCCTCGATACTGCATTCATGTTGTACTTTTTTGTACAGTTTAAAAAATCGTTTCTTAAATGTACATGTTTGAACCTTACGATTATTGGTCTGGTTTTTGTTGGCGTGGTTCTGCCCGGAGCTCTAAAAGTGGTCTCGATGTCATTTTTGGTGGTGGTTGTGTTGATCTCTTTGCTAATGTTGAACAGTATATTTTGTATATTTTCACCTTCAATTTCTGGTACTCCTCTTATTTCAATATCGAAATTTTTTTGTTGTCTTTCTTGTTCTTCGATTTTGGCCTCAAGTGTTATTAGTTTAACTTCCAGTTCAGAATTTTTTTTTTGGATCATATCAATATTTTTCATTTTTTCGATTGTTTTTTTCAAATTCTCCTCAAAACCTTCCATTTTTGTGTTCAAAAAAGTTATTGAGGTCTTAAATTCTTTAAACTCATTAAATAATTCTGCCACTTTAGACTGCATGTTCTTAAAACCTAGTAGTTCTGTTTTGATAATGCGGAGTTCATCCATAATTAGTTGTTGTGTGTCTCCTGGAGATGAGCCTGGTTTACTACCGCTGTCCGCAGTCGCAGAGTTCTCTTTGCTAGATGTAGAAGTAGAGTAGTTTTCTCCATATTTATTTTGAATTTTATAGATTATATTCACTGTTATATTTTGTGGAACAAATAAGGAAAGTAATCACTGTCACTTATTATTGTTGTATGTTCCAGTATGTATTTTGGAACTAGGATTTAGATTTTTGTTTAATGTATTTTTATAGTTAGGTGCACTCGTAAACACAAATAAATTATTTCATTAAATGCACTGTAAATCACTGCTGCGATTATGCCACTTGTGAAAAAGTATGATTCAATTTTAATTTAACTTTTTCTAATTATTTGCGGAGCAAAGGTAAAGCAACTGTCAGGCAGGTAGTGTTGTTGATTTGAGATTTATTGTATTTCTTATGTTCTCTATTTTATACAGGTGCTTGCAGGTTTTTTTGCAGATGCAATTCCGCGTCATGGAGTCTCATGAATGAGTTTTTCTTTTGCCCTGTTTAATTTATCTTTGTCTTACTAACCTATTTTTTGCATTTTGTTTATCCTGTTAAGCACTTGCATACTGCTTACTAACAACGTATGCATGGACACTGGAGGTCTAGATTCGTTCAAAATAAATAAATGTAGCTTCGTTTAATCAAAAAAATTAGAATCTTGCGAGAGCCTTGAAGGAGTAACCATCAGTTACTTATAGCAGGGCGGGTAAGAGGTGGATTACCTCCACTGAACTTCAAATAAGAGGATGTTTTCCTTTGAAATGTGTCAACATACAGATGAATATACATCTGGAAATTTACGTTCTCAACACAAAATGGGTTTGAATTAAGTCTGCATGCGGCGAATTAAAAGTACACTCAGAACATGATAATGGTTTTCCTCTGATTCTGGCAGCAGGTACAGGATACAGAGTCTGCAACTAGAATTTTATAACTATACTTCGAATAAGATAATATTTTCCTTTGAATCGTGTCAGCAGATGAATCCTCAAAAGGAATTTTACATTCTGAAAACTGGTTTAACCCTGATGGATTGGCTCAAAAATACACGCCTGCGAATATTCGAATTAAAGTACCTAATAGAATAAACTTAAAATTGTAAATACAGATTCCTTTTTTTTAAATTGTAATAAAACTGTATCTTAACTATTTATCGCAATCACAAGTTTATTTTAATTAAATGTGTGGGACATAATTTCACAATTATATTTCAAAATCAAATGTGTGGGACAATTTGTGTCTCCTGTGATTAGACGGGTTAAATTAAATCTATATTTGGCGAATAGAATATGAAAATGGTTTCTCTTTGATATTGTCAGCACATATGTACATAGTCTGCAACTAGAATTTTATAACTGCACTTCGATTAAAATAATGGTCTCTTTCGAAATGTATTAGCAGATGAATACATAAATGAAATTAAATCGTTAATACATTCTGAACACAATTCTGGTTTTAATTAAGAGTGAATCTGTTTGCGAGTTATCAGCTTTAATTAGTATTACTCCCATAACATGCGTACGGTTTTCCTACGAATTGCGAAATTTGCAGCTTAAAAAAAAATCATTATTGATATTTTAAATAAATAATAATAAAAATTGTTGGATTCGTAAACGAAAGTATCGTATAACATTTTTTAATAATGATTTGAAATGGTTTAAATATTTCCAAGATAATATTATTATTTATTGTGAAAATTTGCCGCCCCCCTTAAAAGTGCCGAGAGAAAAACCTTCATAGAATTTATAAGGATTTTCATCATTTATTTAAAAAAAAAAACTGATTTGTTTTTGGATAAGTTTTAAGATTTTCACGGCCAAAAGCATTTTCGTTATTTGTTATTGGGGTGTTATGCCGTGTTGCGCTACCTCCTTCTTTAGCCAACGTTTTGGACATCGTTGCAGTGTCCATCATCAGGGCAGATCCGGCAGATCCGGTAGATGTGTAATTTTTAGTCGTGAAGTGTGTGCTTATTTACCTCGAAGCGATACCGTGTCGCCAGCACCACTAACTTTCACCAGTACAAAATAATCGTGACAAGCAGTGGCGTCAACGCCGCGGAACGGAATAGAAAGTTCATTAAAACGTGGTATTTATGCTAGCCAGGGGCAAGTCCGTTTGCGAGATGCCGACGGAAGTGACTCCATCTCTTAATGAAATCTAAAATTAGAAAATTACAATGGTTAACTTTCACCAGTACAAAATACTCTTGACAAGCAGTGGCGTCATCGCCGCGGAACGGAATAGAAAGTTCATTAAAACGTGGTATTTAAGCTAGTCAGGGGCAAGTCCGTTTGCGAGACGCCGAACGAAGTGGCTCCATCTCTTAATGAAATCTAAAATTAGAAATCACAAAGGTAAGAATTTAAGATATAGAATTACAATGGTTAAAGCGAATTTAGTCAATATTAAACAAAATGGTTTACCACGAGCTAGCATTACTGTATACTTAGACATGGTTTTTTGCTCTATTAATATTAAATGAATTTTACTAGAATTAGAATTACACTGGTTAAAGCGAATTTAGTCAATATAAAGTTATAGCACAAAATGGTTTACTACGAGCTGGCATTACTGTATACTTAGACATGTTTTTTTGCGTTTAGCTTTGGTGTAGCCGTCAATCACCGGATACCAAGAGCTATTGAGCTTAGCTCCGTCGTCTCTATTAATATTAAAAGGATTTTTGTAGATTTCAATTGCCTCCGTAATTAGGCGTGCTCTATAAGTTTTGGGTCTTCCCAAAACCTCAGGAACAAATCCAAAGTAATGGCCGGTTTCGATTAAGTGCTCAGCGATTGCCGATTTATCAGGGTGGCCGAGTTTGCAAGCACGAAAGTGTTCTGCTATCCTTTTGGAGATCGTCCGCTCTGTTTGGCCTACATAAACCTTGTCACATCCGGAACAGCTGAGTTTATACACTCCATCTGCTTCCAGAGGAAACTTAGTCTTTGCAGACCTCAGTAGGTCTTGAATTTTAGTTGTGGCACCGAAGACAGTCTTGATGCTATCTTTTCTCAACAGCCTGGCGATTCTGTCTGTCACATTGTGAACGTAAGGCAGGAAAGCGCAGCCTTTTAACTCTTGTTTAGCTCTGTCTTCTTTTGGTGTAGATTTGGCTCTTATGATTTGCCTTGTCTGACTTGCTGGGTAACCGTTGCGTTCCAGTGCATCGGTCAGCTTTGTAAGTTCTGCTCCAATATTAGTTTCTTCACATATTCTGGTCGCTCGCGTTACCAACGTATGGATAAGTCCTCTCTTCTGCGCTGGGTGGTGATGCGAATCAGCATGCAGATACCGATTTGTGTGCGTTGGTTTTCTATATACAGTGTGTCCTAGATTACCATCTTCTTTTCGCATCACCTCCACATCTAGAAAGGGCAGGATTTTTGCATCGTTTTCCACTTCCATTGTGAACTTGATTTTACTATGGAGTGAATTAAGATGATTCAGAAATTCATTCAGTTTCTCTGTTCCATGAGGCCAGATGGCGAAGACATCGTCAACATAACGCCACCATACCTTGGGAACAGCTGAAGCTGTGTCGAGTGCCACTTCTTCAAACTTCTCCATAAAAAAGTTGGCAAGTACTGGCGACAACGGACTGCCCATCGCAACTCCTTCCACTTGCTCAAAAAGTTCACCCTGGAATGCAAAATATCCCGTTTTGAGACAAAAAGACTTTTTTTTCAAAAAGTTTGCAAATGTCGTCCTCATAGATCTCCCTGAGCATTGTCATGGAGTCTTCTAGAGGCACAATTGTAAAAAGGGACACTACATCAAAACTGACTAGGATATCGCCTTCCTCAGTCTTGACCTTTTTAAGCTTATTGATCAGATCTGTGGAATCCTTGATCCAAGATTCAGTTTTACCAGTTTGCATCTGCAGTAGTCTAGAGAGGTATTGGGACAGTTTGTAAGTAGGTGCACCAATAGCACTGACAATCGGTCTCATTGGGATATCCTTTTTGTGTATTTTTGGAAGACCGTATAGGGCAGGAGTTCTGGAGGCTTTTACGAAAAGCCCAGATCGATCCTCTTTCCTAATACTGGAAGCTTTAACTAGCTCTCTTGTCTTCAGGTCAATCTTATTGGTGGGATTGTTTTTAATTTTCTTGTAAGTGCCGGCATCGCACAGGAGGTCTTCCATCTTCTTAATGTAGTCTACCGTATTAATCACCACAGTGGCATTACCTTTGTCGGCAGGCAGAACTAAGATGTCCTCATTGGCGCGCAATTTTTTTATGGCCGCAAATTCTCCTTTTGTGATGTTTGGGCGGGGTATTTCAGCCCTTTTCAAAATATGGCAAGTCTCTTGTCGTATGTCCTCTGCTTACGACTCTGACATTTTGTGGACTTTCATCATTGTTTGTAGTGCTGTCTCCACACCACATATGATAGATTCCACAGGTATCTTTTTGGGGGCAACTGCGTAGTTCATCCCCTTGGCAAGCACAGAAGTTGCGTCTGGGTTCAGCGCAAGGGACGAAATGTTAATAACAACTTTATTATGATCAAGTTGTTTTCGATCACCTTTTTTATCTTGATTGAGCCTCTCAAACTTGTGTTTATGTCTCGCATCTGTTGACTGCTTACTTCTTTGTGCTTGTTGGTAAGTCATATTGTCAATTTTCTTCCAGTCTTCTTCGATAAGCATTGCACTTAGATGTAGGTGTAAATCGAAAAGGTCCCGAGATGTTCCATCCAGTTCGCTGCGTACGTTATGGATTCTTTCCCTTAGTAGCGCTGCTTCTGCTCTTTGGAAAACTCTCTCGGCTTTCCGGGATGTGATATGTCTTTGTATTCGGATGTGTACTGGTACGACCGATTCCTCCTTACATCTTTTGAGGAAAGCCAGGCTGCCCAGTAAAAGGTTCCTTCGTTTCCTCAGATTCTCCAATCGGCGCACCATTGTATGAACTTCCTCCCCATAGAGGTTAGTCAGATAAGTTTTAAGATTTTCACGGCCAAAAGCATTTTCGTTATTTGTTATTGGGGTGTTAAGCCGTGTTGCGCTACCTCCTTCTTTAGCCAACGTTTCGGACATCGTTGCAGTGTCCATCATCAGGGCAGATCCGGTAGATGTGAAATTTTTAGTCGTGAAGTGTGTGCTTATTTACCTCGAAGCGATACCGTGTCGCCAGCACCACTAACTGTGATTTGTTTTTGATAAAAGTTAAGCCCTTGTAACTTTAAAAATATTTTTTCATTAAAAACATTCTTTTTATCGTATTGCGAAATAATATTATCGTTACTTCTAATTCATTAATCTTTTTTTATTTTTATTTTGTGCATCTATATAAAAAGGTTTACATATATTTTTTTTGGCCTTGCCTGTCTCACTAGGAAAACCTGTATCGAGACAGGTTAGTTTACAAATATTTTATAAATATTAATAAAGTACACTTTTCAATACAGCAAAAATATTTGATAAAATTTTCAGGTTGGTTAGTGGTAACAATAATGAGATAGAGGATTATATTTGGGTGAGGTGACTAATTATTGCACGACCTTTTTCGATGATCCATTGTTTAATCAGGATTTTGTATTTGTTAATATTACTCGATTGTCTTGTTTTATCAGGTAGGTTATTGTATATTTTAGGCGCAATGTATTTGAAATTTCTTTGACCAAATGTTGTATTTGTTTTAGGTGTTTGCATGAGTTCTTTGGTTTTGTGCCGTGTGTTTACAATATTTTGGGTATTTTCATAAAATGTACGTGTTTTATTTTTAAACAGATGAGTTAAGATTGTTTTTGTGTAAATTTGTCGAATATCTAATACAGGAATTTTTTTAATATATCTACAGTACTTGTTATAATGGGAACTTTAAGAATAACTTTCATAATTAATTTTTGTGCATTCGATAATGAATCTATAGCAGATAGTGTTGCACCTTGTGACGAATCAAATTTCGTCCCAAAGAAATTCGAATAAATAATTTAATATTACGAAAGAATCTCGCCTCGTGCACCAAAGACAAAGAAAGTGATGACAGATGTGGGTGCAAGGACTAAAACGGAAGAAGAAAGAAGTGCGGGGTAGAGCCACGGGTCCCAGGAGTATATAGGGGAACGCCGAGACAGAGAGTCAAGACCGGGACGGAGAGGAGACACTTATAGTGTACAACGGCAAGTACGCGTTCCCCGCCCAGCGGCGTGATGCTGGGCGGTGGATGAAGAAACAGGAGTCAAGATCTAGACAGGGAAGAGCGGGGTCACGAGTGGTGGTGCAACACCAAGTACGGGTTCCCCGCCCAGCGACGTGGTGCTGGGCGGTGGATGAAGAAGTTATAATTGAGTTGAAGAAAGTGATTCACAAGATGTGTATTTCCCCGCCCGGTGACCTAGAGCGGCGACCAGGCGCGAACAGTAGCCAACGTACGAAAACAATGGCGCAGGCTGGAGAAGACTCGACTCGGCTAGGATGGCCTGAGCTGCTGAACCGAAGGAGCTGCCATCGAGGACCTCGGCCTTACCAAGGCACTCGCAGAGAACCCAGTGACACGAAGGTAGTTTCAGTGAACAATTAACTTTGACGTGTGAACAGTGGAGAAGCAACCCCGAACCATATGACAACTAGTTAAGATTTAGGTATAAGTAGATCTAAGTATAATTAAATCATGTATCCTTGCCAAACCTAATTAAAATCCTAACATATAAAAGCTTTATAATTAAATTCATCCCCCCTTTGTCCCAACCCAAGCGACCCGAGTCGGAGAGAAGGCAGATTGGAGGAAGTACAGAGGTAGGTATAAAAACTGCACTTAGTTAACCTTACATCAATGATTATCCTGAGCTAGCTTCCTGTAACAAGGTGATACGTTACAACCTCCCCAAGCGATTATTCCATATTCAATGATTGATTGACAAAGAGAGAAATAAACAATTTTCATAGATTTGGAGTCTAGTATGTTTCTAATGTTTTTGAAGAAATAAATATGTTTTCTAAGTTTATTCGTGATAAGTAGGCAATGTGTATTCCACTTAAGATATTGATCAAATGTTAAACCAAGGTATTTGATATGGTCCGTTCGATCTAGGCAAGGACATTGACAGTAGGGATTGCAATCCCGCAGCTTATTCAATCCCGCGGGATTGATATGCGGGATTGCTCAATCCCGCGCGGATCCCGCGGGATCCCGCATCTTTGAAATAATGTTATAAGTTTTAAAATCAAATTGAAACTACAGATTTTATAAGTTATAAGATAAAATTGAAACTACAGATTTGTGGGTAAAAATCAACTCTTATTTAACATTCTTACATTAAGCAACAGAAATTAATTCTTTTGTATTAATTAAGTTTTCTATTATCTAAGTAATTAATAATCTGTTTTCTTAGATTCATCTTTAAATAATTGGCATAATTTAATAGTTTTGTTTAATTTTACACTTACTCCTAACAGTTTTATATTTTTAATTCAGTCTTATTCATATAATGACTAATATAATCAAATCACAACTTTCTCTTAGATGCTACTATTATTACTATAATCTGAACTACTATCCTTTTCCAACATAAACTTCACATTTCAAATGCAACCTCAATTAAAGTAAAACCAGGGCCTCCACACAAAAAAACAAACATACCGATAACTCATACCTCATACGGGCAAAGAAACTTTAAGTACTACGCAACCAAACTACATAACTACATGCCCACCACACTGAAGCAACTACCAACTACAAAGACATTCACAAAAAATACATCAAAGACTGGATCAAACAACAAGGTATTCAATTTACTCAAAACATTATAACACATAACCAAACACAAACATTAAAAAAAAAAATAACAAAACATTGTTTTGAGACAAAAAATAATACCACAATATTATTCTTAACAGTGGCGTGTGGTCCGTAGAAAAATATACCTACCTATTTATCAAAACTATTATTTATATTAAACATAATCTACATACTATGAACAGCTGTATATATAGATCCTAACTGCAACAAATCTTTAATTTATGTATTGGATACTGCCGCCATGGGTTGACCGTTGACCCACAGTGCCCTTCTTGACAATATCAAGGAGGATACGGTGGTTCTACTTATGTCGACAGAATAACATTTATTCCCACACATGGGAACACCTCAGCACAGGTTCGCCTAGTGAGGTGTTCACAAAACTGTAAAGTGTGTGTTCAAGAATAAAAATAAAATAATAAAAAATATCAACCTATGGTGATAAGTTTTGAAAATACGCCCTTAAAAAGCAAATGGCATTAATTGTGTCATCTCCGAGCCTGCTTCTGAGCGAACTGCAAATATAACCTGCTGCTGAAAACGCTCTCTCGGCTTCTACGCTAGTAGGCTGCACCGTCAGGATCAAGGGCGGATTTAGGGGGGGGGCACGGGGGCACGTGCCCCCCCCAGAAAGTTTTTTTTTTGTACTGTGGAGATTCCATCACAGTACAGAAAACTGTCTCTATCAAACATTTTTTTACCCGTCCGCCCCTTGTGCCCCCCCCAGAAAAAAATCCTGGATCCGCCCTTGGTCAGGATATACTCTAGGCTATCTTGTGCTAAACGGTAACATTGCGCTCGTGCTACTCTCGATTTACGCGAAAGTTTTAGCGCCAAATTTTTAACTTGCGGGATCCGCGGATCCGCGCTTTGAAGGTGCGGGATTGCGGGATCAATAAAAGCTGCGGGATCCCGCGGGATTGCGGGATCCCGCTTTGCGGGATTGCAATCCCTAATTGACAGAATGTATCGTGAAAGCAAGAACATTCATGTACTTTTATTTCAACATCTTGATTGGGTTGGCCAACGATATTTATACTAGAAGTAATGTATTTTGTTTTGGTAATATTTAGTGCAAGAGAATTAATATCTAGACGACCTCCGTAGTCCAGTGGCTAAGACTCTTGACTCACAATCTGGAGGTCGCGGGTTCGAACCCGGCATGCGCAAATAAATTTTATTTGATTAATTTGTGTTATTTCACAATTAATTCATTTAAAATAATATATAGTATATTTGCGGCATGTTCCAGAGTGGAAGATACTATCAGTATCGCCCTGGTGTAAGACCACCATTCAGAATTGAAACGTTGCTTGAAAATGGCTTTAGCCGTGTTTAGTGACCAGATCTGAATAGCCAGGTACTTCCCAACCTTCCTCTTCCCCACCTCCTTCCCCTCCCCACTACCTTCAGCCTCACAACATACCCCAATTGGGGATGCCATAGTCTCACTGGCTCCAGACGGGAGCAGTTGAGATTCTTGTGCGGTATTCACTGTAAAAAAAAAAATCAAGCCATTTTTTAACAGAGTTAATTGATTTCTCAGCCATTTTGTATGCGTCTAACCAAGTGTCAGATTGAATGAGTAGCACAGTATCGTCAGCAAAACTTACAATTTTTCCATCTATCATTAGGTTACAAAGATCGTTTATGTATATGATGTAATATCCAATGTTGCAGGCAATACTGGGCCCTTTATCTCCAGTATTCCTCTAGGATGTTTTCAGGGTATTATTATTTAAACACGTAGTACTTTGATACACGGAAACTGTTTATTAGAATATAATAGTACAATGTTGGCTGTAAGCCGTCTGACGAGAAAGAACGCCGCGCGAGCCCTCTGCTCGCTATTATATTGTGCCGATGATCGGTCGCTTCGGCTAGGTTCGGTATTTCCGAACCTACCCGACAGATTAACATAATACCAACACTACATCTCTCCCTCCTTCAACTCTGAAGCTACTTACTTAAATATTTCACACTTAAATAACAATTAACATACATTGTAATACTTCATAAACAATATTTTTTTAAGATACACATAATTCAACCGCGGTGACTGGGTCAAGTTGTCCCGTCTCCTCTGGAAGTTGTGGGTGCCTTGTGACTTGAACGCAGTCTTCCCGACCATGGTCTCTGTTGCCGTGCCTGCTCCGACACCACTTCCTCCCCCACCAACCTGGAATCAGGAGAAAACCCAGTCAATCCACGCAACAAGGTCGAAGTCTCTAACTCATGAGGCTCGTTCCTCAAAATTTCAGACACGGGATGCTGCGCAATATTGCCATCTTCCTTCCAGCTCACTGACATTTCCCTCATTTGGTCCACATGTCTCTTCCATGTCACATCAGTTTTTCCTATCTTAATAATATAAACTTTTTTACCTAGCTTTCTAGAGACTACACCCTTAGCCCAAACGACTTTATTATCATGACGATAATCTTTTGTTAAACATTTTTGTCCAACTTTAAAAACCCTGGTTTTTACCCCTCTGTAAAACCTAACTTGATCCGATTGAGCTTTAGAAATGTTAACGTTAGCTTCCTTGACTTTTTCCGAAAAGTCTTCTCCATTTTTCACTGGCAATAAACTGTCGAACGTAGAACGCAGCCTTCTTCCTACTAACAGAACCGCTGGTTCAATACCTGTCGAACAACGGAAAGAATTTCTATAGTCCATTAAAAAATTCAACAGCTTGACATTGAAATCTAGTGGGAATTTACCGTTTATTAACAGTTTCTTGAGGAACATTTTCGAAATTTTTACTGCATTTTCTGCCAATCCGTTTGACTGGGGGTGTTTCACCGGAGAAGTCATAAGCTTAATATTGTTCTCCTTTAAGAAAACTCTAAATTCCTCACTTGTAAAAACTGAGCCATTGTCAGATACAATTAACTCAGGGTTGCCAAAATTAGAAAAAAATTTCCTCAATTCCATAATCGTATGAGTTGAATCTGCCTTCTGCACCTCGATACAGTCTAACCATTTCGAGAATGAGTCACAAACCACGAGAAACATCTTCCCCCCTAGGGGTCCACAATAATCTAGATGTACCCTACTCCAAGCTTTACCTGGATTTGGCCAAACCGTCAATTGACTTTTGGGTGGTGACTGTTTTGACAACGAACAATCTGAACAAGATTGAACGACTTCCTCCAAATCTTTGTTCAGAGAAGTCCACCAAAAATATGTTCTAGAGATTCCCCTCATTTTCACAATACCTAGATGTGACCTGTGTAATAAATCTAAGACTTGCCTTTGGAGAGAAACAGGTATAACTATTCTATGTTGCCAAAACAAACAATCTTCTACGATAGAAAGTTCATTCCTTTTTAACCAATATTTCCATATACTGCTGTCACGATTTACTCGTTTGGGCCAGCCCTGCCGCAAATACCTAAACACTAGCTGTAATTCGCTATCTGCTGCGGTGGCTAACACAACTGCTTGAAAATTAACATGGTCACAATTCTCAATAAAACAAACAAAGTCAGTCCCGCAATCATCCTTAAAATCCTCAACTGTGTCCTTCAACGGTAAGCGAGAAAGAAAATCTGCTTGGTTATTACAAGATTTCACAAATTCCGTTTTGTACGAAAACCCTGCCAGAATGATGCCATATCTCTGCAAACGGTTTGCCGCTAGAACCGGAATATTTTTATGTTCCCCTAGAATTCTTAGTAACGGCATATTGTCAACGCATAACGTGATCTCCCTTCCAAAAAGGTACTGAAAAAATTTATTTAATCCGAACACAATTGCCAGAGCTTCGAGATCCAAAATACTATATTTCTTTTCGGCGGTTGTTAAACTACGAGAAGCGAACTCAATTGGACGTATTGTGCCGTCCTTAAACACATGCATTAACGCAGCCACGAGTCCGCATGTACTTGCGTCCGTATACAGTTTTACCGGTAAGTCCGGAAAATAATTTGTAAGAATCGTGTTGTTGCCCATTAATTCTTTAATGGTATCGACTGCTACTTTACAGTCTTCTGAGAAATTCCACTCTACCCCTTTTTTCAAAAGGTTATGTAGGGGTTCCAGTATCGATGACATCCTAGGAATGAAATTCCGATAAAAATTTAGAAAACCCAATAAACTTTTCAATTTATGAACGTCCGTAGGATACGGAGCGTTTTTTATAGCTTCAAGTTTGTTTGGCTGTGGTTGGATTCCGCTCCCTGAAATTACATACCCCAAAAATTCAACCGATTCTACAAAAAATTCGCATTTATCCGTGTTGACCCTCAACCCGCACTCTCGTAAACGCGCGCACACTGCCTGTATATTATACACTAAATCCAGTTCGTTGACCCCCGAAATGATGATATCGTCTAAATAGAATGCCACCCCCTTCAACCCCTGAAGACAGCTTGCTATAGTCCTCGCGAAGATCGCTGGCGCTGACTTAAAACCAAAGACTAGTCTGTTATATTGAAATAACCCTAAATGCGTATTTATTGTAGTATACTTTTTGCAAAAGTCAGCTAATTCTAATTGTGAATAAGCCTGTCTTAAATCTAGTTTAGCGAACACTTTACCCGAACTTATTTTGTGAACAACTTCATTTATGGAGGGAAGTGGGTACCTTTCCAAGTCCGTCATGAGATTTAAAGATCTCTTGTAGTCCACGCAAATCCTAACATTCCCGTTCTTTTTAATTACCGGTACAATTGGAGACGCGTATTCACTGCTGGTTACCGGAGAAATGATACCATCAGCTACCATGGTTTCTAATTCTCTCTCAATTTTTTTTCCTTAATAGCGAACGGAACCGGCCTCGCATTAAAAAAACAGGACGAGCTTCCTTGTTTACTTTGAAACTCACTTTATGTTTACTGAATTTACCCAGCCCCGGCGAAAACACTTCTGGAAACTCGTTGTAAATCATTTCAATTTTGTCTTTGATTGTTGAAACCAAATTATCCATCACTGGAACTAACTTCAGATTAAAAGCCTCCATGAAGTCCCGTCCCACTATCAATTCCGAGCCATTAATCACAACAGTAAATAATAAATTATTTTTAATATTATTGTATTCTACGGTAAAACAAGCACTACCTACAAGATTAAGTGGTTTACTATCATATCCAGATAAAGTACGCTTATCAGGTGACAATGTTACATCCCTAAAATAACGGTTGAAAATAAAATCAGGCATGACCGACATACTGGCGCCTGAATCAATCATAGCGGAACATTTTAATTTATTAATTATTACATTAGCCCTAAACGGATTAATGTAAGAAATACTATTAATAACCTTATCCTGGGATTGTTCAAAAATCGGATAAACATTGTGATTCTTACAGAATTTCTTCAAATGCCCTACTTTGTGACAATTAAAACATTTTGCATTCTTAAATTTACAATATTTTTCTAAATGTGTTTCACCGCAAATGGTACATTTTTTAATATTCGAGAACCCCCTCGGCTCGGGACTTTTCGACCGCGAAGGTGACCTTCGGAAACCTTGAGTTTTATCCCGATGTGAATATCTCCCCGGCGAATTCGAGCGTTTAATGGAATTCACGCCGCCCGACGTCCTTACGGAAACTTCTGATTTAATTTCCGGAACCAGATTATCTAAAGCTGAAACCGTTATTGCTAATTCTTCCATTTTGTTAAACGTTAATTTAGTCCCCTCGAGAAAAATTTTCTCCTTGGCTCGGCCCGGCAAAATGCCGATTGCGAAAACATCAGCTAAACATTCCGGTAAACGCGTTCCGAACTCGCAAAACGAAGATAATCCTCGTAAA
Source organism: Limnephilus marmoratus (assembly GCA_917880885.1). Classification (NCBI taxonomy): domain Eukaryota; kingdom Metazoa; phylum Arthropoda; class Insecta; order Trichoptera; family Limnephilidae; genus Limnephilus; species Limnephilus marmoratus. The sequence continues at coordinate 50,804,009 of OU862917.1, read as the reverse complement.
CGCACTGCAAAATCCCTGACTGATTCACCAAGTGATTGCTTGGCCTGATAAAATTTTTCTCGTTCCTTGAACACCGATCGCGGTCTGGAACAATGTTTCTCAATTAATTCTATTAACTGATCGAATGCCACGTCTGCAACTTTAGAAGGAAAACATAAGTTGATCAAAAGAGTTAATGTCTCCGCTTCTAGAAGATTTAGCAAATATGCGCGTTTCTGTGAAGCATCTAACTTAATCGTTTTTGTGTCATCACGAATTAGTAGGAACTGTAACCCAACTCCAACCTCCAACTTCAAATGGACGATGTGGTGGGGTAGGTAGTTCGTGCGTTGGAAGCATTGACCTATGATATCTAGACAGGCCCTATAAAATTCATCATGGCCCCTCAAACTCCCGAAACCAGAATAAAATTGGCTCACGGCCCATTTATGAAAAAATATATGCATCCTATTGCACCGTTTAGATCGCACAGTTCTTAAGTGTTGTATCTTTTATCGGTTTTAAAGGTCTACACTGAAACTAATTTGCATTCCAGCCGTCCAGACGGGGGTAAATTTTTTCAAACACAAAAATATACCACTACCGAATATTTTACAAGGTACACGCCACGGACTTTATTTTTGAAAACGTAGTCAGCTATCAGAATTCAGAAGAAAATATATGTGTTACAGATCGCATTTACACACCGCACTCATATAAGTGAATAAAATGATAGTTTTTAAAATTTGTCAAGCAAGTTTCTGACGTCATTCGCGCTTCAACTCGTTCACGCGGCGGGGAGTGGAGATAGAACGGGGTTACCGCTCAGCGAGCGGGGCGAGGGTGAGCGCTTTACAGGGAAGGGCCGAACTGGTAATGGGCTCATTAATTAATTTATTTTTTAATAAAAAAACGTTTCTCAGTTTTTTTCGTATTTTAAGCACAAAATATAATAGCCCATTACGTATTATTTGCTGAAAGAATTTCTTTTTCACAATTAATAATTTTCTTAGTTTTAACCACGTTTATTGTTTATAAAAAAACCGACATATTTCCCGAGCAATGCTCACTTCCTCAGCGTTTACTTAATTTAAAAAAAAAGATTATGAAATGAGATTATGATTGATTCGTGTAAATTAAAAAATATATATATTAGTAAGTACGTATTTTAAAAAAGGATCAAAGTCAAATTTCGCCGTCCCTTGCCCAGGCTGCGATGCAACAATGCGATGGGTAACGTAAATTTAATTCTTGTTACAAGCTTTGGTTTGTTTAAAAATCTGCTTCCGATAAAATAAATTTTAAAATCAGTAAATAAGCTTCCAGATCCGTGCATAAAGAGATTAAAACTTTTCCTAGAAGCGTCAGATAATCATTTGCTGCAATGTCTCTAAAGGGGCATTTGTATATCAAAAGACATGGTTTTATTAATAAACATTTCTTTATTTTATGTACCAATCTTTTCATTTTCCAACCTTGTTTGGTGGTTTCCCAAATCGATCATCAACAAACTGAAAACACCGCAAATAACTCTCCGATTGAGCTAGTGGGAGAAGACTAAGAGTATCAACTATTTTTTAGCTGAAAACTTACTTTGAAAAAAAAAGTTTCTGGTAGATTTCTGCCTCGAAGTTTCAAAGGAATATCCCACAATTAGTCCAGTCAATGAAAGGTCTAAAAGGTGTTGTAGAGTGCGTGCGCAGGAACCTAAGAGATTACTACAGAAACTTCACGCTCCACAAATGTAGATATTTTCGAAAAAAAATCATTTTACCTCACATTTTGAATCAAACATTCCTTCATATCGATTAAAATATTCATCAATGAAAGAAATTTATTTGAAAGAAGTTGTAAAGAATTTAATTCCCTTTTAGAATATACATATGCAATTATAAAATTATTGGTCCTCCCTAATATTTTCAGACAGAGACAAAATAAACCGTTGCTGTTTCAGAGTGCCAAAATTTTACCTGTTAAGGCAATACTTTGGCACAAAATTATAATTCAGCACATATTTACCCCGCAGCATAAAAAGAAATTAGAACATAAATACAGCACTAGCTTCACGCGTAACGTCGGGTTAATAGTTCCGAAATTTAACAATAAGTACGGACAGAGAACGTTTGAAATCATCATACCGAAGATATTTAATTTATTAAATGACATTATAAAGCAATGTAATTCTATGAATAAGGTTAAATATATGGTGAAAAATTGGCTATCGGAAAAAAAAGATTTATATTGATTTTGATATGTATGAAAAAATGTTGAATCTGTAGATATAAGATGTAAATTTAAAAATTTTAAAAATGTATAAAAATGTATAAAAATGTAACTAAAATATAAGCACCTATTCAATTGGCTTAGCAGGACTTGTTTTTTGATTATATTTTATAATGCATTATCTATTATTTCAATAAAAAAAATCTCTAACCAGTAAATATTTACAGCAATTTTAAGTTTTTTAGTAAAATGTTATCATTTTCAGAAAAATCTGTTTTTATCTTATTACTTACACTTCACTTTTGTTTGTAACAGATTGTGGGACTTAGACTTGGATTTAATTTATTTTCAGCTTGGATTTAGAAAATTACGTATAGAATAAAAGTTGTACATAATTTTATGAGCTTTAACTTATTATAAGAAAATTGTCCTCTGCGACGCACCGTTTTCGAGATATAAGCGCACATCCGAAAATTGGGACCTTCCCCCCCCCCCCTCCCTCCCCTAGCTCACCACCTAGACGTCAGGACTGTTAGTATGTTCACACCCTAAGCACCCTGAACAAGTTTCTGAAGGAATCGCTTAGGTTCCTGCTCACGCAATCTACACCTCCTTCCTTGACTGGACTAAATAGAAATACGGCTGCTCTAACCCATCTCCTTCCCCTCCCCACTACAATCAGCCTCACATCCCCAATTGGGGATGCCATAGTCTAACTGGTTCCAGGCGGTTGGGAGAAACCCATAACCACCATTTATTGGGTAACTAACACCCCTGCAATGGGTCTTTCCAAGTGGTTATTTACTATTTATTTACCAAATATTTTTCACTAAGATAAAACCTTTGCCCAATAATAAAAATGTAGGTTTACCTACCGTTTTTGGTTCTAGAGGACCTGTTCAGAATGTAAAAACTAAAAATGAAAACTAAAATGTTTCATGTTATTTTTTAATCCTCTTCCAATTCAGCCCTTTCTTTGGTTTCGTGACGTATTTTCTCGACGTTTGTTTAAAATTAAAAGAACACCTCTTGTCACACAATGAACGCTCTCGGGTTATTTTCTTTACGAGCGTGTACCTACGGCTAGTTTATACCAAGTAGGATTGATAAATTCATCTCCATAATACGTCACGCGCGACATGTGATTGGTTGATGAATGATAAAACTACATGATGGGATTTGAGAATGAACTATGTGATCGGATTTACGAACTTCGAAGCGAGGCGCTGGAATACGTACATGAGTTGTATTGTTAACATTTACTTACACGGCGTCAATTTTACTGGCTCGCTACTAAGATAGGGCATATCTAGACAATACTTGATCAAAGGTTGGAAGTCAATGGAAGTTCGATTTGGAATGTTGGAGTTCGAATTGCCTCCGAGGCGATCGGCGATGGCTGGTTCGTGCGAGTTGGCCCTACATACCAGTCTGCGCAATATTATTACAGAAGACAGGTATAAAAATTGTTTGAAATTATTATTTTTTTTAGCTTTTCGAATCGAAATCAATATTATGGGAACCGATGCGTTGCCTGCACAATTGTAGGCTACTGATAAGAAACAGCTGTTCGACGTCCGCCATTTTGTAGTTCGGAATTCGGAGTTGGAGGGTTGGTCACAGCCACCACACGATCGGCCAGCCTTCCAACTCCGAACTTATGGCCGTTTTGCACCATGTATTTTTTCAGCCCGATTCCAATTAGAGGCCAAAGTCAACATTTTTCGCTTTACGCGATCGCTATTTTCATATCTACGATTTCAGTTGGCATCACAGCAAACAGCATGGTTCGTGTGTTGTTAGCAGTGATGACAATTGAAATCGTAGATATGAAAATAAAGCGAAAAATGTTGACTTTGGTCTCTAATTGGAATCGGGCTGAAAAAAGAGATGGTGTAAAACGGCCGTTATGAGCACTTTACACCATCTCCTTTTTCAGCCCGATTCCACTTAGAGACCAAAGTCAATTTTTTTCGCTTTGTGCAATCGCTATTTTCATCTCTATTTTCATATCTACGATTTTAGTTGGCATCACAGCAAACAGCATGGTTCATGACATGTGTTGTTTGTAGTGATGACAATTGAAATCGTAGATATGAAAAGACTCCACATAAAATTACCAAAACAATAAGAATTTGCGTGTAAACTACAATATAAAGTGATAAATAATTTAAATCATTAGGTGTTTCCAGTATTGAGTCAGTTAGATTTCTGAAATATAGTGTGTGCTTTGCAATGCTGTGATTTAAAAATATTAAAAAACAGTTCAGAAATCGGAAACACATCAATCGCGCAGGCGCATAAATAAGTGTGTCATCATTATCGCCATTGGTCGAAAGTATCGTCATTTTACTCGCTATTGGACCAAAGTGTCTTATTTTTGAAAGGTGCTTAACTGATTGCGGGAAATAGGCGCTATTCTAAATCTTGGAATAATAACTTAAACATCTTTAAAACCTACTCAAACATGGATTTAAATGTAAACTTTCTCAACTATATGAGCAAAGCTAAAGATCTGCTAAGTTCACCAATCAAAATTATCACTGACCCCGGTAATAAGTTTAAGAAGGAGCAGATGGGTAAATTAACACCTATAACAACGGAACTATTGAGAACTACGGGAATGATGGCTATGTATAGGATATAGGAATACTTAAAGGCGAATTATCAGCCTTAAAAAGCTTAGCAGTTACTCAGCCAACAGATGCTAACCCCATAAAACCTTCATCTGATATTTGTGACGTATTGACGGAAATTGAAGAGAGGAAGCTCCGTGCAAAAAATGTTATTCTTTTCAATGTTTCTGAGAGCACATCATATTTAACCTCAATTAATATTTCCGATGACGTGAATAAGGTTACCTCGGCCCTGAAAAACATTGAAATTTCCTTTAATACTCATGAAATTAAAATATTCAGGTTGGGATCGAAGAAAGTCGCAAATCAATGTAAACCAATTAAGTTGGAATTCAAAGAGGAGCATTCGTTCCAGATCCAGAGGTGGAGGAGTCCTTTTAGCAGTCTCCAATAAAATGTCTTCATAAATGTTAAAAACCAAGTATTGTGATGTCGAACAAATTTTCATTATGGTAAACGATAAAAATCAAAATTACATCATTGGTTGCGTGTACATTCCTCCGTCAGCTAATTTATCTATATATAAAAATCATTCCGAAGATGTCGAACTTTTAAAATCAAAACATAACTTCTTAATTTTTGGAGATTACAACCTTCCAAATTGTAATTTCAACTGTACTAATTACCAATCAGTAACATTATGCGAAAGATAAATCATTGATATTTCAATATTTCTGAATCTCACCCAATTTAATTGTAATATATTAACTATGGCTATAATAAGTAAGAACTGCTTCATAGCTAATGATCTTTATTTAAATAATTAATGACAGTTGGTCAGATGTTCTTTTTGTTTTGACTTAGGCTGGTATAATGGAGACCAGAGGATAGTTGTGAATCTGGATTCTAAATATTATTAAATATAAAAGTGCTTGTAAGTCATGGTGTAATTATTTGTGTAATTATTACTACCAAGTAAAGACATTACAAACTGGCGCAGCAAAATAAGGAATGAAGAACCTAAGGAAAATTCCAGAATTCAAAAGATCAGTAATATACTGAATGAGAAAAAAGGAAGGACGAGGAAATCCGAGGTTTTCATTAAGAATCTTGCCGTCTTGGAGCTGTTTTGACTACTTGGGACATTTGGAGCTACTTCGGACAAGGTCAGGAGGGCCAGGAAGTGCAGCTAAACGGTCATACGTATCCAAGGTGCCTGAAGTTCGCAGCAAGAGAAGACGGGAGCAGCGCAGCAGCGAGTTACGAAACAAGTTTTTTTTTTGGTGCAGCCGGGGGAACAAACAGGACGGAGCTAGAGGGCTGAATAGAGAGAGAGAGGGTGACGGGAAGAAAAGGAACAAGGGCTGGAGACACGGAGGAATTCGGAGTTAAGTCATTTGTTTTAGTTCAGGGAGTTCGTCATGAGCTTGAAAGGAATAGAGTCTTATTGTCACAAGACAATAGACTGGAGGATTTTCCGGTTGAGATGGGAACAATGCCTACTGTTTAATGATGATAAGTGGAGCGAAGAGAGAAAACATGCTTTCTTGCTAACTTCACTGTCCATCGACACCCTCAAGCTGGTCACGAACGTTTTGTTTCCGAAATTGACTGTTAATTGTACTTATGGGGAAATTTTAGAATTACTTGATGTTTTATGTAAACCAATTCAGATTATTTTTGAATGTAGAGATAAATTTTATAGAGAGAAACAATCAGATTCTGAGTCAATAAGAGATTTTGCATCTAGACTGAAAAATTTGTGTACCGATTGTAATTTTCAAGGTAGGCTTGATGCTAATTTAAAAGATATTTTTATTACCGGGGTTAACAATATACAAATTAAGCAAAAACTTTTCTTAGAGTGTGATAATGATAAGATAGATTTCGCCCAGTGTTTTAAAATAGCGTCGGCATATGAACATATACTCAATGTTGGTAAAAGCGAAGAATCGGTATACGTGGCGTCGGGTTCAAAAGAACGGGGAAATATTAAAAAATCAATATATAATAATCCTAAAGCATTGTCAGATTCTAGCAGGTCGAGCAGTTTGAGTAAAAATAGTGGTAGCAAGTTGAGTGGGTTAAATCGTAATCATAAGTATGTTGTTGCAAAAAGAAAGGAAGTGTCGTGTTTTTCATGTGGGGAAAATCATTTTAAAAGTGAATGTAAATTTAAAAACGCGAAATGTAGTCATTGTGGTAAAATTGGTCACATTAGTAAAATATGTTTTAAATTACAAAACACGATTATATACAATGTGGACGATAATAACAAAAATTACATATTTTTAGAAATTCAAGTAAGGGATAAACCACACAAGGGTTTACTTGATTCGGGGGCTACAATTTCAGCAATTCCAAAATCCATTTTACATAAGCTTTTTGGCACTATAAAAATTGAGCCATGTGATTTGAGGTTATGCTCTTTTGACGGTTCAAAACTACAAATTTGTGGGTCAATTGAATTGGAAATTAAATACGGGAACAAAATTAAGCGGATTAAATTTATTGTGACAAAAGAGGGTAATAACATTTTATTAGGAATAGATTTCATGAAAATGTTTGATATCGGGTTTTCAAATGTAGGTAAGGTTAATGTTGTGCACAATGACGAAATAGTTGAAACTGATAGTGAAGTTTTCATAAAAAAATGCCGGAGTGATTTTCCAAACGTGTTTAAAGGAACCATAGGTTCATTTAAGGGTTTCAAAGCAAACATTAGAGTAAAAGAAAGTTACGTTCCCAAGTATGTAAATGCCAGACCTATTCCGTACAAAATTAGGGAAAAAGTTGAGGTAGAGCTGAATAAAATGGTACAGGAAGGGATTATCGAACCCATAAAATGTAGCAATACAGCTAGCCCGATGGTAATTGACATTGAACCCAATGTTGGAAAATACGTCATACCCAATACCTAGAATAGAAGATTTATTATCTACATTGAGCAAAGGGAAAATTTTTTCAAAATTAGATTTAAAAGACGCTTTCGCCCAAGTTAGATTAAACGAAAAATCACAAAAATATTGTGTCTTATCAACGCATATCGGTTTGTTTAAATATAAAGTTCTCCCATATGGGTTAGCTTCTAGTCCAAGTTCATTCGCAAACGTAGTAAACTCAGTAATGTCTGGGGTAAAAGGGGTCATTACATATTTTGACGATATTTTGATTTTCGGGGAAGACCTGGCCGAGCATAACAGGAACTTAAGAGCGGCCTTGGAAAGATTGAATGACGCAGGTTTGACAATTAATTGTGACAAAAGTTTGTTCCATCAAGAAGCCATTGAATATTTAGGGTTCAGGGTAGACGCGCAAGGAGTCAAGCCGCTCGCCAGTAAAATTGATGCTATAGTCAAAATGCCAAAGCCGACAAACGTAAGTGAGGTGCGTGCCTTTATTGGTTCTTTAAACTTTTACAGAATGTTCGTTAAAAATATGTCAACAATTCTAGCGCCGCTATACGAATTGTTGAAGAAAAACACGGCGTTTGTTTGGTCAGAGGAATGTAAACAAGCTTTTCGGTCAGTAAAACAGATTTTGATTTCGGATAAAGTGCTCTGTCATTACGATAATAGTAGACCGGTAAAGTTAATTTGTGATGCGAGTGATAAGGGAATTTCCGCGATCTTAGTACATTTGTTTGATGAAAATATAGAGAGACCAATCGCTTATGCTAGCAGAACGCTTACACGTGCAGAGGGAAAATATTGCATTCTGGATAAGGAAAGTTTAGCCATTGTGTTCGGGGTTAAGAAATTTTTTCAATACCTATATGGTAGAAAGTTCACGCTTGAATGCGATAATAAGGCACTTGTGCATATTTTTGCACCGGATAAAGACATTCCCACGTTAGCTAACAGCAGATTACAGCGGTTTGCATTAATATTATCAACTTTTGATTACGAGATTGCATACGTGAAATCAAAGGAAAATCGTGCGGACGTATTTTCTAGACTACCAATTGAAGAAAGTACGGAGTTTGGGGAAGAGGAATGTCAGGGATTTGAAAATATTTTTAACATCAACGTGGAAGAAGAAAATATTAATTTTATAGTGGATCATTGCGAGTTAAGTGTTGATCTGTTAAAAAAATTAGTTAGTGAAGATGCTTGTCTAAAAGTAGTGATGGATTACGTACAGGGAAACAAGTGGCCAGATAAAAAACATTTACAAGGTAATTGTTTAAAATGGTTCCATTTAAAAGATAAGTTAAGTGTTTATGACAGCTGCATGTTTTATCAAAATAGATTAGTCATTCCTGAAAGTTTGAGAGAGAAAATTTTGTTGTTTTTACACGAGTCTCATTTAGGAATAACAAAATCAAAAACTTTAGGGAAGAATTATTTTTTCTGGCTGGGTTTTAACAGCCACATTGAAGAGGCAATAAAAAATTGTGAGATTTGCTCAGAAAATGCATCAACGCCTAAGAGATTAGAAATTAGCAGCTGGCCGATTGACACGGAGATATGGAAAAGGTTGCATCTAGATTTTTTCGGGCCTATTGGAAATAAATATTTTTTAATTATTATAGACCCCACTTCGAAATGGCTAGAGTGTTCATGTGTAACGGGATTAGATTCAGATCAAACGATTAAGGAATTGAAAAATTTATTTTCACATTTTGGAATTGTAGAGGTGTTGGTTTCTGATAATGGACCAGCGTTTAGGTCAAGGGAATTTGAGAAGTTTTGTTCAGAATTCAAAATTAAACACCTAACTAGTGCAGTCAAGAAACCAAATAGTAACGGTCAAGCTGAAATTAGTGTCAAATTTGTGAATTTTTTTTTGAAAAAGTTGTTACATGAAGGGCGTCTTCCTCAGGATTTTCAAGATAAGCTATTAAATTTTCTTGTCGACTACAGGAATGCTCCACACCAGTGTACGGGAATATCTCCAAGCGAAGCTTTGTTAGGCCATCGTATCAGGTCTAGGTTTGACACGTTGTTTCCATCTAAAAGGAATGACACCAGAGCATATAAAAATGTGTCATCCGAAGTGGCTGACAATATGAAGAGAGCCCAGAGCAGGCAGGTTTCATATAGCAAAGGGAGAAAATTTAAGAAGTCATTAGAAATCGGTACTAAAGTTATGGCAAAGGATTTTAGGTCTGATCAAAATAAATGGCGTAGGGGAGAAATTATTAAAAAAATAGGAACCAGAGTTTACCTAGTTAAAATGAGAAATTTGGATCAGGTTTGGAAAAGACATGCTGATCAGCTAATTGAGAAGAGTGTTAGGTGGGAAGATGAGGCCACACTTTCTGAAAATCAGGGCCAAGGTGGCGGTCTCTCCGGAATTTCTTGTCAGTCTCTAAGCGACTCTGTTTCTTTCAGGAACCTGATGAACCCTTGGAGAGGACGTTTGAGGGCCCGGATCTAGCCGTGAATCTTTTCTCAGAGCGAGTTGAAGCCTGAAGAATGTAAAACATTTTAGTTCTAGTAACAATGAAATATTTACATATTTATATTAAGATATTTAACAGAATGTTTAATTTAATTTTGCATAATAATTAGTTAGCGGAGATCCGATCCTAGTCGGATGCTAAGGTTTTAAGTGTGGGAGGGTGTAATATATTAACTATGGCTATAATAAGTAAGAACTGCTTCATAGCTAATGATCTTTATTTAAATAATTAATGACAGTTGGTCAGATGTTCTTTTTGTTTTGACTTAGGCTGGTATAATGGAGACCAGAGGATAGTTGTGAATCTGGATTCTAAATATTATTAAATATAAAAGTGCTTGTAAGTCATGGTGTAATTATTTGTGTAATTATTACTACCAAGTAAAGACATTACATTAATAATGTACATAATTCGAGTAATCGCCTCCTAGATCTTGTTTTTTCAAATGAAGAGGACATAATAGTTAGAAAAGCATTAGAGTCTATCCTTCCCATAGATAACCACCATCCTCCACTGTCAGTAATTATTCCAAACAATGCAAAAAAAAGTAATAAACTCACAAGTTCTAGTTTTGATTTCAAAAATGCCAATTACACTGAAATTAATGATCATATCAGCAAGGTAGATTGGTCATTTCTCAAGGAAAACAATATGATCCATAAAATAGAATCATTTTATCATAAAATAAATGCCATTATCATAGACTGTATACCTTTAATTAAATTCAAAGAATCAAAGCATCCAAAATGGTTTAATAAGGAATTAATCCAATTAATAGCTAAAAAAAGTTTTACACATAAAATATAAAGAAGAGAGATCCCTACCAAATTGTATTGAGTTCAGTAAAATAAGAAAATATTGCAAAAATATGTCAAAAATTTGTTACAACAATTACATAAATAAGGTAGAAATGTCAATTAAAGGTGAGATACAAAACAATTTTGGAATTACACAAAGTCTTTGAAAAATGATGATATTAGCATACCCTCCAATATGTGCTATGAAAAAAAAATAGCCAACGACTCTCAAAACGTAGCTAACCTATTTGCCGACTTCTTTAAAAGTGTATATGTCCGTGACTCAATAATAGTCAACGATTACTCGCCTAGTTTTTCCTCAGATCATAACTTAAATTTAGCCAATGTAATAATTGAATATAAAGATGTATTGACTCAGCTAAAACAACTGGATCAAAGTAAGAGCGGTGGTCCTGATAATATCCCATCTGTTTTCTTAAAGAATTGCGCTACCACTCTTGCATACCCACTACATTTTCTTTTCAATCAGTCATTACAAACAGGACACTTTCCTGAAAAATGGAAATACAGTTTCCTCACCCCGATATTTAAAAAAGGAGACAAAAATGAGGTGAGCAATTACAGACCGATCTGCCTTTTATGAACTATTCCAAAATTGTTTGAGAAACTTATTTTAAATAAAATCACTCAATGTATCAAGCCATTAATTTCACCTAACCAACATGGTTTCACTTCTGGAAAATCTACTTTGTCCAATCTTTTAATTTACCAAAACTTTATATCCGAATTCATGTCTAAGAAGTTACAAGTTGATTCAGTCTATACAGATTTCAGCAAAGCATTCGGAGTTAACCATGACTGCTGTTAAAAAAGCTACACAAATTAGGAATAGCAGGATATTTATACATGTGGTTTAACAGTTATTTAAGTAACAGGCAATTGGCCGTTAAAATTGATGGTTTTATTTCATATAAATTTATTGCTACCAGCGGTGTTCCCCAAGGATCACATTTGGGACCAATTTTATTTTTGATATTTGTGAACGATATTATTTCTATTTTCAATGATGTCCAAGTTTTAATGTTTGCGGACGATATGAAAATATTCAAAGCCATAAGAAATATCAATGACTGTCAAACATTGTCAAATAACTTGCTTAAACTTTTTGTTTGGTGCCAAGAGAACTATCTACAACTAAATATAAGTAAATTTCTAATTATGAGATTTCATAGAATAAAAAATCCAATAATTTACGAATACTCCATCAATGATGTAATGCTAACAGCTGTAACCGAGGTGAATGATTTGGGTGTAAACTTTGATCAAAAACTGAATTTTATAAACCATATTGAAATTACATCAAATAAAGCTTTAAAAATGTTGGGCTTTATAATAAGAATTTGCAGTCAATTTAAAAATATTCAAACCTATAAAAATTTGTACATGTCTTTGGTTAGGAGTCAAATTGAGTACAACTCTACAGTATGGGCACCTAGTTACGCTAGTCATTCGCTCACGATTGAAAGAATTCAAAATAAATTCTTAAGATTTATTAATTTTAAAATGGGTATTACAAGGGATTGTATCGACTATGATTATCTACTATGCCAACTCAATTTATTAAAATTATCTGAACGTAGAATAGTTAATGACCTAACATGTTTATATAAAAACATAAATTCAATAATTGACAGCCATGAACTATTATACTTGATTTCTTTTCATATACCTCGCAAACCAACATCGAGGCAATATCTACCGTTCTATTGTGATAACTCCAACACAGAATAACAGTTGTATACCCCGCTCGCCGCATACAAACTTTGGGAAATGACTGAGGGAGCGGGAGACGGAAATGAAACTCGTCATGTCGAAGTAGTGAGTCAGTCGTTTATTGGGCTACGTAGTGAGAGTCGGTGAAGCGGTAACTTGATGTAATGCGGGGTGCTGTGATGAGATGCTGCAGGCGTGCGGAGGTGATGGAGATGGTGCGGTGAAGGTCAGCGTGTTGCTCGACACCATGGCGGTGGAGATGACCTATCTTCCAGGCCGTTGCTCGACGCTTTGAATCGCGGAGATGAACGGTGTGTGGCTCGGTGAGCTGAGCCACCAGCAGGTAGTCCTGGCGAGGCGGAGCGTGTTTCCATGGCAGCGAAGCACGGTGAGGCTTCGGGGTGCCATGAAGTGGTGAGCTGATCCCTGGACTGAAGGTGACGCAAGCCTTGTAAGTCGCGGGATGAATCTGATCTCTGGAGCTGAAGACACGATGGGCCTTGTAGCTGAGACGTGGTGATGGACCTCGAGGAAGCTGCCCTGGATGTGTAGAGCACTGCAGGAGCACTTGCGCGGAGATCGTTACATGCTGAGATGTTGGCCGACTGTTAGTGTGAGACTGAACTGCAGCGGGCGAGCGATCGGCTGCTTATATAGCCGCGGTAGAGTAACTACCTCGCGGTAGGTAATACGAGCCACTTCGGCAGTTGACGAGAATATTCGGCGCCGTACAGATATTGTACGGTGCTGTCTCGAGACCTTTCTAGGCGGGGCGATATTATTATCGTCGGGCTGGAACGGGAGGCGAGATAGTACATCGCGGCCAGTATAGGTACGAAGGTACCTAGGCAAGTAGGTTTGCCGATGGGCGCGAATCTTAGGAGATGTTTCTCGTATGTTCTTTTGATGATGATGATAATGATGTGTCGCCACATGACTATAAAGATGTTGTTGACATATTCAACACACCATTCACCAAATATAAGCAAGTCATTACCCAATTTATATTGAAAAGAAGAATTCATATAACATACAACAATACAACCTTTACATAGTCTTGGTAACAAATACTTATATAATATGGATGTTTTGATAACAATTTTTAACTTGGCAAACTTTAAACGCCGTTATGTGCCAACTATTTCAACTTGTTTCATTAACTATTGTGAACACCAATTTTATGCACTTTTATTAATATTATTGTTGATAATATGGAGGATATTAGAAAATTATCTAATATTACTAACTTACATTTTATGTTACCTACATTGCGTCTTATATTTTATGTAACCTTTATTTTATTTTCTATATTTTTTGATATCTGTATTTTGTCAACTCTTTATTTTGTTTGTAATAAAAAAATGTACTGCGTTATATGTAAAGGCCCTTTGGGCGTTTTAATAAATAAATAAATCAAAATTAATAATATTATCAACAAATCCCTAAAGTCTCTTGGCTTTGTTTTAAGAGTTGCAAAGATTTTAATGATTTAGGCACATTTATTATGTTATATAAAACCCGTGTCAGATGCCAACTTGAATATAACTCTACGTTATGGTTTCCCTTTTTTAATATTCATTCAGACAACATAAAGATTCAACGGAAGTTTCTAAGGTTCATAAACTATAAATTGCGTATTCCTATACTAAATATTGATTACAATTACCTCCTGGATAAAATGTCTCTATTGAAACGTTCAGAAAGAAGAATAAGCACAGATTTAATATTATTAGGTACATTGAATACTGCATTACAAAATTGACTGTCCTGAATTACTTCAATTCATCAATATCCATATTCCCGTCGTATAGTCGATATTTATTACCCTTTTACTTCAATAACACCAGGATACTAGCTTATTAAAATTCTTCGTTTCCAAGACTGTGAAGTCTCGGAAATAAATATTCTAATTAAGGTGATATATTTCATCTTAAAACTAATCAGAATAAATGTTGTATATTCTGTTACTTTTATTCTTCTAGACACAAATAGATTTACCTAATTTCTGCAATTTTTGTTTATACTGAATGTGAGACTTCTTATCATTTTTACATATTATGTATGTACTTTTTATTTTATTATACCTATGCGACGATGTATGAATGTGAGTGAGGCAAAGAGTGTGTGCCAAGACCGAGTTGTTTGGCGATCCGTCCTCTCTGCCTACCCCTGCGGGGAAACGGCATGATGGTTAGTTAGTTGGTTAGTTAGTTATACCTATGCTTTTGTATATATATATATATATAAAAGTTACATTGTATTACTATTTTCTTTTCTCTTTATATTATATTTTCTTCATCGTTTGATACTTAACTTATAAACTATAATGTAAAAGCCTATCAGGGCATAATTAAATAAATAAATAAAATAAAATAAAAACATAAAAATAGCGATCGCGTAAAGCGAAAAATGATGTGTCTTATAGGCATAAGTTCGGAGTTGGATGGTTGGCTTCGGTGTGGAAGTAGCATTTGCTTCATAAAGTATTTTCATAATGGCCACACTGAACAACGACTGTCACCACTGTCAAATTTATAGAAAACTGTGGAAACTCAAACTGGTTGTGAGTTTGGTTTTATTTCGCAGTTTCGCAGTAAAGCAGTCATAGTGAGGCCGAAGAGTGCCCGTCTGAAGTCTGAACTGTTTACCTCAGCACCGGGTTCCTATTCGTCGATGGGCGCCAACCGCGAACACTTTACTTTTCCTGCGTATTATTCTCGAACCAAACATGTGCGACGAAGCCACAAACAATTTCAAGTTGATAGGAATTTGGATGTCAGAAAAGAAGTTCCAAAAGTTGCGATGGCTTGAGTTTGTCAATATCTGCAGGAATCGGGGCTATGATCTGGTGAAAGTGAGTAATTATTCATTATGTTCGTCTTCATTATTTTTACTGTACGTTTTATTCTAAAGTGTACCTATTACTATCTTGTTAATTTCAAATGAATAACATTGAAAGTTAGCTTGCCAATTTCTTGCTGCTGTAGGAAAATATTTAGGTATTTTGCTTGAAGAATAATCTACACTGCCTACTATTGCCTTTCTTCTAAATCAGTCTGATATTTAAAAAAAAATCAGCAAACATTGGTGGTTAATTGATTTTATTTCATTTTAATCGTTCTTTAAATGGATTGAAGCAAATCTTGGTTTTTTTAAATAATATTTTCAGTGTTTGCACAAAATACAACTTTTTATATTTTGTATATTGCTCTTTGCATTGCATGTGTATGTTACGATTCAATATAATATGTTGGCTTTTAACAAGTCATTGCAGTTTTTTCCCTTTCATGTAGACACTGCCTTTGAATTACTCAATTTATTGAACCCAACAACTCAAACTAACAGGAAGATATGTTGGAAAATTGTAGTGTAAACATAAATATCGGTTAATTTATGAGATAGAAATATTTATTTTCAAATGTTGGTTTAAGGCTCAAAATAAATATATTTTAGCACTTTGATGTTATTTTTTTTGGTAAATTTTTACAAAATGGGGACGCACTTAATTTGCACTTTTTATTTCAAAATTTTTTTGCAATAGTTAGATAATAATAAGATGAAAGTATTTCAGTTTCCAAAAATGGAAAATAATGTATTTTAATAGTTATTTTGTTAAAATTAAAATCAGTGTTCAGCTTGCAATCATTGTTACGATAAATGATGTCAAAGTTTTAAGATTAGTTTTTTTCTTCTCTTATTTAATCCAAAATATTAACTTGTTCTCTAAAAGTGGGGTTTAGTTAAAAAGGGTATTTAAAAAACTAGCTTGAAAAACTATTTTAGGTAATTGTTCGGAACAAACGTCAACGGTTAATACGCATTTTTTTTTGATAAAACTTTTAGATTCTTCTTAATTACCATAAAAGACAACTATTTGCATTGGGGGAGGTTGAAAATGTTACATTTTTAATTTTATTTACGTAAATTGAAAATTTGCTTTCACACTGTCAAATCACTCTGTTTGCAGTTCGGAACAAACGTCAACGGTTAATACGCACTTTTGTTTGATAAAACTTTTAAAATTAAGATACTTAATATACACAAGCCCGCTACACAAACCCTGCGTAGCCAAACAAACCATTCAAAAACGTAGGCTGTTTTTTAAAGTAAAGATAACATACACAATCCCGTTACATAACCGTTGACGTTTTTTCCGAATATTTACCCTATTTTAATATTATTATGTCAAAACATGGTGTGAAGAAAAGACGTCATATTACCCATTTTTTTATTGAAATGGTTACTAAAATGCATTATTTTCCACTTTCGGAAACTGAAATACATACTTCTCCTTATTATCTACTTAACTGATACTAAGTGTTTTTGAAATAAAAAGTGAATATTAACTATGTCCCTATTTTGTAAATACTTGTATTGGTGGGGCAAAAGTAATGTCATAATGTGAATGTGCCATCATTTTTCCAAAAGTCGTCAAATGTCATTGTGCTTCGACATTTATATTTTAGTGAGATAGAGAATTAGTTGACAACAAGCAATGGAGTAAATAACACATCTGAAGAATGCGGAATTAGGGAGGAATGCAGATCCCGCCAATGTCAGGGAATTTAATAAAAATGCACTTTCTAGATGAGAAAAGTGTGGAGAAGTTGAATAAAAAAGAAATTAAGGTGCGCTCGGCAAAATTGAGGGAGATACAGCCGTTTAAAGTATGAATAAAATGTCACTTCATGAACCGATACTGTCAGCCATTTTGTAACTAACCTAAGACCAGACTACGATAAAAGACGTATAAATCTGTAAACTAAATATTACCTTAGTTGGTAGCACTCGTAATCGTCCTCTGAATCTGTTTTTGTAAACAATAACACGCGACCGCAAAACATGAATACGATGCTTCCATCAATACGTCAATGATACGATGTAAACAATGACACGTAACCGCAAACTCGCCCGCCATTTGACAGTAATATGTTGGGATCCCTGACCTGATAAAAACAAGAGCCTAGGTACGATTGTAGCCGAGTTCATGGGATACATGAGGCGCGTAATTATGAAATTTGTCTAGCGGACTTTTTTTCAACGATTTTTTAAACTGTTTTTCACCTTCCAAATTAAAGTAACCTAACCTAAGACTACGCTAAACATGGTTTGTGATTCAAAAGAAAGTGCCCCTTTATAACGCCTACTCGCGTCAACGCAAGAAAAACATCCCAGTTTTCAAGTAGTTTAGCGGCTACGCCAGGTTTGTGTAACATGGTTTGTGATTCCAAAGAAAGTGCCCCCTTATAACGCCTACTCGCGTCAACGCAAGAAAAACATCCCAGTTTTCAAGTAATTTAGCGGCTACGCCAGTTTTGTGTAACATGGTTTGTGACCATTATTAATTCTGTTTTTCATAATTACGCACCTTATTATATATCCCACGAAGTTGGCTACAATCGTATCAAGCTTCGTGAATATCAAGTCTGAGATACCAACATAACAGTAACAAAATGGCGTAGTTTCAGTTTACGAAGTGTCATTTTATTCATTCTTTAAACGGCTGTATCTCCCTCAATTTTGCCGAGCGCACCTTAATTTCTTTTTTATTCAACTTCTCCACACTTTTCTCATCTAGAAAGTGCATTTTTATTAAATTCCCTGACATTGGCGGGATCTGAATTTCACCCCTGAATTATATTACTGCTTATTACCAACACCTCTGCCATAGGTCACCCCAAGTGGTTCGCTACGTTTGGTGATTTAGCAGGGGTGCCCGGGTTCATGGGGTGAGGTTTGTCTAGGTCTTGGAGGCGGATGACCAGGACATACTGAACCCCAGATTTCTACCCACCCCTTTAAACCCTTTTCCTTCCCAGAACTCTCCTCTTCTTCCTTTCCTTAAAAAAACCCCCCACACAGCATCGCCAAAGATGACATAGGCCCTGAGAGAAATTATTTTCCTCAGGGCCTCCTGTGTGGAGCTCAGGCCGCCCAGATCTTCAGAATTATTCCTTTAGGGCTTTTGGAAATCTCACATTCTCCACAAAATCACAAATTTTGCAAGTCTTGAAAGCCAATATTGGAGAAGAAATCACCAATTTGGAGTCAAATGTGCATAGGGAGGAGGTGGTCATTTGACCAATATAATTTTTTCAACTTGATCCCTCAGGCCGATTTGCTCAGTTTTCGGAACAACTCATATAAATCGTTGTGTCTCCCTCACTATCATGGTTAGAAATATGACCTAAACGGTGTTAGAAAGAGAAAACACCAGGCTTTATTTTCGAATCTTAAAATTAAGTGCAAAATAATAAAATTGTACACTTTTATCAATCCAAAGTTTCCCACTGCAATTTGAAAAGAGAATAATTAGGAAGTTTTGTGATTTTTTATTTTCAAAGGGCAAAAAAGTGAGTCGACGATAATGGATAGTTTATAATATACTAGCAGACCCGGCCACACGTTGTTGTGGCTAACGAAACACAATGCCATTACCCAACCTTTATAAAATCCACACCACCCGCTTGCCAGCTGCCCGCTGCCTGAATTGAATATTTGAATTTCTCGACTTTTCTCTACTATAATAAGCATGTATTATACTTATAAACCTTCCTCTTGAATCACTCTTTATCTATTGGTGAAAACCGCATGAATATCCGTTGCGTAGTTTAAAAGATCTATGCGCACATACATTTTGAGCGACTTCATCAAATAAAATAATTCAAATCAAATACCTAGGTAGGTAAGAGTCCTAGAGTTAGTACTATAGGACATCTGTTTTCCAATTTCTTCCGTAGAACGAATTTCAAAAGTGACTATATTACGGCCCGCCAGCCGTTTTAAATCGCACAAAAATATGTTTTCTTTCAATTTCTCGGCTTTTCTCTAATATAATTTACATGTATTATACATATAAACATTCCTCTTCAATCACTCTATCTATTGGTGAAAACCGTATGAAAATCCGTTGCGTTGTTTAAAAGATTAACGCGCACATACATTTTGAGCGACTTCATTTTATACTATGTAATGATTATTTGCCTACTAAAATTTGGGTGTGTTTTTATTTTTTTTGTTATCAGTACTTTTAGTTAGAAAAAACGAAAGGTGAGCCATTTTTAAAACATTTTATGTTTGCATTCAAAATTTCTATATTCCAAAATGATTTGTTTATTTCGAATTATAAAATTTGAAAGCGTTTTTCATAACTTTTCAAAAACTGTTTTTAGTTTTGGGATGCGTTCAGAAATACTTCATTTATTTGGAATTTATTGCAAAATCGAAATATTTTGATCTTCCGACAAAATAGGCTCGAGGCCTGAGCGGTTAATGTCATCAATTTTCCACCTTCAACTAAACTTTCCTTGAAAACAGTGCCCAATTTTTTTTCTTTTCTAACAAAAAAATATTCAATTTTTATTTGTACCATTTTTTTTCCAATAATTTCAAGGAGCATTCATTTTCTCCATTGCCTCAGTTTCACCAAATTATTTTACTGACCTCACTTTCAGTTTCACTAAATTATTTTATTGACTTCACTTTCAGTTTCACCAAATTATTTTATTGACCTCACTTTCAGTTTCACTAAATTATTTTATTGACGTCACTTTCAGTTTCACCAAATTATTTTATTGACCTCACTTTCAGTTTCACTAAATTATTTTATTGACGTCACTTTCAGTTTCACCAAATTATTTTATTGACCTCACTTTCAGTTTCACTAAATTATTTTATTGATGTCACTTTCAGTTTCACTAAATTATTTTATTGACCTCACTTTCAGTTTCACCAAATTA
Organism: Limnephilus marmoratus; assembly: GCA_917880885.1. Lineage (NCBI taxonomy): Eukaryota > Metazoa > Arthropoda > Insecta > Trichoptera > Limnephilidae > Limnephilus > Limnephilus marmoratus. The sequence goes on along the minus strand of OU862917.1, from coordinate 50,783,554 downwards.
TTTTATTGACCTCACTTTCAGTTTCACCAAATTTTATTGACCTAACTTTTTAAATTGCAGGAGGTGGGTATTTGTAGCCATTGGATGTATTAAAATAATATTATTTTGTGTCAACTAATTATATTATTCTGCGGACAATTTAAAATCCTTCTTATGTAATCGTAATCTATTTTGTAAGATTCATTGACTATTTTCATCAATAGGTACGTACATTTGTGACAGTCTACCTTTATTAATTTCGCTCTAAAAACAAAATTTTCATTAATTTCTGAATAAGTTGTTAGTTACTTTATTAGAAGATTATTTCTAATATTTTTAAGAAATTATTTAATATTGGTAGATATTAAAAATGGTGGTATGATTTTTATTATCGTATTTAAATAACACTTTACCGATAGTTTTAATTATGTCTTTCGGATAAATAATAATTTTTATCTTCGGGTAATGGTGGGTAGAGACAATGAAAGATTTATTGGATTATCACTGTGCCTTTACTGTGTAGACAGTGGTAGCGCGTATGTATCACAATGGGATGCATAACACGTATGTCACATCACGGCGGGCTGTGAATGCATGTTCGAAGTGCGGAGACTTGATGTCGAATGATATCTGCTGGTGGAGAAGAATACGGAACTTCCTGGTCCCCCAGTGAGGTATGGATGACGAAATCCTCCAGGCTCGACACCTTTGTGGTGGAGATAAACAGAGTGTTGTCGTGGCGATGTTACTATTACGATAGCAGTCCTCAGGGTCATGCGGGCAGAGACTGGACGAAACGCTAAACGGAGCCATGAGTCGATCTCAAATGGCTGGTGCACGGTGACTGAGTTCTAGTAATAGATCAAAGACAAAGTTCTAGTAGTAAATCAAGTAGCAAGTGGAACTCGAACGGCGATACAGTAGCGATCATAGCTCAGTTGTTGTGGCTGAGCAAGTAACTAGACTGCACTGTGAGCGCAGCGGCTTCATTTATGTATAGGAGCGTGCCTTAGTGGAGTCGCCCAGACGTGACGATTCCAAAAGTCCCAGGCTTGTCAGCGCGCTCCCGCTGCCATTTTGAAGGTTTTCTTTTCCCGGGCTGTGTTGCGCAGTGCATACATGAAATCTCGAAGGCTCCAGGCTACACTCGATGTGTGCAGCTCGTATTGCAAGTAGCTTGTCGCTACATATCTATTTTTTTGTAATTATTAATACATTCTCTTTCTCTTCCTTGCACTGTCCCAAACCATTATCTAGGTAGGCTGTTGGGGTTGGCTCTTCCCGTTCTCAGGTTATAACTTCTTCGGTTCTGGGTATCACATGGGTATATTGAGTCATTCAGGAGTTCTTTGGTCTTCCTCTTGATGACCGTCGATGAAACTCCATAGACATTGCCTGCTCCACTGTGTGGTCTGGTAGTCTCCGTCTTATGTGCCCATACCATCTCAACTGTCGTTCCTCCAGCTTACTATTTATGTCCGTGACACCCAGGATATCTGATGAACTTTTAATCCTATCTTTTAGTGATACTCCTGCCGACCATCTGAACATTCGCATTTCTGCTGTTTCGAGTTGTGTAGAGTAGGAATTGTATGTAGTCCAGCATTGGAGCCATACCATAATTATTAATACATTCTAATTATCTAAAATTTGGCGTTATCAATCTTCCTTGCCTATTTCTCAGATGGGAGATTATGCAATATCCAATTTAGGTGTAACATTATCTCCACAGACATTGCTTCTTAAACATTCTGGCTTCTTATCAATTTCCCAAGAATCATTACCTTTATCTGTTAAACTTCAGTATGTATTGATATCTATACATACCTCTAATTCTTGCTGTAAAATTTACAGAGTATTCCTTTTACTGTCATGTTCTGGTAATTCTAACAATAAAATGTAACACTCACATTTTTGATGACTTAAACATTGGAATTTACTGATTACACATGCCTTTGGTTTTGCAGGAAATTTTCGCCAGACTACTAAAGGTTATAAAAAATTACCCAATAATAATATTATCCATTTTCAACCAAACGTTAAAACTCAATATTAGAAATAGCGCAATGCGCTGTGATATTTCTTAACCTGTCAGGCTAATTCGTTCACTTGTCGGAACAACCTGTATAGGTCTCATAGAAATTGTTATGTCTCCCTTGCTATCATAGTGAGAAATATGATCTAAATGGTGTTAGAAAGAGAAAACACCACACTTTATATTCAATTCTGAAAAATAACCACAAAGAAAGAAGTAAAATGTTAATACTTTATGAAACCAAATTCAGAAGAGTTATTCTCTATCTTTTGTGGGATCGTTATCGAGATAACTGTCAGATATGTGTGATTTTTACATATTTACTGTCACATATTTTAGTTTAGATCGTTTTGAACACGAATTCCTGCAAATATGCATGATTATTTATTCATTTAATGTACGTTGTACATAGAAAAAGAAAATAAAGCACACAAATCTGACAGAAGATTTGGAAGGCGGGAATGGGTACCGCCGCCCCGGGAGCCTTTATTGGATAACCAACACCTCTGCCATAGGTCACTCCAAGTGGTTCGCTACGTTTGGTGATTTAGCAGGGGTGCCCGGTCGTGCCAGGACATACTGAACCCCAGATTCCTACCCACCCCTTAAACCCTTTTCATTCCCAGAACGCTCCTCTCCTTCCTTTCCTTAAAAAAAATCCTCCACACAGCATCCCCAAAGATGATATAGGGAAATTATTATTACCTGATGGAAATTATTTTCCTCAGGGCCTACTGTGTGGAGCTCATGTAAAAAAAAAAAGAAGAAGATCATGTCCATTATCTCGATAACGATCCAACAAAAGATAGAGAATAACTCTTCTGATCGCAATTTGAAAAAATTTTTAAAACTTGGGGAATTTCTTCTTAATTATTTTTACATGGAATGACAAAAAGTGAGGTGATAATAACGTTTATAATACTTTTGTCTAATAAAATATACATGTGTTTTTTTTTTTTTTGCTATCTGTAATTTCAGTTAGAAAAAAACGGTGAGCTATTTTAAAAACTCTTTGCTTGCAAAATATTTATATTTCAAAAATTATATGCTTATTTCGAATTATAAAAGTTGAAAGAGTATTTTTACACCTTTCAAAAACAGTTTTTAATTTACATATCCGAAATATTCCATTTATTTGGGTTTTATTGTAAAGCACAAATATTTTAAGCATCTGACAAAATATGGCTGAGTCCTGAGGGGATAAACAGAGGACACATTTAAAATCAAATTAGTTACATATGTGGCGGGTATTAATATAAGTAAATAGTCGATTTTTACAATGTCAATTTTATTTAACTTATATAGGGTTCACAACTTATAATTTTAGTAAAGAGTACAGAACAGTTTAGAACAAATTAGAATCACTGAGAGTTTAAAAGAAAGTTCACGATCGTCCTCAATAAACACTTAGCATATTTGGTTAAACACTCCAACACAGGACCCGTGGTCTCTTAGTTGGGCAAAAGATGCATGTCAAGTAATGTCCACTAGGACAGTGTTCCGCAAAGTGTGCTCCGCGGCACACTGGTGTGCCGTGGCCATTTGTAAGTGTGCCGCGAGTCCCGCGTCACTTCTCACAAAGTGCTCTGTAAATCGGTCTTTACTTTTCTGTGCGGCGCGGCGGCCGGAGGTGGCGTGGGTGGGACTCGATCGCTGCGAAGTGGCCGTGTGCTACGCTGCTACGCTACATTATCACGTGTGCTACACTACATAAGTGGGGTGCTATTGCTACATTATCACGTGATTGCGCACGAGCTATCGGTGTGCATGCGCGTGACAACATAACATTACGAATTACGACGGCGACGTTGCGCCCGCTTGTTTAGTAGTCATTCGTTAATGCTAGTGTTTGGTTGTGTCGTCACGAACTTAATTGACCTTTTTAATTGCAAAAAAATATCCCATATTACGTGTATATAATGGATAAATTCGTTAAACGTACCGCAAGTTCGTCAAGTGAAACTAATGATTCCCAAGAAGAAGCAGAGTCAACGAAGAAAAAACCTAAGCTTTTTGATCGGAAATACGATGAGAGCTATGTGCTTTATGGCTTTATATATTGCGGTGACGAATCGTGCCCAATCCCAAAATGTCTTGTTTGTGGAGAAACTTTGGCTAATAATTCGATGGTGCCCAGTAAACTTTCACGACATTTAACAACTAAACACCCATCGGTGGCTCACAAAGATAAAGCCTTCTTTCAACGTATGAAAGACCAGTCTAAGAAACAGGTAACTCTCATGAGTTCGTCTTTCAATACATCAAGCAAAGCGTAAAAAGCAAGCTACGTGATCGCTAATATGCTGGTTAAATCGAAGAAACCTCATTCTCCCGCTGAAACTTTAATTTTACCTGTCTGCAAAGAAGTTGTCAAAATTGTGATTAGCCAAGAAGCCGCTAAGGAAATCGAAAAAATACCTGCGTCAGCAGATACGATCTCACGTCGCATTAATGAAATATCCACCGACATTCAATCAACGTTAATTGAAAAATTAAGGCTAAGTGGAGTTTTCGCGCTACAAGTCGACGAGTCTACTGATATCAGTGGTCACGCACATCTCATCACAAATGTGAGGTACACGGATGGATATGAAATGAAAGAGGAGTTTTTATTTTGTCTGCCACTACCTGGTTATACCACCGGAGAAGAAATATTCAGAGTAACAAACCAGTACTTCAGTGAACATAATTTGGAATGGCGCAACTGCTTAAGCATTTGCATAGACGGAGCAGCAGCTATGACAGGAAAAATTAGGGGATTTATAACCAGGGCTTCTGAAAAAAATCCTAATATTAAAAATTTACATTGTGTTGGGTTTTGAATTGATATTGTGCTCAGTACCTACCTGAATGTCATTTTTGATCCTACCCCCACCAACCATGTCACCTTGCTGAAAAAAGGCTTGGAACAATAACAACCAGCAGTGTGCACCTACAACTGATCGACTTGTGACATTGGAAGGAACTGGTTTTTCTTTAAGTTTGTGCTCGTCTTCGAATTTGGTAAGTGACTTGGCTTTCCTTACTTCCTTCTAGTTCCAGAGATTTACCAGACACATATAAGCATTCAATTCATTTCGTAATTTTTGTTTATTTAGCAATTTACAGTCCATCATTCGCCTGTTGCATTTGAGGCTGTCATTTCGGACAGTTTCGGATGCAACATATTGGTCCAATCGTGCCAGATTTCGTGAGCATTTTGGAGTTGAATGCTTGTATGTGTTTTTCCAATAACCTTGATCCTGTGTTCCTAATATTCCTGGCATTTCGGCTTTCGAATTGGGCACATTGTCACCTTCAAAAGGGGTTAAATTTCGTGGTAAATTTCACATTTTTCGTTTGTTGAATTTCTATTTTCAAATATTATCAAAATGGCTGCTTCTGCTAGTGTTCGCAATAAATTGGCCATTCTAGGTCTCCGGGAGATTCATGATTCATCGATCAGAGCAGTTGTTTCTGGTAATTTATTAGATAGAAATAATTTACTGGTTAGAATTAAGGATATTGAAAAGCAAAGGGATGATTTTGTTGAATCTTATATTATTCTAGAAACGTCAAAAAGTGAGGAGTTAAAATTAACAGATTTGGAAAATAAATATAAATCTTTTATGAACATGTATTTTGAAATTCATACGAATTATCTAGCAGTTTTTCCATTTTTTAATATTAACTCTTCAATTCCCAGTGTCACCTGTAGGTGACACAAGTTTGGTAATTTTTTTCTACCACATGGAAATTTTATTTTTAAATTCTACTACTACCATAGTAAAGGCAAGTAGTTACTCTATTCATTATTTTTTTCTGGCAACACTAGCCACACGCCATTTATCAAATTCATTCCCGTGTTTCACGCGAAATTGGAGAAGTCTGAGTTTGTGTGATCTCTTGCGACATAAAGTGAAATAAAAATGCCTAAGCCGTAAGTATTATTTTTTTTCTTCTTGTATACAAAAAATGAATAAATAAGCTAAAGTACAAATGTATTTTATGACAAAAATGATTTTTAGAATGTTTGTTACAACGTTGGAAATATGCCGTGTCACCTGTGGGTGACACTGGGCATTGTAACTATTCAATTGGTATAATGACTATTGTTAGAAATTCATTCTAAGTACTAAATAACTGTACCATTGTTTACATTTTGACCTTATCGCTACGTTGTGATGGTGTTTTATAATTTGTTTACGTATTACAGGTTGACGTTAGATGAAATTGTGGAGGAATTACAGACCAGGGAGGACCCATGCGATATTATTTTATTTCCTCCTGATGGATGTTGTGGTGATGGACGAAGATAGTGGAGATGAAAAAGAGGTTAATATTCTTCATCTTCTCAGCCGCGTATTTCGATCTCTAGTAGAATTCCAAAATAGACCTTCCATCTCTGTAGAAAATAGTATACATGACTTGAATAAGAAGTAGATGAAATTGTGCGACGTTCCTGCCCCGAAGAAAAAAAAAGAAAAGACAATAATATAAAAAATGGTATAACAGTCTCAGCAATACTTTTATTTCTTGTGGTAAGGGAGACCGCGATGAAGAAGTATTTTCTAACTTCAAATAATTGCGAGAGCAGAATGCTGGGGGTACAGGTACTATTCAGGAAAACCGTCTGGAGAACTGAAATTTTCCACACTCAAATGACATGAAGAAAGTGACGTGTCATAAAGTTTCAGAGAAAATCATTGCAGCTAAATGGAATGAAAATAGTATTGTCACCATTGCATCTAACTGCCATTGATTGAATCTTATCTCGAAAGTGGAACGAATTAGATTTGTGGATAAAAAACTGGCAAAAATTCAAGTAGCTCTTCCCAGCAATTATCAAGATGTACAATATATACATGGTTGGGGTTGACCGTTTTGACAAAAGCGTTCATCCCAGGAGGGTAGCTCTTCGCGGCAAATAGTGGTGGTTCCCTCTGTTTGCTTTTGGTTTAGATGCAGCTTGCCAAAATCATGGCTGCTCAAAAGACAGCCGGAAAACAACTGGAACTACTGCGATTTCCGGCGAAATGTCACAACCAAATACTTGCAAACATATGGAAAGCCTCCAATCTTCAAATCCGATTGTGGCATACCTCTGCAGATAAGAGTGCCTACGGAGGTAGGAGTGCAGGAAGTGTTGACGATCACTCGCAAATCGACTACTCTCAACGAATATGTAGATATTGTTACCAACGCACCAGAAAACTGTGTGCCAAGTGCAATATTGGTTTGCATCTAAAGTGTTGGTACAGCTTTCACAATAAATAAGTGCTCTGTTTATTTATATAAAAAAAATAATAATTATAAAACTTTATGTAAATAAATATTATTATAAAACTGTTATTTTATTCGTACATAGAATAAGTAAAATGCTGTTTCCTCTTCAGAGTCTTCAAGCATAATGCCCAGTGTCACCTGTAGGTGACACACCCATAATTAAGGGTGGGGGTAGTTTATTTTTATTTTTAATATTTTTTTGTCTTAACCTATTATATGTAAGCTATTTTATTTATAGAGAAAAGAAAAATCTTTATTAACTTTGACATGGGAATTGAAGAGTTAAGATTCTATAAAAACATCAAATAGTCACGGTTTTTCACTTCCTAAAATTAGTTTGCCAACTTTTTCGGGTGGAATTACTGAATGGATAAACTTTATAAATACGTATGATGCAATTATTCATAATAATGAATCTCTAAGTGACATACATAAATTACATTATTTGTTAGGAGCACTATCGGGTGACGCGTTGAAAATTATAAAGCATCTTCCTGTTTCCGCAATCAATTATCCAATTGCTTACAATTTGTTGAGAGATCTTTTTCATAACAAACGGATAATTGCGGACAGACACGTAGAGAACATTATCTCGTGCCCCATAATTAAAAAGGATTCGCTTAGATCTGTCGTTAATGTTTTGAAGGAAAATATTCAGGCATTAGAAGCGTTACATTTTCCAACAGATCAGTGGTAATTTTTATTACTACATATCGTTTTGAAGAAAACTCCTGATGACTTAAGAACTAACTTCGAGTTATTAGGTCATAAGGACGAAATTCCATCATTTTCGCAATTATTGTTGTTTTTAGAATCACAATCTAAAATTTATGAATCGGTTCATGGGTACGGTATGAAAAATGAAGCGCCAAAAGCAAAAACAAATCGCTTATTAAATTCTTTTGTCAGTACACAAAAGTCGGTGTGTTTAATATGCAAAGGTGGACATTTTCTTTCAAAGTGTGACCAATTTTTAAAGCTACAACCACCTGCTAGATTCAATGTTGTGAAGAAATATAAGTTGTGTCAGAATTGTCTTTCCGCTCAGCATTTGGTCAAGAACTGTTCGTCGCGTTTTAATTGTTTTCAGTGCCATAAAAATCATCATTCTTTGTTGCATTTTTCACATGATGAAAATAGGCAAGTACAGGCGTCAAACAGCAACAATTTTGATAACACTTCTAGACAAGAAGTACTCGATTCGCCACCTGAGACAATCGACCCAATCGTATCGGCCATCGCGGCAACCACACCCCATTCGGAGAGGCTTAACAATCTCAACGTTTTATCGAGCTCTAGCCAATCATCAGTTTTGTTAGCTACGGCCATCGTAGAAGCTCGTGATAAAAAGGGTCATTTTCACAAGGTTCGTGTATTATTGGATTGTGCCAGTCAGGCAAATTTTATTTCAAATGATTGTGCAATTCGTTTGGGCCTCGACTGTTCTAATAAACAAATTCCTATTCGAGGAATTGGACAGTTGTCGGCCATCGCGCAGAAGGGACTGGTCAAGTGTCGGATCCGTCCTCTATGTTCGAATGAGCTTTTTGATGCGGATTTCGTCGTGTTATCAAGCATTTGTGCACAGTTGCCTAGTTCTCCCATTCGTCGGGGAGACTGGGATCATTTGAAAAATTTAACTTTGGCAGATCCAAATTTCGATAAACCCTCTGCAATCGATATTTTATTGGGTGCTGGGTTGTTTTCATCCGTTCTTCGTTCAGGACGGGTGGTAGGAAAATCTAATGAACCGATAGCTTTGAACACGGCTTTTGGTTGGATTTTAATGGGAAATGTCGATCACAGCGTGTCTCCTCCCATGAATTCGTTTTTGACGACGTCAGAATCGACAATTGAGACTGTTCTGAAAACGTTTTGGGAAATCGAAGACCTTCCAAATCATCCTTCACCGTTATCTACGGAAGAGTTGCTTTGTGAGGAAATATTTTCAATGCAGCATTATAGAAATGATGCGGGACGTTACGTTGTCCCACTTCCATTCAGGGAAGTTAAATCGGCTCTTGGTGATTCATATCATTCGGCAGTATCTCGTCTGCATCACCTCGAGCGCCGTTTCTCTCGGCATCCAGATATAAAATCTGATTACATTCAATTCATGAGAGAATATGAATCTTTGGGCCACATGATAGATGTGACAAGTTCATCAGTTTCTATTGGAAAATATTTCATTCCTCATCATTGTGTGATTAAGGATACTGGATCCATTAAAAAACTTAGAGTTGTTTTTGACGCAAGTTCAAAAACATCTTCTAACCAGTCGTTAAATGATATACTTTTAGTAGGACCTAAACTTCAACAAGATATTGTGAAGTTAATTTCCAATTTCAGAACGCATAAAATTGTCTTTACAACAGATATTTGCAAAATGTATAGACAAATATTGGTTCGACCAGAGGATAGATCCTATCAACATATTTTATGGCGTGAATCACCGGAACAAATGATTAAAGAATTTGAACTGCAAACTGTTACCTACGGAACGGCTTCCGCACCGTTTCTCGCTTTACGTACTTTACAGCAACTCGCATTGGATGCAGATGCCAAATTTTCGACGGCATCAAAAGTTTTGTTAGAAAATACGTACGTTGATGATATTTTAATTGGAGCATCCACACTTGAATCGGCACGTAAATTGCAGCGAGACTTGGTGGAACTACTTAATCTTGGCGGTTTTGAATTGAGCAAGTGGTCGAGTAATTGTCGTGAACTGCTTTATGATATTCCAATCTCACATCAGGAAGCACCTATAGAAATTGATTTAGATCATGCCAATAACATTAAGATTTTAGGTATTGTTTGGGATTCGCAAACTGATTCGTTCTCGTACCGAGTGAAAACATCACAAATAACATTTTCGAAAAGGTCAATCTTATCAACAATTGCAAAGATTTTTGATCCACTTGGATGGATTTCCCCCGTCACATTTTTGGCTAAATGTCTGTTACAACAGTTGTGGAAGCTTGGATTGAACTGGGACGATCCAGTTCCTGTCATGGTTCAATCTCATTGGACGGCAATAGTATCGTCATTGTCAACATTAGCCAATATTCAAATTCCGCGTTACTTAGGGGAGAGTAGTGATAATACATATCAATTAGTGGGATTTGCAGATGCATCCGAAAGGGGCTATGCTTGTGTTGTGTATATTCGGTCCCAACACTCAAAGCAAGAATTTAACATTAGACTTTTGGTTGCCAAGTCAAAGGTGGCTCCAGTGAAAACTCTTTCTATTCCACGTTTAGAATTATGTGGTGCTTTGTTACTTGCTCGACTTTTGGATTATGTTTTGAAATCACTCGGTACAACTTTACATATTGACAAAGTGTTCGCATTTACGGATTCTTCGATAGTTTTATCATGGATTCATACACCTACTTATAATTTGCAAACCTTTGTTGCCAATCGAATAGAACAAATCAATGAAGTTAATTCGTTGATCAAATGGTTTCATATACGTTCTCATTTAAACCCAGCTGACGTATCCAGCAGAGGACTTTTGCCTGATCAGTTGGTCAATACAGAGTTATGGTGGAAGGGGCCTCCTTGGATGCTCTCACCCGTCGATGAGTGGCCATTGGTCCATTCTTTCAGTGTAAAACTTGATGTTGTTCCTGAGCTAAAGGCCAACAATATTCATGTATTGACTACAACTGATTCGTGGAATGATGAGACGTTAAATAGATTTTCTTCATTAACAAGATTGCAGCGTGTTACAGCATGGATTTTGAGATTTGCTGTCAACATTCGAAAGAAGAAAGAGGATCGTATATTTGGAATGTTAACCGTCGAGGAGTTGCATTCATCTCTGAAATTATGGATTTTGAAAGTACAACGCGTGCATTTTCATATTGATGCAGGAAAAAATTGTCGTAACTCGTCTCATGTTCATAAGTTAATGCCTTTTTTAGACCCGGTTGGTCTGCTCAGAGTCGATGGGCGGTTACACAATGCCCCTATCGCCTCTAATTTTCAACACCCTATACTTTTGCCCAAAAAAAGTCACCTTACTAACTTGATTATTGACTCGTTTCATAAGACTTATTTGCATGTGGGGCCTAGGACATTATTGTCAATTCTACAATCAAAATATTGGATTGTTTCCGCTCGAAACGTCATTCGGTCGCGTCTAAGTAAATGTATAACATGTTTTAAGGCTCGTCCTGTTGGGGTACAGCCTATGATGGGAGATTTGCCCCAAATTAGATTTCGTGAAGGACGTCCTTTCCTCAACGTTGGAGTGGATTTTGGTGGCCCGTTCTCAATAAAGGAAAGTAGGCGTATAGGAGCCAAAGTTTTGAAGGCGTATCTGTGCTTATTTATTTGTTTAAGTACCAAGGCAGTACACTTAGAAGTTGTGTCTGATTTATCCTCGGATGCTTTCTTAGCAGCTTTGGATCGCTTTTTAGCCAGAAGGGGATTATGTTCTTGTATCCTTAGTGATACAAGAACATAATCCCCACACTGCCACACACTGGGACGCATCGAGGAATGTCATCCGGGTCCTGATCAAATCGTACGGGTTGTGACAGTTAAAACTGCACAAGGAACATTTCGTCGGCCAGTTGTCAAACTTTATCCATTACCACTTTGAAACATTTTACTCATAAGTTTATTTTAAGTTTTATATTTGTCGTCTTTATTTTCTCCTTACTTTTTGTTCGTTTTACCGCGGTGTCAGTTGCTATGAAAGATAGGTCTTCAATAACTTATCTTAGGAACATATTCCTTATGGATTAATTTTAGTTTTATTTTAGACTTATGTTTCTTACATTTTTTTTTTAATTTCGTTAAGTTGTTCGTTGCAAAAAGATTGAATAATTGTTTGTCGTTTTGTTAATAATAGGTTGTTATTAAATTCATTTGTTTGTTGTCAGTATTCGGAAATGTGTGATTTACCATCGGTCGTAGATAAGAGATTTCAATCTCTTCTCGGGGGCGGGAATGTTGGGTTTTGAATTGATATTGTGCTCAGTACCTACCTGAATGTCATTTTTTGATCCTACCCCCACCAACCATGTCACCTTGCTGAAAAAAGGCTTGGAACAATAACAACCAGCAGTGTGCACCTACAACTGATCGACTTGTGACATTGGAAGGAACTGGTTTTTCTTTAAGTTTGTGCTCGTCTTCGAATTTGGTAAGTGACTTGGCTTTCCTTACTTCCTTCTAGTTCCAGAGATTTACCAGACACATATAAGCATTCAATTCATTTCGTAATTTTTGTTTATTTAGCAATTTACAGTCCATCATTCGCCTGTTGCATTTGAGGCTGTCATTTCGGACAGTTTCGGATGCAACACATTGCTTTTTACACAGAGAGGCAATGATGACGAAATCTCTGCCTGATGAATTGTTGTCTGTCTTACAAGAAGTCGTCAAAATTGTCAATTACATCAAGTCGCGACCGCTGAACTCTCGTCTGTTTAATGCATTGTGTCAGGAAATGGGAGCAGATCATCAGTCACTTCTGTTTCATACAGAAGTACGATGGCTTTCTCGCGGAAAAGTGCTTTCTCGGATTTACGAGCTGAAAAATGAGACCCAGACATTTCTAGAAACCCAGGGTTCAGACTTTGCTTCTCTATTTAAAAAAGAAGAATGGGTAGCAAAACTTGCATATCTGGCGGACATATTCGCTCAATTAAATGAGCTGAACAAAAAAATGCAAGGAAGAAATTGTAACATTTTAACGTCTTCGGACAAGATTGAAAGCTTTCGCGCTAAGTTGGTGCTATGGATCAGCCACGCTACCAATGGTAGTAACGAAATGTTTCCAAATGTCATGGCTGCCGATTCAGAAAAAAAAGTGCAGGCTTTGATATTGAAACACTTGGAGCTGTTAGCAGAAAAAATGGCTCAATATTTTCCTAAGTGTGACCTGCAACCTATCGACTGGGTAAGAAATCCATTTTCGGAAAGCATTTCCCTTGGAAATTTACCAATAAACGAGCAGGAAGAATTCATGGAGCTTAAAACTGATCGGACACTAAAATTAAAATTTTCTGAAACAGAGTTAGCACATTTTTGGCTCCACGTAAAAAATGAGTATCCACTGCTGTCAAAGCGAGCTATTGCAATTCTATTACCATTTGCCACGACCTATTTATGCGAATTGGGGTTTTCAACTCTCACTGCGATAAAGTCAAAAAAAAGAGAACGCCTGAGGACGATCGACGAAGAGATGCGAGCAGCGTTATCAACGATTGTTCCAAATTTTGATCGTCTGTGTTCAGTTAAACAGGCTCACATTTCGCATTAAACATCTTTTCATGTTATATTGATTTTAATAATAAATATTAATAAAATATTGTTTTTGGTAAATTTTGGTTCGGAGTGGCCACGCTTATTATGAATAATTTTTAGAAAAAAACTTTAGATATGCCGTAATTACTATAAAAGGAAACTTTTTGACTTGGTGGCGGCGGAAAAAGATGCATTTTAATTATCAATTGCGTAAAATTAAAATTCACTTCTCGAACCGATTCGGTGACAGTTCGCGGTCATTCTGTCACTGTTATGTGATAAATATCAATCATAATTACACAAACCCGGCTAGACAAACCCTGCTTTGCCAAACAAACCATTCAAAACCTGGGATGTTTTTTTAAATTATGATGACATGCAGCTTTCGTAGTTTTACCTCAAAGTTCGCCGTTATTCGTAATAAGCCTAGCCAATCCTATCCAAAATTTACCTTGTTTTTTTTTCTTTGGTGTACTGTTAAAATTTCTTGATTAGTTAGGTGTACCGTGAACATAAAAAGTTTGCGGAACACTGCACTAGGACACGGTTCTTTAATTTCCAAGGAGGACCCAGAGGGTTCTCTTGACTTGGTATTGGTTTGTTAATTTAGCACTGACCACTAGGATGCTGTTGCTTTGCTTTACCAGGAGTCCGGCTACACTGATTTGATATAGGTCAGCACGCCCTTATATACCCCTTAGTGCTGGGTGGGGCCTGCAGTGGGCCGATAGGGTGTCCTTTCGGCCGGGCAGTGAGGCGATAGTTGCTGAGCGAAACAGTGCTATGCGTGTGAAGGAGAAGGTATTCGGATCCGTGCGTCGGACAAAATACTGGGTGCTACGCATATAATTTATATGAATATCACTCGTGTTTTTAAAAAAATGTGATGTTTTATTCTTTGTATTTAGCTAAGAATTATTGTATTTAGCTCAGCATTTACATGCGACATTATGTAAACAAGTTGTTATTAAGTTCCAACATTTTAAAATGATAACGTTAAAGCGGTGCATTCCTAATTAGCACTAGTTTACATAATTTTTACTGATATAAAAAATATTCGAATAGGCAGATTTTATTTAGGCTTTTTTATTTTATTTAAAGCAAACATTTAAAAATGATAACGTTAAAGCAGTGCATTCCTAATTGGCACTAGTTTACATAGTAGTCCAGTCAGTGGGGAGTTTTACCTTGCAAAAGGTCATGTAGTAGCGATTTTGATATATGTTGCTTAGATTGGGACTCTAAAGAAAAAAAAAAGGTTTCTACCTTGGGGAGGTCGAGCTCGAGCTGCCATCTTGGATTGAAGGTGCCAAAATTTGGTTTTTTCAAAATAATTGTGCAATGGTTGATCTTACAACCAAATTAAGACAAACTTAAAAAAGATAAAATTTCTAATATTTTTTGTTTCAAAAATTTTTTTTGTACCTCTAATAAATTTTAATGGGGTACTGTGTCATTCTTACTGGAACAAGCCCATTGGTGCCACGTTTCCAGCTCCAGTTTTCTGGATTTTTTTGGATTCCATACCATTTTTGGACTTGATGTCCTAAATGCATGGTACCGTGCACTTTGAGACGTCGACTTTGAGAAGCGTTGGTAGCGGACTTCTTTCAAGGTTTTCTCATCCATGTTACCCCCGTACAAAGCAACAAGAAAGCGTGTTCCTGCATCTGCTATGTCTTCTGGTTTTGCATCATGTTGTTTTCATTTGTGTACTCGATGAAGACGCACTGGCAGACCAGCTTTTTTAAGGCTTACTAAACGTTCATTATTACTATAAAGTAGTCCATGCACTTGATGGCGTCGGGTTTGTCATAGTGGGATCAAAGCCTGTAGGAATATAGGCGCTGAGGTGGCAACGCTGCAGTCAGGACTGCAGGCACGCTGTATGTTGTAGTCTCTTTCTCTCTTCTACGTAACACGAAAAATTACTGTAATTTGAAAAAGATTTTGCTACATAATTATATTGTGTTGTGGAAATACGTTAAAATTATATTGTGTAATGTGTTCTTACAAAATTTAAAATCAACCGTTGAAGAATTATTTAAAAAAAAAAAACAAAAATATGGCACCTTCAATCAAAGATGGCGGCTCGAGTTCGACCCCCCCCCCCCCCAAGGTCGAAAACTTTTTTTTTTCTTTAGAGTCCCAATCCAAACAACGTATATCAAAATCGCTACTACGTGACCTTTTGCAAGCTAAAGGCCTTTTTTATCCCCCACTGACTGGACTCTAATTTTTACTGATATAAAAAATATTCCAAGAGGCAGATTTTATTTAGGCTTTTTAGATTTTATTGAAAGCATCATGTTTTGGAATGGATGTCGCGCATTGACAAATTGCCTGTCTGTATTTCCATATCTTCAATGCCACCACTTAATTAATTCCTTGAAGCCAAGTGTCGTCGTGTGCCGTATTAAATTGTGACTCATTGCATTTTACAATCCACTAAATGGCGAATTAGATGCTGGTTAGTATTTCCTTTACTTGAATGTATCATTATTTATTGTCCTTCTTATGAATCATAGCTATGGTTAATGATGCTGTCATCTACGCTTGAATGGATATCGTGTATTTATTTTATTTTACCGGCAATCTAAGATTACATTTTTGTTTGCCTCACAAAAAAATACTAAAGGTTTGTGAGGGAAAATATTATTTATGTGGCTAATATTATTTGGATTTGTCTTTCATAATGTTAAGGTGGAGCGCTAGGCGGCAGTGTTAAGGTAGACGGAATGCGCAATTGTATGCTGGAGCGCTAGCAAGGCGCTTTTAGCTTGGTGAGTACCCACAGATTCCGGATTGCCGCACGGCAACCAGAATCCCTAGCTCAGGAGGCACTTTACTCAAGGTGAAGGTCGATCGCAATCTTATCGCACATAGCACAGGAAGGAGGTCATCAGTTTTATCCAATAATCAACTCAAGAATACATTTAACCACGTTTATTACGAATTCAATACATAGGTATTCTTAGTATTTTGCGATTGTGCAAGTTTTTTGTCTTAAACGAACTTATAAAAATTATAAAAATCAGACTTATAAAAATTTTGTGTTATTTCCGCTTCTCAATTAGCTCTATAAATGAAACATGTCTGAACGTAGGCCGGCCCGCCCGGCAGGCTTTCAGCAAGTTCTTACTTAGCACCTCACACTAAGGATTTTTAGTAGGTACGTCTTTTTGTATGGGAAAAAAATGTTGGAATTTCGGAAAAAGTCGTTAATCTTTTTTACTCCTGACATCACATAGAGAATTACCTCCCGAAGTTAATGCACTTTACCCCCAGACTCCTTGGGTATTGATTATTCATAGAATTTATAAATCGTCATTTAAAAACTAATAAAACAGTAAGAGGTTTAAAGGCTGCAAATACAGTCGGCGGGTTCTGACAGAACTTACACCGCTACCTCATGAGTCAGGCAGCCATGTGCATTAATAATGCGAACAATTTTGTACTACGTAGACTTGCACATGGGTTACCACTGCGGAGAATACAAATTATTTAAAAATACTTTGTTTTTGGAAATCTTGGAAAATATTTAAATTGGGATTTGTTGATTTCAATTCATTTGAAACCAACTCAGAAACACCTCAGAAAGGTCATAAAGAGTGATGATAAAAAAATGGCTAAATAGGTTAAGTTAGGTTAGGGCAGCTATTTAATTTATTTTGTTTAATAGCTTTTAATGACTTTTCAAAGAGATGTTGAGTTGACTTGATTCTGAGTTGGCATGGAACCGAATTGACCGTACTGATAATCAACAAGACCGAAGAACGTAACGTATTAGATAAATTTTAGATCTTTCATTTTAGATTAATTTTTTATTCATAGACGTAAAGCAAAAATAGCTGGTTCTTTGGAAAAATTAATATTGGGCGATCTAGTGGCAGTAAAGTAAAGAATATTGTCGTGCATGAAGTATAGGACCATATGAATTGTTGAGTTCCAAAACCCTCCCTAATGGATTTTCTTACATTCGAGTAAATCAAGAAAAACAAAAATAGCTGGTTCTTTGGAAAATTAATATTGGGCGATCCAGTGGCAGTAAAGTAAAGAATATTGTCGTGCATGAAGTATAGGACCATACGAATTGTTGAGTTCCAAAACCCTCCCTAATGGATTTTCTTACTTTCGAGTAAATCAAGAAAAACGTGTAGGCTAATGAGTTTTCATGATTCCAGTTATTTAACCCCTCTGCAACGTAAGCAGATTATGCGTTAAAAATACGACAGCAGTCAAGTACAATAATAAGCGTGTTTACATATCAGCGCGTGTGTCTCCATAGAAACCGTTATAACTCCGTTATTGTTTTAGTTACATCCGTAAAATAAAAAGTGAAAGGTCGATAGTGAATCATGCTGCACATCTCTATTCAAGTTGTCCATAGAAATACCTAAAAAGAACATTTTGTCAGAAGCACAGTCTGACACATAATTTATCCCGCCAAATTTCCTACGGGCGGGTCGCCCGCTCCCGACATTGTTAATTTTTATTAAACATTTTTATATGAAATGATTGAAAAGTGAGGTGACAAAAATGTTTATTACACATTTATACAATAGAATAAGTATTGTTGTTTACATAATCTGTGATTTTAGTACCGTTTTTACATAAATACATCACGTGAGTCATTTTGACATTTTTTTAATGTTTGCATTCTAAATTTTAATATTTACAAATATTAATATTTATTTATAATATAATAATTCGAAAGCTTATTTTGTAACCTGTCTAAAACAGTTATTACTATTTGGCTACGTTCAGAAATGTTTCATTTATAGAGCATTAATTGTGAAGCGGTAATAACACAAAGTTTTCGTAAAATGTCATTTCGTTTAAGACATTTAGTGCAAATTGGCGATTTTCTGAGGGGTTAATTTTTTTACACGTTGCACGATAATTGAAATTTAAATATTTAATATATATTTCAGAAAAATGTTTTAATTTTCAGTAGGGCGGATTTGTGTGACTTGATTGTTAAATTCATGTAATAATGAGAGTATTAAAAGATTACAAATGAAAAATGTCTTTCATTACACGTGTAAACAAATAGATAGAGGGTACGGGGTGCAACAAATTTTGTAGTGAGTTAAGGGGTACGCAGACTTAAAAAGGTTGACAGCTGCTGATATAAGTTATTGTCACCAAAATTTTTTGTGTTTCATAAAAAATAATTCACCAGTTTCATAATTTTTTCACAAATTACGGTTGGACACTTTGGTTTCATAGAGGTGCACATTTTAATTTTCTGTTGTTAACTTCTAGATTCTAATACAAAGCGTGGAGTTTTCTCTTTCTAACACTGTAACCCTCGGGTACGTCCTGTTACACCCTTACACCCTGTATAAAAACTAATAAAAAAAAAATAAAAAAAAATAATCCTTCCTCTTGAATCACTCTATCTATTGATGAAAACCGCATGAAAATCCATTGCGCAGTTTAAAAGATCTATGCGCACATACTTCATTTTATACTATGTAATTAGTGACCCAAACTAAAAAAAACACATTTACTCTCAAGAACAAACCTTTAGAACCTATTTATGAACATAATAAAGATACCACAAAACAAATGCAACCAACTGCCGAGCCATGTGGATAGAACAAAATACATGGAATAAGTGTTTCCGGTCTTATATTTTTCAGTTACGTTGTGTAATTTATTTTTATATTATGCGGTAACTTTTTTTTGATGTTTGCTAATCCTTTTATCAATTTATGATAGATACTGTTAACAAGATTTAACTATCTGTCAATATTGCCCCTTGAACGTTTGAGCATTCTTGATGTTATTAGTGATCAATAAATGTTTATTTTTATTTTTTATATCTGTTGATTGTTACTCTTTTCCAGTTGGACCTGGACAAGCCCCTGGAGGAGCAGGGCACCCTCAAGGTCTTCATCCACAAGCTGACGGACATCATAGCGGCTGCTGACTTGGGAGACACCAAGGTGATCAGCTTTCCTGTCTTTTGGCACTTGTCGTAAATTATTAATGCATTGGCCTGCATAGTGATGGTAAATTCTTAGGAATTTTCATCCAAATTATGAAATCCCTATGAGGTTGTCTCATATGATGAAATTTCAAGTTATTTACAAATGTATCATATTAATTAGAGCTAAGAACAGACTTTTAGAATTCTTAAAAAAATGCCGAATAGTACCGAAGATATAAGCCATTAAAATGTTGATATTTGCGCCTTGCCGATGATGTCACTGTACATACAATGACTGGCGTAGTAGTACTGCAACGTTGCCATTCGAATTATGGATTGTGTTTTGTGTGACGTTACGAGACACGATTGTAAATGTTTTACCCATAAAAAGAATAACACAAGAAGGGCCTTGTGAGTGTGTTTTGCGATCCAATTAGAGGCCTAATTTAGGCGTACAAAATTAGGCAAAGTTGTGTTTTACCATGATTACGAAATTCAAATGGGATGGCGATATATAATTCCAAGCAAGTGTAAGAGAGACAGACCGTACGCTAAATGGTCTAGAACCAAAAGGTACTAAGTCAGTGGTACATTTTTTGTTTACATTAAAATTTGTACAGAATATACTTCTAGTGTTATATTCTTTATTCAATGATTTTACCCAAGTTCGCTTTGAAAGCTCATAACTTTTGGAGTTAAGTACCGAAAAAGTAATATTACTGTCATTATTGACTCTTTAAATATAATACATTTTCATTAAAAAAGGCAATCTCATGCAAAATAACATTAATAAAATAAATAAAATCCCGACTTTAGGGAATTTTTTAGGTCGGGGGGGAATTTCCCATTCCCGGGAAGATTTCTGAGGAAATTTTCCTGGGTGGCATATCACCTATCCTAGGCATGCATGACTAAAAGCCTTACATATGACTTTCATACCATCTTTTCTGACTATGTTATGCTCCTATGTGAATAGGTCTGCACTTTAAATGCGTCTTAATAATATAATGTCAGGAGTTTTTAATATAATAATAATGTCAGGAGTTCCACTAAAGAACGCCAAGGAGTTTGTCTATCTCGGGAGCAAAATAACATGGGACGGTCGGTCTAAGAGCGATGTCGACAGCCGTATACACCAGGCTAGGCTTGTTTTCAATAAAAGGTCGAAAATAATTGAATCAAATAATATAGACCTAAAGCTGAGAATACTCCTCATCAAGACCTATGTATGGAGTATCTTGATGTACGGCTGCGAAACATGGTGCCTATCCAAAAGAGATAAACGGAGACTAGAGGCTTTTGAGATGTGGTCCTATAGAAAACTATTAGGAATTTCCTGGAGAGACCACATTACAAATGAGGAGGTTCTCCAAAGAATCGAAGGAGGAAGGCACCTGCTCAGGACCTTGTCCGAAAGGCGTGCAAGATGGATCGGCCATGTAATACGACAAGAAGGCCTCTTGCATTCCATAATGGAGGGTATGACCGAGGGGACAAACTCTAGGGGACGCCCACGCCGAGAGTACCTGGAGGACCTGCTGGTGGACGTGCGCTGCTTATCATATGCAGACCTCAAAAGAGCCGCACAAGACAGGGAAGAATGGAAGAGGAAACTAAAGGAAATTGCTGCAAACCAATCCCAGGATTGAAACCAGAGAGAGAATAATATAATATTGGTTTATTATTCTAATAGACCTATTTCTGTACTAACAATGATATTATGCAATATCAATAGCCTTCTTGTCCAACAATACTATTATGTTACTATTATTTAATAGAAAACTTCTTAATAGAGTAAAATATCCGGTGCTGCAATGTCATTTGTCATACTGTCTGACAATGTAATAATTTATTTTTAATATTTGAACACAACAGTTAATACAGCAGTTAATACAACAGGTATATACAAAGAGAACAAATAAAAGAATAGACATATTTTGTAACCGTTCAAAAGTAAAGGGCCATCAAAATGTGGGGCCAGGTCGTGTTTCTCTCATTTCTCAGTTTTAATAAAAATCATTTTGCAAAAGAATGGGATCGATCAAACTTTCGAATGATTATGATTTGAGATTTTCACGGCCAAAAGTAATATCGTGACTTATTTTTGGGGTATTATTCTGTGTTTCACTACCTCTCTCTTAAGCCAACTGTTTCAACCTAAACTGTTTCCGAATTACAGTTTCAGATTCACTTGGTAATGGAGTGTAAATACTAGACAATATAATGAAACAAAATGGTGTTTGCTGGAATTGGGTGATAATATGTGTATGGGAAAAATAATGGATTACAAGGAAGAAGGACAATCATAACTTACCTCCGCGAAGGGGCACACAAAAATACACATATAGTTTATTTATTTCCACCGCGGTTCCTCGAGGTAATTATCGCCACAACCACACAAGTAGGTATACAACTATCTCGATACAGTCAAAACACCCTCTTTTAGTTCATAAACGAATATATTTGAACACGAACAACCAACAAAATGCTTCCAATGTAGTCCAAAAACTTCTTCTGTTTTTTCAAAAACAAAAGCACTCGATTTCACTATTGTCATTGTTCCATTTTCAAATGCATTTCCAGCAAGGTGATGTGGTTATGGAGGGTAGGTACTGGATAAATAACATCCTGGTAGGAACTATGCATTATCATCATTTCAAAATCGAACATCAACATTTTGGACATCGTTACAGTGTCCATCATTAGGGCAGAAGTTAACCCGTTGGTTATAAAGAAGGAGGTAGCGCAACACAAAAATAAATCATGATTATAAACTTTCAATTATTCCTTTTTATTGAATACGAGTTTTATTATCGTCAATATTATTAATGAATTATAATATAGAGAAGGTCCAATGTTCGACCCCTGGGGGTCTCCGAGATCAGTTTTGTTATCTAGAGATAAGTTTCGTCATATTCATTGCTAATAATATATTGGCGATGATTAGTCAAGTACAGACCAGTAAAGAGAAATTGATACTATAAAAAGGATTTAAAAATACATACATGTAATAATAATTATCTAATTAGTTGAAATCTTTGTGGATAACATCCGACTTGCACTGATTATTTTTATAGGTCAAGATTATTACACATGTATGTCTATATTATATCTGATATTGCAATGTGCATCACTCAACCTCTTGTCTAACAATGCTATTATGTAATTGATCCTTAATCTTTCAAACTGAATGATGCTCAGACAGTGCCAACTTGCCGTATCTGAAAGAGCTGTATGTAATTGTTGGATGACGCGGTTGTTTTTACGGGTCAGAGAAAATGACTTATTCTCCTTTCTGCCTTTTACGCCTATGATCTCAATGATTGCCACACACCTAAGCGAGTATACAGGAGCAAGCATTCTTACCGCAGATGGTCTCTGATCCTCCACTTTAGCGGGGCCCCTGTTGCTAAGAGATCACAGATTGTGTAAAATTTATTATCTCCTTGCCCACCCACAGAATATTTTTTTTTTCTAGAGCCCCTCATTTTTTTTACTTACCATCTGTCGCTAATCTGAAACAGTTATTGCCAAGATTATATTTACCACAACTTATGTGTATATATTTAGTGTCAATTCTTAATAATAATAAACATGCAAGATGATAATATTATAAAGAACTAATTGGACACAATAAGTTTTGCCATTATTCTTCCCAACTTATTTACGTTGTCCCATTCGGGTTGGGGGCCCACCATTTTGACAAGAGTCCTCTAGGCGTCCCTGTCCTGAATTACGTCAGCGACCTCGTACATTGCAATTCGTTTGAGTTATTCTCTGCTTTTTTTTTTAATGTGTATATATTTCTTCTATAATGTATGTATCATACCGTAACCACTATGTCGGTGACTTCTCTGTCCATAAATATACTTGAGCTATTTGATTACATGTTATGTATTTTACGTACACATTTTACTCTTTTTATGCGCTCATGGGAATTTTACATGGGTCACATGAAATAGTAATAATTTCTTGTATAATTGTTAGAATTTTTACCTGCCCATGCCCTCACTGTGCCATCTTAACGCCTCCTAATTTTCTCTGGGTCTTCTTCTGCCCCCCTGAAAGCCTCAAACGCCCACAAGGAGACATTATCAACCACGTTGAGAACCTGTGTTATGATCTAACTGTGACTAAAGAATTTTTTTACAATTGATTGTGGCAACTGAAAATTTCCAGGTGCAGATTTGAATGTGCGTCAAATCCTGGCTCCGCTATTGGTGCATAACATTTTAAACCCATCGGGAAGCAATCGATGGGCCATCATGGAAAAATAAATTTATAATGTTTTGATGCTTTCCCAGTTATTTTTATCTGGCCTAATGTCATTTGAATTTATATTTCAGTCTCGGGAAGTGATTGGAAATGTGGAGCAGTACATATCCAACCACCCGGACATGACAGTGGTGGACTCTCTGGACAGTGTGAGGGTCTTGTTGGACAGGTAAAGTTGGTTACTTTTCACTAAAATTATTATTTTGCCCTCAAAAAATCATATTAAAATCATGGTGTAGGTACTATGTACTTATAATTAAAGAATTTACATCATTCAAGAGGCCCAAATGCTCAAGCCTCAGTAGTTGATGGTCCTCCGGACGGTCTCTAATCAAGGGGTAAGGCCGGGTTATTTCACAACTTATTAATTTAACCCGTCTGCTTGTTTAGGAATAAATACATCCCAAAACATGTAATCGTGTTATACTTTCATAAGACCAAAAACGTCCCAGAGCGACCTTACATTTTAAAAGCTCTCTCTCCCTCTCATGCAAACATATGTATTTTTCTTTTAACCAGAAAGAGAGCGAAATAATGCTTCTTATTGTCTTTGAAATATGAAAGCTATCTTGCATAGATATTTTACAATCTCGATCCAAAGTGACGGTTTCAGAATTTTCACGCGAAACCGAGGCTTCCGGATTGTGAACCAAGCAGACAGGTTAAAGTAATTTGTACCTTATTTGAGGCACGTTCCAGAGTGGAAAATACTCTCAGTATCGCTCTGGTGTAAGACCACCATTAAAACGTTGCTTGAAATGGCTTTTGCCGTGTTTGGGTGACCAGATCTAAATAGCCAGGTGCTTTCCCACCTTCCTCTTCCCTCCTCCTCTTCCCTCACATTAAAATGTAATTAAATTAACATTCTGTAGTCGAGAGCCTTACCCTCGAGGCCGTAACTTACAAGTTTAACAATATTGCGCCATTTAAATTTAGATTTAGTTGTCCATTAATATTGAAAGATAAATATGTAGTAATAGTTTATTGTTTCGTGTTCCTGCAAAATGTATCAAATCAATAAATAATATATACTTACAAAATAAAATAAAAGCAGTTTGAATCAGTTTCATATAGTCTTATCACTATCGTTTCAAATGCTTTAAATACTTTAGAAATTCTTTATTATTTGTTCTGTGTGCTACAAATTATTACGTCAATTGATAAGAATTTGAATAACATTAGAATGTTTGTATACAAAGGTACCGCTACTACTCTCTGATAGAGAAACAGCCGCAGTTGCGCAAACACGGTGTGTTCACGCCCCCATTCTGCGTGCTGGGCGCTGGAGGGTTGGGGGTGGATGGGGAGGGGGGGCGGCTGCTGGAAGCACGGGGGGTGACCTTTCCGCTGGTGTGCAAGCCGCTGGTGGCGCACGGCTCCAAGTCGGCGCACAGCATGAGCGTGGTGTTCAGCGCCGCCGGCCTCGCGCACTGCCGAACCCCGTGTGTGCTGCAGAGCTTCGTCAACCACAACGCCGTTCTCTACAAGATATTTATGGTCGGAAACAGGTATAACACACTTGTGAATTTGATTGATGTAATCTTAAATTAGCGAAAAAACTTGTATATTATTTATATATAGCTTTCTTTTAAATTTAACATCTGTTAAGTATGAAAGTTTTTTTTTTTTAACTAACTGGGGTACCTGACTTCACTCGGGGAGCTGATATGAGATTGAACTGACGTTCCAACCCACGACAGATCTTGCTTTATATATCCCCACCAATAGATAGCCTTACCCATACAAAAAAGGCTTTTAATGGTTCACAATGATCTGGGATGTTCCAGGATGTTCCCGAACGTTCCAGACTATATTCTGGAATGTTGGAGAAAGCTTCCCAATACTCTCGAATGTTCTGAACTGTTCTAGAAATTTCTAGAGGGCGAAACTTCCAGCCCTTATATCTTCAAAAGCACGCCCTTCAGATAAAAACGGGAACATTCTTCATAGATGGGGTATAGAGGGCTACCACACCATATAATTCCCTTGATCGTACCGGAACTCGTTTCTGAGTTTTAGTGGCACGCACATTGTAGAACACTTTATTTTATAATATATATTGATATACGCCTTTACGGGCATTTACAAAACCTGTGATATGCATAATAGTGTAACAGTAATCATGAGATAAATTATGCTAATTAAATTGTGCGAAAATCCATGCAGAAGGATAGTAGCTAACATTGATTTATTGAGGTATGTTATTATAGCCTGTTCGTAATTATATTCCGTGCAGTTGAACACATTTACTACTTCTGAAAAAGCATTTCCAACTGCATGCAATCTTGGTACAAGCGAGTATTTAATATTACACAGCTATTATATACAGGGTGTAACAGGAAGTACCCGAGGGATTTTAACCAGCGATTTCTGATCATATTTGGAGTAAAAAATGTACATGTCATTTTGTCGTCCGATGACATTTTTTTCTATTAAAAACAAAAAAAAAATATGTTTCAATCACATGCCGCTACTGTTCCAATTGTTATGGAATATAATATGTCGCGGTGGGTGTCAGCGATACGCGCGCTCTTTCGAGTTTTAACACGTTGTTAGAATGAGACGCAACGCTTATCAAATGACCGCTTGGCTATAAACGCGCCCAAACGCGCCACTTTCCTAACCGCGTCAGTGGTGGCGTGTGACGGAAAAATATTTTTAATGTTTTTAATTTTTAAAAAATGTCGTCGGAGAGCAAAACGACATAAACATTTTTTACTCCAAATACGCTCAGGAATCGCTGGTTAAAATCCCGCGGGTACGTCCTATTACACCCTGTAAACATTGCATATATTTCAAAAAATAAACCCAAATAAGTCGCAAATTAATGAATGAAAATAAGCAATTTCAATTTGGGAGGCGGGAACGGGTACCGCCGCCCCGGGAACCTTTATTGGATAACCAACACCTCTGCCATAGGTCACCCCAAGTGGTTCGCTACGTTTGGTGATTTAGCAGGGGTGCCCGGGTTCATGGGGTGAGGTTTGTCTAGGTCTTGGAGGCGGATGACCAAGACACACTGAACCCCAGATTCCTACCGACCCCTTAACCCCCCAAGGGCCAGGGAACAAAGGGAAAAAATCCCGTCCTTGAATTTTGAATTGAAAGTTTTGTGGATTAATTTTGAGCTATTGTATATTTTATTGACTGAATCACGTTCCTAGAACATTAAACTATGTACCAAAATAACATTACTTGCGTTAATTACGTAAATTAATAGGTTTTTACGATGTTTTCGTCACATAACATGCATCGACTTGACCAAAATAATCGTGGCAAAATTTGACAGATGGAGGTCATAGCTAAAAATTATTTTAAAATTTACTAATGTTGCAAGGTGAATGAAACTTTTACCCATCTCATAGAGAATGTTGGCGCTAGCATTTCTGACCGTGTTCTTATACAAATTTTGTACATAGAAGGGTAAAAATCGTAGTTGAAAATATTTTTTTTTCGCGCATGCGCAAGACCTGCGCACATCCCGCCCGACGAAAAATTTCATATAAATTATTCGGAGTGACCGGCTGCATTGCGGCTTTTTCTATGGTAAAGGGCGATAATAGAGCTAGCGATTCTGACCGTGTTTTTCATACACTTTCTTTATACATAAGGGTCAAAATTGCGTAAAAATTTTGATTTTTCATTTTTGTGCGCCGGCGCACAAGCGGCACAGGCCGGGTTAAACCCTTTTCCTTCCCAGAACTCTCCTCTCCTTCATTTCCTTTAAAAAAATCCTCCACACAACATCCCCAAAGATGACATAGGCCCTGAGGGAAATTATTTTCCTCGGGGCCTCCTGTGTGAAGCTCATGTAAAAAAAAAATGGGTGTTTTAACTTTTGCTCTTAGTTATTCCTCCTGGTTCCCACATTTTATTTTATTTTACTGGGAGAATTATCACAGGTACCTATATTATTTTCCTTAGGGCCTATGCTGTGTGGGGGGTCTTTTTGATGAGGGGAACAAAACATGGGTTTTGAAGGGAAGCTGGCAAATGAGTTGTAGAAATAACCCATTCTCAGTTGACAAATTTCAACCGTTTATAAATAATGTTTACTATTTATACCGGTTTTGAAGGGTTCAATGACCATTAGACCAGTACCTCGGAGCTGCCATTGAATTATCGACAGAACAAGGTCAGCATTCCCATCTGACGCCTGTGTTCTAAAGATTGCAATCCGTTTTTTATAAATGGAATGCCCGTTTCTGCATAGTCAGTTTTTTCAAGTATTTTGGGGCTCCAGACCAGATGTGGCTGCCAAATTCAAAAGTGGGATACACTTGCAATTCGTACAGGGTCAGCAGTTCGTCGCCTCAGTTCTTATTTATTCATCAACAGACCATTTTTGTTTTTGTTCAATCTCCACTTTAAAATTAAAAATAAAGCAAAATAAATTATAGTTAATCACTGAACCCCTCAGAAAATCGCCAATATGCACTTTTAATGTCTTTAACGAAATGACATTTTACGAAAACTTTGTGTTATTACCGCTTCACAATTAAAGCTCTATAAATGAAACATTTCTGAACGTAGCCGAATAGTAAAAACTGTTTTAGACAGGTTACAAAATAAGCTTTCGAATTATCATATTACAAATAAATATTAATATTTGTAAATGTTAAAATTTAGAATGCAAACATTAAAAAAATGTGAAAATGACTCACGTGATGTTTTTATGTGAAAACGGTACTAAAAACATAGATTTATGAAAACAATAATACTTAACAATTATTATAAGCAATAATTATCAGCCTGAAACACTCATCCACATTGAAAAATCTTCCGAGAAAAGATACATGACGCCAACGGGACTTGAACCCGTGTCCTCTCGATTGCCGGTCGATTGCTCTGACCACTGAGCTATGGCGGCTTATCTCGTACCCGCCAAATGATTCAATATATGCTAGTGTTTCATTCAACAATTACTGCTTATTATATTTTTCCACCTGAAAACAACCAACTTTATTTTTGCGAGAGAAACATTGTAAGTGTTAAATCCCTCGCTAGGTGGCGTCGAGACAAATTATGTCTTCATTTATTGGGGAAATACTTAAACTTGTCAAATATTAATTATTATTTTTAATTGTAAAACTGACGTTTTTAAGACAAGATTTTTTATGCATAGCACAAAGGGTAACAATTATTATAAGCAATAATTATCAGCCTGAAACACTCATCCACATTGAAAAATCTTCCGAGAAAAGATACATGACGCCAACGGGACTTGAACCCGTGTCCTCTCGATTTAAGATTTTTCGACGGAATTCTCGACGGATTTCTCGACGGAAGATTTTTCAATGTGGATGAGTGTTTCAGGCTGATAATTATTGCTTATAATAATTGTTACCCTTTGTGCTATGCATAAAAAATCTTGTCTTAAAAACGTCAGTTTTACAATTAAAAATAATAACAATAATACTTATTCTATTGTATAAATGTGTAATAAACACTTTTGTCACCTCACTTTTTTATTATTTCATATTAAAATATTTAATAAAAATTAACAATGTCGGGCGCGGTCGACCCGCCCGTAGGAAATTTGGCGGGATAAATTATGTGTCAGACTGCGCGTCTGACAGAATGTTCTTTTTACGTATTTCTATGGACAACTTGAATAGAGATGTGCAGCATGATTCACTATCGACCTTTCACTTTTTATTTTAGGGATGTCACTAAAACAATAACGGAGTCAGAACGATTTCTATGGAGACACACGCACTGACGTATAAACACGCTTATTGTACTTGACTGCTATCGTATTTTTAACGCATATATCTGCTTACGTTGCGGAGGGGTTAACTAAGAATTATTTAAACTAATGAGACCATTTCCTTTACGGAAATAGCTTTATCTTAAACACCTATCATAATGTTTCATTGAAATAATGAAAGAAAACCTTCTCCTCCTGTAAAATTTTCGAATGGTCTATTGAACAAATAAGAACTAAGGTGACGAGTTGTATTTTATTGCAGGCCCTGTGCAGTATGCCCGGCTTCTGAGAGGCTAAGTGGTCTAAGGAAGTTAAATGTGACGTTTTCGCATTTCGTATCTTCTATCTTTTTCTTTTTTATGCAAGATGTGTGAGAAGGAAGAGGATGATCGTTGATGACCTACGTACAAACTAACTCTAGGATTACTACAATATGCAAATATATGTTATGTTAGAAAACTCGTGCATATGCCAACAATCCATCACAATTATTATAATGACTTCGTTACAATGTTTATTATTATTTGCTTTGTCAAGAGTACACGCCAGAGGTTTACCTTAAACCAGTTATTGAACAAGAGCAAACTGCATAGACAGCGTTTCAGTTTGATAAATACATACTCAAGTGATGTGTAATGTTGATGCTATTTATTAATAAACGTTAACCACTCAGGTATTTTGCGATTGTGCAAGTTTTTTGTCTTAAAGAACTGTCAGATTTATAAAGTGACTGTCAGTGTTTTTTCCGCTTCACAATTAACCCGTTGTTTGCCGGGGTAGTTGGGGTTGGTTGTCCACCAATTAGCGTTCGCAAAAAGCGGCAGCCATGACACCCAATGACATTTCGTGTCCAGCGATTCTGACAGTGTCCTTGAGAAATTTTGTACATAGAAAGGTCAAAATCGGAGACAAAGGAATTTTTCCCGCGCATGCGCAAGAACTGCGCACATTCCCGCGCTCCGGTAAATTATTAATATAAATTATTTGGAGTGACCAGGCGCATTGCGGTTTTCTCTATGGTAAAGGGCGATAATAGAGCAAGCGATTCTGACCGTGTTCTTCATATACTTTCTTTATACATAAGGGTCAAAATCGCGTGTAAAATCTCAAACACACCGGTGCACGAACGGCATTCCTGCGGTTAAAGCTCTATAAATGAAACATTTCTGAACGTAGCCGAATACTAAAAACTGTTTTTGAAAGGTTATAAAATAAACTTTCAAATTGTTATATTACAAATTAATATTAACATTTGTAAATATTAAAATTTAGAATGCAAACATTAAAAAATTGTAAAATTGACTCACATGATGTTTTTATGTGAAAACGGTACTTAAATCACGGATTACGTAATAAAAAAAAATACAATTATTCTATTGTATAAATGTATAATAAACAATCTTGTCACCTCACTTGTTAACATTTCATACAAGAATATTTAATAAAAACTTACTTAACAATGTCTAACGGCACGTAGGCGATTTGGCGGGTGAAACTGTTTCTACAAAATAAGTATTTTTATGTACTTCTATGGACAACTTTGAATAGAAATGTGAAGCTTGATTCAATATGGATCTTCTACTTTCTAAGGGTTGTCACTAGAACAATAACAGAGTTATACGATTTCTGTGGGAACACAAGCGTTAGCGTGAAAACACGCTTATTGTACTTGACTGCTATTGTTATATTGTCGTGTAAACACGCTTATGGGTCGGAGTGGTTAAATATGTTATCATTTGTTCAGGTACCACGTGGCAGAAAGACCAAGTCTGAAGAACTTCTACGCCTGCAACGAGAGAGAGCCCATCTTCTTCCAAAGCGGAGACGTTTGCAAGGCGGACAGCCAGTCCACCCTGTCCATCCTCGACCCCCACGACGCCACAAACCTCGAGCACCGGCCCGTCCTCGACCTTACCAAGGTAGAGGCCATCATCAGGGTGCTCCGCCATGAACTAAACCTCATGCTCTTCGGTATTGACATAGTTATAGACAATGCTACCAATCATTATGCCATCATAGATATCAACGTCTACCCGGGTTACGAAGGCTTCCCTAACTTCTTGGAGCACCTGGTGGACAGCATTGACGATATGGTAAACTCCAGTGAAGAGTCAGCCTGCATCTTGTCCAACGGTACCACAAACGGGACCGAAGAGAACATAGAAAATACTTATGGAGACCACGTCAAAAATTGGGCAAACGGCTTCAATAGAAATAATTTAATTAACGTGGGTAATTCTAATTTAGATAGCTACTGTAAAAATATCCTTAAGGATGTCAATGACATCTTTGAAGGATAAAAAGGGCAACTTTTTAGGATAGAGAAGTAAGACTGACATCATTTGGAAAATCATACATTCGCCGCGTTAGTTACAACAGGTGTTTTATCCACTGGGCATAGTTTGTACATATTGTTACCTACCTACTAATATTATTATTATTTTCTTGTATAGGTACTCTTAAAATATGCATTCAATGTAGATACCTACAGTTGTAAGGACGGGTTGTTTTGAAGAAATCCAAATGTAACATTGTCATCAAATGGCCATTCAGCGCCACTTTTTTTTGACAATTGCAAGGTCCCCGTTAACCGGTCAAAGGCCATCAAAATCCAGGAAAAATACGGAAATTTCCTAACAAAACACCATTTTGAATTTTGAATTGAATGTTTTGTGCATTAATTTTGATCTATTGTATATTTAATTGACTGAAACACATTCCTAGAACAATAAACTATGTACCAAAACAACATTACTTAACCCCTTGTTTGCCGGGGTAATTGGGGTTGGTTGTCCACCAATTAGCGTTCGCAAAAAACGGCAGCCATGACACCCAATGACATTTCGTGTCCAGCGATTCTGACAGTGTCCTTGAGAAATTTAGTACAATAGAAAGGTCAAAATCGTAATTAAAGGAATTTTTCCCGCGCATGCGCAAGAACTGCGCACATTCCCGCGCTCCGGTAAATTATTAATATAAATTATTTGGAGTGACCTGGCGCATTGCGGTTTTCTCTATGGTAAAGGGCGATAATAAAGCAAGCGATTCTGACCGTGTTCTTCATACACTTTCTTTATACATAAGGGTCAAAATCGCGTGTAAAGTCTCACTACACGCCGGCGCACGAGCGGCAAATAAGAGGTTAAATACGTACATTACTTATTACGTAAATTAATAGGTTTTACGATTACGATGTTTTAGTCGAGGAACACGCATCGACTTTGACAGATAACATTCACGGCAAATTTGACATTTTCATGCCACAGATAAAATGGTTTAAAAATATTCTGGGGTTGCAAGGTGAATGAAATTTTTACCCGTCTTATGGGGAAATGTTGGCGCAAGCGATTCTGA
Organism: Limnephilus marmoratus; assembly: GCA_917880885.1. Lineage (NCBI taxonomy): Eukaryota > Metazoa > Arthropoda > Insecta > Trichoptera > Limnephilidae > Limnephilus > Limnephilus marmoratus. The sequence goes on along the minus strand of OU862917.1, from coordinate 50,750,734 downwards.
CCTTGTCCTTCATACAAATTCTGTACATAGATTGGTCAAAATCGCAGACAAACGTAATTTATTCGTTTTTTTTCCCGCGCATGCGCACAATACGCGCGCATATTCGGCAAATAACAGGTTAAATGCTGATTCTATGTTCGTTTCAGCTTTTGAACAAATTGCGATTAAGTTTGTCAGCTTATTACAATTATTTGACGGCCTCCGTGGTCGAGTGGCAAGGCTCTCGACTAGCAATCTGGAGGTTGCGGGTTCAAATCCCGGCATGCGCCAATAAATTTTATTTGATTAATTTGCATTTTCACAATTTAATCATTTAAAATAATGTAAGGTATATTTGCGGGACGTTCCGGGGTGGAAGATACTCTCAGTATCGCCCTGAAGAGTTATTCTCTATCTTTTGTGGGATCGTTATCGAGATAACGGACGTGATCTCCTGTCAGATTTGTGTGATTTATTTGCTTTTTCTATGTACAACATACGTTAAATGAATAAATAATCATGGATACTTGCAGGAATTCGTGTTTAGAACGATGTAAACCAAAAATATGTGACGGTAATTGTGTAAAAATCACACAAATCTGACAGATCACTTTTATTCGTTATCTCGATAACCATCCCACAAAAGATAGAGAATAACTCTTCAGGTGTAAAATCACATTCAGAATTGAAACATTTCTTCAAATGGCTTTAGCCATGTTTGGTGACTAGATCTGAATAGCCAGGTATTCCGCCACCTTTCTCTTCCCCATATCCTTCCCCTCCCTACTTCCCTTCAGCCTCACGACATACCCCAATTGAGGATGCCATAGTCTCACTGGCTCCAGGCAGTTGGGAGCAGTTGGGACTCGCATTTAAAATAAAATAAAGACAGAAAGCTGAAACGCATCTAGAATCGGCGTTAAACGGGGACCTTTAATAAAATTGCGCTGAATTGCCATTTGATGAGAATGTTACATTTGAATTTCTGTCAAACAACTGGCCCTTAATGTAACATACTTTTGTTATCAATTTCTTAGTGGAAGATTTGTTATACGGTGAGCATTTTTCAAAATGCACAATAGACTAACCATGGCTTTGGAAGCACAGAAAGACCGCCAAAATTATTATTGTACAAGATTCAGTGTTATATTTGAAGGAAATTTGTTTTTGAAAATTAATACGTATAACATTTTCGTTTTTGTTGTTGAATGTTTTAAAACATTTATAAGAGCAATACTAGATTTAGTAAGGGGAAATTTGATGTTTTTTGGTTTTGGCTGAAGTTGAAATAAAAGTTTATTCCATGTTAAGTTTGCTTCACAAAAGAATTTTATTCCAAACTCTCGAATTATTTCGTATTTATTATGTATTTAATTTATACGCACGTGAATATGAATACCTACAAGGTACAAGGTTTGTACTTTTTTCATTTATGTATGAAATTGTGCGTACTATTTTATTTTTGTTTGCTTGTTTATATTTTAAATCACAAGCAGAGTGAGAAGATATAAGATACAATTAAGATAGCTTTAATTATTTACCCAAACTGAGATGTTTGTGCGTTTGTAGTTTTTTTAACAAGCTTTAAATATTATGTCAGTAAATTATTATAATTTTTTTGTTGATTTTACTAATATCAACAGCCTTTTGGAATACATAATTATTGTTGAAGGAAACAAATTTACCAATTCTTTAAGACTTTTGTAAAAGTAACGTAAAATAGTATGTGTATATTTCTGTTGTTGCATTTTGTTTATTAGTTTATTTTAATCAAATTTAAGACACTACATTCAATTTGATAAGCTTAAATAATTTAACTACTTATTCATTCAAATTGTTTAATCTTTTCTAAATGTCCTCAGATTTCAATCTAAAGGTGATTCTACATCTTTTGTGTTGAGTCAGCGTCCGGTTTGATAAAAATCATGATTAAAAAAATATATAAAAATAGGATTTATTTGATTTAAATCTGATTTATTTGATCTAAATCGGATTTATTTGATTTAAATCTGATTTATTTAATCTAAATCTGATTTATTTGATTTAAATCGGATTTAAATCTGATTTATTTAATTTAAATCTGATATATTTGCTTTAAATCGGATTTAATTGATTTTAATCGGGTTTATTTGATTTAAATCGGTTTTAGTTTATTTAAATCGGATTTATTTGATTTAAATCTGATTTATTTGCTTTAAATCGTATTTATTTGATTTAAATCGGTTTGATTTACCTATAGGTATCAGATTTTTTAAAATATTTCGTCTATCAACTCGGAAGTCGGTCTATTTAAAAAAAAAACAATGTAGTTTTCATTTTAATTATTAATTTATAAATTTCGAAATGAATATACCAGTCTTTCCAAAATTTCATTATTTTTATTTATTTATTTAACATTTTACGGTACACAAACATTTTTGAATATTATGACATAAATAAATTAACACAACATAAAAAAGGTGCACAAAAGGTAGGGGTTTGTCTTTTAAAGAAATTTCTTCCAACCCACCTGCAATAGAAAATGTGCTTGGAGAGATTTTTTTTTTAACAATAGCAATAGTGTTTGCTTATTCAATAAAAAATCAACAACTAAGAAAATTAAAAAGATTTAAAAGTAAGAATATTAACAATAAAATTAAACCATTTGGGTATCTTGTTTATTTTGGTTTTGTAATTTGTCCAAATTTAGTTTTTCAAAAGGAAGACTAATTTGCCCGCCTTATCATTGCCTAATCTATTTCTTATTTTATTGTGCACCAAATTGAATGTCGAAAATATTATTTCGATCCCAGCAGAAGAAGCAACTGCACTTAGCAGTTGCTTGATTATTTCAAATTCTTCTTCAGTTATACACTTTTTCATATTATATGTTGCTGACCACCAATTAGTCGGTGTGCTTTTCTGTATCAGTTGTTTATCAACCAATACTCCAGTGAAAGGCTACTATTAAATAAATAATACTATTCATCAAACTAACACGCGCGCACACTTGCAATGCTATAACTGCGTACACATTGCATGTGTGTACGCGCCATAGTTTATGCCAAGTGAAGTCCTCCGATTTAAATCACTGAGTTAAATATACGGAATACTACGTATAAGAAAACTGAGAAAATGTATATCGTTTATATATATACAGCCGATTCAATATACGTTAGGCTGTTCAAAAGACACAGAATCACCCTTCTCTTACTAAGCATTCTTATTAAACATATAACTTTCATGCAACACTTTTAAATTGCAATAAGAAATAACATTCAAAATAGGAGCTATTTATCGTGTTTCATTGGTCCTGTTACTAAGGCTAGGTTTACACTCGTAAGTAAAATTTACGACTTAACATAAGTTTTTGACATGTTACTCCCAGGAGCGTTTACATATGCATCCGACTTGTGTTAATTAATGCTCACGGAAGCTGTCCGAAAATTCAACATGTGTAAATACTCATGCGTCCGTTTACATCTGTAAATTTATTTGCAGTAAGATGACTTCCTGTCAACAACGATCTGCTACTGTCAAATTTAAGCGATTTTGTCAATAAAGACGAAAAGGCCCAAAAAAAGAGTTGAAATAGAATTTGGCATTTAATTAAACAATTATCCATGCGCTTTTGTGCCGTCAAAGGTGGAAATTAATAGTTCTTTCATTTTATCCGAATGATAGCTACCTGACAGAACCACATTCAAATTCGTAATGTTAAAAATGGAAACATTGAGATTAGAAAGGATTGGACCAATAATTGGAAGCTCATTTTCAGAAAACTTAAATAAATGTAAATAATTACAAGTTTATAGGAAAAAAAATCCTACGAAAACAATTGTCTTTTAATTTTTGACATCTCAAAATGGCGCATTTTGGTACTATTTCTTACGGCAAATGTGCTTATCAAACTGATTTTATAAGCTGTAAGAAGGCCAGAAAGACTTATCAAAAAACTTCCGAAAGAACAAGTTCTATAACTTGATATAAATTACATTAAGTGACTTTTGGCTTCGTTTACATTGGTAATTTGGCCATAAATCGCTTACGTGAGCGATTTACGGGAAAAAACTTACGAGTGTAAAGCTAGCCTAATAATTGAACCCTACTAAAATTATAATGGATTTCTTCATCTTTTATTAGTTCTATTGGGCAATAAATGATTAATAAACATACATAGTTAAACTAATCAGCATTCAAATCAACCTTTATCCTTTGATTACGCCATTGACATTGTAAATTTTTTGGTTGTTAAGAAAAGATATTTTATTTGACATTTTTACGACGATACAGAGGTCATTGTAGAAATAGGCATTTACATGTAATTGAATACTTTGTGAGACAATTGAATGTATCGCCCGAATAACGTTGCAAACAACAAAAACAAGATTTTTCAGAAACAAGAAAAAACATTTTTTAAATGATTTTTTATTAGAAAACATCCCATTTTTTACAGTTTTATATTACTTAGACATAAACAAGGGTGCATGTGAAAAAATATTTTAAAAAACCATTAAAATAAAGGAAATAATCGACATAAAACAAAAAAAATGTGGAATAACGTTGCTTAAGCTGCCACTTGCAATGTTTTTCCACTGTAGTGCATACATTTACTGAGCCGGTAGGTTTTCATAAAAGCTTCTGTTGATTTCTGGTAAGTATTGAGACATAGACATTAAATCTGCCTTTTTTGCCGCTGATATGGGTAATAAGAATTGGAAGAGTATCGGCAGATCAGCAATAGGAGGTACATTAATATTGGGTCGATACCGTCCTTTTTGTTTTTTTTGGAGTTCAAAAATTTTCCAACCTTCGAGAATATTAAATATGTCAGTGTTGAAAATATATAATATAATGAAGTGGATACTTTGTTTAAAAATATTAATATTTGATCATGTAAATAATAAACAAAGTACTTAAGAAATTTATATTAAAAAACCAAACAAAACTTATTTACATAAGAAATATAAGTGTAACGTTATTCCACTAACCTGTGTTGGGGGCGATTTGCCGCTAACCGCTTTGCCTTTACGACTTGCATAAGGTTTACCCGAATTTCTTAATGCCTTCTGCTTATTATCCTTCCAGTTTTCAAAAGAAATTTTACGTTTTTTCCCTTTATGCATATTATTTAACATAAGCGGAGACACCGAAACTACCTGCTGCACAGACGACATGTCGGCTCGCGCAACGTTTTTCCACTGAGACTGGCTCCCCAGCGCACTTTGGATGCTACTAAAAGAGGGAGATAGATTTTTTTCATAATGTGAAAGAGTAGGATAGATAGATGTACATATAAAGAACATAATTCCACCAAAAATCATTTTACGATTTTTTGTTGTTTGCAACGTTATTCGGGCGATGCATTCAATTGTTTTCAATGTTATGTATATTAATAAGAAGATGACATTAAATCTCATCAACGGCATTCCATTAAAACTTTTTATACAATGAAAGGAATTGATTCTGCCTATACGTGTATGTACCTAGTTTGTATGTTTTTGACGCTTTCAGATTATGAGTCGGTAGTGTGACTCGGTGTAAAGTTCCATATTTTTATATTTGTGGGTAGCTTTTTGATTCCCGAATTGTGAGAATTTGTCATCCATATCACTGGAGGCATCTTGACGTGTGCAATGTGCGTTGGCCTTTATTAGTACCTAAGTATTTTATGTAGGTTAACTAATGCATAATAAAAAATAACTTTGTATGTCGCAACATCCAAAAATGTCATCAGCGATAATAATATGTTCTACGTAACTGCTAGTAGTCATTTGGAGTGTTTTGTTTTTTATTATTTTTAAAATTATTTATTACTTGTATATTTTTTCTTTCTTTTAAAAACCACCTCACTAGGCTGAGCCTGTTCTGAAGTGGCTGACTTCTGCTTGATTTTTAAATTACCCTTGCGAAAATTTCAGAAATGATTTATTTTGTTGTTTCGTGGTTGAAATTAAAATATATCATATTGCCGGTAACGTATGTATTTATTCCTTTCTCTTATTACTTTGCAGCTACTTGAGTTGTGAGATTTTTTTAATGTGAATACCGTACAAGATTCCCAACTGCTCCCAGCCGTCTGGAACCAGTGAGATTACGGCATTCCCAATTGGAATATGGGAAGGGAAGGAGTGAGAAAGAGAGAGGTAGGGAAGTAACTGGCTATTTAAGCCATTTCAAGCAACGGTTCAATTATAATTTCAATAACGATTCTTATTACTTAGTCAAGGTCACCCCAAGCGGCTCACTACGTTTGGTGATTTAGCAGGGGTGCCTGGTTTCGTGGGGTGAGGTTTGTCTAGGTCTTGGCGGTGAATGCTTTTATCTACCCACTGCTTGGCGGGCCGGATCGGGAGAAACTGGTTGAGGGAGACCAAACTTAGACCGAGCATATACGTCCATCACTCCTGGACACATTGACCTCCAGATTCCTATCCATCCCTTTTTCCTTCCCAGAACTTACTCTCCTTCCTTAGGAGGCATACATTAATTATGTGAGCAGTTTTCCTTCCAATCTAGACCCCCCCCCCCCCCTTGGTGAGATAAATTTGGGCCACTTCGTATATTCTTTTCAAGTAACGTGAGATTTGCTGGACCCCCCCCTCCCTTTTGAGCTCACGTAATTGATGTATGCCTCCTTACCATAAAAAGACCTTCCACACAGCATCCCCAAAGATGATGAATTTTTTAGGGAACTTTTTTTCCTCAAGGCCTCCTGTGTGGAGCTAAAGTAAAAAAAAAGTTTTTCAAATTATCGGTTTATTTTGTGTAAATTATATTATTTCTTTTTTCGTTATTTGTTTTTGGGGTGTTTTGCCATGTTGCGCTACCTCTTTCTTTAGCCAACGTTTCGGACAGCGTTGCAGTGTCGATCATCAGGGCAGATCCGGTAGATGTGTAATGTAATAAGAATGGCCGGATCTGCCCTGGTGATGTACACTGCAACGCTGTCCGAAACGTTGGCTAAAGAAGGAGGTAGCGCAACACGGCATAACACCCCACAAACAAATAACGAAAATACTTTTGGCCGTGAAAATCTTAAAACGTATCTATATTATTTCTGTTTGCAAATGGTTAAGGAACGAATCTCTGGTCTCCGAATGTGACGAGACTTTAAAAAGTTTCAGTCAATCCACGCCTCACCCAGTTCTATACCTCATAAGATTTATTTATTTCTTTGTTTTATTTACTAAGCAGCTATTACATACTTGAGTTGTGAGAATCTAATAACGTAAGTTTAAAAAACAAAATTTCAGTTCATTTAATGGATGTTATATTTGCTTTTGCGATTGTTTAAGAAATAATTGTGAGGTCGCTGAGTATAACCAAGACTGTAAATATGTAGGTCCATTCAATCTATACCTCATCCAACTGTGCTCTTGAGGGTATATGTACTTAGGGAACGTACCCATACTACGTGACCAACTTTTTGCAATTTTTAACCCCCCCCCCCCCCCCCTCCCGGTGACCAAAATCCTAAGCAACCCGCCGCTCATTTGTATGGAGCGTGACATTTTGAAGACCCCCCCCCCCTAAACGTGTCACGTAGTATGGGTACGTTCCCTTACTTAATTCATAATCTGTTCTTTCATAGATGATGTTAATTTAATTATTTTAGGAAAAAACACTTTTTTGCTTTCAAATATTAACCGCTATTTAATTAATTAAATATTAATTCATTAATTAATTAATATTTAATTAATTAATTAATGTTTAATTAATGAATTAATATTTAATTAATTAATTAATATTTAATTAATTAATATTTAATTAATTACTATTTAATTAATTAATATTTAATTAATTAATATTTCCGCTTTACATTAAAATCCTAATGGAATATTTGTGAACGTATCCAAAAACTAAAGCTGTTTTTGAAAAGTGATGAAATACTCTTTCAAATTTTGTAATTCGAAATAAACATAATATAGTATTTTAAATACAAATTTTTTTAATGTAACATAGAAAAGTTTTACAAATGCTCACCTTTAAACCGAAACTTTTTCAGACATGTTAAATAACGCTTCCAAAACTGTTGACATCTTTAACAGTAGCCTTGAAGAATTCAAGAGGCATTTATAAATCTGACAGTTCGTTTAAGACAAAAAACTTGAAGAATCGCAAAATACAAAAATGTTTTTTTATAAAAACAATTAAATTAGCCATCTACGAAGGAGCAGATTATGAATACTGTTAAGTATACCCTTGAAAATTCTGACTATCTTTTGGGCACACCCAAAAAAATCTTTTCTTGTTTCACTCGTACAGTAAATACATACTACATTATGTAATTATAAATGTAAAATTTAGTCTATACCTGAATATTTGAATTGCATTTACAATATATACATTCCTGCGGCCTTATTCTGAAATATATCTTTAATTTAAATTGTATTATCTCGCTGCGATTATTCAGAATAATGTCGCTGGCTTCAATTAACAGTAATGACTAGCCTTCAAAGCATAAAACAGAATTATTCTAAATAATATATAAATTAACAGACTCCAATTACGTATACATATTTATGGTATTCCATTCAAGCAATCTATTATTACTGTTTGTCTCAAATTCCTACTCTAAAATAAGTACAGTTTGTCAAATAAGAGTAGAAAACATATGAGGGCGCCACTCTTGTTCAAATGGCAATACTAAAAATATAACTCGCGGTGGAAATGTAAAGCTGTGTAACCTACATTTTTGTAAAAAAATAAAAAGGCATAAAAGTGAAAAAAATATTAATTCATTCCACTGATCTCAACATTAGAATTGCATATAGGTATATTATACCTTTGCAATTTTGTGTTAACATAATAAAGAATAACGATATTGTAATAAAATATAAAGCACACTTTAGAAATTGCTCACATTTATTTAATACTGGCTTTAGTACCTAACCTTTCCCGGGCTTTAGATCATGTCTCTAATTTTAGATCTGAATATGTACAGTTTGGCAAGAAAGTGTAGAAAATAAATGATGGCGCTGCGATCGTTTTCTAGTTTTAAATGGCAACACCAAGATGGCTCATAAGACAAAGAACGTATGTTTTAAAAAACACTTCTGGCAAAATGCATATTTCATAGCGTATTTGTATTTTCAAAAAATTTGCACAAAAAACTGTAATTTAATAGAAGCAAAATAAAACAAAACAGGTTTTAAGTGGGCGTTTATTCCGATATAAAAACGTGGGTACTTAAAAATTTAAGTCTATTAATTCAACACCCGACATGTAATTATTGTCTTCGTCCTCGTGTGATTCTTCTTCTTCCGTATCTTTATCTTCATCTAAACGCAGTTCATCGATATCATCATATATATTACTGCCTCATGCATAATATTCTGCATCAATTTTCATCACGTGTTTGCAACAATTTTTCCAATCATCAGCACTTATGCTATTACATAATGCCCATTTTCCGTTTTCCCAGTGTTTCAAATTTTCCATCTGCCTTTTCCCCTTCCTTGACAATTTGTCTTACCGTTGATTCAGATTTACCTGTGTGTGAAAAATCATTAAAATTATTATTATAGAAGGGAGTTTTAAAAACACACACTAGATAATATTCACTTGGAAAGAAAGAAAGAGAAAACGTGAAAAAAGTAACTTTTCTACGAGTTTAATATTATTTTTTTTATTGAGTTATTCCCTTTTTCCTGTGGCCGCACATTAACTGTCAAAATGAAGTGTCAAAATCAGATTTTTTTACCATAACCTCAAATCAGATTGTAATGGTTATTATCGCTCGAAAATTGGCATAAATCTTGTAATACTAATGAAATTTATTAAACAAACTATACTACGTACCAGTCATTTCTGCAGTTCGTTTGCAAACATCTTCTAAATTAAAAAGAAGCTTCTTCGCGTGACACTCGGCTAGGCAGCGTTGAAAAACGCAGAATATAACCCCTCTTGTATCACTATGTAATAATTTATTCATTTTAATTAAATTCAGGCAAACAATGAATAAAAATATTATCAAATCAGCGATATTCTACTCAGATTTAAGACAATAAATCAACCGTAACACGCGCTAATACGACAGCCATAGGCGGCCATAGGAAACGTCATATAATTCGGTGTTGCCATAGTAATGAACACGTTTAGTTCCAATTGAATTAATTTCTACACTTTCTTGCCAAACTATACATATATTTAACTCATTCAGATCTAAAACTAGTGTAATTAAACTCACCATTGGTGATTCTTTCTTTCTACCTACTGTCAAATTCAAATTTATTTTAAATGAAATAAAAGCAAATCTTTGTAAAACGCCAATTAATTAAATTTATGTCATTATGTAGGAACCTTAACAACAGTGCTTCTTTGATTTAAATTTTTTTCTTTAAGAACAAAAAAATGTTTTTAGAATGTGATTTTCAGTGTTCTATAAATTCAGTGTCATTGCGCTTTAAAATAATATTTGACAGTTAAATTGGTGTTGCCATCCTACAAATTTTGTAGTTCCATTTTTAATATTTTCTACTCTTAATTGACAGACTATAATGTTTATAATAATTCTATCAATTATTTTTGACAAAGGTATGCCAAAGATTCTAGGATTCTAAATTCCATTCCAGAGAAGAGCCTCATTGAGCTTTTGAATGTTCTGTGGAAAATGTTGCCCTGTGACATTTCATACAATACTATTGTTTTTATACATTTATATTTTATTGTTAATTGTAATTTAAGAGTTAATAAAAATACATCACAAATGGATGTCTTCATTTTAATATTATTTCCTTTCTCAACTCTCCACAGGCCAAGATGCCAAACGTAACGTCCGTAACCATGTGGGTCGGCCGACAACCCCATGATTTTTTTTGTTTTATGGGCATTTAAATCATAGATATCCCCTTTTCTTTTTTTTTTTCAGTTATTTGTCCATTATTGGGCAGGGAATATTACCTACATTTGCAAAATATTTTTTCCTGCGATCAACAATTTTTAAAAATTTTTCTTTAAACGGCACAATATGTATTAATCCTTTGTGCAGGAATACCTAAAATACTAAAAATATATTTAATTTCTTTAAGTAGATATAAGAAGGATAGTAATTTTGGGTCTACCTTCGGCCCAGTTGGTTGCGGGAAGTTAAGATAGGGTCAAGTGTTGTACTTATGGACGTTTGTACCTTTGGACACTTGATTTCTGTGGCAAGACATCATCCTAAATTAGATTTAAAAATAGTATCGAAAATACATTTTAATGAATCGGCAGCTCTGATGTGTCAAATCACAAAAAATTGTGTTAGTGTAATTGCTGAGATTTTCACATAAAAAAGTAAGCATTTTTTGTTTTTGTGGATATGGTAATTTGTTTTCTGTTTAGTGTGTTAATGTAATACGAAGCTCAGATTGTACATACTCGAACCACATTATTGCAGTTTTCTTGTATTCAAAACTTTCAATTTTATAGATTTTATTTCTTGTGTACCCATGGTTGGTGAACACAAGAGGGGAAATCACACCCCACAAGACTGAAAAGACATCCGGAGAAACTATTGACATTCCAGACACATTGTCTTAGCACTGTTAAAAATACAAATCCAACGTAGCCAAAATCCATAGACATCATCAACTGTGCAAAAATTTTAACATCAATCTCAAATTGGTACTCCCTTCGAAATGATAGCGACTAACCATGGAAGGAGGAAGGAAAAATGAAAGATTTTGACATATATGTTCATGAAAAGGAAATTGGAGAAAAGTTTAAAACCGTGTTAGAAATGAAATTGCGCAGAGTGATTCTGAAAAGATAAAAAAAATATCTTAAATGAAACGATAGTAGTAATTCGATTTATCTGTGAATGTATTTTAAATAAGGACCGAGCACTACGGGCGATTCCTGCAAGAAATACTTTCACAAAGAGTTTATACTATAGTAAAAAAGTCATTCCGAAATGATGCCGAGACAGTGACAATTTTCTGTCATCTTATTGATAACAATAATAATAATTGGATAATTTGTATAGCGCCGTTTTTGTGAAAAATCACCTCAAAGATGCTGTACAATTTATAAGAATTCTTGGATTTTATCTAATTTTACTATTTACAAATACTCGTAGATACCGAAACATACTTACCTGGCAGGTCCTGGCACCGATAAACACACTTTAATTAGAAAGTTTGTGCTTGGAGAAGATATGGCTTTGCACGCGGAGGACATTATATATAAAACACTGGACATTACACGATTTTACATTTGCTACCCCCATCATTATTAGTATTACATTTATTCAAAGATGAGTGATAAAAGTAGAGTTGATATTTATTTTGAAAGACTGGAGAATTTAGGACTCTTTAGGGTCAGAGAATGTTCATGAAATGACCTTTACAAATGCTTACAATTAAGATTTTTTTATTTTTTTTAACCCGTCTGAATTGAATATGAAGACTTTAAAAATTCATACCCAGGGTTTACGAAACAGCAGATATAAGGATTGCTTTATTAATAAAATAAACTCGTATTTAATGGATACGCTTTTATGTTATCTTTGCAAAAAATCTATTTTGTCCAAAGGTACGACATACTTTCCAAAGGTACAAACACGAACTGTACCTCTGGACAAAAATGCACATTTTTTTTAAATTTCCATTAAATCAAAAATCATTGAAGATAAGTTAATGCAAAAATGTATAAAAGATGCCTAATTGACCAACTCATAAGATTTGAAAAAAAAAAACCTCTGTCTTGGTCCAATTTAAAGAAAAATCAACATTGAAGTTAAAAAATTGTTGAAAGGTACAACACTTACCCCTACAGACACTGGGCCAAGGGCGGATCCAGCTCTGGCGCCAGGGGGGGTCACATAGCTCCAGGGGGGGGTCACATAGTCGTGGTCAAGTCATAAGAAGTTATAATTTAATTTTGATAATGATAGATGCAAGTAAAAAGTAGGTAGGTAATTTTGATAGTAATAGATACAAAAAATATATAAAAATGTTATGTTTAACAATTTTAATTAGTGGTCCACCTAGGTTCTGGACCCAGTCCAGGGGGGGTCATGACCCCATGACCCCCCCCTGGATCCGCCCTTGCACTGGGCCCATGCAAGCGATATATGCAATACTACGATCTACTACAAATGGTCTCTAGTTATTGAATACGTGGCGCACAGGCACTTTGATTTGAGATTTATTTGGAGAGTTCCATACTCTAGTAAAGGAACTAGAATCTGATGAAGGGCGATTCTTCGTGTACTTCCATATGAGTTAAGTGAAATTATCAGTTGTTCATCTCCCATTTTATTGAATGAGTGATAAATGCTTGAACTGATTTCAAACCAACTTTCAAAACAATATTTCGAAATCAACATAACCACAGATATACTGAACATAACATTTGATGCATAGATAAAATCACTCACAGATGTCAAATCAACTCCTTGGTGGGGTGACCCTACCCCCTCCACCATTCACACGTCCCACGTCGATCTGGCTGGCCCAGCCCTGGAGTACCCATTTGGTCATGGTTAACTCTTTGTATGCTGGAACAGAACTTTGTTCAGGGAAATATTAGAAATACGAAAATATTCTTGAAGTTTTATTATAATTTCCACAACGCAAAATTTTTCCACATTAAAAAGTAAAGAGAACACTGAAAAAAACGGTTTTGTGACAACTCAGAATCATACAATTTCAATATCCCTTTGAAGAGCAGTAAAAAGTTAAAAAAAAATAACCCATAACCTAACATATTTAACCATTTTTTTTCATTGCTTGATGGCTTTTCATCACTTAATGATTTTTCAAAGAAGGTGTTGAAGTTGCATGATTCTGAATTGTCCAGTCACCGAAAAAACACAACAAACTGCTCGTTAGACGGGCGCGCTGAAGATTGACGCAGTAGTAACTCTATTATTATTTAAAAATGGCTGCTCATTACGCAAGAACTCTTATATCTCATGTTTAATTTGTTGCCAATCGAATAAGATTTATTTTTTGTAATCCATATACATTTTTTACAAAGCAAAATACCATCTAAAGAAAGAATGTTTTGAATATGCCTATCAGACATGACGTTCAACATTTTTTTCATTTGATGTGTTCCAAAGCTTTTTTTATTTGGCTTTCTCTTGGTCATATAAAAAATCTTAAAATTAGTTACATTTATTTTTTAAACAACAGATTACAATCATGAAACTAAAAAAAAATTATACTAACAAATACAGAAAATGAGTAAAGACCAAGTGAAGACAAATATTTAGATGAATATATACAAGTTGTCCCAAAGTACAGAGTTAGTATTATAGTGATTGCAAAATTGTTGAGAACGTTGTATAGGTTCCCAAAATTAGGAACATGTACAACTGTACACAATAACACTGCAAGAACAGATGCATACAATTTTAACAAGTACAGAAAAATAGTGAAGACAAATATATAGATGATTATACAAGTTGTCCTAAAGTACAGAGTTGTAATAATAATTAATTAATATTATAATAATAATGATTATAAAATTCTAACGAAGGAAGTTGTTCAGGTTCCCAAAAATAGGAATACAATAACAGATGGAAGTGAAAGTAATGCGATTGACGGTTAAATGTTACAAATTTTTTAAATTTTGCTAATAAACAGTGAATTTCAGGAGCGTTGAAACTAGGAAGGCTGGGTACACTGGTAAAGAATTCAATTTCTCGAAGATGCTGGAATACTCAGTTCCGAGATAAGTTCTTCCTCGGATAGGTCTGTGGGGATACCTCACACTAGACTAGACCCATGCACGAGATATTTAACCACTAGAGCGACAGCGCAATTTATAACTTTTTTCTCCGATTGCTCGAGATTTTAAGGTGTTTTTTTTTTCCGCCCACATAAAAAAAAAACATACCTCCGGATTTTAACATGGAGACATAAAAACTGATTATAGTTCTATTCTATAGATTATAGTAGCCAATGAATTTACCTATCTTTTGTCGATTATCAGATATTCGTAGGATTTATAAAAAAAATATTATAAAATCGCAAACGTCTACTTAATTACTTACAACTGAGGGAAAATCAGCCAAAACTGGCAGCAAAGCAATCCGAGGTATTTTAAATAGTGCCATATTGTGGCAAAAAGCGCTCCTGTGGTTAAAGAAGGGATATTAGCTTTGAATTAGTCCTGGGTCGATCTATCGTTTTACACGACCCGGGTCGCTCACGACCCACTGGCGTCACGAGCGGGTCGCGAAGACCCGCTCTTTTCGCGACACAAAATGCGAAACTCGATAACTCATCCCCCAGTTACTTTCTACGGGCGCGCCTCGCAGTAGATGCGGCGCCGCCCAGACCGGTCAAGTCATAAGCGACACGAAACCCAGGTTATAATTGTGTGAACGTTCGCTCACAGTTCACACCTGTAACTAGTAATGTCACGTCCCAGAAATAAATTAAAAAAAAGATATTCTTCAGGGGTTAAAAAAACAATGTTTTATCATGTTTTGAAGGATATAAAAACCTTGTAAAAAACGTGTTGTTCTGAAGCTTTTATTGAGAATTTAAATAAGTAAATTAGCTGTAAGCTGTAATGCTTTATTATAATTTCTTTTTATTAAGGTGAGACATTTTACACTTTTACCAGTTTATAGTTTCTATTACAATGTACAATTACATTCACACTCACATGAAAAACAAAAAGTTTTTATGAAAACAGCACTTAGCACTTTGATTAATAATACCAAGATACGCTCTTATTAAAAACGTCTCCGTGTCTAGTCGAATATTCAAAAATCGAATCTACTAAACAATCCCGCTATGACGTGACACACGGGCAGGAAGCAGGATACTGTTACGTCACGCACGCGTGTGCGTTGATCGGCAATCGGCAACCGAGTGTGTCGCAGTTGCAGTTCGAGAGTTCCGGGAGCTGACACGTCTCGCCACTCGCCACACGGGCACCCGGCGATCGGTCCGTGAGTCACGGGGTGCAGGAATGTGTCGTAGTTGGTAGGTTGCGGGAGTGTGTCGCGGTTCACGGGCCCGGAAGACCCGGGTGCTGACGAATAAATAACCCGCTCGCTCTTTGGTGGCTTGTGAGCGGGTTTCGACGATCAGGTCTTTCACGATCGACCCAGGACTACTTTGAATTTTATGGCAGAGTGAGTCAATAGAATTAATTAATTTATTGGCATTGAGTGCGGCTGTAAACTTTACACAAATACGAAATCTGCCCTCAGATTGGATACCACCTAGGGAAATGCCAATGGATTTTTCCTATAAATTGACCAAATTCAAAGGGATGCAGAGAGTGGCCAGGTGTGTTGTGAAGGGAGCTTTTGCTAAAGTCGGGTTTAAGAAAACGAGTGAAGGAGCGACTGTCTCCACAAGAACAAAGACCTGCGATGAATCTGAGTAGAGGATGGAATTTGAAGGTCTGAACAGACATTATCTCTACCTCACTGCCAATGTCCATTTAAAAATTTTAAAGGTCAGGGAGGGCGGGATCAGGTGGCTTCTTCGATGGAAAAGGCCGTTGGGGCAAAAGGAAATAAAAAAAAGAAATGAGCACTTAGTGGCAAGGGCAATAAAGGTTATAAAGGTGAGTACCTCTGAGTAGAGGACAAAAAACTATAACTTTAACAGACAAAAGGCCACATATTAGAATGAAAAAAAAAACGCAAAAGTGTTTTTAAACTGTTAAATGTGGAACCGATACGGAGCGGAATTTTTTTTAATATGCTCATTTAAATGCACCAAAACTTGACAAACAATGCAAGGGTTTAGAAAAAAATTCAAGAAATATGCAATATGCTCGATTCACAAAAATAATTAGGATTGATTAAGGTGATACTCTTATGAGTATTACTTACTTGACTTGAATCAGGGATACTTACAATATTGTATTTTTGTAAGCCTTTATTGAAAGATTTGAGTATGTAGGTACCTACCTACTGGCAATTATCTACCTACCTTCAGGAATTCAAATTTAATTCAAATTTAGGAACATGAAACAAAAGAAAGCTACACCTCTTTGACTGGTCAGTGGTTGAGTGGGCATAGCGCTTGGGTTCCACCCGAGCGTCGCATGTTCGATTCCTCGGCTGGCTAAGTCCTCCATCGTAACACAAGCAACATTTTCGGCTTTCTGTGGTGGTAGTAGGAGTTTTTCAAACATTGTTGGGTTATTCGTAACCCGGGAATGTTTGATTTTCTTTATTTTAAAAAAAAAAAAAAAACAAGAACATTTAAATTTTTTCACTCCCTATTCAAGGTTCGTAAAAATGTATTTAACAAGGTTAGGCATGAGGCAAAGTTAAGCATGTTGGCACATTTCGAAATAAAAATTCATCGGACCACTCGCAAGCTCACGACGTAGTTTGAAATCCAGTTGGATTCCGAAAGGAAAGATCTCTTTCATTTTTCACCAAGTTTCAGGTTAGTAATATTATGTTTTGGTAAATCTAAGATAATTTCCTCTTACTTATTTTTTTATTTTTTTTTATTATCGAGGCTTCTGAGTCACACAATGTTGTCATTTTTGCCTCATCTGTTTTTTAATTATATTACTATCATTATAATCTCTAATGATCTTTAAAAGGTACTTAGTCCTTTTATATTCATTTTGTATAAAAATTCACTTTAAAATATTTTCCAATTTACATGATCGAATAAATTTCATTATTCTCGATATGGCGTGAAACTCGGTTGAGGCTATTAAATTCTGAACTTCCGATGAGTTCGAGGTCATTATTATTGTCACTCTCTGTCGTTCATATTTAATGCACTTCGATAATGTGTGCTCGACATTTTCAATTTGTTCACATATCGAGCACATTGGAGAATCAGAGAGGCCTATCAAACTCAATGTTGGTAGGCAACGTTTCCAGATGATTATTCCACATATTATTACATATGGAATTTATTTTTTGGCAGTAATCTTCAGCGTCTGGCGTCCAGTCGTAGATGATTCCATTCACACATGCTTCGTTTGCCAACAAATCCGCCTCTTCATTCTAGGGCCGTAGCTAGGGGGGGGCATTAGGGGGCAATGCCCTACCTTAAAATACCTGTGCCCTACCTTAAGAAATACCATCAACTATGATAATATACTAGTAAACTGTTTGTTCATTGTTTGACATGATTGAAAAAAATACTTCTTATTAGGGTAGCGTAGCGACATCTAACTAAACAGTTTCGAATTAACCAAAGAATCATATTATATCAATTCTTTATTCTGCCCATAGATGGAATTGAAGTAAGTGGTGAGAGGCTGTGCGCGTATTGCAATCACTGCTTAGGGGGAATTCCCAAATAGTTTGGGGATGTTATTCAACGGTTGAGTCATAAATAAACTAATCCCTAGATCGATATCTTCGGGCCTTCTCAATACTAAACGATTTGTCATCAGATCAAGCACTTGCATACTGCTCGCTAACAACGTATGCAGGGACAATAGGGGTCTACTTTTAGTTAATTAGAATTGGAGGGTCGTTCTATAAAAAAATAAGAGTCCTTGTTAAATAGTAACCTTCTCTTACTTACACCGGGCGGGTATGTGGTGGATAAGAGAACGTTTTCCTTCAAAATATGTCAGCAGATGAATCCAAAACTGGAAATTTACAATTTATTTAATTCTGATCACAAAACTGGTTTTAAATTAAGGGTGAATCTGCTTGCGTGTCCACAGATTTAATTAATATTACTCTCATATAATGCGTAGTATGGTTTTCCTACGAATTACGAATTTTGTGGAATGGTTTGAAATAAAAATTTTAACTCCACTCGAAATATTAGAACGGTTTTCTTCGAAATGTGTCAGCAGATTAATCCGCTACTGGAATTTTGACAGATCATTCGGAACATGAAACTGGTTTTAACCCAGGATTTAATCTGCTAAGTCCTCAGCGTAAGCTCAGATACTACACCCAGAACAAGAAAATGGTTTTCCTCTTACTTTTGTACTTGGAACACATGGATGGTTTGATGATCCATTGGATTTGACGATCCATGAAACTTTCTTAGAATTGTCGCGCACTGCCCACGGACCTCTCTCAATCATTCTCACCGAATATTAGTCATAAAAAATCCAAGCGCAAAACAAAATTCGACCCAGACGGTGTTGCCAGTCGCTGCAGTTATCAAGATGACATTGGATGACATTGACATTGAAAGGGGATTCCCCAGGTTTGTCACAGAATAAGTAATGAAAAATTCCGTGCCCATTTCAATCGGTCTGAATCATATATGCAACAAAAATATGAAAGAAATGATTAAAATTTTAACAAGATATTATTATTATTTATTGTGAAATAAATAATAATAATATCTTGATGGAGCGCACCCCCCCCCCCCCCCCCCTCCCGAAACAGATCAGATCATTTTACTTGCGCCCTACCTGTAATTACCGCTGCCCTATCTTAAATTCAACTCTAGCTACGGCCCTGCTTCATTCCCATGTATTCCTACATGAGATGGAATCCATTGCAAACATATGGACTCATCTTTTTGCTGCAGCCACCTTATTTGTTCAACAATATTGTAGGCTATTTTCCTACAGGGAACTCCTTTCGAAATACTTTTAATATGTTGAAGTGCACTTTTAGAATCACTTAATATTACAATTTGTTTCCACATATTTTTTATTCCATATTCCACCGCTTCATTGATTGCTGTCAATTCTGCATTCATAATAGTGCAATTTTTATTCAATTTTATTTGATGGGAAAAATTGTTAGGCATTGAAATGAAAGCTGCTCCAACTTGGTCTGATTTTTTTGATCCATCAGTGAAGATCTGGTTGAATCCAGAATATTTTTTAATTAGCATATCGCTTACAATATTACTAATTTCATTTGGTAAGAGTAGTCTTTTGGGAGAATTAAAATTGTCAATCTCAACTGAAATACATTCCAAATTAAGTGCTCCCACCCAGGTTTCGGAGTTAAGGAGTACATATCTAGACATTTATTTTTATTTATTTTCCAATCAATGGGCCGTTTTCTGAGTAATTCCAAAATACCCACGAGATGGCAGCACGGTGTTTAGCGGTCCTCCTGTCATCTAATCTGTAAACCAAATCTATGGACTGACGCACTGACGTCTTTCAATGATTGATCTGTCATTTCGATAGCTATTTGCAATTTGTTTTCCGACAAGTTTAGCCAAACCAAGTTTGCTCGATTTGTAAGTAAAATGCACAAAAAGTAAGATGCTGCTCTGAGCCACAGACCATGCTGCTCAACGCTAAGCAGGCACTCAACGATGATGGACTCCTTATCGTAGCGCTGGTTCTGCCCTTCAAACCATACGTTGAATGTAAGATATGGATTTTATTATACCTCTAATACTTTAACCAGGAATTTAACCGGTCTTTTTAATGTGATTAATTTTAAGTAAGTGGTACTATGGCACCCCCAATCAGGGTATGTTGTGAGGCTGAACTGAATGGGGGAGGAAAGAATATGGGAAATGTGGAGGCTGGGAAATGCCTGGCTATTCACACCTGGTCACCTAACACAACTATTGCCATTTCAAGCAATGTATCGCTTCTAAATGGTGGTTTTTCACCGGCTGTTTAAAGAAGGGCCAAGAATGGAATTTTAATAAAGATCTTGAAAAGACCACTATTAAATAAGGGAGAAGAGGGAAATATTCCTAGTATGTAGGGAAATATTGCATGAGAACAAGTCGAATGCTGCTGTCATCTACTGTGGATGGATGTTCCGCTCTTGTCGTGCGAATTTCTTGCTAGTGAACCGATACCAAAGGGATCTCATCAATTTATTAACATTATCTGCTACGTGTATTGCCTAGATCTGAATAACCAGACAGTTACCAATTTCCTCCAGACTCAAAAGCTGCTGTTTTGTTACTCTTAATTTTTCATTATTTTTGACATAGGTAAAAGCAAAGCTTAAATCTCAAAGCATAAAGCTCGAGGCAAAAATCTAATCGCTTAACACTCAAGCTTAAACTCAAAGCTTAAAGCACAATCTTTAATTTCTCCCAACTATGTCTAGGGCATTGCACTGGTCGTCTTCTCTCGGATTCCTTGTACTATTCAATTATAATTTTCAGACGAATCTGACCACATGACGAAGGAGCGTCTGCCCATCCGAGGCCACACATTCGAGGAGCACGTGGAATCCTTCACCAGCTACTGCGCTACTACCGTGGGGCTCCAGGTCATGCAGTGGTCACGCGTGTCCTACCCCTGCGAGGGGGACTTCAACCAGTCCTACTGGCTGAACGACTCTATCTTCATCATCAAATAGGACCCAAATTTCCCCGAAACCACGTCTGAATAGAAGTTTTAATAGGTTTACTTATATTACCTCTTATCACCTTTGTATTTTGATATCCCTCATCTGTGAAATAGATTATATTTATATTTCTATTGAATGTTTACAAATAAAATATTAGCATAGGAAAAATCAATTTTTTATCAAGTAAATTCTAAAAATAAATGTTAATTAATATTGTATAGTATGGAGGTTGGAAGATTTCTGCACTAGTTCTGTCTAAGGTGATGGAACGTGTGATCAACGACAAACTGCTCACATACCTCGAGAAGAACAAAATTATTAATGACTGTCAATACGGATTCCGGCGGAACCGCTCGTGCGGTGATCTTCTCGCGTATGTGACGCATGTTTGGGGGCGATGCCTGGAACGTTTCGGTGAGACCCAAACGGTTGCACTGGACATCTCCAAGGCCTTTGACCGGGTTTGGCACCGAGGACTTGTCAACAAACTGCATTCTTACGGACTTCCCGCATCCTTGTGTACGTGGATTGCCGACTTCTTGAGGGAGAGGTCGATTCAGACGGTAGTCGATGGTTTCACCTCTTCCTCACACTCGATAAATGCTGGCGTCCCGCAGGGTTCGGTTCTGTCTCCGACTTTGTTTTTGTTGCACATTAACGACCTTTTGTCATGTGCACCAATTCATTGTTACGCGGATGACAGTACAGTTCATGATAGCTTTTTGTTTGACAAGCCCCCAAAGGGCTCACAAACTCCAACAGCTCGTAAGGCTTTGAAGCAAAGCGGTTACCTCGAGAGTGTTTTCTCTTGGGGTAAAAATAATCTCGTTGAATTTAATGTTTCAAAGACCCAATCTTGTCTGATTACGTCTAAAAGGGATCGAAATGAAAATCTAGTCTCTTTCAACGGAAGCAATCTTCCGAACAGGCCCTCCATTGATATGCTTGGTGTAACCCTAAGTGACCAGCTCAGGTATGGGGGCTCCATCGAAGCCAGAGTAAAGTTAGCCTCCCAAAAACTGGGCGTACTGTACAGGGCCCGCAGATACTTTAATAGTACACAACTGCTAACCCTGTACAAATCGCAAGTGCGCCCTACGGTTGAATTTGGCAGCCACCTCTGGTCTGGAGCTCCAAAATACCTGAAAAATACCCTCGACTCTGTGCAGAAACGGGCGGTCCGTTTGATAGATTCTCCCATCTTAACAGACGGATTGCAATCTTTAGAGCACAGGCGTCGGGTGGGAATGCTATCCTTGTTCTACCGGTATTACAATGGAAGATGCTCCGAGGAACTAGCATCATTGATCCCTTCGGCACCGGTGCATAGTCGGGAAACACGCCAAACGCGTGCCCAACATTTGTACACAGTTGACATATGTCACATGAGAACGGGTCGTTTCTTCGACTCGTTCTTGTGTTCAACAGCTCGGCTGTGGAATGATTTGCCGGCCTCTGTGTTTCCTCCTTCCTACAACATGGGTCTCTTCAAGACCAATGTTCATTCCTTCCTCTCCTCAAAAAGACCCTCCACACAGCATCCCAGATGACATAGACCCTGAGGGAAATTATTTTCGTCAGGGCCTCCTGTGTGGAGTTAATGTAAAAAAAAAAAAAAAAGAAAAAAAAAAGTTGCATATTTAATTTAATCTTATTTTCTTTATTTTAACAGGTTGACTGTTCACAAAGTTGCTCACGCGTTGACCGACGCTACCACAACTATATAATATTAGGATGTAAAAAAAAAATAAAATAATTTTATTTAATATTTGTTAAATTATTTTGTGTTATTTAGTACAACTGAACAATAGTCTTTTTTAACCATGGCAGTAGATGTCGTGCAAGGCCGCAGAAAACCATGACAAAACTGGAGCGACACTCAGTCTTTATTTTAATAAAAGAAATATAATAATGATCTTTTAGTTATATATTTTTGGGGTGTTATGTCGTGTTGCGCTACCTCCTTCTTTAGCCAACTTTTCGGACAGCGTTGGCTAAAGAAGGAGGTAGCGCAACACGGCATAACACCCCAAAAACAAATAACGAAAATACTTTTGGCCGTGAAAATCTTAAAACGTATCATTATAATGATCGTTTATTTCAGAATGTTGTGCAATGCAATACATTCCATATTTTGAAATAGTTCAAACATTGACAAAATAACAATGCATTCACACATAACAGAAAATAAATGAAAAATCCTACTTCCTACTAATATTATAAAGGCGAAAGTTTGTATGGATGTATGTTTGTTACTCTTTCACGCGAAAACTACTGAATGGATTTTAATGAAACTTTACAATAATATAGCTCATACATCAGAATAGGCTATGGCTTAGAGCTCTGGCATTATGAAATTTATATACAAAAATTGCAATAGGTGGCACGCGGTGGCACAATAGGTGTTTGAAAAATGAATGTAGCGGGTATGGAGGGGGGTGAGGGGGGAATAGGATGTGGGGGCAGGGTGGAGGGGTGGAGTGGGGATGGGGGAGGGCGGAGGGGGAGGGTGAGGGGGGGATTTGTGGTGGGAGGGGTCGGGGGAGAGGAGGAGGGGGATAGGGAAGGTAGAGGAGGCGCTGTAAGTATACCCCTAATACTATGCGAGCGAAGCCGGGAGCAAAAGCTAGTATAGTATATAATAATAAATCCAAAAAAATATGCAAATATCCATTCATGGGGGGATATTTGACAGGCTCCCATTTCCAGAAGGGCATCAGCGGGGACTCCATCTCCATCCAGGCAACCATGGCAGTGATGATGGTATTCTTCGACTGGCGTAGTCTGCGCCATAAGCTTTCCCTTGGTTTTGGTTTTGTAGAATTTAAATATATTTTTTCACGTATCAGACGCCTTTCCTGTCAGTTTCTTAATTCTATATTACCTACTTCTATTTTATCCAGGGAAATATTGAAAGAACTACACCTTTCAGTAGCTTTTGCCAGTACAGTACATCTGAAAATAAAATTAGACTCAAACTTCCATACTTATATGATATAAAATACAAAACGGTCTACGTTAAGAAATAATAATAATTTGATTTTTTTCTTAAAACACTCCTACTGAAAATTAAATTACAATCACGAGATATACGAGAAATGCAAAGCAAATTAGATTGCCAACAAAGAAGAATCACCCGCCCATAAATCTCGTGCCAGACAGTTTGATAACCGTGTAATAAAATTATTGCAATAATTGAAAATGTTTATAAAAAAAGGAAATAAGATATTATGTTTACCATAATTATTTGTTAGTTGTGGTTGACTACACTTATATTTAAAGGTACGTTTGTCAAATAATGTCAACTGCGAAAGAAGGCAAAACATTGTGTATAAAATTTTGTGCATTCTATGTCAAATGTTTCTTTACGTGTTCATTAAACTATTTAAGTACTCTCTGTATTATATTGGGGATTCAATTATAGTAAGATATTAATATAGTAAGATAGTAAGGATGATGTCAGGAAGGATGCAAGAGGATTACTCCATGTTGCAGATTGGAAGACGACGGCCGAGGACAGAGGGCGGTGGAGGCTTATTTTGAAGGAGGCCAAGGCTCGAAATGGGCTGTAGCGCCATTGAAGAAGAAGAAGATTAATTGAATGAGTCATGTACTTACTGTTATGGTAAATATTATTGAATACATAATCTGTGTCCCTGAAATGAGCTTTACAGACAACAGAATCAGGAGTCGGTGCCCATTTGAAATGAACCTAATTGAATGAATCCATTGCGCTTTCAAGTCTTTCAATCTTTGGGAAAGTCGTGCCCAACCCTATTCTACACATTGGAACACTACAACAGGTTGACGGCATTATTATAATATTTAAAAACACTAAATTGCGTCAAACGGCCTAAAAATGTATGAGATCTGACAGTTAAATAAAATAGTTGGACCGGTAGGACTATTAGTGAACCTAGCGGCCAAAATCGTGCGAAAACGGCCCATTGTTTCCGAACAAATTTTAATCAACGTTGGTATTTTTTTATTGTTCCAGAATCTGTTTTGTATCAAGGATTTAAGTTTGAGAACCTCTAAAACTAGTGGATTATTTTCAATGGATAAGCCAATCTTGCCAAAATCTAAGCCAAAATCTAAGCCAAAGCTCTAAGCCAAGCTCTAAGCCAAAATCTTGCAGCTAGTTTCCAAGTTCTTATATGTAAAGGAGGGGCACTTATTTCACTTTGTAAAACATGCACAGGAGTTGAGTTCAGGAAACCTCCACATATTGTTAAAGCTCGTGATTGTATTCTCTCTAATTTTTCGAGATTGCTTTTGGCAGAGTTGTAAAAAAGTATACTGCCATAGTCTAATCGACTTCTTATAAGAGAAGTATACAATCTTCATACTTCGTTTATTCCAAGCGAGTCTGTAATCCAAGCATACCCCGAGGAACTTATGTTCATCTACTCTTTCTATAAGTACATAATTTATTTTTATATTCAAGATATTTCGTCTCTTTCCTTTTGCAAATATACATATTTTTGTCTTATTTTCCGATATTTCAATACCTTTTATTTTAAGAGCATTCTGTAGTTCTAACAGAGCTTTTTGAATAATGTTTTCGCATGTTTTTACTTTTGAACTTGAATAATAAATACCAAAATAGTCAATGTACTGTACGCCTTTCACTTGGGGATAGTTTCCTATACCAGAAGTTACAATATTGAATAAGAGGGCAGACATGGGATCTCCTTGCGGTAGTCCTCTCGTGCACATTTGTTCATAATCCCAGATATATTTTATAACTTTCCCTTTGATACCTTTAGAGATAAGAACTTTAATGACCTCTTCAATCCTTATATTATTGTATGCATCTTTAATGTCTACAAAAGCAGCAAGAGTAACGACGTTGGTTGTTCGGGCAACTTGGATCTCTGTAACCATTCTTCCCAAATTATCCATTGTTGACAGTTTTCTTCTAGATCCTATTGTAGACTTATCAAACAAGAAATTATTTTCTAAATACCATTCTAATCGCCTTGTAATTATAGTGTTGAAAGTTTTGCAAAGACATGAAATTGGTCTTATGGAGGTCATGAGCTTTGGATCTCTTCCGGGTTTAATTATAGGAATAATTTTAACCTGTTTCCATTGTATTGGTATAGTGGAAGTTCGTAAAATTGAATTAAATGTATCGACAAAAATTAATTTGCAAGAAGTAGGTAAATTTTTAATCATTGAGTAGGATATCTGATCCATTCCTTGGGAGGTATCTTTGGATTTTAATACTGATTTTAATTCAGAAGCTGTTATCGGTTTGTGAATACCAGTAGTCTCCGAGGTTTCTTCTTCGGTCCACACATGTTCGATTAAATTGTCGTTTGGAGCTAGATATTGTAGGTATTGTATTCCTCACACTTATGTTTGTACATACTGTTATGAAAATAATTTAACAATGTTCAAAATTGCCCCAGGGTTGTTGATATTTGTCTATAGTAGTGGAATTAAATTATTTTAACTGGCCACAAATAAATTCACTTTTTCTCTGGTAACTTTAACTTTTGGTCGTTAGGGGGTTCATAATCGATTTCCCCTCACTTTTTGGATTCGCGTCTCCAGGGCAGGACGTGAATCCGACAGTCGAAAATGTGGACTTAAATTTATTTAATATGTAAAATATTCAATCGGCGGGTTGTTTCTAGTATATTTAAAATGTGAACGAATTTCCTTTTATTCCCAGCCGATACAAGGTTTATCGCGACTGGAGAATTCTTATT
Organism: Limnephilus marmoratus; assembly: GCA_917880885.1. Classification (NCBI taxonomy): domain Eukaryota; kingdom Metazoa; phylum Arthropoda; class Insecta; order Trichoptera; family Limnephilidae; genus Limnephilus; species Limnephilus marmoratus. The sequence goes on along the minus strand of OU862917.1, from coordinate 50,723,866 downwards.
TACGGTATTCCAGTGTAGAATCCCGTGGTGCGATAATGGCGGCTTGACCGACCCAGTTTTACTGTAATCTGCGATTATATTTATCATCCGTCATTCGACGAGATGGATTCTCATTAATACAAAGGGACACGACCGTCCGTGTAGTCCCCGCCGATTCTTTTCACAACCTGATGGAGGACATTTCCATTACTGCAACCACATGATGGAGGACACCATGGTGATCTCAAACGTAATAATCACCCAGATGGATGGAGAAGCTTGCAAACCTGGCGCGGAGGCAACGTGAGGGAGAAAAGGGGCCCCTCACGGTGCGATATTAGGCATCCGGAATCGTCGCATAAAAATAATAGGTTTTAGCTAGCTCTTAGTATGGTCCACAGGTATGTTTATTCCAATATAATAATCTTGTTTTACATCCACTCTTTTATTTCTTATTTTCCAAGCTTCACAACAATGATTAAAATAACAGTGCCCACGCTCTGACGGGAGTATTCATGCCTACCGACACAGTCAGCATATCTCGTACCCACGAGATTTGGCGTCCAAAAATCCCATGGGATTAAAGCTGATAACTGTGTACCTTCATATATATAACCCTGAATAATTAACATTTAATGCACCCACTTAATAAGAGGTGTATATGATCACATAGTAGGTACAAACACAACACAGCACTTCCAGTGCCAATACCCTGATATATTAACACCCTGTTTAATAACCTACCCTACATTTTAATCTAGATTATAACATGGCGCACCAACTGGTGATAACGAAAATATTTTTTTCATTGTTGTGAATCTTGGAAATATTAAATTCATTATATAAACATGCCCTTAACATATTTTTAAATTTGCCCTATGTTTTGTTTTGTTTTGCTTTTAAAATATTAGTGTCACAAATTTATTTTATACCTGTAATGATTTTATTCAATGTTTTCTATCTGAAATGTAGTGTGCATAATCTGAAATACCTACATGTTAAACCAACATATAACATAACCTCAATTCCTCAATAGAATTGTTATTGTCATTTTATTAAAATATGCTTAGAAATTTGGTCATAGACAATATGCATTATAGAACTCTATAAAAAAAAAAAATTAATCCAATGAATAGTGGTTATTTTCAAAATAATTTCAATTATCTATGGCAATTTCTTGCTTTCAAATTTACCTATGACTTTTTCAAATGTCAAAACATTGTTATGTTTTTATACTTTTAAATACTCAATACTGATGAAAAACAGTTTTATTTTTCCAAAACAATTATATTATGAGTTTAAATAAGAATATAACGTTAATATCAATAATTATGCAAATATTTATAATGATTTATTGTTAACTAAGTGACATTTTGTTCATGATTACGGAGGTACGTACATTCTTCAAATCATTGCAGTAATATTAAAAACATTTTACTTGAAAGGTATTAGTTAAAAGTATTACAAACCTTTTAAAATATATAGTTGAACATTATTATTCAAGCTTTATAAAATTATATTATGCCGGTATTCATACAAACCGTGTACATTGTCAAAACAAATGAAACATGATGAAAACAAATATTTTGTATTATTATGCAATTTCAAAGATAACCTTTATTAGGGAATCATTTATAAAATGTATTTTTATTCCAAACTGTTTAATTAGTTACGAGACGAAATTAATGTTACTTACAGCTGACATCTGTCACAAATATATTATTGATTGTTTATTTATAAATAATGTCAAACTGACGTTTTAATATTCATTTAAATGAGCAACATACATATTCATTTCAATGGAATAATTTTTTTTTAAATTTAAATGGGGTACATACATAGTCAAATAAAATTTCATATTTTAATTTTAAAATGAAAACAGGGTTATCAAATAAAACATTTTATGTTTCAATTTTAAATACAGGGTTGGCACAAACCAATATTTTCAAACACCAGGGTTGCCAAAATTATTTTTTTTTAAAATTTAAAACAATAGTTATCAATAATATTTGTCAAATCAACAACAACGTTCAACAGCGTACAACAACAACAACATCAACAATATCAACAATAACAACAACAACAACAACAACAACAAAAATAACAACGTTTATTTTTCTTTTTAAATCAAGGGCATCATTTTTAATAACAATTATGAAAATTGTTTTTGAATTTAAGTACAATCAAGTAATTGTCAACGGTGACACAAGGAATAATGTGATATTTATTATCATTCTTTTATAAATAAAGGACAATATTCACGAAATGTGATAAGACTTGGAGAAATTATCGGACAATGACGAAACGTCATTATCATTGGAAGGGGTTTGACGGAGGTATATTCGGTCTGATCAACTGGATCCTGGTGATCAACTTACCATTTCTAATGGTCCAAATTAGTTCCAAAGGTAAGGGTGGGCTTGTACCCCAACCGCAACGTATCGATCCGGCGTCGATTACGTTTACCTTATATGACAGACAGAGGGCGAGAGATGCTTGCTGTCTGCTCATCAGGCCATGAGTTGCTGACTCTGGTACGGAACATGTGTGCAACATCGTCAGTAGGAGGGCAGTGGATCCGTTGCCTGTAGATGGAGGATTCCTACGGGAGGCGGAAGGATTGCCAGCCTCTGGTCCATGTGCATACTCAAAGTACTACGTGGTGTGAAACTTGCCTGAGTGGTTCGGGTTGTTCTTGGAGTTTTATGACCAACCCTGACACAACATTCAACAAGTATTCATAAACTCTATTTAAAATCGAGTTTTATGTTTTTTTTTTCACACGGTACTATTTGTAGTGATTTATGGTAAATCACACAATTATTTTCTCAAATATAACAAGTCTAAATAAATACGTGCACACCTTTATATTGTCGTAAGTTATGCTCTACGTCAGAGCCAATAAAATTCTAGCCCATTCAAATAGTCACACATGACTCAAAAACATGACTCTTCATATCAAGTATCAAGCATCATTGAAATAAGACTAAATTAAAGTCTCATTAAAAAAAACCTATTGAACAAAAAAATGTCTCGTAACTTATCAAAAATCTCGTAATCAAAACTCTTGTAAACAAACAAACAAAAAAAATATGTAACTAATCAAAACTCTTGTAATCAAAAAAAATATATGTAACTATTAAAAAATGTATTTTGTACAAAAACAAAGCAAAACAAAACAAAACAATTAATTATGTATTGTCATTGTATAACTTCTTTTTCCAACTATTATTATTATTTTTATTTTTCAACTGTGAGACCTAGTTAGTATAGGCAGGTTTTCTTTTTCATGTAAATTCAGTGAAAAGTGAAGGTTGTTCAACCGTTATAAAAGTGTTCATAATCCGATAACAGGATAAAGTGATGCCACAGAGCATAATATAAAAGTGAATTATTGAAATGGTATTTAATGTCTTTTTATTTTTGTAATTAACTACAATGATTATTGTTTTTATTTCTATTATGTTTCTGTTTTGAAATTTATTGTTTTTAGGAACCGGTGGACCAACACAATTGTTAAGCTTTTAGTCAGCATAGGACATAGGTATGTTCGGGGTCGAACATTTACGCGAGAACGGGGAAAATGTTATGAAAATAATTGAACAATGTTCAAAATTGCCCCAGGGTTGTTGATATTTGTCTATAGTAGTGGAATTAAATTATTTTAACTGGCCACAAATAAATTCACTTTTTCTCTGGTAACTTTAACTTTTGGTCGTTAGGGGGTTCATAATCGATTTCCCCTCACTTTTTGGATTCGCGTCTCCAGGGCAGGACGTGAATCCGACAGTCGAAAATGTGGACTTAAATTTATTTAATATGTAAAATATTCAATCGGCGGGTTGTTTCTAGTATATTTAAAATGTGAACGAATTTCCTTTTATTCCCAGCCGATACAAGGTTATCGCGACTGGAGAATTCTTATTTACGGTATTCCAGTGTAGAATCCCGTGGTGCGATAATGGCGGCTTGACCGACCCAGTTTTACTGTAATCTGCGATTATATTTATCATCCGTCATTCGACGAGATGGATTCTCATTAATACAAAGGGACACGACCGTCCGTGTAGTCCCCGCCGATTCTTTTCACAACCTGATGGAGGACATTTCCATTACTGCAACCACATGATGGAGGACACCATGGTGATCTCAAACGTAATAATCACCCAGATGGATGGAGAAGCTTGCAAACCTGGCGCGGAGGCAACGTGAGGGAGAAAAGGGGCCCCTCACGGTGCGATATTAGGCATCCGGAATCGTCGCATAAAAATAATAGGTTTTAGCTAGCTCTTAGTATGGTCCACAGGTATGTTTATTCCAATATAATAATCTTGTTTTACATCCACTCTTTTATTTCTTATTTTCCAAGCTTCACAACAATGATTAAAATAACAGTGCCCACGCTCTGACGGGAGTATTCATGCCTACCGACACAGTCAGCATATCTCGTACCCACGAGATTTGGCGTCCAAAAATCCCATGGGATTAAAGCTGATAACTGTGTACCTTCATATATATAACCCTGAATAATTAACATTTAATGCACCCACTTAATAAGAGGTGTATATGATCACATAGTAGGTACAAACACAACACAGCACTTCCAGTGCCAATACCCTGATATATTAACACCCTGTTTAATAACCTACCCTACATTTTAATCTAGATTATAACAATACGAGTTGAATTAAAGTCAATAAAATGTTGTTTTTTAACGGTAACAATGTGGTGTACAGCAGTGAATGGTGGAAAAGTCGGGGATGCCTGAAGAAGCCTTGACGCATTATTTCTGCATTGGAATGATATACGGAGTCGACTTAAAACTACACCAAGTTTTCAGGTACACTAGAACTCACAACCTGAAAATTTTACTCCAAACCGGAGACCATTTATTGGATAACCAACACCTCTGATAAACGAACGTAGGTATATCGGTAGTCCCCAAAGGAAACAAACAATCATTATCATACATCTTATAATTTGGGAGGCAGGTATGGGTACCTTTATTGGAAAAGCCGCCCTGGGAAGCTATATTGGATAATTAACACCTGCCATAGGTCAAGTGGTTCGCTACGTTTGGTGATTTAGCAGGGGTGCTCGGGTTGATGGGGTCAAATTTGTCCAAATATTGGCGGCGGATGTGTCTGCCCACCAACTGCATGGTCGGCCGGATCGGAAGAGACAGGTTGAGGGAGATTTTGACTCAGCCAGCAGGACTCTCTCGGAACATTGTCTTGCACCGCAGTGGGAGGGATAGATTCATATGATAGATTCCTACCCACCCCTCATTCCTTTTTCCTTCCCAGAACTTCTTCTCCTTCCTTTCCCTGAAAAGACCCTCCATACAGCATCCCCAAAAATGATATACCAAGACGGAAATTATTTTCCTCAGGGCCTCCTCTGTGGAGCTATTGTAAAAAAAAATACATCTTCCTCAAACATAAATAAAATGAAACGCAAGGAAAATGTAGTACTTTGGAGGAACCAGTCATAAGTATTTTGTGTGTCGTCTTTTGTGTCACCATTATTTAACGTGTAAGAAAGAGCTGCAGCATTATAGCGATAATGAACATATGTTTATTGCCATTTTTGCCATCACGGTACCGTAACCTTGAATCGTCACGGTAATTATAAAAGCGCTTAATCACTGCTCTACCCCCTCGATGAGCTAACCTTAAATATATTTTCTACGAACCTTGCTCCCGACTCTTCTGCTGTTTCAGCATTCTAGCATTTAATACGAACCTTGCTCCCGACTCTTCTGCTGTTTCAGCATTCTAGCATTTAATTTTGTTTTCAATTATCTGTATTCAATGATAAATAATAACTGTAAATATAATATTAATCATCATAATCATCATCATTGGCTCTACAACCCCTGGTGGGTCTTGGCTTCCTCAAGAGTCTTCCTCCACTCATCTCGATTTTTTGCCAGCTCTCTCCAGTGTAGAAGCTCCAAGGTAGATATGTCTTTGAGGACGTTGTCGCTCCATCTTAATCTTGGTCTTCCCATTCTCCTTCGCCAAATAGACCAATAGTTCTTGAGATTAGCAGGGACTTTGGTGCTTGATGCTCAGTCATTCTCTCCACATGACCCAACCACCGAAGTCTTCCCAGTATTGTAAATTTCGCGACGTTTAGCTCCCTAAACAAAGTATAGAGCTCATTGCTATAACGTCTGCAAAATTCATTTACTAGAACCGGTCCGAAGATGCGCCTCAAAATTTTCCTTTCAAAAACGTCCAGAGCTCGCTCATTCCTCTTTGTTAGTACCCAAGTCCAAGGGCGGATCCAGGTTTTTTTTCTGGGGGGGGGGGGGGAGGGCACAAGGGGCGAACGGCTAAAAAATCAAGAAAATACTGTTCAAATTTATTTCTACAAGTATGTATAGGAAGGTTTATGAAAGTATCAAAACAATAGAAAAATGAAATGTTTAAAAAAGACATTTTTTGCTTATAAGTATGTATTGTGATGGAATCTCCACGGGACACAAAAATACACGCAAGTGTTAAAACGTAGAATTAAAAAAAAAATTCTCTGTAGATTTTTTGATTGATTCATGTACAGACCATGATTCTCAGGGAGAATTCAAATTTTCAGATGGTTCGAAGCCATAAAGCCAAAGTTTTGACCGACCCCAAGTGTTCAAACGTCCGACCCCAAGTGCTAAAATGACGAACCCAACAATTTTTTTTTTAATTTTCTCTGTAGATCTTTTGCTTGATTCGTGTACAGACCATGATTCTCAGTAAGAATTCAAATTTACAGACGGTTCGGTGCCCTATGGGGCGGAAGTTATGACCGACCACAATTGTTGTTCCAAAGCACCCATTAAACGATGATTTTTTGCAAAAATACTTCTTTTGGCAGATTTTTTGATTGATTCGTGTACAGACCGTGATTCTCGAAGCCATAGGGCCAAAGTTAAAACGAATTTCAAAAAAAATCTCTTTGCAGATTTTTTGATTGATTCGTGTACAGACCATGATTCTTAGTATGATCCAATTTTTCAGACGGTTTGAAGCCATAAGGCAAAAGTTATGACAGACCCAAGTTTTCAAACTTCCGACCCTAAGTGCTAAAACGACCGAACCCAAGTGTTAAAACGATGATCTTTTTTAAAACAATTATCTTTGTAGATTTTTTTATTGATTCGTGTACAGACCATAATTCTCAGTAAGAATTCAAATTTTCAGACAGTTGGGCGAAAGGTTTGACCGACAACAATTGTTGTTACAAAGCGCCCGTAAAACGACAGTTTTTTGAAAAATTCTTCTTTTGGCTGATTTTTTGCTTGATTTGTGTACAGATCATGATTCTTAGTAAGGACCAAAAATTTCAGACGGTTTGATGCCATAAAGCTAAATTTATGAGCAACCCCAAGTTTTCAAACGTCCGACCCCATGTGCTAAAACGACTGAACCCAAGTGTTAAATCGACGATTTTTTTAAAAATAATAATTTTTGTAGATTTTATGATTGTTTCGTGTACAGACCATGGTTCGTAGTAAGAATCCAAAATATCAGATGATTCGAAGCCATAAGGCCAAAGTTATGACCGACCCAAGTTTTCAAACGTCCGACTCCAAGTGCTAAAACGACCGAACCCAAATGTTAAAACGATGATTTTTTAAAAAAAAAATCTTTGTAGATTTTTTTATTGACACATATACAGAACATGATTCTCGAAGCCATAGGGCCAAAATTAAACCTAATTTAAAAAAAATCTCTTTGTGGATTTTTTGATTGATTCGTGTACAGACCATGATTCTTAGTAAGAATTCAAATTTTCTGAGGGTTCGGTGCTAAAGGGCGGAAGGTTTGACCGACAATAATTGTTGTTACAAAGCGCCCGTAAAACGACGGTTTTTTGAAAAAATTCTTCTTTTGGCCGATTTTTTGCATGATTCGTGTACAGACCATGAGGAAGGATCCAAAATTTCAGACGGTTTTAAGCCATAAAGCTAAAGTTATGACCAACCCCAAGTTTTCAAACGACCGACCCCAAGTGCTAAAACGACCGAACCCAAGTGTAAAATTTTTTTTTAAATAATTATTTTTGTAGATTTTATGATTTTTTCGTTGGTTCTTAGTAAGAATCCAAAATTTCAGATGATTCGAAGCCATAAGACCAAAGTTATGACCGACCCAAATTTTCAAACGTCCGACCCCAAATGCTAAAACGACCGAACCCAAATGTTTAAACGATGATTTAATAAAAATCTCTGTAGATTTTTTGATTGATACATGTACAGACCATGATTAAAGTTAAAACGAATTAAAAAAAAAATCTTTTTGTGGATTTTTTGATTGAGTTGTGTACAGACCGTGACGATGATTTTTTTTCTTTGTAGATTGTTTTATTGATTCGTATACAGACCATGATTCTTAGAAAGAATCCAAAATTTCAGACGGTTTGAAGCCATAAGGCTAAAGTTACGATCGACCCAAGTTTTCAAACGTCCGACCCCAATGCTAAAACGACCGAACCCAAGTGTTAAAACGATGATCTTTTTAAAAAAAATTATCTTTGAAGATTTTTTTATTGATTCGTGAACAGACCATAATTCTCAGTAAGAATTCAAATTTTCAGACAGTTCGGTGCTATAGGGCGAAAGGTTTGACCGACAACAATAGTTGTTACAAAGCGCCCGTAAAACGACGGTTTTTTGAAAAATTCTTCTTTTGGCCGATTTTTTTGCTTGATTCGTGTATAGATCATAATTCTTAGTAAGGACCAAAAATTTCAGACGGTTTGAAGCCATAAAGCTAAATTTATGACCAACCCCAAGTTTTCAAACGTCCGACCCCATGTGCTAAAACGACCAAACCCAAGTGTTAAAACGACGATGTTTTAAAAAATAATCCAAAATTTCAGACGATTCGAAGCCATAAAGTTATGAACGACCCAAGTTTTCAAACGTCCGACCCCAAGTGCTAAAACGACCGAACCCAAGTGTTAAAACGATGATTATTTGTCTCTGTAGATTGTTTTATTGATTCGTGTACAGACCATGATTCTTAGTAAGAATCCAAAATTTCAGACGGTTTGAAGCCATAAGGCCAAAGTTATGACCGACCCCAAGTGTTCAACTGTCCGACCCTAAGTGGTAAAACGACCGAACCCAAGTGTAAAAACGACGATCCTTTTTTAAATAATTATCTTAGTAGATTTTTTTATTGATTCGTGTACAGACCATAATTCTCAGTAAGAATTCAAATTTTCAGACAGTTCGGTGCTATAGGGCGGAAGGTTTGACGGACAACAATTGTTTTTACAAAGCACCCGTAAAACGACGGTTTTTTGAAAATTCTTCTTTTGGCCGATTTTTTGCTTGATTCGTGTACAGACCATGATTCTTAATAAGGACCAAAAATTTCAGACGGGTTGAAGCCATATAGCTAAATTTATGACCAACCCCAAGTTTTCAACCGTCCGACCCCAAGTGCTAAAACGACCGAACCCAAGTGTTAAAACGACGATTTTTTTAAATAAATATTTTTGTTGATTTTAGGATTGTTTCGTGTACAGACCATGGTTCTTAGTAAGAATCAAAATTTTCAGACGGTTTGAATCCATAAGGCCAAAGTTATGACCGACCCCAAGTGTTCAAACGTCCGACCCCAAGTGCTAAAACGACCGAACCCAAGTGTTAAAACGATGATCTTTTTTAAAAAAAATTATCTTTGTAGAGTGTTTTATTGATTCGTGTACAGACCATGATTCTTAGTAAGAATCCAAAATTTCAGACGGTTTGAAGCCATAAGGCCAAAGTTATGACCGACCCCAAGTGTTCAAACGTCCGACCCCAAGTGCTAAAACGAACGAACCCAAGTGTTAAAACGATGATTTTTTTAAAAATTTTCTTTGTAGATTTTTTTATTGACTCGTGTACAGACCATGATTCTCGAAGCCATAGGGCCAAAGTTAAAACGAATTAAAAAAAAAACTCTTTGTGGATTTTTTTATTGTTTCGTGTACAGACCATGGTTTTCAATAAGAATCCAAAATTTCAGATGATTCGAAGCCATATGGCCAAAGTTATGACCGACCCAAGTTTTCAAACTTCCGACCCTAAGTGCTAAAACAACCAAGTGTTAAAACGATAATCTTTTTTTAAAAAATTATCTTAGTAGATTTTTTTATTGATTCGTGTACAGACCATAATTCTCAGTAAGAATTCAACTTTTCAGACAGATCGGTGCTATAGGGCGAAAGGTTTGACCGACAACAATTGTTGTTACAAAGCGCCCGTAAAACGATGGTTTTTTGAAAAATTCTTCTTTTGGCCGATTTTTTGCTTGATTCGTGTAGACCATGATTCTTAATAAGGACCAAAAATTTCAGACGGGTTGAAGCCATATAGCTAAATTTATGACCAACTCCAAGTTTTCAAACGTCCGACCCCAAGTGCTAAAACGACCAAACCCAAGTGTTAAAACGACGATTTTTTAAAAAATAATTGTTTTTGTAGATTTTATGATTGTTTCGTGTACAGACCATGGTACTTAGTAAGAATCCAAAATTTCAGACGATTCGAAGCCATAATGTTATGAACGACCCAAGTTTTCAAACCTCCGACCCCAAGTGCTAAAACGACCGAACCCAAGTGTTAAAACGATGAGTATTTTTCTTTGTAGATTGTTTTATTGATTCGTGTACAGACCATGATTCTTAGTAAGAATCCAAAATTTCAGACGGTTTGAAGCCATAAGGCCAAAGTTATGACCGACTCCAAGTGTTCAAACGTCCGAACCCAAGTGCTACAACGACCGAACCCAAGTGTTAAAACGATAATTTTTTTTTAAAATTTTCTTTGTAGATTTTTTTATTGATTCGTGTACAGACCATAATTCTCAGTAAGAATTCAAATTTTCAGACAGTTCGGTGCTATAGGGCGGAAGGTTTGACCGACAACAATTGTTGTTACAAAGCGCCCATAAAACGACGGTTTTTTGAAAAATTCTTCTTTTGGCCGATTTTTTGCTTGATTCGTGTAGACCATGATTCTTAATAAGGACCAAAAATTTCAGACGGGTTGAAGCCATATAGCTAAATTTATGACCAACTCCAAGTTTTCAAACGTCCGACCCCAAGTGCTAAAACGACCAAACCCAAGTGTTAAAACGACGATTTTTTAAAAAATAATTGTTTTTGTAGATTTTATGATTGTTTCGTGTACAGACCATGGTACTTAGTAAGAATCCAAAATTTCAGACGATTCAAAGCCATAATGTTATGAACGACCCAAGTTTTCAAACCTCCGACCCCAAGTGCTAAAACGACCGAACCCAAGTGTAAAATTTTTTTTTAATTAATTATTTTTGTAGATTTTATGATTTTTTCGTTGGTTCTTAGTAAGAATCCAAAATTTCAGATGATTCGAAGCCATAATGTTATGAACGACCCAAGTTTTCAAACCTCCGACCCCAAGTGCTAAAACGACCGAACCCAAGTGTTAAAACGATGAGTATTTTTCTTTGTAGATTGTTTTATTGATTCGTGTACAGACCATGATTCTTAGTAAGAATCCAAAATTTCAGACGGTTTGAAGCCATAAGGCCAAAGTTATGACCGACTCCAAGTGTTCAAACGTCCGAACCCAAGTGCTACAACGACCGAACCCAAGTGTTAAAACGATAATTTTTTTTTTAAATTTTCTTTGTAGATTTTTTTATTGATTCGTGTACAGACCATAATTCTCAGTAAGAATTCAAATTTTCAGACAGTTCGGTGCTATAGGGCGGAAGGTTTGACCGACAACAATTGTTGTTACAAAGCGCCCATAAAACGACGGTTTTTTGAAAAATTCTTCTTTTGGCCGATTTTTTGCTTGATTCGTGTACAGACCAGGATTTTTAGTAAGGACCAAAAATTTCAGACGTTTTGAAGCCATAAAGCTAAATTTATGACCAACCCCAAGTTTTCAAACGTCCGACCCCAAGTGCTAAAACGACCGAACAGTTCAGACAGTTCGGTGCTATAGGGCGGAAGGTTTGACCGACAACAATTGTTGTTACAAAGCGCCCATAAAACGACGGTTTTTTGAAAAATTCTTCTTTTGGCCGATTTTTTGCTTGATTCGTGTACAGACCAGGATTTTTAGTAAGGACCAAAAATTTCAGACGTTTTGAAGCCATAAAGCTAAATTTATGACCAACCCCAAGTTTTCAAACGTCCGACCCCAAGTGCTAAAACGACCGAACCCAAGTGTTAAAACGACGATTTTTTTAAAAATAATTATTTTGTAGATTTTATGATTGTTTCGCGTACAGACCATGGTTCTTAGTAAGAATCGAAATTTTCAGACGATTCGAAGCCATAAGACCAAAGTTATGACCGACCCAAGTTTTCAAAAGTCCAACTTCAAGTTTTCAAACGTCCGACCCCAAGTGCTAAAACGACCGAACCCAAGTGTTAAAACGATGAATAAAAAAAATCTCTGTAGATTTTTTGATTGATTCATGTACAGACCATGATTCTCGAAGCCATAGGGCCAAACCTAAAACAAATTTAAAATAAAATCTTCATGTGGAATTTTTGAATGATTTGTGTACAGACCATGACCCTTAAATGTAAGAATCCAAAATTTCAGACGGTTTGAAGCCAAAAAGCCAAAGTTATGACCAACCCCAAGTTTTCAAACGTCCGACCCCAAGTGCTAAACCGACCGAACCCAAGTGTTAAAACGACGATTTTTTTAAAAATAATTATTATTGTAGATTTTATGATTGAAACGTGTACAGACTATGATTCTTAGTAAGAATCCAAAATTTCAGACGATTCGAAGCAATAAGGCCAAAGTTATGACCGACCCCAAGTTATCAAATGTCCGACTCCAAGTGCTATAACGACCGAAACCAAGTGTTAACGATGATTTTATTTTTTAAATTCTCTTTGTTGATATTTTTACTGAATCTTATACAGACCATGATTCCCGGTGCCATAGGGCCAAGATAAAACGAATTTAAAAAAATCGCTTTGTGGATTTTTTGATTGATTCGTGTACAGACCATGATTCTTAGTAAGGATCGAAATTTCAGATGGTTTGAAGCCATAAAGCTAAAGTTATGACCAACCCCAAGTTTAAAAACGTCCGACCCCAAGTCCTAAAATGACCGAACCCAAGTGTGAAAACGATGATTTTTTTTAAATTTTCTTTGTAGATTTTTTTATTAATAATAAATTTGGACAACTTATATAGCGCTGTTTTTGCGAAAAATCGCCTCAAGAGCGCTGTGGACTCGGTACAGACCATGATTCTCGAAGCCATAGGGCAAAAGTTAAAACTAATTTGAAATAAATCTCTTTGTGGATTTTTTGATTGATTCGTGTACAGACCATGATTCTTAGTAAGGATACAAAATTTTCAGACGGTTTGAAGCCATAAAACTAAAGATATGACCAGCCCCAAGTTTTCAAACGTCCGACCCCAAGTGCTAAAACGACCGAACCCAAGTGTTAAAACGATGACAAATCGGTGCTATAGGGCGGAAGGTTTGACCGACAACAATTGTTGTTACAAAGCGCCCGTAAAACGACGGTTTTTTTGAAAAAATTCTTCTTTTGGCCGAATTTTTGCTTGATTCGTGTACAGACCATGAGTAAGGATCCAAAATTTCAGACGGTTTGAAGCCATAAAGCTAAATTTATGACCAACCCCAAGTTTTCAAACGTCCGACCCCAAGTGCTAAAACGACCGAACCCAAGTGTTAAAACGACGATTTTTTTAAAAATAATTATTTTTGTAGATTTTATGATTGTTTCTCGTACAGACCATAGTTCTTAGTAAGAATCAAAATTTTCAGACGGTTTGAATCCATAAGGCCAAAGTTATGACCGACCCCAAGTGTTCAAACGTCCGACCCCAAGTGCTAAAACGACCGAACCCAAGTGTTAAAATGATGATCTTTTTTAAAAAAATTATCTTTGTAGAGTGTTTTATTGATTCGTGTACAGACCATGATTCTTAGTAAGAATCCAAAATTTCAGACGGTTTGAAGCCATAAGGCCAAAGTTATGACCGACCCCAAGTGTTCAAACGTCCGACCCCAAGTGCTAAAACGAACGAACCCAAGTGTTAAAACGATGATTTTTTTAAAAATTTTCTTTGTAGATTTTTTTATTGACTCGTGTACAGACCATGATTCTCGAAGCCATAGGGCCAAAGTTAAAACGAATTAAAAAAAAAACTCTTTGTGGATTTTTTTATTGTTTCGTGTACAGACCATGGTTTTCAATAAGAATCCAAAATTTCAGATGATTCGAAGCCATATGGCCAAAGTTATGACCGACCCAAGTTTTCAAACTTCCGACCCTAAGTGCTAAAACAACCAAGTGTTAAAACGATAATCTTTTTTAAAAAAATTATCTTAGTAGATTTTTTTATTGATTCGTGTACAGACCATAATTCTCAGTAAGAATTCAACTTTTCAGACAGATCGGTGCTATAGGGCGAAAGGTTTGACCGACAACAATTGTTGTTACAAAGCGCCCGTAAAACGATGGTTTTTTGAAAAATTCTTCTTTTGGCCGATTTTTTGCTTGATTCGTGTAGACCATGATTCTTAATAAGGACCAAAAATTTCAGACGGGTTGAAGCCATATAGCTAAATTTATGACCAACTCCAAGTTTTCAAACGTCCGACCCCAAGTGCTAAAACGACCAAACCCAAGTGTTAAAACGACGATTTTTTAAAAAATAATTGTTTTTGTAGATTTTATGATTGTTTCGTGTACAGACCATGGTACTTAGTAAGAATCCAAAATTTCAGACGATTCGAAGCCATAATGTTATGAACGACCCAAGTTTTCAAACCTCCAACCCCAAGTGCTAAAACGACCGAACCCAAGTGTTAAAACGATGAGTATTTTTCTTTGTAGATTGTTTTATTGATTCGTGTACAGACCATGATTCTTAGTAAGAATCCAAAATTTCAGACGGTTTGAAGCCATAAGGCCAAAGTTATGACCGACTCCAAGTGTTCAAACGTCCGAACCCAAGTGCTACAACGACCGAACCCAAGTGTTAAAACGATAATTTTTTTTTTAAATTTTCTTTGTAGATTTTTTTATTGATTCGTGTACAGACCATAATTCTCAGTAAGAATTCAAATTTTCAGACAGTTCGGTGCTATAGGGCGGAAGGTTTGACCGACAACAATTGTTGTTACAAAGCGCCCATAAAACGACGGTTTTTTGAAAAATTCTTCTTTTGGCCGATTTTTTGCTTGATTCGTGTAGACCATGATTCTTAATAAGGACCAAAAATTTCAGACGGGTTGAAGCCATATAGCTAAATTTATGACCAACTCCAAGTTTTCAAACGTCCGACCCCAAGTGCTAAAACGACCGAACCCAAGTGTTAAAACGACGAGTTTTTTAAAAATAATTATTTTGTAGATTGTATGATTGTTTCGCGTACAGACCATGGTTCTTAGTAAGAATCGAAATTTTCAGACGATTCGAAGCCATAAGACCAAAGTTATGACCGACCCAAGTTTTCAAAAGTCCAACTTCAAGTTTTCAAACGTCCGACCCCAAGTGCTAAAACGACCGAACCCAAGTGTTAAAACGATGAATAAAAAAAATCTCTGTACATTTTTTGATTGATTCATGTACAGACCATGATTCTCGAAGCCATAGGGCCAAACTTAAAACAAATTTAAAATAAAATCTTCATGTGGAATTTTTGAATGATTTGTGTACAGACCATGACAATTAAATGTAAGAATCCAAAATTTCAGACGGTTTGAAGCCATAAAGCCAAAGTTATGACCAACCCCAAGTTTTCAAACGTCCGACCCCAAGTGCTAAAACGACCGAACCCAAGTGTTAAAACGACGATTTTTTTAAAAATAATTATTATTGTAGATTTTATGATTGAAACGTGTACAGACTATGATTCTTAGTAAGAATCCAAAATTTCAGACGATTCGAAGCAATAAGGCCAAAGTTATGACCGACCCCAAGTTATCAAATGTCCGACTCCAAGTGCTATAACGACCGAAACCAAGTGTTAACGATGATTTTATTTTTTAAATTCTCTTTGTTGATATTTTTACTGAATCTTATACAGACCATGATTCCCGGTGCCATAGGGCCAAGATAAAACGAATTTAAAAAAATCGCTTTGTGGATTTTTTGATTGATTCGTGTACAGACCATGATTCTTAGTAAGGATCGAAATTTCAGATGGTTTGAAGCCATAAAGCTAAAGTTATGACCAACCCCAAGTTTACAAACGTCCGACCCCAAGTCCTAAAATGACCGAACCCAAGTGTGAAAACGATGATTTTTTTTAAATTTTCTTTGTAGATTTTTTTATTAATAATAAATTTGGACAACTTATATAGCGCTGTTTTTGCGAAAAATCGCCTCAAGAGCGCTGTGGACTCGGTACAGACCATGATTCTCGAAGCCATAGGGCAAAAGTTAAAACTAATTTGAAATAAATCTCTTTGTGGATTTTTTGATTGATTCGTGTACAGACCATGATTCTTAGTAAGGATACAAAATTTTCAGACGGTTTGAAGCCATAAAACTAAAGATATGACCAGCCCCAAGTTTTCAAACGTCCGACCCCAAGTGCTAAAACGACCGAACCCAAGTGTTAAAACGATGACAAATCGGTGCTATAGGGCGGAAGGTTTGACCGACAACAATTGTTGTTACAAAGCGCCCGTAAAACGACGGTTTTTTGAAAAAATTCTTCTTTTGGCCGAATTTTTGCTTGATTCGTGTACAGACCATGAGTAAGGATCCAAAATTTCAGACGGTTTGAAGCCATAAAGCTAAATTTATGACCAACCCCAAGTTTTCAAACGTCCGACCCCAAGTGCTAAAACGACCGAACCCAAGTGTTAAAACGACGATTTTTTTAAAAATAATTATTTTTGTAGATTTTATGATTGTTTCTCGTACAGACCATAGTTCTTAGTAAGAATCAAAATTTTCAGACGGTTTGAATCCATAAGGCCAAAGTTATGACCGACCCCAAGTGTTCAAACGTCCGACCCCAAGTGCTAAAACGACCGAACCCAAGTGTTAAAACGATGATCTTTTTTAAAAAAATTATCTTTGTAGAGTGTTTTATTGATTCGTGTACAGACCATGATTCT
Organism: Limnephilus marmoratus; assembly: GCA_917880885.1. Classification (NCBI taxonomy): domain Eukaryota; kingdom Metazoa; phylum Arthropoda; class Insecta; order Trichoptera; family Limnephilidae; genus Limnephilus; species Limnephilus marmoratus. Next base: position 50,706,767 of record OU862917.1, on the reverse strand, counting down.
TAGTAAGAATCCAAAATTTCAGACGGTTTGAAGCCATAAGGCCAAAGTTATGACTGACCCCAAGTGTTCAAACGTCCGACCCCAAGTGCTAAAACGAACGAACCCAAGTGTTAAAACGATGATTTTTTTAAAAATTTTCTTTGTAGATTTTTTTATTGACTCGTGTACAGACCATGATTCTCGAAGCCATAGGGCCAAAGTTAAAACGAATTAAAAAAAAAACTTTTTGTGGATTTTTTTATTGTTTCGTGTACAGACCATGGTTTTCAATAAGAATCCAAAATTTCAGATGATTCGAAGCCATATGGCCAAAGTTATGACCGACCCAAGTTTTCAAACTTCCGACCCTAAGTGCTAAAACAACCAAGTGTTAAAACGATAATCTTTTTTAAAAAAATTATCTTAGTAGATTTTTTTATTGATTCGTGTACAGACCATAATTCTCAGTAAGAATTCAACTTTTCAGACAGATCGGTGCTATAGGGCGGAAGGTTTGACCGACAACAATTGTTGTTACAAAGCGCCCATAAAACGACGGTTTTTTGAAAAATTCTTCTTTTGGCCGATTTTTTGCTTGATTCGTGTAGACCATGATTCTTAATAAGGACCAAAAATTTCAGACGGGTTGAAGCCATATAGCTAAATTTATGACCAACTCCAAGTTTTCAAACGTCCGACCCCAAGTGCTAAAACGACCAAACCCAAGTGTTAAAACGACGATTTTTTAAAAAATAATTGTTTTTGTAGATTTTATGATTGTTTCGTGTACAGACCATGGTACTTAGTAAGAATCCAAAATTTCAGACGATTCGAAGCCATAATGTTATGAACGACCCAAGTTTTCAAACCTCCGACCCCAAGTGCTAAAACGACCGAACCCAAGTGTTAAAACGATGAGTATTTTTCTTTGTAGATTGTTTTATTGATTCGTGTACAGACCATGATTCTTAGTAAGAATCCAAAATTTCAGACGGTTTGAAGACATAAGGCCAAAGTTATGACCGACTCCAAGTGTTCAAACGTCCGAACCCAAGTGCTACAACGACCGAACCCAAGTGTTAAAACGATAATTTTTTTTTTAAATTTTCTTTGTAGATTTTTTTATTGATTCGTGTACAGACCATAATTCTCAGTAAGAATTCAAATTTTCAGACAGTTCGGTGCTATAGGGCGGAAGGTTTGACCGACAACAATTGTTGTTACAAAGCGCCCATAAAACGACGGTTTTTTGAAAAATTCTTCTTTTGGCCGATTTTTTGCTTGATTCGTGTAGACCATGATTCTTAATAAGGACCAAAAATTTCAGACGGGTTGAAGCCATATAGCTAAATTTATGACCAACTCCAAGTTTTCAAACGTCCGACCCCAAGTGCTAAAACGACCGAACCCAAGTGTTAAAACGACGATTTTTTTAAAAATAATTATTTTGTAGATTTTATGATTGTTTCGCGTACAGACCATGGTTCTTAGTAAGAATCGAAATTTTCAGACGATTCGAAGCCATAAGACCAAAGTTATGACCGACCCAAGTTTTCAAAAGTCCAACCCCAAGTTTTCAAACGTCCGACCCCAAGTGCTAAAACGACCGAACCCAAGTGTTAAAACGATGAATAAAAAAAATCTCTGTAGATTTTTTGATTGATTCATGTACAGACCATGATTCTCGAAGCCATAGGGCCAAACTTAAAACAAATTTAAAATAAAATCTTCATGTGGAATTTTTGAATGATTTGTGTACAGACCATGACACTTAAATGTAAGAATCCAAAATTTCAGACGGTTTGAAGCCATAAAGCCAAAGTTATGACCAACCCCAAGTTTTCAAACGTCCGACCCCAAGTGCTAAAACGACCGAACCCAAGTGTTAAAACGATGAATAAAAAAAATCTCTGTAGATTTTTTGATTGATTCATGTACAGACCATGATTCTCGAAGCCATAGGGCCAAACTTAAAACAAATTTAAAATAAAATCTTCATGTGGAATTTTTGAATGATTTGTGTACAGACCATGACACTTAAATGTAAGAATCCAAAATTTCAGACGGTTTGAAGCCATAAAGCCAAAGTTATGACCAACCCCAAGTTTTCAAACGTCCGACCCCAAGTGCTAAAACGAACGAACCCAAGTGTTAAAACGATGATTTTTTTAAAAATTTTCTTTGTAGATTTTTTTAATTGACTCGTGTACAGACCATGATTCTCGAAGCCATAGGGCCAAAGTTAAAACGAATTAAAAAAAAAACTCTTTGTGGATTTTTTTATTGTTTCGTGTACAGACCATGGTTTTCAATAAGAATCCAAAATTTCAGATGATTCGAAGCCATATGGCCAAAGTTATGACCGACCCAAGTTTTCAAACTTCCGACCCTAAGTGCTAAAACAACCAAGTGTTAAAACGATAATCTTTTTTAAAAAAATTATCTTAGTAGATTTTTTTATTGATTCGTGTACAGACCATAATTCTCAGTAAGAATTCAACTTTTCAGACAGATCGGTGCTATAGGGCGAAAGGTTTGACCGACAACAATTGTTGTTACAAAGCGCCCGTAAAACGATGGTTTTTTGAAAAATTCTTCTTTTGGCCGATTTTTTGCTTGATTCGTGTAGACCATGATTCTTAATAAGGACCAAAAATTTCAGACGGGTTGAAGCCATATAGCTAAATTTATGACCAACTCCAAGTTTTCAAACGTCCGACCCCAAGTGCTAAAATGACCAAACCCAAGTGTTAAAACGACGATTTTTTAAAAAATAATTGTTTTTGTAGATTTTATGATTGTTTCGTGTACAGACCATGGTACTTAGTAAGAATCCAAAATTTCAGACGATTCGAAGCCATAATGTTATGAACGACCCAAGTTTTCAAACCTCCGACCCCAAGTGCTAAAACGACCGAACCCAAGTGTTAAAACGATGAGTATTTTTCTTTGTAGATTGTTTTATTGATTCGTGTACAGACCATGATTCTTAGTAAGAATCCAAAATTTCAGACGGTTTGAAGCCATAAGGCCAAAGTTATGACCGACTCCAAGTGTTCAAACGTCCGAACCCAAGTGCTACAACGACCGAACCCAAGTGTTAAAACGATAATTTTTTTTTTAAATTTTCTTTGTAGATTTTTTTATTGATTCGTGTACAGACCATAATTCTCAGTAAGAATTCAAATTTTCAGACAGTTCGGTGCTATAGGGCGGAAGGTTTGACCGACAACAATTGTTGTTACAAAGCGCCCATAAAACGACGGTTTTTTGAAAAATTCTTCTTTTGGCCGATTTTTTGCTTGATTCGTGTAGACCATGATTCTTAATAAGGACCAAAAATTTCAGACGGGTTGAAGCCATATAGCTAAATTTATGACCAACTCCAAGTTTTCAAACGTCCGACCCCAAGTGCTAAAACGACCAAATCCAAGTGTTAAAACGACGATTTTTTAAAAAATAATTGTTTTTGTAGATTTTATGATTGTTTCGTGTACAGACCATGGTACTTAGTAAGAATCCAAAATTTCAGACGATTCGAAGCCATAATGTTATGAAAGACCCAAGTTTTCAAACCTCCGACCCCAAGTGCTAAAACGACCGAACCAAAGTATTAAAACGATGAGTATTTTTCTTTGTAGATTGTTTTATTGATTCGTGTACAGACCATGATTCTTAGTAAGAATCCAAAATTTCAGACGGTTTGAAGCCATAAGGCCAAAGTTATGACCGACTCCAAGTGTTCAAACGTCCGAACCCAAGTGCTACAACGACCGAACCCAAGTGTTAAAACGATAATTTTTTTTTTAAATTTTCTTTGTAGATTTTTTTATTGATTCGTGTACAGACCATAATTCTCAGTAAGAATTCAAATTTTCAGACAGTTCGGTGCTATAGGGCGGAAGGTTTGACCGACAACAATTGTTGTTACAAAGCGCCCATAAAACGACGGTTTTTTGAAAAATTCTTCTTTTGGCCGATTTTTTGCTTGATTCGTGTACAGACCAGGATTTTTAGTAAGGACCAAAAATTTCAGACGTTTTGAAGCCATAAAGCTAAATTTATGACCAACCCCAAGTTTTCAAACGTCCGACCCCAAGTGCTAAAACGACCGAACCCAAGTGTTAAAACGACGATTTTTTTAAAAATAATTATTTTTGTAGATTTTATGATTGTTTCGCGTACAGACCATGGTTCTTAGTAAGAATCGAAATTTTCAGACGATTCGAAGCCATAAGACCAAAGTTATGACCGACCCAAGTTTTCAAAAGTCCAACCCCAAGTTTTCAACCGTCCGACCCCAAGTGCTAAAACGACCGAACCCAAGTGTTAAAACGATGAATAAAAAAAATCTCTGCAGATTTTTTGATTGATTCATGTACAGACCATGATTCTCGAAGCCATAGGGCCAAACTTAAAACAAATTTAAAATAAAATCTTCATGTGGAATTTTTGAATGATTTGTGTACAGACCATGACACTTAAATGTAAGAATCCAAAATTTCAGACGGTTTGAAGCCATAAAGCCAAAGTTATGACCAACCCCAAGTTTTCAAACGTCCGACCCCAAGTGCTAAAACGAACGAACCCAAGTGTTAAAACGATGATTTTTTTAAAAATTTTCTTTGTAGATTTTTTTAATTGACTCGTGTACAGACCATGATTCTCGAAGCCATAGGGCCAAAGTTAAAACGAATTAAAAAAAAAACTCTTTGTGGATTTTTTAATTGTTTCGTGTACAGACCATGGTTTTCAATAAGAATCCAAAATTTCAGATGATTCGAAGCCATATGGCCAAAGTTATGACCGACCCAAGTTTTCAAACTTCCGACCCTAAGTGCTAAAACAACCAAGTGTTAAAACGATAATCTTTTTTAAAAAAATTATCTTAGTAGATTTTTTTATTGATTCGTGTACAGACCATAATTCTCAGTAAGAATTCAACTTTTCAGACAGATCGGTGCTATATGGCGGAAGGTTTGACCGACAATAATTGTTTTTACAAAGCGCCCGTAAAACGACGGTTTTTTTAATATTCTTCTTTTGGCTGATTTTTTGCTTGATTCGTGTAGAGACCATGATTCTTAATAAGGACCAAAAATTTCAGACGGTTTGAAGCCATATAGCTAAATTTATGACCAACCCCAAGTTTTCAAACGTCCGACCCCAAGTGCTAAAACGACCGAACCCAAGTGTTAAAACGACGATTTTTTTTAAATAATTAATTTTGTAGAATAAAGGATTGTTTCGTGTACAGACCATGGTTCTTAGTAAGAATCCAAAATTTCAGATGATTCGAAGCCATAAGGCCAAAGTTATGACCGACCCAAGTTTTCAAACGTCCGACCCCAAGTGCTGAAACGACCGAACCCAAGTGTTAAAACGATGATTTCTTTTAAAAATTTTCTTTGTAGATTGTTTTATTGATTCGTGTACAGACCATGATTTTTAGTAAGAATCTAAAATTTCAGACGGTTTGAATCCATAAGGCCAAAGTTATGACAAACCCCAAGTTTTCAAACTTCCGACCCCAAGTGCTAAAACGACCGAACACAAGTGTTAAAACGATGATTTTTTTTTAAATTTTCTGTGGAGATTTTTTTATTGACTCGTGTACAGACTATGATTCTCGAAGCCACAGGGCCAAAGTTAAAACGAATTTAAAAAAAATGTTTTTGTGGATTTTTTGATTGATTCGTGTACAGACCATGATTCTTAGTAAGAATTTAAAATTTCAGACGGTTTGATGCCATAAACCTAAATTTATGACCAACCCCAATTTTTAAACCTTCGACCCCAAGTGCTAAAACGACCGAACCCAAGTGTTAAATCCACGATTTTTTAAAAAGAATTATTTTTGTAGATTTAAGGATTGTTTCGTGTACAGACCATGGTTCTTAGTAAGAATCCAAAATTTCAGATGATTTGAAGCCATAAGGCCAAAGTTATGACCGACGTAAGTTTTCAAACTTCCAACCCAAAGTGTTAAAACGATGATCTTATTTAAAAAAAATTATCTTTGTAGATTTTTTTATTGATTCGTGTACAGACCATGATTCTTAGTAAGAATCCAAAATTTCCGACAGTTTGAAGCCATAAGGCCAACCGACCCCAAGTGTTCAACTGTCCGACCCCAAGTTTTCAAACGTCCGACCCCAAGTGGTAAAACGCCCGAACCCAAGTGTTAAAACGATGATCTTTTTTAAAAAAATTATCTTAGTAGAATTTTTTATTGATTCGTGTACAGACCATAATTCTCAGTAAGAATTCAAATTTTCACACAGTTCGGTGCTATAGGGCGGAAGGTTTGACCGACAACAATTGTTTTACAAAGCGCCCGTAAAACGACGGTTTTTTGAAAATTCTTCTTTTGGCCGAATTTTTGCTTGATTCGTGTACAGACCATGATTCTTAGTAAGGACCCAAATTTCAGACGGTTTGAAGCCATAAAGCTCAATTTATGACCAACCCCAAGTTTTCAAACGTCCGACCCCAAGTGCTAAAATGACCGAACCCAAGTATTAAAACGACGATTTTATTTAAATATAATTATTTTTGTAGATTTTTTATTGGTTCGTGTACAGACCAGAATTCTCAATAAGAATTCATATTTTCACACAGTTCGGTGCTATAGGGCGGAAGGTTTGACCGACAACAATTGTTTTTACAAAGCGCCCGTAAAACGATGGTATTTTGAAAATTCTTCTTTTAGCCGATTTTTTTGCTTGATTCGTGTACAGACCATGATTCTTAGTAAGGACCCAAATTTCAGACGGTTTGAAGCCATAAAGCTAAATTTATGACCAACCCCAAGTTTTCAAACGTCCGACCCCAAGTGCTAAAACGATCGAACCCAAGTATTAAAACGACGATTTTATTTAAATATAATTATTTTTGTAGATTTTTTTATTGATTCGTGTATAGACCATTATTCTCAGTAAGAATTCAACTTTTCAGACAGTTCGGTGCTATAGGGCGGAAGGTTTGACCGACAACAATTGTTTTTACAAAGCGCCCGTAAAACGACGGTTTTTTGAATATTCTTTCTTTTGGCTGATTTTTTGCTTGATTCGTGTACAGACCATGATTCTTAGTAAGGACCAAAATTTCAGACGGTTTGAAGCCATAAAGCTAAATTTATGACCAACCGCAAGTTTTCAAACGTCCGACCCCAAGTGCTAAAACGACCGAACCCAAGTGTTAAAACGATGATTTTTTTTTTAAATTTTCTTTGGAGATTTTTTTATTGACTCGTGTACAGACTATGATTCTCGAAACCATAGGGCCAAAAGTAAAACAAATTTAAAAAAAATCGCTTTGTGGATTTTTTGATTGATTCGTGCACAGACCACGATTCTTAGTAAGAATCCAAAATTTCAGACGAGTTGAAGCCATAAGGCCAAAGTTATGACCGACCCCAAGTGTTCAAACGTCCGACACCAAGTGCTAAAACGACCGAACCCAAGTGTTAAAACGATGATTTTTTTAAAAATTTTCTTTGTAGATTTTTTTATTGACTCGTGTATAGACCATGATTATCGAAGCCATAGGGCCAAAGTAATAACGATTTTTAAAAATTGTCTTTCTGGATTTTTTGATTGATTCGTGTACAGACCACGATTCTTACATAAGAATCCGAAATTTCAGACGGTTTGAAGCCATAAGGCCAAAGTTATGACCGACCCCAAGTGTTCAACTTTCCGACCCTAAGTGGTAAAACGACCGAACCCAAGTGTTAAAACGATGATCTTTTTTAAAAAATTATCTTAGTAGATATTTTTATTGATTCGTGTACAGACCATAATTCTCAGTAAGAATTCAAATTTTCAGACAGTTCGGTGCTATATGGCGGAAGGTTTGACCGACAATAATTGTTTTTACAAAGCGCTCGTAAAACGACGGTTTTTTTAATATTCTTCTTTTGGCTGATTTTTTGCTTAATTCGTGTATAGACCATGATTCTTAGTAAGGACCAAAATTTCAGACGGTTTGAAGCCATAAAGCTAAATCTATGACCAACCCTAAGTTTTCAAACATCAGACCCCAAGCTCTAAAACGACCGAACCCAAGTGTTAAAACGATGATTTTTTTAAAAATAATTATTTTTGTAGATTTTAGGATTGTTTCGTGTCCAGACCATGGTTCTTAGTAAGAATCCAAAATTTCAGATGATTCTAAGACATAAGGCCAAAGTTATGACAGACCCAAGTTTTCAATCTTCCGACCCTAAGTGCTAAACAGACCGAACCCACGTGTTAAAACGATGATCTTTTTTAAAAAATTGGTTTTGTAGATTTTTTTATTGATTCGTGTACAGACCAAGTGCTAAAACGACCGAACCCAAGTTGTTAAAACGACGATTTTTTTTAAAATAATTATTTTTGTAGATTTTAGGATTGTTTCGTGTACAGACCATGGTTCTTAGTAAGAATCCAAAATTTCAGATGATTCGAAGCCATAAGGCCAAAGTTATGACCGTTTTCAAACTTCCGACCCTAAGTACTAAAACGACCACGTGTTAAAACGATGATATTTTTTTTAAAATTATCTTTGTAGATGTTTTTATTGATTCGTGTACAGACCATAATTCTCAGTAAGAATTCAAATTTTCAGACAGTTCGGTGCTATAGGGCGAAAGGTTTGACCGACATTAATTGTTGTTACACAGCGCCCGTAAAAAGACGGTTTTTTGAAAAATTCTTCTTTTGGCCGATTTTTTGCTTGATTCGTGTACAGACCACGATTCTTAGTAAGAATCCAAATTTTCCGACGGTTTGAAGCCATAAGGCCAAAGTTATAACCGACCCCAAGTGTTCAACTGTCCGACCCCAATGGTAAAACGCCCGAACCCAAGTGTTAAAACGATGATCTTTTTTAAAAAAATTATCTTAGTAGATTTTTTATTGATTCGTGTACAGACCATAATTCTCAGTAAGAATTCAAATTTTCACACAGTTCGGTGCTATAGGGCGGAAGGTTTGACCGACAACAATTGATTTAACAAAGCGCCCGTAAAACGACGGTTTTTTGAAAATTCTTCTTTTGGCCGATTTTTTGCTTGATTCGTGTACAGACCATGATTCTTAGTAAGGACCCAAATTTCAGACGGTTTGAAGCCATAAAGCTAAATTTATGACCAACCCCAAGTTTTCAAACGTCCGACCCCAAGTGCTAAAACGACCGAACCCAAGTATTAAAACGACGATTTTATTTAAATATAATTATTTTTGTAGATTTAATGATTGTTTCGTGTACAGACCATGGTTCTAAGTAAGAATACAAAATTTCAGACGATTCGAAGCCATAAGGGCAAAGTTATGACCGACCCAAGTTTTCAAACGCCCGACCCCAAGTGCTGAAACGACCGAACCCAAGTGTTAAAACGATGATTTCTTTTAAAAATTTTCTTTGTAGATTGTTTTATTGATTCGTGTACAGACCATGATTCTTAGTAAGAATCTAAAATTTCAGACGGTTTGAAGGCATAAAGCTAAATTTATGACCAACACAAAGTTTTCAAACGTCGGACCCCAAGTGCTAAAACGATAGAACCCAAGTGTTAAAACAATGATTTTTTTTTTAAATGTTCTTAGGAGATTTTTTTATTGACTCGTGTACAGACTATGATTCTCGAAGCCATAGTGCCAAATGTAAAACGAATTTAAAAAAAATCTCTTTGTGGATTTTGTGATTGATTCGTGTACAGACCACGATTCTTAGTAAGATTCCAAAATTTCCGACGGTTTGAAGCCATAAGGCCAAAGTAATAACCGACCCCAAGTGTTCAACTGTCCGACCCCAAGTTTTCAAACGTCCGACCCCAAGTGGTAAAACGCCCGAACCCAAGTGTTAAAACGATGATCTTTTTTTAAAAAATTATCTTAGTAGATTTTTTTATTGATTCGTGTACAGACCATAATTCTCAGTAAGAATTCAAATTTTCACACATTTCGGTGCTATAGGGCGGAAGGTTTGACCGACAACAATTGTTTTAACAAAGCGCCCGTAAAACGACGGTTTTTTGAAAATTCTTCTTTTGGCCGATTTTTTGCTTGATTCGTGTACGGACCATGATTCTTAGTAAGGACCCAAATTTCAGACGGTTTGAAGCCATAAAGCTAAATTTATGACCAACCCCAAGTTTTCAAACGTCCGACCCCAAGTGCTAAAACGACCGAACCCAAGTATTAAAACGACGATTTTATTTAAATATAATTATTTTTGTAGATTTTATGATTGTTTCGTGTACAGACCATGGTTATTAGTAAGAATCCAAAATTTCAGACGATTCGAAGCCATAAGGGCAAAGTTATGACCGACCCAAGTTTTCAAACGTCCGACCCAAAGTTTTCAAACGTCCGACCCTAAGTGCTGAAACGGTCGAACCCAAGTGTTAAAACGATGATTTCTTTTAAAATTTTTTTTTGTAGATTGTTTTATTGATTCGTGTACAGACCATGATTTTTAGTAAGAATCTAAAATTTCAGACGGTTTGAAGCCATAAGGCCAAAGTTATGACAAACCCTAAGTTTTCAAACGTCCGACCCCAAGTGCTAAAACGACCGAACCCAAGTGTTAAAACGATGATTTTTTTTTTTTTTTTGGAGATTTTTTTATTGACTCGTGTACAGACTATGATTCTCGAAACCATAGGGCCAAAGTTAAAACGACTTAAAAAAAATCTCTTTGTGGATTTTTTGATTGATTCTTGTACATACCATGATTCTTAGTAATAATCCAAAATTTCATACGAGTTGAAGACATAAGGCCAAAGTTATGACCGACCCCAAGTTTTCAAACTTCCGACCCTAAGTGCTAAAACGACCACCCCAAGTGTTAAAACGATGATCTTTTTTAAGAAAATTATCTTAGTAGATTTTTTTATTGATTCGTGTACAGACCATAATCCTCAGTAAGAATTCAAATTTTCACACAGTTCGGTGCTATAGGGCGGAAGGTTTGACCGACAACAATTGTTTTTACAAAGCGCCCGTAAAACGACGGTTTTTTGAAAATTCTTCTTTTGGCCGATTTTTTGCTTGATTCGTGTACGGACCATGATTCTTAGTAAGGACCCAAATTTCAGACGATTTGAAGCCATAAAGCTAAATTTATGACCAACCCTAAGTTTTCAAACGTCCGACCCCAAGTGCTAAAACGACCGAACCCAAGTGTTAAAACAACGATTTTTATAAAAATAATTATTTTTGTAAATTTTATGATTGTTTCGTGTACAGACCATGGTTCTTAGTAAGAATCCAAAATTTCGGACGATTCGAAGCCATAACGGCAAAGTTATGACCGACCCCAAGTTTTCAAACGTCCGACCCCAAGTGCTGAAACGACCGAACTCAAGTGTTAAAACGAAGATTTTTTTAAAAATAATTATTTTTTAGATTTTAGGATTGTTTCGTGTACAGACCATGATTCTTAGTAAGAATTTAAATTTTCAGACGGTTTGAATCCATAAAGCCAAAGTGATGACCGACCCCAAGTGTTCAAACGTCCGAACCCAAGTGCTAAAACGACCGAACCCAAGTGTTATAACGATGTTTTTTTTTTTAGTTTTCTTTGTAGATTTTTTTATTGACTTGTGTATAAACCATGTTTCTCGAAGCCATAGGGCCAAAGTTAAAACGAATTAAAAAAAAATCTCTTTGTGGATTTTTTGATGGAATCGTGTACAGACCATGATTCTTAGTAACGACCAAAAATTTCAGACGGTTTGAAGCCTTTGGTTTGGCTAAACTTATGACCGACCGACCGGTTTGAAGCCATAAGGCCAAAGTTATGACCGACCCCAAGTGTTCAAACGTCCGACCCCAAGTGCTAAAACGACCGAACCCAAGTGTTAAAACGACGATTTTTTTAAAAATAATTATTTTTTAGATTTTAGGATTGATTCGTGTACAGACCATAATTCTCAGTAAGAATTCAAATTTTCACACAGTTCGGTGCTATAGGGCGGAAGGTTTGACCGACAACAATTGTTTTTACAAAGCGCCCGTAAAACGACGGTTTTTTCAAAAATTCTTCTTTTGGCCGATTTTTTGCTTGATTCGTGTGTAGACCATGATTCTTAATAAGGTCCAAAAATTTCAGACGTGTTGAAGGCAAATAGCTAAATTTATGTACGCTTTGTAATAGCGCCCGTAAAACGACGGTTTTTTGAAAAATTCTTCTTTTGGCCGATTTTTTGCTTGAATCGTGTACAGACCATGATTCTTAGTAAGGACCAAAAATTTCAGACGGGTTGAAGCCATAAAGCTAAATTTCTGACCAACCCCAAGTTTTCAAACGTCCGACCCCAAGTGCTAAAACGACCGAACCCAAGTGTTAAAACGATGAATTTTTTTTTAAATTTTCTTTGGAGATTTTTTTATTGACTCCAAAAAATGTATTGAGGGCCAAAGTTAAAACGACTTTAAAAAAACTCTTTATGTTTCTTTTATTGATTCGTGTACAGACCATGATTCTTAGTAAGAATCCAAAATTTCAGACGAGTTGAAGCCATAAGGCCAAAGTTTTGACCGACCCAAGTTTTCAAACTTCCGACCCTAAGTGCTAAAACGACCGAACCCAAGTGTTAAAACGATGATCTTTTTTAAAAAGATTATCTTTGTAGATTTTTTTATTGATTCGTGTACGCTTTGTTATAGCGCCCGTAAAACGATGGTTTTTTGAAAAATTCTTCTTTTGGCCGATTTTTTGCTTGATTCGGGTACAGACCATGATTCTTAGTAAGGACCAAAAATTTCAGACGGGTTGAAGCCATAGAGCTAAATTTATGACCAACCCCAAGTTTTCAAACGTCCGACCCCAAGTGCTAAAACGACCGAACCCAAGTGTTAAAACGATGATTTTTCTTTTAACTTTCTTTGGAGATTTTTTTATTGACTCGTGTACAGACATTCTCGAAGCCATAGGGCCAAAGTTAAAACGAATTTAAAAAAAATCTCTTTGTGGATTTTTTGATTGATTCGTGTACAGACCATGATTCTTAGTAAGAATCCAAAATTTCAGACGAGTTAACGCCATAAGGCCAAAGTTATGACCGACCCCAAGTTTTCAAACTTCCGACCCTAAGTGCTAAAACGAGTGTTAAAACGATGATCTTTTTTAAAAAAATTATCTTTGTAGATTTTTTAATTGATTCGTGTACAGACGATAATTCGCAATAAGAATTCAAATTTTCAGACAGTTCGGTGCTATAGTGCGAAAGGTTTGACCGACAACAATTGTTGTTACAAAGCGCCCGTAAAACTACGGTTTTTTTTTAAATTCTTCTTTTGGCCGATTTTTTGCTTGATTCGTGTGTAGACCATGATTCTTAATAAGGTCCAAAAATTTCAGACGGGTTGAAGCCAAATAGCTAAATTTATGTACGCTTTGTAATAGCGCCCGTAAAACGACGGTTTTTGGAAAAATTCTTCTTTTGGCCGATTTTTTGCTTGAATCGTGTACAGACCATGATTCTTAGTAAGGACCAAAAATTTCAGACGGGTTGAAGCCATAAAGCTAAATTTCTGACCAACCCCAAGTTTTCAAACGTCCGACCCCAAGTGCTAAAACGACCGAACCCAAGTGTTAAAACGATGAATTTTTTTTTAAATTTTCTTTGGAGATTTTTTTATTGACTCCAAATTGTATTGAGGGCCAAAGTTAAAACGACTTTAAAAAAACTCTTTATGTTTTTTTTATTGATTCGTGTACAGACCATGATTCTTAGTAAGAATCCAAAATTTCAGACGAGTTGAAGCCATAAGGCCAACGTTTTGACCGACCCAAGTTTTCAAACTTCCGACCCTAAGTGCTAAAACGACCGAACCCAAGTGTTAAAACGATGATCTTTTTTAAAAAAATTATCTTTGTAGATTTTTTAATTGATTCGTGTACAGACGATAATTCTCAGTAAGAATTCAAATTTTCAGACAGTTCGGTGCTATAGTGCGAAAGGTTTGACCGACAACAATTGTTGTTAGAAAGCGCCCGAAAAACGACGGTTTTTTGAAAAATTCTTCTTTTGGCCGATTTTTTGCTTGATTCGTGTGTAGACCATGATTCTTAATAAGGTTCAAAAAATTACAGACGGGTTGAAGCCATATAGCTAAATTTATGACCAACCCTAAGTTTTCAAACGTCCTACCCCAAGTGCTAAAACGACCGAACCCAAGTGTTAAAACGACGATTTTTTTAAAAATAATTATTTTTTAGATTTTAGGATTGTTTCGTGTACAGACCATGATTCTCAGTAAGAATCCAAAATTTCAGACGGTTTGAAGCCATAAAGCCAAAGTTATGACCGACCCCAAGTGTTAAAACGATGATCTTTTTTAAAAAGATTATCTTTGTAGATTTTTTTATTGATTCGTGTACGTTTTGTAATAGCGCCCGTAAAACGACGGTTTTTTCAAAAATTCTTCTTTTGACCGATTTTTTGCTTGATTCGTGTACAGACCATGATTCTTAGTAAGGACCAAAAATTTCAGACGGGTTGAAGCCATAAAGCTAAATTTATGACCAACCCCAAGTGTTCAAACGTCCGACCCCAAGTGCTAAATCGACAGAACCCAAGTGTTAAAACGATGATTTATTTTTTAAATTTTCTTTGTAGATTTTTTTATTGACACGTGTACAGACCATGATTCTCGAAGCCGTAGGGCCAAAGTTAAAACGACTTTAAAAAAACTCTTTATGTTTTTTTTATTGATTCGTGTACAGACCATGATTCTTAGTAAGAATCCAAAATTTCAGACGAGTTGAAGCCATAAGGCCAAAGTTATGACCGACCCAAGTTTTCAAACTTCCGACCCTAAGTGCTAAAACGACTGAACCCAAGTGTTAAAACTATGATCTTTTTTAAAAAGATTATCTTTGTAGATTTTTTTATTGATTCGTGTACGCTTTGTAATAGCGCCCGTAAAACGACGGTTTTTTGAAAAATTCTTCTTTTGGCCGATTTTTTGCTTGAATCGTGTACAGACCATGATTCTTAGTAAGGACCAAAAATTTCAGACGGGTTGAAGCCATAAAGCTAAATTTCTGACCAACCCCAAGTTTTCAAACGTCCGACCCCAAGTGCTAAAACGACCGAACCCAAGTGTTAAAACGATGAATTTTTTTTTAAATTTTCTTTGGAGATTTTTTTATTGACTCCAAATTGTATTGAGGGCCAAAGTTAAAACGACTTTAAAAAAACTCTTTTTGTTTCTTTTATTGATTCGTGTACAGACCATGATTCTTAGTAAGAATCCAAAATTTCAGACGAGTTGAAGCCATAAGGCCAAAGTTTTGACCGACCCAAGTTTTCAAACTTCCGACCCTAAGTGCTAAAACGACCGAACCCAAGTGTTAAAACGATGATCTTTTTTAAAAAGATTATCTTTGTAGATTTTTTTATTGATTCGTGTACGCTTTGTTATAGCGCCCGTAAAACGATGGTTTTTTGAAAAATTCTTCTTTTGGCCGATTTTTTGCTTGATTCGGGTACAGACCATGATTCTTAGTAAGGACCAAAAATTTCAGACGGGTTGAAGCCATAGAGCTAAATTTATGGCCAACCCCAAGTTTTCAAACGTCTTACCCCAAGTGCTAAAACGACCGAACCCAAGTGTTAAAACGATGATTTTTCTTTTAACTTTCTTTGGAGATTTTTTTATTGACTCGTGTACAGACATTCTCGAAGCCATAGGGCCAAAGTTAAAACGAATTTAAAAAAAATCTCTTTGTGGATTTTTTGATTGATTCGTGTACAGACCATGATTCTTAGTAAGAATCCAAAATTTCAGACGAGTTAACGCCATAAGGCCAAAGTTATGACCGACCCCAAGTTTTCAAACTTCCGACCCTAAGTGCTAAAACGAGTGTTAAAACGATGATCTTTTTTAAAAAAATTATCTTTGTAGATTGTTTTATTGATTCGTGTACAGACGATAATTCGCAATAAGAATTCAAATTTTCAGACAGTTCGGTGCTATAGTGCGAAAGGTTTGACCGACAACAATTGTTGTTACAAAGCGCCCGTAAAACTACGGTTTTTTTAAAAATTCTTCTTTTGGCCGATTTTTTGCTTGATTCGTGTGTAGACCATGATTCTTAATAAGGTCCAAAAATTTCAGACGGGTTGAAGCCAAATAGCTAAATTTATGTACGCTTTGTAATAGCGCCCGTAAAACGACGGTTTTTTGAAAAATTCTTCTTTTGGCCGATTTTTTGCTTGAATCGTGTACAGACCATGATTCTTAGTAAGGACCAAAAATTTCAGACGGGTTGAAGCCATAAAGCTAAATTTCTGACCAACCCCAAGTTTTCAAACGTCCGACCCCAAGTGCTAAAACGACCGAACCCAAGTGTTAAAACGATGAATTTTTTTTCAAATTTTCTTTGGAGATTTTTTTAATGACTCCAAATTGTATTGAGGGCCAAAGTTAAAACGACTTTAAAAAAACTCTTTATGTTTTTTTTATTGATTCGTGTACAGACCATGATTCTTAGTAAGAATCCAAAATTTCAGACGAGTTGAAGCCATAAGGCCAACGTTTTGACCGACCCAAGTTTTCAAACTTCCGACCCTAAGTGCTAAAACGACCGAACCCAAGTGTTAAAACGATGATCTTTTTTAAAAAAATTATCTTTGTAGATTTTTTTATTGATTCGTGTACAGACGATAATTCTCAGTAAGAATTCAAATTTTCAGACAGTTCGGTGCTATAGTGCGAAAGGTTTGACCGACAACAATTGTTGTTACAAAGCGCCCGTAAAACGACGGTTTTTTGAAAAATTCTTCTCTTGGCCGATTTTTTGCTTGATTCGTGTGTAGACCATGATTCTTAATAAGGTTCAAAAAATTACAGACGGGTTGAAGCCATATAGCTAAATTTATGACCAACCCTAAGTTTTCAAACGTCCTACCCCAAGTGCTAAAACGACCGAACCCATATATTATTGGCAACTATCTTTATGTATGATTGCAAGATTCAAACCCGAACTAAATGCTCTCTAGATAGTGTCTGGATAAATCTTTATCCATTTTATTTTCATATGCGACATCTATTGACTTTTCTGCAAGTCTAGGATGAATATTTTTATTTTTATTTTAACTTTATGAGTAAAACCTCAAATTGTAATATTTAATTAAACGAAGACAATATAAGCGAAAGTCAGTCGAAAATCTGAGAACAGAAAAATCAGAAAAAGATATTGACACCGCTGGGACTTGAACCCAGGACCTCTTGCTTTCCGGGCAAACGCGCTAACCACTGCGCCACCGTGCCGATATCCATATGAAAATAAAATGGATAAAGATTTATCCAGACACTATCTAGAGAGCATTTAGTTCGGGTTTGAATCTTGCAATCATACATAAAGATAGTTGCCAATAATATATGCGTTAAGAGAATGAAGATAATGTGAGCGGTTCTTAGTCGAAGTATGATACAGTTAAAAATGACCGAATTGGATATCGGCACGGTGGCGCAGTGGTTAGCGCGTTTGCCCGGAAAGCAAGAGGTCCTGGGTTCAAGTCCCAGCGGTGTCAATATCTTTTTCTGATTTTTCTGTTCTCAGATTTTCGACTGACTTTCGCTTATATTGTCTTCGTTTAATTAAATAAAAATTAATTAGTATATGTTATAAATGTACTTTTCCACACAACGTTATAATAAATTAAAACCTTTTTTTTCAACGAATATACGTAAACAAATGATTTTTTCAGTCACTATAAGAAATTGCCCATCTCACTCACACACATTCAAGTTACTCTGCGTCGGAATTGAACACGGTGACCACGCGTTAGTTTTGTGGGACCGGGCGTGTTTTATCAATTAAAAGTTTTGTAGTGCGTGATATATTTTAAAACATTTTGTAGGGCATAAAGCAACTTCACAGTCACTACACCAATGACGAGTTTGAACTCGTTTTTTTGGCTCTCGCATTGTGTTTTTGCAAACATAACATCGCCGGTATGTTGTTTGTCGCTTTGAGTTGACTGTTAGCATTTTAAAATTATACTGTAACCATTTCTCCACGCAGGCAAAAAACTCTGTCCATATATTTCTGCCGGGGGATTAATTTCTAATAAATCAGAATCCTCAATTTCACAGTCACTTATTTCTGAAATATCATCTGGGTCCTCTAAATTGTCCACTCTATACTCATCATCGTCCCTCATAGAAAAATCTGAATCAACGTTTAAAATATATCGTTCTACTCTTCCTCTTCCATTAATGAAACAGTAAAATTAAGATCAAAAACAATAACACAAATATTAAAATTCACGTAACAAAACACGACGAAGTCCACCAAATCATAATGTTTATAATATAACACCAAGAAGTCATAAGCAATCTCCAGTTACCGGCGCCTCGAAACCATCAAAACTAATGGATACCCTACAATATAAACAAACACACTACAAACGCGTGTACCGACAGGCGATCACGGCGCGACCAGTACACAGGCATGCTGTAACGTAACTGTGTAAGTGGCATATCTTCCGATAGGAGATTTCTGTGAGATGAGATGTTACAAAAACAGCTCGGAAATTAAAAACTCCCAAGTAAAAGTGTTAATATATTTTTTATGAGGTAGATAAATCATCAGACTAATGAAAAAATCCCTTTTCTTTCGACTTTGATCAGCAAATAAGCGTTACAAATAATAATTAAAGTGACTCACGCTCCGTGGCTACGAATGTAGCCAGCCGTCAGCCAGGACCGAATTATCCGGGCTGCAAATGTAGCCAGCCGCCCAATAAGGGTTAAAAAAAGTCTTTATGTTTTTTTTATTGATTCGTGTACAGACCATGATTCTTAGTAAGAATCCAAAATTTCAGACGAGTTGAAGCCATAGCCAAAGTTTTGACCGACCCAAGTTTTCAAACTTCCGACCCTAAGTGCTAAAACGACCGAACCCAAGTGTTAAAACGATGATCTTTTTTAAAAAGATAATCTTTGTAGATTTTTTTATTGATTCGTGTACGCTTTGGAATAGCGACGATTTTTTTTTTAAATAATTATTTTTGTAAATTTTAAAATTGTTTCGTGAACAGACCATGGTTCTTAGTAAGAATCCAAAATTTCAGACGATTCGAAGCCATATAGTTATGACCGACCAAAGTTTTTAAACGTCCGAACCCAAGTGCTAAAACAACCGAACCTAAGTGTTAAAACGATGATCTTTTTTAAAAAAATTATCATTGTAGATTTTTTTATTGATTCGTGTACAGACGATAATTCTCAGTAAGAATTCAAATTTTCAGACAGTTCGGTGCTATAGTGCGAAAGGTTTGACCGACAACAATTGTTGTTACAAGGCGCCCGTAAAACGACGGTTTTTTGAAAAATTCTTCTTTTGGCCGATTTTTTGCTTGATACGTGTTAAGACCACGATTCTTAATTATGTCCAAAAATTTCAGACGGGTTGAAGCCATATAGCTAAATTTAAGACCAACCCCAAGTTTTCAAGCGTCCTACCCCAAGTGCTAAAACGACCGAACCCAAGTGTTAAAACGACGATTTTTTTTTAAATAATTATTTTTGTAGATTTTAGGATTGTTTCATGTACAGACCATGATTCTTAGTAAGAATCCAAAATTTCAGACGGTTTGAAGCCATAAGGCCAGAGTCATGACCGACCCCAAGTGTTCAAACGTTCGACCCCAAGTGCTAAATCGACCGAACCCAAGTGTTAAAACGATGATTTATTTTTTAAATTTTCTTTGTAGATTTTATAATTGACTCGTGTACAGACCATGATTCTCGAAGCCATAGGGCCAAAGTTAAAACGACTTTAAAAAAACTCTTAATGTTTTTTTTTATTGATTCGTGTACAGACCATGATTCTTAGTAAGAATCCAAAATTTCAGACGAGTTGAAGCCATAAGGCCAAAGTTATGACGGACCCAAGTTTTCAAACTTCCGACCCTAAGTGCTAAAACGACGGAACCCAAGTGTTAAAACGATGATCTTTTTTAAAAAGATTATCTTTGTAGATTTTTTTATTGATTCGTGTACGCTTTGTAATAGCGCCCGTAAAACGATGGTTTTTTGAAAAATTCTTCTTTTGGCCGATTTTTTGCTTGATTCGGGTACAGACCATGATTCTTAGTAAGGACCAAAAATTTCAGACGGGTTGAAGCCATAGAGCTAAATTTATGACCAACTCCAAGTTTTCAAACGTCCGACCCCAAGTGCTAAAACGACCGAACCCAAGTGTTAAAACGATGATTTTTCTTTTAATTTTCTTTGGAGATTTTTTTATTGACTCGTGTACAGACATTCTCGAAGCCATAGGGCCAAAGTTAAAACGAATTTAAAAAAAATCTCTTTGTGGATTTTTTGATTGATTCGTGTACAGACCATGATTCTTAGTAAGAATCCAAAATTTCAGACGAGTTAACGCCATAAGGCCAAAGTTATGACCGACCCCAAGTTTTCAAACTTCCGACCCTAAGTGCTAAAACGAGTGTTAAAACGATGATCTTTTTTAAAAAAATTATCTTTGTAGATTTTTTTATTGATTCGTGTACAGACGATAATTCTCAGTAAGAATTCAAATTTTCAGACAGTTCGGTGCTATAGTGCG
This sequence comes from Limnephilus marmoratus, assembly GCA_917880885.1. NCBI lineage: Eukaryota > Metazoa > Arthropoda > Insecta > Trichoptera > Limnephilidae > Limnephilus > Limnephilus marmoratus. The sequence continues at coordinate 50,686,205 of OU862917.1, read as the reverse complement.
AAAAATTCTTCTTTTGGCCGATTTTTTGCTTGATTCGTGTGTAGACCATGATTCTTAATAAGGTCCAAAAATTTCAGACGGGTTGAAGCCATATAGCTAAATTTATGACCAACCCCAAGTTTTCAAACGTCCTACCCCAATTGCTAAAACGACCGAACCCAAGTGTTAAAACGACGATTTTTTTAAAAATAATTATTTATGTAGATTTTAGGATTTTTTCGTGTACAGACCATGATTCTTAGTAAGAATCCAAAATTTCAGACGGTTTGAAGCCATAAGGTCAAAGTTATGACCGACCCCAAGTGTTAAAACGATGATCTTTTATAAAAAGATTATCTATGTATTATTATTTTTTTATTGATTCGTGTACGTTTTGTAATAGCGCCCGTAAAACGACGGTTTTTTGAAAAATTCTTTTTTTGGCCGATTTTTTGCTTGATTCGTGTACAGACCATGATTCTTACAAGGACCAAAAATTTCAGACGGGTTGAAGCCATAAAGCTAAATTTATGACCAACCCCAAGTGTTCAAACGTCCGACCCCAACTGCTAAATCGACCGAACCCAAGTGTTAAAACGATGATTTATTTTTTAAATTTTCTTTGTAGATTTTTTTATTGACTCGTGTACAGACCATGATTTTCGAAGCCATAGGGCCAAAGTTAAAACGACTTTAAAAAAACTCTTTATATTTTTTTTTATTGATTCGTGTACAGACCATGATTCTTAGTAAGAATTCAAAAGTTCAGACGAGTTGAAGCCATAAGGCCAAAGTTTTGACCGACCCAAGTTTTCAAACTTCCGACCCTAAGTGCTAAAACGACCGAACCCAAGTGTTAAAACGATGATCTTTTTTAAAAAGATAATCTTTGTAGATTTTTTTATCGATTCGTGTACGCTTTGGAATAGCGACGATTTTTTTTAAAAATAATTTTTTTTGTAAATTTTAGGATTGTTTCGTGTACAGACCATGGTTCTTAGTAAGATTCCAAAATTTCAGATGATTCGAAGCCATAAGTCCAAAGTTATGACCGACCCAAGTTTTCAAACTTCCGACCCTAAGTGCTAAAACGACCGAACCCAACTGTTTAAACGATGATCTTTTTTAAAAAAATTATCTTAGATTTTTTTATTGATTCGTGTACAGTATTAGGATTGTTTCGTGAAGAGACCATGGTTCTTAGTAAGAATCCAAAATTTCAGACGATTCGAAGCCATAAAGTTATGACCGACCCAAGTTTTTAAACGTCCGAACCCAAGTGCTAAAACGACCGAACCTAAGTGTTAAAACGATGATCTTTTTTAAAAAAATTATCTTTGTAGATTTTTTTATTGATTCGTGTACAGACCATAATTCTCAGTAAGAATTCAAATTTTCAAACAGTTCGGTGCTATAGGGCGAAAGGTTTGACCGACAACAATTGTTGTTACAAAGCGCCCGTAAAACGACGGTTTTTTGAAAAATTCTTCGTTTGGCCGATTTTTTGCTTGATTCGTGTACAGACCATGATCTTAATTATGTCCAAAAATTTCAGACGGGTTGAAGCCATATAGCTAAATTTATGTCCAACCCCAAGTTTTCAAACGTCCGACCCCAAGTGCTAAAACGACCGAACCCAAGTGTTAAAACGACGATTTTTTTTTTAAACAATTATTTTTGTAAATTTAGGATTGTTTCGTGAACAGACCATGGTTCTTAGTAAGAATCCAAAATTTCAGACGGTTCGAAGCCATAAAGTTATGACCGACCCAAGTTTTTAAACGTCCGAACCCAAGTGCTAAAACTAAGTGTTAAAACAATGATCTTTTTTAAAAAAATTATATGTGTAGATTTTTTTATTGATTCGTGTACAGACCATAATTCTCAGTAAGAATTCAAATTTTCAGACAGTTCGGTGCTATAGGGCAAAAGGTTTGACCGACAACAATTGTTGTTACAAAGCGCCCGTAAAACGACGGTTTTTTGAAAAATTCTTCGTTTGGCCGATTTTTTGCTTGATTCGTGTACAGACCATGATTCTTAATAAGGTCCAAAAATTTCAGACGGGTTGAAGCCATATAGCTAAATTTATGACCAACCCCAAGTTTTCAAACGTCCTACCCCAAGTACTAAAACGACCGAACCCAAGTGTGAAAACGACGATCTTTTTTTAAATAATTATTTTTGTAGATTTTAGGATTGTTTCATGTACAGACCATGATTCTTAGTAAGAATCCAAAATTTCAGACGGTTTGAAGCCATAAGGCCAAAGTCATGACCGACCCCAAGTGTTCAAACTTTCGACCCCAAGTGCTAAATCGACCGAACCCAAGTGTTAAAACAATGATTTATTTTTTAAATTTTCTTTGTAGATTTTTTTATTGACTCGTGTACAGATCATGATTCTCGAAGCCATAGGGCCAAAGTTTAAACGACTTTAAAAAAACTCTTAATGTTTTTTTTATTGATTCGTGTACAGACCATGATTCTTAGTAAGAATCCAAAATATCAGACGAGTTGAAGCCATAAGGCCAAAGTTATGACCGACCCAAGTTTTCAAACTTCCGACCCTAAGTGCTAAAACGACCGAACCCAAGTGTTAAAACGATGATCTTTTTTAAAAAGATTATCTTTGTAGATTTTTTTATTGATTCGTGTACGCTTTGTTATAGCGCCCGTAAAACGATGGTTTTTTGAAAAATTCTTCTTTTGGCCGATTTTTTGCTTGATTCGGGTACAGACCATGATTCTTAGTAAGGACCAAAAATTTCAGACGGTTTGAAGCCATAGAGCTAAATTTATGACCAACCCCAAGTTTTCAAACGTCCGACCCCAAGTGCTAAAACGACCGAACCCAAGTGTTAAAACGATGATTTTTCTTTTAACTTTCTTTGGAGATTTTTTTATTGACTCGTGTACAGACATTCTCGAAGCCATAGGGCCAAAGTAAAAACGAATTTAAAAAAAATCTCTTTGTGGATTTTTTGATTGATTTGTGTACAGACCATGATTCTTAGTAAGAATCCAAAATTTCAGACGAGTTAACGCCATAAGGCCAAAGTTATGACCGACCCCAAGTTTTCAAACTTCCGACCCTAAGTGCTAAAACGAGTGTTAAAACGATGATCTTTTTTAAAAAAATTATCTTTGTAGATTTTTTTATTGATTCGTGTACAGACGATAATTCTCAATAAGAATTCAAATTTTCAGACAGTTCGGTGCTCTAGTGCGAAAGGTTTGACCGACAACAATTGTTGTTACAAAGCGCCCGTAAAACTACGGTTTTTTTAAAAATTCTTCTTTTGGCCGATTTTTTGCTTGATTCGTGTGTAGACCATGATTCTTAATAAGGTCCAAAAATTTCAGACGGGTTGAAGCCAAATAGCTAAATTTATGTACGCTTTGTAATAGCGCCCGTAAAACGACGGTTTTTTGAAAAATTCTTCTTTTGGCCGATTTTTTGCTTGAATCGTGTACAGACCATGATTCTTAGTAAGGACCAAAAATTTCAGACGGGTTGAAGCCATAAAGCTAAATTTCTGACCAACCCCAAGTTTTCAAACGTCCGACCCCAAGTGCTAAAACGACCGAACCCAAGTGTTAAAACGATGAATTTTTTTTTAAATTTTCTTTGGAGATTTTTTTATTGACTCCAAATTGTATTGAGGGCCAAAGTTAAAACGACTTTAAAAAAACTCTTTATGTTTTTTTTATTGATTCGTGTACAGACCATGATTCTTAGTAAGAATCCAAAATTTCAGACGAGTTGAAGCCATAAGGCCAACGTTTTGACCGACCCAAGTTTTCAAACTTCCGACCCTAAGTGCTAAAACGACCGAACCCAAGTGTTAAAACGATGATCTTTTTTAAAAAAATTATCTTTGTAGATTTTTTTATTGATTCGTGTACAGACGATAATTCTCAGTAAGAATTCAAATTTTCAGACAGTTCGGTGCTATAGTGCGAAAGGTTTGACCGACAACAATTGTTGTTACAAAGCGCCCGTAAAACGACGGTTTTTTGAAAAATTCTTCATTTGGCCGATTTTTTGCTTGATTCGTGTGTCGACCATGATTCTTAATAAGGTTCAAAAAATTACAGACGGGTTGAAGCCATATAGCTAAATTTATGACCAACCCTAAGTTTTCAAACGTCCTACCCCAAGTGCTAAAACGACCGAACCCAAGTGTTAAAACGACGATTTTTTTAAAAATAATTATTTTTTAGATTTTAGGATTGTTTCGTGTACAGACCATGATTCTTAGTAAGAATCCAAAATTTCAGACGGTTTGAAGCCATAAAGCCAAAGTTATGACCGACCCCAAGTGTTAAAACGATGATCTTTTTTAAAAAGATAATCTTTGTAGATTTTTTTATTGATTCGTGTACAGACCATAATTCTCAGTAAGAATTCAAATTTTCAGACAGTTCGGTGCTATAGGGCGAAAGGTTTGACCGACAACAATTGTTGTTACAAAGCGCCCGTAAACCACGGTTTTTTGAAAAATTCTTCTTTTGGCCGATTTTTTGCTTGAGTCGTGTGTAGACCATGATTCTTAATAAGGTCCAAAAATTTCAGACGGGTTGAAGCCATATAGCTAAATTTATGACCAACCCCAAGTTTTCAAACGTCCTACCCCAAGTGCTAAAACGACCGAACCCAAGTGTTAAAAAGACGATTTTTTTTAAAATAATTATTTTTGTAGATTTTAGGATTGTTTCGTGTACAGACCATGATTCTTAGTAAGAATCCAAAATTTCAGACGGTTTGAAGCCATAAGGCCAAAGTTATGACCGACCCCAAGTTCTCAAACGTCCGACCCCAAGTGCTAAACCGACCGAACCCAAGTGTTAAAACGATGATTTATTTTTTAAATTTTCTTTGTAGATTTTTTTATTGACTCGTGTACAGACCATGATTCTCGAAGCCATAGGGCCAAAGTTAAAACGACTTTAAAAAAACTCTTTATGTTTTTTTTTATTGATTTGTGTACAGACCATTATTCTTAGTAAGAATCCAAAATTTCAGACGAGTTGAAGCCATAAGGCCAAAGTTTTGACCGACCCAAGTTTTCAAACTTCCGGTTTGACCGACAACAATTGTTGTTACAAAGCGCCCGTAAAACGACGGTTTTTTGAAAAATTCTTCTTTTGGCCGATTTTTTGCTTGATTCGTGTACAGACCATGATTCTTAGTGAGGACCAAAAATTTCAGACGGTTTGAAGCCATAAAACTAAATTTATGACCAACCCCAAGTTTTCAAACGTCCGACCCCAAGTGCTAAAACGACCGAACCCAAGTGTTAAAACTGTTGGGTAATGATAAATTCAAAGGTGTGTTTATAAATGCATTATTGTTTATGTTCTGTTTCTTGGCCGTAAGTGGCGCTACTGTTCCCTTCCTGTTTTAACTGTCAAATAATGTGCAGTGTATTTTGGTTTAATAAAAGTAATCCTTTATTTTGAATGAAATCTTACTCGACTTTATTGAAATATTTCCCGATCCCAATAGGTTATGGGCCCAGCAATTGTGGTAAACATTTATTTCAGAAAAAAGTTGAGTAAAGTGCAAGATTTACCTGAGTAATTTGTGCAAGATTTACCTGAGTAATTTGTGCAAGATTTACCTGAGTAATTTGTCACATTTATACTGTACAATTAACCTACAAAATGGAGGTTGCCAATTCCATGAATATTGAAAAGTTCGATGGCAGAAACTTTAAGCAATGGAAATTTCAAGTTAAATGTGCATTAAGAGCAAAAGGATTAAAAATTGATTCTGTAAAACCCCAAGAAGCCGGTTCGCAAGTGCAATGGAATAAAGACGATGGCATGGCCATGTTTATCTTGACATCATCAATGGATTTGAATCAGATATCACTTATAGAAAACTGCGAGACTGCAAAGGAGGTAATGAATAAATTGGAAGCTATTTACGATCAAAAGTCTGAATATAATAAAATGATATTTCATATTGTGCTACTGATACAATGGCACAGCATGTCTCCAAAGTGGAAAGCTTGGCAAAACAACTGAGGGAAACTGGCGAAAAAATCAGTGACACTGCAATTATGACCAAGATTCTAAGCACATTGCCACCAACATACCGTTCGCTTAGACAAACATGGTTGTCACTAGATCAAAATAGTCTAACAATTCCAAATCTCACATCACGCTTAATAGATGAAGAGGGAAGCCTTGCCAATTACATATCTTGTAGTGAGACTGCACTTGTAACCACAAAAGGAAATTCCAAAACAAGGAATGGAGATAATCAGAAGAATTCAATTGATCAAAGAAATTCAAGTCATATATTTATATGCTACAATTGTAACAAAAGAGGTCACTTTGCAAGAGAATACAGAAAACCGAAGAAAACATACAATAAAAATCAGAAGCCTCGTGATATGTTAGCATTTAATGCGGAAAAATATTCTTTATCTATGAATGGTGAAGACGCTTGGATTTTGGATAGTGGAGCATCAACGCATATGACATTTAGACGTGACTATTTCCACGAACTGAATGAGTCTCAATGTCATGACATTGACAAAGAAGTTAAATTGGGGAATAAACAAAGCATTAAGGTATGCGGCGAAGGCACTATTTTAATAATAAACTAGTGAATGGAAAATGGGAACGATGTATATTAGAGAATGTCCTATATGTGCCAGACTTACGAAGAAACCTGTTCTCTGAAGGAGCTGCCACCAGGAGAGGTTATGTCATAGTGAAGAAAAGTGAAAAAGCAATGATAGTAAAGAATAATATAGTTGTTATGTGTGCACAATTAAGAGAAAACAATTTGTATGAGTTGGAAATCAAAACGGTAAAACAATAAAATTGCAATATTGTACAAACCGATGTCAGAATATGGCATGAGAGATTAGGGCATTTGAATGTTAAGGAAATTCAAAATATGAGTAAAAATGGGACAATTCCAATTAAACTTACTGGGGATGAAAATTTCATTTGTGAAGCATGCCAGTATGGTAAGCAAACAAGATTACCCTTTTTGAAATCTACTAGAGGTCCGTCACAGCCTGGTGAAATAGTATACAGTGATGTATGTGGCCCTATTGAAGAGCTTTCTGTATCAGGTATGGAGTACTTTGTTTTTTTCAAAGATGGAGCTACTAGCTATCGCCATATTTACTTCATGAAATATAAGAGTGAAGTGTTTCACTGTTTTATAAAGTACAATGCAATTGTAAAAAATAAATTTCAACATAATGTGCACATTCTACATACCGACAACGGTTATGAGTATGCAAATTAAGAATTCAAGTCATTTCTAGATAGTAATGGAATAATTCATGAGCGTACAGCCCCATATACCCAACAACAGAATGGGAGGGCGGAAAGAGAGCTGCGTACCATTATGGAAAGTGCAAGAAGCATGTTATATGCTAAAGATATTTCTCTAAATTTGTGTGCAGAAGCTGTGAACTGTGCAGTATACCTGTTGAATAGAAACACATCAAGTCAAACAGGAAATGTCACACCATTTGAACTCTGGTATAAAGTAAAACCTAATCTATAACATATAAGAATATTTGGTTCCATTGGATATGTTCATCTACCAAAAGAAAAAAGGAAGAAACTGGATAAGAAAAGCATAAAAATGTTATTAGTTGGATATGTTATTATATGAAGAGGCAATTAATAACGTCAATTGTCATAAATGGAAGGAAGCTATTTCTGAAGAGCTACAGTCACATAAAAATAACAAAACCTGGATAATAACTGATAGAACCGAGAAGAAGCCCATTACATGCAAATGGGTGTTCAGCATAAAGAAGAACAGAGAAGGAGAAATTGAAAGATATAAGGCAAGACTATGCGCTCGAGGCTTTACTCAGGTGAAAGGTTTGGATTATAACGAAATTTTTTCCCCTACTAGCAGATATGACTCCATCAGATTGCTACTTAGCATGGCCACCAGAGAGGACCTGCAGATAGAGCAATTTGATGTGAAGACGGCGTTCCTGTATGGTGAGCTGCCTGAGAGATACACATGGAGGTACCAGAGGGTGTGGAAGCTGAGCCACAAAAAGTATGTAGGTTGATTAAATCTATATATGGGCTGAAACAAGCATCAAGATGTTGGAACAAGAAATTTTGTTCATTTTTAACTACTTATGGATTTAAATCGTGCCCATCTGATAATTGTGTATTTGTTGGATATTTCAATAATATTAAGGTAATATTGGTTATTTATGTTGATGATGGATTGCTTTTATCCAAAAGTAAAACTATTTTATCTACCATATTAAATGATCTAAAACAAAACTTTGGTATTAAGGTTTTAAAATTTAATTCATTTATTGGAATGGAAATAAATAAAACAGAAAGTTATATAAGTATAAGTCAAAAACAGTATATTGAGACAATAATAAATAAGTTTAATTTGTCAGATGCTAAAGCTAGTAGTACCCCTGCAGATGTAAATGTACATTTATCCAAGAATACAAATAATGAGCATACCAATTTCCCATATAGAGAAGCAGTGGGAGCATTGTTATTTTTATCATCTGTTTCTAGACCTGACATAGCATATGCTGTTAATGTTGTAAGTAGATATGTCAATGATCCAGGTCCTTCACATGTAACTGCTGTGAAAAGAATCCTGCGTTATTTGATTAATACAAAAGAAATGTCTATTGTTTATAAAAGTAATTTAGATTTAGTCGGCTACTCTGATTCTGACTTCGCAGGTGATTTGGATACTAGAAAATCTAATACAGGCTAAATTTTTTTTAATGAATGGTGGTCGAATCAGTTGGTCAAGCCGTAAACAGAGTACCGTGGCATTATCCACAACGGAGTCAGAGTATATGGCTGCTAGTGAAGCCACTAAAGAAATATTATGGCTTAGACAATTGTTGTTTGATATTGGGGAGCCACAAACCTCTGTCACTTTGAATATAGATAATTGCAGAGTGCAATTAAATTAATTAATAATCCTGTATTTCATAAAAGAAGTAAACATATAGATGTTAGACATAATTTCATAAGAGAGAATGTTGAAAAGAAAATTGTTAATATTAAATATGTAGAAAGTTCATGTCAACTGGCAGATTTTCTGACCAAAGCTTTGCCTGTGAGCAAGTTAAACGTCCGACCCCAAGTGCTAAAACGACCGAACCCAAGTGTTAAAACGATGATTTTTTTTTTAAATTTTCTTTATAGATTTTTTTATTGACTCGTGTACAGACCATGATTCTCGAAGCAATAAGGGCCAAAGTAAAAACGAATTTTAAAAAAATCTCTTTTTGAATTTTTTGATTGATTCGTGTACAGACCTAGTGTGAATCCAAAATTTCAGACGAGTTGAAGCCATAAGGCCAAAGTTATGACCGACCCCAAGTTTTCAAACTTCCGACCCTAAGTGCTAAAACGACCGAACCCAAGTGTTAAAACGATGATCTTTTTTAAAAAAAATTATCTTTGTAGATTTTTTTATTGATTCGTGTACAGACCATAATTCTCAGTAAGAATTCAAATTTTCAGACAGTTCGGTGCTATAGTGCGAAAGGTTTGACCGACAACAATTGTTGTTACAAAGCGCCCGTAAAACGACGGTTTTTTGAAAAATTCTTCTTTTGGCCGATTTTTTGCTTGATTCGTGTACAGACCATGATTCTTAATAAGGACCAAAAATTTCAGACGGGTTGAAGCCATATAGCTAAATTTATGACCAACCCCAAGTTTTCAAACGTCCGACCCCAAGTGCTAAAACGACCGAACCCAAGTGTTAAAACGACGATTTTTTTTTAAATAATTATTTTTGTAGATTTTAGGATTGTTTCGTGTACAGACCATGGTTCTTAGTAAGAATCCAAAATTTCAGACGATTCGAAGCCATATAGTTATGACCGACCCAAGTTTTCAAACGTCCGACCCCAAGTGCTAAAACGACCGAACCCAAGTGTTAAAACAATGATTTTTTTTTTAATTTCCTTTGTAGATTGTTTTATTGATTCTTGTACAGACCATGATTCTTAGTAAGAATCCAAAATTCCAGACGGTTTGAAGCCATAAAACCAAAGTTATGACCAACCCCAAGTGTTCAAACGTCCGACCCCAAGTCCTAAAACGACCGAACCCAAGTGTTTAAACGATGATCTTTTTTAAAAAAAATTTCTTTGTAGATTTTTTGTTGATTCGTGTACAGACCATAATTCTCAGTAAGAATTCAAATTTTCAGACAGTTTGGTGCTCTAGGGCGGAAGGTTTGACCGACAACAATTGTTTTTACAAAGCGCCCGTAAAACGACGGTTTTTTGAAACATTCTTCTTTTGGCCGATTTTTTGCTTGATTCGCGTACAGACCATGATTCTTAATAAGGACCAAAAATTTCAGACGGGTTGAAGCCATATAGCTAAATTTATGACCAACCCCAAGTTTTCAAACGTCCGACCCCAAGTGCTAAAACGAACGAACCCAAGTGTTAAAACGACGATTTTTTTTTAAAATAATTATTTTTGTAGATTTTAGGATTGTTTCGTGTACAGACCATGGTTCTTAGTAAGAATCCAAAATTTCAGATGATTCGAAGCCATAAGGCCAAAGTTATGACCGACCCAAGTTTTCAAACATCCGACCCTAAGTGCTAAAACGATCGAACCCAAGTGTTAAAACGACGATTTTTTTAAAAATAATTATTTTTGTAGATTTTAGGATTGTTTCGTGTACAGACCATGGTTCTTAGTAAGAATCCAAAATTTCAGACGATTCGAAGCCATATAGTTATGACCGACCCAAGTTTTCAAACGTCCGACCCCAAGTGCTAAAACGACCGAACCCAAGTGTTAAAACTATGATTTTTTTTTAAATTTCCTTTGTAGATTGTTTTATTGATTCGTGTACAGACCATGATTCTTAGTAAGAATCCAAAATTCCAGACGGTTTGAAGCCATAAAGCCAAAGTTATGACCGACCCCAAGTGTTCAAACGTCCGACCCCAAGTCCTAAAACGACCGAACCCAAGTGTTTAAACGATGATCTTTTTAAAAAAAATTTTCTTTGTAGATTTTTTTATTGATTCGTGTACAGACCATAATTCTCAGTAAGAATTCAAATTTTCAGACAGTTTGGTGCTGTAGGGCGGAAGGTTTGACCGACAACAATTGTTCTTACAAAGCGCCCGTAAAAGACGGTTTTTTGAAAAATTCTTCTTTTGGCCGATTTTTTGCTTGATTCGCGTACAGACCATGATTCTTAATAAGGACCAAAAATTTCAGACGGGTTGAAGCCATATAGCTAAATTTATGACCAACCCCAAGTTTTCAAACAAAACGACCGAACCCAAGTGTTAAAACGACGATTTTTTTAAAAATAATTATTTTTTTAGATTTTAGGATTGTTTCGTGCACAGACCATGGTTCTTAGTAAGAATCCAAAATTTCAGACGATTCGAAGCCATATAGTTATGACCGACCCAAGTTTTCAAACGTCCGACCCCAAGTGCTAAAACGATCGAACCCAAGTGTTAAAACTATGATTTTTTTTTAAATTTCTTTTGTAGATTGTTTTATTGATTCGTGTACAGACCATGATTCTTAGTAAGAATCCAAAATTCCAGACGGCTTGAAGCCATAAAGCCAAAGTTATGACCGACCCCAAGTGTTCAAACGTCCGACCCCAAGTCCTAAAACGACCGAACCCAAGTGTTTAAACGATGATCTTTTTTAAATAATTATTTTTGTAGATTTTATGATTGTTTTGTGTACAGACCATGATTATCGAAGCTTATATAGGGCTAAAGTTAAAACAAATTAAAAAAAAAATCTCTTTGTAGATTTTTTGATTGATTCATGTGCAGACCATGGTTCTTAGTAAAAATCCAAAATTTCAGATGGTTCGGAGCCATAAAGCCAAAGTTTTGACAGACCCAAAGTGTTCAAACGTCGTAAGTGCTAAAACGACCGAACCCAAGTGTTGAAACGATGATTTAAAAAAAAAATCTCTGTAGATTTTTTGATCGATAGATGAACAGACCATGATTCTCGAAGCCATAGGGCCAAAGTTAAAACGAATTTAAAAAAAAGTCTTTTTGTGGATTTTTTTATTGATTACAGACCATGATTCTTAATAAGAATCCAATATTTCAGACGGTTTGAAGCCATAAAGCTAAATTTATGACCAACGGCATGTTTCCAAATGTCCGACCCCAAGTGGTAAAACGACCGAACCCAAGAGTTAAAAAACAATTTTTTTTTTAAAATCATTATTTTTGTAAATTTTGTGATTGTTTCGTTTACAGACCATGATTCTTAGGAAGAATCTAAAATTTCGGACCATTCGAAGAAATAAGGCCAAAGTTATGACCGATCCCAAGTTTTCAAACGTCCGACCCTAAGTGCTAAAACGACCGAACCCAAGTGTTAAAACGATTACTTTAAATAAAAAATTCTCTGTAGATTTATTGTTTGATTCGTGTATAGACCATTATTCTCAGTAAGAATTCAAATTTTCGACGGTTCGGTGCCATAGGGCGGAAGTTATAACCGACTACAATTGTTGGTACCGTTAAACGATGATTTTTCGCAAAAATTCTTCTTTTGCAGATTTTTTGTTTGATTCGTGTACAGACCATGATTCTCGAAGCCATAGGTCGAAAGTTAAAAAATATTTAAAAAAAAAACTCTTTGTGGATTTTTTGATTGATTCGTGTACAGACCGCGATTCTTAGTAAGAATCCAAAATTTCAGACGGTTTGAAGCCATAAAGCCAAAGTTATGACCAACCCCAAGTTTTCAACGTCTGACCCCAAGTGCTGAAACGACCGAACCCAAGTGTTAAAACGACGATTTTTTTTTAAATATTTTATTTTGTAGATTTTATGATTGTTTCGTATACAGACCATGATTCTTAATAAGAATCCAAAATTTCAGACGATTCAAAGCCATAAGGCCAAAGTTATGACCGACCTTAAGTTTTCAAACGTCCGTCTCCAAGTGCTAAAACGACGGAACCCAAGTGTTAAAACGATGATTGCCTTTGAATGACATATTTGGATGTTCGCAGAATTATCGTAATTTTGGATAATTATTCGCAACATTATTATTATTAATTAATTGTTAACATTGTTCGCAGAATTGTCGTAATTTTGGATAATTATTCGCAACATTATTATTAATTAATTATTAACATTGTAACATTATTGTAAAATTTTGTGGTAATCTTTTCGCATATATAAAAAATGCCAAGAATTACGGAGGAGGGTTTTGATGAGGCTCAAGACAGATCGCTTATTCTTTTAACCGCAAAAAAGGAAAATCTTTTTTTTCGTATGAACGATCTGTATAATGCAAAAAATAATATATCTAATTTTGAGTCATGAAATAACAAAGTGTTTATGGCTCAGTCAGAGATGATTGATCAAATGCGAAGTCAATTTGAAAATATTATAGATAGCATCAATGATCGTCAGTTAACTTAAAATCCAGAATTTAAACCAGATTTTCAAGCTTTAAATGCTTTTGATGATCTTTTTTTGAAGGTCAAACGAACTAGATCGAATATGAAAACTTCTGTAAGAGAATCACTGACGTCACAAAATAAGTCGCGGGAGCCATGTATGATTAATCTTCCTGCAATAGATCTTCCAACCTTCGATGGTAAGAATGAAAGCTGGTCGAAATTTTTTGAGTCATTTTAAGCCAATATCCATAATAATAGACAACTAACTGACTCGCAGCGTGTGCAGTACTTAGTCGGAAAACTCACACAAGGGGCTTTGAACCTAACCGCAGGCATTGTGCTTTCGGGTGATACATATCAGATCATTTGGGAGAGTTTAGTTAAAAAATATCAAGATAAACGTACACTAGGAACACATTATTTAAATAATATTCTCGATGCGAAAAACTGCACGAATACATCTGCCAGTCTCAATTCTTTCATTGAAAGATATTCTTCGCCAGTGTCGGCATTAAAGCAGTTAGGTATTGAAGATTTAACTGATTTTATTTTGTTTCACTGCGCGGTAAGAAAAATTGATTCACAGACGGCTCAGAACTTTGAGCTGACAGTTCGTAATAAAGAAATTCCTTCTTATAATGAGTTAGTTTCGTTTGTACAAGATCAAGTAAAGATTTTAGAACGAACGAGTAACTCGCATGGTGTCGTAAATAAAACGCATCCCATTTCGTCCTTCCGATCAAATAATACTAAATCGTTCGTCGCGAGTAATGCGAATATTCCGCGCTTCCCAGCTCCGCCGAAAGGATGTATTCTGTGTAACAAAACTGATCATTTAGTCAACGTTTGCTCAAAGTTTAAATGTATGAGATCCCCCAGGCTTGATTTGAATTTACAAAATCGAAAAATGCCTGTGTAAATTGCCTTAGTGGTTCACATACAATCAAGTCATGCAAATCGGGGTTAGTTTGTGATTTGAGCAATAATCGTCATCATACATTCTTACATTACTGCAGTGTGAATAATATGAAAACCAATACTCATGTACATACGTCGCAAGTACCTACCAGTGAAGAACCGTCAGTCCCCCCTCCAGTGTCATCCAGCATCAATGGAACTGGCATTGGTGATAAGCAAGTGGAGTGGACTGCGAATGTCAATCCTTCGTGTTCGCTTTGTGCCAAAGTAACACCGAACTCTTCTATTTTACTTTCGACCGCACAAGTATACGCGAAGCTTAAAAACGGAAATAAAGTTATTGTTCGGTGCCTAATTGATAATGGCTCTCAAAATAATTTGATTACGGTCGATTGTTGTAAGACGCTGAATTTACCAATAATTCCTTTGAGTAATTCGTTTGTCAAAGGAATTGGATCAACGTCTCGACCAATTTTCGGTTACGTGTATTTGGATATTGAGTCTCGCGTATACCCAGAGAATAAATATAATATACATGCGCTTGTCGTTGACAGTATCACCGACCAATTACCTAATCACTATATAGCCAAGGGTGACATGAGGTACTTAGAGGGCATACCTCTCGCAGACTTAACGTGGAATATTCCTGGATGCGTGGATGTCGTCATCGGTGCACAACTATTCCCATATATTTATTTAGGGAACAGGGTTGAATCGGGTACTAGTGCACCCCCCGCGTTATCGACCGCTTTCGGTTTCGTGTTGATGGGTGATTACCCCAATAATGTGCTCAACAAAAACACATCATTTTCGGCACTCGCACTGAATGATTTAATGCAAAAATTTTGGCTGTTAGAAGAGATACCTAATATAAAATTTCTAAGTCCGGAGGAGACAGAATTTGAGAATCTCTTTAGATTTAGAATCTAAAGAGATTCTCACATTCTCACACAGATGAAGTAAAGACTTCATCAATTTCTCGCACTGATGATGGTAGATATTCTGTTGCTTTACCTTTCTGTAAAGATCCAAGACAATTGGGTAATTCTCGTACTGCTGCCCAATGCCGATTTTTGGCATTGGAGCGAAAATTTAAACATTCCCCTGCTTTGCAGGAGAATTATAACAAGGTTATCAGTGAATATATTGAAAATAATTACCTATCAGAAGTCTCAGAGTCTGATATCACAGAAGATGGATATTACATCCCACATCATGCTGTCACTCGTCCAGACAAACCAATGCCTCGTATTGTGCTCGATGCTAGTACTAAAACACACACAGGGCTGTCACTGAATGACATTATTCATACTGGTCCCAATTTGCAAGCCGATTTGTTTCTGCTTTTGCTTGACTTTCGTCTTTTTCCCATCGCTATGACTGCGGATATAAAGCAAATGTATTTACAGATTGAAGTTCCTAGCAAGCATCGCAGATACCTGAGGATCTTATTTCGATTCCCAAATAATGGTCTCATACGAACTTTTCAGTTCAATCGAGTTCCTTTCGGCTTGACGGCAAGTCCATACTTAGCAATGCGGACGGTTCGCCAGTTGGCCCAGGATATGACCACATTACCCGGACGCTACCAAAGTGGCAGAGTCCAAGCTGTATACGGACGACCTGGTCTATTCTATTGCAGATGAGCCCAGCGCCATACGTCTTTCTCGAGAATTAATCTCATTGTTTTAAGTCCGGTGCCTTTGATTTAGTAAAATGGACTAGTAATTCTCAAGTTGTACTTGAGAACCTCCCGGATTCTCACCGCAGCCCAGTGGACTTCACTGTTGGTTCTAACAATACCTCTAAGGTGTTGGGCCTTTCGTGGGAACCAGCTGATGACAGCTTCTTCTTTACGACATCTTATGTTCAGGAGAAGTGCACAAAGCGGAGCATACTCTCCATAGTCGCCCGCTTATTTGATGTCCTCGGCTTGGTCGCCCCTGTCATTCTGTATGCTAAATTACTTATCAAAGAGCTATGGCTGTGCAACATTGGTTGGGATGATACACCCCCTGATAGCGTTATTCGTCGGTTTTCGGTGCTTACACAGGAATTTCCTCTAATTTCAATGATGAAAATCCCTCGCCGTGTTGGTGTCCTGAAAGACAGTACGGTGCTCGTTTTTGCTTTCTGCGATGCAAGCATGAATGGTTACGGCTGTGTGATTTATTTGCACACCACTGATCTGTTTGGGAAAATTACAGTGAGATTGTTGTGCGCAAAATCAAAGGTTTCTCCCACCAAAGTGACGACCCTCGCTCGTTTGGAGCTCTGTGCCGCAGTATTGATGTCCAAATTAATACGGACGGTTCAAGATAATTATTCTGAGCGTCTTCTTATTGCAGGAACTTATGCGTTTTCCGATTCTACCGTTGCACTCTCTTGGATACATTCTTCACCGCATCGCTGGTCGGTGTTTGTTAGTAATCGCGTAGCTCAGTGCCAAGAAAATTTGTCTCCAGAGAACTTTTACCATGTTGCTGGTAGTGAAAACCCGAGCGACTGCCTTTCTCGTGGCGTGCTTCCTTCCCAACTCGTTTCACATGATTTATGGTGGAACGGCCCATCATGGATTCGCAGCCCACCTTTGGAATGGCCATTAAAACCGTTTCACCCTACCAATACTGGTGAAATGCCTGAACACAAAGCTAATGTGCTCATTGCAACATTTCAGGGGGAAAAATCGGTCCTGAGTGAACTGGCTCAGCGTATATCCACTTGGGATAAACTACTAAGGATTGTTGTTTATGTCCTCCGATTCATAAAAAAGATATCACTTTCCTCTGGAACGGTCAATAATCTTATGACTGCTGAAAAGGCTGTGATTCGTGCTGTGCAGAGTATTCATTTTGCAGGAGATATTGCTGCACTCCAGAAAGGCAAATTTCATTCTAAAAGACTTCAGAGTTTATCTCTATTTCTTGATGGAGATAATCTGTTACGTATTGGGGGGTGGCTTTCTAAATCGGATTTACCTTTTGAGGTTAAACATCCGGTTTTACTTCCCAAACATGACTGTGTTGTCGATCTGATCATCGCTCACTTTCATGTCGTGAACTGTCATACAGGCCCAGGACTTCTTATGTCTATCTTACGTCAACGCTATTGGATATTAGATGCTAGGACTGTTATTAGGGCGATGGTGCGGAAATGCAATTGTTGCTTCCACTTAAATCCATCGCATCCTACACCGAAGATGGCAGATTTACCGTCATATCGTGTTGCAGAAGCAAAGGCTTTCGTACATACCGGTGTAGATTACGCAGGTCCCCTCCGTATTACGCTGACTCGTCGGAGAGGACAACATTCTCAAAAGGCATATATTTGTCTATTCGTATGCCTTGTGACCAAGGCTATTCATATTGATTTGGTTTCTGACTTAACTTCAAATGCTTTCCTGGCTGCTTTCAGCCGTTTTATTTCTCGGCGTGGCCCGGTAACATGCTTGTATTCAGATAATGGTATTAATTTTGTTGGTGCGAAGGCACAATTAGATGACCTCTACAAGTTTTTTGGTTGAATCTGAATATGAGCCCTCATTAAAGCGCGAACTCGCTAAGCGTCGTATAGAGTGGAAAATGATTCCACCACGCGCGCCTCATTTTGCGGGTATGTGGGAGTCGAACATAAAGAGCATGAAGACACACTTGTACCGTGTGATTGGAACTCAGCTTCTCACCTGTGAGGAGTTACAGACTGTGCTAGTTCAAATTGAGTGCATAATGAATTCGCGTCCACTTACAGTTATGTCTTCTGATCCTTATCCAGAAGTCCTTACGCCTGCGCATTTTTTAATGTCGACACCATTGCAGTACTTGCCTGCTTCTGTCCTGGCAGACGGTAAAATCAATTTGACTCAGCGTAAGCAATTATTAGACAGCATGGTTCAGTCCTTCTGGAAGAAGTGGCGTTCAGAGTATCTGCACACAGATACAGGCAGAAGTGGACTACTTCTGATCATCCGATTGATATCGGAACTGTCGTACTAGTGGGACAGGAAGATTCCCCTCCGTTAAATTGGCCTTTAGGCGTGATAACTGAAATCCATCCCGGAATGGATAAAATTGTTCGCGTTGCGACGGTAAAGACACGATTTGGTTCTTTTAAACGTCCGGTTGTCAAATTATATCCCATTCCAACGCAATAATTTTATATTTTATCTATTTTTGTTTATTTTTATTTATTTATTTTTGTTTTTAGTCATTGTTTCAATGATCTCTGACCCAGACATGGCATTACTTAATATCCGTTATTTTGGTCAATTGAACTTTATTACATTGTATTTTTTAGTTATTTTTCTTTATTTTGTGAGATTCTGCGAATTTCCAATGCGTGTCATTCCTGAATATTACCGGTGAATACAGTCACTTTATTTCTATTTCATTTCTTGTTTCATTTGTATTTTTATACTCTTTCTTTTGTAAGCTCTACGAACTTCCAAGGCGGGGAATATGGATACGCGCCACAAATATATTTGTATCCATTTTCTTAATCAATTAATAATTTATGCTATGAGACCATGAGGGCGCCATCTATGGTTTTTGTATTGTATTGAATTTACCTATGTGACTTGAAATTCAGTATATTCATGCATTTCCTTACCTCTGTGAATCAGGCAATTACTTCCGACGGGAGTGTGAGTCAAAGCCAAGAGATGTCTCTCCTAGTTAGTCATTATCGAATAATTCACCCAATAATTGAATTATTGTTGTACAAGATTTTTGGCACGTATTATTAATATGCAAATTTATTCATTGTTGAAACTTCCTTGCTGTGCGAAACATCTGTTAAGATTATGCAATACCGCCTTGATATTTTTTAATGAAAAGAAGTGTCTTTTGTGTTGGATATCGTGGATGAGCTGCATTCTCTGAGTGAGTATTATTTTGTTTTCACTTTGGATTTTGGAATTTCTGGGTCAACTGTTTTTGTGTCACATAGGGAAGAATTCAATTTTCGTTAATTTACATAGGGTAGTCATTCCCTCGTGTCAGGGGCTATTTACACGCCCCTACAATGACCAACCCCAAGTTTTTAAACGTCTGACCCCAAGTGCTGATACAACCAAACCCAACTGTTAAAACGATGATTTTTTTTAATATTCTCTTTCTAGATATTTTTATTGATTCTTGTACAGACCATGATTCTCGAAGCCATAGGGCCAAAGTAAAAACGAATTTAAAAAAAAATCTCTTTGTGGATTTTTTGATTGATTCGATAATTATTTTTGTAGATTTTTTGATTGATTCGTGTGCAGACCATGATTCTTTGTAAACATCCAAAATTTCAGACTAAAACGTCCGAACCCAAGTATTAAAACGATGATTTAAAAAAAATCTTTGTAGATTTTTTGATTGATTCATGTACAGACCATGATTCTCGAAGCCATAGGGCCAAAGTTAAAACCAATTAAAAAAAAATCTGTTTCTGGATTTTTTGATCGATTTGTGTACAGACCATAATTCTCAGTAAGAATTCAAATTTTCAGACGGTTCGGTGCCATAGGGCGGAAGTTATGACCGACCACAATTGTTGGTACCGTTAAACGATGATTTTTTGCAATAATTCTTCTTTTGCAGATTTTTTGTTTGATTCGTGTACAGACCATGATTCTCGAAGCCATAGGACGAATGTTAAAACAGATTTAAAAAAAAAATCTCTTTGTGGATTTTTTGATTGATTCGTGTACAGACCGTGATTCTTAGTAAGAATCCAAAATTTCAGACGATTCAAAGCCATAAGGCCAAAGTTATGACCGACCCTAAGTTTTCAAACGTCCGACCCCAAGTGCTAAAACGACCGAACCCAAGTGTTAAAACGATGATTTTTTTTTTAAATTCTCTTTGTAGATTGTTTTATTGATTCGTGTACAGACCATGATTGTAAGAATCCAAAATTTCAGACGGTTTGAAGCCATAAAACAATCTTATGACCGACCCCAAGTGTTCAAACGTCCGACCCCAAGTGCTAAAACGACCGAACCCAAGTCTAAAACGATGATTTTTTTTTTAAATTTCTTTGTAGATTTTTTTATTGACTCGTGTACAGACCATGATTCTCGAAGCCCATATAGGGCTAAAGTTAAAACGAATTTAATAAAAAAAATCTCTTTGTAGATTTTTTGATTGATTCTTAGACCATGATTCTTAGTAAAACTCCAAAATTTCAGATGGTTCGGACCCACAAAGCCAAAGTTTTGACAGACCCAAAGTGTTCAAACGTCCTAAGTGCTAAACGACAGAACCCAGGGGTTACACTTGGATTCTGTCGTTTTAAAAACGTTTTTACAAACGATGATTTAAAAAAAAATCTCTGTAGATTTTTTGATTGATTCATGTACAGACCATGATTCTCGAAGCCATAGGGCCAAAGTTAAAACGAATTTAAAAAAAAAATCTTTTTGTGGATTTTTGATTGATTTGTGTACAGACCATGATTCTTAGTAAGAATCTAATATTTCAGATGGTTTGAAGCCATAAATCTTAAGTTATGACCAACCCCAAGTTTTCAAACTTTTGACCCCAAGTGCTGAAACGACCGAACCCAAGTGTTAAAACGACGATTTTTTTTTAAATAATTCTTTTTGTATTATAAAATAAATTTAAAAAAAAAACTTTGTGTGAATTTTTTTATTGATTTGTGTACAGAAAATGATTCTTAGAAAGAATCCAATATTTCAGACGGTTTGAAGCCATAAAGCTAAAGTTATGACCAATGCCATGTTTTCAAACGTCCGACCCCAAGTGTTCAAACGTCCGACCCCAAGTGTTCAAACGTCCGACCCCAAGTGTTCAAACGTCCGACCACAAGTGCTAAAACGACCAACCCAAACGATTACTTGAAAAAAAAAATTCTCTGTAGATTTTTTGATTGATTCATGGATAGACCATTATTCTCAGTAAGAATTCAAATTTTCAGACGGTTCTTTGCCATAGGGCGGAAGTTATGACCGACCACAATTGTTGTTACCGTTAGACGATGATTTTTTGCAAAAATTCTTCTTTTGGCAGATTTTTTGTTTGATTCGTGTACAGACCCTGATTCTCGTAGCCCATATAGGGCCAAAGTTAAAAAGAATTTTAAAAAAATTCTCTTTGTAGATTTTTTGATTGATTCGTGTGCAGACCATGATTCTTAGTAAAAATCCAAAATTTCAGATGGTTCGGAGCCATAAAGCCAAAGTTTTAACAGACCCAAAGTGTTCAAACGTCCTAAGTGCTTAAACGAACAAACACAAGTGTTAAAACGATGATTTAAAAAAAAATCTCTGTAGATTTTTAGATTGATTCATGTACAGACCATGATTATCGAAGCCATAGGGCCAAAGTTAAAACGAATTGAAAAAAAATCTATTTTTTAAGATTTTTTGATTGATTTGTGTACAGACCATCATTCTTAGTAAGAATCCAAAATTTCAGACGGTTTGAAGCCATAAAGCCAAAGTTATGACCAACTCCAAGTTTTCAAAGGTCCGACCTCAAGTGCTAAAACGACCGAACCCAAGTGTTAAATCGATGATCTTTTTAAAAAAATTATCTTTGTAGATTTTTTTATTGATTCGTGTACAGACCATAATTCTCAGTAAGAATTCAAATTTTCAGACCGTTCGGTGCCATAGCGCGGAAGTTATGACCGACCACAATTGTTGTTACAAAGCGCCCGTAAAACGACGGTTTTTTGAAAAAATTCTTCTCTTGGCCGATTTTTTGCTTGATTCGTGGTCTGTACCATGATTCGTCGTAAGGATCCAAAATTTCAGACGGTTTGAGGCCATAAAGCTAAAGTTATGACCAACCCCAAGTTTTCAAACGTCCGACCCCAAGTGCTAAATCGACCGAACCCAAGTGTTAAAACTACGATTTTTTTAAAAATAATTATTATTGAAGATTTTATGATTGTTTCGTGTATAGACCATGGTTCTTATAGTCCAGTCAAGTTAAACATGAAAAGGGGGTTGTGCTTGCAAAAAGTCCGGTCATTCTGAATTTTATATATGTGGTTAGGACCTAAACCAGTATTAAAAAAAAAATTTGCAACTTCGAAAGTGCTGTGCGAGCGGCGGTGGAACCAAAAAACCAGGAAATTTTCGGATTTTTTTCAGTTTTTGCTCAATATCTCAGTGAAGAAAGGGTCTGACCGGTATAATTAGTATGTATACTTTTAAAGTAGACTAAATTTGCTACCATTTGAGATGAAAGCAAGCTATATACAGTCATTGGTTTCCAAGATACAGTTCTTCGAAAATAGGCCATTTTTTCCAAAAAATAAAATTTTTTCAAAATAGTCACTTATTTTGTAAAATATTTTCTAAAACACGCATCCCACGTCAAATATTATATGAAACAGAATTGTAGTAAATTTAATTTGCTTTCATTTAAGATTAGTTTGATATCTGTAGACCTAACGGTTCTCTCAAGAACGCCAGATAACCAAAAACCATCATAAGTGGGTTTTGGGGAGAAATGCAAATAAACTGTTTTCACGTCTTTTTATGGTTTTATTTATCAAATAATTACAATTTTTTTTTGTTATTGTTAACAAATTTTTGATGAAAAAAAGAAAAAATAATAAGTCTATCGTGAATTACGTCATCTTCAAACATTGTTTTATATATCTACATACTAATATGCTTGTACAAACATCATGGTACCTACTATAAGGACAAATTACATGTACACAAAAATAAAACTAATATAAATCATGTAGGTATTGTGTCTTGGTTGCCAAATCATGTCTTTCTTTTTATCTTAGATGGCCCGGGCTTAGGCTCGCACGAAGAAGGTGTCTCGATATCTGTGATGGACGCTGGGAGAGGCGCCCAGTCTGTAGTCGGGTCACCTTCATCGTCCGAGCATTTCAGCTCTACATCCGGGATGTTAATGCACAATTTGTCACCGCATAACTGACAGAGGACTGAGCAGTGGAGCCCAGCCTTTCTGCACGAGCAGCTCCCAGAGCACCCTTTCTTGCATTTACATGAAATTTTTCGCAGAAGGGCAGGAGGTGCGGGATCCATCGTGGTGAGGATGGGGGTGAGTCCTTGAGAAGACAGCTTCCACCCCCATTCATTGGGATTCAAGTTGACTCCACGCCACTTCTGCACTTGGAGGTAGCACCTTGCTGCATGGTGGCCTGCGGTATCTTCCGTCGGTGGCAAATGGGCGAGGTTTATGTTTGTTGAAGTGACAAACGTCTTATACCTCAGGAAATCCAAAGTATCCCTCGCGATCTCACCCCCATATAGAGCCACAAAGCACTTGATGCCCGCTTCACTCACGGCTTGTGGGGTGGAGTCTGGCTGAAGAAATACCTCTACTTGCTCAGCAAGTGGTTCATTCTTGCTCAGAAGTGTGGTGATTTTGGTCTTTCCTTGGCCAAACGGTGCTGAGGTGGTATCGCACCCGGTAAACACGTGGGTGAATAGTGCCGTTCCTGGTAATCGCCGGGAGCCCTGGTGGTTGTAGGAGGTCGTAGAGTAGTGACAGCAACCAGCTTCACCCTTCGTGCTCTTCTGAAGATAGACATTTGTCTCTTCAGCGCCTAAACCATTGAGAGAAGAACGAGCAGGTCGACATCTTCTCCCACTATGCCGACCCGATCGGCTACTGCTCTTTTTGAAAGCGCCATCATGACGATCTCTCGATTCGCATCTTCTTCGGCAAGAGCCACTTCTACTCCCTCCTTCTGAAAGGCGTCACAGAGAAGAGTTATAAGCTGGAATGAGCTGCGTAGCGCCAGAGTCGTTCCGCTGTTTTGTTGTTTTTTTGTAACATCTTCGGGGTAGCCGTCAAAAACGATGGATACATTCTTCCCAAAGTGGTTTCGGACGTAGGTGGTATAACGCGCCAAAAGTGCTCGAACCGTGCTCTTCCGCTGCCACACGACCTTGTGCAAGAGGTAGCCACCATCCAAAATGACGTGAGTGCTGGCAGCAATGTATCGGTGTGTGGCTGGAAAGAGGAGTGAAAGCAGAGTACAGAGTACATTTTGTGCCCTTGCGCATCCCTTGTTCATTTACCAGAGACATCGGGAACGGGGCCAATTCAAACTTGAAGTCATCCTGTAAATCCTGTTCAGATTGCTTTGCAATACACACTCGCTGGAAAATTGTGAGCGGATCCACAGCCACTCTTCTGTTTTTGTCCGGCAGTTTAACGTTTGAGGTGATCAGCGTGGTAACTTTATTTTTCCGTTTTATTACTCCCTTGTCGTACATTTGCCCCACAATTTTCATCACTCCCTCCGTTTCAACTCTCTGGGCTGTGTGGCAATTAATTACAGGACCTGCCAGTAAACCACTACTGATAGAAATCAAACTGTCAGTTTTGGGAAATGGAGGGTGGAGAGCAAACCAGTTTTTTAGTTTTTCCACATCACTATTATCTTGGATGATTCGAGAAGGTCCCATGTCTATATGCTGCTCTCCAATAGGACATGAGATGCTGCAAAAACTTTCCAGTTCTTCACAAATGTTCAATACAAACACCATTCCTGTTGTCCACCTTGCTAGAACAATGTCGTAGATTCCCCTTCCTTGGGTCAACCCACCATAGGTTTTCATGGATCGCATCATGGATTTACTTCACAGCACAATAAATGGTCTCATGGATTTACTTCACAGCACAATGAACCCATAAAATGACGTGAGAACAATTTATTTGCATTTCCCCCAAACCCACTTATGACTGTTTTTGGTTATCTGGCGTTCTTGAGAGAACCGTTCGGTCTACAGATATCAATTTAGTCTTAAATGAAAGTTAATTAAATTTACTACAACTTTATTTCATATAATATTTGACGTAGGATGCGTGTTTTAGAAAATATTTTACAAAATAAGTGAACATTTTGAAAAAATTTCACCTTTTGAAAAATTGGCCTATTTTCGAAAAACTGTATCTTGGAAACCAATGACTGTATATAGCTTGCTTTAGTCTCAAATTGTAGCAAATTTAGTCTACTTTAAAAGAATGCTTACTGATTATACCAGTCAGACCCTTCCTTCACTGAGATATTGAGCAAAAACTGAAAAAAATCCGAAAATTTCCTGGTTTTTGGGGTCCACCGCCGCTCACACAGCACTTTCGAAGTTGCAAATTTTTTTTTTAATTACTGGTTTAGGTCCTTACAACATATAAAAAATTCAGAATGACCGGACCTTTTGCAAGCACGGATGTACATCTTGACTGGAGTATTATACCGGTCAGACCCTTCCTTCACTGAGATATTGAGCAAAAACTGAAAAAAATCCGAAAATTTCCTGGTTTTTGGGGTCCACCGCCGCTCGCACAGCACTTTCGAAGTTGCAAATTTTTTTTTTAATTACTGGTTTAGGTCCTTACAACATATAAATAATTCAGAATGACCGGACTTTTTGCAAGCACGGATGTACATCTTGACTGGAGTATTATTAGTAAGAATCCAAAATTTCAGACGATTCGAAGCCATAAAGCCAAAGTTATGACCGACCCAAGTTTTCAAACGTCCGACCCCAAGTGCTTAAACGACCGAACCCAAGTGTTAAAACGATGATTTAAAAAAAAATCTCTAAAGATTTTTTGATTGATTCATGTACAGACCATGATTCTCGAAGCCATAGGGCCAAAGTTAAAACGAATTTTAAAAAATCTTTTTGTGGATTTTTTGAATGATTTGTGTACAGACCATGTAAGAATAGTAAGGATCCAAAATTTCAGACGGTTTGAGGCCATAAAGCTAAAGTTATGACCAACCCCAAGTTTTCAAACGTCCGACCCCAAGTGCTAAATCGACCGAACCCAAGTGTTAAAACTACGATTTTTTCAAAAATAATTATTATTGAAGATTTTATGATTGTTTCGTGTATAGACCATGGTTCTTAGTAAGAATCCAAAATTTCAGACGATTCGAAGCCATAAGGCCAAAGTTATGACCGACCCAAGTTTTCAAACGTCCGACCCCAAGTGCTTAAACGACCGAACCCAAGTGTTAAAACGATGATTTAAAAAAAAATCTCTAAAGATTCATGTACAGACCATGATTCTCGAAGCCATAGGGCCAAAGTTAAAACGAATTTAAAAAAAATCTTTTTGTGGATTTTTTTAAGTAAGGATCCAAAATTTCAGACGGTTTGAGGCCATAAAGCTAAAGTTATGACCAACCCCAAGTTTTCAAACGTCCGACCCCAAGTGCTTAAACGACCGAACCCAAGTGTTAAAACGATGATTTAAAAAAAAATCTCTAAAGATTCATGTACAGACCATGATTCTCGAAGCCATAGGGCCAAAGTTAAAACGAATTTAAAAAAAATCTTTTTGTGGATTTTTTTAAGTAAGGATCCAAAATTTCAGACGGTTTGAGGCCATAAAGCTAAAGTTATGACCAACCCCAAGTTTTCAAACGTCCGACCCCAAGTGCTTAAACGACCGAACCCAAGTGTTAAAACGATGATTTAAAAAAAAATCTCTAAAGATTCATGTACAGACCATGATTCTCGAAGCCATAGGGCCAAAGTTAAAACGAATTTAAAAAAATTCTTTTTGTGGATTTTTTTAAGTAAGGATCCAAAATTTCAGACGGTTTGAGGCCATAAAGCTAAAGTTATGTCCGACCCCAAGTGCTAAATCCGTCGGAAATAAATAAAGATTTATTCAGACGGTTCGGTGCCATAGCGCGGAAGTTATGACCGACCACAATTGTTACTGTTAGACGATGATTTTTTCCAAAAATTCTTCTTTTGGCAGATTTTTTGATTGATTCGTGTACAGACAGACCATGATTCTCGAAGCCCATAGGGCCAAAGTTAAAACGAATTTAAAAAATCTCTTTGGATTTTTTGATTGATTCGTGTACAAACCATGATTCTTAGTAAGAATCCAAAATTTCAGACGGTTTGAAGCCATAAGGCCAAAGTTATGACCGACCCCAAGTGTTCAAACGTCCGACCCCAAGTGCTAAAACGACCGAACCCAAGTGTTAAAAGATTACATTAAAAAAAAAAAATTCTCTCTAGATTTTTTGATTGATTCGTGTATAGACCATTATTCTCAGTAAGAATTCAAATTTTCAGACGGTTCTTTGCCATAGGGCGGAAGTTATGACCGACCACAATTGTTGTTACCGTTAGACGATGATTTTTTGCAAAATATCTTCTTTTGGTAGATTTTTTGATTGATTCGTGTACAGACCATGATTCTTAGTAAAAACCCAAAATTTCAGACGGTTCGGAGCCATAAAGCCGAAGTTTTGACAGACCCAAAGTGTTTAAACCTGGATTTTTTTCTTGGGGGGGCACAAGAAGCGGACGGGCAAAAAAATCAAGAATTACTGTTAGAAATAAACTTGAAGTATCATACTTCAAATTTATTTCTACAAGTATTTATAGCAAGGTTTATGAAAGTGTCAAAACAATAGAATAATTAAATGTTTAATAAAGACAATTTTTGCTTCTAAGTATGTACTGTGATGGAATCTCCACGGGACAAAAAAATACTGTCTGGGGGGGGGGGGGCACGAGCCCTTTTCTTTCTTAAATCCGCCCATGCCCAAGTCCAAGCTGCGTACTTAAGTACTGTTCTGATAAGTGTTTTGTACTAGTAGTATAGGATCCCTAGAACAACGACCTTCACCGAGATGTTTATTTGATGAAACGTATTTTATATATATATATTTTTTTTTTTACAGTGAATACCGCACAAGAATCTCAACTGCTCCCGTCTGGAGCCAGTGAGACTATGGCATCCCCAATTGGGGTATGTTGTGAGGCTGAAGGTAGTGGGGAGGGGAAGGAGGTGGGGAAGAGGAAGGTTGGGAAGTACCTGGCTATTCAGATCTGGTCACTAAACACGGCTAAAGCCGTTTTCAAGCAACGTTTCAATTCTGAATGGTGGTCTTACACCAGGGCGATACTAATAATATCTTCCACTCTGGAACATGCCGCAAATATACTATATATTATTTTAAATGAATTAATTGTGAAATAACACAAATTAATCAAATAAAATTTATTTGCGCATGCCGGGTTCGAACCCGCGACCTCCGGAATGTGAGTCAAGAGTCTTAGCCACTGGACTACGGAGGTCGTCGTATTTAATTTAATATGTCAATAAATATATTGCAATAAATATAGGTCTCTCAAGTTAAGTTGACTTCATCACAGTACTCACACAGATGCAAAACTTTCATACAGCGTGTTTCGTTTTGGGCTTTTAACAAAAAGCAATTAATAATTATTTCACAATTGATAATTCGAATCCAAAGCGTGTTTAAATCGGTAACATAAAACTAATGTTGTTTTACAACATTTTTATAGAAATACTGAAGGTTTAGGAAGAAAAATAAGTTTATTAACTAAATGCGATAATCTTCAGGATTGAATTCAAAGGGGTATTCATAAATAACAACAAGGTTAAAAAAATATTATGTTATTTAAAAAGATTAATTTATTATTATATTCATACTTATATAATATCTTATATAGTAAATAATCGACAAGCCGCCACATGCCGCTACACGTTTTATTAAACGTTACCTATTGGTATAGATTTTGTAAAGTAAACTACTGTTAAACTTGCATTTAAATTCGGTTTTCATTTAAAGTTAAAAATTTCCCATATAAAACATCTCCATTGCCGCCATTTTTTTTACGGATTTGACATTTGTAAAGTTTCGTTTAAAACTCAATACGCATGAATTACTTGGTTTACCTAAACTAAGAACCTAATGTTGAAATGAAGTGTCATTTCCAAAACCTGGGCTTACAAATTTGGCTGCTTATGGGTTATTTATTTTTTATTTATAAATTATTTTTTTTTACGTGAGCTCCACACAGGAGGCCCTGAGGAAAATAATTTCCCTCAGGGCCTATGTCATCTTTGGGGATGCTGTGTGGAGGGTTTTTTTTAAGGAAAGGAAGGAGGGGAGAGTTCTGGGAAGGAAGAGGGTTTTAGGGGTGGGTAGAAATCTGGGGTTCAGTGTGTCCTGGTCATCCGCCTCCAAAACCTAGACAAACCTCACCCCATGAACCCGGGCACCCCTGCTAAATCACCAAACGTAGCGAACCACTTGGGGTGACCTATGGCAGAGGTGTTGGTTATCCAATAAAGGTTCCCGGGGCGGCGGTACCTATTCCCGCCTCCCAAATTGAATTAATAAATTATAATTATTTGTTCGCAATCATCAGCAACACTAATTATTTAATTATGTACCAGTCATCATCAGCAACTATCTATACGTATATTATCTAAAATATAACAGATTACTAACACAAATAGGTACTAGTCTGTGATACTCCAGTTGCCTTAGACGTCAAATCATACAAGTCATTTATGCTTAAAAGTTGACCACCGTTTTTTTTCATTATGAATAAGTAAAATAATTAAACATACGGAATAAAATTTCACGATTTGGTCCATTCAATGATTAGCCACGTTCCGTTTCGTAACAGGACTCCATGATATCGTAATAAATATTAAACTTGCGCACTTTACAAACACTATAAAAACCAAGATTATTTCAATACGAATAGTACTATTCGTATTGAAATAATCTTGGTTTTTACCTCAGAATTTATCTATACCTACGCCACTAGGAGGTTGCATAGGTTGCTCTACCCCACCAGGATACACGAACATTCGAAGGAACCGGTTACCGGACCGTTACGCCTCCGGTGTTATTTTATCTTAACATATTTAATATGTAAAACACAGAAAAAACAAGTGTAAATAGTATTTGATTTATGGCGAGCATTGGAATATTGCTTTCATCATTATCTGAAAACATTGTATTTAGAGATGTCTCACTAATTAACTGGACAATCAATGTCCAAATACAGATTTTTCCATCAGTCAGTGGTTACAGCAACGGCCTTTTTGGTTCATGGTAAGTTAATTTTTTTACTTCGATAAAACAAATCGTTTTATGGTTCTGGTCTTCACTAAAATGAAGCGGAAAATAAATTATTGAATACTAGTTTCGCTAACAATCGGTAGATGGTGTAGGGCGTACAGTTTTCAACAATAAATCTTTTTTTAATGAAGTGGAATCTTGGAAGTGAAAATTAATCCACTTCCCGATATCTGATCGAGCTGAAACTCGACAGATAGACTCGTCGTGACAATATATTCTATCAACTTTTTATGGCAATCATGCACATGCACGCTCACATAATATATACGCATTTCTCTGAAATTCGATTACAATATTTCGGTCTTATCCAATCGGCATTCGGCTCAGTTAGTAGCGTGTTTGACTCCAGTTCCTGGGTAGGAAGGTTCAATCTACAGTCAAACCATTTTTTTTTAAAGTTTTTTTACGGGTTGACTTTTTTAAATACTTACCATCTATTTGAGGTTCGTTTTTTTCTTCATATTATGTTTTATTGTAATAAAAAATCCCATCAATCCGAAACGTTTTTCTGATTTGACCAAAAATATTGATTGTTAGGTCGATATTAGAACACAGTGCTCCCAACAACTTGCTGGGCAATTGCCTGTTGTGAGACCAAATTAAATTATATTTCAGGACTACGGTTTCAATTTTCTTCGCACGCCAAGCCTGTGGATAAGGATTTTTCTAAAATGATTGATCGATTACAATGATTGCAAAAATGAATGATTCACACACTGAATCGCCGATATACCACACGTAACTACTATTACATACCTACAAAATTATATTCTCTGACCGTGTATGTATATAAAAATCTCGTGTCACGGTGTTTGTGGTTGCACTCCTCCGAAACTGCTCGACTGATTTTTATGAAATTTTTTATGTATATTTGGTAGGTATAAGAATAGGTCGTAAAGTATATTTCATACTGCTAGGCGAATAGGGTGTCCCTATAAATAATTTATATGACAGAACAACGTTTGCGGGTCAGCTAGTAAAAACATAATATTCTTTGTTCCATCCACTAAATTATATATGTATAAACTGGAAGAGCCCTTTGCCCTGATCAAACAAGTTTTCTTCGAAAACGGTTGATAGTTCAAATAATGCATTTTTTTTAAATATCACAAGCCACGTTGTAGGTAGGTATGTAATTCCTTTTTAGAAAAATAATTTAATATCGTGTAATTGTATAGTTTTTTTTTTAATGGGAATCCATTGAATTTGTTTAATTGTAGCAAATCTAATTATTATCCAGGGTATATTGGTAAGTAATCAATCTCGAATACTCACTCTTATTCCCGCATCCCTTCTACTAATAAGGGGTGAGTTTTTCTATTGGTTAGAGATGCCACAGATGGTCTGACCGATTTAAGGTCATGCATTGTGGTATCTCGAAAAAGTGAGTTGCCTTCCGGTCCTACCAGCGCATCTTCTAGTAAAATCTCTAGCAGGTTTGATATACGTCAGCTAACCCAGAGTGATTTTTGGTTAAAAGGTTCGGTTATTTATTTTTATGGTACCCATGAAGTTATTCAAAGTTTTGTACTGTTTTACTATTATTAAACTATGTCATACTTGAAAATTGGCTGTACCTACTCCAAATAAAAAGTACTTTGTGATTACTATAAAATAATTGTGGATTTTATTTATTTATCCCGCTTTAATATTAAAATTGTCGATGTTATTTGTATATTCGTTTGCTAATATGAAGGTGAGGAATTGGCGAGTTTGCTACATTGTTTGTGAACAGTGACAGTGAAATTGGTCCTTATATCTAGTAGGTACTCTTATATTTTTCTTTTACTTTAACAACACCAGGACACTCTCTTACCAAAATTCCCCGATTCCGTGACTTCACAAACTAGGAAATAAATATTCTGATCTAGAAGATATATTTCACCTTATAAGAATAACCAGTATAAAAATTGTTTATTCCAATTCTTTTATACATCTAGACACAAATAGTTATGGATAATTTCTGCAATTTTGTCTATATTGCATATTCTTTTTTATGTTAGACTTCTTATCATTTTTACTAATGTATTTTAATTCATACTATATGCTTTTGTTGTTACATTTTTTTCATTATATTATATTTTCATTATTGTCTTAGTTTTAAAAAGTACTGTGTTACTTAACTCACAAACAAATAATGTAAAAGCCCATTAGGGCGTGTAATAAATAAATAAATATAAACTAAACTCAGGAGTTCGCAACAGTAGAGCTATGGAATTTGCAATTTAAAAAAAGAACCATACGTCACATATCCTTTGTCAATCCTCAAGTGCATGCATATTTAAGATATTTAATAAAAAGGGCAGTTTATTTTTAATTAAAGGGAATATTCAACTTACAATTATTAATAAATCGTAAAAACTTTCGCTGAATTTTATGTCGAGGTGACCAAACAACGGATTTATACTCTAATTGGCTACGAACTAATGACTCAGATAAAATTTTCATGACAGGAAGTGAATTAAAGTTTTTAATGGTTCTAAGCCAAAATCCTAATGCTTTCACACCATTGATTGTTAGGTGATTTTTGTGATGCTCAAATTCTATTTTTTCATTAAATATAACTCCGAGGTTTCTAATTTTAGTTATTGATTTACATTTGTTAATCTTTAGAAATAAAGTGTTAGTTACACACCAATCATAAAAGTCGTATAAATTTGATTGAAGCAATCATTGATATTGACAATTTGTTTGTAAATTTTTATGTCATCATCAAAGATTATGTATTTTACATTGTTGAAGCTGGGTGTTATGTCATTAATAAAGAGTAAGAAGTGTACAGGTCCTAAATGGCTACCTTGCGGTACGCCACTACACTTTAACAAATAATTTTCTTTCACTCAGATAACTAGCGAACCAAATTAGCAAATTGTCCTGTATTTTATCCCTAAGGCATTTAGTTTGCGAAGATGTAATTGATGTCATATAATATCAAATGCCTTTGTGACTTCTGTGTACATGAATACAGCTGGGTATAATAGTAGATACTCGTAGATAGACACCTGAGTTTTTTCCTGGCCATGAGATGTTGGGTTCAGTCCCCTCAGATATATAAATAGTTTTTTAGGTTTTTTCCGATGTGAAAAAAGCTAACAATATTGCATTTCGGTCGGTGTCGTGATTGCCATTTTTCACGACAGAAAATGACTCGGGTAATAATTAATGTCGGGTTTGAATGTTCGGTGTTTAGTTGTTAAATAATAGATACTTCTTGTTAAATTTATTTATTACTAGCGAGTTCCCGGCATGCGTTGTTATGCCATTTAAAGATTTTTTTCGCCCTGCTTATCCTTTCCCATTCGTCCCATTCCCCTGCCGCCTCCCCTTCATCTCCCGCGTCCCCTTCCCCGTCCCAGGAACCCCCCTCCCGAGTTCCCCACCCCCTCCCGCATTCCATATATTGAGTCCCGGTACATTCAGTCTTAAAAAGTTCGCGTGCCAACTATTGCGATTTACATAATGCAGAGCTCACCAGTATATATATATATATATATATATATATATATATATATATATATATATTTATGTCATACCACATTTTGTGGCTCATCTTAGAAGAAGCCACTTAAGTTGCTCATTCTTTCGCATGTAATATATACTTACGTAGATGAAGTACCAACATGCTGTCTTTTAAATTTTGTTTAAAATATGGTCAGCTATAATATGTAATCAAAAATTATGTTTATTTATTAAAAAAATATATCTTAAAATAACGTGCATTCCTTGATCTATTTTAAGAACACACTTACCGCATCAAGCTACGTTGCCAAGTTTAATGTTACCAATATAGTCACATATGTAGGTAGGTTGACAGAACAGTTTGGATGTTGCTTGTTGATTATTCACACATATTTATCATTTCTAGCGGCCGTTTTTGATTATTGGCGCGTTTTTTTTAAATTGTAGTATGATTTGCTAATTAATATTGTTATTTATTTGGTGTTTACGGTTGTTTTTTTTTTGTGTTAAGGTTTATTTTATTATTATCATAAATAAAATTAGGTATTTAAATACATATTGGTGTAGTTTCTTTTATGTGCTACATAATTATTTTATCTTAGTTTTACTAGTGTTTTCGAAAAATTATGAATAAACTTATTAGAAATATATTACATAATTTACTTTATTCATTGATTCGTACGTTTCTTTAAGTTGTCACCTCCGATCTATATGGATAAAATCGATCTAAAAGAAACTAACTAACTAACCATCACGCCGTTTCCCGCAGGGGTAGGCAGAGAGGACGGACCGCCAAACAACTCGGTCTTGGCACACACTCTTTGCCTCACTCACATTCATACATCGTATCATACATTCTCTTCTATTATTCTGACTTTTGACACGGCCCGACTCAAGTATCTGATTCACTTGATCGTGCCATGTCTTCCTCGGGCGTCCCCGACTTCTTCTACCATTCACATTTGCATCATATATTCTTTTTACACTACTTTCTTCGCTCATTCGCTCTACGTGCCCAAACCATCTGAGGGTCCCTTTCTTAATTTTGCTCATTATTAAATTATTATTATTATACTTAGTTGCTATCATATTTTACAATTTACAAATAGAGACGGACCGCCAAATAATATTAATTGGTTAAATTGTATTTTTTCTCGCATTAGCACCACACCTGATAAAAAATCCCTCAGTGTCTTTGTCATCTTTGGGGATGCTGTGTGGAGGGTTTTTTTTAGGGAAAGGAAGAAGAGGAAGTTCTGTAATGAAATAATTTGGTATCTTAACCGTAAATCCAGAACTAAATTTTGTATGAAATAGGCCGCGAAGAAGTTTCTCTTTTCAAGAGCAATTATAATACTCTTAGAAGAAGTCGGGGACGCCCGAGGAAGACATGGCACGATCAAGTGAATCAGATACTTGAGTCGGGTCATGTCAAAAGTCAGAATAATAGAAGAGAATGTTTGAGACGATGTATGAATGTGAGTGAGGCAAAGAGTGTGTGCCAAGACCGAGTTGTTTGGCGGTCCGTCCTCTCTGCCTACCCCTGCGGGGAAACGGCGTGATGGTCGTCTCATACATACTCTTCTATTATTCTGACTTTTGACATGGCCCGTCTCAAGTATCTGATTCACTTGATCGTGCCATGTCTTCCTCGGGCGTCCCCGACTTCTTCTACCATTCACATTTGCATCATATATTCTTTTTACACTACTTTCTTCGCTCATTCGCTCTACGTGCCCAAACCATCTGAGGGTCCCTTTCTTAATTTTGCTCATTATTAAATTATTATTATACTTAGTTGCTATCATATTTTACAATTTACAAATAGAGACGGACCGCCAAACAACTCGATCTTGGCACACACTCCTTGCCTCGTTCACATGCATACTTCGTCTCATACATGCTCTTTTATTATTCTGACTCTTGAAATGGCTCGACTCAAGTATCTGATTCACTTGGTCGTGCCATGTCTTCCTCGGGCGTCCCCGACTTCTTCTAGCATTCACATTTGCGTCATCATATATTCTCCTTACACTATTTTTCTCGTTCATTTGCTTTACATGCCCAACCAATCTAAGCGTCTCTTTCTTAATCTTACTCGTTACGCTTACATCAGGCTTACATTATGTGCGGATCATTATTATTCATTTCGGTCTACTTTCATCATTTCTCTACCAGTTCCGAGCCTCACAGCGAAGCATTAGGGTAGGTACCAGCACTCCATTATGGACGGCTAGCTTCGCTTCTTTCGATAGTTTTTTAGACCGGGGTAATATAATTACACTAAGAACAGTTTTACTCTGTATCTCAGTTGTCTTTTACACCATATACTCAATAATTTTGGTAATCATAGAAAAACTATTTGCTTATCGATCTGTTTTTAAAACTGTATATTGCATTGCTAGTTTTTTTAATATAAAATAATTTCTATCAAATTCCGGCAAAGTATCTGTAGCCCTCCCCCTCTCCGCCACGCATCGCATAGCGTTACCCCGTGCCAACAAACTGAAGATTCCACGGACTGGTAGCGGATCGGTAATAGTTGCATTTTAATAAAAAGGGAAGTGTCATAATAATTGAATCACGCTAGCTTCCTTAATATCGCTTTTACTTTTTTACTTTACTTAAGTTGAAAATGGGCGTTGGCGTAACTTGACAATTCAAGCAATAATAAGCAATTTCTAAGTTATTAATGGAAAGGACTACATCCCGTTCGCTTACACTTTGCATTTCATATGATCTTTTTACAATGCTTAAATATTTGCGTGCCGGTACTAGATGATTCCGTCTGGGACATTTCCGGTAAAATATTGAATTTACCATTTTTAGAAACATCACTCCAATTATACCCGTCTCTGTTTGTCGTGTGAAATAAAAATATATCAGAAAGAGACAATCATTATTGTTTAATTGGTTGAAGGAATTTGTAAAAATGAACTCCAACATTGTACAGGTGGTTTAAGTCTACATTGTATAAATAGTCTTAAATTGGGTTTTCGGTTTTAATTGCTAACTTGTTTAGATTAGGTGGTAATATTCATCTGGGAGGCGGATATGTGTACCGCCGCCCCGAGAACCATTATTGGATAACCAACACCTTTGCCATAGAGGCAGGGCTGGGCAAAATACATGCATTACTGTAATTAAAATACAAATTACAAAATACTTTTTCGCATGTATTTAAAATACGAAATACAAAATACTTTCAAGTCGTGTATTTGAAATACAAAATACAGTATTTTAACCATTTTTAAATTTCAAATACAAAATACAAAATACAAATTACAAAATACATTTGGTTTAGGTAGAACCTTTGGTTGCAATAAATTGTCGTAAGTGCCCATATCTAAGAGTGCGTTTCCATTGAAGCAAAGCAGAGCATAGTGAAACAGAGACGTGCTAAAATTGACTAATCATATTGCTAAGGACACACATCTCGTCTCCGCTCCACTTGTAAAGATTTGTGGTATAGGACTTAGGTGTTAGATTATAATAATTATTATTATAATAACACTAGCTGGTTCCCGGTATGCGTTGCACTGCAATATTCAAAGAAATAAATTGTTTCTCCCTGCATGTCCTTTCCCGTGCGTCCCCGTTCCCCTACCGCTTCCCTTTACCCTCTTGCATTCCCCGTACACCTTCCCTGCCTACCCTCTCCCCTCTTCCGCTCCCCCATCCCGCCAACCCCTCCCGCGTTCCATATATTTAGTCCCAGAACATTTTTCTATATTATAAAAACAATCAATAAAATCTGGTACCTAACATAGGTACCTATTTAAAATATCTATAATTTTAAAAATCCAATGAAAATTCTTTGGTTACAAAAAAACAGCTGCCTGCTAAATTTATTTTCATCTAACGCGCGAACTGTCAAACGTGCGTAGTTAAAATAGTCGTTAAGTTTTCTGAAATTATCCCATTTTCTGCGTAATTTTCTTAATTTTTCTTTCCGTAAGAACCTTCTAAAAGTATAAGAAAACTTTAAAAAAATGAATGAAATAGGTAAAGTCATTTTGAAGTTATGGCGTGACCAAGGGAAACAAGGATTCATTTTTATATATAAATGGATGACATTTGTGTAGCGAAGTTTTGTGTTATTTCACTTCAAGTGCGCTCTACAGTAGTTAACTTAAAAACATTCTAGTATTCAGTCCAATATTTTATTTCTAGTATTCAGTCCATTATTTAATTATTCCAATAGTGCTCGATCAAAAACTGGGCGTACTGTACAAGGCCCGCAGATACTTTAATAGTACACAACTGCTAACCCTGTACAAATCACAAGTGCGCCCCACGGTTGAATTTGGCAGCCACCTCTGGTCTGGAGCTCCAAAATACCTGAAAAATACCCTCGACTCTATGCAGAAACGGGCGGTCCGTTTAATAGATTCTCCCATCTTAAAAGACGGATTGCAATCTTTAGAGCACAGGCGTCGAGTTGGAATGCTATCCTGGTTCTACCGGTATTACAATGGAAGATGCTCCGAGGAACTAGCATCATTGATCCTTTCGGCACCGGTGCATAGTCGGGAAACACATTGTACACGGTTGACATTTGTCACATGAGAACGGGTCATTTCTTCGACTCGTTCTTGTGTTCAACAGCTCGGCTGTGGAATGATTGCCGGCCTCTGTGTTTCCTCCTTCCTACAACATGGGTCTCTTCAAGACCAATGTTCATTCCTTTCTCTCCTCAAAAAGACCCTCCACACAGCATCCCAGATGACATAGGCCCTGAGGGAAATTATTTTCCTCAGGGCCTCCTGTGTGGAGTTAATGAAAAAAAAATCTAATACTATGATACAAGAGTGTACCATACAAAGCAATGACAAGTATGATACAAAATGTACAATAACAGTGCTATTATAGCACAGGACAATAATAATAACTAGCATGAAGTAAAAAAAAATATAGTACAGTACATTATAAAGCAATTATAAGGGGGCATACATTAATTAGGTGAGCAGTTTTTCTTCCAAACTAGACTCCCCCCGCCCCTTGGTGAGATAATTTGGACCACTTCGTTTATTCTTTTCAAGTACCGTGAGATTTTGCTGGCCCCCCCCCCCCTCCTTTTTTGAGCTCACATAATTAATGTATGCCCCCTAAGAGAACTACAAATAATCATTAATAAAGAGTCCTATAGCAAAGGACAATAGTAGGTACAGGATTCTAGCGTTTTTAGTCTATGTATTATCTATGTGTGGTTATTTTTAATTATCATTATTAAAATCACTAAATGTATTTGAAAATGTATTTTGAAGCCTTAAGTATTTGAAATACAAATTACAAAATACCTCAGCAGCAGGTAATTGAAATACCAATTACCAAATACATTGTATTTGTATATTATTGTATTTCAAATACGTATTTCAATTACAAGTTTTTCAAATACTGCCCAGCCCTGGCCATAGGTCACTCCAAGTGGTAAGCTATGTTTGGTGACTTAGCAGGGGTGTCCGGGTTCATGGGATGAGGTTTGTCCGGGTCTTGTTGGCGGATGCGTCTACCCACCAGCTGCATGGCAGGACGGATCGGGATAGACTGTTTTTTTTACATTAGGTCAACACAGGAGGCCCTGAGGAAAATAATTTCCCACAGGGCCTATGTCATCTTTGGGGATGCTGTGTGAAGGGTCTTTTTAGGAAAGGAAGGAGAGCAAGTTCTGAAAAGGAAAAGGGATGAAGGGTAGGTAGGAATCTGGGAGTCAGTGTGTCCAGGAATCTATCCCTCCCACTGCGGTGAAAGGCTATGTTCCGAGAGAGTACGGCTGGAGAAATCAAAGGGACTCCCTCAACACTCTCTCCCAATCCATCCTGCCATGCAGCTGGTGGGCAGAGATGCATCCGCCGCCAAGACCCGGATAATCCTCACCCCATGAACCCGGGCACCCCTGCTAAGTCACCAAACGTAGCGAACGACTTGGGGTGACCTATCGCAGAGGTGATTTTAGATTTTCACGGCCATAAGTATTTTTGTTATTAGTTTTTGGGGTATTATGCCGTGTATACCTCCTTCTTTAGCCAAAGTTTCGGACAGCGTTGCAGTGTCCATCATCAGGGCAGATGTGTAATCTCTTTCAACCCATCGCCTTGCAATGCAGTGGGAGAGATGGATTCATATATCTCTCACCCGCGACCTCCGGATTCGTAGTCGAAGTTCGCAATCTCATTTTTTTTACAGTAGCTCCACATAGGAGGCCCTGAGAAAAATAATTTCCCTCAGGGCCTATGTCATCTAAGGGGATGCTGTGTGGAGGGTCTTTTTAAGGAAGGGAAGGATAGGAAGTTCTGGGAAGGAAAAAGGTATGTGGGGTGGATAGGAATCTGGGGTCAATGTGTCTAGGAGTGACGAACCTAAAATTCCATCCCTCCAAATGCGGTGCAAGGCGATGGGTCGAGAGAGTCCGGCTGGAAAGGACAAAAGGCCTCCCTCAACCAAACTCTCTTATCCGGCCCGCCACGCAGCAGGGCAGACCTATCCGCCGCCACGTCCTGGACAAACCTGATACCATGAACCCGGGCACCCCTGCTTAGTCACCAAACGTAGCAAACTGCTTGCAGAGGTGTTGGTTATACAGAAATGGTTCCCGGGGCGGCGGTACCCATACCCGCTTCCCAAATTGGAATACCTCGTTTACAATTAGTCCTTATTCAAGTCATCTTAGGTATGATTAGTCTATTGTATATTTATCGGCGTAGTCCAGCGGTAAGGCTCTTGACTCGCACTCCGAAGGTCGCGGGATTATAATTTGTGTTATTTGACAATTTATTTAGTAAAAATAATACATATATTTTATATTTGCAGCACTTTCCAGAGTGGAAGATACTCTCAGTATCGCCCTGGTGTAAGACCACCATTCAGAATTGAAATGTTGCGTGATATGGCTTTAGCCGTGTTTGGTGACCAGATCTGAATAGTCAGGAACTTCCCAACCTTCCTCTTCCCTATCTCCTTCCCCTATCCACTACGTTGTGCGATATTCATGTAAAAACAAAATAATCAAGATTTTTGAACCCTACCCTAAATCCAAAATCAAATCTAAAATCAAATTCAAAATCAAATTCAAAATCATGAGAACTGGTCGCTTCTTCGATTCGTTTTTGTGCTCAACAGCTCGGCTATGGAACGATTTGCCGGCCTCTGGGTTTTCCCCTTTCTACAACATGGGTCTCTTCAAGACCAATGTTGACTCCCTCTTCTCCTCAAAAAGACCCTCCACACAGCATATTAGATGACATAGGCCTTGAGGGAAATCGTTTTCTTAAGGGCCTCCTGTGTGGAGTTTTTTTTACAGTGAATACCGCACAAGAATCTCAACTGCTCCCGTCTGGAGCCAGTGACACCATGGAATCCCCAATTGGGGTATGTTGTGAGGCTGAAGGTAGTGGGGAGGGGAAGGGGGTGGGGAAGAGGAAGGTTGGGAAGTACCTGGCGATTCAGATCTGGACACCAAACACGGCCAAAGCCATTTTCAAGCAACGTTTCAATTTTGAATGGTGGTCTTACTTACACCAGGGCGATATTGATAGTATCTTCCACTCTGGAACGTGCCGCAAATATACTATTTATTATTTTAAATGAATTAATTGTGAAATAACACAAATTAATCAAATAAAATTTGAGACCTGCGGTTTGCGAGTCAAGGGTCTCACTCCTGGACTATGTAGGCCGTATATTGTAATTTATTTTTAAATTATTGTTTATTTTTGTTCATAACTTTTTTTTATAAAATACACCAAAACAACAATAAAACATATTTTAATTACTTCAATACAACTAGAGACAATGCTTTTGAAAAATTGTCACGCGTAAAGTAATTACCTAGGTACAGAACATTTTTTAAAATGAAAAACTTGTTAGATTTCTTAAATATGATAATATAATCCATTATAAAAATTACGTTCTACTAAAAAAACATTTTAAAAAAATAATATAACTGTATGAAAAAACATATTACATGAGTACCTAATATATTTCTGAAATTTTTAGAAAACCCTGTATAGATATCATTACATTACAACTGACTATGCTTTCAGAACGCAAAAGACAAATACAGAATGACGTAGCAAATATTTTATTTATTAAAGAAAAAACTACATAAATGTGTATTAAAATACGTAATAATATCAACCTTGTAATAAACACAAAAACAATTAACACAAAATTAATAACGATATTATAAAAGCAATTCGTAAATCAATCTTCAATTTTAAAAAAGCGCGCGAATAGCCGCTAAATATTACTCGTATAATATAATGTCTGTTCTTCTAAAACAACTAACAGTCCACAGCGAGCGCTTGACAGTAGCTACCTATGTAGATAGAATACAACATAACATACCGGCAAACATATAACATATCGCAAAAGATTCAATCTGACATAGCAATGTCATGCGATAATAGATTTTGAGGAATTTAACCATTGAGTTCAATATCGCAAAGCATTGATAAACGACTTGGAGTTTGAATGATATTGTATGACGAGAACATCCGGCAACGTCGCATGCCGTGATGTTATAGATGCGATAAAAAGTGTACCCAATTGATGTTCTAAGTATGGATGAATATTTACTGATAAAAAACGCATTCCGGAGCATTAACGGTCCACGTAAAAATGTCATTTATTCACTCAAAAATTTTTTTTACACCGTTCGACTCGTCTCATCGAGTTTGATATGATGGACTTAAAAAAAAAAAAACGATGAGCCACTAAGTGCCCAAATGAGCCAGTAAGTCGAAATGATCAAGAAGTTCCGGTAATTAAAGGACGCTTTGAGCCACTAAATGCCGTAACATAAACCTATATATATATATATATATATATATATATATATATATAAACCTTCACGGGCGTGCTTACAAAAACTGACTAAAGTTTAATCGCAATCGAATAAACGGATTAGCAACGCATAATTTAATGACGCCAGAGCTCAATATTAGATATAAAAACCAAATCCCCAAAGTTTCATCGCAATCGGATGAATGGTTATTTCACGCATAATTTCATGACACCAAAGCTCACTATTGTTTAAAGAAACCATCGCAGGCATGCGCACATCAAATCCCCAAAGTTTCATCGCAATCGGGTGAATGGTTTGCAACGCATAATTTCATGACACCAAAGCTCACTATTGTACATAGAAACCTTTGCAGGCATGCGCACATCAAATCCCCAAAGTTTCATCGTATG
Organism: Limnephilus marmoratus; assembly: GCA_917880885.1. NCBI lineage: Eukaryota > Metazoa > Arthropoda > Insecta > Trichoptera > Limnephilidae > Limnephilus > Limnephilus marmoratus. The sequence continues at coordinate 50,643,340 of OU862917.1, read as the reverse complement.
AATGGTTTAATAAACCATTGCAGGCATGTGCACATCAAATCCCCAAAGTTTCAATCGGATGAATGGTTTAGCAATATACTCACATACATATATACTCGTACATAGACAGAAGCAAGCATATTTTGATTTTTATACATATTATAATAGATTTATTTTTTACAATTTTTAGAAAAGAATGCGACCTTACCCACATCACATTGATATGAATATTAATACCAGTTCACATTGTACACGGTTATGCGTATGAATTATAATTAAGTCTGATGATAAAATATTACTAGAGGGAAACTATACCTAATGTAGAAGAAAACGCAAACATTAAACTTTGTTAGGTTGAAAAATTGCAATTCTTCCTTCCCATGTCCACAATCCTTATCTAAATGCTTCTTTTCAAGTTCGTTATTTTTTAAATGGTTTTTACTGCAAGAGGGAGTATATTAAATAATTTTATTGAGAAACATGGCATATTGCGTTGTTCAAAAGTAGTTTTGGTAAATGTTCCACAAGCCGCCACACTTTTACTGGGCATTCTGGGCCGTGATTTTGGAAATTACACCACGTTTCAACTTAATTACGTCAAGAAACAACCAGGTAGGTACCGATGTTTGGATAGATGGTCAAAAATCCATAAATTGGGAGCAGCTCCCCCCCCCTGTCGCATCTTCTAGGGGGGGGGGAGCTGCTCCCCCCCCTAGAAGATGCAGGAATGTCCACAAATCGTAAAGTAATATTACGTCGGTAGCCTTTTGTTTGTGAGGATCAATTTAATTTTTATTATTACCTTTTTAGTTGATCATAATGAATGAAGCATCAAGAAAACGTGCTTATCAGTTACATTGCGCTGTTATTAAATCAGCAATGAATGCAGCAAATGAATATTTTATATAGAAACCTTCCCGGCCATGCACACATCGAATCCCAAAAGTTTCGTCGCAATCGGATGAATGGTTTAGCAACGCATAGACATCTCATATCTCGTATAAATACCGACACTCGTGTATGTAAGGCAGAGACACGAATATATTTCCATCAAAACAATGTGTTGCATCATCACCTTTGAGGAAAACCATTAACCTGAACACCGAACACATAACAATGGTAGCTTACTAATGCTGGGTGTTTGTTGTTGTTGGAACAGAGAATCCTTGAACTTATGGTGCGATCTCCCACCACCCACAGAAAACCGAATTCTCTAATAAATACTCGTAGGAACATAACTAGTAGATCTGTGAACGGTAGAACTCGCGTCCAAAAACATTTTTCTCTCATTTAACAAATCAAACCAAATTTTCTTGTGAAATTATAAGATTTGTAAGTAGGTAGGTACTTAGAAACCTACCGTCTTATGTATAAACAATATATTTTTTACTTCAAATAGAAATTATACAATTTGTCCAAAAAAAGGCACTACATATCAAGGTTCGTAGAAAATGGGTTTATCAAGGTTAGCTCATCGAGGGGGTAGGATGGTGATTGTCTAAAAATTCGTGACGTAGCTTTGAAGTCCATGCTCCACTTGGAGATTTGAATTAACTGTAGTACAAGTGGCAGTGTTTTACTTTAAGAGGGCATTACCAGAGAAACCCAGAAATATGTCATTTTCAAATCAGATTTTAGACGTATTGACTCTTTTCCACAAAAAATGGATTTCGAAAGATTGTTCTTTTATCTAGCATTCGCATGTAATAAATTTTGAGAAATTTTTTTAATTTTTAGTATAATAAGGTTATTCCATAAGTCGTTGGCAGATTTGTTACATTTTCAAAAAAGATTTTGTATTATACCACACCCATTTCAAATAATATAATCATGCAGTAAAATAAATCAATACATTATCTAGCAAATCCATGTTTTAGAATTTTAATTTTAGTTTCAATAAAATCATTAAAAAATATGTACGTACGTAAATTTTTTTTTTCTTGACGTAAATTGGTCCATTTGTGTATTTATTTGCGCACTTACAAACTAATATATTTCAGATTTTTTAAACATTCTTATTAAATTTAGACATTATTGAAAAATGATAAATACTTATAATCAAAAAATAATTACAAAAAAAACATTATTTTAATGGTTTTATCATCACGCCTTTCAGCATTTTTGGATGAAGGTGTAAATTAAAGCTAATTTGGATTGAAATAAATTCGATATTGAGTTATAATTTAAAAAAGGTGGTACGGAGAATAATTAATCTTTCTCATTGTAACCGCTCTGCACGATCGTCAGCACAACTTTCGACGAAATGTGGATTTTCGTCCGCTGGCTGGTTAAACGCTCTTAAGCTACGTCGCGCGTTCGAAATTTCGAAAGCGGCCCGACGAGTTTTTTTTCGAAAAAGGCCCGTACGTAGTAAGGCCTTGTTAAGCACATTTTCTACGAACCTTGACCACATATCTAAATGACTATTTTTTTAACCCTCTTCAGGCGGGTAGACAGTGTTGCTGCCTACACTATATAATAACGTCTGTTAAAGGACATTTGAAACTACATAATCCTATATGATACATCATTGTAAAAAATTAAAACAAGACCCGAAGTTCTTTTTAATTATTATTCCTAAAGAAAAATGATTTTGTAAAATAAGTATTTCCTGAACTCGGTAAGCTGGTGATAAAAGAATTTAATTAAAAAAAATAATTTTGGTTTTAATTCTGTATGTCTGTGACTCCGGTTAAATGAACTTTTGCATTTTCAAAATTGGAAGTGTGTGTTTGGATTATTCAGACGAGCGTAAAGTACCAGCCTGTAATATGGATAATAATTTGACCAGAACATTATTTTAATTGTCAATTTTGAAAATTGGCACTGATTTGTCGAGATTTCCTCATTAGACGAGACTTTTTTTTACCTCCAATTAGTCCAATTTGACCGCCAAAATAAACAAACCTCTAACCCCGGGAAATTATTGAACCCGTTCCCGCGCACTGCTACTCGCATGATAATAGTGGAACACGTTTCAACGAGATATTAGTACGCAACAGCACATCTACGATTATCCAGTGACTTTTCACAGGTTTGTGATACTTATATTATCAGAATGAACTGCTCTGAATATCCAAACGATCAACAATCATGAATTCTTATAAAAATATACAATACAGTCTTGCTTCTTCCAAATCCGCTTGTACCAGAATGTGCTGGGAAGGTAGGTATTCCTCCGTTGGCGAAAAAACAGTCGTAATGAGTCGTTCGCAGTCTGTTTGTCTTTCCGTCAGTCAGTCAGAGTCTTGATTCAGTCAGCTGTTGCGGAGTGCGCGGGCAACATCGTGAGACTGTCAGATCCGTCAGTGCGCAGGACGGTGGCGCGCAAAACAGTCAGTGTTGCACTAATTCGGAACGCCGGTTTCGCGCGCTTTTTATCGTGTTTTTTATTGGGCTAATCAAGCAGTGCGGGTTTTTTCTGTGTGCTACTAATTATTTTGTTTTTGCGTGCAAATTGATTTGTGTGTTTTTTGTAAGTTTTGTATTCTTGTGAGTTTTAACAGTGATCGTTTTGGATTTTGACAACAGGGGGATTTGCAACTAAAAGGTTTTTATTATATTTTGTTATCATTGTAAGATAAGATAGATATATTTGATATTGTACATAACATACTACTACTTATACTTATTATAGATATTGTATAACAACAATCAGGTTGTTTAGTGCTCCCTGGCATCAAATAATTTTGACAAAAAACAATAAGGTTGACAACTTCTGTTGTTTCTGATATCAGTAAAGTTCAGAAATTTGCTTCATGCTTTAAAAGCACAAATTTTTTAAATTATTAGGTACACTTCGTTTCAACGTAATTTTTACAAGAAATAACAGGGAAATGGAAAAACATGCACAAAGTAGGTTATTCGTTATTGGTTTCTTATTTTGGGTTATTTAAATAATTCATAAGCTGGGATAAACAAATGCATATTTCATAACCTTCAAACTTAACTCACATCATACAAAAAAACAGAGTGTGCAATTTACAAGCGGTAGAAGTGAAACCTTCAGAAAACTAAAGCAGACAATAAGTGGGGAGGCTAAGAAGCACCGCACAAAGAGAAGACCGATTACACGACTATAAAATATACATATAGGCTAAATCCTATATATGTATATTTTTAGTTTGATGTACTTTTTAGTTTCGCTATTTTTCGTTTCATCGAGTTTCAAATCACAACGGTGCTAAAGAAGTTTTCACTTCAAAAAAACATAGCCATTGAACTGTCAAAACGCGTGAAAATTTTTAACTTTGGTCGACAAAAGGATCTTTAATGCACGTTTTTCATTTCCCTCTTCATAAATAGTCCACTTTTCGTAATGAAGTTAAAAGAATGTGTTATTTAAAAGCAAATTGATTTATAAACTATACGCTGATTTTACCACTCGCAATTTTAGATGTATTTTTGGAACTGAAAGTGTGTCAATGCAAATAAACTTCGATTTCAAAGCCCCTTTGTCTAAGCTCGAAGGAAGACAATTTGTATTATATATAATATATAATTTCAAAACGCCAGAGCTCACAATTAAATATATAGAAACCATCGCGGGCATGCGCACATCAGACCACCAAAGTTAAATCGCAATAAGGGACGAACAAAGAACCATTCGTTTTTATATATTAAGAGGGCATTACCAGAGAAAACCGGAAATATGTCATTTTCAAAAAAGTTTTTAGACGTATTGACTCTTTTCCACAAAAAATTATAAATGGATTTCGAAAGATTGTTCTTTTATCTAGCATTCGTATGTAATAAATTTTGAGATTTTTTTTTAATTTTTAGTATAATAAGGTTATTCCATAGGTCGTTGGCAGATTTGTTCAATTTTCAAAAAAGTTTTTGTATTATACCACACCCATTTCAAATAATAAAATCGTGCAGTAAAATAAATCAATACATTATCTAGCAAACGTATGTTTTAGAATTTTAATTTTAGTTTCAATAAAATCATTAAAAAATATGTACGTACATGTGTTTCTTGGCGAAAATTGGTCCGTTTGTGTATTTATTTGCGCACTTACAAACTAATATATTTCAGATTTTTTTTAACATTCTTATTAAATTTAGACATTATTGAAAAATGATAAATACTTAAAAGAACATTATTTTTATTGTTTTATCATCACGCCTTTCAGCATTTTTGGATGAAGGTATAAATTAAAGCTAATTTGAATTGAAATAAATTCGATATAGAGTTATAATTTAAAAAAGCTGGTACGGAGAATAATTAATCTTTCTCATTGTAACCGCCCTGCACGATCGTAAGAACAACTTTCGACGAAATGTGGATTTTCGTCCGCTGGCTGGTTAAACGCTCTTAAGATGGTACTACATATGGCAATTTTAAAATAAATAATACGCAGAATTCATGCGTTTATAAATTTAACCTTTTTTTAATCCTAAAAATATGGGACAAACGGTCAAACACAATAATTGCATTCGATGGCTCTCTTAAGGTTAAACGTCACGTACGTTGTAATCAACGCATTCACAGATGGCGCCAATAAATTAATTTTAGGTTTTTAATACTTTTTGCACGTTACGCTTTAAAATATTAAGGTAAATTAATTTTTAAGATTTTCACGGCCAAAAGCATTTTCGTTATTTGTTTTTGGTGTGTTGCGCTACCTCCTTCTTTAGCCAACGTTTCGGACATCGTTGTAGTGTCCATCATCATCATCCGGTAGATGTGAAAAAACAAATAACGAAAAAAGTTAAATTAATTGTTTGCGCCCGTACATATTTATTATGAATATAAATAAATAGTTTTGCCCATAAACAAACCCAAACCTTTCAAGAAAGGCTGAAAAATTGAATTTTGTATCGGTGACTCAATCCAATATTGTACTTTTCAGCCTTTCTTGAAAGATTTGGATTTTGTTTATGGACAAAACTATTTATTTTCACAATAAATGTGTGCGGGCGCAAACAATTAATTTACCTTAATATTTTAAAGCGTAACGTGCAAAAAGTATTAAAAACCTAAAATAGTTTGATTGGCGCCATCTGTGAATGCGTAGATTATAACGTACGTGATGTAATTGTATTAAAATTTTAAGGTATGATTTTTTGAACCGAAGGTTTAAAATTTTCCGAGTGAAATAGGTTGATATAGGTTATATAGCGGAAAGCTCCAATGATTAGCAAAAAACTAAATTTTATTGTAGGTAGGTACGAGTATATATTATGTGATTTCATTATTTCTTATCAGCGTGGGACTTGATACAACCTTACTGCATTTTCTATTTACAAATGTGTAGATACCTACATGTTTCAATCATAGTTATTGGCTCTTATCATTATTATTATCAAACACAACTTTAATGTTTTCGATATCAAGAAGACTCCAATACCAATACAGAGTCGGCCTACTTTAGTTCAACGCGAGCGCATCGAGTCCGAGTAGAAGCAGTCACCAGAATTACCTTTTGAGTTCGTTTCACTTTCTTCTGTTCTACTTCACTGTACTGTACTTTTAGCTGATTACCGCTTTGTTTTACGTCAAGATACTTAATTGAACATTTTGAAATATTATAAAATATAATTTAAAAAAAGAAATTTTTATAAGAAAAATTCTCTTTTTATTGCTTTTAAAGGTTATTCCCATCAATATAATTTATCATTGAAGAAGAAGATAATAATAATAATCTAAACGAATATGAAAGAGAACAAGACACAGACAAACAGAAAAAGATAATGGTCGCAAACTGGGACTCGAACCCAGAACCTCTCCTCTATCCGGGACGTGCGTTTACCAATTCCGCCATTGTGCCCTACTGTCAAACCGTCATAATACCCAATCACATATTTCAAATTTTAGAATTAACAATATTATCTTCAACTAATTCATTTTCCATATTTTTTTTTTTTTTTTACAGCGAATACCGCACAAGAATCTCAACTGCTCCCGTCTGGAGCCAGTGAGACTATGGCATCCCCAATCGGGGTATGTCGTGAGGCTGAAGGTAGTAGGGAGGGGAAGGAGGTGGGGAAGAGGAAGGTTGGGAAGTACCTGGCTATTCAGATCTGGTCACTAAACACGGCTAAAGCCATTTTCAAGCAACGTTTCAATTCTAAATGGTGGTCTTACACCAGGGCGATACTGACAGTATCTTCCACTCTGGAACATGCCGCAAATATACTATATATTATTTTAAATGAATTAATTGTGAAAACACAAATTAATCAAATAAAATTTATTTGCGCATGCCGGGTTCGAACCCGCGACCTCCGGATTGTGAGTCAAGAGTCTTACCCACTGGACTACGGAGGTCGTCATAGGCATAATAATAATAATAATAATAAAACGTTTATTTGTTATAGAGAATACATCAATACAAAGAAGCTTTGACTGTCCAACTAGGAAGGTCTCCCGTTCTAGGACAGTCAAATGACAAACATTTTGATAGGCGTAAATTTAATTTAGAAATGACCAATTTGGGACACAAATCAACAAATCATCGCCAAAAAACTTTATCTTATTTACCAAAGTTCAGGCAAAATTATTTAATTATTTATAATGTATGCATAATTTAATTATTTACTAATTTAGTTATTATTAATTATTTATAATTATGCACAAGTACCTATAGCATATATCGTCATATCATAGGCAACTACCATTTTTATTGGAATCAATCATTCTAAGAATTGGTTTGTAACCTGGATAGCGTCACGGATAAATGTATCTGATTTTATTTATATGGAACTATTGACTTTTTAAAAAAGTCTGAATATTCGATTTTTATAAGAAAAACTATATTTTTAGTAGTTGCCTATGATATGGAAAATAAATTAGTTGAAGGTAATATTGTTAATTTAATAATATATATATAGTATAATAATATTGAAAACTTTGGTAATTTTTGGTGAGTTAATAGTAAATATTTAAAATCGAGTGCTGTTCACACGCGGTAGACGTGGAAACCTTCACAATAACTTACACACAATCTCAACCAACAGGAGCCTTGAAAAGTTGCGTTCGGCGCTCGAGGTCACAAACTTGGATTATTCATTAGGTCAACATCATAAACAAGTCTGCAAAAATCAGAACTACCGGAATTGACGCATACTACCCCCTACTTTCAGGCGACTAAGTTACCTACTGGAGTATACACAGAACGTGAAAATTAACTTCAAATATTTGATGAATCCGTCAAATTTTTTGAAACAACTCGTCCTTAGTTTTTGGATGCGTTCAGAAATATTCCATTTCTTTTAATTTTATCGTTAAGTGGAAATATTTTGATCTTCCTACAAAATAGGCCCGAGGCTTAAGGGGTTAATGACCTGTATTTTATAATTTAAAACACAAATAAATATAGTAGTGCAGATGCTTACCAGACATTTGCAATACCGACCGCGCAGAGGTGATTCGTGCTTCATTCAAATTCGTTAAAACAACAATACCTAGGTACTTATTTGACCTACTAAAAATGTGAATAGGCCACTTGCATCACATTTTTAAATTTTTTTTTCCGGTTTAGGCAAATATTCTAATGCCGAAAATCATTAAAAAAAAAAATGTTTTCTACACGAATGGCACAGGAGAATAACGAGACATACCAAAAATATTAAATCTCATTTTTTTTTCCTTGATACATCTTATTGATAATAAATCAGTGTAATGTTCATCGTCTATATTAATAAATCAAATGTAATATACGTGTACTTGTAAATTATAATAATAATAAGAATATTATAAAATTTGATTTTGTTAAAATCCGCACCATTATCATTATATCTCTAAAACACGAACGGACAGCGTGAAGTGTACGGGATTCTCTTCAGTCACTGTCAAAAAGTCAAACCAAATGATAAGTTCGCAGAGAACAAACAAAACTAGTGAACGTTAAATGTCAAATTGAAAAATTCGCCTGAAATAAAAGTGATGCCGTATAAAAAAATAAATCAGTGTGGAATTTTATAAAATTAATAGGAACATTTTCGGAGACCGGATATTTTCATGTAGTGATGTCACGAGCCCAAATAATGGATTTATTTATTTTAAAATAAAAAAATGTACATTTCTAAAAAATTTTACTAACATTTTCGTAATCTTAATAAAAAAATCTATCCACACGATTTTTTCCAAGTCGTTCTGAAATCAATGCGAGTGGCCTATTCCACCTGAGAAACGGATAAAAAGTTGACACCCACGAGTCTAATTCATTTATCTGATTTTGAGCATGTTTGATATCGAATTTGATATCTCTATGGTTAATCTAAAGGATATGAAATGTCAGGACTGACATTACAAAATTTACTTTACAAAATAATTATGTAAAAATCGCCGTTATCATTAAATGTCCCGAAAAGACATTAAATTTATTAAATATGATGTAATAAAACAGTTTTGATTTCGTTTTCCGGTGTTTAATGGTTGCAATCTGCAATCCGTAATCTACCAAGAAAGAATGAGTGTCCATTTACTTCTCTCAAACAAGTATCTAGTTCTCACGGACGTCATGACAAATAAATCATAATAAACTTGCTAACCACCACGCGTTTCTCGGCAGGAGTATGCAGAGAGGATCGACCGCCACGCAATTCTGTCTCAGCACAAGCTCCTTGCTTCATTTACTCACAACTTGCTTCACACAGGAAACTTTGAAAAAAAATCCTCAGGGTCTAAAAAATCCTTCAGGGTCTAAAAAATCCTTCAGGGTTTAAAACATTCTTTGGGGACGCTGCGTGGTGGGTATTTTTAGGGAACGGAAGGATAGGAAGTTCTGATAAGAAAAAATATATGATGGGAGTAGGAATCTGGAAGTCCATGTTTGCGGGAGTGACGGATGTACGAATCCATCCCTCCCACTACGGGTCGAGAGAGTCCGGCTGGTCTAGGTTAGATATCCCTCAATTAGTCTCTCCTGATCCGGCCCGCCACGCAGGAGGTGTGAAAATGCATTCGCTGCCAAGACCTAGACCTCCAGCCCATGATATATGATACACATATACATACTCTTCTGTTATTCTGACTCTTTACATTTACATGACCTGATTCGAGCATTTGATTTACTTGATCGTACCATGGGCGTCCCTGACTTCTGTCATTAACTTCCGCGTTGCGCATCATATATTATTCTTACACTCCTTTCTTTGTTCATTCACTCTGCATGCCCAAATCATCTATCGGCCATTGTTCCCAATCCCAATACTGATCAACTGTTAAGCCGAAATTTTGGCTCAACACTCCTCAAATGCACAAAACCGCTGTTCTCAACACAACTCTCCGACCAACAGGCAAATCGAGCATTACTAAAAACATCAGGGTTGGTGACGTTGGTGTAAGCCCTCCGTTGTGGACTGCTGCCTCCACCATTTACAATTTTTAAAAGCAGCAATCGGGTTCAGTACTAGTTCGAGTTTCCTGCAGAATAATACATCGTTATACTCGTATGTTAATAGCTCTAATTTATTACAGCCTTGAGACGCGTCTCGGATATACATAGGCATACGATAAGTGAAATGTGCATAGATTTCAATATGTGAGATATTACAATATAGATACGAGGGCATAACCAGACATAACTGAAAATATATCATTTTTAAATCAATTTCTAGACGTATGGACTCTTTTTAAAAAAATATATAAATTGATTCCGAAAGATTGTTATTTTATCTAGTACCTAAAGTATTCTTTAAATTTTGTAAAAAAAATATTTTTATTAAAAAGGTTTTACAGTAGGCAGATTTGTTAAATTTTCAAATAAAATGTTGTATTTTTTATTTTATTATTTTTTTTTTAAATACATAAACGGCTATACTGCCTTTTATAAATAAACATATAATAGAGTACAAAAGTAAGAAAAGTAATATCATTACATAATAGTAGTTTTAAACTTAAAAAATAACATACAATTATTTTGTGTATCACAACAAAAAATAACAAGAAATAAAAGTGAGAAATATCATCATTTCATTTCAACATGTCCATATTGCGTGTATAAAGTTACATTATGGAAAAAATAAAAAAAATAAAAACTTAAAAACTGAAACCTAAAAATAACATACAATTATTTTGTGTATCACAACAAAAAATAAGAAAAAAGAACAATGAGAAATATCATCATTTCATTTTAACATGTCCATATTGCGTATTTAAAGTTACATTATGGAAAAATAATTTTTGAGTGCATATTTATATTGCGCTAATTTTAAGAAATAAATGTCGCCGATGTTAGCATATTCATTTCCCAAAATATGTAGTCGACTGATTGGTGAGTAATAGTGTGATAATGTATGTGTGTTATTATAGTAGAACGGTAGAGTCAGTCTATTGTTAGCGCGACCAGGGCAATGAAATCGTATTAGTTCTATTAAATCAGGGGTATCCAAGACCGAGTGAATTATTTTATATAATATTAATAGATCACAGATTTTTCTGCGAACTGATAAATTGTTTGCTGATGATTTAAAATTATATAAAAAAATTAAAAATATTTCTGATTGCATAATTTTACAAAAAAATTTAAACAACTTGTTTAATTGGTGTATATGCAATAAACTGGCACTTAACATTAGTAAATGTCAAATAATAAGATTTTATAAAATAAAGAAACCGATCATTTATGAATATAATCTTGACAAAATTATATTAAACTCAGTAGAAACCATAAATGATCTAGGTATTATTTTTAACTCAAAACTTACATTTATTAGCCATATAACTAATATTATTAATAGAGCAATGAAGATTTTAGGATTTATTATTAGAATAACCAAACAATTTTGTAACATTGATACTATTCGCATTTTATACATAACGCTAGTGAGAAGCATTTTAGAATATAACTCTACGATTTGGGCTCCACATTACAATATCCATATTCAAGCGATTGAAAAAGTCCAGCATAGATTCCTTAGGTATATTAATTTTAAATTAGGTATTCCAAGAGAATCCGTTGACTATAATTTGTTATTAAACTGGACTAATCTCGTAAATTATTATTATTATTATCCAACACACAATACAAATCATAATAAGTTATACGAAACACTCGCTTATAGCTAGGTTACATGAAGTTACTAATAGATATGCAGATGTCGCAAACCCATTTAACTGTACGGAAGGTAGGTACCTACAAGTGGGCTACTCTATCAATTTTTTTAACCAATATTAATTTTAGTTACAGGTAGGTACTATAGATTGTATTTATATCTCTGGTGTCGTCACTTCTTAATTTAATCAGTGTTTATGGTATATTTATACAGTTCATATTAAATAAATAAATATAATCCATATTAATAATAAATGCGAGAGTGCGTGTGTTTGTTTGTTACGCTTTCATGCCTAAACCTCTAAACCATTTTAAAAGTTATTTCACCAATAGAAAGCTACATTATCAGCGAGTAACATAGGCTATATATAATGGTAAGTTCTGGCGTTATGAAATTTGTATAAATGAAATTGTGTGTATTTCATATATTTTAGCGGCAGGGTGGAAAGGCAGGGGGAAGGTGGGGTTCGCGGAGAGGGAAAAGACGAGGGAGGGGGAAGGCGGGAAAGGTGGAAGGGAACGGGGACGCACGGTGGACGAGCAGATTTTATCTTTTTATCTTCCTGCCTGTAGAACTAACCTGCCAATGGTTCTCCCGGTAGGAAGGAGTATATTGCTCCTGAACCAAATCTCCTCCGAGATTGATATGTTTGGCGTCAGTGAGGAGAGGTTCAAAAGTGAAATTCTTTTGATTCTTGAAAGAGTCTCTCCACATTGACGAGATCTTTCACCACTGCCTGAAATTTTTTTGAAATTTTTTTTGAATTTGATTTATTTCTTGATGTTTCTTTTTTATGTATAAATATTTGTAATTTTTTTTTTGTATACTATTTATATGTATAACGTAATTTCTTATATGTATTAAAACTAAATTTGTAATGTGTAAGAAATTAATAAAAACATATTTTATTATTATTGGGTGATTCCAGTATCGCGGGTGCAACATTTAGACGCATATAAAGCTTCCTAATAATAAAACAAAAAACATTTTTAATGAAATTATTATTGGAAGAGCTACATTTTAACACGTTTACTTTTTATTGGTTTATAAGAATTTAATTGAAATATTAAAATAGTCAGGAGGGAGGTTCAAAGTGCGATCGCGGGTGCAACCAATTTGGCCCACCCTTTCCAGATCATAAGACAAAAACACAAAAGTCTGTTAATTGTGATACATCTATTATGTTATGCCTTGATATTTCGTAAGGCGTTAAACTAATCTACTAAAAAATAAACAAATATATAGAAAACAAAAACAACCAATGAATTATTAGCTTTTTAAACAATCGCGGGTGCAACATCAAATTATCGCGGGTGCAACTCGTCTAGTTTAAGTGTATATAAACTTCAATAAACCCTGATAGAGGACCGAAATAACAAATCCAACAATGCGTATTACTAATCAGTACACTTCTTTGTCATTTATGTGAATTATTTCTTTTCGGTTACGTCCAAATTTGCCGAAAATTCTATGAACATATTACATCCATCAATCCTTTTCAAAAACAAAAATTTGTTTTTTTCTTATTTTCTAGAATTTCTTTTTATATTTTGTAATTTGTAAGAGATTCCAGATTGTTATCATCCCAATCACTTTCTGTTTCAGTTGTGGTTTTCGGAGATTTCAAAACCAATGTGAATTGGAGACGAGACACTGAGGTTCGCGCCACGGAAATGGTATCGCCGTCTTCAGATTGAAAGAAATGTTTTGATTGAATGCCTGATTTATTTTTCAGCCCTTCCTATTTATCATCCAACGTGACCATCTTTTTTTTAACTGCTTTTTTTTTTTAATAAAAAGAAGATTTTTCAGAGAGACTGCCTGCCAAATCATAGAATTTCTATAAAAAAAGCTGAAAATAATATAAACACACCTATTAAATATAAATCACTAGTAATACACAGCATATATTATTATTGAAGGCATAAAAAACAATAAAATATATGATAAATCACACAATAAGGGTAGTTGTCAAAGAGTTGCACCCGCGATTCTAACAACACAATCGCGGGTGCAACCGATTTGAGTCAACGTTTATTTCAATTCAGCTAACATTATACTCATAAAAAAGTTTGCCTTTAATTTCTTCTTACTTTTACAAAGTTTCAAAACTTTGGCACTTTATTTCTGTGAAAAACACAAACTTTTATATCTTTTGTATCGCGGGTGCAACAAGCAAAGAGTGACTTCTTGTAGTCAACGATGCTTAAAAAATAACAACAAGTACTTACATCTTTCGGCACATAAGAATAAATTAATATTGTCACTACACGTTTAGCAGTAAAATATAACTTCAAACCATCGGTAACAGCTGTTTCGCGCCAGTGTTGCACGGTGTGATTTTACAGTTTATATACCGATTCTTCGAATGATAATGTTTCCAAGCGCGCCAAAAATTTCAACATGAAGTAAAATCAATTATTTTTTTATTATTATTAAATATTGACCTTCTTCTTTGAACTGATATCAAAAAAGTAACAAATACTGCGATTTAAAAATTACTGTCGAGAATCGTCTATAGCGGAATCGCCCTATTATTATTATTTCTTTGAATGGCATTGCAGATTTCTTTGAGTGGTATTGCAACGCATGCCGCGTACCAGCAAGTCAATAATAAATCATATAAACAACACACAATCAAATCATATAAATTGTAAAATAAACCAATACATTATCTAGGAAAGCTACCTCTCAGAATTTTAATTTTAGTTCATGTAAAATCTATAAGAAATATCCGCGCACGTGTTTTGTGACGAAAATACTTCAGTTTGCTAACTTGAATGTTTGTAGGTTATTCAAGCTAATTCGAATGAAATAAAATCGATATTGAGTTATTAGTTAAAAATGCTGGCACATAGAATAAGAAATCTTTTTCAACTGAACAGTCTTGTACAGTTGCAAGAGTACGATCGCAAGACCATCTTCCGACGACGAAATTTGAATTATCGGCCGCGGGCCGTAAAATGTTCACAGATTTAAATGTGTGATATCACATTATTGACAAGTTCGGTGTAAATTGTGAATGTGTGATTTAATTTTAGATCTGATTAGATAGCTGAATAATTATTATCAATCGCATAAAATGTTTGCAAATAAATAAAACCCTTCTATCATTCCTTTACAAACTAGTTTCCATGTTTATTTTCTATGGACTCGTTTCACATTTGTTTGTTATCTAATTAGTAATCAAATCACCTTTGTTCTTATTCATAACTATTATATCTATTCAGACTAATTGGGTTTGTTGATCGAAATTACAAATTGCTAATAATTGTAATCGGCTATGCGCTATGCAACGGTCAATGCATTTTTTTTTATTATTATTATTTTTTTATTTCTATTCTTATTAGATTATTACATCAGTTTACATAGATATTAAGTTTAGTAATAAGATTAAAAAAATGTTAATCATCCGTAACTGTATGTATGTAAGTACCTAGTAGTATTTTGTGAACACCTCACAAGGCGAACCTGTGCTGAGGTGTTCCCATGTTTGGGAGTAAATGCTATGCTGTCAACATAAGTAGAAACACATTATCCTCCTTGATATTGTCAAGAAGGACACAGTGGGTCGACCCATGGCGGCAGTATCGAATACATAAATTAAAGATTAGTTGCAGTTAGGATCTACATATACAGTTATTCATAGCATCTAGTTTATGTTTAGGATAAATAGTAGTTGTTTTTTGTTTGTTTTTGTTTTTGAATTTTTTATTTAGATGTATGTAAATATTTTCATACATCTAGTAGGAAAATATAAAAAATACAATTTACGAAGTAGGTACAGGAATATTCACAACTACATTTAAAAAAAAGAATACTAAATAAAAAAGATAACTATACAAAATACATTATAAAAGAACAAGACCTGAGAATAACATTGGTGAGTAATCAAAAAATATTTTTTACATATAATGCACACATCCTACGAAAATTGCTGAGACTTGAGGCTTCCTTTACGGCATTTGGCAGACTGTTATAGAGTTTTTGCCCTTTATAAAATGCGCTATTTTGTGTGCACGAAAGTTTAGTTTTGGGAAGCCTAAAGTCTCCGCGTCTTCTCGTAGGATAATTGTGAACATTTTCTTGAAACATAATAGTACTCTTCAGATAATTTGGGAGCATATTATTTTTAAGTTTATAAATCATTGTTAATGTATTATATATTATATGGTGTTTGGTTGTCATCATATTTAAATTTTGTAACATAATTTTAACTCTTGTAAAAATGTTGCATTTTAAAATCATCCTCATCCCCCTATTTTGTATAACCTGTAGTTTATTATTTTGGGCTTCGTTACATAGGAATAATACACTAGAACAATAATTTAAATGCGGAGTTACAATAGAATTGTAGACAAGGCGCGTTGTCTTGAGATCCAAGTTATTTCTGATCCTTTTTAGGAATTCAACTTTTTTAGCAATTTTTTTTGTTATGTATTCTAAGTGTTCGTCGAATTTTAATTTATCATCCAATATCACACCCAGATATTTAATATTGCTAACCCTTTCTATGCTTTCGTTATCAATTTTTAGTGTTGCCTGCTCGTTTCCACCTAAGTTATCCACAATTAAAAACTTAGTTTTCGTAACATTCAATTTGAGTTTGTTTTGGTTTAGCCACAGCGTTACATTATTTAAATCAATTTGCATTTTTTCAATGGCGTCCTGTAAATTTTTACTGGCTATGTATAACAATGTATCATCAGCAAATAGTTTAATTGCACAATGTTTTAACACTTTGATAATATCATTCATGTATATAATGAACAGCAATGGACCTAAGACAGAACCCTGCGGAACGCCTTTGTTAGTACTATGTGGTTCAGATGTTATACCCCCATATTTTGTTACTTGTGTTCTTTCTGATAGGTAATCAACAAACCACTTATTTTCTTTACCATTAATTCCAATATTACTTAATTTTTTTATTAATCTATCTCTGTCGATTGTTTCAAATGCCCGCTTAAAGTCTAGAAATACTGCAATAATTTTACTTTTTTTATCTCTAAAATTTTTCCACTCATCTATTACATAGTTAATAGCAGTTTCACAAGAACATTTATTTCTAAAACCAGATTGTTGTCGAACTAATATCTGCTTGGCCTCAATATATTCAGTTAATTGCTCCTTTACTATGTATTCCAGTATTTGTTCATATTTGGGTAAACAATTGATCGGCCTAAAGTCGTCAAATTTTTTTGGGTTATCAATTTTTGGGATGGAAGTTATTACAGATGTCTTCCAAGTTTTGGGGAATACTCCACTATTCAAAGATTCATTGATAATTTGAACCATCGATTCGCCAATAATATTTATAGAGTCTTTGATTATATTTATTGTAATACCATCTGGTGATTCCTTCGACTTCATATTACTCAGCACCCTCTTCAAGTACGGTAAATCTATATTTTTAAACTTAAATTCTTCATCGGTGCATATAGGTTCGTCTAGTTGGTTCTCTGGATCTTGCGGAATACTTTGAATTATAAGATCTATGCTCGAAATAAAATGCTTGTTAAATTTAGTGGCTATCTTCTCTACTTCTTCTTCAGTTCCATCTGGGAAATCAAGTGACTTTACTATTTCTTTTTGTTTGCCCTTTATGATTCTTTAAGTGTTATCCAAAGTTTTCTTGGTTCATTCTGTTGTGTTTCTAATTTTTGCTTATAATAATCGCATTTTTGTTGTTTAATTTGTTTGGAATAAATATTACGAAATTTTTTATATGCATTAGTTGTAGGTAATAGTATAAATAGGTAGGAATTTTTTTCTATGGACCACTCGCCACTTGTATAATAATACTGTGGTATTATTTTTTGTCTCAAAACAAAGTTTTTATAATAATTTATTTTTAATATTTGTGTTTGGTTATGTTTGGTTAGGTGTTATAATGTTTTGAATAAATTGAATACCTTGTTGTTTGATCCAGTCTTTGATGTGTTTTTTGTGAAGAATTGTAAATATATTTGTAGTTAGTAGTTGCTTCAGTGAGGTGGGCATGTAGTTATATAGTTTGGTTGCGTAGTACTTAAAGTTTCTTTGCCCGTGTGAAGAATGAGTTATCGGTATGTTTAGTATTTTTTTTGTAGAGGCTCTGGTTTTAATTGCTAACTGAGGTTGCATCGGAATTTGCGTTTGCAGTTTGCAGGTTTGAAATGTTACATTAGACAGGTGAAATGTAACATTTCAAATTGTCACCTTACTAAGGGCCCAATTGTTTTGCAGAAAAGCACGTGTGACAAAGTGATCAAATGGTCATTCAGCACCAATTTGATTTTTTTTAAATAATTGATATTATTTTTGTTAAAAGCCCTTTCTATGTGCGTTTTAGCTGTAGGTATATAAAAATTGAAAAAAGCAGACAAACTTAACAACATGATAGTTGTTCTCTTCTGCTGATCTCAATTTGTTCAAACGTTGAAACGATATGGAATCGACATTTAACGGGAACCTTTCAGCTGCCAAAAAAACAAAATGGCTCTTTCCCTAAAAATACCCTCCACATAGTATCCCCAAAGATGACATTTTTTTCCTCAAAGCAAGGAGTGTGTGCTGAGACAGAATTGTGTGACGGTCTATCCTCCCTGCATAACCCTGCTGAGAAACCGTGTGGTAGTTAGTTAGTTTGTGCTCTCTCTTTGATAACAATGTTAAAATAATTTTTGTTATTTTTTAATACATCTATTTGATATTTTTGAATGTAGCTATTACTTTGTGGTTATCCATTATAGAAAAATGAAACAATTCAACTTTGTATAAACCACTTATATAATGCGCAAATCCGACCGGTTTCGGAACAAACGAAAACTAACATTTAACTGCATTTAACTAGCAACGGCTCCACCCCTACCATAATAAAACATTGTTCGAAACTGTCAAATTAGTATAAGCTTTCCCTGAAGAAGGAACGTTTGTTCCGAAACCGGTCGGATTTGCGCATTATGTAAGTGGTTTATACAAAGTTGAATTGTTTCATTTTTGTACATCTATTTGAATTTCGATTTTGTTTTCGTGAATGTATGAATGAGAGAAAATATGAAAGTTGAAATTAACCTACTTCCCGACATCCGATCGAGCTGAAACTCGGCATAAAAACTCGTTGTCAATGATAATCAATTCGATCAACTTTTTGTGGCACTCGCGCACACACACGTGCATACACAAGATGTTCTCTGAAATTGGCCACCAGCTGGTCCTAGATGGTCCGAAAATTGAAGATAGAATTGTCTTCAAGTTCGTATTAGTCCAACAGACCATTAGAAAATTTTCCAGGAGTAGAAGGTTTTCTTTCATTATTTGAATGAAACATTATGATAGGTGTTTAAGGTAAAGCTATTTACGTAAAGGTGAAGTTCTCATGTTCTCATTAGTTTAAATAATTCTTAGTTAAGTGATTAACTATAATTTTTTATACTTTATTTTTAATTTTAAAGTGGACAAATAATAGAACTGCGGCGACGAGATATGTTATAGTAAATAAAATTTATTTTTATTACTGTTAATTTTTTTGTCAGAAGATATTGTTAAGGCGATTCCAGACTCACGGCGAGAACAAGCACTTATTCACACTCTCATTTTTCTCACTCGAGTTAACCACCCTAAACGACCCCCACCTACAAGAAGACATCGCAGTACGCCCATTGCAACCGGCACTTCATCTTGCCTAAAAATAAACTAATAAACCCTACATGTTTATTGATAACAGCTGCATCCAGCCGAGGACCATTACCGGGATGATATACTCTAATCACTATCCCTTAATCGACATACCAACTCGAAGAAGACAATTAATAGACAAACCAACGAACATTTGGATGTACTTAAAACAACACGCAGCCCTCACGCCGAACAGTCCCAAAATAAAAGACTGGATTACGAAACCCCACGTATCCACGTGCATCGGGACAACAACCCCATTATCAGGATGACATATTGACCCCTTGACATGCAGCACCGAAAATAGGAAGACGACGCCCCCTCCACCACACCAGCCGGGACTATATAAACCCCGACTCTTACTTCTATTAGTTAATCTATTTTGTGCATTGAATCCAAGCACTTGCTTGTCGTATTGCTCACATAATAGTTCCCTTTGAAATTGTACTTATTTTAAGTTGTATTGTGTAATTAAACAATAAAGGATAATTTATCCACAAGTATATTTTTTTAACACCACACGGACATCAAAAGTTAACTGGCGCCCAGCACGTGGGTCAATTCGAGGAAGTCTGAAAATTGGCCAAAACTAGGACTCCCTAGATATTTTAATATCTCAACGCGAAAGGACCACACACCAAAAAATTTGTTAACTTGGCAATGAAGATCGTCGCATCAATACTTCTGTGAGTACATTTTTCAATTGATCGTCTATCCCATACGTACGATAGATCCCTTCCCTACCTTATCCAAAAGGTTAGAGAGAAAACTATTTTTTTTTTTAAAGTCATTTCGTATATTTCTATTTTTTTTACCTTTTTGAAAAATGGCACAGCCAAATGAGAGACCCGCTCCCCAATACGCAGAGTCGATATTGGAGTATAGTGGCTCTCCCCAAGACATCAACTTATTCATAAAATCAGCCAGGGGGTTCATTACTAGAAACGGCAATACACCTAGTAATGTTGAGAAAATAATCTCAAGATTACGTGGCAAAGCACTTCACGTAATTCTCATGTGCGATCATGATAATAACATTGAAACTATATTAGAGACGCTAAAAATGAATGTGGGGACAATAAGTCTGTTACGTTATTACAGACGGAGTTAATCAACTTCAACCGCGGTCAAAGGGATTTCTCCTCAACGATTCATGAAATCAATCAGATTCTATTTTCAATTAAAATCAAAATTTCTGATCAATATGGAGGACCTAGTGCCCACATATTGATGGAACCATACAAAAATACGGCCAGAAATACGTTATTAAACCTCATGCCAACGCACATTAAATGTGCAAACTTAACAAAAAATTACGATGCCCTGTGCACAGAAATAAGAATGCTGGAGGCTCACGGTGAGCTTCACCAGCGGTCTAAGCAAAATCTTGTGTTTCCACAAGCGGGACCATCTAATTTCATGCGGCCAGGACAAAACCAATTAAATAAACCCTTTACTCGTCCTAACTTTTTACCGCCGCAAACGCAAAATTCGTTCAAGCCTCATAGTAACTTTAACCAAAATAATCATAATCACCATAATTTTAATAATAAACCGTGGAATAATAATAATCAAATGCATAAGTATGGACAAAACCGCCCATGGCAAGGAAATAATAATAATAATTTTAATACGCATCATGCGCGTTCCGGTGATGTCAGTATGAGAACGGCCCCAATGCCCCGACCTCCTAAAGGCCCGGTCATCGACCTCGGCAATGGACGTACGGCACAGGAGCTATTTTATACCGACGGGAATGATCAGGAACGGCCGGATTTTTGGGAAGACCAAGAATCTCCCCGAGAAACCTAGTCCACCTGAATCATATTAACAATGGCCTACCATATGTAGTAGCGCCATTAAATATAAAAAATTCTGATTGATACGGGAAGCTCCAAATCATTCATGAATAAAAATGTATATAATAAATTGTTTCGTGACTGTAGATATATAAATGAAGAGTTCACTGTACAAACAGCACACTCTACGACCACCCACAGAGGTGTCGTCGTGACTCCATTTTGGAAACGAGTATTCGGCAATAATAATGCTGATATGCGTTTTTATATTTTTGACCTTTCCCACAAATACGATGTGTTAATGGGGATAGATATGTTGAAATTAATGAATGCAACATTAATTTTAAATAACTGTAATAATATTTTAAAAACTCCAACCAGACAAGTTCAGTTGTTCCATGTAATGGATATGAGTAAACTTGATGAGTTATTGGAGAAAAATAGAGATTCATTATAGTGAGGACGGTGAGGAGCATGATTCATTACGAGTAGAAGCCACCTCGGGTGCCCAGAGTGTCGCTGACACCGTGCATAGCAATGTGGATGACCACGAGGGTGGAATCCCAATTCGTAACGAACACCCACCCCCGCGTATGAATAGGATTTTTATTGAACTAAGCGATATTGAGAAGCATAGTTTGAGAGCTAAGGAAAAAGGTACGGACCTTGTATGGTGTATCCCTTTAGAAAATGCAGAAGCAATATTTTTAAAATTGATTAAAACATGTTTAGATAAAGATAAATATGCAGTAATTATAAATAACGATAGATTATATGAGTGTTTAAGCGAATGTTATAGAAAAAATATTGATAAGAACTCATTAAAATTAATACGTTTTACAAATGTTAAGATTGAACCCATAAAATTAGAAGAACAAAAGGAGATAATTCGTTCGACGCATGTCGAGAACCAGCGTCACATGGGTCTAGATGCCCTACTCAGTAAAATAAAACGGACGCACTATTTTAATAATATGCGGACAAAAATAAAAGATTTTTTTTAAAAAACGTGTATAATATGTCAAAATTCTAAATACGAAATGCACGAGCCGTCGAAGGACAGTGGCACGTCATTCATACCCTAGATTTAACTGAACTTATTGAACAATCGCAACAACTAGGAATTAACTATGATAAATTTATAAAAAGTAACAATGTAACTTTACCACATGTAGGATTAGAACGTTTGAAATATTTAATAGATCATAATAATCAGATAATGGACAATTTAGTTGTAAATAGATATAAAAGAGGCCTAATAAACGGACTCGGTACAATAATTAAAGGGATTACGGGAAACTTAGATGATAATGATTTAGATAAATTAGTGCAACGAATTGAAACTAACCAAAATATTAATGAAAAGAGAATCTCGTTGAGTTCAAGATCATTAGAGGATTATTACGGTAAACTAAAAAATATTTCACATAACCAAATGGTACTCTGGTCACAAATGAGCCATGATCATTATGAAGATAAGACAGACTTGTTGATTACACATTTAATTTATCAGACGGAAACTATCACCGAATTAATTACTAGAATTACAGAAGCTATCACGTTTGCCTCTCATGGAATGTACCACCCTAGCATTATAAAACCAAAGGTATTTATGGAATCTATTTCACATGTAAATCCTGAACAGCTACCTTCTAAAGATTTTGATATTATTCAACGCTTTTTGCAAGTTAAATTCATTAAAGTTAAACAAACTTTGCACTTTATTCTCTCTCTAACTTTAGTAGAACGCACCGTCTACATGTATAACGAAATAATTCCCATCATCTCCAAAACTAACAATAAATGTTTCCAACCCCACCTCCTACCGAGACGATTATTGAGAGATGGAAAGCAGATGTATAACGCACACAAGTGCCAAGTTATTACAGACAGCCTCAGCATATGCAACAAGGAACTCAACTCCATCGACGACTGCACAACTACCGTACTAGAAAACCACAGCGAACAGAACTGCAGTCTACGCCAGATTATTTGCCCAGAAGAATATACACACGTCATCGGAGATAATATGATGTACTTATTTCGCAACGAACCAACAGCGTTACGAGCACAATGCCCTCAACACCAACAGAATATAGTAATTTCCAAATCTGTACTTGTAACAAATGACAAGTGCAGTATACAAGGAAGAACATTTACTATGGGAAGAATCGTTAACCAAGAAACACTACTCATCACATATTCGAAGGAAGAATTACATGTACTAAAACTACCCATCCTACATGTAGACGAAATACAAGAACCACGCAGAGAATTCGATATCCCTATCGCTACGACGGGATTTGAAGGAACTATACACATAACACTTACCAGCTGCTTGATAATTACGGCCATCGGATATATCCTTTGGAGAAGATATAAACTCTTCACAGTGCGAAGGAGTTTCAATTTTAGGGGGGGAGAGTTAACCACCCTAAACGACCCCCACCTACAAGAAGACATCGCAGTACGCCCATTGCAACCGGCACTTCATCTTGCCTAAAAATAAACTAATAAACCCTACATGTTTATTGATAACAGCTGGATCCAGCCGAGGACCATTACCGGGATGATATACTCTAATCACTATCCCTTAATCGACATACCAACTCGAAGAAGACAATTAATAGACAAACCAACGAACATTTGGATGTACTTAAAACAACACGCAGCCCTCACGCCGAACAGTCCCAAAATAAAAGACTGGATTACGAAACCCCACGTATCCACGTGCATCGGGACAACAACCCCATTATCAGGATGACATATTGACCCCTTGACATGCAGCACCGAAAATAGGAAGACGACGCCCCCTCCACCACACCAGCCGGGACTATATAAACCCCGACTCTTACTTCTATTAGTTAATCTATTTTGTGCATTGAATCCAAGCACTTGCTTGTCGTATTGCTCACATAATAGTTCCCTTTGAAATTGTACTTATTTTAAGTTGTATTGTGTAATTAAACAATAAAGGATAATTTATCCACAAGTATATTTTTTTAACACCACACGGACATCAAAAGTTAACTCTCGTGATCTGTTTCCCATCCGGTATGGACGACATCACAGACGATATTCAAAATGCAGCAGGTTTGGCTCTGTGCGCCATGGCATATTATAATTTTGTGAACGTTGTGACGTTGAACGTTGTAGTTAGCCCTTGATTCAGAAAGGAATCCAGAGCGTCATATGCAAACCATATAGGTTTATAAATTTCATTTTCACCAGCACCCGATTTGGAGGAATCATTCACCATTTTTCTATATTTCCGTTAACTAGCAAAAAGGGAATCTTTTTTCTTTTTGAGTTCAGGTACTTTCATCTCCATTATTTCTCCAAGTCTGTTCCACGCATCGTGGTTCAAACTTTTGAAATTCGATGTTTTTCATCCCATAACACCGGTTCAGATTGAAAATATTCTATAAATTACAACTCTTGTTGATTTTTTATACAAGGAAAAAAAATTTTCAAAACAAAAACAAATATATATCGCACGTCTACTCTCAACCGCTCACTAAACAACACTGAGACAAAACGTGAGTGTAGTAGTCTTCTCGCTTCTCGCCCGAGAAAATAGAAATCCTTTGGAGCGGCCAAATTTACCGACAACGTTCCGAGAACAGCCGAGCCCGAGAAAGAGAATGCGAGAAACACCTCACATTCTCGCTTCTCGGGTGTTCTCGGGGCTTCTCGCCGAGAGTCTGGATGGGCTATTAGGTTCTTGAGATTCACGGTAGAAACACTTAGGTAATTCTGCAACATCTTAGTTCACGCGCCGGCCTTTATCAGGTCCGTGGCCGAGGTGAATAATGACAAAATAATGGCCATTTTTTCGCGCTGGTAATATTATCTCGCGTACAAATAAAACAAACGAGCCAAGTGAGGTACCTCTTCCCACCTCGCACCTCCCGCCTACTGCCGGGCTATGCAGAGAAAAACCGTGTACATACACTTGCTTCAGTTTCACTAATGACCGAGGACCTAATTCTGTTGAATGCTAATCTAAGTAAAGAAAACGGCAAAATGTTAACAATCCGACGTCCTATGTTAATATTTGCTTGAACAAGTTACCTGTATTAGAATTTATTAGAAATGAATAATTTTACATACTTCCGAATAGTCTTAAAGTTACTACAAGGACATTTTGCGAAGTCTGCTGTCATTAATTTGCAATTCATTCTTTAAAGATTTTTTACATTGTCATTTTACACCCGTTTTTCATAATGGGTTAAAAAAACACAAATTCAGCGGTGGCCTGAAGAAAAAAGTTGTTTTTTTCTATTATTAAAAATTTATTTTATTTTGTTCCGTGCCAACTCAGAATCAATTCAACTCAAAACCTCTTTGAAAAGTCACTAAAAGCTATAAAAAAATTATATACTATAAATACTATAAAAATAGCCCATAACCTAACCTAATATAACTTATTTAACCATTTTGTTTTCATATGCCCTTTCAAAGGTGTTGAGTTGATTTCATTCTCAGTTGTCCGGTTACCCTTTTGTTTATACGAAAATCTTTCAAATTGCAATGTTTTTTCACACAACAGAATGTGTAATGCAGAAAAGTTAATAAAATCTACCTACTTGAGAAGGCAATAAATTATTATGTTTAAAAAAACTGTGATAGTGTTTGATATAATCGCAGAATATTTTTGTTATTTTGGATTATACGGATAAGTTTGCATTTAATTTCAAACATAGTTTTTCGAAATTTCGAATAAACAGTTAGATCACTGTTGTTTTGATGGTCAAGTGTGCAAGTTTTTATCAGTCTCGGAATAAAACTGTGGATTTGTATTAAAGTCAAATCTACGCCGCCCGCCACAGGGCACAGACACTCAATTATATAAATAGCTTTATTTATTAATTAACTATTTATATTTACAGTACCTCATTACCCATGTAGCTGAATTGCGACCCAAGTGTCGGCTGGGGGGAGGCACAAACACCTAACGAAAATGTAAAATAACAGCGGACAATTCTGAGAAAATTTTAATTTAAAAAATAAGTAAGTCTGGAAAAACGATTGTTTTCCACGCGAGGCAATGGCGCTTGTCGCATAGTGAGTGACGGTGATGATATCTATATTATGTACAAAATGTACTTGTCTATCTAGATTCTAGATAGAAATGTGTGGCAAACAGCAAACAGCAAACAGCAAAATCCATGTCCTCAAACGTATTACGTGACTTTAACCATTAAAAGAAACAGATACCAAGATTAGACAGACCAATTCATTACTTTCGTTGTGTTGGTGAGTGTGTGTAACAAGCAGACGTGATGTATTTTTTCTATTCTTATGTCATTTTGTAAGATTTTTACGTCTGAACAGAAAATCGTGGTTTTTACATACTTGGGAGGTTGTTCACGTAACTGTGAATGTTACGTTTTCACAAAACCAGGTCAGTTAAATATTCTTTTATTTATTTAATTTACACGACCATACGATTTTTCTATTGATTAATTTTATTTCATAATTTTAGAACTTAAAAAAAATATAAGGTATATTTGCGGCGGAAGATATTGTCAGTATCGCCCTGGTGTAAGACCACTATTCAGAATTGAAACGATGCTTGAAATAGATTTAGTAGTGTTTGGTGGCTAGATTTGAATAGTCAGTTACTTCCCCATCTCTCTCTCCCCCATTTCCTTCTCCTCCCATATACCTAGAGCTTTACAACATACCACAAATGGGGATGCCGTAGTTTCACTGGCTCGAGGCGATTGGGATCTGTTGGTGCTAAATTCACAAAAAACATATATTCAAGTTATTATTAAAGATCAAATTGTTTGTGATTAATCTTTAATTTTTTTCTCTTCTCACTTTCTTTAAATATGCTGGCGTTGCTTACCTACAAATAATGGTTCCACGACAACTCAACAAATTAGCATTTCAACACCCAGTGGCGTAGCTAGCACGGGTGGCACCCGGGGCGGATAACGTGTGGTGTCACTCCCCCCCAATTTCGACTTCATAAATATTAACCTAGTAAAATGTGTAGAAGTGTAGAAAATTGGTCCATCCTGAAGGGGGGGGGGTGGCTAAAGAAATTCAGATATAGGCTATTTTCGCCTGTAAAAATACCCACGCACAAAATTATTATATTTTTTTAAGACAATTTTTTTCCACGGTCTGGTGTCACACCCCTTTGAAAAGTCGTTAAAAGTTATGAATTTTTTATTTTTTATATAGCCCATAACCTAACCTAACGTATATAACCAATTAAAAAAAAATCTCACTTTTGATGAGTTTTCAAAGGAGGTTATGAAGTTGTATATTGTTGAATTGTCCGGTCACCCAAATAATACATCAGGTTTTCTTCAAAGCTTTCAAAAAGCAGACCACTTATTTGCTCTAGCCTTTGTAGTACCTAATTAATGGGTGCGTAGGTAATTAAATGATCGATTCCACGGTTTCAATTACCGAAATTCGAAGCCTTTGCATTTGGTCAAAGAGGTCACGAGCTCGGTTCCCGACTACGCGACTGGCAAAAAACGTTTTCTTTTCCGGTCCGGGCGTTCTGTCGAGTGTGATGACAAATAATTAATTATTAATATTTATTTATTTATTAACGCCCATTTTGTGGGATTTTAATAGAAATGGTAATATAGTATAATATAAGTTATGGCTGGACCGATTTTTATGATTTTCGATTTGTTGGATTTGTCTCCGCCCCGAATAGCAGAATAGATATTAAAACATCGGAAGCAGCCCCTCTTTCTTACACACTAAATGTCAATAGTCGAAAATGAGACAAACGGTGAACGTATGTCTGCATCCCTCCAAAGGAAAAATACAATAATTCTAATAAATCTCCTTCACACGTACAAAGAATATTAAACGCAATTCCCGTAAGTAAGTGGAAAAGTAAGAAAATCACAAAAAATATAAATCCGTACACAACGCCATCTCTAAAACTGACGAAACAAAACACGGACAGTTGCGCATCGATGATTGCTTAATTGTTTAATGTTTAAATGATTAAAAAAAATGAATGTCAATTTAAACATATTTATAGCATTTAAAAATATTGTATTTCAACACAATTGCTAGAATATCCATTTTAAAACTTATAAAACGTAATAATTTATTGAAGTGAAAACTTCTTTAAAACCGTTGTGATTTGAAACTCGATGAAACGAAAAATAGCGACACTAAAAAGAAACAAGCAAGTACATCTGTAGGATTTACCCTGCGAGAGAATGATATAATATAATCTGTCTCCTATTTGTGTGGTGCTTCGTAACCTATCGGTCTCCTCTTTGTTCGGTGCTTCGTAACCTTCCCACTCATGTCCTACTTTAGTTTTCTGAAGGTTTCACTTCTATTGCGTTTGAATTGCATACTCTATTTTTAATAGTCTTTCAATAGCTTGTACATGAATGTTGGAATGTGGTTAAGAGCGTTTAACCAGCCAGCGGACGAAAATCCACATTTCGTCGAAAGTTGTTCTTCCGATCGTGCAGGGCGGTTACAATGAGAAAGATTAATTATTCTCCGTACCAGCTTTTTTAAATTATAACTCAATATCGAATTTATTTCAATCCAAATTAGCTTTAATTTATACCTTCATCCAAAAATGCTGAAAGGCGTGATGATAAAGCTATTAAAATAGTGTACTTTTTGTAGTTATTTTTTGATTATAAGTATTTATCATTTTTCAATAACGTCTAAATTTAATAAGAATGTTAAAAAAATCTGAAATATATTAGTTTGTAAGTGCGCAAATAAATACACAAATGGGCCAATTTTCGTCAAGAAACACATGTACGTACATATTTTTTAATGATTTTATTGAAACTAAAATTAAAATTCTAATACATAACTCTGCTAGATAATGTA
Source organism: Limnephilus marmoratus (assembly GCA_917880885.1). Classification (NCBI taxonomy): domain Eukaryota; kingdom Metazoa; phylum Arthropoda; class Insecta; order Trichoptera; family Limnephilidae; genus Limnephilus; species Limnephilus marmoratus. Next base: position 50,614,052 of record OU862917.1, on the reverse strand, counting down.
TTGATTTATTTTACTGCATGATTACATTATTTGAAATGGGTGTGGTATAATACAAAACCTTTTTTGAAAATTTAACAAATCTGCCAACGACCTATGGAATAACCTTATTATACTAAAAATTTAAAAAAATCTATAAATTTATTACATAACTTCACTAGGTAAAAGAACAATCTTTCGAAATCCATTTATAATTTTTTGTGGAAAAGAGTCAATACGTCTAAAAACTTTTTTGAAAATGATGTATTTCCGGCTTTCTCTGGTAATGCCCTCTTAACAGACGCAGACGGGAGAATTTTACTCAAGTTGACTTCTAAACAAAGGCTATAACAGTCTATTTATACCCATAGTCATGTACAAAAATATAACTTACAACTAATTTATTTATTTATTTATAAAATTAACGCCTTTCGGCTTTTACATAATATAACATAGTGTATAGCAACAACATGAAAAATACAGCTCTAGTAAGTTTGTAAAACAGAAAGAAATAGTTGAGAAAGTCATAATAAGTAGATATTCAGGTAATAAAACGAAAATAAATGCTACGATATTTAAATATTACAATATTGTAACAATGAAAAAATACATTTGTCTATAATACACGCAAATAACTTATCTTAAAGTGTTAAATGATTTATTATTTTTTGACGACCTTCGTAGTCCAGTGGCTAAGACTCTTGACTCACATTCCGGAGGTCGCGGGTTCGAACCCGGCATGCGCAAATAAATTTTATTTGATTAATTTGTGTTATTTCACAATTAATTCATTTAAAATAATATATAGTATATTTGCGGCATGTTCCAGAGTGGAAGATACTATTAGTATCGCCCTGGTGTAAGACCACCATTCAGAATTGAAACGTTGCTTGAAAATGGCTTTAGCCGTGGTTAGTGACCAGATCTGAATAGCCAGGTACTTCCCAACCCTCCTCTTCCCCACCTCCTTCCCTTCCCAACTACCTTCAGCCTCACAACATACCCCAATTGGGGATGCTATAGTCTCACCGGCTCCAGACGGGAGCAGTTGAGATTCTTGTGCGGTATTCACTGTAAAAAAAAAAAAAAATTATTTCATACTTATATTTTATCAGCGGCACATTACATACATCTATGTGCGAAAAAAGATTGCCTAAGTTTTCTGTGAAGTGGTATATTGAAATGGGACATGGTCGTAGTATTGCCACAATAAAACGGTAGTTACTGATCTTGTGTTTCTGGCTGGCACATTAAAATTTATAAGCGCCAAGACTTCAGGGCTGTTAATTTTATTATGCAAGATTTTAAATAAAAAATACTAGATCGAAAATAGTTCTTGTCACTCAATTTTAATAAATTAGGTAAACGCAGAAGATAGGATAAGATTAATTGTTCTTTCGGTATTTTTAATTTATAATTTAAAAAGCTAAGCTAATGATTTGATCTTGTTACATGGTCCGTTTCTTCATTATGAATTAATTGTTTAGATTAGATTTAGAAAAATAGAGAACAGCTAGACCTAACTGCTAGACTATATAATTGAACGGATGTACCTGATTCGTTCATAAAGATTTACCTTTATAGCAAACACTTCCATTTGGTAAGCAGAAATCGAAGCATGTCGAATGCTACGATTTCTAAAATAATAAATCGTTGAATTTCAAATCCTTAACGAATCGTTTTATTTGGTTTATGAAGATTTGTGTTAAAATTACCTTCGAACTCGAATATTTTATTATTATTACTGCAATCATAAACAAAATACAGTGACAAAACCAAATAGTGAAATATATAATATTTAAAAATATTTCTACGCCAATGAAGAAAACCAGGTCTTGAGCTCACAAAAATTGAAGTCACAAACGTAATCTAAATCTATAAGTATAAGGAACTAGCTGGTTCCCGACATGCGTTGCAATGCCAGATTCAAAGAAATAAATTGTTTCTCCCTGCATGTCCTTTCCCATGCGTCCCCGTTCCCCTCCCGCATCCCCTATCCTCTCGCGTTTCCCTTCCACCTTCCCCGCCCACCCTCTCCCTTCTCCCGCACTCCCGTCTCGCAAACCCCCCTCTCGCGTTCCATATAATCAGTCCCAGCACATTCAGTTTTCAAACAGCTCGCGTGCCACATGTTACAATTTTTTTATTCAAATTTTCATTTTTCGTACATTACAAATATTCATTTTTTTATATTACAAGAACAATCAATCAAATTTGGTACCTAACATATGTACCTATTTAAAATATCTCTAATAAAATAAATCAATAGACAATTCTTTTGATACAAAAAAACAGCTGCCTGCTAAATTCAATTTCATCAAACGCGCGAACTGTCAAACGTTCGAAGTTAAAAATGTTAAGTTTTCTGAAATTATTCAATTTCCTGCGCAATTTTCTTAATTTTTCTTTCCGTAAGAACCTTCTACAAAGTATTAGAAAACTTTAAAAAAAAGATGAGTGATATAGGTAAAGTTGTTCTGAAGTTATGGCGTGACCAAGAGAAACAGGGATAGCGCAATTATTCTAATATATACGTATAACATCTATTTAATGTTTAACTTGTGTATTTAAAATGCACGTAAAATAAACGTACATGTTTTATTTTACGTGCTAAAATGGATAAACCAATAAGTGTTCTAAACTTTTTTTAACACCCACATAATAATGTTATGTTTTTGACTTCAATGAAATTCGTCAAATTGACAGTTCAATTCGTAGCGTAGTTTAATCAATGCAAATAACTTAACGTTGATTAATTGATTGCTTTGATTGTACGGTATGGAATTCGTGGGATTGAGTCTAATTCCGATATATCGGGAGCTTTGTGATTGACGAACGCGAAACGCGACCGAAAATGTCTTATTGATTTGAAAATACCCATCTCCCCACCTGCTACGAAAAACGTGTATAAAAAGTGTTTTTCATTGTTTTCGATAAAAAAAGTTTCGATCGTTTGTTCTGTACCGTAACGGGTTTTGTGCCCATAAAGGCCATAAAGGCCATAAAGGACCGAGAAGTAGAGTAGTTATTATTGTGATTGTGCGTGAGTGAAAATTTCCCACACCGCGATGAAGAAAAACTTTCATATTTCGAAATAAAACTTGGGTTTTATTTTTGTAACAATATAATTTTATTGAATTTGTGAAGCAATTTTTAGTTGAAATTGCGGAAAAAGATTGTCTCGATGTTTTATTGCATTACAAAACGGTTCTCACGCCTCAATTCAACACTTACCGGCTATTAAAGACTTTATTTACAAGTGTTGCGCAAGTGAGCGCATGAAATTATGTCTGTTGTCCATTTTGTCATTCGAATCATTTGGTATTATTTTTTTCGATGACCTGAAAGTTGATCCCCCGACAGTTGGCCTCCCGAAATTATCCTATTAATATTATAAAGTCGAAAGTTTTTGTGGATGTTTGTTACTCTTTCACGCAAAAAATACTGGACGGACTTTAAAAATACTTGCATTAATAGAAAGCTACATTATTTGCGAGTAATGTAGGCTGTTTATATTGGTAAGCTCTGGCGTTATGAATAATCTCTGGCGTTATGAAATTATTTATTATACGTTTATTGTCCAGACGAAAAGCAAATCAAATCGTAGCTTGGTAATTTATAAGTAACTAGCTGGTCCCGGCACGCGTTGCTATACCATTTAATAAAGAAATTGTTTCTCCCTAAGTTGCCTTTCCCATTCGCCTTGTTCCCCTTCCGCCTCCCCTTCTTCTCCTGCTTTCTCTTCCCCTCTCGCGTTCCCACTCCGTCACCTCCATCATCCCTCTCCCCACTCCCCCCCCCTTCCCCCGTCCCGCGAACCCCCCACCCGAGTTCCCCTCCCCCCTCTAGGTCCCCCTCCCCCCTTCCGCGTTCCCCTTCCACCTTACCCGCCTTCCCTCTTCCCTTTCCCGCTCCCTAGTCCCGCCAACCTTACTCACGCATTCCATATATTCAATCCAAGTATATTTAAATTTCCATTTTTCATGTATATTAAATTTGGTACCTAACATAGGTACCTATTTAAAATATCTAAAATTCTTGATTCGATTCAAACTATTAGGGGAGTACCTACTTTAAATAAATTTATCAACTTAAAATTTTTCAAAAATAGAATCCTGATTTAATTCTATCATTGTTTTGCAAAATGTCATTCTCAAATACGCGAACTGTCAAACGTGCGATGTTTTCTGAAATTATCTAATTTTCTGTGCAATTTTCTTAATTTTTCTCTCCGTAAGAACCATCCTCGTACTTCAAGGAATATTCTAAAAAAAGAATTAGCGAAAACGGTTCAGCTGATCTTGAGATTTGCGCTTACCAACACATTTAGCGATTCATTTTTATATTATAGATTATTTGACGTGCACTGTCATTTTGTTATTTGTTTAGGTTACTATGGAGATCCCTTTGATAGTTAAAATTCAAATATTATTTATAAAATACTAATCTATAAGTACTATATTATAAATGCTAAACTGCGTGTGCTTGATTGTCACGCTTTAATAAGTGGCACGCGAGCTGTTTGAAAAATGAATAGAGATGGAAGCGGTTATGGAGAGGGGGGGGTGATTGGGGGGAGTTGGAGAGGGGGGGGGGGGAGGAGGAGTGGAGGGGGGAGTGGTGTGGGGCTAGGGAAGGTGGGGGAGGCGGAGTGGGAACCCCCCCAATACTATGCGAGTGAAGACGGGGGCAAAAGCTAGTAGATATATATTTTTAATATTTATTTGTTTATTTGATTGTTTTAAGATTACATTTGATTACAGTAATGACGTATTGCCCATCAACGCCTGTGTTGAGAAGGCAATTTACAGAATTGTTGTTATATAGGTTTTTTTTTCATAATATTATGAAAATGACAGTTTAAAATAAAATCAGTATTTTCTTTTTAATTATAAAATTCAAGTAATGAATGTAGACGATTAAGACAAAATAATTTTGAAGCAATTAAATTTCAATTTGACAAAAGGCATATTGATAAATGATAAGCCAAACGGCAAGTGAAACTTAGTCAAATATATGCAGCATGTAGTATATATGTATAGGTACTGTAATACACACAGTTGGCATAAATGTAAATATGTTATGAAATACTCCTAATGAGGTAATTAATGATTTTACTTTTAAATGCACAAAAAATTATAACATTATATTTTTTTGTATTATTTATTAATTTCGAACATAAAACTTCAAAAATATCTTCAATAATAAGTTAATATGGATATATAACGAATTTATTTATATTTTAGATTATTTGTACCTACTAATACGCTGGTATCAAAGATATTGAAATACAAGAGATGTGCTACGATCCGCCCGACCGTATTCAAACTATGCCCACTAGGTAATAATTCGTTCATTTAGTTGATTCTTTGAAGTTGTGCAGTAGTATTGGTTAACAATATCGGCGATATATCCTCTATGCGTAGTTGCGTACCCCTTCAGGGACACTTAGTTGTATTTTGTGTAAGTAGGTATACCGCATTATAACCGACGGCAAACTGTATGTATATAAGTACGCCGGGGGCCAACTGTCGGGGGATCAACTTTCATGAAATCGTTTTTTCTTGTCATTTCTCAGCAATTATTGCTTGATTTTTCTACTGGGCAAACGACACGTGATATCCGCTACCGAATATTATACAGATAATTTGTTAATTAATACGATTCTATAGGAAATATAATTACATCAACATACTCAATTTGCAACCGGAAGTCGCTAATTTAATTACATAGTTAATATTTCATATTGATTTTTACCTAAACGTGTATATTAGTAATGATTTTTTTCAGAATATGTTTAAATAGCCTTAATTCAAATCACTGATTTTGTTATTCTTCTTCTTCTTCGTCTTTCGTATGGTGAAGGATCAGAGGGGGACATCTAGGTCTGCAAGCAAGTCTAGGGCCTCAGGCGTTGCCCTGCGGACCTCATAAATCCCGCCGGGGAATGAATGGAGCGGGCATTCGTTGACCACATGTTCGGTGGTTTGCACCGCACCGCATTCACACATCGCCGACTCTTTAAGGTCCCATCTGTGCATCATCTGAGCACAACGGCTATGGCTTATCCTATTGATGGCAGTCCAGAGTTTGCGAGGCAATGAGAACCCAGGCTGTCTCTCAGTGGGGTCTTGAACGAGATGGGCGTTTTTGACGTTGGCTGATTGCCACTCAAGCTTCCACCTATCTTCTGGGATGAGAGGTGTTCGTAGGAATCTTTCTCCTTCCGTCCAGAAGGGTTTTCGAGACTTTAAGCGGCATGCCGGGTGAGAAACGACATTGTCGTGCATCGTGCAGAGGTATTTCGCTTTTTGTATTCGCCTTCTTGTATTCCCTCAGTGTTGCAATCTCTCGCCTGATATTTGGCGGGGTTATATTTGCAAGTACGGGGAGCCAAGGAAGAGGAGTCGATTTTAAGGTTCCGCTGATGGTTCGCATTGTGGCATTAAGCTGAACGTCGACCATGGAAGTGTGGGCGCTTCTGGCCTATACTGGAGCACAGTATTCAGCTGCTGAGAAAACCAGGGCAATGGATGCCGTTCTGAGCGTGTTGGCGTCGCATCCCCAGCTAGTACCAGCCAGCTTATTGACTAAGTTTAGTCTTGTCCTGGTTTTTTTTTTTTACATTAACTCCACACAAGAGGCCCTGAGGAAAATAATTTCCCTCAGGGTCTATGTCATCTGGGATGCTGTGTGGAGGGTCTTTTTGAGGAGAGGAAGGAATGAACATTGGTCTTGAAGAGACCCATGTTGTAGGAAGGAGGAAACACAGAGGCCGGCAAATCATTCCACATCCGAGCTGTTGAACACAAGAACGAGTCGAAGAAACGACCCGTTCTCATTTGACATATGTCAACTGTGTACAAATGTTGGGCACGCTTTTGGCGTGTTTCCCGACTATGCACCGGTGCCGAAGGGATCAATGATGCTAGTTCCTCGGAGCATCTTCCATTGTAATACCGGTAGAACAAGGATAGCATTCCCATCCGACGCCTGTGCTCTAAAGATTGCAATCCGTCTGTTAAGATGGGAGAATCTATCAAACGGACCGCCCATTTCTGCACAGAGTCAAGGGTATTTTTCAGGTATTTTGGAGCTCCAGACCAGAGGTGGCTGCCAAATTCAACCGTGGGGCGCACTTGCGATTTGTACAGGGTTAGCAGTTGTGTACTATTAAAGTATCTGCGGGCCCTGTACAGTACGCCCAGTTTTTGGGGCTAACTTTACTCTGGCTTCGATGGAGCCCCCATACCTGAGCTGGGCACTTAGGGTTACACCAAGCATATCAATGGAGGGCCTGTTCGGAAGATTGCTCACTGTTTCCATTTGGATGTTTACATGTTTTGTTATTAAAAAGTTATAACTTTTGAATGAATGCTGAAAGCCGATGAATAACTAATTTAATTATTGTAATAATTATTTGTGCTTTTTTAATTACTCGTGTTTAGGTACTTATTTGATTTTTTTTATTAATACAATCAACGATGTTTTTTTGATCTGTGAATCAATGAAACTATTTTTATTTAGTTGTCTGTTTCGCCTTCAAAGGGCATTATGAAACTTATACTTACTTACTTTTTAAACGAAATTTAAACCAAACAGCTAAAGTTACTGAAATGTTAGGTTGATAGGTAGCTATACTTGATAGGTATATTCAAGCATTTTAAATACTTTCTTGTTTTCAGCCCTTATCTCCCTATTTCCTCCCTCTTACAACATGGGTCTCTTCAAAACCTAGGTTCTCACCTTCCTTTCCACAAAATGATCCTCCACACAGCATCCTCAAAGATAAACTAGGTTCTGAGGGAAATTATTTTCTTGTGTGGAGTTCGAAAGTTGAAAAGAACCAAAACTCAATCATTAATTTACTTCGTTTGTCAATGAAAAATCGTATTTAACTGTACCTCTTATAAAATATTGTAAAACTTTTATTTAAAATTCGTATAAGAGAAATATATCAGGAAAATTTCACATCTGAGTCATATACTTCGAGGGGAGAAGTATCACTTGCTCCATTTAATATTGAAAGATAGAGGGTCGCCGAGGGCCTGGTAAGAGACAAATGTCTTGTCTGCGAAATATACGAGAGTGGACCGGTATTAGAAGTGTGGAGGAGCTATTCCGGGTAGCGCAAGACAGAGATACATTTTCAAGAGTGATCGCCAACGTCCTGGTCTGGGGGACCTGATACGGCACACAAAGAAGAAGATAAGAGAAATCTACACATGTGCAAATTGATACATGTATTATTTCACAGACACATTTAAATATTTACTTTTGCAAACAAAATGTTTTCCGTGAGCCATAATTTTAGAAATTATGTCAATTACCTATTTAAAAATCATTGCTTGAAAGTTTTTTTTTGTGTTCATTAGTGTACAAGCTCTTGTGAATACATCTCAGAATCAAAAGATACCTGCAAACGCTTTGATGTTGTTACACACCAAAAGTATCGTGGAACAGCGCAGCCCATTATCTTTCACCATTACGTTTGTAGAAATTCCGACTGCCATAATAAAAGCCATCGTGCCGTCTGTTTTTGCCATTGGTTTTGCATATTATTTTGGCATTTGGTTGTCACGCAACGGGCAGTACTCTAATGCGCGCCATGGGATTTTGGAAAGGCCAACGAATTCAAATACCGATTAACCTGTTGTTGTTGATTGTAAATCTCTGAATATTGCCTTTTATTGCCTCTACGATCTCATAAATATGTATTATATTCGGCCTTCAATTTAGTCTCGAAGATAGTGATTTTTTAACGCTTGAGTGCAGGTTCTAGCAATCATTGTATTGGAGTTGTGAGGACACTAGGAAGTAAATAGGTCATTGTACGCACATACGGAACGAACATAATCCGCGTGAGAACGTAATGATATATGATATTGGGGGTTCAATTTTAATGAGATCCAACTCCAAAATTTCGATGGATTTTTTTATCTATTTATTATTGTTGAAATTTAATTTATCCCTCCGAAACTATCTTAGTAACGAAGATTTACACCATTTTAAGGGTTCCACGACAGTTGATCCATCCTCATATACAATATGCTGACGGTTTAGGGAAAATATAGTAATCCTATTTACACAAAACATAACTAAGTGTCCCCGAAAGGTTGTGCACAGAGGATGTACTACCGAATAACAAAAGTGTAAAACTTGTTTTCATTCAAATGCACCAAGAAAAAATGCTTGTCCATATACTTTATATACCAGCACATATGTAAGTACAAAAAAAGAAAATCAATATTAATTTCGAAGTGTACGATATTTTTTGTCAGTCTTGCCTAACACAAATAAGCTTTAAAAATTTAAAAAAATTGTTAAAATTTAAAAATTTGTATTTACCTAACACAAATAAGACACTGCAAATAAACTCGTTTGATATTCAAACAAAATTATTGAAGTCGATTTTAGGTTTGAAATTGATAAATAGTGCACAAAAAATTATAATTTTTGGGGCCAAATGCCGTGTCACCATTTTATGAAATCTATTAGTGTTTTCTTTTGTGCTCTGAGTATTTTATGAAAAGAAAAATATTTTGGTGTCATCATATTTTTTTATTTATTTCTATACTCGTACATATATTTTACATATGACTACAGTTTACATAGATAATATTCGAATGTTTCAGTAACACAAAAGTCAATAATCAGTAACTATATTTAAAGAGGTTAGTAGTGGTGTTTTGTGAACACCTCACCAAGGAGAACCTGTGTTGAGGTGTTCGCGTGTTTTAGATAAAGTTTTATTCTGCCTTCAGAAGTAAAAACACAGTATTCTCCTCGAGACTCACTGTGATTCCATCCATAGCGGCAGTATTATGCAGGCTGTCCGGGGGTAAAGTGCATTAACTTCGGGAGGTGATTCTACGTGATATCTCTTCTCTACATATTATAAATTAAAGTCCCCCGCGTCGTCTGTCTGTTCGCGATAAACTCGAAAACTACTGAACGGATTTTCATGCGGTTTTCACCAATAGATAGAATGTTTCGTGAGGAAGGTTTAGGTATATAATTTGTCAAGGATTTGTGTAAATTGGTTGAAACATAACGATAATTGTTAGAAGTGTCGGAAAAAGTTAAGCCGCCTGGTAGCTTTCATCGAAAACGCTGCCTAATCCTTCTGGGATATAGCAAAACAATGCATGGTGGGATATTCCTCTTTTATAGATTTACAAAAAGTCCGCGAATGCATATATCTATCTTTACGGATAGCTTACTATACCCATTCTATCTTCTAAAAAAATGGTCACGTACATTGCGGTAATTGAAAAGTTATTTAGACCGATACAGTATTAATCCTTATTAACTTAAATACGTTAGTTACCCCAAGCATTTCATGCACATTATTATAATCTTTCACACCATCTCTACGTATTATAAATTAAAGTCCTCCGCGGCATCTGTCTGTCTCTTCGCGATAAACTCAAAGACGGCGGTGGTTATAAAGGTTGGATAACCATCCAGTAGATGACGTTGTGTTTTATTAGCCACAGTAACGCGTGGCCGGGTCATCTAGATATAAATAAAAAAGGTGAATAACTTTTTTCGAAATTCCAACTTTTAGTAGTAGTTTTGTGATAATTAGATAAAATTAGACCGGCGCGTATGTATGCAGACAGTTTTATTATTTTCCGCTGTAACGATACGGGTCAAACACAACCATGCAATGTTGCCATAATCGTGCCCGGCAGGCTCTCAGCAAGTAAGTACGTACCTTATATTAAGGATTTTTGGTAGGTACGTCTTTTTGTACGGGAAAAAATGTTGGAATTTCGGAAAAAGTTGTAAACCTACTCCTACATGGACAACTGTATATTAGGTTAGTAGCAGTTAAAATAAATTATAATTATTATATTAAAAATTTTCAGTTAAAATAAATCATAATTATAAACATAATGCAGTGAAGAGAATATAAAAAGATAGTAGGTACCTACACGAAGTGAACATAAGTAGTTAAGATGAAAAGAAAATAAAACAAAACAAAGAATAGATGATAATAATTAATGCTAGTATTTTATTACCGAATAATTATACAATAATAATCTGTTTTTAGGTAGATCTAATTAAATATATAATTTAAATACCAATTAATTGTGGTTACGTTTGGTTTGAGGTTAAACTTCCTCTAATCTAAATCAACTTTTTATAGTGAAATAACATCAAATTGTGATTATTCGTTTGAGATAATATTATTGATTCTCAGCGAAAAATGTGGAACAGAAAATTCAATTCCTATATGGGACTGAATCTTTTTCTGTTTCACATTTTTCGTTCGAGTCGTTAATATTGTCTTCAATATTGACGACCCAAAGTATGGTAGAGTTGTTTCACTTTAGACTATTGTAGCCCAATATCATTATTTGAAGATGAATACTGATTTTATATGACGTACCTATAAATAATTATTTTCTATGGTGATTTCCATGAATGGCTAATAAATGAATGGTTCTCTAGGTATATTTTAAGATTGGAATGTATCTTCGAGATACAGGGTGTTAAGGAGCGTACTTGACTTACTTTAACCAGTGATTCTTGATGTTATTTCGATTAAAAAATGTTAATGAAATATAGTGTATATCGGATGGTCCGATGCTCTGTGGGGAACCCGCTTGCACAGCGCGGGTGTAAACTGTGCGCCCTAAAGTTAAAGCTTAGACTTACGGATTTTCAATACTTCGTTTGTATGGAAACACTATGATATGAAACAAAAAAGTTAAAGTTAAATAGGTCTCCGGTGACATTTTAGATGACTTTTTTTCCAAAATTTTATCCTTTAAAAAATCCTTCTACTTGTCGTCACTGGTCACTCAACCGAGTAACCAACCAACCGTTCACCCCGCCCCCAACTGTACAATCACTACTGATTTTTTGTATTTTTATTTTTAAAAAAAATGTCACCATAGACCAAAATTTCTTTTACAATTTTTATGGTAGGTCGTGAATCACTGGTTAATGTAAGTCTAAGTACGTCCCTTCACACCCTTTATAAATATAATTTAGTGCGTACGTAGTAGGCTTGTTGAAAAAATATCGATATATCGATATTTTTAATTCAAAATATCGATATTTTTAGCCGATATATCGATATTAAATATCCACTATCGAAAATTGTATCAAAAACGATATTTTTGTATATTTATGTAACGAAAGTCACTAGAATCCAAAACCGTATAGGAACGAACGGAAAAAGTAACTGTATCGGGTTTGTGACATCTAGCGGTTGAAATTTTAACTATTAATAGCTTACAATACTATCTCATATGTATAGGTAAGTGCATAGAAATGTATGATATTTTCGGCCATTTTGACTAAGTCATTCCCATAGCGCCTCCCACACGCACACTTTGGAGCGACGGAGTCCCGCGTCACTTCAGGCCGCCGCACAATGGTTTTACTAATATGAGAGCGTCGAAAACAAATCGAAATTTCAAATTGCAGGGACCATTAAATTTTGTTTCTATATCTTGACATCACATACCAGCGCGTGTTTCCCCCTATTACCGAACTCAGCAAAACGTTTCGTCGCTGCGTAACACGTCAGCAAAGATTGACTTCCCGAGCAATCAGGACGTTCGTGTGACAGTACAACGTTTTTTATATAACATTTAGGGACTAATAACTTTTTACACCGCTTGCTGGCAAACTTTTTTTCAACGTGGATCCAATACCTTTAGGTGTGTATTAAAGATTTTAAGTTTATTTTTTCATTTACTAATGCGACAAATTTGGGATATTATTTCTGGAATACTTAAGATTAAGGATAAATACTGGTTTGCCTGATACAATAAAAAGGTTTAAAAATATTAGTCAGAAGATAGCTTTTTAGTTTTTTTATATTTTGGTAATTATTGTCTATACTGTTAAAAATACCATAATTTTTATTGAGATTTTTGTACATTTAAATAATACACATTGTGTATAAAAATTACCATTGATAATATTGAGCTGAATACACTATTATTTTAAAAACGCAAAATCTTTGGAAAATTTGACCGATATACCGATATTTTTTCCTCGATATATCGGTATATCGATATTTTTTCCTCGATATATCGACGTCGATATTGATATTTTAATAAATATCGATATATCGAAATATCGATATTTTTTTTCACTTTCGACAACCCTAGTACGTAGTGTGCTATTATGCATTATTTTTAATAACATTAGATGGATTCGAAAATGGATATATTCAGTCAAAATTTTCATTAAAGTAGATATGTAATTATTTGAAAATGTTGTGGGATTTTTGAAGTCGCATTAATAAATGGCCCGCCAACACTGTTCATTTCAGTATTTTTACAGACATTTTAATTTCCGCCGGGATGTCAACCGCTAACTTCTGATTACAGACGAGTAATGTCACGTCTGCTTGTTACATGCTGTCATGTCCATTCCAAGATACTGTTCACTTATGAAATGTATAACATGAGAGCATGTGGCATGTATTATATTAGATACGTTGGATTTAAGCACCCTAATATCGGATACACTTAAAGAGAAGCTTAACGTGAAACCACTATTTTAGATTTTTTTATTTTTTATTTAAATAAAACATACAACGAAGTTGCATTCCCATGAGTTATCAAAACTGATTAAGGGATCGCCAATTGGTAATTTTAAAATGTTAAACCCAACCCAACCCAATATACAGACACAATAAATGGAGAAAAAATTTACAAAACATTTCACAGAAGCAACATACAGACACAACATATGAAGAATCACTTTACAAATATTTCACAGAAACATGTCTCATAAGAGTTTATGAATAATTATTATAACCACTCATTTGATTTATGTACTGTTGGTGTCAAAAAGTTAAAATAGAGTATCCTCCATGATGGACTATAGAAATGCATAAAAAAACAAAATTAGGAAAATACAATAAAAGGTACGGGTTCAAAAATATGCAGACCTAATACAAGATGTTTACATACAAAATACACGACAAGATTTAAAAAACATATAAACTGCGCCCATCATATCTGGATGTACAAAGTTTGGGACTTGGAGATAATCAGGATAGCTATCAGAACAGAGTTTGTACCTACTTATGACTCGTTTTCCAAATAACATTTGAAAAAATAGGATTTCAATATATCGTTTCGAGATTTGTTAGAGGCATATACCTGTCTTAATTCTCCAGGCAATTTGTTATAGTTAGTGTAGGCAATAGTGAACGTCGTTGTTATAGTTAAGTTTTATATTTGTGTGGGTGTTGCACTGAATAATATTTAAGATGGTGTTTGTTATCTCAAAGCTGGGAGCAATCTTAAATGGTAATATAAGTGCGTGACGGTAAATATCTTCAACATGCGTATCCCAAGCCAAGCCAAAAATGTTACGTAGGGCTCTATTTTGGATTATTTGCACCTCCGATATCAATTTTTTGGTAGCAAAACCCTAGATACCCGAAAGGTATGCCAAGTGGGAGTGAATCTTAGCACAGTACAATGATCGCAGTATGGCTGTGGGAAGCAATCTACGTAGCCTGTACATTACACCGGTCACCGGAGCAATCTTTGATTTAACATGGTCAAAATGATTTTTTCATGTAAGCCGTTAGTCAATTAAAAGTCCTAGATACTTTGCGACATCTGTTTGTTCGAGTTTGTTTAGTCCAAGGGAAATGTTTAGGCGTTGTTCTCTCTTATTAATATTAAGTCTTATTAATAGTGAGTCTTTTTTAATATTAAGGCTAAGTTTATTAATTCTCAGCCACTCGGCTAGATGAGCCAGATCCCTTTCCATGTCCTTTTCCATTTCGTTTAAATTAGTATTATGATAGAATAATATTGTGTCATCAGCATAAAGTTGAAGTATACCTTTCACTCCCCATTTTGCAATATAATTTATATAAATTAAAAATAATAATGGCCCGAGAATCGAGCCCTGTGGTACACCACATGTTATATTTCTATGATCACTTGATTCTTTTCCAATAACAACCGAACAGCATCTACCCGTAAGATAACTAGATAAAAGTTTTAGATTGTTGCCCACGATGCCCAGATATTCAAGCTTTTTTAACAGAATCTTATGATCAACCGTATCGAACGCCTTTTGTAACGCCTTGATGTAAGTGTTTTTGAAGAGTTAGTATAAAATCAAAGGCAGCACATTTCGTGTTGGAGAATTTTCTGAACCCATATTGTTGAGGCGTGAGAATATTGTTAGTTGTGAGATATTTTGTTAGTCTATTTTTGATTACATGTTCAAATACTTTGGAGAAGACTGAGAGTATTGATATTGGACGATAATTAGATGGATTTTTTTTGCAGTCTTCTTTGTGAATTGGAACGATTTTTGCAAGCTTTAGTTGATCCGGAAATAGTCCACTCACTAATGACTGATTAATGAGAATAACAAGATGATCCGCTAATTTTTCTTTACAGAATCTGAGTAAGTTGGTTGTCATACCATCGACTCCTGGAGATACATTAGTTTTTAGTTTTGAGATAATTTTTAAAACTTCTAGTTTGTTTGTATTGGCCATGTAGAGGGACTGTAATGGCTTTGGTTCCATTTTTATTGTATTTACGTCATCTGCATAAGATGGGATACTCGCAGCAAAATTTTCACCAACCGAAGTAAAGAAGTCATTAAACACTGTACATATCTGCTTCGGGTCATTTATCTCTATATTATTGATGGTAAGAGTTTATTTGTCGAGTTCTTTGGACTGTTAGTTATGATTGCATTAATTGTCTTCCAGGTTTGTCTTGGATTAATCCTTACTACGAATCGGTTTACATTATGAATTCCAAAATTATGCTTTAAATAAATTGAAGCTTTTACTATCATTTCACCGAAATAGAATTAAAATAAATTTGTTAATTATTTTGTTAAAATATAAGCGTAAACTAAAAAAATATATACATATTTATATGCTAACCACCACGGGCAAATATTATTTTTTAATTTAAGTAACCATACTAATATTATAAACACGAAAGTTTGTATGGATGTATGTGTGTTTGTTACTCTTTCACGCAAAAACTATTGAATGGATTTTAATGACACTTTACAATAATATACCTCATACATCAGAATAACATATAGGCTATAATTTATTTCAGCTAGCTAGGAAGGGGGTGTGGGAGGGGAACGGGGACGCACGAGAAAGGTGATTCAGGGAGAAACAATGTATTTTTTTGAATGTGGCATTGCAACACATGCCGGGAACCAGCTAGTATTATATATTAATATTAGTTTTTATTTATTCGTCTTTGGTAGTAATTAAAAGAAAACAAATAATGTTCTGAAAATTATTTTCAGCGGAAAAAGACTTGGCAAACAAAAGTCATTGTCCTGAAATGGTCGCACAGGTCTAATGACCCGTAGCATTACACAAACTGAGCTAAATTATTATTATTTAACGACATAAAATGATGGTTAGGTAGGTCGCAGAACTTTCACTATCCAGCAGAAACAACGTTGATTGTCGCGGAGCCTAATTCACTAGATTAGAAAGTAAATTAATTTACTGAAACTTTGTTGTCAACCATTCCAGCAGAAGCGCGGAATGTTAGTACTTTAAATGGTTTAAAAGTGACAGGGAATTATTGTAGAATGTAACGTATGTCGTAAGTCACCAGCTGGTGATTATGCTGGAAAATCTGAAGCACAAAACAGTAAGTTTTTTCCGGTTTTAATTAAATATTTCGTTTAGTTTTTAAGGGAAGATTTACCATCTGTCAAATCGTTCTCAAATTTTACCTAACAAATCCCAGTTTGGCAGCGTTCATATTTAATGTGTAAGTTGTATAATTATGAACACAATTTTTTTTATATTGAGGCAAGAATCGAACAAGCAACTTCTAAAGTCAAAGAAAACGTACCTATTACTGCTGTACACCAATTTGAAGCAATTATGGAAATCGTCAGATTCATCAAAAGCTATTTATTGCTCAGAGAAAGTCGAAAAATGATGAAATTTTTACCATTTTTACCATTTATTGGATAACCAACACCTCTGCCATAGGTCAACTTAAATTTTTCACTACGTTTTTTTAACAAGGTGCACAGGTTCATGGGGGTGAGGTCTGTCCAAAATCGGGCCGAATCGGGGAACACTGGTTGAGGGAGACCTTTTGACCTCTCCAGCAAGTCTCTCTTATACAGTCTTGTTCCTTTCGTTTGCAGCAGTGGGAAGAATGGATTCATAAGTCCGTCACTCCTGGACACACTAATTTCCAGATTCCTAATCAACCCTCGTACTTTCTTCCTTCCCAGAACTTCCTCACCTTCCTTTCATAAAGAGACCATCGATACAGCATAACATAAGATGACATAGTTGACAAAATTATTTTCCTCGGGGCCACCTGTGTGGAGCAAAAAAAGCGCACTATGACAAAGCAGCGCTGTATAAGTGTATAATCAATTGTTATTATTATAACTTGAGTAGGTACGTTGTACGACTTGTACGTTGTCTGCCGTGTGGACGTTGTCTCCCAGACATCATTTTCTTGATGTGGCTTCCAGGATTATCTTCTCTAATAATAACGAACTAATAATACATTTCATTGCTAAAGTATAAAGGAAGACTTAGCAAGAAAACCATAAATAAATATTATGTACAGCGGTTAATAAGTGTATAGCGGTTGCAATTAATATTTATTAATTTAGCCGGATATTTCTATGACGAGTTTGATTTATCTGTAAAACAAGTTCGTTTAATTTATATCACCTATCTTTATTCATTTTAGAAACAATGATTTTATTTCTCAATCACAACCGTCTTACGAACTAATCGTGTTTTAAATGGATGTGTGAAAATAATACGAGCACGCGCATTAATTGCGTACTAAATCAGTTAATAATTAGTCGTTGTAACGAGATGATTATTAAAAGGGAGGTTTTAGAGTACTTTCTGTACCTGAATAAAAATACCAAAACTGACATAGTTTCTTCTAGCATTAACCCCAAGAAATATACTCACCTAGTACATACCTAGCAAATATTATTCTATTATTATTAACTTCAATTTAATGTGGTCAGTGGCTCACTTGGCATATCGTTTGGGTCACCCCCAGGCGTCCCGTGTTCGATTTCTCGGCTGGCTAAGTCCTCCATCTTGACTCAAGCAACATTTTCGGCTTACTGTGGTGGTAGTAGGAGATTTTCAATATGTTCGGGTTATTCGTAGCCCGGCATGTTTCTCTTTATTAAAAAAAAAAACACAAAAACAAAAAATAAAATAATAAAATAAAACAAAAAAATAGTACACAAAACAAGATGGAGCTTTAAATCCACAAAGTATGTCCGTAATTAATAGTTCGGTAAATTATCGCCCTATTGTATGCACTAGAAATCTACTTATCGAATCACTTAAACCAGGAAGCAAAATCTCCCAGTAACCGGAAGAAAGCTCTTCGTACATTACCTCATTAACCCAATAAAACCGTAAGTTATTGTAGACTGAATCTACAATCTACACCTACATCTTCCTTCAATACAGCTGAGATTATACTATATTGGGGGCAACATGGTATAATATTAGATTCTCGGTAGGTAGGCACGTCTCCTGCCTAGGATAGTTAAAGTTAGTGGGTGGTAACAAACGTTTCCTTCTGGCTAATTGTTCGGCTTCTTATTAGCTGCAGTATATCATCTGAACCGCCGTGAAAGTAAGTCCGGACATAGTTAATAAAATTTGCACCCGCCGCGCGCCGTGAGATCGTTACTTCATTAATATCTCGAATTAATTTTAAATATCTACCCGTGTCAAAGGTAACTCGCAGGAATTTAAACGAGTGATGAAAAAAAAACACGAAAATTATTAGATTAGTGGTCGGACGGTCGATAAAAACCCTTTTTTCAAATCATTTAATCTGTGTGTTTTATTCGTTAAGCATTCATTTTTTTTACATTAGATCAATACAGGATGCCGCAAGGAAAATAATTTCCTTACAGATTTTTTAAAAGGAAATGAAGGTGAAGAAGTTTTGGGAAGAAAAAGATATGGTTGGAATCTAAGTGTTTGTGTGTCCAGGAGTTTTAAATTCATCCCTCCCACTGCAGTGCAAGGTGATGGGTCGAGATAGTCCTGCGTGAGGGGTAAAATGGTCTTCCTCAATAATTCTCTCCAAAACCGGTCCCACATAGGGCAAATGCATCCGCCGCCAAGACGTAAACAATCCTCACCCCATGAACCCGAGCTGCCACCATACATAGGGAACCACTTGGGGTGGTGACCTATGGAAGAGGTGTCGGTTATCTAATAAATTGTTTCCAGGGACGACGGTACCCATACCCACCTCCTAAGTTACAAAATTATTTTGATAATATTATTTTATTTATTTTTATTTTTAACATAATATTGTAATATTTATTTAATGAAGACAATATTAGCAAAACTCTATCGAAAATCTGAAAACAGAAAAATCATAAAAAGATTCCTACTGAGCTAATGTGTTCTTATCCGATTCGGTCATATTTAACTGTATCATACTAACTAAATGCTATCTAGATAGTGTCTAGATAAATTTTTATCTATTTTATTTTTAATATGCGACATCTATTGACTTTTCAGCAAGTCTAGGATAAATACTTTTTTTTCTGACTTGATGAGTAAAACCACAAATTGTAATATTTAATTAAATAAAAACAATATTAATGAAGATAATGTGGCTAATTCTTAGTCGAAGTGTGATACAGATGACCGAAAGGGATAGGGTCAAATTAGCTCAGTGGTTAGAGTCGAGCCCCGGCAAGATTAAGATCCTGGGTTCATTCCTAGGATTTTTCTATATCGATTTTTCGTTTGACATTCGCTAATATTGTTTTATTTAACGATTAAATAATATTTTACTTAACGTTTGTTGTTTATCTGTTATAAAAAGCATGGACACCTCTATATAAGTGTTGTATTCGCGATAAGCTGTAACTCGCAGCTTTGGGAACACATTAAATAAGCGGACATTAGTATTTTTCTCCGCTGTATGAAATTCCTCGGAATAGTTGTATCATGGTATTCAACAAAATGCTACTGGCTGCTTGGAAATCTGCACAATGTCACCATTTGCTATTCACCGTAATACAGCGACAACAAACTACCTTCTATTATATCCTGTGTCATTTAGAGAAGAGTAATTTCCCAGGTATTGTGCTTCCTGTCAACTAACAGTCAATCAGGTATCAACAAGGTGATGTCGATGACAGCCAATTTCTCGAATTTTTTCATGGAAAATATAAACATTAATTTGATTAAACGAAAAAAATTAACAAGACTTTTAAATGCATATATAGAACAAAATAGTGTTTTTCTTTTAGATTCAATAACAACTATTACATTCAATGTAGTGGCTTAGCCATGGGTAGTCCGATTTCCCCGGTGTTGGCTGAATTCTTCATGGATGATATCGAAGAATCTATCGAAAAATCAAAATCATTTTAAAAAGTTGCCTTCTATCGTAGATATGTAGATGACATCCTAATTATCTTTACAGGAATATACAGGCAATAGATAATTTCTGAAAGAAATTAATAAATCGATCCAATTTACAATGGAAATGGGGGAAATAAGATTATCTTTCTTGACATAGGTATTAAAATCATTAACAAAAAATTTTAATTTTCAATCTACAGAAAACCAACATATAGTGAAAACATCGTACACAACACATCTAGACACCACATTTCACACAAATTATCAGTATTCTGTTCACTCATTCACACACTTTTACATGTGCCTTTGAATTATATACGTTATATTAATGAAATAAATATTATAAAAACCGTAGCAAAGAAAAATGGATATAAGAGCGAAACCATTAACATTTTACTAAAGAAAAAGATAAAAAAAACTTACATTAGCAATCATTTCACAAGGTCTATTAAGTAAAAATGAAAAATATATCAATAAACAATGGGTTAAAATTCCTTGGCGATTTTATTGGCGATTCTATTGGCGAAATATCCAAAAAAATCTAGATTAACTAATCAGATTAAATAATCAATATTAAGATTAACTAATAACGTAGAACCGCATTTTATAATGTGATTTCTCTGGGGAGAATTTTAATTAACAATAACTAACTAACTAGACGGGCTCGAATACTTGGAAATTAACCGTTTAACTAAAAAAAAGACCCTAAGTTTGTAGTGAATAAACAATTAAAATCACTTTCTAAATCTCCGCTTCCATATCCATTGTAATTTTCGTCATATTGTGTTCTAATGTAAAGTATGTATTTTGTTTATATAATGACCATTATAAGATTATTCCAACTCCAATGTGAAAACCCTTCAAAATTCAATAAAAAAATTTCATATCATCATAAATATAATAACGATTTGACAACAATAAAAATTAGGTAGGTATTAAATAATGCATATTTATTTATTTATATTTTATTTATTTATGTCTATTCTTGAACACACATTTTACAGATGATTACAATGGTAGTATTTAGTACAAAAAAACGTTAATGTTCAGTAGCTGTATATAAAAAGATTTTTTTATTATTATGTTGGGTGTAAGGTAGGTTTGTGAAGGTAAAACTGTATGCGGGTAATATTGTATGTTTCGTGAATACCTCAGTAGGAGAACCTCTGCTGAGAACTTCTAAGGTTTAAAATAATTAGAAATTCGACAGGCAAAGACGACTAAGTAACAATTGTAAGAAAACCCATATATTCGAATAAAATCCTTGCAGACCACCCCTCCCCCCCCCCCCCCACCCCCCCCCCCCACCCCCCCCCCCACACCCCCCCCCCCCCCCCCCCCCCCCATATTTGTGTATATACCGCAGGCAAATCGTAAAATCAGGCCGATCATGATGCGCCTGAGGCACTTCACGAAGTAGGTAGGCGCATACATAAACCGTGAGTTATGAATAATTTGTACCAGTCTGAAGATGGCCTTAACAGGCTGAAACCGGTTACGCTCAAATAATTAAATTGGAAAAAAGTTTTATATTTGTTTTATTAAAATATATTATAATGGAATTGCACCGTGCATTATCAGTTTCAAAAATGGAAATATTAAAACATACTTCGTAAAATGGTCACGTAGAACACATTTTGGAAGACAACAAGATGTTTTCATATTTGCAGAAATGTATATTAGGAGAGTTAGTGTGCATCAAACTTTGTTTCATTATGAAAAACTAATTCTGGTAATAATAATAATGTCTTTGACATCTTGGCGTTACTGCAAGTGAGTAACAGAGTACAGGGAGAATGTCTCTGCTCAATGGTCCGTGATGAGTGGTGTGCTGTGCTCACGTAGCTGGTAGCTGGTAGCGAGACAATATCCCCACGTACCACGTACTCATACATACATTACCAGCAGCCTACAGCCGCAGCCGTTCTGTACACGGATCATTTCGTTTCTTATAAATAATGTCCGAGGAATAACGGTCTGTGTTCAGTGTTCACGGTCAGTACGGTATTATGATTTTTTTCTCTTTTTCAATCATTTTTAGGGGAATCGGTACGCAGAGGTCGGATTGTTGGTAAGGTTAGTCTTTACTTTAATAATCTGACTGAGTTAAGTTGTTTAAACAGCGTAAGTACCGCCGTGGGAGAAATTTTAAAGAAAGTATAAGTAACTAAGTAACTAACCATCACGCGGTTTCTCCGCAGGGGCAGGAAGAGAGGACGAACGGACAACTGTATCTAGGCACACACTCCTTGCCTCGTTCACATTCATACATCGTCTCATACATGCTCTTCCATTATTCTGACTCTTGACATGGCCCGACTCAAGTATTTGATTCACTTGGTCGTGCTATATCTTCGTCGGGCGTCCCCGACTTCTTCTTACTTTCATATTTGCGTTGTATGTTTTCCTTACACTTCTTTCCTCGTTCATTCGCTCTACATGCCCAAACCATCTGAGCGTCCCTTTCTTAATTTTACTCATTAGGCTCACATCAGCCTTGCATTCTTTATGGATCTCCACGTTTATCACACTCAAGAAGGTATAGCACCCCTTAATAGATGTGCAAAACAGGTACATACATTTTGTTAAAAAAATGCCAGCTTAGAGTGAGAATTTATTAATATTTTTTTATTACAATCCATATTCATCAAAATTATTACATAAAAACACCGTCTAGTTACAATTATTAAAAAGTTCTTTTACAATTTTTGAAGAATATAATATTTTTTGTTTAATTTATAATTGCAGCCCTCGACATTTTAGTTTAGACTAACAAAGTTCTAAGGAAGAGACTTTTGTAGTTGTGTGTTAGAATCTACAACGAACTTCCAGTCAATGACAACGAAAAATAACTGTCGGTGTTTGGTAGACATCGATTTTCTCAATATTACGATAAAAATTGAAAAAATGTTACCTTTTAATTTTCTGTATCTTATTCTGTTTCGTGAATCATTTAGATTGTTTAGTATTATCTCATTTTTGAACGTTACTTATTCTTCTTTATTTACGACACAAATACTTAGATATTCGATATTGTAATCCTACTGTGCTAGTCCGATTATATTTTCTTAGGAGCAAGACCACTAATGTAAGGAGTGCCCATAAAAAGTAAGTCTGCTTATTAAATTGAATACGATAACACACACATGACACATACATAACATTACAAGTAGTTTTTATGAGCTGTTATTCAATAATATATAAAGGCAAGCATGGCTACGCTACTCGGCGAATTGGGGATCCATTCATGCCCGATACCCAGCAATACAAATAATGCTTTATGTACCACTTACCCTGTTGTACTTCTCGCCGCTGGCTTCTTCCCACCTCTTCTACTTCTCGGTAGATATAATAACACTAGACTTCTTGTAAAAACTACAAACGTTCATACCAATACATCTGACTCAGTTCCCCAAGCTCTGAATCATGCAGTTATTGTGATGGGACAACCCGTGTGAACGTGGTACGAATTCAAACTGTAGTCTTATACCTAGCTTGTTTATAATATGGTAGTGGATACGCTCTCATTTAGAAATACAAGATAAACCCAAGAGAACATCACAATTACATATTATACATTTATAACAGATCATTTATTTCAAAAGCATACAACGAGTAATTAAGTAAAAATTAATGTGTTTTGATTATTTTTTAATGTTTTTGTTGCTCGTAGGTATATTATATGTACATACGAGTTCCATAATGTCATCCATGTGGAATTAGCATTAGATGTATTCCTATTATTTTACTTTGAGTTTATGCATATTTTTTAATCTTTTTTATTTTGTGTTATACTTCTGTTATAAATGAAATTTGTATTTTATATGTAAAAGCCCAATAGGGCGTCAATAAATAAATGAATAAAAATAACAAATAACAATACATTTATTACATATTATAATAAATATAATAAGTATTAATATGAAAATAAATATAAGAGGTGGCTATTTAGAGAACTATTTTACTCTTTGATTATTTTGTGTCAATTTATAAAAGTTTCTAATATGTACCTAAGTGCAATTATTACCTACCTATCCTCAAATAATTTTCATTTTATATAATTGATTATTATGATACGTTTAACTAACTAATCACAACTATTTATAATGTTTTTGTGTCTATAGGTATTTATTTGTTAGTTTGGCTTTTGTCATTGTCGTTAATTTTAATTTTATCCTGACGAAGGATTCATTGACTTTGAAACGTCTTGATGGTGTATATGTCGTAGGCCGATCATAATATCAGGCAAATAATGATGTGCCTAGCCACATCGTGAAGTGCCTGGCGGTAGATCGTGAAGTTCTTTTACGATTTTACGATTGGCCTGCGACATAATATACAAAATGATTTCTATTAATTTTCTATTATTTATTTTTTTTGTCGTAATATAAAGACTATGGGTTACATTTATACATATATGTTTTACAAAATAGTATATTTATAGTGATAATTTGTCATGTATACCTTATCAGAAAAAAGGAGCCCTTGTGCCTCTTAAGGGAGCCACGATTATTATCTAGGTTGTCAGTATAATATGTTTTGCATAAAATACTTATTTTTGAATGTAACTTATTTTTTTGTAAAGGGTTTAATGTTATTTAATATTTAAATATAGTAATTTTTTTTTATTTTTATTTTATTTTAGTTTATTAAGGAAACAAACAGTTATACATATTTTCATAATAGAGTAACATATTACATGGTTGCATTAACCAGCGAAGTTTCCGCTAAAATTTATAATATATATTTATAAACATAGATTAAAACATAAAAGAAAACATAAAGTGGTAGAAAAAAAGAAAAAATATATATATATGTACAACAGAAATGAAAAAAAAATACACAAATTAAAGCATGTGGGATATGTAAATCATCCAAATATTATTATTATTATAAAAAAAAGGAAAACATGCAGCAGGGGTGGAGAGTTCATAATTAACAATTTGTTTTGATTTTTTTCTATTATGAATTTAATAAATTGGCCTGAGGACAAATGGAAAATATCAGCGTCGTAAAAGATATCATTGTATTTTGTGCACTTCCTTCGGAGAAATGAATGTTGTGTGTAATTTGTTTTTGAGTGTGGGATGTGGAATAGTTGGTTTGACCTTGTGTTTCTTATTGGACAGTGGAAATTAATGTGTTCCAGAAGATAGTTGTTGTCAACAACATTGTTAATAATTTTGAATAGAAATTTCTGGTCGGATATATTTCTTCTATCTTCTAAGGTTGATAAATTATGGAATGTTAATGAGTCTTTTAGGCTTTCTAATGTTCGAAAGGATTTAAAGTCTAGGTGTTTCAGTATCTTTTTTTGAATTCTTTCTAACCTTTCAATATTAACTTTGTATTGGGGATTCCATATGACTGATCCGAATTCTAATATTGAGCGAACAAAAGAGACATACAGTATTTTGATTACGTGTGGTGACCTGAATGGTTTGGTCACTCTTATGATGAATCCTAGAAGTTTGTACGCCCTGTCACAGATGGAATTTATATGTGTTCGGAAAGACATTCCGGAGTCCATAATTATTCCTAAGTCCTTCACTTCACAACATCTTTTTATCTCTACGTCATTGATTTTGTACGGAAATATTAGGGGATTTATGCTTTGGTGAATGATATTGTGTTACATTTTTCTAGGTTATGTTACAGATCATTGTTATGAAACAGTTTTCCACTTAAAAAAATGTATTTGTACCTATTCCAAAGACTCTCATTTTCATGTTCATTGTGTTGTTTTACTTCCTTTTATTTTGTTATATTAAGAGGGCACTACCAGAGAAAACCAGAAATATGTCATTTTCAAATCAGATTTTAGACGTATTGACTCTTTTCCACAAAAAATTATAAATGGATTTCGAAAGATTGTTCTTTTATCTAGGTTTTGCATGTAATAAATTTTGAGAAAAATTTTCATTTTTAGTATATATATAAGGTTATTCCATAGGTCGCTGGCAGATTTGTTAAATTTTCAAAAAAGATTTTGTATTATACCACACCCATTTCAAATAATATAATCATGCAGTAAAATAAATCAATACATTATCTAGCAAACGCATGTTTTAGAATTTTAATTTTAGTTTCAATAAAATCATTAAAAAATATGTACGTACATGTGTTTCTTGACGAAAATTGGTCCATTTGTGTATTTATTTGCGCACTTACAAACTAATATATTTCAGATTTTTTTTAACATTCTTATTAAATTTAGACATTACTGAAAAATGATAAATACTTATAATCAAAAAATATTTACAAAAAGTACATTATTTTAATAGTTTTATCATCATGCCTTTCAGAATTTTTGGATGAAGGTATAAATTAAAGCTAATTTGGATTGAAATAAATTCGATATTGAGTTATAATTTTAAAAAGCTGGTACGGAGAATAATTAATCTTTCTCATTGTAACCGCCCTGCACGATCGTAAGAACAACTATCGACGAAATGTGGATTTTCGTCCGCTGGCTGGTTAAACGCTCTTAATCACTTTATATAACCTCGTCTACGTTTACAACGTTCATTTGTTTTAATTAGTGATTCCTAGAAATTACGTAAAAATTTGGTTTAATATTATTATTTTGTTCAATTTCACTAACTAAATATTGTTTTTCCATTTAAGTAATTAATTAATTATTTATATTTTCCATACTTTGTAAAAAAACATTATTAACGGAAACTTCACTTTTTGATGAAACCTGGCAAGCAATCTGTATGTACTCGTACGTCAAATTGTGTTTTTTTTTTATGTGAATACCTCACAAGAGCCCCAGCTGCTCCCGTCTGGAGCCAGTGAGACTACGGCATCCCCGATTGGGGTATATTATGAAGCTAAAGTCAGGAGGTGAAGGAGATGGAAAAGAGGAGGGTAGGGAAGTACTTGGCTATTCAGATCTGGCCACCAAACACGGCGAAAGCCATTTCAAGCAACGTTTCAATTCTGAATGGTGGTCTTACACCAGGGGGAGTATCTTACTGTATATTTTCACAAAAAGGTGAACCGCGCGTCTGATGGTAGGCAATTTCATATGTACCTTATATTTCGTATGTACCTAGTACCTAACTCATATCAAATTCTCGAATACGTATATCGGTATGACGATATGTACCCATGTTAGCACTTATATAGGAAGGTAGGTAAATATATATCATTCCGACATTCAGGTTTTTTGTTGCTCGTAAAATAACAATTAGTCTTGGAAATGACTGTCATTAATCTGATGTCTTGTTCGGTATTCAAAGCCAAATAAAATCATTGCTCCATCAGGTAGGTGAGTTCGAATAACTCATCGTTATAATATAGTTACAGAAAGTTAACTCAAAACTTAACACCAGGTTGGCAAACTATCGTTGTACATATAGAAAAAAATCAACAAAAAATTATTATCAATGATTTATTTAATTTTATGGATATTCAAACATAACATTAATAATTGTGGTATACTTTTTCATAATTCTTTTGTCGTGTTGCATCCAAACTGCTTACGAATTGTAGCTTTAGATGCACTTATAATAAACACTAAAAACGAAACGAGACGAAATTGTGTTTGGTGGAATTGGATGTTAATATGTACAGGAAAAACAAGCTACGCAAGGAAAAGGGATAACCAATCACTTACCAATGTATCTCTGCGAATGAGAAAACGGATCAGTACAAAACATTGATAAATGGGTACTTCCGAGATGGTCAAATTCGTTTATTTAATTAAAAACGAGATTGTGCACACCAAAAGCACCTGGCTTCCAAGGTAGTTCCAAATCTTATCTTCTGTTTTCAAAACAAATGTAGAGTCTGTCAAATAAGAGTAGAAAATGGAACTTTAAAATTTGTAGGCTGGCAACACCAATTTACCTCTCAAATATTCGTTTAAAGTGCAAGGCCAATGAAAATACAGATCATTGTATACACATTTAAAAAGAAAAATTGTTCTTAAAATAAATAAAAAAAAAATCGAAGAAGCACTGTTGCTAAGTTACCTGCTTAATAACATAAATTTGAATAAATTGTCTTTAAAGTGATTGGCTTTCATTTAATTTAATATAAATTTGAATTTAACAGTAGGTAGAAAGGAAGAATCATTAACGGCGAGTTTAGTTACACTACTTTTAGATCTGAATGAGTAATATATATTCAGATCTAAAATTAAAGACATGATCCAAAGCCTGGACAACGCTGGTAGGTACTTAAGCTAATTGTACCACACAGGGTGAGGCACACAAGACTGTAGAAACAGGGGGTGGTTCCGATCCACGAAGGCGTTAAGAAGTCGGGAGAGCGTCTCGGGGCTGTCCGCTTGGAGAGCTTGTCTGAAGGTGATCCAAGGGCTCGTAGTTCCTTTTAACTAGCTGGGTCTGGTCCGTAGAGCGTAGAGTGTCCGAGGTCCAGGGGTAAGGCGATGGTCAGAAAAGAAAATAGGCGAATGGAAGCAGGTCAGAGCAAGGGCGGGCAGGCAGAGAATGCAGGGTCGCGGTCATAAGCGAGGTGACGTGCAGCAAGGCGGCGCACAGCAGGGCAATGAACACCTCATTTTATAACAATATCGTTATTCTTCATTATATTTACACAAAATTGCAAAGTTATAATAATAATTTACCTTTACGCAATTCTAATTTTGAGAACAGTGGAATGAAATTTTTTTTTTCACTTTTGTGCCTTTTTATAAAAATGTATAAAAGTGTAGGTTGCACAGCTTTGGATTATCACCATGATTATATTTTTAGTGTTGCTATTTGAACAACAGTGGCGCCCTCCTATGTTTTCTAATCTTATTTGACAAACTGTACTTAAATTTTCACTACTTTTCTTGCCTTTTCTTCAAATTTCAAATACTTTTCAAAAACAAGGTGATGGTCATGGAGAGGCAGGAATTGGATAAATGATATTCCGAAAGGAAATAAACATATGTGAAAATCAAACATATAGCTAATAATATTATCTTTTGCAGTAACCAATTTCTTTCAGAATTTCATTTGCCTTGTAGGTGTAGATGAGAGATTTTCGTGTGCATGATTCTTTCGTTGTTGCGTTTCTCGTCCAGTGTTCGTGTATCTCGTGATGATAGTAATTTATTTTTCTTTTGAGTTCCTTAGACATCATTCCTATATTAATTTTGTGTATTAAAACATATACATTCAAATATAAAGTGGGCCTCACTGTCATAATATAGCAATATGCGGAATCGCCACCCTCAAATCTAATGAAAACGTTTTGGTTACATAATGAGGTTTTGCAGTTCAACAGAAACGAATTCAATTCTTATGTCATTGTATGTAAATGATCTTACTTTTAAGTCTTGGTTTTAGTCGAATTCATTAATCGGATTGATGTAATTAATCCATTTTCACGGAAAGCTTTTAATCAACGTGTTTAATGAGATTATAAAACGGAGCAAACAGCCCAAATGTCTGAGAGTACTTACAGAATTGTTATTTGTTTTGGAATTAAAGTCTGTCGGGTGTAAAAAGTGCGTCGTTTATTGAAAAATAAATGTAACGTTCCGGTCTGGGAGTTTTGTTACTGTGTTTATTAAAGACAATGTAAATGATGCTGAGCAGTTGTTGAGACAGCCAACTGTCTGGAGTGGACACTTAACTAAATAGACCCATCACTAATTTAAATTTGTTTGTGCCAGCCGAACAGTCGTTGGCCAAACTATTGAAACAGGAAATACGATACATCTATTTAAATTTAGATTTGGTTTCCGTGAATGAATGAATGCAAATCTTGGAAGTGAAAATTAACACACTTCCCTGCATCCGCTCGAGCTGAAACTCGTTAGACCGACTCGTTGTCGATGAAAACGTATTCTATCACGGAACTCACATTCACACGCGCGCACACATACGTATTTCTCTAAAATTGGCTACTAGCCGGCCCAAGAGATGGTGCAACTAATTGCGAAAATTGAAAATGAATTATTGATGTTGTATTGAAGTAAAATTATCGTTCACTCTGATCTGTTCTAACGTTGTAAGAATTTAGTCTGTTGTTTTTATAATTTTTTTTTATTTTTTTTATTGAAACCTAAAACAAGGTTACAATTTTACAACATAATATAAACATCAATATTTCAATCACTCTCCTGATAAAGCAGCTGCTTGTGTTTAGGAGAGGACAACTAAAAAAATTTACATTTGTTTAAATCAAAACAAAAAATATTAGTAATTTAACAAAAAATATTAGTGATTTTATGAGAAAATACAGATTAAAGTAATAAAAATATAGGTTAGTTAATAAATGATTTAAAGTATTTGTAGGGGCGTGTAAATAGCGCCAGACACGAGGGAATACT
Organism: Limnephilus marmoratus; assembly: GCA_917880885.1. Taxonomy (NCBI): domain Eukaryota; kingdom Metazoa; phylum Arthropoda; class Insecta; order Trichoptera; family Limnephilidae; genus Limnephilus; species Limnephilus marmoratus. Next base: position 50,583,381 of record OU862917.1, on the reverse strand, counting down.
ACCCTATGTAAATTAAGGAAAGTTGAACTCTTCCCTATGTGACACAAAACAGTTTACACAGCAATTCCAAAATCCTAAATGAAAACAAAACAATACTCACTCAGAGAATGCAGCTCTTGCACGATGTCCAGCACAAAACGACACTAGTTTTCATTCAAAATATTGATTTTTGCCAAGGTGGTAAGTGCACAATCTCAACATGTGTTTATCACAGGAAGGAAGTTTCAACAATGAATATGAATTTTGCACATTAATCGTACGTGCCAAAACTTCACAACAATACTTCAATTATGGGTTAATTTTTGTTACGGCTGACATCTCTTGGCTTTAAACAACACTCACGTCGAAAGTAATTGCCTGCCCTACAGAGGTAAGAAAATGCATGAATAAACTGAATTTCAATGTCACATAGGTAAATTCAATATAATACAACCACCATAGATGGCGCCCTCATGGTCCCATAGCATAAATTATTAATTTAAATTAGACTAATGCCCAAATTTATTTAAATATATTTTATGGCGCGTATCCAGTATTGATGAGGCAAAAACATATTTCTAAACAATAAGTAAAGTTATGAGGTGGTACTAGAGTATTTCAATTTAATTTTTTTTTATATTTTTCGTAGCTTTCTTCCGATCGTATATCAAGGGGTAATTTATTAAATAATTTTATACCCTTGAATGTATAGTGATGCTGTACTGTTGTGGTTCGTACTAGTGGCACGGTTAATCCTCCAACAGATATTATTCTTTTGCTAATATTTAATTGTGGTGAATTATTTTTACTAAAGAAATCTTTATGTATTTGTATTAGTGCAATTTTGTCATAAATTTTTGTAAGTGGGGGAACCGGGAAATCTTGAAAAACATTTATAGTTGGTAGTAATAATAATCAAACATAGTGAAAAAATCAAATTTAGAGTCATAGATATGCGTAACCTTTTACTTTTTTGATGACTAGGGTGAACTGGTAATCAAATGAATGAAGATATTAGAATAACTTGTCTTATTTGAATTTCTTATTTTTAGGATTTCTAATTAAATTTGAAGCAGTTTCGCGAAATAAACATGCAGTTTCTCTGGGTTTGAATTGGGGAAGGAGAAGGAGTAATATAAAATTAGGAGGAACCTAAAATTGTTAGATATTAACCCTAAACATAGCTAAAGCCGTTTTCAGCCTTATTTCTATCCCGAGTTTTGTAGTGATTCACCAGTGTGAAAAATATTACAACATTTGTGATATTTTATAAAAAATCTGTATGTCAAAAACTCTTTTTTATTTGCCCACGCAGAGTTTTGAACCCGTGGCCTTTGAATTCAAGGCCAACTTACTTAGCACTTTGCAACAGAGGTCGCAGAGTTGAGGGCATCCATTCCTTCAGGCCATAGATTCCGCATGAACTTGTCTTCATATCAACTTTCTATTTTGTAGAAATCATGCCGTACACATCCACGATATAACTCAATTACCTATGTATTATTAGATTTGAAATTTATGATTTCATTATGACAATGCTATAACGAAGTTGTTACTTATACGCAGCACGCATAGAGCTGGCGTATACCAAATTGGAACATTGTACAATCAAGTTTCTGCTCGCGAGTCACATCTCTGCGAAGTCTTATATAAGTCGGCAATAATTTTAATATCACATCTCAATATCGAGTCTCTCTTCCGGGAAGCTGAGCAGTTCTACAGTTAGGCGGATGGTGAAGAATATCGGAGGAATGGTTTATTAATCCGATGGAGGTTTTTTATGTATGTTTCTTGTGACACAAATTCTGCCTGCGTTACACTTCAAACTTCTTGACAAGGGTTTCATCAAAGGCAGATTTCTAATTACGTTATATTATTTCACCCGTATTTGCTTGTTTATTTGCTCACCCATTCGCTATTTAGTTTATTTATGTTAATTCCATTTACAAACATTAACAGCCTTACTAAAAAAAACCACAGCGCGACCGATTAACTGTGTTATTGCAATAACATAAATTAACCCCGTATACACTAAAACACGTTTTATTACCAATAACGTTTCTTACGTGGTCACGCTGTTAAAACGCATTGAAGATTTGACAACGTTGTATGTGGTTTTAATTTACTAGGAAACAAAATTGTTTTAATTTTTCTCCGCAAGGGGCATTATTGGCGCGCCTATGCATTAGTTCTTCGGCCCGCGACAGCCCGCGATGACAAAACAGCTCGGTGTGTTTTATGGCGGGATATCGAAAATTTTGTGATTTTACTTAATAATTTCTATTGTAGTGACGAATTTACCCTTCTGTTCATATAATTGATATATTTACCATGTTATTTGTGTGGTTTACATCAGTTTAATAAAGTTATTGTACAAACGCCGTACTTTCAAAGTTGAACTGTCAGAATATTGTTTTATAGGTTATTTAAAAGATAAAATTTTCATTTTAAGATCTTTATTTTAAGAGAATTTCTTAAAAATGATAATTTTTTATTATATTAAAATCTAATACATGTGTACGTAAATGTATCAAAAAAATTAACGTCTTTAGAGATGCAAGAAATCTGTTTTAAATTTCGGTATTATTTCAAAGTCATTTTTTTGGCAATAAAAAAAACTTTGAAATTTTTTATTATTTTTTTATTGTATACACGATGAAAAAGTGAGGTAATAGTTTCCTTCCAAATTTATTACATAAAAGGACTGTGTTTTTAAATTTTGATTTTATTTAAATTTCTCTACATTTTGGTCAAAAATGTTGTGGGAGGAAATTTTTTTCCATTTTTTTCCGAGTTTGAATCTTAAAATATGGCAGTTTTTGAAAACTAAAGTGTATTTCAAATACACAAATCTAAAAGGTAATTTTATCTAGTTTTCATAAATGGTATTTGTTTTTACGACACCTTAAAAAATAAGAAATATATGGAACATTCAAAATACTTTGGATTTCGTTCCGACCTCATTAATAAAACAGAGATAAACTACCCCCTCAGGCCGTGAAAACCACGTGTATTTTTACCATGAACAATTTTTTAATTAGTAATGTTTTCACATCCGCGGCCGTTTTTCAATTGAATAAAATTTTCCCTGGGATTTTTAGTAAGGCTGTAATACTTTAGTGACAAAATGCGTTTATAATGTGCGTTTTATATGTACGATGCTTTTTTGGCTCGGTTTCTTTTTTGCTCGGTTTCCTTTTCCTCGGTTTGCGTGTTCTATATTAGTATCAATGTTCAATTATCAATTTTATCAATTTTTAACATCAATTGTTTGACATCTGTCGTTGTTGTTTTACTAACTATGTTATGTATGTTCTATAATATAAGAGTTCATATATAAGTCCCAGAGGTGCCAATATCTTTTTCTGATTTTTCCAGATTTTCGATTGAGTTTCGCTAATATTGTATTATTTAAGTAAATATTACAATTTGAGGTTTTAATCAAGCGCCCCCCCCCCCCCTCTGTATCCGCCACTGTCACAAGTACACGAACATTATACTAGACAACATAATAAATTGTACACAAATACTGTCAAGACTAAAAGTGGCAAGAGAAGTATTGGCCACGACGGCGTGTACATATATACATATAATCTCCTTCCAGATAACCTAAAAAAGGTGAAGAAAATAAATACCTTTAAAAAAAATATTTCAACTTAAGGTGTTAGAACAAAATTTAAAATATTACTGCTGTACTATACACTACTTTATATATAATATATATACCCTGTACTTTTTTTTTTACATGAGCTCCACACAGGAGGCCCTGAGGAAAATAATTTCCCTCAGGGCCTATGTCATCTTTGGGGATGCTGTGTGAAGGGTTTTTTTAAGGAAAGGAAGGAGAGGAGAGTTCTGGGAAGGAAAAGGGTTTAAGGGGTGGGTAGGAATCTGGGGTTCAGTATGTCCTGGTCATCCGCCTCCAAGACCTAGACAAACCTCACCCCATGAACCCGGGCACCCCTGCTAAATCACCAGACGTAGCGAACCACTTGGGGTGACCTATGGCAGAGGTGTTGGTTATCCAATAAAGGTTCCCGGGGCGGCGGTACCCATTCCCGCCTCCCAAATTGTACTTAAGTTAAGAAAGCGAAATATTATATTTCTTTTAACTTAATATAATAATTAAAAAAAAAAACAGTTTCCTAATTTAGTAATAGCTTCCTTCACAAGTAAATTAAATCATTAAATAAGCTAGTAGCAGCACATGCTGGGTGTACCGAAGCCATACTTATAATATAACATAACATAATATGAAGGTTTAAGCTTACTGGGGGCATGTAAGATATTATACATTGCCTTACCAGTTTCCTAACCTACCACAAGTTAGTTTCCCTTAGCTTACCACTCCACGTGACCCACTCGACCCTCCCATCCACCCCCGCCTCCCACTGTCTGGTCCTGACGCACAGTGGGCAAGTGGCACCAAAAATCCATACTCATTTTAATTGAAGAATACTTAAATTAAAAGACAAATACCATATGATTATTTTTTTCATCCATTAATTAATAAGAATTTTTCTTTCTCTTATAAGAAACTTGAACAAAGAAGGATCCACTGCAAGAGCGTTTATTGTCCGTGGAAAGTGATTTTGAGATATCTGCATTTTAAGTTTTAAAACTGCAGAGAAAACACGTGTGTTGAAAAGTAATGAAGCTGATTTTTTAAATAAAGTATACTATTATAGTATTAGCACCAACAAAAAATTATTAAATGTTAAATCATGTACCCAATAAAAAAAAAATTCTTGCAACTACAAAGTTTTCATTACAAAATTACTTTCTTCATTTATATTATCCATCAGACAGACTAGTTAAGTGATAGATAATAAATGTATAATTTTTTTTTCAAAATTGTTATTTTTAAACCAAAGATTTATTTAATTAAACGAAGACAATATAAGCGAAAGTCAGTCGAAAATCTGAGAACAGAAAAATCAGAAAAAGATATTGACACCGCTGCTTATATTGTCTTCGTTTAATTAAATATTACAATTTGAGGTTTTACTCATAAAGTTAAAATAAAAATAACAAAGATTTATTATTGATTCTCTAAGTCTAACTGACAGCCCTGAAAAGCAGAAATAATTAGCAGTACCTGTAGTCATTTCAAACTTCAGTCATTTCAACTGAAGGTAACAATAATATCATTACTAAGTTACTCAATTTTAGCCAATTCCTAGAATCCAACGATATGTACAAATAAAAGTAAAGTATATTATACTTGGTGTTGAGAATTTTTCTAAGAATTCACCTATATTTACTTATTTTTATTCTGCATAAAAATGTGTATACTTTGTACGAGCTCATATTATTTTTTTTTGTTGTAAGACATATTTGTATCCTATAAATAAGTTGTTATCATACATATGTACTTTGTTTAATGTACATTATTATCATTGTAATTACCCTCCTGTGTACCACTGAGTATCATGTATCACCGGATTGTAATAGCCATTTTATGGCGTTGAAATAAATAAATAAAATGATGATTTTTCCTCATTGTGAAACGATGATTGCCCATTTTACCATTCAAGAACGATGAATGTCACTCATTCGTTTGTGACACTAAGGACGGGTTTAAAAAATTTGACGGATTCTTCAAATTTTTAAAGTTAATTTTCACGTTCTGTGTAAGTTCTATTCAAGTTCAGTGATTATTTCAGTTTTATGTAGCAACTGGCCTATAATGTTATATTAACAAAACTTGTATAGAACTTAGTAACTTACGCAGAACGTGAAAATTAATTTCAAATATTTGATGAATCCATCAAATTTTTTGAAACAACCCTTCCTAAGCATTCTAGCCGTGTTTTACTTTCAGAAAAGGTTACTTTCTCGACACTGTGTGCGATATTAAATATTTTAGAAACATACAAATTTGCTGTGCAAACTGAGCTATCGAATGGAATTAAAAAAAGATGGTGACATTCAACGTTCTGGCAGTGTACCTAACCTTAAATTTGAAACGCGTAACATAGGCACGTATTATTAAAAAAAAAACTGTGCTCTAAATAAGCATTATACGTGTCTAATCGCCACGTTTTAGTTTTGTCATAAGCTATCAGGCACTTTAAACCAAACTTTTGGTTTCGAAGAAGAGTGATTTTAATTTGTTGTAATGTATTAGCGCGCAGACCCGTGAAAATCACAGGATAGTCTGAAATATCGACAAATCAATTCCAATAGGTAGGTGCCTACTTTATCACTTGTTTGAATTCATCACACAATCAGTTCTAATTTTGGGAAAACACTTAAATTCAAAGCAAATCTGAATCAATTTAACCAGATTTCTCGTAGGAATAACGTACAGCACAGACAAGCGAAATGAGTGTTTTTGTAAAGCTGGGTCCACACATGTTCTTTTGTCCGTTCCGTTCCTCCGTTCCGTATCAGCGTCGCGATCAAGAACGCTAGTTTGGACGCCCGTTCGGAACGGTACGGTGTTACGGAGGTACGTTACGGGTAAAGGTACGCCCCGATCCATCGGGAGTCGGTTTATTCGGCCCGTTCAAAGGCGATACGATACGGGTATGCGCCAGTCTGGACGCGATCGCGGCATGCGCGGGTCGTTCTCTCTGTCGCTGGAATGAACACGCGGTTGCCGATGATCGCAGCGACGTTACGGAGGTACGGGCTATTTTTACTTGCGTCCAGAGTTTTTGATACGGAACGGAGGTACGGAACGGAGGAACGGAACGGACAAAAGAACATGTGTGGACCCAGCTTTTACATTTGAGCAATGCCTTTAGCGATGGTGTCTGCGTGTCATAGCCAATAATACAAACCTAGAATATCTATCTATATCGCTTTTTTGCTTAAGCTACATAATATGACATAACATATTAAATAACCATCACACCGGTTCTCCGCAGGGGTCGGCAGAGAGAATACAGCGTCACACAACTTTATCTAAAAATATATAATTATTCTCAATAATCCATTCGCTGGCCCACTGTGCGCCAGTACATGCATGCTAGTGTGGGCACTTCGCCCAGCGGCCCATAGTAGCACCGTTACCTTGACTGACGGTGCAGCGATTTGCAGCTGTTACAAGCTCACACCGCACATAGGGTTTCCGTATTAACTACAGCCAACCCGTCGGGAGGGCGCGGGCGACGCCGCGGGGCAAGACGTCCCCCCGCTCCGTTACTACGCCCTGCACCAATATGGCTTAGCGTCCGTAATATGGTATTAAAATATCTTACTTCTTGGCTGAGTTTGTGTAAACTACAATCTACGGTGTTCCGGCATCACGCGGAGTTAACGTGAAGTTAGTTTTCTCAGGTTTCTTCTAAAACTTCGATTAAGAATTTATGTATTTATTGGATAAACGTTTTATCGGTTTACATAACAATGCTTAAATGTAGCACCGGATACCACAATTTTTTGTGTACATTAGTGAACATAAGACAATTACACGAATATGAATAATATTAGTCTATTATGTCATTTACCTATTAATAATTATTAAATGATTTAGTGATTTGTATTGCGGAATTTAAGTATCTACAGGTATTTGCTGGATTTTGTTGCACTGTGCATCAGCCAGCTGAATTGCAACGTTGATAAAGGCTCGTGAATTCTATTGTAAAGTCTTCAAGTATTGGATTTAACGTAGGGAGTACGGCGAACAAAGGAGTGGAAACACCACCTGCAATAGCCATCCCAAATAAAGGTATAAGCTACCGTGCTAAAACTGGACGACCTAGGGAACAGTATCACGAACGGTGACTACGAGAAACAGGGTCGCATCTCGGAGTATTTAGACCTTACCTTGAGTTCTGCTGGGGTGTACTTTTTATTTCCCTAGATACTCGTGGAGGCCTTTGGGGAACCTAGGGAAAGCTGCGGTCACCTCCGTGGACATTTCCTTCATGGAGCTTGCAGAGAAGAACCAAGAGAAGGAAATGGGGATAGGAGTGCTCCGTGAATTTTTCCCTAGGGGGTTTTCAGAGAGTAAACGGCGAGTAGAGAGAGCAGAGGCCCTCTTCCCTCATGGCCTTCAGGAAACCAAAAACCAATTAGCGTATAGAGCTGAGACCACCTCGGTGAACTCTTCCTTTTGTGGGACCTTCAGGGTACCAATGGAAAGTGGACTCATCCCTCGTGGAAACTAAGGGGAGTGGAGAGGAGAACTGAGGCCACCTCTGTCGACTCGTCCCTCGCAGGGCCTTTGGGGAGTCAAGGGGTAGAGGAAAAGAGAGCTTGGGCCAAACCCGTGGACTCCTCACACTTGGGGCCTTCAGGGAAACTTAGAGACCTGGAAACAAACTCAAACGAATGGGGTAAAATAGGAGATTGTACAATGGGCCTATGATCTAACTGCAAACGCGAACTCCGTTTTAATAAAATAAGTAAATAAAAGAATTAAAAATTACTTAAGTATTTAATTTTTAAAAGACGCTTAGAGATTATTGTTTATATGAAAAGTGTCTTTTTGCGTCCATGTCCAAATCACTAGAAATCCACCATCAAAATAAATGTAGTACGTACGAAGGCAGTAGCAACTAGCAACCACCGCACCGTAAGCTTTGAAATATAAGCAACAAGTTATGATAACATCTGTACCTAGGTGCAAAGTAATTTAGTAGCTATACCTCGCAATGGCTTATAAAGGCTTTAGTTTCTAAATGAAAATTGTACGAACGATGAGGAAAACTTATTACGGTGGATCGTCCTGCAAGGAATACATATTTTTGAGGCTGCACCAATTAGCCAGGTTTATCTTTCCTTAGTTACATTCAGGAATCCCATTGGACAGGTACCAGGAGTACAGGATTAAGAGAAGTAAACGTAAGAGAACATACAAGTGAAAAGCGGATGAATGTTTCCTCCAAGGGATTGCTGGGAAAATCTTATCTTAAGGCGGGTAAAAGAAATTCAAAGACTTCATCTGAGCAAACTAATTTTCTTAGTTAAATTCCAACGAGGAAGGTATTTTTAAAAGTCTTGAGAAATCACTGTTACATTTTTTTAATGAGAAGCATTTGAATAAATAATTAAGAGAACGTCACATAAATAATTCAAATGAGTATTACGACCACTTAGGACGGGTTGTCTAAAATTTTTTAACAATTAATCAAATTTTTCAAGTTACTTTTCACGTTCTGTGTAAGTTAATTATCGGCAAGTTGCTTCATAAAACTGAAATAATCACAGAACTTGAATAGAACTTTTACAGTTTTTTAAAAAACCCATTCTTAATTTTGTATATTATGCTTACTTTAGAAGTTCAAAATATCTACAATCATTTTTAAATGGTATTTTAAATCTGTAGAAAGGCTTCTTACATATTTTTAACACCCAATTTGGATTTTACACGGTCTAATTACGGTTGATAATAAAATTATTGTCTTTTTTTTTGAAATAGGCAATTCACCCTAAAAAGACTGCTTTGTGAAAATTGTTGTTAAACATTAATATATACAAAGGAAGGTCAATAAGACATAATATGGTGCAAAATAAATTAATATAAATAAGAAATTACTAGCGTAGACCTGTTAAAATTCACGGGATATTAAATTCTTAAATCTAGTTAGTTAGTAAATAATCCTTTCTATAAAATTGAAAAAATCACAGACACTTGAAAAATCACGAAATTAGGTTTTAGGAATGTCAAGATTAACCTTTAGAAATGTAAATATGTTTTTTCATATTACTAATATTGAATTAAAAAAAAAATCTGTTAAAAATATTAGGTACTGCAAAATGACAATTAAAATAATTTTGTATAAAATATTTGAAAATGATATTTAAATTCAAAACAAATTCGAGTTCATTTAACCAGTGTTACAATCACTCACATAGAGACCCATAACTAAAATTAGTACCTATGTTTGATGACGATACGATTTTGCTTTAGAAAAACGATGAATGAACCAACCATTGAGACCTTCATTGTTACCCCTATTTCCGCCAGATACTGCTTGGTTGTAAGAAAGAAAGGGAAAATTACAAATAATTCAATCAAAAAAGCTTGCACTATACCACCATAAGATGCATGATTTGCACCAGTTGTTATCGAAAGGGAGGAGGGTGGGTGGGTGCAGCAGGGTGGCGGGTATAAGAGAGAGGCTGTATCTTTAGGAACTTTACAACCTGCCTTAAGACGCCGCCAGGTTTCTGGTTTCATAGCTACTATCAGAATTTGGTAATAACTGTTATAAGCGCGCTGCAGAGATTAGCCGCAAATGAATGGAACATGTCGTCAACTTTCACAAATACGAGAAATATTGCTAAGACAATACACACTAACTCGCTCATATTTTTCACGTCAATTTATATATGTTAATAGATTTCTTGGACAAGCTTTTAAAGTCCTGAGAACCTGATTTAGATTTGAATTGGGTAGAATTGAGTCATATCAAAGAGAGTCGATTAAATAAATATCCAAATCATTTTAATCTCTCAGGCTAATTTGCACGCTTTCGAGAACAACTAATTTAGGTCTCATAGAAATCGTTGTGTCTCTCTTATCTTAAAAAATAGATCTAAACGGTGTTAGAAAGAGAAAACACCACACTTTGTATACACGTTAAAAGCTAACCGCAAAATAATTAAAATGTGAAAAAAATATGAAATTTTTGTTACATGAAACGACAAAAAGTGAAATGACGATAGAGTTTATAATATATTTGCCTAATAAAACATGTGTTTCAGTAATTTTTAGTTGGAAAAACCAAGGTGGGCCACCTTAAAAACTTTTTTATATTTGAATTCAAAATTCTGTATTTCATAACTTATATGTTTATATTTTATAATTAAATTTGAAAGCCTGTTTCATCAACTTTCAAAAACAGTTTTTAGTTTTTGAATACGTTCAGAAATATTCCATTTATTTGGATTTTATGGCAAAGGGGAAATATTTTGACTTCCTGACAAATGTGCCCGAGGCCGAAGGATTAAAACCATCTTCATTTTAAAAGGGAGTAGTTATTTATTGACGCTTGAAATACAATGTGAGATAAATGTTAAAACAACAAGCAAGTTTATTATGCAACTCATTGGAGAGTGCAACCTTCCCCACGAACCCACCATCGATGTGCTTCGCTAATTACTCTGACCGGAGTGTGGGTACCTGCGTTAATTAATAATACAAAAGCCAATAGGTAACTTGATACCTTATTAATTACACATGCGCTCAGCCGATGGTTTAACACGTCACACGATACTCTTACCAGCCAACTACAGAGCCTACTGCTAACTTCTGATGTCCACATTCAAATAATAATTTGATATGCGTCGTTCCATTTCTCAGCGGCTTCTGTTACGCGTTTTGTCAGTCATTCGAGCCTTTGGGAAAGTAGTAAAACATTTTTTTCTGATTGCCGGCATTAGCTAACCAACAACTTTAATTTACCAAAGGTGATCATTATATCAATATCTGTTGCCCGCACTCGCCTCGAGTTCATCGACTCTCTCTAATTATTTTTATTTAAATTATGGCCTGACCAACAGTTTATGCAAATAGAAATTAGAAAATTTTTAAACATCACGGTTTTTATGTATGTATGTGCAAATTTCGTTTTAGATTTAAATTGCTCTTATTGAGTCGTTCCTATTTTACTTTCTCGGCAATATTTGACGAAATAAGACAATGTGAATAACATGAAAGTTAAAAAAGGGGGCTAAATTTAAAATGTGATATTATTAAGGTTGATAACGATTGCCTCGCGTCTCCTCACGGGTCAAAAAGGAGCGCGATGTCCTGACCATCGCGTTTGACGACCTATGGTCCCTAAAGCGATGCATGTCCCAATGTGCAGTTTCTTTTATTTTTGGACTAGAGTCGAGAATTTTACTTCTCAGCGGTACTTCTCATTCTAGTAAACATATTCGTTATTATTGGTGCATCCAAATTGAATGATTCAGAAAGAAGTATGGTTTTAAAATTCAATTTCTTTCCGTTTATTTGTTATTTAATGCTTATTTTCCTGTACCATATCTTAAAAAGTTAATTAACTAGCGCAAGCCCGTAAAAAATCATATTGTATTACTAAATCTAGTTAGAAAGTGGAAATCGCGCACGCTCTTGAAAAATCACGTAATCTGACCTTAATTTTCAAGATTAACCCCGAGAAATTTAAATTTAGGAAATACACATTCAAATTTCATAGAATTAAAATAATTTTCTTGAAAAAATATACCTTTATGGCTTTCTGAATTCTTGACACGTCAGTTTCAATTTTGAAACTGACAATTAAATTAATTTTCTGTTAAAATATTATGTTCTAGGTAGGTACTTGATCGCTTGTCTGAATTCTTGACCAACACCTCTGCCACAGGTCACCCCAAGTGGTTCGCTACGTTTGGTGATTTAGCAGGGGTGCCCGGGTTCATGGGGTGAGGTTTGTCTAGGTCTTGGAGGCGGATGACTACGACACACTGAACCCCAGATTCCTACCCACCCCTTAAACCCTTTTCCTTCCCAGAACTCTCCTCTCCTTTCTTTCCTTAAAAAACCCTCCACACAGCATCCCCAAAGATGACATAGGCCCCGAGGGAAATTATTTTCTTCAGGGCGTCCTGTGTGGAGCTCATGTAAAAAAAAAAAAAATCAGTTCCATCTTTGATCATTGAACCAGAGGCAGAGTTACAATCACTCACAGACAGACAATATTTTGATCTTTTTTGTCAACCTTTCATCACGTGTCCAGACGTGTATTCACAAAACAGGAAACCAAATAATATTTTTCGATATTTTTTCTATCCACATACCGTGGAGATCATTTGAAACTCTGTTGCTTAAGATAATTTGTATTTAGCATTGCGTCACGTTAGCATGGTTACAATTACCTTTTCTCTATTTTTTGGTCCATTAGTCGCTCATTGCCACCGCAGATAATAAAGGGCAATATCTGAAGCAATGTGGCCACACTTCGAGCTAACAAGAAAACATTAAAACTCGTGTTCACTTGTCCGAAGTACCTACTTTATTTGGGCCGCGGCTTTTTATGCAAGAAATTCAAGACGGAAAACGAATTTAATAATTATTATTTAGTTAGGTACTTGTGATATAAAAAGGATTGCGGTTGGAGGAAATGGTCGTTTGGTCCGATTAAGAGCCCGAACGATCAAATTATCATAAATTTGAATAAGATTTCCCTCAACAGTCAACAGTTCGAGTCCGGCAGATGGTTCAGGTAGAGCAGTGATGCGATGCCCGTGAAAATATCCCTACACTTGGGGAAAAACGGATTTTTTATGAATGCTAGGAGTTTTTGAGTTTGTAAATTGCTCGGTAAGGAATTTAGTCGATTTCTTGGCTTAAAAATCATTGAAACAATATTTTGACTTCTGCATTAGATAAGTCACAATTTGAACAATCTAAAGCTTATGACATAGGTGTTCAAAGCATTCAAATAACGAAAGTTTTAGATTACTGTTTTTGTACTTAAATCAAATCTTCAAAAACTGATACAGGCACTTACAGCATTAACCTCCAGGTTTATTTTTTGTATAATGTTTACGCCAATGGGATTATTACATAATATTAGAGTACTTATATATTATGAACTAACGGTGTAAACATAAGCAAAATAGATTTAAATGAAAATAAATAGAAAAACGGAGAAAATTTTATGAACAATGAACTATCTAAAAAAAATCGAATGCAGTTTACATGCGGTACAAGTGAAATTTTACCAAAACAATCTCAACCAATACTTGAAAAGTGAGGTCATAATCAAAGCGACCAATGAGCGCAGACCTTGCGTAATTTCCGTTTCATATCCCAACCAATAGGAGCCTTTAAAAGTGACATCATTATCAAAGCGGCCGATGAGCGCAGTTGATGTCGAAGGTGCACTAATTGTCATTTCCGTTTCATCCGAAATCCAAATCACAGCCACATTATAGAAGTTTCACTTCAAAATGATAGAAAATGGAGAGAAAATTGAAAATGATATAAAACCACATACATTATAATTTAAGTGCCTCTATATTATTTTGTCTAGGCTTATACAAACTATTGTTTAAGTATTTACGAGTAGTTCTGTGAATAGTAGACTTCAGGTAATATTGATTATTCCGATTTGTCCATTCGTGCGCCATAGGTCATGAGCCCGCTCTGGCGGAATGAAAAGGTACTATCAAACACGGCTACCATCTTGACAGGATTGGCTAAACCCGGAACACACAAATAAATTTACAGACAGACCAAATTCAAAATGATCGAGTTGCAACGGGACTGCGCAACGCTCGATAAATCAAATATCGTATATTCTATAGATTTCATTTGTTTTAGAATACTTTTATTTTATAACGTAAGTGTGTTAGGTACTGATTTATCAATATTTCTCTACAGGTTTCGATAAATCTAAACTAGTACAGTTCTTAAAACTAGTTTATGATACGCCAATTATCTTTATCTATCTATCTATCTTCTATCTATCTATCTATGAGGGGAACCTGGGAGTGGTAACTGGGAGGGGGGAGGGGAACTCGGGATCGGGGTTCGCGGGACGAGGGAATGGGGGAGTGGAATGGAGAGAGGGAAGGTGGAGGAGACGGTGTGGGAATGCGAAAGGAGAAAAGGATGCAGGAGAAGAAGGGGAGGTGGAATGGGAACGGGACGAATGGGAAAGGACACGCAGGGAGAAACAATTTCTTTATCAAATGGCATAGCAACGCATGCCGGGTACCAGCTAGTTAATTAATAAATGACAAATGTCTAGATTTTGTTGACGAAAAAGTGAAAAAAGTTTAAATTTCATTCGTATTATATATTATAGTAAGATTGTCTTGGCTGCGAAATGTATGAGAGTGGACCGTTATTATAAGTGTGGAGGAGCTGTTCCGGGCAGCACAAGACAGAGAAACATTTACCAGATTGATCGCCAAAGTCGGGGGGACCTGATAAGACAAATAAAGAAGAAGAAGATACGAGTATTTTACAATGGTATCTAACTTAAATTTGATTTTCTGGGGAAATTTTGTACCTCATCTGAGGGAAATTTGGGTTTTTCCCCGCGTTAGAGGTAGTTTGGCGGCCAAGCGATCTGATGGGATGTGAGCTATAGAGGAATATTTATGACGTAATAAATTATTCGGTGGGAATTCTTCGTCACACGGTGGTATTTGAATTACGCAAATATGTTGGCAAATAGTTCTTTTAATGTCGGAATGTCGGCGGACAGAATTGGCGGCATTGTGTAAATGCTAAACATGTAGTGAGAAAGATATATTCACAGATTTGTTGGGATATGTTTTTTGGCTCTGCAAGTACTGAATCAAGCCATATTGTTGAATTTCCATGTATTATGTAGCCTTGGTTATATAATTTATAAACTGGATTTTACATTCTTGAAGAGGATTGTGAAGTTTTATGACAATTGTGATTTATTTTATGTTTTATGGGGAATTGAAGTGCTTACATCTTCCACTATAATAATAAATAATTGATCATTTATATATAGATTTAACAAGAGACAAAATTTGAAGTGTAATAGATATAAATCAGTACAGAAAATGCTTACGGAATTCGATACAATGAGTGTCAAAACAAGATTTTTCTATTATCTACAAAGTTTTTTTTAACCATTTATTAACCACTTTAGAAACAAATTAAATTACAATAAAAATTTCCACACACCATTCAAGACAGAAAGAAAAAAATATCCGACTTAAAAAATTTATGAAACAAAAACACAGACTCACTGTTTACTGTATAAAATAATCCAAACGTGTAGCTTAGTTCCAAGTGAAATTAAAGATGCACCTAGTTTGGATGTATGCAAGGGCGGATCCTGGATTTTTTTCTGGGGGGGGGGCACAAGGGGCGGACGGGCGAAAAAATCAACTATTACTGTTAGAATTTGTTTCTGGGGGGGGGGGCAAAAGGGGCGGACGGGCAAAAAAATCAACAATTACAGTTAGGATTTTTTCCTGGGGGGGGGGGGCACAAGGGGTGGACGGGCAAAATATCAACAATTACTGTTAGGTTTTTTTTCTGCGGGGGGGCACGAGGGGCGGACGGTCAAAAAATCAACATTTGCTGTTAGGATTTTTTTCTGGGGGGGCACAAGGGGCGGACGCGCAAAGAATTACTGTTAGGATTTCTGTTAGGATTTCTGTTAAGATTTTCTGGGCGGGCACAAGGGTGCGGATGGGCAAAAAAATCAACAATTACTGTTACAAATAAACTTAAAGTATCGATACTTCAAGTTTATTTCTACAAGTTCAAGTATGTATCTATAGGAAGGTTTATGAAAGTGTCAAAATAATCGAAAAATTAAATTAATGTTTAATAAAGACAGTTTTAGCTTCTAACTATGTACTGTGATGGAATCTCCACAGTACACAAAAATACCGTCTGGGGGGGGGGGGCACGTGCCCCCGTGCCCCCCCCCCCCTAAATCCGCTACTGGATGTATGTTATGGATGTACTTGACTTACTTTATTAACCAGTGATTTGGAGAAAAATGCGAATGAAATTTTGGTCTCCGGTGTCATGATTGATATTTTTTGACCTAAACCATAAACAAATTAATAGCTATTGGACAGGTAGGGTCGGAGTAAGGGGTTGGGCGGTTTCTCGATAAATGATCAGTGGTAACATGCGGAAGATTTTTTGACTCCAGATACTAATATCTACAGCCTGTATGTCGGACGAATATCTACAGCTCATATGTTGAACTAATATCTACGAACTTCAGAGTGTTGACTAATATCTACAGAGCGTAGGTTGAACTAATATCTACAGAGCGTAGGTGGACTTATCAACATGCGCATTTCTCTGAAAGTGGATACTAGCGTGCCCCAAGTGATGGCCTGAAAATCGGAAATAGATGTGTTATGGTAATAAACTCGATTTTCATTACAGGATGATTTTTTAATTTAAAAAATAAACATGTAATGTTTCCCGCGAATATCACCCTAATCCCATATTACGCAACACTATTTTAAAAACAATAATTGAGATTTCCAAATTTACATTGAAATAATTTAATTACTGTAAAAAAAAAAAATTAAAAATTTCTTCATTATTCGCAAATATGCCTTGTGGCGTCATTGTTTATTTAATGTTAACAAATAACTTTGTAAGCACCACTATATTATTGTAAAACGCATTGTTAATGTATTTTGAAATACGTCGGTAATCTAAGACACTATATAAAGAGGTAAGATTTGTTTGTTTGTTTGTTTGCATTGAAAAGGCTCCGAAACTACTGAACCGATTTGAAAAACTCTTTCACCAATAGAAAGCTACATTATCAGCGAGTAACATAGGCTGTATATAATGGTAAGCTCTGGCGTTATGAAATTTGTATAAATGAAAATGTGCGTATTTCATGTATTTTATATGTTGCCTAGTTTTCGGACATCCTGTATATCCAGTTTCCGCTTTAGCTTAGTTTTCAGACACCCTGTATATCCAGTTTAAGCTTAAGATTATTTTCCAGACACCCTGTATATCCAGTTTTTTTAACCTAATTTCCGGACACCCTGTATATCCATTTCCCACTGTTGCCTAGTTTTCGGACATCCTGTATATCCAGTTTCCGCTTTAGCTTAGTTTCCGGACACCCTGTATATCCATTTCCCACTGTTGCCTAGTTTTCGGACATCCTGTATATCCAGTTTCCGCTTTAGCTTAGTTTTCAGACACCCTGTATATCCAGTTTCCGCTTTAACCTAGTTTCCAGACACCCTGTATATCCAGTTTCCGCTTTAACCTAGTTTATTTATTTATAGCTGGTACCTGGCATGCGTTGCTATGCCATTCAAAGAAATAAATTGATTCTCCCTGCATGTCCTTTCCCGTGTATCCCCGTTCCCTTCCACCTTCCCCGCCTTCCCCCTCCCTTTCGTCTTCCCTCTCCGCAAACCCCACCATCACCCTGCCTTTCCTCCCTGGCGCTAAAATATATGAAATACGCACATTTTCATTTATACAAATTTCATAACGCCAGAGCTTACCATTATATACAGCCTATGTTACTCGCTGATAATGTAGCTTTCTATTGGTGAAAGAATTTTTCAAATCGGTTCAGTAGTTTCGGAGCCTTTTCAATGCAAACAAACAAACAAACAAATCTTACCTCTTTATATAGTGTCTTAGATTACCGACGTATTTCAAAATACATTAACAATGCGTTTTACAATAATATAGTGGTGCTTACAAAGTTATTTGTTAACATTAAATAAACAATGACGCCACAAGGCATATTTGCGAATTATGAAGAAATTTTTGTTTTTACAGTAATTACATTATTTCATTGTAAATTTGGAAATCTCAATTATTATTTTTAAAATAGTGTTGCGTAATATGGGATTAGGGTGATATTCGCGGGAAACATTATATGTTTATTTTTAAAATTAAAAAATCATGCTGTAATGAAAATCGAGTTTATTACCATAACTCATCTATTTCCGATTTTCAGGCCATTTCTTGGGGCACGCTAGTATCCACTTTCAGAGAAATGCGCATTTTGATAAGTGCATTGTCATCTACAAGGTGGATTGGTGAAAATGGATTAAATTCCATTTTCAATTTCCAATTTCCATTTCCGAGATTTACATTCATTAATTGATTCACGAAAACAATTTTTTTTCATTATAACCCCCCCACTATGCAGCGCAGTGGGGGGGGGGGGAGGTTCATACGTCAACACTTCAGATTCCTACCCATCCTTAGTACCCTTTTACCTCCCAGAACTTCATCCTTTCCCTAAAACGACACATAGCATCACTAAAGATGACTTAATATGGAGCTAATGTAAAAAAAAATCATTTTCGCTACAAATATAATTTTTTTATGGTCAGGTAACCTTAACAGACGGATTGCAATCTTTAAAGCACAGGCGTCGGGTGGGAATGCTATCCTTGTTCTACCGGTATTACAATGGAAGATGCTCCGAGGAACTAGCATCATTGATCCCTTCGGCGGCGGTGCATAGTCGGGAAACACGCCAAACGCGTGCCCAACATTTGTACACGGTTGACATTTGTCACATGAGAACGGGTCGTTTCTTCGACACGTTCTTGTGTTCAACAGCTCGGCTGTGGAATGATTTGCCGGCCTCTGTGTTTCCTCCTTCCTACAACATGGGTCTCTTCAAGACCAATGTTCATTCCTTCCTCTCCTCAAAAAGACCCTCCACACAACATCCCAGATGACATAGGCCCTGAGGGAAATTATTTTCCTCAGGGCCTCCTGTGTGGAGTTAATGTAAAAAAAAGGTAAAATTGTCAGTATGGTCACCCTATGATTGTGGCTGATAAGCCACCACGGGTACCTTGTAACACTAATTTAGTTTACAATAGACTGTAATTGTTGCCAACTATAAACATACTGCCCAGCTCTAATTTTAGATTTAATAACTAATATTTAGTGTTTCTTTCGTGATAATTGTTTTATATTTTTAATATTAAGATAATATAGATTTTTTTGAAGTGAAAACTTCTTTGACACCGTTGTGATTTGAAACTTGATGAAACGAAAAATAGCGACACTAAAAACAGACAAAAATACATCTGTAGGATTTAGCTTGCGAGAGAACGAGAGAGTATAATCGGTCTCCTCTTTGTGTGGTGCTTCGTAGCCTCCCCGCTCTTGTCTATTTTAGTTTTCTGAAGGTTTCACTTCTTCCGCGTGTGAGTTGCACACCTTGTTTTCTTTTTAAATTTTATAATTGTAAAGCTGCCCATTCGACACAGGAATGCACTTGTGAGATGAGCGACTTACGATTGTTATAACACTATTATTTTTATGAATAACTAAATACTTACAAGTTTGTAATACCTACCTATATACTCGACACACATCTTAAATAGCTTACCTGAATTCTATTAACCATAAACGTAGCCCCAAAACAAATGACTAAAATAACTTTTTCTTGATTTTCTTTATATTCACTCAAAATACTCATAACATTTCATCTCAAGTTTTTTCTATGTGGCATTATTATTATTTTCAACCTATTCACAGCCAAAAAATAATAGAAAAAACCATTATTATGCGTACGCACTAGGTCACGTGACCATAGCAAGATGGATACTTTCTTTTTATTATTGGTTCTGTTATAGTAAAGCTACGGGCGCCGCTCGCGATCACCTCGGGCTATTATA
Source organism: Limnephilus marmoratus (assembly GCA_917880885.1). Classification (NCBI taxonomy): domain Eukaryota; kingdom Metazoa; phylum Arthropoda; class Insecta; order Trichoptera; family Limnephilidae; genus Limnephilus; species Limnephilus marmoratus. Next base: position 50,563,329 of record OU862917.1, on the reverse strand, counting down.
TTATCTCCTACTATAAGCACGATTATTTATAGGTGTGTATAGACTATACTGTAGAGCCTGCCAGACCAAACTAATCAATGGAGGGTAGGTACCTATCCATAATCTACATTCCAATATAATCACTCGATAAATGGGACTACCGGAATTTAATAAAACTTTTTCTTTCTTATTTTTTGTTCGAATTTCTCTGTATGGTCTGAATAACCAACACACGTTACGCGTACCTTTTTGTTGTATGAACATTTCTACATTTATAAACCTCTCAGGCCTCCACCATATTTTTTAAGCCAGATTTTTTAAATATTTCCAAAATCCAATTAAATGGAATATTTTTGAACATATCCGTAAACTAAAAGCTGCTTTTGAAAGGTGATAAAACGCGCTTTCAAATTTTATAAATCGAATTAAACATCAGCCTTACTAAAAAAAAAACACAGCACGCCAGATAACCCGTGTTATTGCAGCAACACGAATAAAACAAAAATACACTAAAACACGATAACATTACTAATAAGATTTGGTCTTAAAACGTATTGTAAATCCGGCAACAACGCATATTTAAGTACTTAATTGTTTGTTTTCCTTCATAACCTCCGTAGTCCAGTGACTAAGACTCTTGACTCACATTCCGGAGGTCGCGGGTTCGAACACGGCATGCGCAAATAAATTTTATTTGATTAATTTGTGTTATTTCACAATTAATTCATTTAAAATAATATATAGTATATTTGCGGCATGTTCCAGAGTGGAAGATACTATCAGTATCGCCCTGGTGTAAGACCACCATTCAGAATTGAAACGTTGCTTGAAAATGGCTTTATCCGTGTTTAGTGACCAGATCTGAATAGCCAGGTACTTCCCAACCTTCCTCTTCCCCACCTCCTTCCCCTCCCCGCTACCTTCAGCCTCACAACATACCCCAATTGGGGATGCCATAGTCTCACTGGCTCCAGACGGGAGCAGTTGAGATTCTTGTGCGGTATTCACTGTAAAAAAAAAAAAAAAACCGATAGGTGGCGCGGCGGCGCGGCGCCTGCGCATTCGTGTTCGCGCTCGAAAAATACGTTGGAAGCGCGAAATGATTTCTATGTGTGAGAAATGATTTTTGTGTGTCCAATATTACTTATGTGATGGTTAATTTCTATTAATATGAATAATTTACTCTTATATTTATATCATTGATATATTTACCGTGTTTTTTGTGGTTTTTCATAAGTTTTAGTCAAGTTGTAAAACAATAATCGTACTTTGAAAATTGAAGTGTCAAAAACTATTTTATATGATACATGAGAATTCAAATTTACATTTAAAGGTTTTATTTTATGATAATTTTATGACAGTGGTGTTTTTTTAAAAAATAATATTATCTAATACATGTGTGCGTAAATGCATCAAAGTAATTAACGTCATTAGAGATGCAAGAAATCTGATATAAAAGACGGTATAATTTTTAGGTTAGTTTTTTAGCAATAAAAAAAACTTTGAAATTTTTAATTATTTTTTTATTGTATGCACGAGGAAAAAGTGAGGTGATAGTTTCCTTCCAAATTTATTACATAAAAGGACTGTGTTTTTGAAATTTTGTTTTTTTTTTTAATTTCTCTACATTTTAGTCAAAAAAATTTTGGTAAGAAATTTTTTTCCATTTATTTCCGAGTTTGAATCTTAAAATATGTCAGTTTTTGAAAACTAAACTGTATTTCAAATATACAAATCTAAAAGGTAATTTTATCTAGTTTTCATAAATGGTATTTGTTTTTACGACACCTTCAAAAATAAGAAATATATAGAACATTCAAAATACTACGGAAAAATTACACATATCGTTCGGACATTAATGGTTAAAACAGAGATAAACTACCCTCTCAGGCCGTGGAAACCATGTGTATTTCTTTCAATGAACAAAATTTTAATTAGTAATGTTTTCACATACGCGGCCGTTTGTCAATTGAATAAAATTTTCACTGGGTTTTTTAGTAAGGCTGATAATTTTTAAAGTGCAAAAATTTGCATCTTTTCTAACAAAAATTTCTGACGACGATAAAAAAATTTATACATATTTTATTAAACAAATGTATCATAAAGTTTTTGTCACCTAACTTTTTGTCGTTCGGTGTAAAATAATTAATAAAAAAATCATCATAAAGTTTCAATTTTTTTTCTTTGTCTTTAAAAAGGTTCATTTGTACATTTTACATATTTTGTGGTTCACTTTTATTTTTGAATATAAAGCGTAGTGTTTTCTCTTTCTAATACCGTTTATATCAGATTTTTCACAATGATAGTAAGGGGGACACAACGATTTTTATTAGACCTATATGAGTTGTTCCAAAGGTTTAAAGCTAATCATTACGTTTTGTTATTGTATTATTTTGGGAGCTTCCTACAACATACATAATATTGTAGGAAGTTAGTTTTGCCTGAACCTAAAAATAATAATTTATCTCAGGGCCTATGTCATCTTTAAGGATGCTGTGAGGAGGGTCATTTTAGGGATAGAAATGAGAGGAAGTTCTGGAAGGGAAAAAGGTATAAGGGTGGGTAGGAATCTGGGGGTCATTGTGTTGAGGAGTGCCGCACTTAACATAGCTTTACTTTTAATGCACATGCATTTTTATAGAAAAAAATAGAACTATGTATAATTGTGCATACCTTCTACTAATCTTGTTATATTGAACATCAGAACCGGTGAGTTACACAGCAAACTTAGCTCCACGCAGGAGGTGCTGATGAAAAAACCGTCAGGTCCTTTGTCATCTTTGGGGATGCTGTGTGGAGGGTCTTGGAAGTAAAAAAGGAAGTTCTGGAAGTAATAAAGGAAGTTCTGGAAAGGAAAAGGGTAGGAATCTCAGGGTCAACGTCTCCAGGAGTGACATATATATATAAATCCATCCATCCCACAAGCGAAGCGACCGCGACGGGCCGAAATCTCTTTGGTTTTATTTTTTTTATTAGTTTCTGTTCACATTTTTAACAATGTATTTTATGTTTATGTTGTTTACTTTTTTCATTGATGTTCATATTTTTTTCTAAGTATTTAAAATAGTTTAGTGATACAAACAACCATGGCGTCTAATTAATAAACTAGCAAATAAATATATAAATCATCTTCTATCATATGCGTCACACATAACCGACTGTTTCCGAGAACCAAAGTTTATTTGTAGAACCTTCACATCAATACAGCCTCTTTGATGGACCTCTCAGCGCTCAGCTAACGATAGACCAGAGGAAATAAGTACTTACTTAAGTACCCAGAATCCAATATATTTTGTAAGTGGCCACAAAAAATGTTGCCAAACTACAAATTATTATTATTTTTTCTTGTTGTGGAATTTTAGTTATTCGCTAAATGAGACGCCATTCCGGTCAAAATAATTTATTAGCGTTTCCTGTTTGCTTGTCTATTTATTAATGGTTCTAGGTTTTACAATTTGCTCGCGTACACACCCATTTGTAGCACTAGATACACATCGTTCATCGCAATTGCATATCGTAGTGTCAATCTAGTAATTCTTTAAATGGGGGTTTAATTTAAATATGTAATCATTATTGATGTGGGAATCCTTGCCATATATTTTACAATGGGTTAAAATGTACATGTGTTCTTATTTATTTATATTCTGTACTGGAATATATTATTGTTCATTTAAATTATGTACAGGGTTTTCTGGTATTTATTTAAGTGAAAACTTCTTTCGCACCCGTGTTATTTGAAACTCGATGTTTCGAAAAAAACGACACTAAAAAGAGACAAACACATACACCTATAGGATTAAGACTGCGAGAGAATGGGATAGAATAATCGGTCTCCTCTTTGTGCGATGCTTCGTAGCCTCCCCACTCTTGTAAACTTTAGTTTTCTGAAGGTTTCGCCGCGTCTAAACTGCAAACTTGTAATTTTTAATTTATTAATAATATACAATATGTTCTTGTTTAGCAAAGCAAAATAACATTTTATGATTTGCGGTACAATAGTATAAGGATTTGATTAGAATTTGTCTTCCTAAATGTTTTTCGTCCCTCGGTTAGAGACAGAATGGGTTGTAAGACTTTGAATAATATCAATCTTACAATAAAAGTGTTATTAGGATGTATTACAGGCATTTTTTTACATTAGCTCCACACAGGAAACGCTGAGGAAAATAATTCCCCTCAGGGCTTATGTCATCTTTGGAGATGCTGTGTGGAGGGTGTTTTTAGTAAAGGAAATAGAGGAAGTTCTGGAAAGCAAAAGGATATTGGGGGTCGGTAGGAATCTGAGGGTCAGTGTGTCCAGGAGTGACGGACGTATGAATCTATCCCTCCCACTGGAGAGAGTAGGGCTGGAGAAGTCAAATGGACTACCTCAATCATTCTCTCCCGATCCGGCCTGCCACGCAGCTGATAATCAGACGCATTCGCCGCCAAGACCCGGACAAACCTCACCCCATGAACTGAACTGTCTCTTAAAACCCTTTATACATAGAGGTGGTGGGTAGACGCCAAGACCTAGACAAATGCCACCCTGTAAACCCGAGCACCCCTGCTAAGTCACCAAACGTAGCGAACCACTTGGGGTGACCTATGGCAGAGGTGTTGGTAATCCAATAAATGGTTCCCGGAACGGCGGTACCCACATCCGTCTCTGAAATTTTATTAATTAATTTGGGACACAAGAAAGTTTTATTTAATTAGTGTCTTAGAGCATAGAATGGTAAGTTTTTAGTTTGGATCTAAATTCTGTTGAGCGTTGATCTTGTAAAGCGACTTGAAAGTATGGAAAAAAGACTACGTATTTGCGTAATATAAGAACTATTAAATATAGTCAAATTGTAGGAGTGATAACGTAGCATTTTGTGCTTCACAGCTTTCTTTTTGCATGTTATTTTAAAATTTTATTTTTTGGATTATTTATGTTCTTCCATTGCTAATTATAATGTTTCACCTCTATTGTTCTCTTAATTTACGTTCTATATGTGTTTCTGCGGCCGGAAATATGAAAACACACACGTTAAACTAAACTCACAATTAATTAATCTAATGTAGAATTAAATTTTACATTAGGCAATTTAAAATAACACTGTGGTATTTATTCTGTTTGAATTAAGAACCCACCTTCAATAAACCATGATTACAGTGGAATTACATAAAATCAAAATCAAACAATAAGTTTTTTGAATAAGTAATTTATTAATAGATGCAGCTAAAATGTGTATAAAATTAGTTCAAAATGTGTTAATCTGGTAAATAATTACAGAGACTCTTAACTTGAACGATATTTTAAAATCTATAGCTTTTTACTATTTGCAATTCAAGTTATAAATAGTTAGATTTTTCGGAGACCCGTCAGTTCATCCGCCCACAGTTTGCCTCCCTAAATGATATTTTGTATAAAGTTAGCTGGTTCCCGGCATGCGTTGCTATGCCATTTAATAAATAAATTGTTTCTCCTTGCGCGTCCTTTCCCATTCGTCCCGTTCCCCTTACGCTTCCCCTACCTCTTCCGTGTCCCCTTCCCCTCTCGCGTTCCCACTCCGCCTCCTTCACCTTCCCTCTACCCACTCTATTCCGCACCTTCTCCCATCCCGCAAACCGAACCCCCCTCCCGAGTTCCCTTCCCCCCTCCCAGACTCCGCACACCCCTTCCGCGAACTCTCATACCCGAGTTCCCATCCACCCTTCCTCCCTTCTCCCCCCCTCCCTCCTCCCGCATTCCCTACATTGTCCCGGTACATTCAGTTTTCAAACAGCTCGCGTGCCACCAAACACAATTTTCTTATAAACATTTCATAATGCCAGAGCTCACCAGTAGTTTTATACAAACCTTGTCCTGATAATAACGAACACAAAAAAAAAGAATTATCCAATTTGGTGCAGTCGTTTGTTAGTTATGCGAGTACATACATTTCGGCGATTCATTTATTTAGTTATAAGTATAAGTATATAAGTATTTATACATATAGAAAGATAGATTACAATTTTTTGTACATTATTTACCAACTTCAAGCGTAAAATCGACTTAGAAAATACCCCTAATAACAAGTTGGCACGAATATCAAACGAATTTATACACAACTAGCAAACCCGGCCACACGTTGCTGTGGCTAACGAAACACAACGCCATTACCCAACCTTTATAAAATCCACACCACCCGCTTGCCAGCTACCCGCTGCCTGAATTGAATATTTTAATTTCTCGGCTTTTCACTACTATAATAAGCATGTATTATAAATTTAAACCTTCCTCTTGAATCACTCTATCTATTGGGGAAAACCGCATGAAAATCCGTTGCGTAGTTTAAAAGACCTATGCGCACATACATTTCGAGCGACTTCATTTTATACTATGTAATGATGTCGATTTTTTTGTACTTGTGCGCTGCTGTACACAGTATATAGAGAGGTAGATTTTTCCTTGATGCATTTGAATGATAACACGTTATTCGTCGTACATCCTCTCTATATTTTGTGTCATTAGGTTTACAGAATTTTCCCTAAACCGACTGCACACTGTAAGTATGCCGAGGGCCACTTACGGAATATCATGGAAGCAGATTTTTTAAAGGTAGTTCAACATTATTCAAAAAATGTTTTTCAGTTTCGTAAACCGTCCTTTATCAATAACCCCTAATGTCATTTTCATAACCATTTTTACGTATTATCTAAATGAAATTGTCTATTTTCGGCTTGCATAGTCCGTCGTTAATTATGAAATATCCCTTCAGCTGTAGAAAGATTTGAAAAAAAAAATAGAATCCGAATGTTGAAACAGTGGTGGTAAAGTTGGTACATTATAAAATTCGCTCTTAAAAATAGAGTAGGTGGTTTAGTTTTTTTTTAATATTACCCTAGGTATGAATTTTATTATGATTCTGAAAGCAAACGTCAATATATCTATCGACAACACTTTACACTTTACTAAATGTTCGATCCGTATTCACAACCTTACAACCTGGTCTCTGCAGTCTGTCCCTATCACTGAGCCGACAATCCCTAGAAGTGTGATATTACTGATTTTAAAGAAAACCAGTGTATTAGGCCCGGATGCTCATGCTTACATGCTTTGGATGCTCCGCATCCCTTGTGTTCTGGAGACTTTTTTTCTAGCCGTAAACAACTTTACTGCAATCTAATGACATCGCCCGTTCCCAGAGACTTGACACACAATATGCTGCACGGAGCAAGTCAAAATATATACATGTACATACATACATATTCAATGCTGGAATATCTATGAATAGCGTAAATTTGTGGCGTTGAAAATTGATGATAAAGCATGTAATAAAGAAGTCAATTCTACAATTGAAATGAAACTAATGTTAATAAAATGTAAAGTGTATTGCAACAAAGAGGTTATCATCATCATCATCACTATTGGCTCTACAACCCCTGGTGGGTCTTGGCCTCCTCAAGAGTCTTCCTCCACTCATCTCGGTTTTGTGCCAGCTCTCTCCAGTTTGGAAGCTCCAAGATAGATATGTCTTTGAGGACGTTGTCGCTCCATCTTAGTCTTGGCCTTCTCAGGCTCCTTCGCCCTATTGGTCTTGAGTTCAGCAGGGACTTTGGTGCTTGATTTTATTTTTTATTTTATTTTATTTTATTTATTTGGGAGACCAACAGTTTACATTAACAACAAAGTATATAATAATTGAGTACAGTAATTGAACCAATTAGAGGTTTCCACATGGGTATTGTATACAAGTGTGTAGTTATTCCAGAGATATTTACTCATAAAAAATTACATTGTAAGAGACGAATTACGAGTTATTTAGGTGGGGATAGGAAAGGGGTAGGATGGGGGGGGGGGATCGGTTAAGTTGAGGTATAGTAATAAAAATATGCGTGACAAAAAATTAAAAGAGAGAGAAAAAAAAAGGAAGTTTATATATTATTATATTTGAGTGGTGGTTGTATTAGAGGGTATCTATAAGTATTGTTATTGTAGAGTATCGAGAGAGTGTCTGTGTGATTTTAAGGAGTGTGGTGCAGAGTTAAAAATGTCGAATTGTGTATAGTATGTGTTGAAAGTGTTGGATGCACGATAGATGAAAGAGTTCTGTTTAGAATTAGTGTTGCACCGAGGGAGGCTAAGAATCATGTTTGATCTTGTTCGTCTGTTTGGAACTCGTATCTGTATTCGTTCTAGGAGTTCTGGACAATCTACGACGGATCTGGCTATTTTTTGAAGAAAAAGTACATCGGCCGAGCTTCTTCGAGCTTCTAATGGTAGTATATTGAAGTACGCGGCTGAATCTTGGTGACTTAGGTGTGGGCGGAAGCTGCGGAAATCTAAGTATCTTATAAAACGATTTTGAACACGTTCTAGATTTTTCACATATGATTTGTATTGCGGATTCCAAACTTGTGATGCGTATTCTAGTAAGCTACGGACATAAGCAAAATATAGGATTTTCATTGTTCTAAAGTTATTGAATTTTTTACATGTCCTAAGAATGAATCCTAACATTTTCGAAGCTTTTGATGTGACTGAGTCTTTATGAATATCAAAAATAAGCTTAGAGTCCAATGTCACTCCCAAATCTTTGACTTCTGTTTTGTTGATTAATATTGAGCCGTTCAGATTATATTCATAGGTAACGATATTTTTATTTCGTGTGAAGTTCACGACGAAGCACTTCTTAACATTGATTTTAAGGGTATGCTGTGTACAGTAAACATTAAGACGGTTTAGGTCCTCCTGCATTTTTTGACAGTCAGCAGTACATCTGATAGGATAAAAAACCTTCATATCATCTGCGTAAAGTAATGTTTTGGAGTGTTTGAAGCATTGGCCTATATCATTAATGTAAATATTAAAAAGTAACGGTCCCAATAGAGATCCTTGAGGCACACCTGATGGGACGGTTACCCAGTCCGATTTAAAACCACCCACAACTACGACTTGACTACGTTTTGATACATAGGATGAGAGCCATCTAAGAAGGTCACCGTGGACGCCGATTTGCATAAGCTTGCGTAATAATGTGTCGTGATTCACTAGGTCAAAAGCTTTGCTATAATCCGTATATATTGCATCTACTTGTACACGTTGATCCATATTATCTTGCAAGAATTCCGTGAATGCTATTAGATTAGTTGTTGTTGATTTTCCACTCATAAACCCATGTTGGTTAACATTAAGTGAGGATTTCAAAGCGGGAAACATCTGATCGTATATTATTTTTTCAAACACCTTGCTGAAGACACACAATTTTGAAATTGGACGATAGTTTTCAATGTCAGCTTTTTGCCCGGTTTTGAAAATGGGTGTTATGAAAGCAGTTTTCCAAGTATTAGGTACCACACCCTCTTTTGAAGAGCGATTGAATATAATGGATAATGGCTTTGACAGACTGCTTGCGCACTTCAGGATGAAAAAGGGAGGGATTAGATCTGGGCCTGCGCTTTTTTTTACATTTAAGTTTTCCAGATATGTCTGCACCAGACGTTCGTCAACTTCAATACTGTGAATAGTGGAAGAATTGTGAATGTTGTAGTTGGCTGGCATATTTTGAGAAGTTTGAACATCGTTGGTGTAAACAGAACTGAAATATTTGGAGAATAAGTTAGCAATCTCAGATCCGTTCTCAGCTTTTTCATCCCTAAGAAATACAGTGTTTGGCACACCTTGTGATTTAGAGTTTGATTTAACGTAGTTCCACAGTTTTTTTGGATCGGAGGATATTTCGTGTTCAACGTTAATTAGGTATTGATTGTGACACTCTTGTTGAAGTTTTTTATGGCGTGATCTTAAGAGAGAGAAAATGGAGTAGTCAGACTGATTTTTGTAAATTTTGAACTTTTTGAAATACTTTTATTTTTCCTTCGTTAACTTTATAAGAGCTGAGTTATACCATGGTGGGTATTTTGAGTTTTTACTTGGTTTTAGTGGAATGTGAGCGTCTACAAGTTGATTTATTTGTGAATAAAAATTTGATAAAGCTGAATTTATATCACCGATAGAGAGGAGCTCATGCCAGTTTACTTTATTAAGACAAAAATTTATAAGTTCGTAATTACCACGTTTGAAGACGTGAACCTTTCGTATTTCCTCCCTCAATGCAACGGGTTCTGAGAATGCTACATCTATCGTTATGGAGGTATGGTGAATATCTTCGACGATTAGTGAGTCGTTACAGGCTGATACCTTAATAGAATCGTTACATAGGACGAGGTCTAGAAAGTGGCCATTGGAGTTTGAAATCCCGTTATATTGACAGAGACCCGAAAAGTGCAGGCAGTCAACAAACGCAGAGCTGAGTGGGGACAAACGATTGGCAGGTGTGTATGACGTATCATTTGAACTTTTGTTCCACAGAATGTCAGCGTGGTTAAAATCACCTAAAATAAGAAATTTTTCACAGGGAAATTGTAAGGTTGATCTGGAAATCTCGCTGAGAAAACTTTCCATGTTTTCATTGTATGCTGGACCCTTGGGAAGGTAATGTGAGGGAAGGTGATGCTCGGTCATTCTCTCCACAGGACCCAGCCACCGAAGTCTTCCCAATTTTATAAATTATGCGACGTTTAGCTCCTTAAACAAGGTATAGAGCTCATTGCAACAAAGAGGTTATACATTATATTAATTGTGTGGATTGACCTAGACTCTAATTGTAATTCCTAACTCAGAGCGTGCTAGAAACTCGAGATGATTTCTAAAGTTAAATGTCACATTGTTGAATGATTCTAATGTAGATAAATTAATCTATTATGGGCACCAGATCGTTTAAATATAACGACTAAGTAAATTATGTTAATGGTAAACGCATGAGCACACGTCCCTCAATTGTGCCGGCCTGATCTCAATCTCAACTGAAGTGAACTGCGTGCAGGGATGGTATGCCCAAAAAAATATTTCCCTAGATTTTCTTGGCAAATCAAAAAGTCGACTTGAAAAGTGGTATTCCATTTATTCACATAATAAACTTTTTTTTTGTATTTTTTGGGCATTACCTATAATAATTTGTAGACGTTTTGTTTTCAAAAGTTTTATTTTCTATGTACATTGGTTACTTAAATTTATTTTATTTTATTTATTAAATAAAAATTTTCAAAACAAAATACATAATAAACGTTTTGTAATGTGGATTCTAATGTAATGTGAATTATTATTTAAGGTAATAGCATTTATTGTAGGTACCTATACCTTTTGTCATCCGACCGCTCTCTTCCCAGAGCAAGAAGATCTCCTTCGCAGGATAGTGGAGAAAAGGATTTTGAGGTCATGCATATAAAAAACGCTGGTTTTACTAGTGAAAATTAATGTTAAGTTTATTGCATTTTGCAAGAGAAAATTGAACCAAGGAAAAGTAAACAATACATAAATACCTTGAGCAACTATTAACTGTGGTAGAAAGAGAGAGTCAGCTAATTACGTTTAATTATTAATTCCGCACACGTCCCGTCGCCGTGATAGTCGTGACACTCTTGCAAACGACGACAGCCAACCCCTAGACTCCGTCCAGCACGTCATGGGGCCACCAGTTTCAAGGAAATCCATAGCTGATCTACACCCATCAAGCGGCGTGTAAAAATCCCACCGGCCAAGGAACAGTAACGTCGGCGCACTCTTCAAGAGTCGCAAAGCTGCTTCATTTAAAGGGATTCCACCCAACAAACAGGCACACGGCGGATCTACACCCATCAAGCGGCGTGTAAAAATCCCACCGGCCAAGGAACAGCCAAGTAATCAATACATCTCCGTTGATTACCGTTTAAATTTTCTTCCGCATGCGGATACAGCAATCTCCCGGCATCCGGCGAGGAATTCAACAAAAAAATAAGGCTTCTATGCCATTTAAGTCGTCCCACACTCACAGAACGAAAAATAAATAACTTTCTAGGCTACATTGCACTAGAATCTTTTACAACCAAAACTCCTCCTCAAAAAATCTCCTCTCGCCTCCAAAAAATTACGTGATGTCTGCCGCCATCTTTCCTCGAATGACGTTTCCGGTCTCGTTGCAGTTTCGCCAACCAACAAAGTTAAAAAAAAAGAAAAATAAATAAAGCATAGACAATAAACGGTACCTATTTTGAGCAGTACCTGCTCATGAAATAGATATGTTACAGTTTGTTGTAGGTAAATACATGTTATAACATTGTAAGCAGTCAAATTATTCAAATAATCACATTTACGCAAGTACGTAATCACCTGACTGTGTAATACACTAATCCTGTTTTAAGTTTATTAATTGGAAAGATATCGGAACTTAGTAGATGTACCTACTTATAATAATGTATTTTTCCAAATAAAACACTTTTTGCTAAGTGAAATAATAATTCCAAAGTATGTATACACTAACCACTGAATTAGAAACGGAATTCCAAATAACAATCACTTTGCAAAATAAAAATCAACCGCAATCACTGAAAAAACGGAACTTGAAACTTAAACTTAATTTTTTTTCAGAGGTTTATTATTTATTTTTTCAGATGTATATCATTTTGAGTTGCCAGTGTTAAAAATGGAGGCGTCTACTAATATCTACAGGTATTCCAAAAACTGAAAAAATCGAACTAATATCTATGAGAACCAAAGTGTTGACTAATATCTACAGCTCAAACTGTTGACTAATATCTATGAGAACCAAATGTGTTGACGAATATCTACAGCTCAAACTGGTTACTAATATCTATGAGAACCAAAGTGTTGACGAATATCTACAGCACTGGCAGAGGTTGGGTTTGCAATTATGTATAGCATATTGGAATAACATAATATTGCGTATTCAGTTTAAAAAACTTAATTTATGTAAGTATGTACATATGTAAAAATCCCTAATATCGGACTATTGAACATATTTAGCTGATTAGTCCAACCTACGCTCTGTAGATTTTAGTCAACACTGGGACCGTCATAGATATTCGTCCGACCTTAGCTCTGTAGATATTAGTCAACACTCTGAAGTTCGTAGATATTAGTTCAACATATGAGCTGTACATATTCGTCCGACATACAGGCTGTAGATATTAGTATCAGGAGTCTTAAAAATAACATTGCTTGTAAGTATACATCAACAATATTTGAAATTCATGGGAATTCCAAAGAATATATTTATTATACCTGTAATATTGACATACGTAATAAAAAATTTGGTAGAGTTCGAATTTTCCCTAGATTTGGTGCTGATTTCCCTTTTCCCTAAAAAATATTTTTCTCCCCTAGATCTAGGGAAATTTCCCTAGACATACCATCACTGGCGGCTGAATGACTCGCTAGTTCCTTCAGTCCGTGAAATAGGGATGTGGGCAGCTGATCGCCATTCTTGATGTCAAACAAGAAAACGGGGTATGATGATATATGTGACGAATTCAACCATTACAAATTCATTGGTACCAGCACCAGTATGGAATAAATTCTGTCTTGTATTCCGTATAGCAAGTGTGTGCAAGGGTGCTTAAGGTTCCGCCTGCCTAGGTCTTCACATGCTAAATATGTATATATGATAACAGCATCCGACGTACAAAAATGACTTTAAGGCCCTCCGTTCATGGAGATACTTACAATCTACGTAATTGCTACGAAACCACAAGTACCCTGCTGACATACTACTTTTTAATGCTAGTCTCCGTACACGGCGCTATCCGAAATATACTGAACTTTTATTTATTGTTATCAAGTTTAATTTGTAGAACTCCATTTTTATTTTTATTTTTTTATTATATAATCAATAATATTATTTTTAATTTAAAAAAACAGTTTATTTTTAAACAAGTTCTGCTGTGTAATTATTATTACGCGTGACAGCTGTTTCGCCTTCTGAAGGCATACAGTTTGATAATTAGATTTGTTAAGTGGAAAAAATGCATGTTTATATAACTATACGTTACCAGAAAACGTAAGAAAGGATTTAGTGGAGAAGGCATGGATTGATGTTGAAAAAAAAGTCAAATGACTTTTTTTTTTTTTACATGAGCTCCACACAGGAGGCCTTGAGGAAAATAATTTCCCTCAGGGCCTATGTCATCTTTGAGGATGCTGTGTGGAGGTTTTTTTTAAGGAAAGGAAGGAGAGGAGAGTTCTGGGAAGGAAAAGGGTTTAAGGGGTGGGTAGGAATCTGGGGTTCAGTATGTCCTGGTCATCCGCCTCCAAGACCTAGACAAACCTCACCCCATGAACCCGGGCACCCCTGCTAAATCACCAAACGTAGCGAACCACTTGGGGTGACCTATGGCAGAGGTGTTGCTTGACTGCGTGTTAACTCAACGGCTGCATGTAAAAAATGATCAAGTTCAGTATAATTTTTATTTTTTTATTATATAATCAATAATATTATTATTAATTTAATAAAAACAGTTCATTTTTAAACAAGTTCTGCTGTGTAATTATTATTACGCGTGACAGCTGTTTCGCGTTCTGAAGGCATACAGTTTGATAATGCCTATTTTGATAATAAATTTGAAAGTTATATAAACATGCATTTTTTCCACTTTCAAATCAAACAAATCTAACATTACTTTCATGTTCCGACGCCATTTCTGTCAAACGTCAAACGAATAAGTATCAGACACAAATGATGCGACGCGTCGCGTGCGATCAGCACTGTCTGTACCGTGATACTGATTGGAAACCGGCAGCCACCGCGTAGCGCCGTGAACGGGCACCAGCAAAATCGTACGGGGGGTACTTACGATCGGCGCATATGATATGCGTACGAGGATCGAGTATCTTGTAAGTATCTCCGTGAACGGAGGCACTAATGCTTATGGGCATATTGCACAGAATGACATAATCATATACCAGTAAAAAAGTGAATGGTTTCTAGTAAGATTAGAAATTTATTGGCGTGAAGGATTTTAGTTTAAATAACAGAAGCCGAATTATTGAAAAATTGGATCATCATCATCATCTTCCCCTTGTCCTATTTGGGTCGGGGACCCACTGCATCGACAAGGCTCCTCCATACGTCTCTGCAGTTTCTGGAGTTGCCTCGCCCGTGTCTGTGGCGGCCCACTGGACGTCTACCCTCTGGAATCGCACTCAGTACCTTCCTCGGAATTCGGTCACTGAAACATTGGATATCCTTTATCATTAATTCAGTTTTGGATCTACGTTTTTTTTAAATTTTGATAGGATATTAGATGCATACGTAGTTATTGTACAAAAAGTCAACAACCACCACTGTTGTGTAACCCATTAGCACTGACTTATGAACCCTAGACCAATGAAATTGATTTATATTTGAAGATGCTAGATTAATAAATTTCATCAGTGGAGGTGAGGAAAAATTGTACTTACTTCGGGCACCCAAACGTACTCACAACACACTTCATTGGTTTTTCTCTTCGGTGACCTATTTTAGGTACGTATAGACTATAGACGAACGTCTAACTAATCCGGGACGTGTGGGCATTTAAAGCTTAGTATCATACATTAAAAAAGCTCTCAAAATTACGCTGCACCGTGAAATTACATATAATAAAGATGAAAAGCCATGGCTTATTTTAGGCTTTCGGTCATGAAAGAGAACCTCATAATAGGGCTTATAGTTTAAAGTAGATTGTGGTGCTGGACTAAGCGATGAGGAATAATATATGGAACCGGGTTACGTGTGATGGTGTGATAATGAGATCACCTGCTCTTTCATAAACTTGTGGGTTTATTAAATCTGAAATGCTGTTGCACGCAGTAGATTGTACAATGCAATAATTATTGTATTGCGAAGTATTGAACGACATGACGCGGTTTTTATTAATAGTGGATTTGTGCCAGCTGCCCACGAATTGTTTATCGATTATCTGTGATTATTGAGTTATATTTGTGGTCTTGCTTTTATGGAATGGAGGTTAGCAGTTCTGACAACAATCCTGGCGTATTATATTGTTATATTGAGGAATAAAACTGACAGAGAGGAAACTAAATGTCAGGATGATTAAATAAAAGACAAAATTGGAGACATAGAAAGACACGACAAAATCAAATGAATAGAATAATTGAGTCGGTCAAGTCAAGAGTAACTAAATAAAAGATTTTACAAATATTTTTATAGTGGAATAATTAATTTAATAAGTAAAACCTCAGAGAGTAATATTTAATCATCGATGACAATATTAACCACTCTCAAATGAAGCATTTGAAGTAGAAAAAGAATCGGTTGCATCTAGGAACTGAAGCCAGGTTCTCTGCCTTGCCGGGCACTGCTTTGACCTGAGTTCAATGCGTTTGCATCTTTCTGTTTCTGTTAATATTATTATCTTCAATGAACAAAAGATTTTATGTAAACGCCAGCGAGATTACGGCATCTCCAATTGGCGTTTGTTGTGAGTCTAAAGGTAGTGGGGAGAGAAAGGAGATGATGAGAGGAAGGCGGGAAGTCCCAGCTATTCAGATCTGGTCACCAAGCACGTATCCCTCGTCCTCGATATACGATTGTGAAGGAAAAGTCGTACCGCGTTCAACCCTCTCTGTTTATCTTTGCAATTGATTGGGCATTTACACAATACATAACTACACTTACCTACATACATCTATATAAAAACCCTGTACTTGTAGTTAGTATAGTTACATTTCCTTCCCACCCTTCCCTATAGACCTGTCATTTTTGCGTATTATCCACATCAGTCATCAATTGATTCTTTCCGCATATTGCTACTTCTTTGATATTGCTATGCTCTTCGCCGTAGCAAAAGAACGTACAAACTAATATAATTATATAAAGTGCAAGATAAAACCAGCCAAAATAGAAGAAAGTGCCACAAGTTCCGCAGTAAGTCATTTTTCCCCTTTCTTTATGTGCATATTTTCTACTCGTGCAGTAGTTAATACACACACACATACATTGCAAACGTCCTTCGATAATCAAAATTCACATAAAACACACAGCAACAAATATTTTCATTCTGTGCTTGAAAACAGAAGTTTTTTTAAGATAAAAGAAACAATTCAACTTTGTTTGAACCACTTATATAATGAGTAAATCCGACCGGTTTCAGAACAAACGTTCTTTCTTCAGGGCAAGCGTATTATATAAGTGGTTCAAACAAAGTTGAATTGTTTCATTTATCTATAATGGATAACCACAAAGTTATAGCTTCATTCAAAAATATAGAAGTTTTTTTCCTAACTAGACCAGCAACCGGCACAACTCTTAAAAACATTGTCATAAAAATGAATTATTTTAATTTTTTTATTTCTTTTTGTTGATGTGAAAATCTGATTTTTCGGAATTTTGGATGAAATTAAACGAAATATATACTACTAGCTGACCCGGACGTGCGTTGCTGTGGCTAACGAAACAACGCCATCTACTGGATGGTTACCCAACCTGAACAAACAATTTTTTTGTCAACAAATTAATTCACACCGCCTACTGTTAGACACTTATGGAACTTACAAATAATTACAAAACTATAACAAATGCTGTGACAAACATTTCACTTGCAATAATAAATATCGAGGTAAAAACTATCTTATCTTTTAAGTTGGACCAAATTACACATAGTAAGCCAAATTTCATCAAAATCGGTTAAGTAGGTTCGAATCGTGACGCGAGATTTGTATAAAGATACATACATCTCTACATATTGACATACATTTTATCTCTAAATATTATAAATTAAAGTCTTCCGCCGCGTCTGTCTATCTGTTCGCGATAAACTCAAAAACTACTGAACGGATTTTCATGTGGTTTTCACCAATAGACAGAGTGATTCATGAGAAAGGTTTAGGTATTTAATTTGTCAAGGTTTTGTGTAAATTTGTTGAAATATATAATATATAGGTAAAGGAGAATGGAATATATAATATGAAAGGAGAATCCGACGCTCTGTGGGGAACCCGCTTGCACGCAGAGCGCAGGTGTAAACTGTGCGACCTAAAGTTTAAGTTTAGAATTACGGAATTTAATACTTCGTTTGTGTGAAAGCACTATGAAAGCATGCATGATTTTACTTCAATGGCATGTCTGTATGTGGTGGACGAGCGGGCTGGCAAGCGGGCGGTGTGGATTTGATCTGTGTGCAAATTAACAGATGGCGGTGGTTATAAAGATTAGGTAACCATCCAGTAGATGGCGTGGTGTTTCGTTAGCCACATCAACGCGCGGCCGGGTCAGATAGTATATGTTTAATTCTTGATCTATGTAAAAATGCAGAAATGAAACTTTTTACTTTAAATCTAAAATTCTTTAAACTTTAAATCTATTTACCAGATCTACTGCAAAACTACAAAATCGCACATCCGACATTGTTCTTCGGAACCGTCGAAATTATTCATGTATTTTTTTTTCTTTCAGTGCGTCAATCTGTCTTATTTTGCACACAGATACGACGTTTAACGAGCGGAACAACAAATGACTTATTATCGTGTTGTTCAGCGTTGGTAGATATTTAGTAATGCTGGTTCAAAGTTTTAAGTGTTTATCTTTGCCTACATAATGATACAAACACAAAATTGTGTATGTAGGTGTACCCGTAATATTCCCAAGATTGTCTGCTCTGTACTATGTACTGTCTGTACTCTGAAGGCAATCTGTACGGAGTGCATGACCGGCGGGTGAGGGGGCGGGTCTGCTTTAAGATTAATCGCTAGACTATTTAGGTCTGTCTCCAGTGCAATTATTATTTATGGAAACAATTAATTATCCACATGACTCATACTCTGTGTTTATTTAACTGAATGTGAACAAAATCATTCACATTTCATAGTCTTTAAAAATCTTAGTGGTCGCTGCTCGTATCACAAATTTGTAATAAGTAGATATTTACCTGCAAACTAGTCTCAAGGACCTAGGAAATTAATAATAATAATAATATGTGTACCAGAAAAATTATCAAGGGATCAGTAGGATTTATAGGTTCAATTAGGAATTCCACAGAGCCGAACCCTCTGATATGAAAATATCTGGAGTCGGTGAATTATTTTCCCATTTGGTCTCTCGTAGGTTGACATGATGTTCTTGTATTGTTTTGTATTTATAATACTTATATAGTGCAATTGTATAGCGTGGATTGACTAGATGATCATTTGGGGAAGTGTGCGAAAGGGTTTAGTTTTTCCTGTGGGGAAAATTTAACCCGGACATTTAAATCTGGTGCGTAAAATTATTAAAAATTATTTTAATGAAGTAATATCTTATCCTTATGCATGTCTTTTTCTACGACATTTTCTCTTCTCTTGTCTCTGTTTGTTTTGTTTTGTTGTTTATCTTCTTTTAAACTTATATTTCTTATCCTTAACTTCTTTTCTGCTTTTTTTTTATTTACATTAGCTCTCCACAATAGGCCCTCAGCGCCTATGTCATCTTTGGGGATGCTTTGTGGAGGGTATTTTTAGAAAAGAAAATAAAGGAAGTTATGGGAAGGAAGAGGGTATGAGGGGTGGGTAGGTATCTGGGTGTCAGTGTGTCCAGAAGTGACGGACGAATGAATCCATCCGTCTCGATGTTCCGAGAGAGTCCTGTTGGAGAGGTCAAAAGGCCTCCCCCAACCATCCTTTGTTGATAAAACCTTACCCCATGAACCCTGGCACCCCTGCTAAGTCACCAAACGTACCGAACCATTTGGGGTGACTTATGGTAGTGGCGTTTATCCTTGCCGAGGTTGGTTATCCAATAAATGGTTCCCGGGGCGGTGGTATCCATACCCTCCTCTTAAATTGAAAACATATGTATATAACTATTCTCTATTGGTTACCACGAAGCAGGCCATCTATTATGGTGATTTAAAATACCGATTCGTAAAAATGTCTTGTAATTAAACATCATGTATTTTGCGATCGTATCAAAACCACGGTTCCACCAATTCTCACAACGTTAAAATTGAACAATGCTCTTTTCCTTGACATCTTTAAAAAATTCAACTGATTTTGGTATTGAAGTAGGAATTTTGGATTAGGCATTATCTTGGGTTGTCCAATTAATTTTCATGTGGTACTGGAGAAAAATGGTTGGGAATCCATGGACGGCCAGACTCACAAATGTGTTCATTCTGGAAGAGCTAGGTCAGCTAGGCATCCACAAAATATTAGTTATATTATAAGATACTTTGGATACGTTGCTCGCCAAAATGAGGACCCCAACAGAGAAATTCATAGTCACTGACAAATTGGAAGGCAGGAGAAGCAGAGGAAGTCCCCAAAGCTTTCGAGTGACCAAGTATCACTAGCTTCCGATACCTCGGTGTATATGGCTATCCATGCAGTGCAGAATTCTGAGAAGTTAAGGAATCTTGTCCACCTTGAAAATTGGAATATGGTGTTAATATTCTCAGCAATGAGGAACCGACTTAAGAACAATCAAGCTTTATCTGAAACTTCACACATTCAAAATTGCATCTCCCTTTTGTATGAAACTGTTGTGTATCTAAAAAGCTTCCGGCTTTTAGACATAGATGGCGGTGATAAGAACTGTCAGTAGATTCCGCTAGATGGCAGGTAGCTTAGTACCTAAATTGTCCAACAGATGGACGGGGAGCTGAGAGAGGGTGATATCTGTAACACTCGGTTTTGAACCCATTTAGCTAGCTCCCAGTTAGGTCGACTAACGAGGTCCATATTGTATACGCGAAATATTAATAAAACCAGATAAACGATCAAGAATCTTTTTATTCCCAAAAGTAATCTTCAGAAAAAGTGTTTGGAGAATCTGTTAGTGTTGCTACAGATAACAGAACACTACAGAAACACAAAGTAAAAGTTTATAAAATCTATTAACAATGTTGTTAACAAGGATAACATTCATAATATACTTGGTGAAAATTCTGTAAATGATAATAAAATGTAATTTCTTTAGCACACTTCTCGATAACTCCGTTTCATAGTTTAAAATTCCAACAACAGATTCTAAAGAATTTCTCCACTTGCAATACTAATCTACCAATGCAGCAATGTTTCGGAAAGTAGCATGTTTTTCCAATTAAAATAGGAAATGTTGAAAGGAAATTGTGCATCCTGGAATTTCATAGAATGGAATCTATTTTCAATTATTTACTTTTCTGCAAACCATCAGAAATGAATCAATGATTTTAAGTGTTTTTAAATTAAATTTAATAATGTTATAAATTTAAACGCACCAGATTTAAATGTCCGGGTTAAATTTTCCCCCCAAAAAAAAAAAAAAAAAAGAAGGAAAAACTAAACCCTTTCATACACTTCCCCAAATGATCATCCAGTGAATCCACGCTATGCAATTGCACTATATAAGTATTATAAATACAAAACAATACAAGAACAACATGTCAACCTACTAGAGACCAAATGGGAATATAATTCACCGACTCCAGATATTTTCATATCAGAGGGTTCGGCTCTGTGGCATTTCTAATTGAACCTATAAATCCTACCGATCCCTCAATATAAATATTTAAAAAATCCTTTGTAATCCTACATGTATTTAAAATGACTGATTTTTGCATTTTTATATACAAATTCTTTGACAAATCTAATATGCTTAAATTTTGAATCAGATTCCTAGGTATTATGCCAGTGGCCAAAATAACAAATGGTAATATTTTTATAGTCCGAGAATGCCAAATTCTTTTAATCTCATTTCCTAATTTTATTTAAGATCTGCAAGTATTTTAGTTGTTTTATTATTAGCCATACATAAATTGCGTCACCCAAATTTCACGATTTTTTCACATTTGTGAGACTCCCTCCCCCCTACTGTGACGTCACATATTTTGCAAGTTTACTTCTAAAAATAATTGCGTTTTAACTATTTAGATTTTTATAAGTGACGTCACAGAGCTGATGACCCCCCCCCCCCCCCCCCCAATACCCCTTGTCGCACTTCTATACTCCCCTCCCCGCCCTTAAGGTGTAACATAATTTATGGATGGCCACTTATTGTGAATTGTGACAGCTGTTTCGGCTTACAAGGTCATTTTATAACTATGGATAGACCATTTTAACTTCACAATTATTTTCTCAGTAAATTGGGTTTAACCGGTAATAAATCAATTGAGGCACCTTCAAAATTGAAATTTAGAATCATATAAATAAATCGTCTCAAAGTGGTTCAACCACAGTTTGAAAATGGCCTTGACGAAACGGCTGTCACACTAATAAAAAACTGAACTATTTTCAGAACTTAATAATAACAATTTGGGAGGCGGGTATATTTACCGCCGCCCCGGAAACCTTTATTGGATAACCAACATCTCTGCCATAAGTCACCCCAAGTGGTTCGCTACGTTTGGTGATTTAGCAGGGGTGCCCGGGTGCGTGGGGTAAGGTATCTCTGGGTCTTGGAGGCGGACGACCAGGACACACTGAACCTCAGTTTCCTACCCACCCCTTAAACCCTTTTCCTTCCCAGAACTCTCATCTCCTTCCTTTCCTTTATAAAACCCTCCACACAATATACCCAAAGATGACCTAGGCCCTGATGGAAATTATTTTCCTCAGGCCTCCTGTGTGGAGCTCATATAAAACATAAAAAAAACTAATAAATATAAATATAAAATAAATAAAAAATAACATTTTTAAAATAAATTAATAAAAATAAATTGAGTTCTACGAATTAAACACAAAAACGGTTAATAATGACTTTAATGCCTCAGATTACAGATCTTATACTATGTGTTCTTTATTGTTAAGATGTTGATTTTTGTGCGTGTAACACCTAATTGTATTATGTCGATATTGATTGTGAATTGTTGTGGAGAAGTATTAATTATTGCGAAGGTTTTTAGTACATTGCTTTTCGTGACACACAAACTCAATACAAACATCGTATTAAGTTCATCTCGCGGCTAAGATCATTAAAATGCATCTCGCCGGCATTAAATTGAACACCAAGACAAATATTCCCGTGGGCTCGCAAACAATAAATAAATTAGCGGGGACACGTCATGTCAGCGGGAATACGCCGAGGAGTTTAACCTCTCCTTTGTTCTGCGGTGTTGATTTTGCGCCCACCGAAATTGACGCACGCGAGCTTTTTAGCATTTAGCAAACCAGTACCGGTAATAGGGCAAGGATTGTAGAACCATACCAACGAGAGATTCACATTGATGACTGATTGTTTCAGAAAGAAAATTACTGATTGTCCTTAGGTAAAGATTTCTGGAAACATCATTGGAGGGGATCCCACCACTTATACATATGGCTTCCTCCTTCACCGCACACGTCAAGACTCTATTTTATTGAAAGAAGCTACATTTATTTAAATGACTCTAGAGTACTCTAGACCCTCCAATGTCCATGCATACGACGGGGTTAGAAAGCAGTATGCAAGTACTTACATTAATATAATACAAAATAATAATAAATGTGGCAGCCCGTGGAATAATTCTTCTGCAATCTGTAGAGAAAAATATGTTTTTAAATAAAAAGAAAAATAAGAGCTGCGCCCGGTTGAGAAAGCCTGGAATAAGAGAAATAACGGAAATGTCGTATTTTGAGATGCTGTGTTGAGGGTCATTTTTGAGA
This sequence comes from Limnephilus marmoratus, assembly GCA_917880885.1. NCBI lineage: Eukaryota > Metazoa > Arthropoda > Insecta > Trichoptera > Limnephilidae > Limnephilus > Limnephilus marmoratus. The sequence goes on along the minus strand of OU862917.1, from coordinate 50,539,973 downwards.
AAGGAAGGAGGTGAAGTTCTGGGAAGGAATCTAGGGGTTAGTGTCTCCAGGAGTAATTAACGTATGAATCCATCCTCCTTACTGCGGTGCATGGCGAGTTCCGAAGAGTCCTACTGTAATTTACGAAAAATAATCCTATTATTATCCTATTAAAAAAAAATGAAGTACTGTTTTGATTATTTTTAGATATAAAATTGCAAAATATGTGACGTCATGACGTCACACGATGGGGGAGGGGTCTCCAAATTTGACGATGTTACAGGTCGGGTGGTACTCTAAACTTTTAGGGTACCTACATATATTATAATGTTTGCTTTTTTTGTCGTTTTAATTACCCTTGTAATATTCATTTTTATAAAACTTTTACAAATGCGTTAATAACAATGCAGACTGTAAGTAATTAAGTTGTGGTTTTTATACGCAATTACTCAGTTACTATTTATTATACTTAATTTAAATATACTTAAATTTATTAATTTAAGTATACTTAAAATCTTCGTTTTAACCATAGAAATAAAAATAAAAATCAATATCATACCCACGCACAGGCACTGCCTTTGTGGGATTTTTTTTGTTCATGCATTATTGTATTAAGCTTTTTTTATATATTTTTCATTTTTATGTATCTTTTATATGTATTGTATCAAAAATTTTCAATTAAAAAAAATATGAAGAATATTTGTCCCTGAATTTTTTATTTCAAAATGAAAATTATTATTAAAGACTTGGGTGTCTTTGATTCTAATATCGAAATTACGAGTTGTTTTCGCGATATAAAACGAGGAACAGTTAATATATTAAGTATTTAGAATTTATGACGAGTGTATTAGCTCGCTGGTAGAAGCAGGTTTATGATATAGTCCGTGGGTGAGGACACCCTACACAACACAATGCCGGTCCACTAGAGCCCGGCCTGTCACACCAGACACCGAGTGGCATTCTACTGAACTGGGCGAGCCGAGTGATGGATTCTCTAGACCGAGATATTAAACATATCACCGACTGTTGACTGTTGGAGTTCGGAGCCCATGTTTTATTTAAATGAGTTTGAATTCGGTTGTTAAACACGATGCGGTTGTGTTTCCAGACAACTTCATCAAATAATGCATGCCATTTTTTTAAATTTCTTTAAAGAAATAATATCAATCAAGAAGAAAATAACACTTATAATCTAAACGAAAATATGAAAGAGGACAAGACACAGAAAAATAAAAGTAACGTAACCTCTCGTCTTACCCGGACAAACGCTTTACCAATTCGAAAAATACATTATATTTATGGGTGTTTGGTTCTGAAACAGTCTTTTAGAAAACTAAATCCATTTTCCTCAAGTTCCTTCATCAATCATGCATTCCTTTCTCTTCCTCCTTTCCTCAAAGTCTCACCAGGAAAAGAAGAAGATGGTCCTACCTACAAGAGGAAATAATTGAACAATATTGTTGCCCAAGTACACCTTACCCACTTGGGCAGTTGAATTTTGTTCGTGACATGGGTCATAGATCTCTCGTGGATAATATTGCAAATATCGCAAGATTTCGTCTTTTTATCGTAAAAAACTGTCGTTCGTAGAAGCCTGGTGTTGTGTCAGTGCTGAAAGCCAGGATCGATCCTGCATCACCGTAGTACGCCGTCAAAAGGTAAGAGACTTCCTTTCATTTCCTATTTCCTTACGATTGAATTTCAAAACACAATTATTTGGTATTTACTCAAAACAAAAAAGGGATTTACAGTCATCTTTTCGGGTCTCGGTATCGGCCGTGACATTTTTGGTTCCTCTCGCCGGATATTTTCGTTTTTTTGTCGTTTTTTGGTAGACGTAATTTTGAAGCTGGAGTATTGTGTTTTGAAGTTTGAATCGTTCCATTTCGTTGGCCTTTTTCCGGTTTATAAAAGCTGTTTCAGAATTATACATTTAATCGTGAATATTGGAGTAGCATTTTAAATTTGAATTGGTTATTATAGTCGTTTGGGCGGCTTAACATTTGAATTCATAGATAGTGGGTACCTTGTACGTAGGTACAAATTAATCGCAGCCGCACGTCGGAAGTTGGTAGGTACCCAAAGCGTTTTCGCAACATTTTCGTATCTCGTGTCGGTAACGTAGGTCGCGTTAGTTTATCGCGTCAGCTGTTTATAACAGCCGACATTAACATTTTGTTTACAAGTTGACGTTTGACAGTGTTATTATTTGGTTTGTTGTAAAAATATTCATAATGGCAGCTAACACCATTAAGTACAAACTAGCACTGTTAGATATGGAAAGTGTGCGTTCTTCTGCTATAAAAGCTATAACAACGTTGAATATTGTTGATAAAAATATATTCAAAGCACGTTTTTCGGATGTATCTGATATTAGAGATAGTTTCGTCGCTTCACATATTTTAATTGAATCAAATAAGAAAGATGAATTAGAAATTAAAGTTTTGCAAGAAAAATATACTGAAATCCAAAACATGTATTACGAGATTCAGTCGTATTATAACCAATTATTTCCAGAAGTTTCGAAAAGTGAATCGGATCACTTAATAGCCAACAATAATGTTTCGTTGCCAAAATTAAAATTGATTATTTTCTCTGGAATATCAACAGATTGGACAAATTATATAAACACCTTTAATTCTTTGATCGATTCTAATATTGGTTTGAGTTCTATTCAAAAAATGCATTATTTTTTAAGCTCCCTTTCGGGTAAAGCCTTAACATACGTTAAACATTTGCCGATTTCTGAGGAAAATTATTTTGTTGCATATAATTTGTTAAAGGAACGTTATGAAAACATACGTTTGATCGCTGATAGACACGTAGAATTAATTCTGTCGATTCAACCTGTAAAAGTTCAGGATAATTTGAGGCAATTTATTTCCATTTTGAAAGAAAATCTTGCTGCGTTAGAAGCTTTGAATTTTCCAGTTCGCCAGTGGAGTTTTCTTTTATTACATATTGTATTACGTAAATTAACAAAAGAATTACGTATTGATTTTGAAATTCAACACAGTTCGGAGAATATTCCAACGTTTGATCACTTATTGAAGTACTTAAATGGGCAGTGCTTAGCAAAAGAAATGGCACTTGGAGTTTTTCCTGAAACCAGTTACAGGCTCATAAAGGTCAAGCTAAATCATATAATGCAAAACATCGATCGAGCAATAATATTAATGCGTTTGTATCAAACATTGAAATCAAGTGCATTCTTTGTAAATCGCCACACTCACTGCACAAGTGTGAAAAATTCTTAAGCCTTACTCCAAAGGATAGGTACTTATTCGCAAAGGAAAATAATTTATGTCTAAATTGCTTAGCGCAAGGAAAACACAACGCAAAAAATTGTCATTCGCGTTTCACTTGCAGACAATGTCAATTAAAACATCATACCCTATTACATTTTCCAAAAAAAATCGTGGAAAATTCAGACCAGCAAGAAAACTCTTCAGAACCGTTGGTGTTGACAACATTTTACAATAAAACTCACAAAACGGTTCTTTTGTCTACAGCTTATGTGGAAGTTTTAGATAAAAATGGAGTATTTCAGAAGGTTCGTGTTATGCTCGATAGCGCAAGTCAGGGAAACTTTATTTCGGAAAATTGTGTCAAAAAATTAGGTTTTACTCGTTCTAAAAAACAACCACTTACCGTGATAGGTATTGGAAATATTCCTACTATTAATTCTAACGGATTAATAAGAACACAATTTCGTCCTGTCGATTCGAAGGAATCTGGAATTATGACAGATTTTCCTTATTTTAAATAACATTTGTTCGAATATGCCATCAAATCGGATCGTCGATCATCATTGGGATCACATCGTGGGTCTCAAATTGGGAGATCCAACATTCTACTTATCATCAGCTATTGACATACTGCTTGGAAGTGATATTTTTGCGTCATTGTTATGTTCAGGAAAATTGATGGGGAAAGAAAATGAACCCATAGCTATAGAAACTAAATTGGGTTGGATTTTGATGGGAAATGTTGGACCATCAAATCATTGTATAAATTCATTCTTCACGTCAATGGAGGAAAATATTGATGAAAAGCTTAAATGTTTTTGGGAAATTGAAAATGTTCCAGCTTTGAAGAAAATTCAATCGTCTGATAAAATTCGTTGTGAAAAAATATACACGGAAAGTACCTACCGTAACCAAGATGGAAGATACTTCGTTTCGTTGCCATTTAAGGAAAGCCCGGAAAAATTGGGAAAGTCATATGACATAGCATTGTCACGCCTCAAGCATTTAGAAAGGAGACTGAATAGAGTTTCTGATCTCAAATCTCAATATATTTCGTTCTTGAAAGAATATTTTACATTAGGGCACATGATCGAAGTGCCACCTCAATCGCCAATTATTGCTAATTATTTCATACCCCATCATGGAATAATCAAAGAAACCAGTTCTACAACTCGTTTAAGGGTCGTTTTTGATGCCAGTACCAAATCGTCTTCGGGTACGTCATTGAACGACATACTTCTGGTCGGTCCCAAATTGCAAAGGGACATTGTCGAATTAATGTGTAATTTTCGAATACACAAAATCGTTTTTACAGCTGACATCCGTCAAATGTACAGGCAAATACTGGTGGATGAGAAATCTCGCCGTTATCAACATATTTTGTGGAGAGAACCATCTGATCATCCTGTAAAGGAATTTGAATTACAAACAGTAACATATGGCACCTCAAGTGCTCCATACCTATCCATTCGTTCACTTCATCAATTAGCAAATGATGAAAAATTGAATTTTCCAAAGGCTGCTACTATATTAATTGAAAATACCTACGTAGATGATATTATCAGTGGTGCGCAAACTTTGGAAAGCGCTCGACATTGTATAGTGGAATTAATTGCATTACTTCAAAAAGGTTGTTTTGAATTGAGAAAATGGTCTAGTAACCATCCTGAAATATTGGAAGACATTCCTGTCAGCTACCGGGAAGTACCCTTAAGTTTTGAGTCGGACACTGACAAGAAAAACATTAATATTTTAGGTATTCAATGGATATCGTCGCTTGATCAATTTACATATAAAATTCATAATGTTTTTAGTGACCACTGTACCAAACGCATAATTTTATCGACAATTGCACGTCTATATGATCCATTAGGTTTTATTAATCCTGTCGTTTTTATTGCTAAATGCTATATGCAAAACTTATGGAAAATTCAAATTGGTTGGGACGAAGAAATCCCTTCGGACATGAATTTGAAATGGAAGAAATATATAAAAGAGCTTCCATCACTCGCCAATTTAAAAATTGATCGATATGTCGCAACTTCTCCCACCAGTCGATGCATACTTGTTGGGTTTGCGGACGCCTCTGAAAGAGGATACTGTGGAATTGTTTATCTGGTAGTGATTAATAACACAGAAATATCCAGCCACATTTTATTAGCAAAATCTCGTGTTGCCCCCATAAAGATAACATCGATCCCGCGACTGGAATTGTTAGGAGCAGTTTTATTAGCAAATTTGTTGACTTATTGTCAAGAAGTGTATAAAGACAGACTTCAAAAAGACTGTCGCGTTCACCGATTCAACTATTGTATTGGCATGGCTGAAGACACCTTCCTTTCTATTGCAAACTTTTGTAGCAAATCGTGTTGAAACAATAATACAAAATATACCTTATGAACATTGGTATCACATTTCATCGCAAGAAAATCCTGCAGACTTGGGTTCGCGAGGAGCTTTTCCTAGTGAAATCGCAGACGCGTCGTTATGGTGGAAAGGACTTAACTTTATATCAACACCGTTGGAGGAATGGTTATTTGTTAGGCCTCCAAATATCTCTGTGGACCAGTTACCAGAGTATAAGTCAAAAAATTTAATTACTCTATCTACAAATATGTCAACGTGTGACGAAGAATTTTTATTGAAGTTTTCATCATTATAGAAAATACTTCGTGTTATATGTTGGTGCCGTCGGTTTATCAATAGATTACGTTCGAAATCGATTATCAATTTCAATGGGTTATCCCCACTTTCGTTAAAAGAAAATAATTTAGCCTTGCAATGTTGCATTAAGCTTGTTCAAGCAATTTATTTTCAACGAGATATGAACAATATCTCTTCCCATCGCATTTGCTCAACACAGCTTCAAAAACTCGCCCCATTTATTGATGAAAATGGTGTTTTGAGAGTCGGTGGTCGAATTCGCCTTGCACCGATTTCAGAAAATGCTCGACATCCTATTATTTTACCGAAGCAATGTCATTTGACAACTTTAATAATTGATTATTACCATAGCATGTACTTTCATCCAGGTCCTCGTGCACTCCAATCCATAATATCATTAAAATATTGGATAATTTCGGCTAGGAACGTAATTCAACATCGATTGAGTAAATGCATTTCTTGCTTTAAAAATAATCAGTGCGATGGCTTATCGAAAGGGTGGTGGAATTATTTCCCGGTGCCGAGGGAATGGTTCGTGTTGCTACTTTACGAGCCCCCTCAGGGCATTTTTAAGCGGCCCGTGGTCAATTTGTATAAGCTACCCATCGATTAATTAATTTTAATTTTATTTTTTTTTTTTTTTGTTCAATACTTAGGTTAATTAGTTATTTTGCTTTCGTTTTTTCATTGTTTTTCTTTCGCATATCGTTGTTGAGAAAATATCATATTTCCTCAAGGTAGGCGGAATGTTTGGTTCTGAAACAGTCTTTTAGAAAACTAAATCCATTTTCCTCAAGTTCCTTCATCAATCATGCATTCCTTTCTCTTCCTCCTTTCCTCAAAGTCTCACCAGGAAAAGAAGTAGATGGTCCTACCTACAAGAGGAAATAATTGAACAATATTGTTGCCCAAGTACACCTTACCCACTTGGGCAGTTGAATTTTGTTCGTGACATGGGTCATAGCTCTCTCGTGGATAATATTGCAAATATCGCAAGATTTCGTCTTTTTATCGTAAAAAACTGTCGTTCGTAGAAGCCTGGTGTTGTGTCAGTGCTGAAAGCCAGGATCGATCCTGCATCACCGTAGTACGCCGTCAAAAGGTAAGAGACTTCCTTTCATTTCCTATTTCCTTACGATTGAATTTCAAAACACAATTATTTGGTATTTACTCAAAACAAAAAAGGGATTTACAGTCATCTTTTCGGGTCTCGGTATCGGCCGTGACAATGGGAATAACCTTAAAAATTATAAAAAGAGAATTTTTTAAAATAAAAATTGAATATTCTTTTGGACTTTTACAAAATAATCAATAGGTATTCCATATAAATAAAATCGGATATATCGCTGAAGAAGAAGATAGCACTAGGTACTAATCTTAACGAAAATATGAAAGAGAATAAGACACAGCAAAATAGAAAAAGATAATGGTCGCAACCCAGAACCTCTTATCTAACCGGGACCTGCGCTTTTACCAATTCAGCCATTATCACCTTCCATCCATCCGTCATAATTGTCAATCTCATATTTTCAAATTATAGAATTAACAATATTATCTTCGAATATTTTTTTCATATCATAGGCAACTACGAGAAGTTCTGGGTTCAAGTTCCCGTTGCGACCATTATCTTTTTCTATTTTTCTATGTTTTGTTCTCATTCATATTTTCGTTTAGATTAATAGTGCTATCTACTTCTTCAATGATATGTTGTTAGCGATTATTATTTTTTTTTACTCCACTCCACATAGGAGGCCCTGAGGAAAATACTTTTCCTCAGCGCCTATGTCATCTGGGATGCTGTGTGGAGGGTCTTTTTGAGGAGAGGAAGGAATGAACATTGGAGAAAACACAGAGGCCGGCAAATCATTCTACAGCCGAGCTGTTTAACTCAAGAACGAGTCGAAGAAACGACCCGTTCTCATGTGACAAATGTCAACCGTGTACAAATGTTGGGCACGCGTTTGGCGTGTTTCCCGACTATGCACTGGTGCCGAAGGGATCAATGACGCTATTTCCTCGGAGCATCTTCCATTGTAATACCGGTAGAACAAGGAAGGAAAAAAGTGCAAAGTATAGTACATTCTAAATTCTAACTAAGGTAGTAAAAATGTAAACGTAAGTAACTGAATTCTGTTTCAATCTGAGAAAATCCGTTCAAATTACTGTAACGAGTTATAAGTGCCGGCTTTAACAGTTTCTCTCTGGCGCGGTTCATGGCGGATTATAATAATATGTGTAAAGCGGTGAGGTGGTTACTAGTAACTAGTGAGGTGGTAGATATTTCTAGGACAGTGATTCCAAACCTGGGTAATAGTCACTTGTAGAGCGATCAAATGTTAATAGTAGAGTTGGGTTGATCGATCAATTTACACGACCCGGATCGCTCATGACGCACTGATCGGGTACTTTAACATGAATAAAAAACCATTTTTAATTTTTTTAAATATGAATACCTCACAAGAGTCCCAACTGCTCCCATATGGAGTCAGTCAGACTATGGAATTTGGGTATGTTGTGAGGCTGAAGGTATTGGATGGGAAGTAGATGGGGAAGTGGAAGGTGGGGAAGTACCTGGCTATTCAGATCTGGTCACCGACAATGGTTGAAGGCATTTCAATCAACGATTTAATTTCTGAATGATATTCTTACACTAAGGCGAGATACTGAGAGTATCTCCCACTCTGTTCATGGAGTACAGAAGAGGGATTGATGCGCGCATGCGTATAGTAGTAATACTACTTGCTAGTAGATAAAAAGAGTGCACCTTTTATACCCTTGTATTTTTTTGTCTGTGGCGATTCGAGATCCCGTTCAACAAAATTCTTATTTTTTTATAAGTAACCCGATCGCTCATTGGTGTTTCGTTAGCTGGTTACAATGATCGGGTAGTTCACGATCGACCTATGATTAGTGTAAAGTGCATTAACCTGTTGAATGGTATTTTAGGTTGATATTGGCGCGAGCGATTCTGACCTTGTTCTGGATACAATTTCTTCACACATAAGGGTTATAATCGCATTTAAAAGCAAAAATGAGAGGTTATTACGAAAGGCATAGATATTTAATGCACTTACTTGACTTAATAACTTCTGGTGGATTAAAAACATACATAAATAAAAAAATGTATATTTTAAAAAAACACGGATAATTCAACACATTTTGTTGATATCATCTATGTCTGATGCAAATTAAAGGTTTCGGTTTCTTAAAAATCTAAAAAGTTTAGTGTAGAAATTTTTTTAACAATAAGAATCAGCAGCCTTTACTGGCCTGATAAAATTTGCGCACACTGCGAATATTCTGAACGGGTTTGAGCAACATTTCGTCGCATACTTCTGTAAAACGGATAATATAATTATTAGGGGTGGGGGGCGTTGAGGAAAAATATACTTGAAAAGGGGTTTATGGGCTCAAAAAGGTTGGGAACCTCCGTCTTAGGAGGTGGTTCCTATCTAGTAGTTAGAAGGTAGGTCGGTAGGTGGTAATGTGCCGATAGTGGGAAATGATTCCCGTAATCACTTCCATTATCCAACTATATAATTTACAGTTATTGTTTGCTTTCCATTGCCACCGTATCTTAACTGTTTTACTGCGTTGTTTATGAAGTGTTGCCTTCGTAATAATTATATCTTGTACAATCTCGTTGTCTGCCGTAATATGGCATCATGTAGCCGGCAATCCCAGAGGAAGGGTAACATACGCAGAACTTTGAACGTTTCAATCTAGAAAGTCCAATAAATACCTGTTTGTTCCCGAATTTAAGCCAATTGGGATTTACCTGAGTTACGAGAGATTGAAATACGCTGAATGTTGGGAAAATGTGGTTTATTTTATGGGACATTAGGGATTCAATGATTGTTTGATTGTATAATGAAACGCAAATACACGAGCCAGAGTCGTCCTTGCTCTTCTACAAATAAATTTCACGAAGCCAATTCCCAAGAAAAAAATAAATTACTTAAAGTGAAAACTTTGTTTATGTGATAAATTAATTTGACATTTTTTCTTTAAAAAGAAAATCTATTTTCAAGTCTTTTTATTATTCATTTCTAGCGGAATTATCCGGCGTTGCCCGGAATTTACGCAGAGTTTTTCGAAATCAAATAAAACAGTTATTTTCCTATAATTTTGAACGTCGTGTGCAAAATTTTCATCAAGAAACATCAAAATTCTGTCTTAAGAGGCGGGAAAGGAGGATGGGGTTGGTTTTCCCAAATATCATGTAGATAGTGACTTTCCTCTGGTTTTTAAGGTCAAATGTGAAGAAAAAATCATTTTGGAATGTAAATGTAGATTTGTATATACCTACTCGTAATACTTGCATGCCATAATGGAGGGTATGACCGAGGGGACAAACTCTAGGGGACGCCCACGTCGAGAGTACCTGGAGGACCTACTGGTGGACGTGCGCTGCTCATCATATGCAGACTTCAAAAGAGCAGCACAATACAGAGAAGAATGGAAGAGACGAATAGAGGAAATTGCTGCAAACCAATCCCAGGATTGAAACCAGAGAGAGAGAGACTCGTAATATTTACATACATACTTGTATTTTATTATACGTACTTTATTTCTATATATACTCGTAATATCTTTAGATTTGTACCTATGTACTCTAAATCAAGTCCACGCTGCCCGCCTGTTGTCCACTCATTGCACGCCCTCCACAAACACTCTTCTTTATGCAAATAGATTAGCAGAAGTTCCCGGCGTTGCCCGGGCTTTACGCAGACCTTTTCGAAATCGTATAAACAAACGGTGACCTTCCTCTTGTTTTGACGGTCAATTGTGGAAAATTTCATCATTCTCAGAATAAAACTATAAATTTGTATAAACATCAAATCCACGTCGCTCTGGTGTCCGTCCGGCGTCCGCCACACGGCCGCCTGCCATACAGAATACAGACACATTTGTATATAAATAAATATGTGTATCACTTTTAGTCATAATATTTCTTAAACTTAATGAAAACACCGCAAGGAAATTTTAAGATATTAAAAAAATGCTATCAAAAGAATCATTTGTTTTTTTAAGGAAAATTAATTTGATGATGTGAAATACTATAAAGAATACAGCATTCATATAATTAAAGTGCGAATGAACACCTAAAAATATTATACTACCTTCGCGGATGTGTTTTTTGATTTCTTTGTTATTTTTTCATGGTGCAAGTTTTATTTTTACTATCGTTTTAATAACAGGAAGGTCAAAATTAAAAATTATTAATAAATCAGCAAAAACTCTAACAATTTACGAGTAAGATGAGAAGAGTTAGTTTTTTATGGTCGATCGTTAAAGGATTTATCACATCACATAGCACTCTTTTTAAGGTGAATTGCCACAACAAAAAAAGGATTTATCGATAATATCGATAACTTGTCATTATTAGTTTAAATGCCGGCAACCCGGGCGTTTATTGTTTTGAATTATCTTATATAAACAAGTAAGTAACCCGCCTCACTACACTATGTCTGTTCTGAGACGGGTACCTATACATATACCTATTTACAGATGCATACACTTATACACAACTATATATATACACACTCAAATGTATGGATACACACATACATGCATGCATATGTACACTAATATGTATATATACTCATAAATTCATATATATACACATACGGACACAGATACATACACATAAGTATTTGTATAATGCACATAATCATACAGATACAATAAAAACAGCAGTATATACATATAATCAAAAAAGTATAAATGGCATATACATAGTTTCATATAACCAAAATTCATTAGATGCACATAGTTAAGCAAGCACCTAGAACTAAAACTATTCAAATTTCAACGAAATGATAATCAAAGAACACTTGTTGGAATTTACATAGTATCATGAACCAATTGTCGAGCACGACTGCAGATCGCTAACATACAAAAACAATCCACGTCGAATAAATCAAAAACAATAAATTAAGGTCAGTTGTTGTCAGAAATTCAAATATAAATTTGTTATCAAATTGCAAGTTGAATGCTTTTTCAGTCCGTTTCAAATTTTGAACAACATGTGATCAGCAGAAGAGGACAACCGTCATGTTAAATTTGATAGAAAGTTGATATGCACCTTGAATCGGCATTTTAATGGGGTCCTTTCAAAAGTAAAGAAATCAAAATCAAAATCAAAATCCAAAAATATTTATTGTAAAATAAAAATTACAAAAGGTGTAGCTTATGGGTAGACCCCATTTCTTCCAGCTAACCGCATTTATTTAATTACTATGTTTATATAATATTATTTGTTTTATTATAATTACAATGTTTATACAGATAAAATAACAATATACCAACGAAAAAATAAATAAAAATACAAATATATATACCAATAAAAATAGGCGTTTCATTTACGTGAGGTATTCACTCAACGTGTAGTGACATTTATTAACAAGGAAAGTGTTTAGTGACGATTTGAATTTGTGTGTATCTTGTATTTGTTTAATGTTATGTGGAAGGTTGTTATATACTTTAATGGCCATATAGTATGGTCCTTTTTGGAATATTGTTTTGTTTGCTTTTGGTATTAGTAGGTTTTCTGTGAGCCTTGTAGCGTATTTATGTGTTGAGTTTTTATTTTTATTTTCATAGTGTGCAATTCACACGCGGTAGAAGTGAAACCTTCAGGAAACTAAAGTACGTAAGAATGGGGAGGCTATGAAGCACCGCACAGAGAGAAGACTGATTAAACTATCTCATTCTCCCGCAGGCTAAATCGTATATATGTATGTTTGCCTCTTTTTAGTGTCGCTATTTTTCGTTTCTTCGAGTTTCAAATCACGATACTAAAGAAGTTTTCAGTTAAAAAAAAGACAAAATGACGTTGAATTACCATTCGATGATAATATTACATTTGAATTTTTGTGAAACACCTTGCCCTAAGAGCGTAGATTATTTATGACATCTAACTTAATGAAGGCAAAAAAGTAATTTACATAGACAGGCCAACATTTTTCAATCTTACTGTAAAATGTAAATTAATAAAATGTATCAAAATAAAATAATTATTGTAATTGCAAGGCTAATTTAAACTTCGAAAAGGTGCCTGAACATTTCGAGGCTTTTAAAGGTCGATTGACCTCCAAATAATTTAAGTAATTTTCATGTCCAAATATGTCGGAAGTTGAGTCAATTGGAGGCGTTACTTTAGGCATCGGTCTGTCCAGGGGAAAGTGAGGGTGGAATTGATCCTGAAGGCTGTGGTAGAGAGGGATTGATGCCTGATGGTGGCACGGTGGTGGGTGATGGGTACAGGGTACAGCCAGGGTAAGCCAAGGTCCCTCGGGGGCAATCATTGTGTCAGATGGCGTGGGAACGTAAAACAATGGGAATCAGTACATTGATGTCGGAGAATACTCGTACAGTCCGCTATAGACTCTTCTGCAATTGAAGCAGTAATTGGATGAACTAAGCTACAGGGTATAAAAATACCAAAGCGTTCTCAATTTGGTACCTACTTGTGAGTGATTGAGAAACGCAATATGTTTAATCTTACTATGATAAACATGTAATAATATTTTTTTTTTCCTTTATTTTTTCCCAAAATTGGGAAATTGCAGTATATACATTTGGCATACACAATATTATAAAAATCATAATAATGGGAACCGACTAAGGCGCAGCCTGTGCGTGGGCTATATAGTTAAATACATTGTATTATTGTACCTAGAAAGAAACAATACAGAGGGCATATTATATAAAGAAATATCATGATTACATTTATGAACAGCTTGTGTAAAAAAGCTTGTGTTTTTTTTAATAATTTTACTTAAATATACTTCATTTCAAAATAACTATCCTCCGTTGGTCACCATAAAACAGGCAGCTGCCTAGTATGGTGATCTAATGTATCCTGTCAAGTAAATGTATTAATTATGTAACATGTACTTAGAAATAAATAAACAAATGGTAACAATTATTATAAGCAATAATTATCAGCCTGAAACACTCATCCACATTGAAAAATCTTCCGAGAAAAGATACATGACGCCAACGGGACTTGAACCCGTGTCCTCTCGATTGCCGGTCGATTGCTCTTGACCACTGAGCTATGGCGGCTTATCTCGTACCCGCCAAATGATTCAATATATGCTAGTGTTTCATTCAACAATTACTGCTTATTATATTTTTTTCCACCTGAAAACAACCAACTTTATTTTTGCGAGAGAAACATTGTAAGTGTTAAATCCCTCGCTAGGTGGCGTCGAGACAAATTATGTCTTCATTTTATTGGGGAAATACTTAAACTTGTCAACCCAGCCTTAGTAATTACAAGTGAGTAAAAATCCTAAGTGAATGCAAAAAAAGTTATAATAATCAACACCAATATTGGATAAGTTTTAAGATTTTCACGGCCAAAAGCATTTTCGTTATTTGTTTTTGGGGTGTTATGCCGTGTTGCGCTACCTCCTTCTTTAGCCAACGTTTCGGACATCGTTGCAGTGTCCATCGTTGCAGGGCAGATCCGGCAGATTCGGTAGATGTGTAATTTTTAGTCGTGAAGTGTGTGATTATTTACTTCGAAGCGATACCGTGTCGCCAGCACCACTAACTTTCACCAGTACAAAATACTGGATGCAAAATGCCGGATCTGCCCTGATGATAGACACTGCAACGATGTCCGAAACGTTGGCTAAAGAAGGAGGTAGCGCAACACGGCATAACACCCCAAAAACAAATAACGAAAACACCAATATTGTTTTCGATATTGAAAGCCTCGCAGCGTGTTTCTAGAAAATTGTGAACAGCGTTACACGTATTTTTATACACTTCTGTAACTAGATGTAATCGCGTATTACGAGTACGTAGCATGCATTTTTCAAGATATTTGCTTTCATTCTAACATTTTTAACGGTTTCAATTGAAATAATTTTCTTAGACGGTTGTTTATTTTTATTATTATTTGTCATGCCCTACAAACCGTTTTAAATAAATAAATACAACGTTTACGATAATCGTGATCGCGTTGATGTAATAAGAGTGATTACTTCGGCTGAACAAAACGTCTGCTGTGGAGGTAATGTTGCCATTGAATGTAAGTTGTTGAGAAAACGTATAGAAAAAAATCGTTAACGTTTTTCCCATGACAACCGTAACCATTGCATGACTAAGTACCCAAGCACATGTATTATCAATGATTGCATTAAAAAAGACGTAAAGCAAATAACAGTTAAATTCCTCGTACAAATGTGATTATATACATTATTCACAATTCTGTTTGACGAACATGTATGTAACTAATAGCCCATCGAGCTTTTATGTGGAAAAGGTACCTACCTATGACTTTATTTGACTGTTTGACAATGCTTAGAAAGGCCAGTCTTCTCCCATAAAAATAATTTAACTTTTATATAATTCTTCCATAATCGCTTTCAATAATTCACTCTGTGGCGTAATTTTCATTAAATGAAAACAAATCATTGTAAACACATTTTTCTTTGACTATTTTATGTAAATTTATAAAAGTTTTTAATTTATAAATGCAATTGTTACCAATCACTACATATAAAAATCTTGTGTCACGGTGTTTGTGGTCGCACTCCTCCGAAACAGCTCGAGCGATTTTTATGAAATTTTTTTATACATATACAGGGTGTTAAGGGACGTACTTGACTTACTTTAACCAGTGATTCCTGACATTATTTGGAGTAAAAAATGTAAATAAAATTGTGGTCTCCGGTGACATTTTTGATGTTTTTTTTTTTTTCTACAAAAACATAAAAAAATGGTAGTTGTTGAACAGTTGGAGGGTAAGGGGTTCGTTGGACACCCGGCTGAGTGACCAGTGACGACATGCGGAAGAAATTTTTTTTTGTTTGATTTTGAAGAAAAAAATTTAAAAAAAAAAGTCGCCAAAAAAAGTCGCCGGAGACCAAAATTTCATTTACATTTTTTACTCAAAATAATGTCAGGAATCACTGGTTAAAGTAAGTCAAGTACGTCCCTTAACACCCTGTATATTTGGTAGGTATAAGAATAGGTTTTAAAGTATATTTAATACCGCTAGGTGATTAGGGTGTCCCTGTCCAGAAAAAAAACATTTTTTTTACAATTTTTATTAGTATTTTTTTTTTATTTGGTATCAAAAAATACCTATAACCCCCAATTTTCACCCTCCAACCCTCACCCTCCCATTTTTTAATCGCGACCCTCTCATTTTTTTTTCGCCATTTTTGTATTTTTGTATGAACAAATTTAACCGTCGTTCGTATTTCAAACAGGACGAAATTATGTACGAGCATGTCGTTGGATGACAGATCCGCCTCATCGAATTTCATCCACACATGCGCAAGACATTCACGAGAAGCGTCGCGTCATTTTGATATTTCATTCGGCAAATTTTGATATTTCATCAAACAATGAATATGTCGGAAATTTAATGAAATACGTTGAATTGAGAAAATGAGTCGTTCATGTTTTTTTGTTTTTATGGGCGAGCATCGTCTACAGTGCTCCTTTCCTCTTTCTGTCCTAGATCCCATAATTTACACGAATCAATCATCACTTTTTATAATGTGTTTTGTCTAGAAGTGCTTATTTCTCTATTATACCTACTTGGTTTTCTATTGTTAATTTTCATTTTATCCTGATGAAGAAACCATTGGAGTCGAAACATGCTAATAATTTCGATAAATGAGTGGTGTATACAATGTCTTTTGGGTTGAAAAAATAATACTAAAACGATATTTTAATGTTTTCTTTCAGCAAAGGATTAATAAATCCATTTTAATTACCCCTTTATGTAAATCTAATCGAAAATGAAAAGGTATCTCGAAACCATTTAAAAACCGTTTATTTCATTTCCTTTCCTTAAAATAAGCGACATTATTTATGACGTCGCCCACAAGTTAGCCTTAAATGAAGTTAATGGAAATTTAGATGCTAATTATTGAAAAATATGCAAATTGATAAACAAATTGATTTGTTCGCCGAAAAGCCGAACCAGACAGCGTAAAGTTACTTTAATTGGTCACTAGGTGGATTTATACAAATCAAAATTTTAAATATCCATTCATTTACATGTGTTTATGGGACAGACCTCTCATTGCCATTAATACGTGTAATTAGACAGTTTATTTACGAGCTAACTCCCGCCTTCGTTTGTTATACGAGAGTTTATCTTTGTTATGAATAACCTAAAAATAAATCAGACTTATTATACGTTTTTTCCAGTCAGATGAATTATATATTAGGTCCTTACATATGAAATTGGCGTTTTGTATGGGAGGAACATAAAGTAGATTTTTTAAAATATAATATATTTATTTAAACAAAGTATGTACCATTGCTATCTATGCACTTTTGCCATCTCATAGGTAGTTCATCGATCCCTTTACTAAAAAAACCATTCGGACGGGAATCAATAAAATCTTTGAAGGCGGTTTGGACTGCCCCATCGGAGTTGAATTTTTTCCCTTGCAAGAAGTTATCCAAATTTCGAAAAAAATGGTAATCTGTTGGGGCAAGGTCCTGAGAGTTCGGTGGATGTCTTAGACATTCCAATTGAAGCTCCTCTAATTTGGTAGCCGTCTGTTGTGCAGTGTGTGGTCTAGCGGTCAACACGCGTTTGTTGATTTGCTTCACTCAATTCGTGAGGTACCCACCTTTCAAGCTTTTTCACCTTCCCAATTTGCTTCAAGTGGATTAAAACAGTTTTATCACTAACACCGCAGCCTGCTGCTAACTCGGACGTGGTTTGCGATGGATCCGCTTCCACAATAGCCTTCAATTCTTCATTATCAACTTTGGTCTCCGGCCGTCCACGGGGCTTGTTCTGCAGGTCGAAATTTCCAGAACGAAAATGTTGAAACCAAAAACGCAGTGTGTTTTCTTTTGCAGCACCGTCGCCATACACATCATTAATCCTTCGAGCCGTTTCTACAGCACTGGTGCAACGGTGGAACTCGTACTCGTAAATAACGCGATATTCCAAGTTTTCCATTTTGTAAAAATTTCAGAAAAGTTTTCCATGACAACTTATAACATTATACACTTTTACATATACGTAACTGCATACTCAACTCAAATTTCGATTATTAGGAGATGTTTGACTAATCAACTGAACAATCGACATTCTATTGGCCACCATGAGACTGGCAGCCGGTAGTTTGGTAATTTAATTTATCAATATTTTAAAAGTGTCTATTAAGACTTATTTACTTAATTACAAAAAAATATACCAAAAATGTGAAAGAACAACATTCAGAATAGAATCGTTGCTTGAAATAGCTACAACTGTGTTTGGTGTCCCGATCGGAATAATCAGGTACTTCCTGTCCTCTTTCCCACATCTTTTCCCTCCCCACTGTCTCCAGCCTCTCAACACACCCCAATTGAAAGGCGTTTTTCAAAACTCAAAACTCAAAAAATGATTTACCCAGTTTCACATAATATATGTATGTGAAATTGGGTAAATCATTATGTAAAAAATGCTACGTTTCTTGTATTTTGCAACTTTTTAATAATAATATCTAACTTTTGTTACCTTCACTCGCTTAGATACAAAAGCAATTGAAATAAAACAAATGTTCTGAAAATTTTACCACCGCACTTTTTATGTAGAGTTTGATAAAACGTACTTCAATTGAGAAGATAAAATCTCAGGCTCCCGAGGATTGCGAGGATTGCGAGCGAGTTGGTACACTTGTGCGCTATTCACATAATATATGAAAGAGAACAAGACACAGATAAATAGAAAAAGTTAATGGTCGCAACTGGGACTCGAACCCAGAACCTCTTGTCTAACCGGGACGCGTATTTCCAATCCCTAACGCGGTTGAGTCACTTTAGCGACTGAGCCGCGTTAGGGATTGGAAGGCGTAAATCGCCTTACAAACACAACCGCATTTAGGTCGCGCTAGTGACTGAACCGCGTTAGGGATTGTTATGCATAAATCACCTTACAAAAGCTATACCGATTCAGTCACCTACGCGCTTCGTTGCTCTATCAGTTTCTGTGAGGGCGACGACCGTAATTACAGAGAGGTTAGCAGAGAGGATGGACAGCGTTTTTTTAGTTAGCATTTTTTTTACATTGATAATTTATTTTAAGTTAAAAAAACGCGGGTTTTTTTAACTGAGGGTGACGACCGTAATTATAGAAGGGTAAGCAGAGAGGATGAACTGCGTTTTTTTTTATTTAATTTTTTTTTTTTTACATAGAAAATTTATATATATATTTTTTTTTTAAATATATAGGGTAAGCAGAGAGGATGGATCGCGTTAATTTTTTACTTAATTTTTTTTTTTACATAGGAAATTTATATTTTAAGTAAAAAAAAACGCGCGTTTTTTTTTACTTAAAATATTAATTTTCTATGTAAAAAAAAAAAAGTAAGTAAAAAATTGACGCGGTCCATCCTCTCTGCTTACCCTTCCATAATTACGGTCGTCACCCTCAGTTAAAAAAAAAAACCGCTTTTTTTTACTTAAAATAAATTTTCAATGTTAAAAAAATGCTAACTAAAAAAACGCTGTCCAGCCTCTCTGCTAACCTCTCTATAATTACGGTCGTCGCCCTCACAGAAACTGATAGAGCAACGAAACGCGTAGGTGACTGAATCGGTATAGCTTTTGTAAGGTGATTTATGCATAACAATCCCTAACGCGGTTCAGTCACTAGCGCGACTGAAATGCGGTAGTGTTTGTAAGGCGATTTACGCCTTCCAATCCCTAACGCGGCTCAGTCGCTAGAGTGACTCAACCGCGTTAGGCATTGGAAATACGCAACCGGGACGTGCGCTTTTATCAATTCAGCCATTGCCACCTTCCGTCAAACCGTCGTAATTTTCAATCTCATATTTTAAAATTTTTAGAATTAAAAATATTATCTTCGAGTATTTTTTCCATAAAATGATCGACTACCTTTTTCTTCAAATTTTGTAAATTCACTTTGTTGCACCATTTTATTAATGAAATAATTAAAAACACTTTATTTTTACCACGATAATCTTTATTTAAAAAGTCAACATGTTTCAAGAACGATGTTCTCTTCATCAGGACATTATATGTACCAAAAAAATTTCTTTATTTTCAGGTTTTTACCCCTTTACTTAATGAGCTAATTTTTGCTGATATTTGCGTTCGGATAGTCTATGTAATGATTACGCATTTATGATGGAGCTGTAAATCCCTGCGCATTGACTGGTTGTCTCTGCTGGGCCCCTGTGTGTGGGCGAGTGATATAACGCTGTACTAGACTTGCCTGTCCAGCTCTAGTCATTGAACACGTAGTAATGGATTAGCTCACATTATTCAAGACCACTTCACATTCCACCATACATTTATGGTGTCTACTCGTAGGAAACCTTCTGATATATATGTGTATTTGATTTTCTTCGTTTGTATTCTATGGCAAAAATGTCATTATTAAGTTTTGTACAAAAAAAAATGTAATTCTCGAGTACCATCTGGGATCTAGGCACTTGTCCGTATTGGGGTATGGATTAAACATGAAAAACTTTGAGACATGAACATAGGCCCACCAACATGTGTTTTGATGTTAGTTTGTATGAATAATTAGTTTTGTTGTTATCCCCGCCGCGTCACCCCTCCCGAGAATCTCCTCCCCCCTCTCTTCCCGCGTTCCACTACCTCCATTCCGCGTTCCCCTTTCACCTTCCCCGTTTTCCTCCCTCCCTCTCGTGAATCCCTTCTCCTTCGTTTCATTCCCCTCCCAGATTCCAATCGCCTCATTCCTTCCCTCCCCGCTGCTAAACTATATGAAATACACACGTTTTTCGAACGACTCGCTCACCACTTATTGTAACTTTTTTATAAAAAATTCATAATGCCAGAGCTTACCACTATAAATAGAAACCTTCGCGGGCGTTCGCACAACAACCCACCAAAGTTTCATAGCAATCGGATGAATGGTATAGGAAATAATAAAAGACAAACAGAGAAACATTCACTTACGTAATATAATTTATTTATTTATTATGAATTAACGCCGATTAACGGCTTTTACATGGGAATTGCAATAATTTGAAAGAATATATATATAGTTAAGAAAAAAAAAATCAATTTGACAAAAAATTAAAGAGCACATATTGAAGTGATAGTATAAAGCAAAAATAGTAAGCTATTATATATACAAACATGAAGAAAAAGAAAACCTCATATACATGAATGTGTACAAGATATTATGAACTAACTAACTAACTAACCATCATGCCGTTTCCCCGCAGGGGTAGGCAGAGAGGACGGACCGCCAAACATCCCGGTCTTGGCACACATTCCTTGCCTCGTTTACATTCATACAACGTCTCATACATTCTCTTCTATTATTCTGACTCTTGACATGGCCCGACTCAAGTATCTGATTCACTTGGTCGTGCCATGTCTTTCTTGGGCGTCCTCGACTTCTTCTACCATTCACATTTGCGTCATATATTCTCCTTACACTCCTTTCCTCGTTCATTCGCTCTACATGCCCAAACCATCGGAGCGTTCCTTTCTTGATCTTACTCATCACGCTTACATCAGCCTTGCATTCTTTGCGGATTTCCACATTCTCACACGATCATACATGGTTTTACCACACATACGCCTCAGGGATCTCATTTCTACAGCGTTCAGTCTACTTTCATCCTTCCTCTGCCCGTTCCATGCCTTACTGCCATACATCAGGGTAGGTACCAGTACTCCATTATGGACGGCTAGTTTTGCGTCTTTGGACAGTTTTTTGTTGCTGCCAACGGCGTTCAGTCCTCCATTAATAGAGTTACCTGCATTCACCCTATGAACTCTATGAACTCTAGAGTTACCTGCATTCACCCTATGAACCCTATGAACTCTATGAACTAAAAAATATAATAATGGTATAATAGATTGAGCTACTCGTAGGTACATCTAATTTTATTTGAACTACACTTTCATACGCCCGTAGTGCTTTTACGGTTATACGAAATGGTTATTTTTTTATACAACTGTTTGTAATAAGACCAACAAATAATGAAAATGTTTAACGTCAATAATTACTTACCCTACTATGGGTTACAATTAAATAAAAAAAATGATAATAATCTAAGATTAACAGAAATTATATTTTTATATGAAACAATTGTTTAGGTGTGTTGTAAACATCGAAATAGTTGTGTTAAAAATGTCGATACAATCTTGTGTATAGTTGAAGTTACCATTGTGTTTGCATGGTCAATAATAATTATTCATAGCTAGACATATTGCCTGTTCTGACGAATTAAAAGAGTTGGTACTTTATTTTAGGTGTAGAATAAAATCTCATAAATAAAGTTAGAAACCGTGTCATTGTGTCTCAGCCTCTAGGTCCATCCCGCCCCAAGGTCGGCCGCCACTACTACCAGCTACAGCCATACTGCGCTAATCACTCCAGTCAAGTCGCATTACAAGACATCAACTAGCCAACACCAGACTACAGCGAACAGTCTACTGGTCAACTAGCGCGAGCGGCACCCATTTAACCCCGTAGCGGCTACACAACACTCTACACAGTAGTACACAGTCTACACACGCAGTCCCGAAATATACCAATGCTTTAAAATATTTATTCTGTGATGAAGATGATTTGAAAGGGAGATCTATAAATACGAATCTTAGAGGGAGCGCGCTAAGTTTATAAAACGATTATATTTAAGCGAAAAATGTGAAAATATTTAATAAAACGCGGATTGCTTAAAATGGAGCAAAAATCTCTTGATGAATGTAGTACCATTTAAAGATACTCTGTGAAGTTTTTCATACCTTTAATTTGTTAAATAATAGAAGAAAATATGTTTATAATAATTTCGAAGAATGCGATTTTTTTCTATCCAGAGAATTTCATATAATTACCGTTTCGGGTCGGCAAATGCACAGATATTATCTTAAAAAATAAAATACATATTTTTAAGAAGTTAAAAACTTAGTTCAGGGAATTATGTTATAAATCGTTAAAAAATCGGAATGCGGGGTCTTAACTGACAGAAAAATATTGACTTTAACAATTGTGATATTCTACAATCCCAGTGATTGAAACTACTTGAAATATATTCGGGAAAATTCCCATTAAGATCGAGGTGCGTCGAGATTACAATTTGCTTATTTACTTTTTCGTTAGGTAACAATGAATATTTAACCGTATCAAACGTCTATCTTATTGGATGCTCTAAATAATTCTGTTTTAAATAGTTCAGTTATCTATCGTGTATCATCGACTATTTCCATAATTGTTCCTGCATTACATTTTGCATGGACATTTTCAATTTATCTTTAAAAAAATGTAAAATATTGTTGCTGAGGCAGTTCAGTTGTGTACAATAAATACAGTATATTTCTTACCGTTCATATGTAAAAGCTCCAAAAAAAGGCGTTAATAAATAAATATTTAAAAATTAGACACGACGAAGATAGTCGCCACTCTTCTAGGGTACCACTAAACTGATTTCTGTTGAGTAACCTCAAAACTACATATCTTTACTAACGACATTTGTTGAGAATATCGAAACTACATGTATAATCCTATATACCACAACGATTGATGTGGACTTTTAATATTTTATATAAAAATACCAAGACAGTGAAAATCCTTCTGTCTGACAATTTAAGCATATTCATGTCATTTAATAGTGTTGTAATTCAACATAATTGCTAAAGTAACCATTTTAAAATTTATAAAACGTAAGACTCTACTTTGTTCTCTTTCAATAGCTTGTACATGAATAATATAATGTGGGTTCCAGACAGGAGAATTGTATTTAAGTTGACTTCTAACAAAGGCGAAATATAACAGTTTAATACATTTAATATTGTTGACATTTCCAGTTAGCCTAGTTACAAATCCCAACATTGTAAAGCCTTATTTTTATCATCATCATAATCTTCTTCCCCTTGTCCTATTCGGGTCGGGGACCCATTACATTGACAAGGCTCCTCCATACGTCGCTGTCTTCCGCTGTTTGTTCGGCCTCCGTCCATGGCAGTCCCATCCTCTCCTCACACAGTTTTTTTACATATGTGGAAATTCTCTATCTTACTCTAGTTAGTCTAGTTGATAGGACTGTCTTATTAAATATTTTAAATCTTATTAACACTTGCCTGTCAGCCATATCTCTCCCAAACACCGCCCCTGACAAACGGTTAAGTCGAAATGTAAATCAGTATTTGATTTATGCAATATTATGCATCTCGATTTAACGGACATTAATGTCAAATATGCTCTAATTTTGACGATATTAATCAAGTTATTTGATGACGAATGTAATTGCAACTCTGCAAATCAACCTCATCAATGTGTAATTGAATTATAAACGGGACATAACTGAATGTTAAATAATTGAATATTAACACGCATTTCCCCGTCAACTGCGGCCGCGGTGACGAGGTTAGGTAGGTGAGGTTCTGAGGTAGGTTCTTCAACACGAAGAACCGCTCTGGCCCAACAAGAGGCCGGCCTTGTTTTATGAATGTGCGTATTATTTGTCTAAGGCCAAGAATTTTTTCGGCGGATCCAAATGCGAATCAAGGTTAAATCTAATGAAACTCGTTTCGGATATTATCCATTTGCCCAAATAACTTCACGACTTCTCAGCGTGGGGAATTAATCAAAAGATTTTTCGATAAAAATGAGGTATTTTATTACAAAAATTCATGAAGTGATGAATGCCTCCAAATGGAAAGCAATATCTTATTATAAAAAATAAAACACTTTGTATTTAACCACGAATTTATTATTTTATATACATCGACCAGTTTTGGTTCGACCAAGCTTCCTCAGGATATAATAATAACTAAATATTAAGACAGAGTTATCAGGGTAGGTAGACAGGTCGAAGCGAAACCGGTCGATATATAAAATAATAAATTCGTGGTTAAATACAAAGTGTTTGTTTTATTTTTTATAAAATAATGTCTCACAAAGTAATTGCTTCTTATGAAAAAAAATCTTATTTTACATATCAACTCTAAATATGGCGGGTCTTACAAATTCGGTCTAACAATTCGGCCCTCTTTGTTCTGCCGGTATTACAATCAAAGATGCTGGACAAAACGTCACCTAACCTAACCTAATAAAAATGGGACAAAAATAACACAGTCATCCCTGTAAAGGTTTTTTTTTTACATGAATACCTCACAAGAGTCCCAACTGCTCCCGTCTGGAGCCAGTGGGACTACGGCATCCCCAATTGTGGTATGTTGTGAGTCTGAAGGCAGTGGGGAGGGAAGGAGATAGGGAAGGTGGGGAAGTACCTGGCTATTCAGATCTGGTCACCAAACACGGCTAAAGCCATTTCAAGCAACGTTTCAATTCTGAATGGTGGTCTTACACCAGGGCGATACTGAGAGTATCTTCCACTCTGGAACGTGCCGCAAATATACTATATATTATTTTAAATGAATAAATTAGAAATAACACAAATTAATCAAATAAAATTTATTTGCCACGCCGGGATTCGAAGTGCTAGTCAAGACCCTAACCGCTGGAATATTCCGGCCGTTTTTTAACAATAAATAATTGTCAAAAAATAGTAAAATAAGGTTAGGTTAGGTTAGGTTTTAGTAGATATTTTGTTGGAGGATGTTTTGCCTGTGGGATATTTAGTCGGAGGATATTTTGTCGGGAATATTTTGTTGCGGGATGGCACCGTGCGTAGTCGGGAAAAACGCCAAACGCGTGCCCAACATAATATGTACACGGTTCACGGTTGACATTTCTCACATGAGAGCAGGTCGTTTCTACGACTCCATTTTTATAACCAAACTCTCCTCTGATTCCGTCACTTCGCTTTGAAAGCATAATATCTTGATAGAATTTCGGAAAGATAAAAACCAATGCCCTTTTTTTGTACTTAACTGTTTTCGTAACCCAATTTTCGGAGCCAATAATTGTGATTCCGTTGTCATTTTTAACTTTCTCACGCTCTTTCTAGACCTTGTTGGTCATTGGCTTTAGCTCGGGGATAAATACTCAGTTCGTAATACTATTTCTTTTTATGTTTTGTGAAAACTTAGGAACGCAATATTGTTTATAATTCAAAAAACCCTACGAAAGCTAACATTCGAATTGTTTGCTGTAATAAGCTAACTTATTTTGTTTGCTGCTTTTGTTGACATAAAAATCCACACCTACCATAAATATTTTCCCCGTAATGGAGAACTCCAGTCCAATTTTTTAAAATTTTCTTTTAATGAATAATGACATTCTAACTTAAATTATTACATTTTTATATTTATTTATATTTATAGAGTTAGTTAAAATAATTGTCAAAGTTTTAATTTTTCAAGACCCCCCGAAAACCACCGTATGTTCGGTGAATTGTGTGACGTCATCACCCCTGAAAAATTACTATAGGATCGGGAAATCAGCTGATCAACTACCGCCATTTTGAATTCCGTTGTTCGAAGTGTTCTCCCTAGAAGTAGCATTACTGTTTTTATGCAGTAGTTTTTTAATATTTTCAATAATATAGATAAACTAATAAGAGATACCTTTATTTTTGAAACATTATTTAGGCCTAAATAATGTTTCAATAAACAAAACAACTAAATCTCTATAAACATTATATAAATAAACAAATAAATTAATGCGATGGCTTGTGTCATATCATACATTCCCATACGTCACGACACGTCGAACAGTGACGTCACCACTAAAATTTCAATAATGCCAGCTTGACGGCGTGTTTTTACGACCCCATTAAAAATGGACTTTTTAATAATGTTTTAAAAACTCTGGGTTTAATATTATTAAATAAAACTTATTTATTCAGAATCAGGGTTTATTGGTCTATATGAACATATTTTTTTAAAGCCATAATATTTATCACTGGAGTTCCTTATTCTAGATTGTCGTTAAATAATTTAATGGTCAGAGGTTTAGGGGAAGAATTTATGAACACAACAACATTACGAAATTACTGTGCACTGATATTATTAATAATCTGACAAGTTAAAGGTTTTACAGCGATATTAAATTCACTGGGGTTTGACTACATTGAGGTGTTAACTCATAAATAAATCTGACCCAGTTTCGCGTGGGGTTGAAACTCCCTATCCCCCCCCCCCCCTCCCCCAGTCTTCTCGTATTATGCTGCTTTCCGGGGGGTTGAATTAAAAATCAAAAGTGATATCTTACGGTCTGGTACCTTCATACATTTAATTATAATGATGGGCTACCGACTGTTTAATGAATATATACCCCTGATTAATTTTAAATGTACGAATTATTATCCCTTCTAAAATTAAGTAACGAAAGTACAAATTGTTTATTTTCATAGCGCCTTTTCGTGAAATATTTCAACTATGTTTTACAAAGCCGTGAAATAATTTCAAACTATATCTAATTAAATTTTCCTCAAACTTGCTTCTTACTCTGTTTACTTTAAAAAAATGTGATTTTAGTTTGAAAATTGGATCGCTTAGAAATATTTCAGATGTTTTAATTAATACTGCGAGTAGAGCTTGCCTTTGAAATAATAGAGTTTTTTTTTTAATTTGCATTTTTATAAGCTCAAACAAAATAAAGTATTAGGATTATAAAAACTGTTCTAAAGTTTAAAATCTCTTATTATTAACTCCTTTTCGGTTTTGTTTTTATTGTAGGTATAATGTGGAAAATTAAATTGTTAACATTCATAATGATCGAAAAACATTTAAATACACATATGTACCAAAGCTTCGCAAAATAAGAGAAAACACTTTGTGGTGGTGTTTTTATCTTGAAAAAATTAAAACAGGCGTTGACCCCTCAGGCCTCGACCATATTCTGTCTGTTGGTTAGAATATTTCTGCTTTGCATCAAAATCCTAATAAATGGAATATTTGTGAACGTATCCGAAAATTAAAAACTGTTTTTGAAAGGTGATGAAACACGCTATCAATTTTCATTATTAGACAAAACCGTGTAATTAAAAAAAATGTTTTTTTTAATGCAAACTTTAAAAAGTTTTAAAAATGGCACGTTACGTTTCTTTCTAACTAACTGTCAATTGACAGTTAGTGTAAAAATAATTATTAAAAATTCACAAAGTTTCATAATTGTTTTTCAAAATGCGGTCAGAAACTTTAGTTTCATAAAGGTTATACATTTTATTTATTTTGTGGTTAATTTTTAGATTTGAATATACATGGTGTCCGGAAACTCGTAGTACAAGCTGAAAACTGGTCAATCTACATCACATTCGGAGTCGATTCGTGATATAATTTTTTGATTTGAACTTTCGTTTTCCAGTAAATCCAGTCCAAAGTTGGAATTTTTTCAGTCAAATTTTAAAAAATCGGTCACTAGGGGGTTAATATCAGATATGCAACGTCTTTTAAAATGCATCGATTAGTAAACCAAACTCGAAAGTTGTTTTAACCCTTTAGTTGCCAAAAAAATTGATAAATAGTTAAAAAATAAAAAATGCTCAGATCGAAAAAAATAAGTTTTTTGGTTTCTCTACGTGATGTAGATTCACTGGTTTCCGGCTTGTACACGTTGTATAGAGTGGTATTTTATCTTTCCAGTACCGTTTAGATTATATTTCTCACTATGATAGTAAGCGAGACACAACGATTTCCATGAGACCTATATGAGTTGTTCCAAAAAGCGAATAAATTAGCCGAACGAGTTAAACGAGAATTTAAACCTTATCGCCATCTACATACATAAGGAATGTTATTGTAATCTACATAAGGCTGTGAAAAAATTACAGCAATCGAAGAATAACCCAAGTCATTTGAGATTATTTTACCATACTGCAATAAATGGATTTCTGTATTTGCTCTGAAATACGACTCGGGAGTATTAGAAACTACATGTTTATGAAACATAAGATACTCACTGAGGTGTACTTTGCGGTCTTGACCTGGTTTTGTTCAGACCTACTGGCAACCTTTGTCCCCCTCAACATATGTACGTTTTTATTTCTTTTACTTCTTCGGGAAGACAATTAAAATATTTTATTATTCATTTGCTGTTCAGAAAATATAGGAATTTTGGTGTTTAATGATGAATAAAGTTTTAATTGGTACTTTTAGTTTTTTCCGCAATTTAAAAAAAAATCCTTTCGTATTGTATTAGTTTATATTTGTGATAAGTAAATAAATTAAAAAAACCTGTTAAAAAAAAAGTATTATCTTTGAATATTTGTAATATTGAGTCTTTTTTATGAATGAAATTTAAACAATTCATCAACTATTTTAAGTTAATTTTCACGTTCTGTGTAGGTTCTATTCAAGTTCAGTAATTTTTTACGTATTATGAAGAAACTGGCTTAACACCTTTAAAGGGCTAATTATTATGAAACAAACGTATCGATTCGAATCAAAGATATTCAAATACAGAAGAGATATGCTATGGTGTCCGCGCAATTGTCGCCGGACTACGCGCTAATTAGCGTAGTTTTCATACAAAAAGAATTTGTTCATTTCGTAGATTTTTTGAAAATGTGCATTAATATTGGTTAACAATATATTTTGAATAAGGAAAGATTTCGTTCATTTAGTTTAACGTTCGTTTGGTTTATTCGTTAATTATTTGTTGTTTTATTTTATTTGTTAATTGGTAAATATCGGCGACACCCGGAAGCGCAGACCCACATAGTAAAAACAGCAGATAGCACATCTACTTATATAATAATATCTTTGATTCGAATGCATATAATATCGACGTTTTAAATATAATTCGATGTTCAAAACATACCTGAACAATTTTCACATGTAATTTTATTTTACATTATTTCCACACAGAAGGCCTCGAGGGAAAAAAATTCCATCTTTGTGGACGTTGGAGGGTATTTTTAGAGAAAGGAAGAGGATGCAAATCTGGTAACAAAAAGATAGGAATCTGGGGGTCCATGTGTCCAGGAGTGACGAACGTATGTATCCATCCCTCCCACAGCGGTGCGAGGCGGCGAATCAAGAGATTTCGATCCGGCCCGTCATATAATTGTAAACCATTGCAAAATGCGTTATTATTCTAGCAACTAATGTTTATTGCTAACCCTTCTGTATAAATTTTAAACATTTCACGTAACTATTTTAAAAGCCTCACGGGCATATAAAAAAAAAAAACATTTTTCTTCTCCCATATCCGAGAATAATGGAATATTTCCAATAATAGAGTGAGCTCTGTAATAGAGTTGATGAAAAATTGAAATGTTCATCATTTTTGGTAGGTATTTCTCTTTTTTCTTATTGAATTTAGACATGCACTGTTTGTCATACTTGCTCGATTTTTAATTTTTTATTTCTTGTTTGCATCCGCTATCTCGACAATCATAGGATCAGATAATTCTCGTAGTTGAATTCTTTTACCATTTCTAGTTCCATCAGAATGTTTGACCGTGGTAGCTGGTAGCGTAAACTGCTTTTGAAGTGTTCATCTCGGGATACTGTTTTTTGCTTCCTGAAAAATACAACCTATCGCAGAAGCAGAGCCATTTGGTCTTCCGATCCGGCAATTAGTGCGGTGTCATCCGCATAACTCGGATAACGGATATTCCGTTGCAATAGGTATGAGCATTTAACGATCAGAATTATTATCTCTTTTTAAATTCGATATTATAATTGGTACGTATTCGTTGGATGAAGTTTTAAACCGATTTAATTATCCATAAGGAAGTAACTTTGTTAAAATTGCGAGAGCAAATAATAATATCTAGAAGAAAACACAATATTTGTTAGGTTGCAAAATTGAATCTATATTCTTCCCTCCCATGTCTTTAATCCATATCTTAATGCTTCTTTTGAAACCGGTCACTTTTTAAATCATTGAATACAATATTAGTGAAACGTGTATATTTCTCGAACGAAAATTTGAAATAGAAACATCTGAAAAAGATACGGGTGCATCTAGGATCTGACCCCAGAACCTTAGCCTTGCCGGAGCTCTGCTCTAACCACTGAGCTAATTCGACCCTATCCCCTTGGGTCATATGTAACTATTTCATACTGGCGACTAAGAACTTCCAACATTATCTGAAATTATATGAGAGTATGGAATGTATCGGGAGCATCTCCTATCCTTTTACTATATTCCTCATCCTCTCCCCTTCCTATAACCCAAACTTAATTTTAAGATTTTAAAACTTCATTTCCTATGTACTTCAGCATAAGAAACTTCTGTGGCTTGACTTCAGTTCATTTGTATATTTATCACTGTATATTATGTAAAAGCTGTTTGTTTCTTTTAAATAAATAAATAAATAAATTTTTAATTAAACGAAGACAATATAAGCGAAAGTCAGTCGAAAATCTGAGACCAGAAAAATCAGAAAAAGATATTGACACCGCTGGGACTTGAACCCAGGACCTCTTGCTTTCCGGGCAAACGCGCTAACCACTGCGCCACCGTGCCGATATCCAATTCGGTCATTTTTAACTGTATCATACTTCGACTAAGAACCGCCCACACTATCTTCATTCTCTTAACGCATATATTATTGGCAACTATCTTTATGTATGATTGCAAGATTCAAACCCGAACTAAATGCTCTCTAGATAGTGTCTGGATAAATCTTTATCCATTTTATTTTCATATGCGACATCTATTGACTTTTCTGCAAGTCTAGGATGAATATTTTTATTTTTATTTTAACTTTATGAGTAAAACCTCAAATTGTAATATTTAATTAAACGAAGACAATATAAGCGAAAGTCAGTCGAAAATCTGAGAACAGAAAAATCAGAAAAAGATATTGACACCGCTGGGACTTGAACCCAGGACCTCTTGCTTTCCGGGCAAACGCGCTAACCACTGCGCCACCGCTGAAGATAGTGTGGGCGGTTCTTAGTCGAAGTATGATACAGTTAAAAATGACCGAATTGGATATCGGCACGGTGGCGCAGTGGTTAGCGCGTTTGCCCGGAAAGCAAGAGGTCCTGGGTTCAAGTCCCAGCGGTGTCAATATCTTTTTCTGATTTTTCTGTTCTCAGATTTTCGACTGACTTTCGCTTATATTGTCTTCGTTTTATTAGCTGCTATCTTTATGCATGTTTGCAAGATTCTAGACGAACTGAATGCAATCTAGGTAGTGTCTTGGTTAGAGCAGAGTCCCGGCAAAGACCCTGGGTTCAATTCCTAGAAGCGACCAATTTTTTTTGCTAATTTTTCTGTTTCAAATTTTTCTTTGGAAGTCGCTAATATATTTTTCAATTATTAAGTATTACAATTGGAGGTTTTACTCATTATCTTTTCCCAAAAAATATATAAAAAATATTCATTGAGGTCTTTGGGGTAAAAATGAATAAATTTTCGAAACCAGTAGTTGCAAGTTTGAGCATATTTATTTTTCGCTCGCAACGTCAATCCCTTAACGTTGGATCCCTAAAATGTTTTAAAGATATTCTAAACAAAATTATAAAAAAAACTTATATATCTTTACACCAAATAGAGATGGTGATTACTGATTGAAGCTTGCAATTAAAAATCAATTATTGAAATATTTTTGTTCTTACAAATTAGACATTGGAATGCGTGAAATAAAACGGCCATACATTATCTACACTTCAATTTCCGGGCGAAACCAGATTGCAAGGCTAGTACCTATTTGTATAAAATGGTACTAATAACTGAATATATTGTGTAATACTCGTATCATGCATTAAGAGGAAACAGGGCGGCGTTATATTCATACAAACGTATTCCCCAATTTCCTTTCTGAATTTGACACATCTGCAATTTTTTTAATATAGATATCGACCCATAGCGTGTCGGTACGTTTTGCTTTTTTATATAAGTTACTTAAGATGAATATATACGTGAAATCCTATTTAGATACTATTTTGATTAATCTTTACGATGAATCGGCTTACAGTATGAACATCAAAAAATATGTTACGGATAAATCGAAACCATTTTTAAAAAATACCCCTTTATGGCTAAGACTATTTTTGAGGTTTTCCATGTTCTAACTTTTTTTCGTTCTTATAAAATTATGCACAAAATAAATAAAAACCACTTTTTCGCTTACTAGCCTCTTGCAAAAAGACGCTTGATTTTAAAATTTTGCAGACATGAGATTCGAAATATTTCTAGGTTTATAGGTATTCCTCTTAAGAGTTAGCACCCTTAAAAATCGTTAAAATTGCTTGGTTTGAATGCCATCAACAGACGTTCAGCATACGAACTAGACAACGTATTATTTTAAAAACATGGAATATTTCTTCTAATCATAGACAAATGAATATTACTAGACCAGAACATAAAGGTGAGGGGTAGACAACGACAACAGCGGGGCGCAGAGCGGGAAGATGACTTTGGAGATATGTGATTCGTCGATAACTCAACATGACAGTATATAGGCATCTCGCATTATAATATCATCACTTGGTTCTTAATAGTAAACTCTGCTTTTGAATGAATTTACCTTTTTACATGGGAGCGCAAATTGCTCGCCGCGTAATGAACAAATTTGCGAAGTCTAAATACGGCAAAGTAAAGTTCGCTTATTTTCAGACTCCAATATATTGTTGCCGTATTTAGTTAGGACACTTTTACAAATGTTTCATAATTTACTTACCCCAATGAACATCGACGAGCACACGCCATGTATCTCGAGTGATAGTATATATTTACACGTTTTCAAATCACAAATCATGTTTTTTGCGGTGTTATTTCGTAAAATGCTCCGATGAGCGCGCAACGCTGGCTCGCAGAAGAATAATGACGTCACATTTTTTAGATTCACGCGAAGTCATACTCAATCCCAGCCGGTTCCAATGGAACCGGTATGGGGAGAGGGAAATAATACGCTTTTAACACTTAGGGCAGGTCTACTAATATTCATATGTCTATGCTTCTAATACAGTTAGTAAAAAATCTCAAGAATCGGTCAAGTTTTGAAGGAGAAAAATGTGGAATACAAAACCTCTATTTTGATGATTTTATTTAGATATTATCAGCCTGAGGTGCAGTTGTCCCTTTCGCTCAGTATTCGGGGGAGTAAGAGCGACAGTGACAGCAACAGTTTGGTAAAATACCTACAGTTAAAATTTCTCGGCGACCGGATTTCCTCCTAACATTCTCAATTTGAAATGTAATTTTTTTTTTCATTAATTGATATTTAATTGCGAGCTTTGTACGCTGAACACAGACACATAAATAGGCGTCCATGACGCTGAAGTATTTCGCACAATCGGTAATCTAATCGCCATCTCTAGACATTAGCCCTGAAAATTATAAATCGATCAGCGCTCTCCCGTACAGACTTTGTAGTGTGTAAGTCATAAAAGGCATACCGCTGATATCCCCATTGTGACCTCTCACTCTTCCCCATAAACGACGTATGTAACAAAAATAGAGATTACAACGGGGCTTTCTGAGGCAGTCATGTAGTCACACATAATATTTCCATCGAATAAGAATTATTTAGACAGGGCGTGTGAATCTTAAAATTAACACAGTAACCAAAAATATTGATTTATGAAAACCTTCACAAAAAAGAAAGTGCCTTTTCTCGCCGTCGAAAGATCGGAAGAAGCATTGCTTTTCATTTTTTGTTGGATTGCATGGATTTGTCTTACAGCAAGTTCGTCCCAAAGCATACTAACTAAGTTTGTGAAGATCATTTTTCAAACACGAGTTTGAGATAGTTAGAAATATTTTAGGTGGTTTATCTCGCGGATTTTATTATTAAAAATTAATCAGTTGTCTTATATATAAAAAATCAATATTTGTTGATAGGTTTTTCGATTTTCACGGCCAAAAGTATTTTCGTTATTTGTTTTTGGGGTGTTATGTCGTGTTGCGCTACCTCCTACTTTAGCCAACGTTTCGGACAGCGTTGCAGTGTCTATCATCAGGATCTGCCGGATCTGCCCTGGTGATGGACAACACTGCAACGCTGTCCGAAACGTTGGCTAAAGAAGGAGGTAGCGCAACACGGCATAACACCCCAAAAACAAATAACGAAAAAACAATGTTTGTTCGTATCTTACACGCTGCCATACCGTTCATCCTTTGGTGATTTGTTGAACGCACGGCCGCGAAAGTTATATGCTAATGAAATTTGTATTTTATATATTTCATATACCGCGAGTGGTTTGAAAATGTGTGTTTCATATATTTTAGCGGCAGGGAGGGAAGGCAGGAGAGGGAGGGTAAGGAGGGGGTGGGGTTCACGGGAGTGGTGACGAGGGATGGAAATATGGGGAAGGTGGGAGGGGAACGCGGGAGGGGAACGCGGGAGGGGAACGCGATGCGTGAGGTGAACGGGGACGCATGTCAAAAAAATTATAACAAAACAATTAATGCACGCACCCATTACGACAACACTTTTGCCACTTCGCTGGTGTCGCGTTACATTAGGTTGGGTTGCTAAGCTCAACTCTTTATCTTGTGACGCGATGCTTTTTAGACTTACAATTGGCCGATAAAATTAACAAAATACCTACATCACGGGATTTGAGCGATAGCTTTGTGCTCTGTTTTAAATTGTAGGGAACCTGCATTATAATGCAAATCTACGCCTTCGAAGCGAGACATCGGAATTCGATGAGGCGTTGTGTTATGAAATTACTCTTTGGTTTAGGCGGTGTTATTTTTAGATTGAAATTAGGTACAACAGGACTAATCTATTGTTACCATACATCTATGAGAATTTGTATTCTGGCAATCCATCGCCATTTCCCCGCCACCCACGGACCAGGAAGCCTCGAGGAGTGACTTGGATGCCGCGCCTTGTGCGCGCTATCGCATAACGCAACACGTTTCACATTCCATCACTTCAGGTCACTGGAGGTTGTGAAACGAGCTGATAACTTATGAACTATGAAGTTAGACACAGTTCTGACATTTAAAGCAGAGGAAAAATGAGCGTTCGTGGGTAGTCTAATACAAATACCCACAAGTACAAATATGATGTGTTATTTATGTGATGACTTATTGTGGTTATTTCAAACGTGTACTTTATAATAAAATAATTTTAAATATTTACATTGCAGGTAAGAATTTTTTTATTTTTAATAATTATAAACTAAAAATTCCAAAATTGCATTAAAATCATTAAAATGGTCAACGTTTTACAATTTAAAACACAAATAAATAAAATCATTAGAAATACATCATCATCATCATCATCATCTTCTTCCCCTTATCCTATTCGGGTCGGGGACCCATCGCATCGACAAGGCTCCTCCATGCGTCCCTGTCTTGTGCTGATTGTTCGGCCTCTGTCCATAGTAGACCCATCCTCTCCTCACACAGTTTCTGGAGTTGCCTCGCCCAACTGTGTCTGGGCATAATGTCAGCAAATACATATAAATAGATATTTGCAATAACTTTTGATTAAAAAAAAATTAAACATTTTGGTTGCATATTTTGACCTCAAATCCAAATTTACGTATTGTATGAAATTGGCCGCGTATGTAGGTACATTATATTTTTATACATGCATACGGAACTCAGACGAATAATGATTATCATTTTTTGTCGCGTGTGAGATACATCAATTTTTTCCTTAAATATGGCTTTAACTAAAATAACTATCAACAAAAAAGGCAATGGAAGTGGTTCCTATATAAACGGTTTAGATATTGGTTCCCCATCACAGACATTACCAAAATGATAGAACAACTTGAAAGGGAATTGGCAAAGACACATGGTTAAAATATTCTATTTAGTTAGAGACCGTCAGATTAAATCACCAGAAATTAAACACTAGTACTAGGTAGTTGATTAATAACGTCATAATAAGTGTGGAGGTAATAGGTCAGATTGGAGGGCTAGTGGTCTGTTAGGAGGCCCATTCTTGGGTCTCTGAATTCAACGTCGATTGTTCGTATTTGGCAACTCTGTCCGAACTTTTGGCGTGAATATAAAACTGGAAATGGATCAATCAGCTAACAGTGAGAGAGCGTTGATTTATAAGTAGTTATCCGAACTTGACTGAAAACACGAGGAAACCTTACTTTTGGAAAGAAGCAGAAGAATATGTGTGAATTAAAAGCAGGCTATTAAATATGATATTGATTGTACATGAGTAATATTATACAATGGAACAAAGGTAGTGTCCGGTCTTTCTTCGTGGCCGATTTTGAGATCCATATTAACTGTCAACTGCGTGTGTTCCGAAACATAAAACAGATAAATCCAACAAAAGGATCAGAATAACTTATAGTCAAGATTTCCCAGTCCTCAGTTCGGCTGGCAACTTGGGTGACCTCGTGTGTCACTCGGCGAGACTTAATTCTTTCTGCTTCAACAATCGGCACGTAAAGAAGTCTTGTATGAGTGTTCAAGAAGTTAATGCTGAACAAAATGCGTTTTGTTCGAGTGACAAAGGAATAAATGGGGCAATAAATCAACCACGGCGACTGACTATTAAAAGGAAATGTATTCAAAGGACCAACAACGGTTGGCATTAGGTCATCGTCTGAACAGAATTAGGGCCACACAATCGGGTATTCAAAGCAATATTTGACATTATCAATATTCAAACATAAGCATTCACTCTTTTATGAGATACTCCACAATGTCTTGAAAAGATTTACAGAGCTTATGAAATGACTGTTTTCCAACATGCGGGTGGGTCACAGTTGTGCGAATAAGAATTGAACGAGTAGATACATTCAAATTTAAGACACTAAACTTGGATCTTCAGCCAATTTATGCGTTTCAGATTCTGTAACGTACTCAGACAATTAATTCAGTTTATATATCATGAATACCCAAATCTTTAGAAATTACAATGCCGAAAAGAAATCTCAACTTTTTTCTTGTATTGTATTCGTAGAATTTATTTATTTATTTATTTATTTATTTATTTATTGCTTCTTCACAATTTATATACATATATTTTTATTTTTATTATCATTATCATTCCGTTTTATTATTACCTGCGAATGGGTATGAATTATTTCCTGAAGTATTAAAAAAAGCGAGTAATCAAGACTGGTCCATCACACGAACCAAACATCGACTATTATTATTTCTGACGTATTAATTACCAGATGGAATGATCGTAGGAACAGAGAAATGATATCAAATAAACTCGCATTATTATTCTCTTTGATTCGAGTTCCGGAACCGTGAGACTTTCGCGGGTCTGTCTTGAATATTAAATTATTGTGAGTAATTTCTTTTTCCACCATTGTATCATTTGTTGTTGTATGTGGTATCATTGTTATCTTTTTCCAAATTTAATTGGTTTGTGCCTTGTAAGTTAGCTACCTATATTTGGAATCAAATGAGTTTTTCATGGGCATCATCAAAACGGTTTAAACAGAGGCTATTTCTTCATCAAACAAAGAGTTATTTTCACCTTACAAACTGCAACCTAAATTTCTAAGTCTTGATATACAGTGTCTTCCTTAAATAATGGTCGCTGGGCTATCATTTGATTTACCACATACATGGATAGTATCTATGCAAATAATCTCTCTTTATCATAAATTTTATTCTTATGTTTGCTTAACATTTGACAATTTGACGAAAAACCTCTACTTTATAATATGTGATATATTAATCGGATAGATTGGGAATAATTTTGAGGATGGGTCCAAATATTCACATTTTGACATCATCATTTGTCCATGCTTTTATTCTATGCAGAAAAAACCATAGTGTTGTTTCTTTTACATTAGCTCCACACAGGAGGCCCTGAGAAAGATAATTTCCCTCAGGGTCTATGTCATCTTTGGGGATGCCGGCTGGAGGGTCTTTTTTAAGAAAGGGTAGAAAAGGAAGGGCTGGGAAGGAGAAAGGTAAGAGGGGTGGGTAGGAATCTAGGGTTCAGTGTGCCCAGGTCATCCGC
The DNA here is from genome assembly GCA_917880885.1 of Limnephilus marmoratus. Taxonomy (NCBI): domain Eukaryota; kingdom Metazoa; phylum Arthropoda; class Insecta; order Trichoptera; family Limnephilidae; genus Limnephilus; species Limnephilus marmoratus. Next base: position 50,501,374 of record OU862917.1, on the reverse strand, counting down.
TGCCAGACCCAAACAAACCTCACCCCATGAACTCCTTCTAAGTGACCAAACGTAGCGAGCCACTTGGGGTGACCTATGGCAGAGGTGTTGGTTATCCAATAAATGGTTCGTGGGGCGGCGGTACCCAAAACCCGCCTCCCAAATTGTACGCATGTAAGGAAAATTGAGGAGATGATGGAATCTCTGAGTTTTTGAGAAAATAATTTTATTGTTTGTATGTGAGCGTTTAAGCGTGCTATAAAATAAATAGACTTGCCATAGTCTCACAAACTCAAGATATAATGTGGCAATTAATCAACACTCTTCTGTTTTCAGCGATTTTCAATAATTTCTTAAGAAAAAGTTATTCATGTATGATAAAGATAGATGCTTAAAAGAATATGTGCTTATGGACGAAACAAAAGATAGAACGCGGGCGGCATTTTCGTATTCAAAATTCAAAAGTTCCGTCGAATACTGTCTCAAGGCCGACTAAAGTAGGAGGCCTGGGCACCAGTCGAATTTTGAGGTGTCAAATTTTCAAGCTATAATGAACAACGATAGTTTGCAAAGTGCGTTGATTGTTATTGTATTTGTTGTTTCTGCTGATTTGTATGTTGTTTTACCGCAAGCAAGTAACTAAAGAATTATTAGATTATTATTATAAAAAGTAAATTTTACTTAGTGACGGCATCGACTTAGTAATTTGGCTGTTGCGCATCCAGACCTGTACTTTAGTAGGCCTTGATTTCTCTAATAACGAATAAAATCTTTGGGCGGAATTATTTATATAATCGATAATAATAAGTAATTTGCATGTATTTACGAATGAAATGTTATTCCTTCGCTTTTGCGATGGTTTACCGTGTAATGGAAACATTTTCTCATCACACAGGAGGGAATTTTGGCGCTTTTTAATGCAATTTACTTACTAGTAGGACACGACCCTACTCGCGTGGCAGCTTAGTACTAAAATCGAGTACTCTACAATTGTCTTGTTGTTGGCTTCCCATTTTGAGATTTTTTACCCCGCGTCTAAAGTATGTAACGTCTTTGGCTAAACGTCGCAAAATTTATAAAATTGGGAAGACTTCGGTGGCTGGGTCATGTGGAGAGAATGACCGAGCATCAAGCACCAAAGTCCCTGCTGAACTCAAGACCAATAGGGCGAAGGAGCCTGGGAAGGCCAAGACTAAGATGGAGCAACAACGTCCTCAAAGACATATCTATCTTGGAGCTTCCAAACTGGAGAGAGCTGGCACAAAACCGAGATGAGTGGAGGAAGACTCTTGAGGAGGCCAAGACCCACCAGGGGTTGTAGACTGTAGAGCCAATAGTGATGATAATGATGATGTGAGTGTTTTTTTTTTTTAAATTAATTTTATCTTTATGTTTTTTACGACAGTTCTTTGGAAATGAAAACACAATAATGATTAAAAAAGGTTAAACCAAATAAATGCTACAACGTGGCGCAATTCTATGCTCCTTAGATATATCACGTTACTTGTACTTTCGATTTTAAATGAGGTTTTAGATGTTCACAAGAACTTCATTACGATCGACCAAAGGTAGCGCCGTGTGCACAAAAGCAACTTTACAATAATTACACCGCCATCACGGGTGGAAAATGTAAATCGTGATGCGTTTTGTGTGGGACCCGTGGCCATCGTCAATCCAAGCACAATGCCCCGGTCCCCCGGAGATTTACCTCTTTAACTGGAAAACGGCGCTTTATCGAACTCAATTATTCGGGCAATGAGAGCGATTCTGCCCTCCGCGCCGTTAAACCAAATTTAAATTGGATCGTGCGCGAGGAATAATTCTATCAGCCATGAGCCACGAGCCACGAGACAGGCAGGTGGATGGAATTTATTCCATTCCTTTAGGCAAGGTCGCACTGCGCCCACACACGCCACGCAGGCAACGCATTAAGACATATGGACGACTCACAATCCATACATTTTCTATAAAAATAGTTGCTTGAGAAACATGCTTGTCACACGCAAAGCAATCCTGTGCTCCTCGCGCAACACCGATCTGCGCTGAGAGCGCACGGTGGGTTATTTAACTATTCTAGCTGGAAACAATTATTTATTTCATAACACATGATTGTAGATTCTCACGGTAAAAAAAAAAAGAATTTTTCTTATTTATTTTTGGGGTGTTATGCCATGTTGCGCTACATCCTCATTTAGCCAACGTTTCGGACAGCGTTACAGTGTCCAATTCTTAGGAGAGATGTGTAATTGACAAATCAGTTCCAATTTGAAAAAAAAAGTTAGATTAAAGTTTAAATTTATTTTTTTGTTGGAATTTTCTCTCCTTCTTTAGCCAAGTTCCAAAACGTTGGCTAAAGAAAGAGGTAGCGCCGCACGACATAACACCCCAAAAATAAATAAAGAAAATTATTTCATACTTTCAAATAAAAGTTTATACATTTTTTATGAAACATACACCTATCATTTAACATTGTATATAATACCTTAGGTACTTGGTACACGGATATACGAGTAAGTATGTCAAATAATGGATTTATGACACAGATGACAATAAATAATCATATATCCATCATTCAATATGTATGTAACGTTTTACCACACATTATAAAGAAAGAAAAATGGACATATTTTTTGAAGGTCATGGAAATGTTGAAGGAGTTAAACATCTTTTCATTTTAACACTTTTTAAACTTCAATGTTATATTTTTATTCTACGAAATCGCTGCGTGGGACGTTTGAAAGAAAGATGGCGGTGGTGAAGGCCTTTAAATTGGTTTTACGTTTATTGACATTTATTGCTCGTTTTGTTGTTAAAATAGGCGATGAACAGATAGTGAGACTGATAAGTTTTAAGATTTTCACGGCCAAAAGCATTTTCGTTATTTGTTTTTGGGGTGTTGTACCGTGCATTGTAATTCTATTTCTTAAATTCTTACCATTGTGATTTCTAATTTTAGAATTAATTAAGAGATGGAGCCACTTCGGTCGGCATCGCGTAAACGGACTTGCCCCTGACTAGCATAAATACCACGTTTTAATGAACTTTCTATTCCGTTCCGCGGCGACGACGCCACTGCTTGTCACGATTATTTTGTACTGGTGAAAGTTAACAATTGTAATTTTTTTTATTTTTTTTTATTTTTATTTATTTTTTTTTTTCTTAAATTCTTACCATTGTGATTTCTAATTTTAGATTTCATTGAGAGATGGAGCCACTTCCGTCGGCATCTCGCAAACGGACTTGCCCCTGGCTAGCATAAATACCACGTTTTAATGAACTTTCTATTCCGTTCCGCGGCGATGACGCCACTGCTTGTCACGAGTATTTTGTACTGGTGAAAGTTAGTGGTGCTGGCGACACGGTATCGCTTCGAAGTAAATAAGCACACACTTCACGACTAAAAATTACACATCTACCGGATCTGCCGGATCTGCCCTGATGATGGACACTGCAACGATGTCCGAAACGTTGGCTAAAGAAGGAGGTAGCGCAACACGGCACAACACCCCAAAAACAAATAACGAAAAAGATAGTGAGACTTTACAAAGTGATTTTTAATTTAAAATCTTACGATTATTGCGATACGGCAAATCAAATTTGAGTTGCGTGCGTAGGACAAGTGTGCTCAGTGCGTCCTTACCTCAAGTGTTGTGAAGAATGCAATTCTTTACGTTCTCAATGCTCTCGGTTCCCGTAATGGTTATTGGGATTCGTCGTTGCTTCATTCAGGTAATGACATGAATCGTATCACAATCGCAAATGAAATACATTATTGGGTTTGTTGCTCGAAGTAGTTAGGTACTTGATTTCGGTGGTTTCTCAATAGTAACCAAATCTTATAGCATTTACATTTAACTCACGTCCTCCTATATACCAACTTACATTTTGAATTTGAAAATTGGCATCATTGACCTTTGGAGTATATAATCCTAACTTAAAAAGTGAGGTGGCGGTAACGTCTGTAACACATTTGGCTAATAAAACAAAAGTGAGCAATTTAGAAAAAAAATATTTTTGCATAAAAAATTTTCGTGTTTCAAAAATTACATCTTTATTTTCAATTATAAATTTGAAAGCACATTTTATCATCTTTCGAAAACAGTTTTTGATTATATTATCTTCTATATATGTATATATATATAAATGATTCCCAGTTTCTCTTGGTCACGCCATAACTTCAGAACGACTTTACCTATTTCATTCATCTTTTTTTTAAGTTTTCTAATACTTTGTAGAAGGTTCTTACGGAAAGAAAAATTAAGAAAATTGCGCAGAAAATTGGATAATTTCAGAAAAATTAACGACTATTTTAACATCGTACGTTTGACAGTTCGCGCGTTTGATGAATCTGAATTTAGCAGGCAGCTGTTTGTCTATGAATCTGTTTGTAAATTGTCTATGGAATTTTAAAATTACAGATATTTTAAATAGGTACCTACATATTATGTTAGGTTCTAAATTTGATTGAGTGTTCTTATAATATACAAAAATGAATACGGAAAATGAAAATTTGTATAAAAAATTGTAATAGGTGGAACGCGAGCTGTTTGAAAGCCGAATGTACTGGGACTGAATATATGGAACGCGGGAGGGGGGTTGGCGGGAAGGGGATGTGGGAGAGAAACGGGGACGCACGGGAAAGGACATGCAGGGAGAAACAGTTTATTTCTTTGAATGTGGCATTGCAACGCATGCCGGGAGCCAGCCAATATATATACAATAAAATTCGGATACTTTCAGAAATATTAAATTTACTAGGATTTTATTACAAAACGGAAATATTTTGACCTTCTAACAAAACATACCCTGAGGGTTAAAGATTTTTTCAATTGTATTTTTCATAACCATGCACAAAAATTAACACATTAAATAGCTTTTTCATTGGAATCCAACGTTTTTCTTTCGTCAAATGAACTAAATGCAAAAGAAACTCGACGAATCTTATGACTTTTGGAATGCGAGTACCTAGATATAATACGAGCCTCCCTCCAGACGCGTGGAATGGTGTGGTGAAACCATCATGTAACATGCCCAGTCCCAGTATGCAAGGGCGTGCCGTCCCATTGTTCCTGTGGGTGTCACAATGGCCACTCGCGGCACTGACACCCGTGGGCTGATGACACGGCACGGAACCATCAAGGCACCGAGGCTGTGTTTAGCCTGACACTCAAATACCAGGTCTTATTGATCTACTCCTACACCGAATAGATCAACGGATAGACGTGTGATGAGGGCGTGTCGTGTGCCCAAAATAACCTCAATTTTGCTTACTTCTGGCGAAGTTGATCAAAAGTTTTCAAATATTCTTCACAATTTCTCCATGGGACTCTGGCGTCCCCAATTGGGGAATATTGTGATAATTAAAGAATTGGGAAGAGGGAGGAGAGGGGGAAGAGAATGGATTCGAAGTATCCATCTATTATGATCTGGTCATCAAAAAAAGCTATTTAAAGTCTTCCTAACAGTCCTCACTAGGAACTCCTGTTTTTTTTTTACATGAGCTCCACAGAGGAGGCCCTGAGGAAAATAATTTCCCTCAGGGCCTATGTCATCTTTGAGGATGCTGTATGGAGGGTTGTTTTTTTTAAGGAAAGGAAGGAGAGGAGAGTTCTGGTAAGGAAAGGGGTTTAATGGGTGGGTAGGAATCTGGGGTTCAGTGTGTCTTGGTTATCCTCCTCCAAGATCTAGACAAACCTCATCCCATGAACCCGGACACCCCTGCTAAATCACCAAACGTAGCGGACCACTTGGGGTGATCTATGGCAGAGGTGTTGGTTATTCAATAAAGGTTCCCGGGGTGGCGCACAGTGATTCGTTTCATACATGCTAGACGCTAAAAATTCTTACACATAATTAAATTATTTTGTCAACGTAGTGAACATTAATTTTATGAAAATTAGTGTTAAAAATGATTAATTTTTTTTTCCTATCGTTTTCTTAATTATTTTTTTTTAATAATTTTTAAATAATGTGTTAATAGAGTATTTGAGGTTTATAATAAAATAATTATATGTAAAAAGTAAAAAAAGGTGTATTTTGAGTGTAATAAATTGCTCAAATTACGGTCAAATTAAGGGTTATTTCCAAAGATATGAGCCTTGTTTGGTTTTTTAACTTTTTTTCACCACTTGCACTGAGCTTATCAAGTTCAAATTTTGTTAAACATTCCCTCAAGCCTTTTTTTCTTCGGCAAACTCTTCCATGTCACGAACAATTCCAGCCTGGAAATCTCGTATGTGGTTTCTGTAAAATGATTAAATAATAATAATGTGGATTGGTGTGGGTTAATATCGAAACTGATATGAATAGAATATTAGTTGCACTATTTAAAACAAAAATTTTTTTTGCGATTTTGATATACTCTCTGAGGTAAACTCTCGAGAAGTTAGAACTTTAATATTTTTAGGCCAAAAAAAAACACTAAACTTATTTATTATTTAAAAAAAGAACTAAAATTATTTACACTAAAGTATTAAGAAAAAACTTTAAAACATACCTTCCAAAAAAGTAACCTCTATTTTACAGAACCGAAAAAAAACACTTTTCAAACTTAGTGCACAATTTTAAACGTCGAGCTGCAACGAGCGAATAAATGCAAATGATAATTTTAAAACACATTATTCTAATTTAGGCCTTTGGTATGAGTAAATGCGTGCACTGATCACCCCAATTAAGCATGCATTTATTATTCTGTCTATCTGGTAATGTCGCCATGACCTCATTGTTTGGGAATTCAAAAGTGACTTATTAGCGTCTAGCTTGTATGAAACGAATCACTGTGCGGCGGTACCCATTTCCGCCTCCCTCCTGTTCCGAGGTTAAATCATTTTTTTTTATGATTTCCTCATCTTTGTTTGTTTACTTTGTTTGTTAATTTCCTCAATTTCTTCTTTGTTGATTTTCTCAACTTCATGCTTCGCTACTTAGCTACATTTTGATGTTGTTTTTAAACTTATTTATCTCCATAGTATTTTTATTTTATTTAGGAAGGACATTGTATAATTTTGGAATTTGTGATTTTAAGTAAATTTGAGGTTTTTTCCGTTGTAGAGTAGCTTTTGGTTGAGTTGGTCAGTTAGATCTTCTGTAAGAGCTTCTTCAATGATTAGAAGAGCATTTTTGGGACAGAGTTTTCTAATACTCATTAAAGTTTTTTATTAATTTTTGATGATATTTCAAGTAAAGTTTTGAATTCGAATAGTGGTCTTTCTATAAGGCGATACTGAGAGTTGGTATCTACCACTCTGATATAGATGACTAGAAATTATATGTTCAGTGCAGTACTACGCATTGCTGTTCGAATCAGAATCTGATGAGGAATATCTACTCGAGTTTCACAATTCACAATCGGGCATTATCATAATGACGAGGACATAGTTGGTGATACTAGCAGAGTTGTTAACAGAGAGAGCAGTTTAATATATGTTCAACACGCCTTATTACAGGCAGACATGCCGCTGAGGGCAAAGATGATTACACCTATGGTGGTATTTTCTGCCACAATTAAAATTCTGTAACTCCGGGGTTGTCTCAAACTCTAAAATAAAAACTCCGGGATCAACAAAACCCTTTGGACTTTATTATGATAGATAGACAATGGACTGAGATATCTTATTTATTAGGCGGTTGGAATAATCTGAACCCCGACCTTGAGGTTTTTACCTTATTTATTATACACTTGGTCTACAATATCGACAGCTAAACGCCATCTACGGGAAACCTAATAGACTACTATGTAGTGCTATCTATGGGTGAGCTCTTACGCTATTATCAAGGATATTATGAATTCCATCCCGTCTTTTCAGAGGGAAGATTATAAAATTCTTCGGATAAATCCGTCGACGTTTTGACACCTATTTGTGTTTTTATTTTCTTTTTCAGGTTGTCCATAAAACAGTTATTCACTAATGGAGAAGATAACAATTTTTTTGTATATACCCACATACGTAAGTTCTCTTCGTTGATATAAAAAATGAATATTTTGTTACTTTTCTGAATCGGAATATGCAATGCTTGTTCTTGAGTTCAACAGCTCGGCTGTGAAACGATTTGCCGGCTTTTGTGTTTCCTCCTCCTACAACATGGGTCTCTTCCAGACCCACTTTCACTCCTTCCTCTTCTCAAAAAGACACTCCACATAGCATCCCCAAAGATGTCACAGTTTTCAAGGACTTTTGTGTGGAGATAATGTAAAAAGAACGCCAAGATTAAGTTTCTTTGTACAATCTCAAAAATTATTTACTACGATATTAAACATGTTTATAATATTTTGAGACATGTAGAAAAATAATGAAATTAGTATTAAATTAGTTATGTAATATTATACTAGGCAAGCCTTTGTTAATAGGTCGAGACATTATTCTACGCAATTCTACTCAATTTGGCGGGTGAATATGGATACCGCCGCCTCGGGAACCATCAATTAACTAACACCTAGCATAATCGTAGCAGGTATCTCCAGGTTCATGGGTTCGTCCAGGTCTTAGTTAGCAGCGGATGCATATACCTATCAGCTGCGTGGCGGGCTGGATTTGGAGAGGCCGGTTGAGGGAGATCTTTTCACATCTCAAGCCGGACTCTCAAGTTATCCTTGCACCGCAGTGGGAGGGTCTGCCACATCTGTCACAGACACTGACCCCCAGATTCAAACCCACCCCTTATACCCTATTCTTTCCCAGAACCATCTCTCCTTCACTTCATTAAAATACTTCACACAGCATCTCCATGACATGACGAGTGCGTGTCGCGTGCGCTGGCCTGTACTCTAGTTGACCTTGTTCATAATTACATAACGTAGATAATCAGTAATAAAAGATGCTGTGTACAGATAACTGTAAAACTTTTCACTGGTGAGACATTTTCAATTACATTGGCGTCCCTGAGACGTAGATAAATAGCAGTTTCGTATCGATTAGCTGATAATGATGTACAGCTGCAATCTGCATAGAGCGCACACGCTCCGAGCGATGTGGTGATTATAGCGAGCGCTTCGGCGATAATTATTGTCAGCCGTTAATGTTGGCACCTATAATACCTCCACCGCTGCAGCAATTCTGCCAACAATGCAGTCTCAGACCTTCCTCATTCCTGGCACATACAAAGGAGTGCGCGTGGGTGACGATTACGGGAGAATGAGCGTGCTATACACAACGTACCAAAGGCAAATAGATGACTATGACAAAATGGCAAATCAATCTAGAACTGACAGATTTCAACAATTTTTGGAATGTATTTATTGTTAATGTGTTTAATTCGTAGAACTCAAGTGATTTTTGTTGAAACAAAGTACATCAAATTTGACCCCTTATCCTTCAGGCATATTCTGTCAGAAGATCAGAAAATTTCCGCTTTACAATAAAATCCATATAAAAGGAATATTTCTGAAAGTATTCGAAAACTGAAAATTGTTTTTAAACGGTAATGAAAGACGCTTTTATGTGTTATTATTAGAAATCAAGAAATAATTTTGGAATATTAAAAGAACGAACATGTATAACATAACATCCACATATAAAAAATGTTTTAAAAATTGCTCACCTTAGGTTTTTTTCTAAACTTAAGAAAGAAAATTACACAAATATTTTGTTAGACAAACGTATTATGTGTGTTATGAACACGTTATTTTTTTAACATTTCATAAAAAAATAATTAATTCAAATATCATAAATTTTTCTCAATTTTGGTCGGAAACTTTTTATGCAAAAATATTATTTTGTTCCACACAAACAAAACAACTTTTTCCCCGAAAACTACCTTAAAACGTTGGAATTTCAAAAAAAGTTATTTATCTTTTTTATTTTTATTATACATAATGTAGAATCACCTTCCGAAGTTTGTGCACTTTACCCCCGGACACCCTGTATATCATTTTATTTACCACTCTCCTTTTATTCGTATGATGTTTCAAGCGATTTTATTAATATTTTCCTACCTGATGGTATTAGAGTTCGTTGCTAGGACTGAAATAGTAGGTATAGGAGTGTATGTATAAGATGACGTATCAATGTGATTGAAGCAAGCAGGGTGATCGAGTTGTTTTGCTGTCTATCCTCTCTGCAGATGGCAGTCTTTGTAGTTGAAAAACAATTAAAATCAGAGTGAAAACACAGATAAAAGCTACTCTATTATAATTACTACTGACGTGATGATTTCGCACAACAAACCCTACTCCATTTCAATCGCGTTAGTGCATACGGTTTGTGGATAATTTTGCACAACAAAAACTATGCCGCAGCCGCGAATGAAACTGTATAGGTTTTATAAAAACGCGTTCCGAGGTGGCTGGAATTTAATCTGACGTATTATGTTGTGCGACCTTTAGTACCAATTAGTTTTTTTTTTTTTTACATTAACTCCACACAGGAGGCCCTGAGGAAAATAATTTCCCTCAGGGCCTATGTCATCTGGGATGCTGTGTGGAGGGTCTTTTTGAGGAGAGGAAGGAATGAACATTGGTCTTGAAGAGACCCATGTTGTAGGAAGGAGGAAACACAGAGGCCGGCAAATTATTCCACAGCCGAGCTGTTGAACACAAGAACGAGTCGAAGAAACGACCCGTTCTCATGTGACAAATGTCAACCGTGTACAAATGTTGGGCACGCGTTTGGCGTGTTTCCCGACTATGCACCGGTGCCGAAGGGATCAATGATGCTAGTTCCTCGGAGCATCTTCCATTGTAATACCGGTAGAACAAGGATAGCATTCCCACCCGACGCCTGTGCTCTAAAGATTGCAATCCGTCTGTTAAGATGGGAGAATCTATCAAACGGATCGCCCGTTTCTGCACAGAATCGAGGGTATTTTTCAGGTATTTTGGAGCTCCAGACCAGAGATGGCTGCCAAATTCAACCGTGGGGCGTACTTGTGATTTGTACAAGGTTAGCAGTTGTGTACTATTAAAGTATCTGCGGGCCCTGTACAGTACGCCCAGTTTTTGGGAGGCTAGCTTTACTCTGGCTTCGATGGAGCCCCCATACCTGAGCTGGTCACTTAGGGTTACACCAAGCATATCAATGGAGGGCCTGTTCGGAAGATTGCTTCCGTTGAAAGAGACTAGATTTTCATTTCGATCCCTTTTGGACGTAATCAGACAAGATTGGGTCTTTGAAACATTAAATTCAACGAGATTATTTTTACCCCAAGAGAAAACACTCTCGAGGTAGCCGTCCATTCTTTGCTTCAAAGCCCTACGAGCTGTTGGAGTTTGTGAGCCCTTTGGGGGCTTGTCAAACAAAAAGCTATCATGAACTGTACTGTCATCCGCATAACAGTGAATTGGTGCACATGACAAAAGGTCGTTGATGTGCAACAAAAATAAAGTTGTAGACAGAACCGATCCCTGCAGGACGCCAGCATTTATCGAGTGTGAGGAAGAGGTGAAACCATCGACTACCGGTGAAACCATCGACTACCGGGAGGTGAAACCATCGACTACCGGTGAAACCATCGACTACTTAGTAATGCTCTTCGGAGAAATGATCGTGCTCTTAATAAACCTACGCCTGATGTAGACATTTTCCAAGAGAATATTGTTTAATTCAAAATATTAATATAGCATGAACGAAAATCGACTAACAGTGTAATGTCCTCGTATATTTATATAATAATATTTGAATAATTTGTAGCGCTCCGTTTTTATGTAAAATCACCTTAAGGGTACTGAACAATTTATTATGATTTCTTATGCTCCATCTATTTTATTATTTACAAACAGATGCAGTAAACACACTTTCCTAGCAGATCACTTCCGAAATCACTACGAAAAAATGATGCAGTACATGGTAGAATCCAAATGGAGAAGGGCAAGAGAATCAACAAGGGTGTGCCTCAAGGAAGCATTCTTGGGCCCCTCCTGTTCCTTATATACATAAACCAACTTCCAATTATTGCTGGCACAGAATGTTCAATATTTGCTGATGCCACTGCTTTGTTGTTTGAATGTAATGAAGACGTTGACGAATTTAATAAACATATTAACGAGACTTGTCAATCAATAGCAAATTGGCTGTTATCACAAAATCTGTCACTCAACACTAACAAAACTCAAGTTTTACAATTTTGTCCAGTGCAAGCTACACCTATAAACATAAATGTAAACTTCAATAATAATATTATCGAACCTTCCCAAACTTGTTCACTGCTGGGAATACAACTAGATACAAATATAAACTGGAAAGAACATGTATCCAAAATAGTAGCCAAAATCAATAGCTTTTCTTTGTTCTAGGTACACTGAGAAATATATTAAACATCGAATCGGTAATGGCCGCATACTATGGTTATGTATATTCAATAATAAAATACGGAATTATCTTTTGGAGAAACTCAGTAAACGCCAAAGATATTTTTATCATCCAAAAAAGATGTATAAGAAAAATGACAAACTCTGCTAATCGGGATTCATGTAGACCTATATTTAAAAATTTGAAAATTCTTACAGTCACCGACATATATATAATGGAGTTTTGCATGTTAGTGCGACCATCTCCAGAAAAGTTTCCACAAAAAAACTCTACACATAAACACGCTACAAGGTTTAAAGAAAATTTATTAATACCAAAAGCAAACAAAACAATTTTCCAAAAAGGACCCTTTTACATGGCCATTAAAGTATACAACAACCTTCCACATGATATTAAACAAATACAAGATACACTCAGATTTAAGTCATCACTAAAAACATTCCTTCTGAACAGGTCTCATTACACATTAAGTGAATACTTCACATAGGTACAACTGTTTTTATATTTATGTTTATATAATAAATTAAAACAAATTCACTTTACACCACTTTTATATTTATATATCATTTGTGTTCAAATCTGTACAACATGTTAGGTTAACTGGAAGAAATAGGATATAAGTACCTATAAGTTATACCTTTTGTACTAAATGTAAATTTTGTACAATAAATGTTTTTGATTTTGATAAACACACTCTTATTATCAAGTTATTACTTATTAGAATGTTTATGCTTGGAGAAGATACGACTTTGCACGCGGAGGATACTACATACACCGATATACCTATCTAAAACACTGAACATTGCATGATTTTACATTTGCTACCCCCATCACTGTTAATATTACATTTATGACAAGATTAGTGCCAAAAGTATAGTCAATATTTATTTTGAAAGTCAGGATAATTTAGGATTCTTTAGGAATTGGATTGTAATTCTTTGATTGTATTCGAATTTTTTTTAAATCTTATAATATGTTGGTACCTACTTGTCTTCGACTAATACTTGCATTTTGTATTTTTCCAGTTTGTGCAGTGATTCCCAACATGCAGTGGAAAAGTTCAGTGGTAGTGATCAACAAGTGATTCAACATGTTAAACGTAGTTCCGGTAAGTTATTTTTAATGCATATAATTTAATAATCACGTGTTATTTACGAGTTTTCCATGTAATTCAAAATAATAGTTATACTACCCACACTGCTATGAATCAGAAACGTTAGTAACGGGAGTATTATTTGGTCATCAATAAGGTAAAAATTTTGTACAATTTTAAGGGCCAGTTGTTTCAGTGAAATTCAAAGGTAACCTTGTCATCAAGTGACCAATCAGCGCCATTTTTTTTTTTAATATTTGGAATGTCCCCTTTAAATGCCGGTGCTTATTTCTAACAGTGTGAAAGATCTACATTCTCTCGTATCTAGGATTTTTTTTTACAATAACTCCACACAGGAGGCCTCGAGGAAAATAATTTCCCTCAGGGCCTATGTCAACTTGGATGCTGTGTGGAGAGTCTTTTTGAGGAGAGGAAGGAATGAACATTGGTCTTGAAGAGACCCATGTTGTAGCTAGGAGGAAACACAGAGGCCGGCAAATCATTCCACAGCCGAGCTGTTGAACATAAGAACGAGTCGAAGAAACGACCCGTTCTCATGTGACAAATGTCAACCTTGTACAAATGTTGGGCACGCGTTTGGCGTGTTTCCCGACTATGCACCGGTGCCGAAGGGATCAATGATGCTAGTTCCTCGGAGCATCTTCCATTGTACCTAATACCGGTAGAACAAGGATAGCATTCCCACCCGACGCCTGTGCTCTAAAGATTGCAATCCGTCTGTTAAAATGGGAGAATCTATCAAATATATATTTTTTTACAGTGAATACCGCACAAGAATCTCAACTGCTCCCGTCTGGAGCCAGTGAGACTATGGCATCCCAATTGGGGTATGTTGTGAGGCTGAAGGTAGTGGGGAGGGGAAGGAGGTGGGGAAGAGGAAGGTTGGGAAGTACCTGGCTATTCAGATCTGGTCACCAAATACGGCTAAAGCCATTTTCAAGCAACGTTTCAATTCTGAATGGTGGTCTTACACCAGGGCGATACTGATAGTATCTTCCACTCTGGAACATGCCGCAAATATACTATATATTATTTTTAATTAATTAATTGTGAAATAACACAAATTAATCAAATAAAATTTATGATTATGAGTCAAGAGTCTTACCCACTGGACTACGGAGGTCGTCAATATCTATCTCGAATCTATCGAGTCGAGGGTATTTTTCAGATATTTTGGAGCTCCAGACCAGAGGTGGCTGCCAAATTCAACCGTGGGGCGCACTTGTGATTTGTACAGGGTTAGCAGTTGTGTACTTATTAAGGATGAGCGAAGTATGTATGAAGAATGAGTTAATGATGAATGTAAGTAAGTCAAAAGTCACGGTGTTTGAAAGAGAGAATACGAAAACATTGTGCGAAATAGTTGTGAATGATGAATTCTTGGAGCAGGCAGATAAGTTTATGGATCTGGGAAGTATGTTTACGAGAGATGGGAAGGCTAATAGAGATATTGAAAGTAGGGTAAATGCCGGTAACTCCATTAATGGAGAACTGAATGCCGTTGGCGCTAACAAAAAAACTGTCCAAAGATGCGAAGCTAGCAGTCTACGATAGTGCTGGTACCCACCCTAATGTGTGGCACGGTGGCATGGAACCGCAAAGAACGCAAAGCTGATGTAAGCGTAATCAGTAATATTAAGAAAGGGGCCCTCAGATGGTTTGGGAATGTAAAGCGAATGAGTCAAGAAAGGAGTGTAAGGAGAATGTATGACGCAAATGTGAATGATAAAAGAAGTCGGATCGCCCGAGGAAGACATGGGAGATCAATTATTGAATAAGATACTTGAGCCGGGCCATGTCAAGAGTCAGAATAACAGAAGAGTATGTATGAGACGAGTGTATGCCAAGACCATGTTGTTTGACGGTCCGTCCTCCCTGCTTACTTTCATCCACACATAGTATATGGCAGAACAACGTTTGCTGGGTCAGCTAGTAACTTAATAATAAAGTTAGCACCATCAGTAAAAGAGCAGATTATGAATTCTTTTAAGTCTATCCTTCAAGTTCTGCAGTCGGAACTAACCTCGCCAAACCCGCTAGACCGGGAAGGTCCGTTCCGACCAGTTGAATGGGCAGCCAACACAAAGACCAGTTGACATCTGCCTCCAGTCACAGTGCTGTGCTGTGCTGACTGCTTACATGCTTAATGAACCGTAAAGGTAGCGGCCATATCCTGATGGATCATTTATAATCTCTCTAGGTGTGCAGTGAACTTACAAGTATATGCTAAGGAATATATAATAAATGACCCATTATTAAATCTATTCCCCTTTTTAAAATTTTAAAATTTTTTAATTGTTCTATATTGCCCCTCGTCCCTTAAACATCATTTTTTTCTAATTTTATTATTGTTTATGTCGATTATTTTTCTCTATTACCTATATATATGTCTATTTTTAAAATTAGTTCTGTCAAAACCCTGAAGATGTCGGTTTTATAAACAATAAAAGTGGTAAAAACGAAGTAATTCATTAATTTCAATCATAATGGTGCCACAAAATAAGTTTGCTGTGTTAGAAGAAATATAATAAAATTTATGAATGGTCCACTGCAAGAACGTCGGAAGCCACAAATATTTTTTTAGGAGTTATGAATATCATTCGATAAAGCAACTTTCGATGTTTCTAAACTAGTGAATATCGCTTACAGAGCCATGAATAAAAAACTTTTCTATAAGCGACGCACGGTTAAATTGCTGAGTATTACAAATGAATGAGCGACAATCATCGTTTTTGGATAGTTAAATGGATATTTATTGTTCTTGAATGTGAGTCAATGTGGCCATTGATCATTTTTGCAAAGGAAACTTCGGAGTTAAATGACATTTTTTTATTGGTTAAGCACAGGAGACATATTTGTCCCAGCTCAAATAGGTTTCATATAAATCGTTGTATCTCCCTTACTCTCATGATGAGAAATATGATCTTAACGGTGTTAGAAAAGTAAGACTCCACGCTTTATATTTAGAATTTAACCATAAAAAAGTGCACGTCTATGAATCCAAAATTACCGATGACAATTTGAGAAAAATGTATAAAATTTCGAGAATTTTTTTATTAACAATTTTTTTATGAAACGACATGAGGTGATAGTAACATTTATAATACTTTTTCTTAATAAAATATGTGTGTATTTTCATTTTTTCTCATTATCAGTAATTTTCGATAGAAAAAAAGTAAGATGAGCCATTTTTTAAACCTTTTTGTATTTGTATTGAAAATTTGAATATTTCAAAAATTACATTTTTATTTCTAGCTGGTCCCGGCATGCGTTGCTATGCCATTTAATAAAGAAATTGTTTCTCCCTGAGTGTCCTTTCCCAATCGTCCCGTTCCCCTTCCGCCTCCCCTTCTTCTCCTGCATCCTCTTCCCCTCTCGCGTTCCCACTCCGTCACCTCCACCTTCCCTCTCCCCACTCCACTCCTCCCCCCTCCCAGGTTCCCCTCCCCCCTCTCGCCTTCCCCTTCCACCTTCCTGGCCTTCCTTCTTCCCTTTCCCGTTCCCTCGTCCCGCCAACCCTCCTCCCGCGTTCCATATATTCAATCCCGGTACATTCAGTTTTTAAACAGTCCGCGTGCCTCCTTTTACAATTTTTATTCAAATTTCCATTTTTCATGTATATTAAACTTGGTACCTAACATAGGTACCTGTTTAAAATATCTAAAATTCTTGATTCGATTCAAACTATTACGGGAGTACCTACTTTGAATAAATTAACTAAAGATTTTCAAAAATAGAATCCTGATTGAACAATCAATGTTTTGCAAAATGTCATTCTCAAACACGCGAACTGTCAAATATACTCATGTTTTTTGAAATTATCCAATTTTCTGCGCAATTTTCTTAATTTTTCTCTCCGTAAGAACCATCCTCGTACTTCAAATAATATTCTAAAAAAAGAATTAGCGAAATCGGTTCAGCTGATCTCGAGATTTGCGCTTACCAACACATTTAGCGATTCATTTTTGTATTATAGAATAACAATAATTTCAAACGCATTTCGAAAACAGTTTTTAGTTTTCGGATATATTTAGAAATATTCACTCCACACAGGAGGCCCCGAGGAAAATAGTTTCCCTCAGGGCCTATGTCATCTTTGGGGATGCTGTTTGGAGGGTGTTTTAAGGAAAGGAAGGAGAGGAGAGTTCTGGAAAGGAAAAGGGTTTAAGGGGTGGGTAGGAATCTGGTGTGTCATCCGCCCCAAGACCTAGACAAACCTCACCCCATGTATCCGGGCACCCCTGCTAAATCACCAAACGTAGCGAACCACTTGGGGTGACCTATGGCAGAGGTGTTGGATGTCAAATAAAAGTTCCCGGGGCGGCTGTACCCATTCCCACCTCCCAAATTTTATTTTAAAGCGAAAATATTTTTAGTTTACCCGATTTTTGAGAGGTAAAAATGCATAACACTTAAATCATGCTACGGGCTGCTACGTTACAATGTAACCGTGATAATGTTATTTTTACAATGATTAACACATCTATCGAAGTTATTTTTTTTCAGAGATTATTAAAAAATAACCTCACACAAAGTATTAGCCGATCGGGCACAACAAACGTTGGAGCGCCAAAATGTTATGAGAATATTTGCTTTGAGACAGCTGAATTAATTTATTAATAAGTACAATAAAACAATCAGGGCTAGACTAAATCTGAATGGGCATATTATGGAGCGTTAGTACCGTTTAATCTTGAGGAGTTGATGAATGGGTGATGCCATACGTAGGCGTTCCATGATGCTGCTTGCTGCCTTCGGAGATGTGCGGTTAGCTCCCTCCGCTGCTGACATGTGCTGAACGGCAGGCTGGAGCGACGAATCAGGCCTCCAGTCCCGCGGTTTCCTAGCGACGTCCCGTCCAAGGGCGGTTGCCAGCCAGCCGACTATGTTGATGACGACCAAGGTGGGCGATCTTCGGCCGCATCTCTGCGAGCACCTCTGGCTCCAGGTGTAGTCGGAAGGTCTTGTGGCTGCTCAAAGAATGAGGAGTTCTCTTTTTCAAATCTCCTGATTTGAATTTGTCCAGGATCAGCAACTGTTGCGTTCAAAAATATTGTGGGGCTCGCAATATTACCAATGCCCAAATGTCAATGGGCAAGCACTAGAGGTGCCACACACCGAAACCATAAATAAAGTGTGTAAGAGGGTGCACACACCTCGTTACCAATACTTTTATGTAACAATGTGTAGTTTTGTTCTGTACCGGTACACTAAAATATAGACTCCGAGATTATTAGTATCATATTTAAGGTAGGTACCACTGCCAGAGTGGTCTAAAGGTAAAGAGAACTTCTGACACGCAAACTCGTCTTTTATATCCTTCGTTCGCGTCGTACATTCAAATCAAATTTACGTTCTCTTTTTTTTTTTTTTACAGTAAATACCGCACAAGAATCTCAACTGCTCCCGTCTGGAGCCAGTGAGACTATGGCATCCCCAATTGGGGTATGTTGTGAGGCTGAAGGTGGTGGGGAAGGAAGAAGGAAGTGGGGAAGAGGAAGGTTGGGAAGTACCTGGCTATTCAGATCTGGACACCAAACACGGCTAAAGCCATTTTCAAGCAACGTTTCAATTCTGAATGGTGGTCTTACACCAGGGCGATACTAATAGTATCTTCCACTCTGAAACATGCCGCAAATATACTATATATAGTTTTAAATGAATTAATTGTGAAATAACACAAATTAATCAAATAAAATTTATTTGCGCATGCCGGGTATAGTTTTGAAACTTAAAATGCAGATATCTCACAATCATTTCCCATGAACATTGGACATTCAAAGGTCTGGCAGTGGATCCTTCATAGATGTTAGAAATATCCGATTTCCTGCGTGAAGCTTGTTTTGAAGAGGCAGTAAGTATGCCGAGCTTTTACCGCCGTGATTAACCCACAGGTTGTTTCCCCCGTCAACGCTAGGGTCGATAGAGGACATCTTTCATCTGATATTAAGTTGATCGTTCTAAGTATTTCAAGTACATAGTTACTATATTGGATGGATAATTCAAGCAGAAAATCACCCTTTTCCACATCAAAACACCTTGAGCACGTGCTGCTAGGCTAGATAATCTTATGTAAACTTACACGGACTGCGAGTGAGTACCTATCAACGGTTCCATGATAGTTGATAACCTGACAGTTGCCCCTCCGGCATACTTATGTACAATATGCAGTCGGTTTAGGTGAAACAAAATATAACTAAGTGTCCCCGAACAGATGTGTAGAGAGGATGTACGTAGAATAGCGAATAATTCAAATGTATCAAGACACCGTGGTCGAAGGGCAAGGCTCTCGGCTAGCGATCCGGAGGTCACGGATTAAAATCCCGGCATGCTATTTGATTGATTTGTGTTTTCCGATTTAATCATATAAATTAATATAAGGTAGTTTTGCGGCACATGCCAGGGCGGAACATACTCGAGTACCGCCCTGGTGTAAGACTACCAACCAGAAATGAAACGTGACCTTAGCCGTGTTTGGTGACTAGATCTAAATAGTCAGGTTCTTCACCGCTTCCTTCACCCCATCTCATTCCCCTCCCATTTACCTTTAAAATACCGCAATTATGGATGTCATAGCCTCAGTTGTTCTAGACTAGAGCAGTTACTTGTAATGGCTTTAGCCATATTTGGTGATTACATATGAATATCCTAGTTCTTCCACACATTCCTCCCCCCATCTCGTTCCCCTCCCACTTACCTTTAGCTTCACAACTTATCCTAATTGAAAATATCGTAGTCTCACTTTCTACAGACTGAAACAGTTGGTACTCTTGTGAAGTATTCAAATAAAACTAATGAAAAATCGAGGAAAAACTACTTGGCTATGTAGTGTATATAACAAGGTATAAGTACAAAAATTTGGACACAATAAATAAATTCTTTTGATATCCATACCAACTTATTACGAAGGTATTTTTGAAGAGGATTTTAGGTTAGCAATTGGTAAATAATGCACAAAAATTGGTACTCTTGTGAGATATTCAAATAAAAACAAATGAAAAATCGAGGAAAACTATTTGGCTATATAATGTATATAACGGGATATAAGTTCAAAAATTGGACACTATAAATAAATTTGTTTGATATCCATACCAACTTATTAAGAAGGTATGCTTGAAGTCAATTTTAGGTTAGCAATTGGTAGATAGATAGTAGTCGTATAGATTCCATTCTTCTGCAGAAAGATCTTGATTCTCTTGTCAAATGGTCGGAACTAAATAACTTACTATTTAGCATCCAGAAATGCAATGTCGTCACATTTACAAGATCACAAGACACATTTTTATTCCCATACCATATTAATAAAATTATACTAACACGCAAAAACGAGATTCGAGACCTTTGCGTGATTTTTGAAGCAAATCTCTCTTTCAAATCTCACATATCAGACATTCCACGCCAACAAAATGTTCCGATTTGTTCTTCGTAATGCGAGATCATTTACTAATGGAATTGCAATAAGAAGAACATATGAAGCACTTGTCCGCAGAATCCTGGAATACAGCTCCATTATTTGGGTACCCTCTGAACAAAACCATATCCTAGAAATAGAAAAAGTACAAAAAGGTTTATGCGTTACCTGTATATGAGGGAATATACATAATACCCATTCCTGTATCCATCGTTGTTCTTACCAGGAATGCTCGATCTTAATACCTTAGAAGCCCGCCGAAAAATATTTTTGGGGAAACATTTTTTTAAGCTGATCTCCGGTGCTGTACTGAATCCACCTATGTTGAATTAGATTAACCTATATGTCCCTAACGCGTATACTCGTGGGAGATCCCACACACTTTTTTATGCTCCGAAAGCGAGAACTTCTTTCTTTCATAATGCCCCATTAAATAGAGCAATTCAATTGCTTAACGATTCTGCGTTGAGCATTGACATCTTCAATGTTACTTATAGAGAGTTCAGTAACTATCTTTTGACATACGTCTCAACATAGTGAAACTACCCCCTTGGCCTTTTTTTCTCTTATATTTTGTAATCTTCTCCGTAATAATTTGATCTATAACTGTTTTATGGAGAACCTGAAAAAATAAATAAATGCTTGGTTTTTGACAGCTCACTCTTCGACTTTACGCAAAAACCGACCACTCTGCCCGTTGCGTTTCTCCCACCTTAAGGTTCACTTTCGCTTAAAGTCACATTCAGCCACCCTCAGTACTTTGTTTTTGCGAGGTCAATTTTTTTCGACAAAATTAGCGCTTTATTCACAGAAAAACTGACGCGAATCAACGGCGAAAACTAGAACCAATAGTAAAATTATACTCGATTCGGCCAGGTTACATTTCCCGCCGACAGGTTCGCGTTTCCAAAAAAAAAGATGTCATTTTGGCCATCAGTTTCAATGCAAATGAAAATGCTATGAATATTGAGTCAGGTCAGGGATCTTAGACGTCAAATTTTTAGCCTAACAAAACAGACTTTTCACAGTTTTCGGTAGTGGTTTTACGGTACGCGGCATTGCGGCCCCAAAACCGATTCCGGCTTGGATGTTTTTCAAAAATCTAATACAGTAGAGAATTCCGCAACTTTAAATACCAAAATTACATGCCAATCCCATATAAAAAAGTTCACGAGATGCTGACAAAACTCGACATTTTCCGAAAAAAAATCATCAAAACACGTGCTTACAGATTCCATCGGAAGTTTAAATTTTTCTAGCCAGTTCAAATTAACACGTTATTCATTCGGGGTAGGTACCTACTTATTTCGGTAGTATTGCAAATAGGTATGATGAAAAAAGCAAAGATTGCAGGAATTGAAGGAAATGTGCAGGTACCTACCCGAATACGTAGATACACAATTAATTAGGTTTTAATGCAATACTAAGGTAAGGTTGTTTCGATGATACTGAATAATTCAACTTTTTTTTTAAGTTAATTTTCACGTTCTGTATTGGTTCTACTCAAGTTCTGTTATTTTATCATTAAAGGCCAGTTACATTACAAAACTGAAATAATTACAGAACTCGAAGGGAACTATCTAGAACTGAAAATTTACTAGAAAAATTTGAAGAATTGACATTTTTTTCTTAAACAACCCAGCCTTATTATTTTATTTTATTTATTGGTGTGTTGATTATGAATGAAGCATGGTTCTATTGGACATTGTTAAATAAAAAAAAATATATGTTTTACGCGTAATCTAGGTAGGTACTTACTTGCAGGGACTTTTTTCCTTTAAAAATCAAAACATGATATTGAATAAATTTATTTGTGCTGAAAAGAAATTTTATAAAATTATTTTATACTCAACAACATAATGGCGTCGTTTTGGTGAAATATTACAACAAAGTACCTACTTAGTACTTAGCCGCGCAAAATGAAATACAATACAACTACAAGAGTGACCTCTGGCATCATAAAATTTTGCATTGCTTAACAGTGCAACCGATTGTGATGAAATTTTGGGAATTTGATGTGCGCATCCCCTCGATTCTTTCTGTATAAAAAAGTGAGCTCTGGCATCATGAAATTATGCATTGCTAAACCGTTCATCCAATTGCGATAAAACTTCTTTACCCACCCTCGACATGGGGGGTAAGCTGGTGAATGCGTTACGGAAGAGAATATAAATATTATACATTTTATGCGAACGGTAATCGATGCGAATCGATGGTGATCGGGTGAGGCGAACGGTCGGGCCTTTACGCACGCTTGACTTGAAGAGTGATAAGGATAGGGATGCCGATGGGGATGGGGTCAGGGACGGGGACGGGGACCGGGACTGGGACGGGGACCGAGGCGGGGACGGGGACGGGAATGGGGACGGGGACAGGGGCGGGGACGGGGATGAGGATGGGGATGGGGATGGGGATGAGGATGGGGATGGGGATGGGGATGGGGATGGGGATGGGGATGGGGATGGGGATGGGGATGGGGATGGGGATGGGGATGGGGATGGGGATGGGGATGGGGATGGGGATGGGGATGGGGATGGGGATGGGGATGGGGATGGGGATGGGGATGGGGATGGGGATGGGGATGGGGATGGGGATGGGGTTGGGGATGGGGATGGGGATGGGGATGGGGATGGGGATGGGGATGGGGATGGGGATGGGGATGGGGATGGGGATGGGGATGGGGATGGGGATGGGGATGGGGATGGGGATGGGGATGGGGATGGGGATGGGGATGGGGATGGGGATGGGGATGGGGATGGGGATGGGGATGGGGATGGGGATGGGGATGGGGATGGGGATGGGGATGGGGATGGGGATGGGGATGGGGATGGGGATGGGGATGGGGATGGGGATGGGGATGGGGATGGGGATGGGGATGGGGATGGGGATGGGGATGGGGATGGGGATGGGGATGGGGATGGGGATGGGGATGGGGATGGGGATGGGGATGGGGATGGGGATGGGGATGGGGATGGGGATGGGGATGGGGATGGGGATGGGGATGGGGATGGGGATGGGGATGGGGATGGGGATGGGGATGGGGATGGGGATGGGGATGGGGATGGGGATGGGGATGGGGATGGGGATGGGGATGGGGATGGGGATGGGGATGGGGATGGGGATGGGGATGGGGATGGGGATGGGGATGGGGATGGGGATGGGGATGGGGATGGGGATGGGGATGGGGATGGGGATGGGGATGGGGATGGGGATGGGGATGGGGATGGGGATGGGGATGGGGATGGGGATGGGGATGGGGATGGGGATGGGGATGGGGATGGGGATGGGGATGGGGATGGGGATGGGGATGGGGATGGGGATGGGGATGGGGATGGGGATGGGGATGGGGATGGGGATGGGGATGGGGATGGGGATGGGGATGGGGATGGGGATGGGGATGGGGATGGGGATGGGGATGGGGATGGGGATGGGGATGGGGATGGGGATGGGGATGGGGATGGGGATGGGGATGGGGATGGGGATGGGGATGGGGATGGGGATGGGGATGGGGATGGGGATGGGGATGGGGATGGGGATGGGGATGGGGATGGGGATGGGGATGGGGATGGGGATGGGGATGGGGATGGGGATGGGGATGGGGATAGGGAAGGGGATGAGGAGGGAAGGATAAGAGGGAGATGGAGATATTAGTTAGATAGTTTTTTTATATTTTTAATGGACTATTTGTCCGTAAATTAATAAATTATATACAGCGGGTACCCGGCATGCGTTGCAAGGCCACTGTAATCTCGGGGTCAACTTAACTGTAATGGTTCCATCCCAACTCAATGCCTGTGCAAGCGCCTGCAGTATATAACATTATACACAACGGGTACCCGGCATGCGTCGCAAGGCCATTTTAACCTCAGGTCAATTAAACTGTAATGGTTCCATCCCAAGTCACGGGAAATTACATTATAATGCAAGCACCTGCACTTTGTAACATTATATACAACGGGTACCAGGCATGCGTTGCAAGACCATTTTAACCTCGGGGTCAACTAAACTGTAATGGTTCCATCCCAGATCCCGGGAAACTACATTGTAATGCAAGCACTGCACTATATAACATTACATACAAAGGGTACTCGGCATGCGTTGCAAACTCACTGTAACCTCGGGGTCAACTAAACTGTTATGGTTCCATTCCAAGTCCCGGGAAACTACATTATAATGCAAGTGCCTGCACTATATAACATTATAAACAACGAGTACCCGGCATGCGTTGCAAGGCGACTTTAACCTCGGGTCAACTAAACTGTATTGGTTCCATCCCAAATCCTGGAAAACTACATTATAATACAAGCACATGCTATAACATTATATACAACGGGTACCCGGCATGCGTTTCAAACTCACTGTAACCTCGGGGTCAACTAAACTGTTATGGTTCCATCCCAAGTCCCGGGAAACTACATTATAATGCAGGTGCCTGCACTATATAACATTATAAACAATGAGTACCCGGCATGCGTTGCAACGCGACTTTAACCTCGGGTCAACTAAACTGTATTGGTTCCATCCTAAATCCTGGAAAACTACATTATAATGCAAGCACATGCACTATATAACATTATATACAACGGGTACCCGGCATGCGTTGCAAGGCGACTTTAACCTCGGGTCAACTAAACTGTATTGGTTCCATCCCAAATCCTGGAAAACTACATTATAATGCAAGCACCTGCAATATATAACATTATATACAACGGGTACCCGGCATGCGTTGCAAGGTCTCTTTAACCTCGGGTCAACTAAACTGTATTCTTTCCATCCCAAATCCTGTAAAACTACATTATAATGCAAGCACCTGCACTATATAACATTATATAACATTATACCCGGCATGCGTTGCAAGGTCAATGTAACCTCGGGGTCAACTTAACTATAATGGTTCCATCCCAAGTCCCGGGAAATTACATTATAATGCAAGCACCTGCACTTTGAAACATTATATACAACGGGTACCCGGCATGCGTTACAAGGCTACTTTAACCTGGGGGTCAATTAAACTGTAATGGTTTCATCCCAAGTCCCGGGAAACTACATTATAATATTTGATATTTAACCGATTGATATTTGATTTAACGCACACTCCTCGCTTCATCCACGTTCACACGCAAATCGCATAGTGTTTTAACCCGTTAGTTGCTTTTGCAACGGGCCCAGCTAGTAAATAAATAATGCACAAAAATTATAATTTTATAATTATATGACCGATCAGTGGCTGAGTTGGCATCGTGTTTGGGTCCCACTTAGGTGTCACGTGTTCGATTCCTCGGCTGGCCAAGTCCACCATAATGACATAAGCAACATTTTAAGTTTTCTATGGTGGTAGTAGGAGATTTTCAAATATTGTCAGGATTTTTCTTTCCTTTTTGAAAAAAAAAAAATATATTTTCTGGAGGCCAACTGTCGGGGGATCAACTGCCAGGGGGTCAACTGTCGGAG
The DNA here is from genome assembly GCA_917880885.1 of Limnephilus marmoratus. Taxonomy (NCBI): domain Eukaryota; kingdom Metazoa; phylum Arthropoda; class Insecta; order Trichoptera; family Limnephilidae; genus Limnephilus; species Limnephilus marmoratus. The sequence goes on along the minus strand of OU862917.1, from coordinate 50,475,177 downwards.
ACCAACTTTCGGGTCACCTCTACCTACATCACCGTAGTTCACGAGGCTTTCACGCAAGTTTGAGCGTTGCGTTGCCCCCAATTTATCACCACCTTCACCTCAAACAACAGGTTCTTACAATTTCTATTGCCAAATAAATAATCTTTAACTCACCTATATTTTACGAGAAGCAAGTACATTGCTTTATGTTGGCAATTATCTGTTATCTACATTTCTCTCTCTCGGCTTTATCTTTCATCACAAACTAGTTTGTTAGTCGGTCACCGCCGTCCGTCTAATTATATATTCCGCTAAGTTTATCGATTGATGCTATCGCGGTGGATGTTGCTGCTACCAATTAGACTGCCATTGCTACCGATCTAGCTGCCGGTGAACTAAACAAGCCGCGGGGCAATCCGGTAGCCGAGTGCACTGTAAATATTACTATTAGACCGCCTAGTCAATGTAAAATCCACCAATAAATAACCTCTAATGCGCGCTGTGTTCCTAGTTTTATCTATCTGTGTATGCTCGATTACACGCGTGCTATGCAGAGAATGAACACTGACCAAAATGATATGATTGGCGTTACATACTTATTTATTTTACGTAGTCTTTTTCCAAAGTAATCGTAAATTATTAGTATCAATTTGGAAGGCGGGAATGGGTACCGCCGCCCCCGGAAAACCAACACCATGATTTAGCAGGGGTGCCCGGGTTCATGGGGTGAGGTTTGTCTAGGTCTTGGAGGCGGATGACCGGGACAAACTGAACCCCAGATTCATACCCACCCCTTAAACCCTTTTCCTTCCCAGAACTCTCCTCTCCTTCCTTTCCTTAAAAAACCCTCCACAATCCCCCTCCAAATCCCCAAAGATGACATAGGCCCTGAGGAAAATTATTTTCCTCAAGGTCTCCTGTGTGGAGCTCATGTAAAAAAAAAATTATTTCCCTACTCAAGTATTCCCAAAATGGAAAAACGACAATAGTTTTCAGAGAACTAAATGAATATTCTCAGGAGAATTCCATTTGATAAAAAATAAGCAATTTGGTTAAAAGCTATTACTTTGAGGCTTGATATATTTTTAAATGAACAAACACCTTTTTTTGGTTAATGCGCACGTCCCGGTTAGACGAGAGGTCTGGGTTCGAGTCCCAGTTGCGACCATTGTCTTTTTTTCTGTTTTCTGTGTCTTGTTCTCTTTCATATTTTCGTTTAGATTATTATTGTTATATTTTTTTTTCAATTCAACACCTTTTTAACCACTAATTTGTATTATAAATCAGCGGTTTATACCCTGCATTCCACATTTTTACCAATTTATAATATATTCCCAAGTACCTGAAAAACATATGTTATTTTTGAAGATAATATCTGTAAATTTGTAGAGCCGAAACGGTAGGTAATTATATGAAATTCCTTCTATAGAAAAAAAATTGCAAAGTATGCTCCGAAAATTATTAAAAACACATTTTGTTCTGTTATTTAACATGTCAAAGGTATGAAAAAATTCACAGTATATCTTGAAATGCTACTTTAGACATTTGCCTTGAGTTTCTGATCTTTTTTAAACGAGCCGTATTTATAAAATATTTTCACAATTTTCGCTTAATTATAATCGTTTTTTTAACATTAGCGCGCGCCGGCTTCAAGCTTCCGGCTTTTAGACAAGATGGCGGTGATAAGAACTGTCAATAGATTCCGCTAGATGGCAGGTAGCTTAGTACCTAAGTTGTCCAACTGAGGGACGGGGAGCTGAGAGAGGGTGATGTCTGTAACACACCCTTTAGAACCAATTTAGCTAGCTCCCAGTTAAATTTTTAGAAATTTAATTAAAATTAAAATTGATAATGTTATTATCGAGTTCTGCAAGTTTTTTGTTTAGTGTTTTAGTTACAGCTGTTTCGACTTGTGAGGTCATTTTCAAACTGGAAACCAAAGGGAAATACTCCGAATCCCACATTAGCACTCTCTCAATTAGTGTCTCTACAAATTGGTTTAACCGGTAATAAATCAACTTAGACACCTTAAAAAATTGACATTTAAAATCTAATAAATAAGTCGTCCGTACGTGGCTTCACCACAGTTTGAAAATGACCTTACAAGTCGAAACAGCTGTAACTAAAACACTAACCAAAAAACTTGCAGAACTCGATAATAACATTATCAAACTTAATTTAAATTAAATTTCTAAAAATTAAAATGGAGTTCTACGAATTAAACACAAAAACAATTAATAAGCTCCCAGTTAGGTGGATTAACGAGGTCTATATTGTATACGCGAAGTATTAATACAAGCAGATAAACGATCAAGAATCTATTTATTCCCAAAAGTAATCCCTCATAAGGGAGATATTATCTCTGAATATTTTATGGGTTATTATGTTAACTTTTCGGACAGCGTCCATCATCAGATGCGATGGACATGGACACTCTGTCCGAAACATTGGCTAAAGAGGAAAGAAGCGCAACAAGGCATAATAACTCTAACATTAATCCTGATAAAAATTTCACTTCTTGATATCGCAGATTTTAAAGCTAGGTTCCTTTTAGTAAAGACCTACGTATGCAGCAAGAAAGGCAAAACGGTCCCATTGTGATAAAATAATGAACTGAGATAATTAGTCAATCTGCGCCACAGTGTTTCGCGCCTTTATTTTCAACTTTTTAAATAGAAGAAAAGCTCAATTATAATAAATACTCTCAGCTGTTTGGATCATAAAACAAAACAAAGCGAGAACACCAAAGGACCGCTGAAAGGGGCCGGGGCCGCCATTGTGTTGAAACGGAATAAAATATTCTATATTGGAACAATGAAAGAATAAACATTTATGCGTTCCAAAACGCCCCACGCAAATTGAAATTCAATTGAAAATTCAAAACCGGCACGCGAGAATCAAAAGAGAAAAGAAATTGGTATTCTAAAAGGATTTGTACAGGCAAAAATAAAACTTGATTTGTTTAGTAGCCTTACCTATTAAGACTCCAGGTTTTCTTCAGCCTAACAACGGTGCCCTTGTTCGTTCATGTGCAATAGTCCTATTGAAGTGAAAACTTCTTTAGCACCGTTGAAACTGGATAAACGAAAAAAGTGACATTAAAAAGAGACAAACAAATGCGCAAGAATGAGATAGAATAATCGGTATCCGCTTCGTGCGGTGCTTTGTAGCCTCCCCACTGTAGTCTTCTTTAGTTTTCTGAAAGTTTCACTTTTACCGCGTGTGAATTGCACACTCTGATTTTTGGATAATAAACACCTCTGTCATAGGTCACCCCAAGTGGTTCGTTACGTTTGGTGATTTAGCAGGGGTGTCCGGGTTCATGGGGTGAGATTTATGTTTTGGTGGCGGATGCGTTTGCCCACCTTCGACTCATCCCCTTAGGAGGAATGGATTAATAAGTCTGTCATTTCGTGATACACTGACCCTCAGATTCCTACCCACACCCCTTCCTAGAACTCCCTCTTCTTATTTTTCCCCAGGAAGACCCTTCACACGGCATTCTCAAACATGGCAAAGACCCCGATTTTTCCCTATAGCAGGGGTGCCCGGGTTCACCGGGTGAGGTGTATCTAAGTCACCAGCTGGTCTCTCTCGACCCATCGCCTTGCACCGCAGCATACGTCCATAACTCCTGAGCACCTGACCCCTTACTTCCTACCCTGTTCCTTCCCAGAACTTCCTCGCCTTCCTTTCCTTAAAAAGACTCCACAAAACGTCTCCGAAGACTACAAAGCCCTGACGAAAATTATTTTCCTCGTGGCCTCCTGTGTGGGATTAATGTAAAAAAAATTCTTATCGACTTTCGATAATATTGTCTTCATTTAATTAAATATAACAGTTTGAGGTTTTACTCATAAAGCAAAAAAAAATTACTTACATCCTAGAATTGTAGAAAAATGATTAAAAGTTGCATATTAAAAATTAAGTGAAAGTGGTGTTTACAAAGTTATTGTTTTATTTTAAATTATAAATATTGTACATACGAATATTCGAACGCTATATAGCGCATTAGTCTACGGACATTTATTTCAAACTCATTATTAACTACTTTTGTAATTCAAGAATAAATAAATGTAAATTCATAAATGTAAAATTAATAAATAATTTACATACAACTAACTATGGCTTAAAATTAGAGGCTGACAACGAACATATTTATATTTTTAGTTAAGATAATAATGCTGGCTTGACTAGAAATCAAATCAACATTAGTAATCAAACAAATGTTATTTTTATTTATAAAGTCGTCGATAAAAATTGTATTACAATAATTACTACAGTAGAATAGCGAAAAATTAAAATAAAACAATAGGATTTATAGCATGAGAAATATTAATGTGGAATTCAAATATTAACATATATTTTATCATCATTATTTATTATTATTTTATTATGCGGTGATGACAATGAAAGCTGAACGCTTCAAACAAATTAAAAAAATAAATAAATATTGCTCGTAAGAAATTAATGTCATTGTTTAAAGTGCACATTAAAAACATATTTATATGGCGAAACTTTTATCGATACATTGAATTGACTGAGATTACATTCATGAGAGTTTGGCGTAATTAAATTTGCCTGAGATTTCCGAATAACTTCGGGTGATCATAATTTATTTTCCCAATAAAATAAAATCAGTTGTTTTGAATAACCTTGGATAGCCTGTATGTATCAATGGTTTTATAATGAAACAAATCGGTACATCGGTTTACCAATCGTGATATTATATATATATTGAGCATTCGTTATCTTTGGCCTTTGTTTGTATTGAACCAAGCAACAACACTTGTGATAATTTTATTTATGGGAATATTTTTTATATATATATATATATATATATATATATATTTATGTCATACCACATTTTGTGGCTCATCTTAGAAGAAGCCACTTAAGTTGCTCATTCTTTCGCATGTAATATATACTTACGTAGATGAAGTACCAACATGCTGTCTTTTAAATTTTGTTTAAAATATGGTCAGCTATAATATGTAATCAAAAATTATGTTTATTTATTAAAAAAAAATATCTTAAAATAACGTGCATTCCTTGATCTATTTTAAGAACACACTTACCGCATCACGCTACGTTGCCAAGTTTAATGTTACCAATATAGTCACATATGTAGGTAGGTTGACAGAACAGTTTGGATGTTGCTTGTTGATTATTCACAAATATTTATCATTTCTAGCGGCCGTTTTTGATTATTGGCGCGTTTTTTAAAAATTGTAGTATGATTTGCTAATTAATATTGTTATTTATTTGGTGTTTACGGTTGTTTTTTTTTTGTGTTAAGGTTTATTTTATTATTATCATAAATAAAATTAGGTATTTAAATACATATTGGTGTAGTTTCTTTTATTTGCTACATAATTATTTTATCTTAGTTTTACTAGTGTTTTCGAAAAATTATGAATAAACTTATTAGAAATATATTACATAATTTACTTTATTCATTGATTCGTACGTTTCTTTAAGTTGTCACCTCCGATCTATATGGATAAAATCGATCTAAAAGAAACTAACTAACTAACCATCACGCCGTTTCCCCGCAGGGGTAGGCAGAGAGGACGGACCGCCAAACAACTCGGTCTTGGCACACACTCTTTGCCTCACTCACATTCATACATCGTATCATACATTCTCTTCTATTATTCTGACTTTTGACACGGCCCGACTCAAGTATCTGATTCACTTGATCGTGCCATGTCTTCCTCGGGCGTCCCCGACTTCTTCTACCATTCACATTTGCATCATATATTCTTTTTACACTACTTTCTTCGCTCATTCGCTCTACGTGCCCAAACCATCTGAGGGTCCCTTTCTTAATTTTGCTCATTATTAAATTATTATTATTATACTTAGTTGCTATCATATTTTACAATTTACAAATAGAGACGGACCGCCAAATAATATTAATTGGTTAAATTGTATTTTTTCTCGCATTAGCACCACACCTGATAAAAAATCCCTCAGTGTCTTTGTCATCTTTGGGGATGCTGTGTGGAGGGTTTTTTTTAGGGAAAGGAAGAAGAGGAAGTTCTGTAATGAAATAATTTGGTATCTTAACCGTAAATCCAGAACTAAATTTTGTATGAAATAGGCCGCGAAGAAGTTTCTCTTTTCAAGAGCAATTATAATACTCTTAGAAGAAGTCGGGGACGCCCGAGGAAGACATGGCACGATCAAGTGAATCAGATACTTGAGTCGGGTCATGTCAAAAGTCAGAATAATAGAAGAGAATGTATGAGACGATGTATGAATGTGAGTGAGGCAAAGAGTGTGTGCCAAGACCGAGTTGTTTGGCGGTCCGTCCTCTCTGCCTACCCCTGCGGGGAAACGGCGTGATGGTCGTCTCATACATACTCTTCTATTATTCTGACTTTTGACATGGCCCGTCTCAAGTATCTGATTCACTTGATCGTGCCATGTCTTCCTCGGGCGTCCCCGACTTCTTCTACCATTCACATTTGCATCATATATTCTTTTTACACTACTTTCTTCGCTCATTCGCTCTACGTGCCCAAACCATCTGAGGGTCCCTTTCTTAATTTTGCTCATTATTAAATTATTATTATACTTAGTTGCTATCATATTTTACAATTTACAAATAGAGACGGACCGCCAAACAACTCGATCTTGGCACACACTCCTTGCCTCGTTCACATGCATACTTCGTCTCATACATGCTCTTTTATTATTCTGACTCTTGAAATGGCTCGACTCAAGTATCTGATTCACTTGGTCGTGCCATGTCTTCCTCGGGCGTCCCCGACTTCTTCTAGCATTCACATTTGCGTCATCATATATTCTCCTTACACTATTTTTCTCGTTCATTTGCTTTACATGCCCAACCAATCTAAGCGTCTCTTTCTTAATCTTACTCGTTACGCTTACATCAGGCTTACATTATGTGCGGATCATTATTATTCATTTCGGTCTACTTTCATCATTTCTCTACCAGTTCCGAGCCTCACAGCGAAGCATTAGGGTAGGTACCAGCACTCCATTATGGACGGCTAGCTTCGCTTCTTTCGATAATTTTTTTAGACCGGGGTAATATAATTACACTAAGAACAGTTTTACTCTGTATCTCAGTTGTCTTTTACACCATATACTCAATAATTTTGGTAATCATAGAAAAACTATTTGGTTATCGATCTGTTTTTAAAAATGTATATTGCATTGCTAGTTTTTTTAATATAAAATAATTTCTATCAAATTCCGGCAAAGTATCTGTAGCCCTCCCCCCCTCCGCCACGCATCGCATAGCGTTACCCCGTGCCTACAAACTGAAGATTCCACGGACTGGTAGCGGATCGGTAATAGTTGCATTTTAATAAAAAGGGAAGTGTCATAATAATTGAATCACGCTAGCTTCCTTAATATCGCTTTTACTTTTTTACTTTACTTAAGTTGAAAATGGGCGTTGGCGTAACTTGACAATTCAAGCAATAATAAGCAATTTCTAAGTTATTAATGGAAAGGACTACATCCCGTTCGCTTACACTTTGCATTTCATATGATCTTTTTACAATGCTTAAATATTTGCGTGCCGGTACTAGATGATTCCGTCTGGGACATTTCCGGTAAAATATTGAATTTACCATTTTTAGAAACATCACTCCAATTATACCCGTCTCTGTTTGTCGTGTGAAATAAAAATATATCAGAAAGAGACAATCATTATTGTTTAATTGGTTGAAGGAATTTGTAAAAATGAACTCCAACATTGTACAGGTGGTCTACATTGTATAAATAGTCTTAAATTGGGTTTTCGGTTTTAATTGCTAACTTGTTTAGATTAGGTGGTAATATTCATCTGGGAGGCGGATATGTGTACCGCCGCCCCGAGAACCATTATTGGATAACCAACACCTTTGCCATAGAGGAAGGGCTGGGCAAAATACATGCATTACTGTAATTAAAATACAAATTACAAAATACTTTTTCGCATGTATTTAAAATACGAAATACAAAATACTTTCAAGTCGTGTATTTGAAATACAAAATACAGTATTTTAACCATTTTTAAATTTCAAATACAAAATACAAAATACAAATTACAAAATACATTTGGTTTAGGTAGAACCTTTGGTTGCAATAAATTGTCGTAAGTGCCCATATCTAAGAGTGCGTTTCCATAGAAGCAAAGCAGAGCATAGTGAAACAGAGACGTGCTAAAATTGACTAATCATATTGCTCAGGACACACATCTCGTCTCCGCTCCACTTGTAAAGATTTGTGGTATAGGACTTAGGTGTTAGATTATAATAATTATTATTATAATAACACTAGCTGGTTCCCGGTATGCGTTGCACTGCAATATTCAAAGAAATAAATTGTTTCTCCCTGCATGTCCTTTCCCGTGCGTCCCCGTTCCCCTACCGCTTCCCTTTACCCTCTTGCATTCCCCGTACACCTTCCCTGCCTACCCTCTTCCCTCTTCCGCTCCCCCATCCCGCCAACCCCTCCCGCGTTCCATATATTTAGTCCCAGATCATTTTTCTATATTATAAAAACAATCAATAAAATCTGGTACCTAACATAGGTACCTATTTAAAATATCTATAATTTTAAAAATCCAATGAAAATTCTTTGGTTACAAAAAAACAGCTGCCTGCTAAATTTATTTTCATCAAACGCGCGAACTGTCAAACGTGCGTAGTTAAAATAGTCGTTAAGTTTTCTGAAATTATCCCATTTTCTGCGTAATTTTCTTAATTTTTCTTTCCGTAAGAACCTTCTAAAAGTATAAGAAAACTTTTAAAAAATGAATGAAATAGGTAAAGTCATTTTGAAGTTATGGCGTGACCAAGGGAAACAAGGATTCATTTTTATATAAAAATGGATGACATTTGTGTAGCGAAGTTTTGTGTTATTTCACTTCAAGTGCGCTCTACAGTAGTTAACTTAAAAACATTCTAGTATTCAGTCCAATATTTTATTTCTAGTATTCAGTCCATTATTTAATTATTCCAATAGTGCTCGATCAAAAACTGGGCGTACTGTACAAGGCCCGCAGATACTTTAATAGTACACAACTGCTAACCCTGTACAAATCACAAGTGCACCCCACGGTTGAATTTGGCAGCCACCTCTGGTCTGGAGCTCCAAAATACCTGAAAAATACCCTCGACTCTATGCAGAAACGGGCGGTCCGTTTAATAGATTCTCCCATCTTAAAAGACGGATTGCAATCTTTAGAGCACAGGCGTCGAGTTGGAATGCTATCCTGGTTCTACCGGTATTACAATGGAAGATGCTCCGAGGAACTAGCATCATTGATCCTTTCGGCACCGGTGCATAGTCGGGAAACACATTGTACACGGTTGACATTTGTCACATGAGAACGGGTCATTTCTTCGACTCGTTCTTGCGTGTTCAACAGCTCGGCTGTGGAATGATTTGCCGGCCTCTGTGTTTCCTCCTTCCTACAACATGGGTCTCTTCAAGACCAATGTTCATTCCTTTCTCTCCTCAAAAAGACCCTCCACACAGCATCCCAGATGACATAGGCCCTGAGGGAAATTATTTTCCTCAGGGCCTCCTGTGTGGAGTTAATGAAAAAAAATCTAATACTATGATACAAGAGTGTACAATACAAAGCAATGACAAGTATGATACAAAATGTACAATAACAGTGCTATTATAGCACAGGACAATAATAATAACTAGCATGAAGTAAAAAAAATACAGTACAGTACATTATAAAGCAATTATAAGGGGGCATACATTAATTAGGTGAGCAGTTTTTCTTCCAAACTAGACTCCCCCCGCCCCTTGGTGAGATAATTTGGACCACTTCGTTTATTCTTTTCAAGTACCGTGAGATTTTGCTGGACCCCCCCCCCCCTCCTTTTTTGAGCTCACATAATTAATGTATGCCCCCTAAGAGAACTACAAATAATCATTAATAAAGAGTCCTATAGCAAAGGACAATAGTAGGTACAGGATTCTAGCGTTTTTAGTCTATGTATTATCTATGTGTGGTTATTTTTAATTATCATTATTAAGATCACTAAATGTATTTGAAAATGTATTTTGAAGCCTTAAGTATTTGAAATACAAATTACAAAATACCTCAGCAGCAGGTAATTGAAATACCAATTACCAAATACATTGTATTTGTATATATTTGTATTTCAAATACGTATTTCAATTACAAGTTTTTCAAATACTGCCCAGCCCTGGCCATAGGTCACTCCAAGTGGTAAGCTATGTTTGGTGACTTAGCAGGGGTGTCCGGGTTCATGGGATGAGGTTTGTCCGGGTCTTGTTGGCGGATGCGTCTACCCACCAGCTGCATGGCAGGACGGATCGGGATAGACTGTTTTTTTTACATTAGGTCAACACAGGAGGCCCTGAGGAAAATAATTTCCCACAGGGCCTATGTCATCTTTGGGGATGCTGTGTGAAGGGTCTTTTTAGGAAAGGAAGGAGAGCAAGTTCTGAAAAGGAAAAGGGATGAAGGGTAGGTAGGAATCTGGGAGTCAGTGTGTCCAGGAATCTATCCCTCCCACTGCGGTGAAAGGCTATGTTCCGAGAGAGTACGGCTGGAGAAATCAAAGGGACTCCCTCAACACTCTCTCCCAATCCATCCTGCCATGCAGCTGGTGGGCAGAGATGCATCCGCCGCCAAGACCCGGATAATCCTCACCCCATGAACCCGGGCACCCCTGCTAAGTCACCAAACGTAGCGAACGACTTGGGGTGACCTATCGCAGAGATGATTTTAGATTTTCACGGCCATAAGTATTTTTGTTATTAGTTTTTGGGGTATTATGCCGTGTATACCTCCTTCTTTAGCCAAAGTTTCGGACAGCGTTGCAGTGTCCATCATCAGGGCAGATGTGTAATCTCTTTCAACCCATCGCCTTGCAATGCAGTGGGAGAGATGGATTCATATGTCTCTCACCCGCGACCTCCGGATTCGTAGTCGAAGTTCGCAATCTCATTTTTTTTACAGTAGCTCCACATAGGAGGCCCTGAGAAAAATAATTTCCCTCAGGGCCTATGTCATCTAAGGGGATGCTGTGTGGAGGGTCTTTTTAAGGAAGGGAAGGATAGGAAGTTCTGGGAAGGAAAAAGGTATGTGGGGTGGATAGGAATCTGGGGTCAATGTGTCTAGGAGTGACGAACCTAAAATTCCATCCCTCCAAATGCGGTGCAAGGCGATGGGTCGAGAGAGTCCGGCTGGAAAGGACAAAAGGCCTCCCTCAACCAAACTCTCTTATCCGGCCCGCCACGCAGCAGGGCAGACCTATCCGCCGCCACGTCCTGGACAAACCTGATACCATGAACCCGGGCACCCCTGCTTAGTCACCAAACGTAGCAAACTGCTTGCAGAGGTGTTGGTTATACAGTAATGGTTCCCGGGGCGGCGGTACCCATACCCGCTTCCCAAATTGGAATACCTCGTTTACAATTAGTCCTTACTCAAGTCATCTTAGGTATGATTAGTCTATTGTATATTTATCGGCGTAGTCCAGCGGTAAGGCTCTTGACTCGCACTCCGAAGGTCGCGGGATTATAATTTGTGTTATTTGACAATTTATTTAGTAAAAATAATACATATATTTTATATTTGCAGCACTTTCCAGAGTGGAAGATACTCTCAGTATCGCCCTGGTGTAAGACCACCATTCAGAATTGAAATGTTGCGTGATATGGCTTTAGCCGTGTTTGGTGACCAGATCTGAATAGTCAGGAACTTCCCAACCTTCCTCTTCCCTATCTCCTTCCCCTATCCACTACGTTGTGCGATATTCATGTAAAAACAAAATAATCAAGATTTTTGAACCCTACCCTAAATCCAAAATCAAATCTAAAATCAAATTCAAAATCAAATTCAAAATCAAATTCAAAATCATGAGAACTGGTCGCTTCTTCGATTCGTTTTTGTGCTCAACAGCTCGGCTATGGAACGATTTGCCGGCCTCTGGGTTTTCCCCTTCCTACAACATGGGTCTCTTCAAGACCAATGTTGACTCCCTCTTCTCCTCAAAAAGACCCTCCACACAGCATATTAGATGACATAGGCCTTGAGGGAAATCGTTTTCTTAAGGGCCTCCTGTGTGGAGTTTTTTTTACAGTGAATACCGCACAAGAATCTCAACTGCTCCCGTCTGGAGCCAGTGACACCATGGAATCCCCAATTGGGGTATGTTGTGAGGCTGAAGGTAGTGGGGAGGGGAAGGAGGTGGGGAAGAGGAAGGTTGGGAAGTACCTGGCGATTCAGATCTGGACACCAAACACGGCCAAAGCCATTTTCAAGCAACGTTTCAATTTTGAATGGTGGTCTTACTTACACCAGGGCGATATTGATAGTATCTTCCACTCCGGAACGTGCCGCAAATATACTATTTGTTATTTTAAATGAATTAATTGTGAAATAACACAAATTAATCAAATAAAATTTGAGACCTGCGGTTTGCGAGTCAAGGGTCTCACTCCTGGACTATGTAGGCCGTATATTGTAATTTATTTTTAAATTATTGTTTATTTTTGTTCATAACTTTTTTTTATAAAATACACCAAAACAACAATAAAACATATTTTAATTACTTCAATACAACTAGAGACAATGCTTTTGAAAAATTGTCACGCGTAAAGTAATTACCTAGGTACAGAACATTTTTTAAAATGAAAAACTTGTTAGATTTCTTAAATATGATAATATAATCCATTATAAAAATTACGTTCTACTAAAAAAACATTTTTAAAAAATAATATAACTGTATGAAAAAACATATTACATGAGTACCTAATATATTTCTGAAATTTTTAGAAAACCCTGTATAGATATCATTACATTACAACTGACTATGCTTTCGGAACGCAAAAGACAAATACATAATGACGTAGCAAATATTTTATTTATTAAAGAAAAAACTACATAAATGTGTATTAAAATACGTAATAATATCAACCTTGTAATAAACACAAAAACAATTAACACAAAATTAATAACGATATTATAAAAGCAATTCGTAAATCAATCTTCAATTTTAAAAAAGCGCGCGAATAGCCGCTAAATATTACTCGTATAATATAATGTCTGTTCTTCTAAACCAACTAACAGTCCACAGCGAGCGCTTGACAGTGGCTACCTATGTAGATAGAATACAACATAACATACCGGCAAACATATAACATATCGCAAAAGATTCAATCTGACATAGCAATGTCATGCGATAATAGATTTTGAGGAATTTAACCATTGAGTTCAATATCGCAAAGCATTGATAAACGACTTGGAGTTTGAATGATATTGTATGACGAGAACATCCGGCAACGTCGCATGCCGTGATGGTTATAGATGCGATAAAAAGTGTACCCAGTTGATGTTCTAAGTATTGATGAATATTTACTGATAAAAAACGCATTCCGGAGCATTAACGGTCCACGTAAAAATGTCATTTATTCACTCAAAAATTTTTTTTACACCGTTCGACTCGTCTCATCGAGTTTGATATGACGGACTTAAAAAAAAAAAAACGATGAGCCACTAAGTGCCCAAATGAGCCAGTAAGTCGAAATGATCAAGAAGTTCCGGTAATTAAAGGACGCTTTGAGCCACTAAATGCCGTAACATAAACTTATATATATATATATATATATATTTATGTCATACCACATTTTGTGGCTCATCTTAGAAGAAGCCACTTAAGTTGCTCATTCTTTCGCATGTAATATATACTTACGTAGATGAAGTACCAACATGCTGTCTTTTAAATTTTGTTTAAAATATGGTCAGCTATAATATGTAATCAAAAATTATGTTTATTTATTAAAAAAATATATCTTAAAATAACGTGCATTCCTTGATCTATTTTAAGAACACACTTACCGCATCAAGCTACGTTGCCAAGTTTAATGTTACCAATATAGTCACATATGTAGGTAGGTTGACAGAACAGTTTGGATGTTGCTTGTTGATTATTCACACATATTTATCATTTCTAGCGGCCGTTTTTGATTATTGGCGCGTTTTTTTTAAATTGTAGTATGATTTGCTAATTAATATTGTTATTTATTTGGTGTTTACGGTTGTTTTTTTTTTGTGTTAAGGTTTATTTTATTATTATCATAAATAAAATTAGGTATTTAAATACATATTGGTGTAGTTTCTTTTATGTGCTACATAATTATTTTATCTTAGTTTTACTAGTGTTTTCGAAAAATTATGAATAAACTTATTAGAAATATATTACATAATTTACTTTATTCATTGATTCGTACGTTTCTTTAAGTTGTCACCTCCGATCTATATGGATAAAATCGATCTAAAAGAAACTAACTAACTAACCATCACGCCGTTTCCCGCAGGGGTAGGCAGAGAGGACGGACCGCCAAACAACTCGGTCTTGGCACACACTCTTTGCCTCACTCACATTCATACATCGTATCATACATTCTCTTCTATTATTCTGACTTTTGACACGGCCCGACTCAAGTATCTGATTCACTTGATCGTGCCATGTCTTCCTCGGGCGTCCCCGACTTCTTCTACCATTCACATTTGCATCATATATTCTTTTTACACTACTTTCTTCGCTCATTCGCTCTACGTGCCCAAACCATCTGAGGGTCCCTTTCTTAATTTTGCTCATTATTAAATTATTATTATTATACTTAGTTGCTATCATATTTTACAATTTACAAATAGAGACGGACCGCCAAATAATATTAATTGGTTAAATTGTATTTTTTCTCGCATTAGCACCACACCTGATAAAAAATCCCTCAGTGTCTTTGTCATCTTTGGGGATGCTGTGTGGAGGGTTTTTTTTAGGGAAAGGAAGAAGAGGAAGTTCTGTAATGAAATAATTTGGTATCTTAACCGTAAATCCAGAACTAAATTTTGTATGAAATAGGCCGCGAAGAAGTTTCTCTTTTCAAGAGCAATTATAATACTCTTAGAAGAAGTCGAGGACGCCCGAGGAAGACATGGCACGATCAAGTGAATCAGATACTTGAGTCGGGTCATGTCAAAAGTCAGAATAATAGAAGAGAATGTTTGAGACGATGTATGAATGTGAGTGAGGCAAAGAGTGTGTGCCAAGACCGAGTTGTTTGGCGGTCCGTCCTCTCTGCCTACCCCTGCGGGGAAACGGCGTGATGGTCGTCTCATACATACTCTTCTATTATTCTGACTTTTGACATGGCCCGTCTCAAGTATCTGATTCACTTGATCGTGCCATGTCTTCCTCGGGCGTCCCCGACTTCTTCTACCATTCACATTTGCATCATATATTCTTTTTACACTACTTTCTTCGCTCATTCGCTCTACGTGCCCAAACCATCTGAGGGTCCCTTTCTTAATTTTGCTCATTATTAAATTATTATTATACTTAGTTGCTATCATATTTTACAATTTACAAATAGAGACGGACCGCCAAACAACTCGATCTTGGCACACACTCCTTGCCTCGTTCACATGCATACTTCGTCTCATACATGCTCTTTTATTATTCTGACTCTTGAAATGGCTCGACTCAAGTATCTGATTCACTTGGTCGTGCCATGTCTTCCTCGGGCGTCCCCGACTTCTTCTAGCATTCACATTTGCGTCATCATATATTCTCCTTACACTATTTTTCTCGTTCATTTGCTTTACATGCCCAACCAATCTAAGCGTCTCTTTCTTAATCTTACTCGTTACGCTTACATCAGGCTTACATTATGTGCGGATCATTATTATTCATTTCGGTCTACTTTCATCATTTCTCTACCAGTTCCGAGCCTCACAGCGAAGCATTAGGGTAGGTACCAGCACTCCATTATGGACGGCTAGCTTCGCTTCTTTCGATAGTTTTTTAGACCGGGGTAATATAATTACACTAAGAACAGTTTTACTCTGTATCTCAGTTGTCTTTTACACCATATACTCAATAATTTTGGTAATCATAGAAAAACTATTTGCTTATCGATCTGTTTTTAAAACTGTATATTGCATTGCTAGTTTTTTTAATATAAAATAATTTCTATCAAATTCCGGCAAAGTATCTGTAGCCCTCCCCCTCTCCGCCACGCATCGCATAGCGTTACCCCGTGCCTACAAACTGAAGATTCCACGGACTGGTAGCGGATCGGTAATAGTTGCATTTTAATAAAAAGGGAAGTGTCATAATAATTGAATCACGCTAGCTTCCTTAATATCGCTTTTACTTTTTTACTTTACTTAAGTTGAAAATGGGCGTTGGCGTAACTTGACAATTCAAGCAATAATAAGCAATTTCTAAGTTATTAATGGAAAGGACTACATCCCGTTCGCTTACACTTTGCATTTCATATGATCTTTTTACAATGCTTAAATATTTGCGTGCCGGTACTAGATGATTCCGTCTGGGACATTTCCGGTAAAATATTGAATTTACCATTTTTAGAAACATCACTCCAATTATACCCGTCTCTGTTTGTCGTGTGAAATAAAAATATATCAGAAAGAGACAATCATTATTGTTTAATTGGTTGAAGGAATTTGTAAAAATGAACTCCAACATTGTACAGGTGGTTTAAGTCTACATTGTATAAATAGTCTTAAATTGGGTTTTCGGTTTTAATTGCTAACTTGTTTAGATTAGGTGGTAATATTCATCTGGGAGGCGGATATGTGTACCGCCGCCCCGAGAACCATTATTGGATAACCAACACCTTTGCCATAGAGGCAGGGCTGGGCAAAATACATGCATTACTGTAATTAAAATACAAATTACAAAATACTTTTTCGCATGTATTTAAAATACGAAATACAAAATACTTTCAAGTCGTGTATTTGAAATACAAAATACAGTATTTTAACCATTTTTAAATTTCAAATACAAAATACAAAATACAAATTACAAAATACATTTGGTTTAGGTAGAACCTTTGGTTGCAATAAATTGTCGTAAGTGCCCATATCTAAGAGTGCGTTTCCATTGAAGCAAAGCAGAGCATAGTGAAACAGAGACGTGCTAAAATTGACTAATCATATTGCTCAGGACACACATCTCGTCTCCGCTCCACTTGTAAAGATTTGTGGTATAGGACTTAGGTGTTAGATTATAATAATTATTATTATAATAACACTAGCTGGTTCCCGGTATGCGTTGCACTGCAATATTCAAAGAAATAAATTGTTTCTCCCTGCATGTCCTTTCCCGTGCGTCCCCGTTCCCCTACCGCTTCCCTTTACCCTCTTGCATTCCCCGTACACCTTCCCTGCCTACCCTCTCCCCTCTTCCGCTCCCCCATCCCGCCAACCCCTCCCGCGTTCCATATATTTAGTCCCAGAACATTTTTCTATATTATAAAAACAATCAATAAAATCTGGTACCTAACATAGGTACCTATTTAAAATATCTATAATTTTAAAAATCCAATGAAAATTCTTTGGTTACAAAAAAACAGCTGCCTGCTAAATTTATTTTCATCTAACGCGCGAACTGTCAAACGTGCGTAGTTAAAATAGTCGTTAAGTTTTCTGAAATTATCCCATTTTCTGCGTAATTTTCTTAATTTTTCTTTCCGTAAGAACCTTCTAAAAGTATAAGAAAACTTAAAAAAAATGAATGAAATAGGTAAAGTCATTTTGAAGTTATGGCGTGACCAAGGGAAACAAGGATTCATTTTTATATATAAATGGATGACATTTGTGTAGCGAAGTTTTGTGTTATTTCACTTCAAGTGCGCTCTACAGTAGTTAACTTAAAAACATTCTAGTATTCAGTCCAATATTTTATTTCTAGTATTCAGTCCATTATTTAATTATTCCAATAGTGCTCGATCAAAAACTGGGCGTACTGTACAAGGCCCGCAGATACTTTAATAGTACACAACTGCTAACCCTGTACAAATCACAAGTGCACCCCACGGTTGAATTTGGCAGCCACCTCTGGTCTGGAGCTCCAAAATACCTGAAAAATACCCTCGACTCTATGCAGAAACGGGCGGTCCGTTTAATAGATTCTCCCATCTTAAAAGACGGATTGCAATCTTTAGAGCACAGGCGTCGAGTTGGAATGCTATCCTGGTTCTACCGGTATTACAATGGAAGATGCTCCGAGGAACTAGCATCATTGATCCTTTCGGCACCGGTGCATAGTCGGGAAACACATTGTACACGGTTGACATTTGTCACATGAGAACGGGTCATTTCTTCGACTCGTTCTTGTGTTCAACAGCTCGGCTGTGGAATGATTGCCGGCCTCTGTGTTTCCTCCTTCCTACAACATGGGTCTCTTCAAGACCAATGTTCATTCCTTTCTCTCCTCAAAAAGACCCTCCACACAGCATCCCAGATGACATAGGCCCTGAGGGAAATTATTTTCCTCAGGGCCTCCTGTGTGGAGTTAATGAAAAAAAAATCTAATACTATGATACAAGAGTGTACCATACAAAGCAATGACAAGTATGATACAAAATGTACAATAACAGTGCTATTATAGCACAGGACAATAATAATAACTAGCATGAAGTAAAAAAAAATATAGTACAGTACATTATAAAGCAATTATAAGGGGGCATACATTAATTAGGTGAGCAGTTTTTCTTCCAAACTAGACTCCCCCCGCCCCTTGGTGAGATAATTTGGACCACTTCGTTTATTCTTTTCAAGTACCGTGAGATTTTGCTGGACCCCCCCCCCCCCCTCCTTTTTTGAGCTCACATAATTAATGTATGCCCCCTAAGAGAACTACAAATAATCATTAATAAAGAGTCCTATAGCAAAGGACAATAGTAGGTACAGGATTCTAGCGTTTTTAGTCTATGTATTATCTATGTGTGGTTATTTTTAATTATCATTATTAAAATCACTAAATGTATTTGAAAATGTATTTTGAAGCCTTAAGTATTTGAAATACAAATTACAAAATACCTCAGCAGCAGGTAATTGAAATACCAATTACCAAATACATTGTATTTGTATATTATTGTATTTCAAATACGTATTTCAATTACAAGTTTTTCAAATACTGCCCAGCCCTGGCCATAGGTCACTCCAAGTGGTAAGCTATGTTTGGTGACTTAGCAGGGGTGTCCGGGTTCATGGGATGAGGTTTGTCCGGGTCTTGTTGGCGGATGCGTCTACCCACCAGCTGCATGGCAGGACGGATCGGGATAGACTGTTTTTTTTACATTAGGTCAACACAGGAGGCCCTGAGGAAAATAATTTCCCACAGGGCCTATGTCATCTTTGGGGATGCTGTGTGAAGGGTCTTTTTAGGAAAGGAAGGAGAGCAAGTTCTGAAAAGGAAAAGGGATGAAGGGTAGGTAGGAATCTGGGAGTCAGTGTGTCCAGGAATCTATCCCTCCCACTGCGGTGAAAGGCTATGTTCCGAGAGAGTACGGCTGGAGAAATCAAAGGGACTCCCTCAACACTCTCTCCCAATCCATCCTGCCATGCAGCTGGTGGGCAGAGATGCATCCGCCGCCAAGACCCGGATAATCCTCACCCCATGAACCCGGGCACCCCTGCTAAGTCACCAAACGTAGCGAACGACTTGGGGTGACCTATCGCAGAGGTGATTTTAGATTTTCACGGCCATAAGTATTTTTGTTATTAGTTTTTGGGGTATTATGCCGTGTATACCTCCTTCTTTAGCCAAAGTTTCGGACAGCGTTGCAGTGTCCATCATCAGGGCAGATGTGTAATCTCTTTCAACCCATCGCCTTGCAATGCAGTGGGAGAGATGGATTCATATATCTCTCACCCGCGACCTCCGGATTCGTAGTCGAAGTTCGCAATCTCATTTTTTTTACAGTAGCTCCACATAGGAGGCCCTGAGAAAAATAATTTCCCTCAGGGCCTATGTCATCTAAGGGGATGCTGTGTGGAGGGTCTTTTTAAGGAAGGGAAGGATAGGAAGTTCTGGGAAGGAAAAAGGTATGTGGGGTGGATAGGAATCTGGGGTCAATGTGTCTAGGAGTGACGAACCTAAAATTCCATCCCTCCAAATGCGGTGCAAGGCGATGGGTCGAGAGAGTCCGGCTGGAAAGGACAAAAGGCCTCCCTCAACCAAACTCTCTTATCCGGCCCGCCACGCAGCAGGGCAGACCTATCCGCCGCCACGTCCTGGACAAACCTGATACCATGAACCCGGGCACCCCTGCTTAGTCACCAAACGTAGCAAACTGCTTGCAGAGGTGTTGGTTATACAGTAATGGTTCCCGGGGCGGCGGTACCCATACCCGCTTCCCAAATTGGAATACCTCGTTTACAATTAGTCCTTATTCAAGTCATCTTAGGTATGATTAGTCTATTGTATATTTATCGGCGTAGTCCAGCGGTAAGGCTCTTGACTCGCACTCCGAAGGTCGCGGGATTATAATTTGTGTTATTTGACAATTTATTTAGTAAAAATAATACATATATTTTATATTTGCAGCACTTTCCAGAGTGGAAGATACTCTCAGTATCGCCCTGGTGTAAGACCACCATTCAGAATTGAAATGTTGCGTGATATGGCTTTAGCCGTGTTTGGTGACCAGATCTGAATAGTCAGGAACTTCCCAACCTTCCTCTTCCCTATCTCCTTCCCCTATCCACTACGTTGTGCGATATTCATGTAAAAACAAAATAATCAAGATTTTTGAACCCTACCCTAAATCCAAAATCAAATCTAAAATCAAATTCAAAATCAAATTCAAAATCATGAGAACTGGTCGCTTCTTCGATTCGTTTTTGTGCTCAACAGCTCGGCTATGGAACGATTTGCCGGCCTCTGGGTTTTCCCCTTTCTACAACATGGGTCTCTTCAAGACCAATGTTGACTCCCTCTTCTCCTCAAAAAGACCCTCCACACAGCATATTAGATGACATAGGCCTTGAGGGAAATCGTTTTCTTAAGGGCCTCCTGTGTGGAGTTTTTTTTACAGTGAATACCGCACAAGAATCTCAACTGCTCCCGTCTGGAGCCAGTGACACCATGGAATCCCCAATTGGGGTATGTTGTGAGGCTGAAGGTAGTGGGGAGGGGAAGGAGGTGGGGAAGAGGAAGGTTGGGAAGTACCTGGCGATTCAGATCTGGACACCAAACACGGCCAAAGCCATTTTCAAGCAACGTTTCAATTTTGAATGGTGGTCTTACTTACACCAGGGCGATATTGATAGTATCTTCCACTCTGGAACGTGCCGCAAATATACTATTTATTATTTTAAATGAATTAATTGTGAAATAACACAAATTAATCAAATAAAATTTGAGACCTGCGGTTTGCGAGTCAAGGGTCTCACTCCTGGACTATGTAGGCCGTATATTGTAATTTATTTTTAAATTATTGTTTATTTTTGTTCATAACTTTTTTTTATAAAATACACCAAAACAACAATAAAACATATTTTAATTACTTCAATACAACTAGAGACAATGCTTTTGAAAAATTGTCACGCGTAAAGTAATTACCTAGGTACAGAACATTTTTTAAAATGAAAAACTTGTTAGATTTCTTAAATATGATAATATAATCCATTATAAAAATTACGTTCTACTAAAAAAACATTTTAAAAAAATAATATAACTGTATGAAAAAACATATTACATGAGTACCTAATATATTTCTGAAATTTTTAGAAAACCCTGTATAGATATCATTACATTACAACTGACTATGCTTTCAGAACGCAAAAGACAAATACAGAATGACGTAGCAAATATTTTATTTATTAAAGAAAAAACTACATAAATGTGTATTAAAATACGTAATAATATCAACCTTGTAATAAACACAAAAACAATTAACACAAAATTAATAACGATATTATAAAAGCAATTCGTAAATCAATCTTCAATTTTAAAAAAGCGCGCGAATAGCCGCTAAATATTACTCGTATAATATAATGTCTGTTCTTCTAAAACAACTAACAGTCCACAGCGAGCGCTTGACAGTAGCTACCTATGTAGATAGAATACAACATAACATACCGGCAAACATATAACATATCGCAAAAGATTCAATCTGACATAGCAATGTCATGCGATAATAGATTTTGAGGAATTTAACCATTGAGTTCAATATCGCAAAGCATTGATAAACGACTTGGAGTTTGAATGATATTGTATGACGAGAACATCCGGCAACGTCGCATGCCGTGATGTTATAGATGCGATAAAAAGTGTACCCAATTGATGTTCTAAGTATGGATGAATATTTACTGATAAAAAACGCATTCCGGAGCATTAACGGTCCACGTAAAAATGTCATTTATTCACTCAAAAATTTTTTTTACACCGTTCGACTCGTCTCATCGAGTTTGATATGATGGACTTAAAAAAAAAAAAACGATGAGCCACTAAGTGCCCAAATGAGCCAGTAAGTCGAAATGATCAAGAAGTTCCGGTAATTAAAGGACGCTTTGAGCCACTAAATGCCGTAACATAAACCTATATATATATATATATATATATATATATATATATATTTTTTTTTTTTCCACAGTCCACACAGGAGGCCCTAAGGAAAATAATTTCCCTCAGGGTCTATGTTATCTTTGGGGATGCTGTGTGGAGGGGTTTTTATTAAGGAAAGGAAGGATGTATACATTTGCCTTGAAGAAGGAACGGTCGTTCTGAAACCGGTCGGATTTACTCAAATATAAAAGTGGTTCAAACAAAGTTAAATTGTTTCATTTATCTATAATGGATAACCACAAAGTTATAGCTACATTCAAAAGTATAAATAAAATTTATTTACTCCCGTCGGGATTCGAACCCGTGTTCTCCGGATTCGTAGTCGAGGACCTTTTCCTTCGACCGCGGAGGCCATTAAAACGACGAACGTCGCCGTAAAAGGGGTCTAAGGTAAAAAATGTGTCAGGATAAAATCCACAGACGTGATTGCAAACTGTTTGAGACCTCTAGATTAAGAATTTACGCCATTCGAGGTGAGAATGTAGTGCTTGGTATCTGTCATATGATATTATAGGTTTTTAACTCCAATGAGAAGTGAAAGGTTTTATTTAAGATTTCCGTAACGAACAATGAACAGTTAAACAACCAAGAAAATTTCTCAAAGAAATAACGGTGATTAATGTCTGACAGATGTGCTTGAATGTTAAGATTTCCGGAAGCGGCCGGCGGCTGTTTCTACTTCCGTTTTCTCCCCTTCTGCCACCTGCCCCCCCCCCCCCCCTCCCCCAAACCCTTTAAACGCACCGCCACTAATTTCATTCTTTCATCTTTTCATTCGGTCACTATCAAAGGTACCTAGCCACGAAATCACTGTTCTTACAATATTTTGTTTTATGAATTGTTTTGTTCATTCAGGAATTTAAATACAAACTCTTTATCGTTTGATTATTGTCTGAAGCCTTCGAAAGGGTCCATTTTTTATATCCCCACTGTTTTATTGCAGGGTTTATATAATTTGACTACTTTTATGTTCACATCAATGAAATCACATTTTTTCTTACGCTACGTTCTTAATATTTGTTTTTAAACTTTATCTATAATATAAAAATGAATCGCTGAATGTGTTGCTAAGCGCATAACTTTCGAACGACTGCACAAAATTGGATAATTCTTTTTTTTGTGTTCGTTATTGTCAGGACAAGGTTTTTGTAAAACTTCAGGTGAGCTCTGGCATTATGAAATTTATAAAAAAATTGCTATTGGTGGCACGCGAGGAAGCGCCTATTGCTATGGAAAGCGGGAGGGAGGGAGAGATGGGGGAGGGGAACCAGGGAGAGAGAGGGGAACCTGGGAGAGGGGGAGGGGGACCTGGGAGGGGGGAGGGGATCTCGGGAGGGGGGTAGTGTATATTTTTTTATTTAAGGGGTTACATGGGTTCGGTAGCCAAGAAAGTAGGCATATTTTCTTTTTAAAGAATTTAATGTATGAATTATTTTATTCGAAATGTTGAGCACATAACATAACAACTTCTAAACAATATTGAAAAAAAAATCGTTAAAAAATTCGGAAAATTCAGCCGGTGGGGTCCGGTTTCCGGAGACCTATAAAAAAATGTTCTCGTGGTAGGCAGGATAATACATGATACCTTCATCTGAAATTTAAAAGAAAAACTTTTTTTTCGGTCAGTAGATAAGTATAAGCTGAATATGAACGAAGAATATCTCAAAAAATGGAAAATTGAATTATTGGCAGATTGTTAGGCAAAATAATTATGCAAGATAAATAATATCTAC
Organism: Limnephilus marmoratus; assembly: GCA_917880885.1. Classification (NCBI taxonomy): domain Eukaryota; kingdom Metazoa; phylum Arthropoda; class Insecta; order Trichoptera; family Limnephilidae; genus Limnephilus; species Limnephilus marmoratus. The sequence continues at coordinate 50,451,065 of OU862917.1, read as the reverse complement.
TTTTAAAGCAAATTATGTGTGTGTTCAAAAATAAATTTGACTATTTTTTTTGTTAAATCTAATTTTTATTTTTTATTTATTTATTTTACATTTACACATTGTAACATAAAATAGCTTACATATTTTATACACTCTCCTAATAAAGCAAATGCTTGTGTTTAGGAGAGGACAACTTGTTAATAAGGTAAGAATTATTCAAAAAAATCCTTATCACAAACTTAAGAATTTAACTTATAAAGAGATTAGTCTTTACATATTTTTTTTTTAATTTATAAGGGTAATTAAACAAGAAATGCATATAGGAAATACAATGTACATAAAACATTTGGAATAACAAACAGTCAAAAATATATCTTGAGTAAGTTAAAATTGAATGGTAGTACTACTAAAATAAGGTTTAATTTTTTTTATATTTGTCGTAATTTTTTTCGGTTCGCATATCAGCGGGTAATTGATTAAATAATGTTATTCCTTTATATACATAGTGATTCTGTGCTGTTGTGGTTCGTACGGGAGGTACAGTTAGTCCCCTAATAGAAGTATTCCTTATGTTAATATTTAGCAGTGGGGTAATATTTTTATTAAAGATATCTTTGTGTATACGTTTATCTAACTTCCAAATAGTAATATTTGCTTTGGCCAATATTATTTAGTAATTATAATTTGATCTCCATCTTTCTGTATTATTTTCTTATCACTTTTTATCTTACCTCCTATTGTTTTATTTTATCAAATATTTGCAATCATATTTGAGAGGTGGGTATGGGTACCGCCGCCCTGGGAACCATTTATTGTATAAATGAACTTACCCATACTACGTGACACGTTTAGGGGGGGGGGGGGCTCAATGTCACGCTTGGTACAAATGAGCGGCGGCGGGCTTAGGTTTTTGGTCACCGGGGGGGGGGGGGGGTTAAAAATTGCGAAAAGTTGGTCACGTAGTATGGGTACGTTCCCTAACCAACACCGCCTCCTGTGTAGGGTTAAGTTAAAAAATATATAAATATACCAATTTCGGTTGTCTGTGATAGATGGTACAATGAACAAAATTATTCACGTTCAATGAACTTATAATTTTCAAAATTGCAACTGATTATGGAAAACAAGAGATAAAGTTCCCAGCTAGGAACCAAACTTATTTTATTTTAATAAATTAATGAATAATATCTATATATTTTTCAGAAATTCGTATTTCTTTGTTGAATTTTTTGACAGATCTAAAATCTGAACCATTAATGATTTTTATATTTTACCTTTATTTTATTATCCTTTGATTTTTTACAGGTCTGCGCTAGTATGTTATGGTACAATAGTAAAGATGTCTCTTTTTATGTGAGGTGAAATACCTTTGGATTAGATACGCTTACATCTCTCAGGTATTTGAAACAGCCAGCGTTGAAAGTTACATTATTTAAACAATGGGTTTGATGGCATCCCATCATTGAACATAAATAACACCTTCTATTATCTTTTTATCTACTTAATCTCGAGAGGCCACGAGAATAGTAATAATATTTTGATAGCGAAATCTTGGCAATTCTTTGGTAAAGAATTCTAGGTGTGTCTACGTTTGTTCAGTATTTTGAAGGTTATCGGGAAGTGTAGTCAGAAAAAAATGTCAAGCGTTCGATCAAATGTCAGTTGTAGCTATCTAGCCATGTGGTTTGTTTCATATGTAATCGTATAAGCGTGTCTACTATCCAATGTCCATTTTAGCAACATTATAGGAATCACCAAAGCAAGGGCGGCTGGTTGAACAGTGTGTTTGTGTGCAGCACTGGTAAATTATATCGTCTAAAATTACTTTATAATATCTTACCGAAAAATATAAAATCTATGAATTTCATTAAAAATATCACCTACCAATATAATGCATAATATAATATGAATCAGGGAGAGCAAATTCTCAAAGTTCCGCGCGAATTTACCGTGTCCGGTGTGCAGGCCAGGCCGTTTGCGAGCGGAACGAATTATGTTTTTGTATCGAATATCCCAAACATCGTCAGCGCGCAACGCCGGCCATATGTATGAAAAATTAAGCTATATCGGTGTGCCACCCAGCGGCCTTTATCATACAAACTTAAATTTTGATTTAAGGCCAAAATACTTAACCAAACTGAATAATTCTTTTTTTAATCAAAAGGTACAGCAAATACCTAAATTTTACATATATTTGCTTTTTTATTGATTGGTGTTTTAAATTATAAAACGCAGATCATTAAGGAATACAATTTTTTCATAGGTAACTTTGACAATTTTGCCCTCGTGCTGTTTATACATTGTTTATAAATACTGTTTGTATCCTGTTTAAAATGAAATATAAAACTAACTAACCAACCATCACGCCGTTTCCCCACAGGGGTAGGCAGAGAGGACGGACCGCCAAATAACTCGGTCTTGGCTCACACTCTTTGCCTCACTCGTCCCATACATTCTATTCCATTATTCCGACTTTCGACATGGCCCGACTCAAGTATCTGATTCACTTGCTCGTGCCATGTCTTCCTCGGGCGTCCCCGACTTCTACCATTCACATTTGCGTCGTATATTCTTCGTACACTACTTTCAAATTTATTTTATTTTATGAAATATAAAATAAAATAAATTAAACATTGTAAAAAAAAAGAGTTTTTTGGGTTGAAATTTAAGATTTACTTACGAAAAAAAAGTATTGTTTTTTTTATTTTCTTGGTACCGAAAAATAAAAATTTTAATTAAAAAGCGATATGTAGAAGTTTTCGCACTTCGAAAACAGCTTAAAATAGATCTTCTCTCCAAATAAGATAAGTGGGATCATTTTTACCTAATGTTGCTTAGTAATCGTTATCTCATAGTTACAAATTATCAGTGAACCACCACGTTTTCAGGGCAGCTGCCGCCACTGCACCAAAGCGTGTTTCGAAAAATGTTTGAATTAATTATTAATTCTATATTAATTCATAAAACTTATTTACTTTACTTTATATTGAATGATTTTTAGATACTCCTGCTGTGTTGCACTTCCTCCTTCTTTAAGAGATTTTAGACGTATTTATTATATTTAGACTCTTTTCCTCAAAAAATTATAAATTGATTTCGAAAGATTGTTCTTTTATCTAGTAAACGTATGTTTTAAATTTTGAGAAAAAATGTTTATTTTTAGTGTAATAACGTTATACCATAGGTCGTTGGCAGATTTGTTAAGTTTTCAAAAAAGATTTTGTATTGTACAATACCCATTTCAAATCATATAATCATGCAGTAAAATAAATCATTGCTTTATCATAGTTTAAATAAATTTTAATTATAGTTTAAATAAAAATTTTAAAAATATATACGTAAATGTGTTTCTCGTTGAAAATTGGATCGTGTGTGAATTTATTTGCACACTTGTAATGTATTTCATATTTTTTTACATTCTTATTTTGCTTAGACATTATTGAAAAATGATAAATACTTTTGATCAAAAAATAATTACAAAAAGTACATAATTTTAATAGTTTTATCATCGCGCCTTCAGCATTTTTGGATGTAGGTATAAATTAAAACAAATTTGGAATGAAATAAAATCGATATTAAGTTATAATTTTAAAAAACTGGTACGGAGAATAATTAATCTTTCTCATTGGAACCGCCCTGTACGATCATAATTCTGTTCAAACAGATAAATCGATCTAAGTAAATCCCATGAACTGAGCAATGAAATACTGCTGAAGAAAAATGATATCTGGTCATTTTTCTGGATATGATAATTTGAAACGGTAATTCGATCAAATTACTTACAAACTAACTACGTTTAATATATTTTTCTCTAAAATCCCTTACAGAGATATTTATCTTTATTATTAGTTATTAGCACTGGACCCTATCTTAGTACTATGATATTTGATTATAAGACTATGGTTCTTTGAAATCACAGAGACTGTTTATTGTTAGTACGCACAATACCAATATGGTTTGGGGACCCACGTCCTTGTAACTCGCTAGATGTTGTCTGGTGAGAGTGGTGAGCTCCAGTAATTAGAATGATTGTGTCTCTGATCGGCTATCTTCGGCACACGTCGTAACCGACACCATGTGACCCGAGCATAGCATAAACAACAGAATAATGATAGAACAGATCTTAACTTATAAATTGCACTATGACAATAGTATTTAATCCAAATAACACGGATAACTTCACGCTTTATTCAATCGCCTTGTTTGAAGACCACAAATTATTACTTAAATTCAGTATTTATCCCGAGACCATACTACAAAATATTTGCTTTCTGTGTAAATTTCGTTCAATTTTGCACTGACCAATTACTAACCAACCAACTCTAAAGATTTTTGTTCCTGACCAAGAGCACCCGCACGTGAAATCATAAAACTTGTTATCTGAAATGTTAATAATGGTGTACGGCGAATAGGTTTACAATTTACCTCTTATCGCTTGAGAACAACGAACATCGATTGGGAACGGTCCGATGCATAAAATTACACTGCATAAATCAGCTTTTTATTGATAAGACCACATCTTTGTAAAATTGCATTGCACGGTCTCTTGGACAGAGTATTTATGAAGCTTGAAGTTATAGTCCGGCCTGTCGACCTTCGCCGAGATGGTACTCAAATGATTGATGAATGGTGTTCTTTCTGTAGGCCAATTTGTTGCTTTATATGGTTCATGATATGCTTAGTAACTAGATTGGAGAAACCAACTTTGTTTTTCTCATGACCCTCTTTTACCATATTTTATACGTTTATATTGGAGACGTAGGTGAGCAGCAATTATTGAGGAAATACTTGCTTTCTCTTCTTATACCATTTGTTTATTCCTGCTAAAATAAATGTAACATAATAATAATATGTGTGAGTAAATGATAAGATATTTGGGGGCATATATTAATGACGTGAGCTCAAAAAGAGAAGGGGGTCCAGCAAAATCTCACGTTACTTGAAAAGAATATACGAAGTTCCCAAAATTATCTCACCGAGGGGAGCGAGGGGGGCTAGATTGGAAGAAACACTGCTCACGTAATTAATGTATGACCCCTTTATTGTTAATATGTTTAATTTAAAGTTTTTCTCTTATATACGTTACAGAATTATTTTTAAATTTATCAAATTAATGGGTTATTTATAAACCAGTTGTGCTCCGTAATTATTATCAACTGTGACAGCTGTTTCGACTTCCAAGTGCAATATCAAATAGTGGTGAAGCCACTTGCAGACAATCTACTGTAAGGCCTAAGCTACACGAGCGGTTCTCCCGCTGCGGGAAACCGCTCGAGAAAGCTGGCAGCACATATCAAACTACACGGGTGGCGGTTTTCTGCCAAGCTACACGAGCGGTTCTACCGCCGCGGGAAACCGCCCGATCCTACCGATCAACAACATTCTCTCGCACGAAATGATGCAATCGCGGGAAACCGCCCGTGTAGTTTGAACTTGCGGTTTCCCGCGGCGGGAGACCCGCTGCATGTTGCGGGCGAATTTCTCCCGCGAGCTCCCGCGGCGGGAGAACCGCTCGTGTAGTTTGCGCCATACAACGCTCATAGTAAATTGTGTCTGCTGCGGTTTCCCGCAGCGGGAGAACCGCTCGTGAAGTTTAGGCCTAAAAATATAAAAATAAGATATTTACCTCCAAGTGCACTTAAATCGTTTAAAAAACCTCAAAAATTTCTCATATTTTATCTTCATCACAGCATACCGTGTTAATTTATAGTTTCAGTGTTTCGTATCGCCTTTCTTTAAATAATTTTTATAATGGGACGACCTTCATGGCAGAGCAGAGCAGATCCTTGGATCTGGGACCAGAGATCGTGGTTTAAAATCCCAAGTTGTAAAAAAATGAATAGGCATGTATTAGAGGAGGTTTTTGGACGCGTAGAAAAGAAATCAATTATATTATTGGCGAAGTCCTGTAAATATAAAATAAAACTCGACGTTTTGTATTTTGTTTATCTGTTAATTTACGCTTCGTTTCGGTTTGAGATGGTGGCCGTGTTGGAAACTGCCTTTTTATTCTGCCAGAGTTCGCAAGAGGGTGGATCCTTCCACAAGTTGACAAATCGGAATAATTAATATTATGGTACCTACACCTACCTACCTGACGAAAGTTTTAAAAAAAGAATTGTCATTGAGATAGTGATATTTCTGTTGACAAATTGTGTATCCTTTATGAAATAATAAATAAAAATAAAATATACGGTATTTAGTTAAGTAGGTAGGTAAGTAACAATTAATATAAGCAATAATTATCTTTTTTTTTTTTTTTTTTTCTTTTTTTTTTTTTTACGAACGAATGACCCCAACATAACGCTAATTAATAAAGTAAGGAAAATTATTTATTCCCCACTACTTAGTATGTTTACCAAACCTAAGAAATATAATGCACTTAAATGAGTCATAGCAATAACGTCATTCTAAATCAATTAAGAAAACCCTTACACTTAGTGCAAGGCAAACCAAAGGGAAATATTCCGAATCCCACATTAGCACTCTCTCAATTAGTGTCTCTACAAATTGGTTTAACCGGTAATAAATCAACTTAGACACCTTTAAAAATTGACATTTAAAATCTTATAAATAAGTCGTCCGTACGTGGCTTCACCACAGTTTGAAAATGACCTTACAAGTCGAAACAGCTGTAACTAAAACACTAACCAAAAAACTTGCAGAACTCGATAATAACATTATCGAATTTAATTTTAATTAAATTTCTAAAAATTAAAATGGAGTTCTACGAATTAAACACAAAAACAATTAATACAATAATTATCAGCCTGAAACACTTATCTACATCGAAAAAATCTTCCGAGAAAAGATACTTGCCGCCAACGGGACTTGAACCCGTGTCCTTCTGATTGCCGGTCAGGAGCTCTGACCACTGAGCTATGGCGGCTTAACTAATACCCGCCAAATAATTCAATATATACTAGTGTTTCATTCAACAAGTACTGTTTATTACATTTTTTCACCTGAAAACAACCAACTTTATTTTTGTGAGAGAGACATTGTTAGTGCTAAATCTCTCGCTAGGTGGCGTCGAGACAAATTATGTCTACATTTTTTTGGGGAAATACTTTAACTTGTCAAATATTAATTATTGCTTACAAAAATCTTGTCTTAAGCGTTAGTTTATCAATTAAAAAATAATAATTAGGTATTTACTATTATTTACTTTGCTTACAAAGTAAAGGTATGATAGGATATTTAGGTTTTGATTTAAAATAAGAAATAATTAAAAACATACTTTTCCCAGAACCACTAGTTTAGATGTGACTTGGAGGAAAATGGAACTCGGCGTGTTACAAAAAAATATTTATCCTTGTGCAATACACACGAACATATTGTGTTGGTACCTGCTTTAAATGCTACTGTCTGACATTTAATTATCATATAATCACTATCTTGCATAAAATTAGTTAATAATTTCAACCTTTCAAAGTTCTTGCATACTTACCTTGCTCGTATCTCTTCCCACCTAAAGCCTCTCTCGATTTGGCTGCACCAGCGCTTCGCGTTTATCGTGTCAGCAAAAAATACATATATATATACGATTCTTGTATTAGGTAGTTAGGTACCAAACCAACAATCACCTACTAACTACTGGTAAGTGGAGGTAGGGACCTCACTGCGAGTTATGGTACTGACACACATGCTCATTAATAAGCCGGCTTATGAGCATGCTAATTTACGAGCATACCAATTTAATCAACTATAAACATTTGCTCATAAATGAACCAGACCCGCTCTGAGCTTTCTCATGAATGAGCATTCTCAAAGCCAACAATTGAACACACATGCTTTTTAATGCGCATGCTCATGCCAAATAAATGTGAAATGGAGTCAGTTCCTGGTAATAACTGGTGTAACTCTAAGTGACTAGCTCAGGTACGGGGGCTCCATCGAAACCAGAGTTAAGTTAGTCTCTCAGAAACTGGGCGTATTGTACAGGGCCCGCAGATACTTGATTAGTACACAACTGCTAACCCTGTACAAATCGCAAGTGCGCCCCACGGTTGAATTTGGCAGCCACCTCTGACCTAGAGCTCCAAAATATCTAAAAAAACCCTTGACTCTGTGCAGACACGGGCGGTCCGTTTGATAGATTCTCCCATCTTAACAGACGGATTGCAATCTTTAGAGCACAGGCGTCAGGTGGGAATGCTGTCCTTGTTCTACCGGTATTACAATGGAAGATGCTCCGAGGAACTAGCGTCATTGATCCCCTCGGCACCGGTGCATAGTCGGGAAACACGCCAAACAGGCGCCCAACATTTGTACACGGTTGACATTAGTCACATGGGAACGGGTCATTTCTATGACTCGTTCTTGAGTTCAACGGCGCTGGGGAACGATTTTCCGGCCTCTGTGTTTCCTCCCTCCTACAACGGTCTCTTCAAGACCCGTGTTCACTCCTTCCTTTTCTCCAAAAGACCCTCCACACAGCATCTTCAAAGATGACATAGGCCCTGAGGGAAGTTATTTTCCTCAGGGCCTCCTGTGTGGAGTTAATGTAAAAAAAAAAGTTCCATTCGTCCAGAAATAACTAAGTAAAATAATCTTATTGCTTGCAACGCAATTATTTAAGAATCTTTTGACGAAAGAAAATAAAATGTTTGATTTGGGTCCAAGATGTCAAGAAATCCGAAAATGACTAAATAATTAAATATAAATGCTAAATTCAACAAATGTGGTTTCATTTTGGATGTAAAGGAACTTTTGGGGAATTTGGAAATCAATTGAGAGTATTTTAGTGACCTTATGTTCCAAATATATCAATGATTCCCATAATAAATCACGAAAAACAAGGTTTTTTCGTCTCCTCAGTAGGCTATTTTTTTGTTATTTTTATATGAATGCACAGGCGCGAACTAAGATCGGATCGAAACAAGAATGCTCATAAGCTAGCCTGTTCACACATGCTTATAGGCTTCCCCTTTCACCCGATAATCCAATGAGCATGCTCACGAACGGCTGTTGATTTATGAGCATGCTTATTTGCTCAATTGCTCAATACTAGCAACGTCACTGACACACATGCTACCAGGTAGCATGCTCTTTGGCTTCTAACGAGCGTGTATCCGTAGCATTAGCAGTAAGAAGTAAGAAGTATTGTGGGCTATCTGGAACAGCTATCTGCCGCTTCTCTCGGCTGAATCACACGGAGAAGTGGGTTAATGAAGGGGTCGCCGCATACTAAACTGGTTCACATCCTGCAAATCATTATCTTATATCTTTTAAACATTATTACGTGTTCTAGATAAGAAAGCAGGCTTAAGGTATTCGCACAATTATGCAAGGATTATTCGGGCTTCGTGCAAAATCATTTGCAATTTACTCTAATGAATTTGGACATGCTTTGGACCCTTCTTGTATTTATAAATAAGGAGCGGTGTCGAGAAAAAAAGGCTGGAAAGTTTTCGGATAGTACGCTAAAACACCTCTCCATACTTCCGCTTCTCAAAATACACTGGATGAATTCAACTACCTTTTAACGACCTTTAACTTGCGCGAACGTATAGAGGAGGAATGTCACTTCCATATTCCACCTGGTGCGCTTTTGAAGGTCATTTTTTACGCTGTACAAGCATGTGTGCATTAATTTTCAGCCTACCCTAGTAGCTACAAGGAAAACTGCGAAATGTATGTTATTTTCACCTATCTGGGAGGTGGGTATTGGATTACCAACACCTCTGACATAGGCCATCCCAAGTGGTTCGCTACGTTTAGTGTGTCTTGATTTGGCAAGAGTGCCCGAGTTTGTCGGGTGAGGTGTGTTCAAGTCTTGGCGGTGGATATGCCTGCCCACCAGGCGCGTGGCGGACTGGCTCGGGAGAAGACAGTTTGGGGAGACCCTTGACCTCTTCAGCTGGTCTCTCTCGATCTACAGTCTTACACCGCAGAGGAAGCGATGGATTAATACATCCGATTCTCCTAAATTTCTAGATTCTTTCTTACCCACCATACCTTTTTTCCTTCCCTGAACTTCCTCTCCTTTCTTTCCTTAAAAAGAACCTCTACACAGCGTCCCCAAATATGACATGGGCTTTGAAAAAAATTATTTTCCTCGTGGGCCTCCTTTGTGGGGTTAAATTTAAAAAAAAAAGGAAACACAACTGACACAAAACAAAGTTGATAAAAGAAAATTCACAGGAGGTTATAGCAAAATCGATCGGTCCTGAAATTTAAGATGGATGGTCAAAGGATAGGTAAGTACCTACTTATTTGTGTAATCCTGTATATTTCCACTGCCCAATTCGGGTGGAATTAAGTATACTACATTTTGGAAATGTTATTGAGTATTATTTTTTTGTACTTATAATATTGTTTTCGTACAATGGGAATTTACACCCATTAAGCTACCGTAAGTAGCTTACAACAAGAGCTTAGTTCAACAATACAAGTTAAGTATATAATAATAAATAAAAGTAAGAATCAAAGTGACAGCACAATAACATAAAAATATACAAACGTACTCGTACATACATTTTGTGATCCACGTACACCAGTTTTAATTTATTTAATATTAATGGTATAAATATACCATTAAAAAATAATTGCATCTCGCATGAAAAAAACATTCAATTAAACAATAGACCAATTTTTTTATACCGATAGAACAAAATTTAACGCGCAAAAAAATATTTTTTATTATTATAACAAGTACATCTATTTTCAATTTTGGTCCTAGTTGCATCATCTCTTGGGTCGGCTAGTGGCCAATTTCAATTTATTTTTGACTGAAGATTGAACTTTCATCCCATGGGACAATCCCGAGGACCGGATCTTAACAACTGTGAACTATTAAAATGTCTTGGTTTGATGCTTGGTTTGACTGTGTGATAATGAGTGAACACTGAACACTGTAAAAATCTAAGCCAAATCCTAAATGGATAGTATCGACATTTGTTTAGAATATTACTGCTGTAAATTTTTAAGTATAATGTCATACAATTTCAAATCGACAACGAGTCTATCTGCTGAATTTCAGCTCGATTGGATGTCGGGAAGTGGGCTCATTTCCACTTCCAAGATTTGAATTCATTCATTCATGAAAACAAAATTGAGATTCGATTATTCATCCGCCCTGATGATAAACACTATAATGCTGCGAAATCAGAATGCAAAATATAGTATTTAAGTGTTGATAATTTTGATTAAAAATGGTGGTTTAAACAAGGTTTGTTATTTTAATTTTATTTCATTGTAAAGTTAGGGAAAATTAACAGTTAACCCTTTTTTAAGAAACCAATATTGGAAGGGATCTATTAGAGAAAAGCGCTATTAAGTATTTTGTTATTTTCAAAGAGTATTTTTCAAAAATCTTTACTACGAGTATAAAGGGTAATAATCTGTCTAAGGAAATTAGGATGGGGGCAATTTGAGACATATTATATTTAGACGTTGTATCGAAAACTTTAACAACTTAAGAGGGCATTACCAGAGAAAACACGTATTACACAAATCAGATTTTAGACGTATTGACTCTTTTCCAGAAAAAATTATAAATGGATTTCGAAAGATTGTTCTTTTATCTAGCTTTTGCATGTAATAAATTTTGAGAAAAATTTTTCATTTTTAGTATAATAAGGTTATTCCATAGGTCGCTGGCAGATTTGTTAAATTTTCAAAAAAGATTTTGTATTATACCACACCCATTTCAAATAATATAATCATGCAGTAAAATAAATCAATACATTATCTAGCAAACGCATGTTTTAGAATTTTAATTTTAGTTTCAGTAAAATCATTAAAAAATATGTACGTACATGTGTTTCTTGACGAAAATTGGTTCATTTGTGTATTTATTTGCGCACTATCAAACTAATATATTTCGGATTTTTTTAACATTCTTATTTAATATAGACATTATTGAAAAATTAGAAATACTTGTAATCAAAAAATAATTACAAAAAGTACATTGTTTTAATAGTTTTATCATCACGCCTTTCAACATTTTTGGATGAAGGTATAAATTAAAGCTAATTTGGATTGAAATAAAATCGATATTGAGTTATAATTTTAAAAAGCTGGTACGGAGAATAATTAATCTTTCTCATTGTAACCGCCCTGCACGATCGTAAGAACAACTTTCGACGAAATGTGGATTTTCGTCCGCTGGCTGATTAAACGCTTTTAACATATTTTAGCATTATTAAAACTATTGTCACTTCGAACTTTCAACGAATCAGCAAGTTTATGTTTAGATACCCGATAAATTATGAAGTATCATGGGAGTAACTTAATAACTGGGGGCGTTTCTACCTTATTGTTATAGCCAACTCAGCAACTCGCATAAACATCAGCTGGGTCGAGTTAGGTCTACCACGCACTTTGTATAATGTATTCTAATCTCAACATGTTGACAATTTTGTTAAAATTCATAATTAATGTAATGGTATTCATGGTTAATTTCACTGCGTGGAAGACGGACGTCGCTACAAGCCATTTATACGATTTATTTAACGACTAAATTAAATTTGATTAATATTCACACCTGGGCCATAAAAATCAGATCTGCTTTGTAATGTTAAATAACAGAGACACGGAAAAGGAAAGACGGGTTCACAAATAATTTGCAGTATTTTATAAGGCAGCTGATTAACTACTTACCTGCGTATATTTAAATTCAATTTATTGTAGTCGCTACTTCTATTAACCGATTGGCATTTTTAAAATTTATTTTTGTGTGAATTCCTCACAAGATTCACAGCTGCTTCCATCTGGAGCCAGTGAGGCTATGGCATCTCCAATTGGGGTATGTTGTGAGGTTGAGGGAAGTGGGGATGGGAAGGAAATGAGGGAGAGATGTGGAAGTACCGGGCTATTCAGATCTGTTCACCAAACATGGCTAAGGCCATTTCAAGCAATCAATTCTGAATGGTGGTCTTACAGCAGGGTCGATACTGACAGAATGTGCCGTAAATACACTATAAATTATTTTTAATTGAATTAATTGTAAAATAGCTAACCCCTGTTGCCTCGACAATATTTTATCAGAGGGTCAAAATATTTCCGCTTTACAATAAAATCCTAAAAAATTAAATTTTTCTAAACGTATCCGAAAACAAAAAATTGTTTTTGAAAGATTATAAAATACTCTTTCAAATTATCTAATTCTAGATAAACCTAATTTTTTTAATGTAAAAATTTTGCATGCAAACATAAAAAAAGTTTTAAAAGTTTTAGTACGTTTTTTGTAACTAAAAATACTGATAATAAAATTTAAAAAAAACACGTACACATTTTATCACAATAAAGTTTATAAAACATTTGTTTAATAAAATATGAATGTTTTTTTTCGTTATCAGTAATTTGGGAGGCGGGAATAGGTACCGCCGCCTCCCTGGGAACCTTTATTGGATAACCAACACCTCTACCATAGGTCACCCCAAGTGGTTCGCTACGTTTGGTGATTTAGCAGGGGTGCCTGGGATCATGGGGTGAGGTTTGTCTAGGTCTTGGAGGCAGATGACCAGGGCACACTGAACCCAAGATTCCTACCCACCCATTTAACCCCTTTCCTTCCCAGAACTCTCCTCTCCTTCCTTTTATTTAAAAAATCCTCCTCACAGCATCCCCAAAGATGACATAGGCCCTGAAGAAAATTATTTTTCTCAGGGCCTCCTGCGTGCAGCTCATGTAAAAAGAGTTAAGTGTTAGCTTGGTGTTAACAAGAAGTTAGCGCAACACGGCATGTAGAACAAAAATTAGAAAAAAATCCTCAATTCCTTGCAAAATTGTTAGAAAAACATTTTTAAACCTTTTTTATGTTTGCATAGAAAAATTTTATATTTCAAAAATTAATGTTTATTTTGGATTATTTTTTTATCGTTTTTCATCGTCTTTCAAAAATCATTTTTAGTTTTCAGATATGTTTAGAAATATTCCATTTATTTACATTTTATTGTAAAGCGGAAATATTTTGGCCATCTGAAAAATACCCCAAATTTCTGAAGGGAGTAAATAAATAAATACATTATACCTGTTCTATTTCATTAAAGCAAAATAAAAATTTTCCAAATCAATTTCGAAAATTTGTATTTTCTTTTCTTTTACTGTTTTTCTTGTACATTTTATTTTCTTATATATTTCCTTTGTTTCTAAAATTTTTATTTACTTTTCCTTCTCTTTTTTTCTTGCATACCTACTCACTTCGAAAACACTGTTTCTTGTATATTCTATGCTTGATTCTAGAACTTAATCTACTACTACTATCCTACTGTATTATGTATTATAATTTTGTGAATGTTAACTTTACTTAATACTAGATACAAATATCAAGGATCATGATCATGTACCTAAATACCTAATGTAAACGAAACCTGTCAATTTGACTATCCTAGAACTGGAGACCATCCTTATAAGACAGCCAAAGCTTCCTTAAACTGTGAATGTACTTTTATAACAAATAAATATGATAACCGATCGCAGCATTCAACGAAGAGATTGGGTACATTGACTTACTGCAGATAACATGGGACTGATTGGTTCCATTCTAACATATACCATTAAATCCACTTTACTCGAATAGTATCTAGCTTTTGGTTGGGATTGCAAGTAGGAGCTGGTAACAGGAACAGTTTGTAGCTAATAATAGCAATTGTCGCAAAACCAATAAATACGATTGTTAGTCTCTAACGACTTTGTAATCAATCAACTGTCAATGCATTAGACTTTAGATGAATATTGAATGAATTTGAAAAGTTTTACATTAGTGTTATTATTTCTGACCAGTATATTAAATACTACCGTTGACAAGAATCACTTTAATGGCTTGTGTCATTATCGGAGAGTTGTTGATTGATTACATCTGTACCATAAAGCATTTTTTCTACCTGAAAAATGATTACCCTGTGAAATACTCCTTAGATACCTTGCAGTGTGGTCCGTTTCGATAAACTAAGCCCATCCGATCATGGGATAACTGAAAAAAAAAAACAGTTGGCAACTCAGTCGTTATCCACAGGAAAGCAACTTGCAAATTTCATTGACGGTCCGCACACAGACAATTTCTCAGAGTCCAGTCCAGTTGTCAAGGGCAATGCTACCAGTCACTCGCAACTACGTGTTATCGCAGTGCTGGTTGCCGCGGCCAGCGACTTCCAGTTTCCAGGTTGACAGGTTGCCATGGTTATAACAAGCTGATATAATTACTGAAATCTTAAAGTTGAGTTGCGCCATGAACTAAGTTGCCAACCAGTTTTAGTTTGGTTTCGGTTTCTCCATGATAAAAAGGCCTTACAGTTTCAATAAATTGCGAAGAAAATCGAACCCGCAACTGATAATAAAGTCAAATGCTTATTTTTAAAGTGGTAGGTGCTCTAAGGCTTAGTTCTTTCGCAGACATTACATATGACAAAGTTATTAAAAGGCAATTTTTTTCAGTTTAAAGGTTCCGTTAAATGCCGATTTAAGTCCGCTTCAGTTTTGAACAAATTGTGATCAGCAGAAGAGGACAACTATTATGTTGAAATTTTCATCTTTTTACAATTTGAGAGAAAGCTGACATTCCCATACAATCGCCGGTTAACAGGAAACTTTCGAATGTCGAAAAACAAATTGGCCATTTAATGACAATGTAACATTTGAATTTCTGCGAAACAATTAGGTCTAAGTGAGGTCCCGTTGAAACTATTCAGAATAGACACTCTCTGGTTTCAATCGTGGGATTGGTTTGCAGCAATATCATCTATACGTTTCTTCCACTCTTCCTTGTCTTGTGTGGCTCTTTTGAAGTCTGCATATGATGAGCAGCGCACGTCCACCAGCAGGTCCTCCAGGTACTCTCGGCGTGGGCGTCCCCTAGCGTTTGTCCCCTCGGTCATACCCTCCAATATGGCATGCACGAGGCCTTCTTGTCTTATTACATGGCCGATCCATCTTGCGCACCTTTCGGACAAGGTCCTGAGCAGGTGCCTTCCTCCTTCGATTCTTTGGAGAACCTCCTCATTTGTAATGTGGTCTCTCCAGAAAATTCCTAATAGTCTTCTATAGGACAACATCTCAAAAGCCTCTAGTCTCCGTTTATCTCTTTCGGATAGGCACCATGTTTCGCATGTTACACGTTTGATAACCAGATCTTAATATCTACGATTTTCTCGACATTCCCTTTACCGCATCCTTCCCTTTTCCATTATTTCCACAATATGCCCTAGTTGGGAATGCCATGGTTCCACTGGCTCCGATTGAGAGAAGTTCAGACTCTTGTGCAATATTATAAAATGCGTAGACCATTGTATTAAAGAGGCTATTTGATATTTTCTACCAAACAACAAAAGAAACATAAATCTAAAAATTGTATCACCCTGAGCATCCACTTTATTTATATTCATTTCAAATGTACATACACTTACATATTGACGTTCTAAATGTACATACACTTACATATTGACGTTCTAAATGTACATACACTTACATATTGACGTTCTAATAATAAATTATTTATTTTACATGTTCTCCGTAAACGGTTAAACATAAATATATTAAGGAGAAGATTTCGAATTAAACAGATATGGGGACAGCTTTACTATTTTGTGACACGCGTCAAAAGAAAGTTGCTGAATTGACTGTGTTCATTTAGGAGGATGATATGGGTACCGCTGCCCTGGAAACCTTTACTGGATAACCAACACCCCTGCCGTAGGTCCCCAAGTGGTTCTCTATATTTGGTGACTTAGCAGGGGTGCTCGGGTTCATGGGGTCTTGGTGGCGAATGCTTTTGCCCACCTAATGGCCGAATCGGGAGATTGAGGGTGACCTACCCTGAACCTCTTCAGCCAGAATCTCTGGTCACATAGCCTTGCACCGCAGTGGGAGGGATGATTAATACATCCGTCACTCTTGGATATTGACTCCTAGATTCCTACCCACTCGTCATACCTTTTTCCTTCCCAGAATTTCTTCTCCTTCATTTCCCTAAAAAGATCTTCCACACAGCATCAGCAAAGATGATATATTCCCTGAGGGATTTATTTTTACTCTGAACCTCCTGTGTGGAGCTAATTAAAAAAAAACGTCAAAATGTCGACGGTCAATGCAAAATCGATAAGCAGTTGATTGGTTTTAATTGATGCATTCTGAAAAAAAGAAGTCCTTGCTTTCGAAGTATAAAAAATGTACATTTAATTTCATTAATCGATACTCGTTTACATCATAAATCATTATTAACAAAACAATATTCACGTGGAAAATGTAGTATTCAATATTCACGTGATAATGGGCATTACTATGGTAGTTTTAGTTCTGCATTTTGGGACAAGGAAAGATCTGTGCACGCGCGCTCTTGTAAAACTTTCGAAAAGGGCAATCTTTCCAACATCTCTGGTTTGCGCATGTGACCGTTCAAGTGGTTGTAGGCCATTAACAGCAAAGCAACTTTCCGTCCGTTGATAAGGTTACTATCCCCAACATTCTGGATAAGAGGGCTGCCGGATATGACCAGCGATAGTACCCAAAGTCACTAAAATACATATAAATACCTTGGAAACATCTTTTGATGTACAGAAGTAATGCATTATGCAATGCTCTGCAGTCTTCCCTCATTAAACATTCAGCGGCGAGTCATTACTCGCAGCCTCTTCTTCTCTACAATTCTGTATATTCTTGAATGCGGAGTACAGAGGCATCCGGCACCCTCTGCAATCTACAGCTGGCCCTCAAGTCATGCAAAACCTTGGAAAGTCTTTGTGAGAACTTTTATTAAAATTGTAATATTTCTTTAAGTTGGTGGTCCAGGCAGTTTGCAAATTTAATCACCGAAATTTTGATTTACTGTAAGATTTAATGTTTTCCGTTGCGATAGCTTTTCTACAACAAGCTTTGGCAGTTTTTTTATTTGATGGAATGAATTTATCTATTTCCAGCATTATTTGATAATGTGGATCTTACTTGGTGCTTTACCCCTTTACATAGTTAAATAAAATTCGTTAAATTATTAAAATAAAACTGAGATGAAATAAAGAAAAATACAAAGACAATATCGGTAATTAAACAAAGAAACAATAATTTAAAAAATCTTCAAATGTTATAAATAATAATTATAATAATATTTGGCTAATTTATATAGCGCCGTTTTCGTGAAAAATCACCTCAAGGGCGCTGTACAAATAAATATATAAAATAATTATATTACTGGCTTACAACGAACATAAAAAATTATTACTAGTGACTTACATCTAAGACTTATAGCTAGTGACTTATGACTAAGACATATAAATGCTGACCTAAAACTGAACTCAATGACATACATATTTACAATAATTACAATCATGACTTAAAGTTAGAGATTTAAAACTAACATATGTATTTACATTTAAAAATACTTCTACGCATCTTATACATGCATCGACGTATGAAGTATTCATGTCATACATTCGACAGAATCACACACAGCGCCAGAAGAAGAAGGAAGTTTTTACATAATATTACTATTTAAGGACATGGACTCAAAAATTATCGGATTAACGAAAACGTGTGGATAACTTAAATAAATTATTGAAATCAATCGCCAATCCTTACCGTATTAAGATGATTCATCCCACAACATTAAACAGATTGAGGTGTTAGGTTATCACTGACAGTCTATTGGTAGGTATCAATAGCATTTTGACTTTTGAGTGGTTGTAGGGAAAAGCAAATAAAATAGTATATATTCGTGGATATCAAAAATTATTAGAGTATAAATAAACAGGAATAAAAAATAAAAATTACGAAGTTTAAATCAAATGACGAATTTATGGAAATGAGTATTTGAAAAAGTGAGTTTTTAGTTTGGATCTAAATTCCGCTGGGTTGGTTATGCATCTCAGTTCCATGGGAAGTTTATTCCAAGCCTCAGGGCCGGATACTCCAAACGCACGATCATCAAAATTAGTGTTCGGATTTCGCTTGGGTTCTTTCAACCTTCCAATTGCAGACGATGTCGCTGATCTAAGAGATGACTGCCTTAGACCTATATTTTCCGGAATGCATAGTTCAGAGATATAGGGTGGAGCCATTTCATTAATAGCTTTAAACACAATCCAGCATAACTTATACTGGATCCTTTCAGGGCACTTCAAACAGTGAAGATTTCGGAGATGTTCCGAAATGTGCGAAAACTTGGGTACCCCAGTGATTAGTCGTGCTGCGGCATTGAACACTGATTGTAGTTTATGAGGTACTAACAGTTGAATGTAATGAAGTATGTTTTGTGATGGTATTGTACCTATATGAAATACGCATGTTGTATTCCTTTACGTTGAAATTTTTTTGTAATTTTACCTGGTTTGTTCTTTAATCCAACTTTTAATTTTGTATTTGAAATATTTTTTATTTTCTCATTTGTCTTGAGTAAAAGATTGTCGAATGCTTTTAATGCCAGGTATTATTTGTTGTCTCTTCGTATAAAGGTTGTGTTTACCGTCGGAGTTTTTAAATATTTTTTTAACAAGTGTCTAACTGGTCTAATGAAGATATAAGTTTTTAGATTTTCACGGCCAAAAGTATTTTCGTTATTTTTTTGGGGTGTTGCTACTGGTGACTAGCGATCACTGGATGACAGTGGATTCGAGGAACAGTTTTTTGTAACCAGTTCCTATTGAAGCACGACTGATTACGAAGGCAATTGAAATCTACAATCATTTTGAAGAATACTGTAATACCAGCTCGTAGTGGAGTGGAGCTGGCACCACGGTATCGCTTCCAAGTACATAAGCACACATTTCACCACTAACAATTACACAACTGCCCTGATAATGGACACTGTAATGCGGTCTCGAAACGTTGGCTAAAGAAGAAGGTAGCGCAACACGGTATAACACCCAAAAAAAAAAATAACGAAAATGGTCTAATGAAATTTATTTTTTGGTCAAAATTTTACCTTAGTAGTGTTTTTATGTATAATTGGCGTACATCAGTACGTCAAACATTACACGCAAATCATTCGAAAGAGCCCACTTTGAATTGTATATATTGTGCACACCAATAGAGGTTCAAATTTGTTTGAAACATATTACAGCAGAAAAGTTCGTGAATATTTTTTATTCTTGATTATTCTGCATCAATTGTTCTTGTCCTGATGTGTTCTTCGCGTAATCCCCAAATAATTCACAAATCCTACAATAAGTTATGTGGCGACACATCATTATAAACTTCGCCATCAAAAGAGGAATCGAGAAACATCTCCTAATATCCGCGCGCATCGGCAAACCTACTTGCCTAGGTACCTTCGTACCTATACTGGCCGCGATGTACCTTCTCGCCTCCCGTGCCAGCCCGACGATAATAATATCGCCCCGCCTAGAAAGGTCTCGAGACAGCATCGTACAATATCTGTACGGCGCCGAATATTCTCGTCAGCTGCCGAAGTGGCTCGTATTACCTACCGCGAGGTAGTTACTCTACCGCGGCTATATAAGCAGCCGATCGCTCGCCCGCTGCAGTTCAGTCTCACATTAATCATCGGTCAACATTTCAACATGTAATCATTGCTCCTGCATGGCATCTCCGCTCTCTCCAGGGCAGCTTCCTCGAGGTCCATCACCACGTCTCAGCTCTAAGGCCCACCGTGTCTTCAGCTCCAGAGATCAGCCCCATCCCGCGACTTACAAGGCTTGCGTCACCTTCAGTCCAAGGGATCAGTTCACCACTTCATGGCACCCCGAAGCCCCACCGTGCTTCGCTGCCATGGAAACACGCTCCGCCTCGCCAGGACTACCTGCTGGTGGCTCAGCTCACCGAGCCACTCACCGTTTATCTCCGCGACACAAAGCGTCGAGCAACGGCCTGGAAGATAGGTCATCTCCACCGCCATGGTGTCGAGCAACTCGCTGACCTTCACCTCACCATCTCCATCACTCCGTGCGCCTGCAGAATCTCATCACAGCACTCCGCCTTACATCATGTTACCGCTTTACCGATCTCCGCTACGTAACCCCAATAAACGACTGACTCATACTTCGACTTGACGCCTTTTATTTCTCGTTCTGTCTCCTGCTCCCTCAGTTATATAAAATCCAGTGATTTTTAACGATTTTTAGTAAATTATTTATTAACGAACAAAAGTCATTGTTCAGAGAAAATGATTCTAGGGAAAATTATTTCATTGCGGTTATTTTTCAGTAAACACGACTCGGAAGGGTACGGCTTCCGTTTAACTGAATTAAACATGCCTTTCGTATAATATTCCTGAAAGAAAAGTTTCATCCCTTGACCGAAATATGATCCAATTGGATTTCCGAGAAAACTTTTTCAGGCGAACAAATTTCAGTATTTTTTAAGAGTTGTTGATGCTAGGAATACCTTATTAGGTTGTCTTCGGGTTGTGGTCTTATTTCTCTACCAAAAACAATGTGAAGCATATTTGATATGCTTTTGTACATAACAATATTGCCAGTTTTCGGTGTGTTTGTTTTCTTAAAGTCGGGTCTCCAGACTCTCCAGTGACCAAATATTTTCAAAATATTAGAAAAAATTAAAACATTGGTTGGACCATAACGTTTTTGATTTCCAAAAATATTGTGGTCCTGCTCCAATGTTTCATGTACAATGTTTGTGGTAATATTGTGGCTGGAGACGCGGCTTATGTTTGGCAAATAAAAAACTGTCCGGATTCATAGTAGAAAGTCTTACCCCATGAAAGTCGTCGTTATTAATCAAACATGTTAATTTCAGTTCTGGGCTGTCTGTGAGTGATTATATCTCGGGTTCAGTGAACTCGGACTCGAATTGAAATTAATTATTATTTTCAATAATTTCGTATTCTTCTACCACGGGGCCACGGCGGCGCAGGGAGCTGTCAAGTGAACACGCCGGGCCGGGTACCTTTGCTGACACCGACTCCAAAAATAACAATCGTACCTACATATTGATGATTAGAAAAAGTAAGTTGCTTATGAAGTTGAAGAAGAATACGATATTATTTTTTTACTTTTTAGTGCATTTTTTTAAGTCGTTTTTTGGTTTTGTTAAAATTTTTGTTTATTTTTTGATTTTTAGTGAATCTGAAGTACACTGTCTGAATATGGGTAGACCTACTAAACGTGCTGCTCAAATGAGACAGACATAATTTGACCATAATGATGTTAGGGTCAAATTCAGAGATTCGGCCGAGTTTCGTTAATTTGTCATGAATCCGATAATCAGAACCTAACCAAACTCTCATAAAATTATCCTTGAAGTACATCCTTTCCAATAAAAAAAGAATCATCTAAATCGGTTGGCGTGATATTAAGTTATTCGTCCATTTGTCGCGCACATGTAATGCGTAATGCAAATTTAAGACTTATGTGGTTTGCTCATGTATGCTATTGTCGGAACTGGACCAAATTAAAATGGGACCACACGGGAAGTACCAGCTTTCAAATAAAAAAAGAATCATCAATATCGTTTCAATCAATATCAGTCAAAAGTTCTGAGGTAACAAACATAAAAAATAAAAAAAATACAGTCGATTTGAGAACCTCCTCCTTTTTGAAGTCGTTTAAAAATAGAGCTGATAGTGTCACGAATCAGAATCAGAATCAGATAAGGGATGAAGGACCAAAACCTACTACACAAGATTTCACAACAAAAAAATGTCTTTTCACAATTGGAAGCGATGTATCAAGAATCCAGATAAGCGATAAAGTACCTATCTACAGTATAATATATTCCAAAATATTATTTTGATTCCATATTTATTTCTTAAAAATTTATTTGGGTTAACCATAAAAACGAGGTCAGATTTAGTGATTGTTCAAGGGTCTGCGCTTTTTCACTTTCATGACGGCCTCCGTGGTCGTGGGGTAAGGTTCTTGACTAAAAATCCGAAGGTCGCGGGATGGAATCCCGGCATGCGCAAATAAATTTTATTTGATTAATTTGTGATATTTCACAATTTATTCATTTAAAATAACATATAGGACTTTTGCGGTAAGTTCCAGAATGGAAGATACTCTCAGTACCTCCCTGGTGTAAGACCATCATTCAAAATTGAAATGTTGCTTGAAATGGCTTTAGCCATATTTGGCGACTAGATCTGGATAGCCAGGTTCTTTCCCACCATCCTCTCCCCCATCTCCTTCCCCTCTCCACAACCTTCAGCCTCACAACATACCCCAATTGGGGATGACATAGTGTCTAAGACCTAACCTGGACCTCTCCTGCCGGAATCTCTCGACACATCGCCTTGCATAGCAGTGGGGGGGGAGTGGATTCATACGTAGGTCATTCTTCGACACATTGACCTTCAGAACTTCCTTTCCTTCTTTCCTTTAAAAAGACCCCCCATACAACTTCCCAAAAAATAACATAGACTCTGAAGATTTTTTTCCCTCAGGGTCTTCTGTGTGGAGCAATAGTAAAAAAATGTTTCATATAAGAAGCTCGTTTAGTTTTTTAGTTAAGTTTCAAACCAATTATGGATTATAAATAGTGATCATTACTATCAACAAGTTCATTCATTTAGGCCAAAGATGTCGCCAGTAATTTCAGATGTCGCTGATGTATGATCATTTTTTAACTTTATCTCTTCGCAATGTACAAACGAATTTTAACTATAAAAAGCTTACGCTAGCTAAAAATTAACTCTTCTCTAACAAAATTTGCATAGAAAACATAAAGTATTGAATATACCTTTGTCCGTTGAGTGGGGAATTAGTTATGTGTCGGTAACTTGAACTTTAAAAACATTAAAAAAAACGTGTTTGGATTAGACCACACGACTGAAGTAAAACTATAAGACAAACCTCGCACCATGAACCCAGGGATCTATGCTAAGTTACCAAACGTAGCGAAAGGGGTGATCTATGACCTAGGGGTGACATGTCATTGGGGTGAAATACGTCCATGGGCTGACCTACGATCTTGGGATGACCTACGACCTTGGGGTGACCTACGATTTGGAGTGACCATCCTTATCCTTATCCTTATCCTTAATCCTTATCCTTATCCTTATCCTTATCCTTATCCTTATCCTTATCCTTATCCTTATCCTTATCCTTATCCTTATCCTTATCCTTATCCTTATCCTTATCCTTATCCTTATCCTTATCCTTATCCTTATCCTTATCCTTATCCTTATCCTTATCCTTATCCTTATCCTTATCCTTATCCTTATCCTTATCCTTATCCTTATCCTTATCCTTATCCTTATCCTTATCCTTATCCTTATCCTTATCCTTATCCTTATCCTTATCCTTATCCTTATCCTTATCCTTATCCTTATCCTTATCCTTATCCTTATCCTTATCCTTATCCTAATCCTTATCCTTATCCTTATCCTTATCCTTATCCTTATCCTTATCCTTATCCTTATCCTTATCCTTATCCTTATCCTTATCCTTATCCTTATCCTTATCCTTATCCTTATCCTTATCCTTATCCTTATCCTTATCCTTATCCTTATCCTTATCCTTATCCTTATCCTTATCCTTATCCTTATCCTTATCCTTATCCTTATCCTTATCCTTATCCTTATCCTTATCCTTATCCTTATCCTTATCCTTATCCTTATCCTTATCCTTATCCTTATCCTTATCCTTATCCTTATCCTTATCCTTATCCTTATCCTTATCCTTATCCTTATCCTTATCCTTATCCTTATCCTTATCCTTATCCTTATCCTTATCCTTATCCTTATCCTTATCCTTATCCTTATCCTTATCCTTATCCTTATCCTTATCCTTATCCTTATCCTTATCCTTATCCTTATCCTTATCCTTATCCTTATCCTTATCCTTATCCTTATCCTTATCCTTATCCTTATCCTTATCCTTATCCTTATCCTTATCCTTATCCTTATCCTTATCCTTATCACTCCCCAAGTCAAGCGTGCGTACAGGTCAGACCGTTCGCCTCGCCATCGATCACAGTTCGCATCGATTACCATTCGCATCACACTTTTCGTAACAATCACCACTATTCACCAGCTTACCCCCCAAGTCAAGCGTGCGTAAAGAAGTTTTACTTCAACAATAAAAACGATGTAACCATTACTTCCCTCAAGTCCTAACTTTTTTACAAAGCTTTTGGTTAAATTTTTAACCACATTTAAAAATGAGTTCAAATTTTTAAACTCATTTTTCCCGTCAGTGTGATGTGTGGTTAGTGTACACAACATGACCTGCTGTTTAGTAATTAAAAGTGCGCCGAAACAGGACAGGGGGATTGCCAAGGCCACGAGCCCGGCATCAGCAGGCCAGCCACGTTTTCAATTAAAGATGAAAGGAGCTTTAAGACGGAAGTTGGGCCTTTTTGTCGGCCGCTGCAACGAGTAATTACGGCCGACGGAAACGGAAGTTTTAATTACTGCTTCCGGTGGAAAGAAATACGGAGAGGGAGAGGATAAGGGAAGTGGATTTGGAACTGAGGGAATCCTATACGCCATTATGTTTACTTCCCGTTTGTTAATCCTTTACGTCAAATTTAACAGTTAAAGGTCGAAATTTTAATGACGGACCGGTATCTTTTACGACTGAATTTTGCGGATGATATTTACTTTATTTTCTAAAAATATAATTCGGTTTGCTTTTGATCTTTATTTCTCACTTGTAAATCTCGTAATATTTTTTTATTTGAAAACCGTATAAGAATTCTAACTGCTCCCAACCGCCGGGAGCAAGTGAGACTATGGAATTACTATGGTATTTTGTTAGGGTGAATGTAGTGTAAAAGGGAAGTGGAAGGTGGTTAAGTACCTAGCTATTCAGATCTAGTAACCAAACACGGCTAAAGCCATTTCAAGCAACGTTTTAATTCTGAATGATGGTCTTACACCAGGGTAATTAATCCTGAAGGTATCTTCCACTCTGGAACATGCCGCAAATATACTTTATATTATGTTTAAATTGTGAAGTAACGCAATCTATTTACATAAAAATAAAAATATGCTTGTTTACATGTATATATTTAAGTCTTCTGTGTATAAAAACTTCTTTCCACCCTAGTGAAGGTTTGGATTATTACAACCACATGACAATATGTGTGAAAAGATTTTTAATCATTACAAAAACTGTTACGAAACTGTCAAAAATGTCGCAATTTGAGAATGACGTTTTGCAAACTATCGATTGTTGAATCAAAATTAAATTTTCGAAAAAATACTTTAAGTTGATGAATTTCAGGGAAATTGACAGGGAAGGCGGCGAAGGTGAGGGGGAACGCGTGAGGGGAAGGGGACGTGGGGGGGGGAAGGGGCGGTGGATGGGGAACGGGACGAATAAGGACACGCAGGGAGAAACAATTTCTTTCGGCATTGCAATGCATGCCGGGATCGCTAGTTCAATCTAAAAAAAATAAATATGGTCTTAACTATGTTAGAAAGAGAAAACACTACGCATGTATGAAATGTACACCTTTAATAAGCCAAAGTTTCGGATCCCAATTTAATTAATTTTGTTTTTTTTTTTTTACATGAACTCCACACTTTAGGGATGCTGTGTGGATGGTTTTTTTAAGAAAATGAAGGAGAGGAGAGTTCTGGGAAGGAAAAGGATTTAAGGGGTGGGTAGGAATCTGGGGTTCAGTGTGTCCTAGTCATCCGCCTCCAAGACCTAGACAAACCTCACCCCATGAACCCGGGCACCCCTGCTAAATCACCAAACGTAGCGAACCACTTGGGGTGACCTATGGCAGAGGTGTTGGTTATTCAATAAAGGTTCCCGGGGCGGCGGTACCCATTCCCGCCTCCCAAATTGAAATAGCACAAATCAAATAAAATTTATATCCGGGATTCGAACCCACGACCGTCAGATGCTAGACGAGAGCCTTACCCCTCGACAAAAGAGTCCGTCAAAACTATTTTCAACAAGCAACGTCATTTCCACCAAGAAGTTCATATATGTATGTGGTATACACATTTTTTTTAAATGGTTTAGAGAGAAAAAAAAGTCAAAGACATTTTTTTTTTTTTTTATTTAACGCCTAGAGAGCTTTTACATGATTGGTAGTACAGATTCATCATAACAGATAATTTTGAAATAAAAATAAAATTACATTGGATAAAAAATACACACAAGTCATAAAAATACAAGAGACAAAAACTGAAAAATACAGTAATTTGATAGGTTTACAAAAATACAAGATGTGTTTAGGAATAGTTTTGGAATAATAGTGTTGAAATAATAAATAGTGTTGGAATAATATATTATCCACCAATTGTAATATCTAAGTAACAGTCAATATAATAGGCATAGCAATATTTACATGCAAAAATCTGCTCATTTTGACTGTCCTAAAACGGGTAAATTTCCTGGATGGACAGCCAAAGATCATTGTAATATCTAACATTTTTAATATAAATATATTTAATAGGAATATAAACGCTAGAAATATTTCGAATCTCATGCCTGCAAAATTTTAAAATCGAGCGTCTTTTTGCACGAGGCTAGTAAGCGAAAAAGTGGTTTTTATTTATTTTGTGCATAATTTTATATGAAAGAAAAAAAGTTAGAACATAGATAAAGTCAAAAATAGTCTTAGCCGTAAAGGGGTATTTTTTAAAAATTGTTACTTACATTACTTCATAGTTAAGTCTTGAGAAAACATTTTTTTTGGTGGTTTACGCTTATATTTTTTGTTACGTAAATAATAATTTTATTGTAATTCCAATACATAGATAAAGTAGTTAAAGCTTCAATTTATCCGTAGCATATTTTTTGATGTTCATACTGTAAGCCGATTCGTCGTAAAGATTAATCAAAATAGTATCTAAATAGGATTTCACGTATATATTCATCTTAACATGAAAACTCGCCAAGTTGATTTTAAATATGTCAACATCACCCAAGTACTGATTTCCCACAGTGTGAAATCGTTGTATCGGAGAGTGGGCAATGTAGTTTTACGCTTGTACTGTGGCTACATGTGTGGGCGTGTATTAGTTGAAGGGTAGAAAAACTAGTAACTAACATTTTACAAATTCCTTGCACACTTCGAAAACCTATTTATCATTTTTTTCTAAATTTGCACTTAAAATTAGTTCATTATTAGTCTAGTCGCTAGTTTCTTGACGGTTTCTAATTTATCTTTGTCCCGTCCTGTTGTTAGAACTGAGACACCACTCTGTACTCTGTACTCCGCGCGGTAAAAAGCAGTCTTGACAAATAGCATAGTGACGCGACGTTCATTCCCCACTGTAATATCGCTGAAAGTTTTTACAATGGGATAGAACCATCCATTCCAGTGGCGTTGCAAATACCCCCCGGGATCCAGGGCATATTTATAAACTGCCAGCACTACAGCACAGCATCACTATATATTTAAGGATATAAAATTATTCAATAAATTACCCCTATATATATATATGATGGGAAGAAAACTACGAAAATTATAAAAAAAAATTATATTCTCAGGTACAATTTCGTAACTTTTCTTTTTGTTTAGATTTATGTTTTAGCTTGTCATTCCGTTGTATCATTTATAACTTACCTATATTGTTGTGACTTTTATTGTATTTTCTCATAAAATTACTTATGGTGTTGTTATAATATTTTACATTTAAATAGATGTAAAAATACATACACATAGTTGTCCTCTACTAAACACAAGCATGATACCCCTAAAAACATTGATATCATCATCCATGATAATTCCAAAACACATAGTAAAAATTATTGTATCCAAAACTGCATAATATTAAAAACAACAAACACAATCAAATATTTAGGAGTTATTATCGATAAAAATTTAAAATGGAAAGAACAAATTTGTCAAGTTGTAAAAAAATTTGAAAATTGATTTATATATTTTTAAGAATCAGAAATTTTTTATCTGTAAAAAACTTATATCTAATATATTACGCTTTGGTTCAATCAACTTTACAATATGCCATCATTAGCTGGGGATCCGCATACAAAACTAATGTCTCCCCAATTGAAGTTGTGCAGAGGCTAATAATTAAAATCATATTAAAAAAACCTTCTGACTACCCAACGGATCAATTATTTAAGGAATTCCAAGTACCTTCTTTCAAAGATCTGTACAATAGAAATGCTTTGATTCAAATTATAAAATAAAAAGAAAAGTATCAATTTATAACTGAAAACCGTACTAGACATAAATATATTTTTTCATGCCCAAAATTAAACACTTCATTCGCACAAAATTATTATACTTATCAAGGAAGACTTATTTTCAACCGATTACCGGATGAAATTAGAAAAATTAATGACAAAATCCCATTAATAAACACTGTTAAAAAATATTTCAAAGATAATCTCAAAAAAAAAAAAAAAAAGTTTCCGACTAATCTAATCTCAAGAATAACTTATAACTCAGTTTCCAAGTGATACTACGTTCTTCAAATAAGTTAAATTTTGTTTTGTTTTCAACAACTAATTAAAAATTGTTTATTAGTAGATAAATACCTATAATTACATATCACCGAACTTACAACTTTTTTTTTTTTACATTCACATTGTAATTTAAGAACTTATAACATAATATAGCATAAAAAAATGTACACTACTCTTCCAGACACAAGCTAATGCTTCTATGGAAGAGTGGTATTAACATATTAGAACATGAACTTGTACGCAAATTATTACATCATCTAAATGTATATTATATTTTATATGCTAAAATAAAAAAAAAAATAAAAAAATTGTTTCTCCCTGCGTATACCGTACCTTGATCTAAATTGTTACGCCCTGCGTATCCTTTCCCCTCTCGCGTTCCCTCTCCCTCTCCCCACTCCACTTCTCCCCTTCCCCCGTCCCGCTAACCCCCCTTCATGAGTTCCTTTCCCCCCCTCCCCCCTCCCCCTCACCCCTCCCCGCTCCCCCTCCTCCCCCCTCCCCCCTTTCCCCTCCCCCCTCCCCCCTTCCCCCCTCCCCCCTGACCCCTCCCCCCTCCCATTCCATTGAGTTTGTGTGACGCCATTCCATTGACCGCCTCTTTGATTCAAGTTCAAAAAATTAACACATATTTCGTTTGCAGTCACATTTTTTTACAGAAACTAAGCGCTTCAAATGTTGTGAGGCTATTGTTTTTCTTGTTTCTTCATTTTGGCCGGTTAACCTTCTTGGTACCCACCTTCCAAAATCTTGAATAATCAGTTGTCGAATAATCGTCATCACACTGCCTTTATTGAGGGCGAAAAAGCGACATCTGTAGTTATCTGGGGTTACCACGAATGACGTCATCAATTCGCTCAATGTTGCGCTTTTCGTCAGCCAGCGGTGTTTGTCCTTCAGCTTCGTTACAGTGACAAACGCACCGTCTAGAAGTGCTGACATTCACTGTTGCATCATCGTACACATTTTTTAATGTTTCATGAATGCGAATGGGTGTTTCACCTTCTACAGTCAAGAATCAATCACAGAACACTGTCTAATACGTACATCTATGTCAGCCATTTTGCAAGCGACTGCAGTGCTACAACCTGTTGACCCAAAAAGTTAAAACTGCTGCAGATTTTTCATTTTTTTATTATTTAATATAGATATATAATTGTACAGTGGAGTTATATAAATTACGTATCGGTACAGAAATTATTTAAAAATTGCAATCTCACCAAAAAAGAAGCTGGTTCTTGTGCTTGATGAGCGAGTTACACTAATTATAACTGAAATGGAATAACATTATGCAATAGGTAAGTATATAATAGGATCAATTGAGACTTCTGGATCATCTATATGATGTAGGTGTACATACATAGGATACGGTTACATACTAAAATATTGTGCACTTGGGAGAAATTCGAAAAATCTAAATAAAATAGAGATGAATATAGATTAATAATAAATAGAAAGAAAGATTATAGAAGAAAGTTTGAGAAATAGCACCAAATTCAAAAAACAGTTATCTAACTTTATTTAAGTAAGGCATTACTTTTTGACCGTCTCTAGTATTACATGTGATTTGAGATTTTTACTGCGTTAAGTCGATAAAAAAATATTTTATAGTGATTTATTTTTGGGGTCTTATGCCGTATTGTGCTACCTTATTCTTGAGTCAACGTTTCGGACAGCGTTAAATTTTCATCATAAGGTCTATATGGCGTAATACCTCAAAAATAAATAACCGATAAAAGTATTTTTTGTCAAACTTATAAAATAAATGTCTAACCACAAAGTGATTTCTACCCATGCAAAATATATTTATTTGATGTCAATGAATATTCTGACCCTTTCGATGGCCATGCTACGGGCTACATGTACTACCTAGGCTGCCCAAACAATTGCTACGCCACACTGCCTCGCAACCCTCCACATCCCTTGGAGCAAGTAAAACGAATAACTTTCGTGTCCCGATCCGTCGGGCGCCTAAGTACAGACCATAGGTAGCGTTGTTCAACTTGAGAGCTGTGAAAACCCAAAGATTGCGAATGAAATGGTGCAAAGTAAAATCAATTACTGTAATCCTTGATGACGTATGCCAACTTTCAAAAAGCTTTATAAACCTCTCGACTATTCAAATAAAGGATTCAATTCAATTCAATTTAAAAACATTACAAAATTACATTTTCAAAGCGTTTTTAAAAGAGAAAATATTTTAGATGAGAAAAACACATTTTTTAGACTAACAGCAAAAAAGCTTGCCTTTGAATTGTGCTTCGTTAATGTTAAACATATCGATATTTGAAGCGATTCTGTTTAACAACACTACAGCTCTCCCGACTGGCATAACCATTGGCAAGTTAGTTCTGCAAGTCGGGAGATATAAGTCTATGCTATCGGTGACGGAGATAACCATCGGGAACATAGAAACTGATGCTCTTCACGATAGTCGAGTTTTCGAATAATCCACGAAACAGTCAATCAGGATAAAGGAAGTGTCAATAAAAATCATCTATCTCTAAAGGGTAAATAGATCGCTGTACCTAGTCAAAATAATGTTTTTTTTTGTGTTTACGTAAAACATCAGGCAATTTTCAGAATATTTTTTAGTTATTTTTTTTTGTAAATACCGCACAAGAGTTCCAACTATTTCCGAATGGAGCCGATGGAGCTAGCATCCCCAATTTTAGTACGTTGGCGTTTGGGCAGTGCGGAGTGGAAGGAGATGGGAAAAAGGAAGGTGCTATTCAGATTTGGTCACCAAAAAGGCTAACACTATTTCAAGCAACATTTCAATTCTGAATGGTGGTTTACACAAGGGCGATACTGAGAGTATCTTCCACTCTGGAACGTGCTACAAATGTAATATATATATTATTTTTAGTTAATTAATTGTGAAATAACACAAACACTCTTTCATATATGTATTCAGTAATACTAGTTTTAATTTATATTTTTTTTATTTGTAAACAAGTTCTGCTACGTAATTATTATTACGCGTACTATCAAACTATCAAACCTAATTTTTGATAATGCCTTCAGAATTCACAATTAACAGCTGTCACACGTATTACATAGCAAAACCTTTTTTAATGAACTTTTTTTATAAATGCATTAATAATTTTATTGAAAATAAAAACTAATAAAAATTTTAATGGAGTTTTACAAAATAAACTTAATGCCATTAATCTTAGTAGGTATCTTCTGATGGTTCCATGCCAACTCGGAATCAAGTCAACTCAACACCTCTTTGAAAAGTCGTTAAAAGCTACGAAAAAAATCATTTTAAAACAGCCCATAACCCCAACCTAACTTCTTAACCTATTTAAACATTTTTTTTAAATATATTTTTCCATCACTTTTAATAACTTTTCAAATGAGGTTCTGAGTTGTCCTGTCCCCCTCTGATACTGAACTAGCGTGTCAAATATAACCTGATGTTACAAACGAGGAAGGTATTTTTAGGATTCAATTTTAAACTTTTCTGTAAACTAGTTCAATATCAAGGAGTGGTATCTCCACTAAATCCAAGATAGTCGAAATCAAAGCAATTACTTACGGTGTTTCCAACCATTAAACTAAAACTATACCAACTAAAACTTTTCCTTTAGCCACGAGCGTCAAATCACAAAACCCTTATGTGAAATTAATCCGCCTGCCTAACCATACCTAACTTAATCTTACCTGTGGAAATATTAAACACATCTTACGGAGTAGGTAAATGATAAAGGTTTACATAGCCAAACCTAACATTACTTAACCTGGGCAAATATGATTTCTTATGAAGTAACTAATAAGGGTTTCAAGTAGATATAAGAGAAGGTTCAACCAGTGGCGGACTAACGGGGGAGCGGCCCGCCCTTGGTGTCTGGTTCTGGGGGGTCTCCAAACGCCTCCATGTTCCCTTGATCAAATCCTAAACAAGGTTTTAAGGCACCAGGACACTGTAAAAATATTTTTGTCTTATTTTTTATTTCATTTTCTGAAAGGTGCATTTTAAATAAATTCGAAAAATTAACGGAGATACAGCATTTTATGTGAAACCGTTTGAGACAATTTGTATGCTGAATTATATCCTTCAGCAAAACTTTGAATGCGTTTTTCTCGAAGCTTTTTTAACACGGTTTTAAACCTGGTTGACAACAAAAAAAACTATAGTACATCCGATTTGATTGCACCAAGTCTTAAACTGTTCGAAAATCTATGGCACCACGTAGGGGAATTTTGATGTATAAAAAAAGTGGCGGACCTGCGAATTTTATTTTCATTTTTTTATGAAAAATTTTTATCGTTCATAAAAAAAAATAGAAGGGGGACCCTTTTATAAAAAAAAATCCCTACGTGGTGCCAGAAATTTCGAACAGTTTAAGACTTATTGCATTCAAATCGGATGTTTTCTAAAACGTTGTTTGAGGTTTAAAATAGTTTCGAGAAAAATAAGTTCAAAGTTTTGCTGAAGGATAATTCAACATTCAAACTGACTAAAACGGTTTCACATAAAATGCTGTATCTCAAAATATTTGGCGAGAGCATTACTAGCAAATGCATCTTTCAGAAAATTTAATAAAAAAATTACATTTTTTATAGTGTCCTGGTGCCTTAAACCTTTTAAATATTAATTTTAGGATTTGATCAAGGGAACTTTGATGTAAGCGTTTGGAGGTCCTCCAGGGCCAAGGCTCGTGGGAATTAGATAAAAAGCTTCTAAAATTGCATCAAATTCCTAAACTAGGGGACGGGGCTCATTTAGCTTTGCCGCCACGGGCCTCTGACGTGCTTAGTCCGCCACTGGGTTCAACCTTCACGAACAAAAGTTGTAGAAGTATGTATGGTGCAGTATCGCGGACTCGAGTGAAGTTAGTTCGCGTCATTAGGAAGTGTCGAGCAACAAGCGACGAGCGACAAGCAGCAGGAAGGGGTTGTTATCCGACGGCGCGCGGCGAGTAGATACTGCCAACTTTTATTTACTTTGGAATAAGTGTTTTAAAGGGATGGTGTATTTTTCTTATCTGGGCGGAGGGTGCTGAAAGAGACAGATAGATAAACATAACAAGGTTGTCCTCGAAAGTGCACACTTTCAAACTTCGGATATTGTTGTTTTTGAAATTAATGAATTACTTCGTTTTTACCACTTTTATTGTTTATAAAACCGACATGTTTCGTCAGCAAAGCTGACTTCTTCAAGGTTTTGACAGAACTAATTTTAAAAATAGACATATATATAGGTAATAGAGAAAAATAATCGACATAAACAATAATAAAATTAGAAAGAAAATAATGTTTAAGGGACGAGGGGCAATATAGAACAATTAAAAATTTTAAAAGGTGAATAGATTTAATAATGGGTCATTTAAAAACAATTTTTGATTATTAATAATATTTAAATTTGCATTAACACTCTTTCTAATCTCTAAAATTTCTAATTTGTCCAACTGAATGCCATTGACATTACAATGAATTAATTCTATTCCACTGTTAAAATTAAAGGTATGACTAGTTTCTATTAAATGGTCGGCAAACTCCGAGAAACTATTATTATTTAAAGCTTTCATATGCTCTTTAATCCTTATTTCAAAGTTTCTCGAAGTTTTACCTATATAAAAGAAATCACAATCATTACATTTCAATTTATAAATTCCAATTTGTTTTTTTTAAAACATTCTTTCTTCTTCTTCTTCTTGTGCCCTGTCCGTTCAACGGATGAAGACTCATTACAAGTCCAAGATATTGAAGTTTTCGGATTTTTATAGTTTTAATAACTTATTTTTCTTTATTCATCCGAACCATAACGTCTTCATTCGTAACCGTGTCCATCTAGCTTATTTTAAGTATTCTTCTTTAGATCCACACCTCTTAGTTCTTCAGTAAGCGTCCATGGTTCCATTCCATAAAATAATATCGAAAACACGTAGCATCTGACCATTCGCATTCGTAATCCAAACTGCAGAACATCTTTTTCATGCGGGTAAAGGTTGCACGAGCTTGCTCAATACGGCATTTGATTTTAACCGAAGGATCCCATCTATCATTTAAATTGCAGCCCAAGTATACAATACTCTGTACCTTCTCTAGTTTTGTTCCAGCAATATAAAGATTTTCATTCAATGCGTTTTTTGCTTATGAGTTATGAGCATATATTTTGTTTTATTTATATTCAGTTAACCCAAAATTCTTACAAGTCTTTCACTACTTAAACATACTCATGAGTTTTAATAACGCATATTATTGAACCTCGGCCAATGAAACTACATTTAAGCAATAATTCCACTACATTGGTAGTGGAACTATCGTTAGTGATTGGTAATGGAATTATTCTCCTGACGAATCCGAAACCGGTAGAGTGTAATAAAATCAAAGTGGTCTAAAACAAATTTATATGTTGTTTTGTAATATATTTTTAGTTACTAAAATACTTAAATAATCTTAATTGTAAAGTGGAAAACTGGTTGTTTGAAGCAATAGGTACACTGCCGTGGAAAATATATGCACAGTAATTCACATGGGAGTCGTTCTCCAGAATCAAGGATCAAAGTTTTTTGCAATTTTGTTTAATCTATTAGCATATTTATAATTGGCCAAACGTACTGATTTTTTTGTCCAAATACTTGTTCTATATTATCTTTGATAAAAAGTTTTTAAAATATATTAACATGTGTTGAAAAAATGCAAGTTTCCATTTTTACTTACCAACTGTGAAAGTTTTTGCAAATGTAAATAAGGCACAAGAGTCGCGAATACTCTGAGCGAGTAAGACTCTGGTATCCCCGATTGGTGTATGTTGTGTGCCGAAAGGAGTGGGGAGGTAAAGTGGGTTTACATGCATAATTAGTATAATTACCTACAAACTCTACAAAAATCTGACCCCGGACGAAGCCAGGAAATAAAGCAAGCGTATAAAGAAAAGTCTTGTATGATTACGAATTTTTTGTCTTTCTTTCAAATCACATCATTCAGATGCACATGAAAAATGAGATGAAATGGTGTGTGCTGGATTTCGGTGATCGTATGTGTAGGAAAAACAAGGTATATAAGGAAAAGAACGACCAATCGAATTATCGCCACAACAAAACGAATGCGTACAAAATGCTATTTTGTACTTCCGAGATAATCAAATACCTTATTTTTTACTTAAAAACGATATAATTTACACGATAAACACCCACAACTTGCTTCCAAGGTAGTCCTGAATCTTGCAAGTCCTTCTTAAATGACTTGAAAAATATTCTCGTTTAATCTACACTGATAAGTCTTAGTTGTAAGTCACTAGCTACATATAAGTCTTAAATGTAGGTTCCTAGTTATAAGTTTGAATCCTAGTTGTAAGCCTATCGTATTCATTTTATTTTATTGTATGCTTATTATATGTACAGCGCCCTTGAGATGATTTTTCATGAAAACGGCGCTTTATAAATCAGCCAAATATTATTATTATTGATATAACGGCCAACAAAACTTATGTTATCTTTATTTTATTGAACTTTGTTTCAGTAAAAATTGAAAGAATTTACATAAAGCGACGATCCATTGTTCTCGGGGCATAATATTATCATTGTTGGCGCTCGGTTTCGCCGGAGATGTATGCGATCCTTAACCAAATTGCCGGTTCTTCGTCTCACTTCTCCAGTCTTTGAACAATGAAGCCTCTACTCCTTCCGCCTTTGTCTACTCCCACACCTTCATATAAAGACTGGTGTTCAAATATTCCTTTAAACATTCACTGGTATAATACGGTAGTTCACAGTTTGCACGTTTGCTTATAAATCAGATAGTTACTTTGAATCTTAAACAACGTTTACGCTGGAATTTTATGGAATTTTAGACAAATGGAATCGAATGAAAGAAATTAGGTTCATCTTAAATATCGTATTACGGAGAACACAAATGAAGAACTTGTTCGCAACATCTTGGAATATAGCACCATATTTTGGCACTTTCTGAATAAAATCATATGCCAGAAATAATTTTTAAAAATACAAAAAAGGTTTATGCGATACCTTTATTTGATAGAATATACATACTGCGTACAGACATCCATTCCTGTATCCATCCTTGTTCTTAACAGGAATGCTCGACTTCAACAACTTAGAAGCCCACCGAAAAATATTTTTGATAAAAAAAATTCTCTAACAAGTATCGGGAGATCCCATTCAATTTTTTATTCTCCGAAAGCGAGGACTTCTGCCTATCAGAAGAAGCCAAACAACACTGTATTAACCATCGGCATTTTCAACGTCACTTTCAGACAATTCAGCAACAATCTTTTGACGCCTGTCACAAAATTATAAAACTGCCCACCATACCTTTTTATACCTGTAACTCATTTGTTACTCTAAGGTCATAATATCTATGTACTACGTTTGCCAGGCGATTTTTATGTCAATGAAAACATTTGGTCGCTAGAGACTCACTAACTCACTCACTTTTAACTTGTGTATTCCTCTGAAATGAGTGCTGCTAAATGCTGAATTATGCTAAAATAAATCTGCTGCTTCAAAATGGTTGAATTTTGAAAAATGTCTTTTTTTGTACAAAACTAAGCATCCTTAGTTTTTGTTTGGAGGAATAGCTATAGTATAGTAACGCAAATTAGACAATTAAAATTTGTATTTGAACCCGCAACCTCCAAATTGGTAGCAAAGGATTGTAACCACAACTACAATAATAATTGGCTTTGCTGTGAACAATGATTACATTAATCCACTATTATTTTAGTAGTTAAATGCTGCAATTTATTATATTATAATTGCTTGGAATTCTGCGCGAACCTAAACTAGTATATTTAAAATTCTCAGCCTTGAGAGTTTACCCCAAAGGCGTAAAAAGTTCCATCATAACTCAGCGACCGTGAAGCATTTGAGTGTAGAAAAAAATGCCACAATAGACCAAATGCCGCCGTCTCAGATTGGCCTTCTCCTTGGACTGGGCTACAGGAGGGTAATGAGCATGGATCATTACCAACCTTGAACTATCTGTCTATAACTACACTATGTCTATGCAGCATCCGTGAGATGATTTCTGACTTCTGGCTGCAACCTGCAACGGATGCGACTCAAGGCGTTAAAACTATTATCTCAGCTAACATTCGTGCATTTACTATTGAGACACGGGATGCAATTTTATCGACTTCTTTTTTTTTAAATGTGAAGACTTCGCTAGAGTCCCAACTGTCTGCTATGCCGGGCGGCTGTGTGTTAGGATTTTCTAAGAAAAGAATACCATCAAGAGCAGTTAAAACTGCGCGCCAATACTCGGTCCTTCCCGAGTAATGTTCGTGATGGGGAGAGAATGATACCGTCTCCAGAGCATGATCACAATTGGATTATAGGTTATACTGATTGAGGTTAAATGAAAGATGAGAGTTTTGAAAAGTAAAAAGATGGAACATATTATCATCATTACAAGATACGTAAAGCATCATGCTTATCTTCCCGCAAACCGGGTAATTCACCAAAGACGTTAGAGCGCTTTCGCGACCAAAAACCAAAACTGTCGCCAAATATTGCCAGAATTATGAAAAAAAAAACTAATAGACATCATATGGTGATTTCTTTTCATACCATGCTCCCATCTGGACTATCTGGAGTGAGACTACGGTATCCCCAATTGGGGTATGTTGTGAGGCTAAAAAAGAAAAGAAGGTGGGGAAGTCCCTGTCTATTCAGATTTGGTCATTTTAAGCCATTTCAATCAACGTTTCAATTCTGAATGGTGGTCTTACACCAGATAGATACTGGTAGTATTTTCCACTCTTGATCATGCTGAAAATATACTAAATATTATTTTTAAATAATAAATTGTGAAATAACACAAATTAATCAAATAAAACTTATTTGCGCACGCTGGGATTTGAACCCACCACATTCGGATTGCTAGCTAAAAAGATTTAAAAAAAAACGTTTTTTTATCCATCCAGAACACCACTCCTCAAGCTAGGATGTCTTTGGAAGTATTTACCAGAATAGACGGAAAATTCGTGTTTAATTATTTCGTAAAAATTATTTCATTTTTTGAAAATGTGAGTACTCATGAAGGGATATTTGGATTCTTTGGAATTCTAATTTGACTTGCTTATTTAAGAGCGTTTAACCAGCCAGCGGACGAAAATCCACATTTCGTCGAAAGTTGTTCTTCCGATCGTGCAGGGCGGTTACAATGAGAAAGATTAATTATTCTCCGTACCAGTTTTTTAAAATTATAACTCAATATCGAATTTATTTCAATCCAAATTAGCTTTAATTTATACCTTCATCCAAAAATGCTGAAAGGCGTGGTGATAAAACTATTAAAATAGTGTACTTTTTGTAGTTATTTTTTGATTATAAGTATTTATCATTTTTCAATAATGTCTAAATTTAATAAGAATGTTAAAAAAATCTGAAATATATTAGTTTGTAAGTGCGCAAATAAATACACAAATGGACCAATTTTCGTCAAGAAACACATGTACGTTCATATTTTTTAATGATTTTATTGAAACTAAAATTAAAATTCTAATACAAAACTCTGCTAGATAATGTATTGATTTATTTTACTGCATGATTACATTATTTGAAATGGGTGTGGTATAATACAAAAACTTTTTTGAAAATTTAACAAATCTGCCAACGACCTATGGAATAACCTTATTATACTAAAAATTTAAAAAATTCTAAAAATTTATTACATAACTTCACTAGATAAAAGAACAATCTTTCGAAATCCATTTATAATTTTTTGTGGAAAAGAGTCAATACGTCTAAAAACTTTTTTGAAAATGACGTATTTCCGGCTTTCTCTGGTAATGCCCTCTTAACTGTTCTTATTGTACTATCCATTATCAATATTTATTTACTTTTTTTATTATTGAGTTAGTTTATATACTACATGAATATAAACTAATAAGCACAATGTAACATTTCATTTGATAAATATAAATATTTTTACAGTAAGCATAACATTTCTTTTTAAATACATTCATTCTTTCTTCATTCTTCATACTTTCAGGCATTTCATCATACATCTTTAGTCCTCTGTACATTAGGCAGTTCTGTGATTTTGATTTCTTCATTTGTGGCAATCGAACTCTGTTTATATTTCTTGTTTCGTAATTATGAATGTCTCTATTAAAAACAATTTCATCTTTAAAGTATTTTGGCATTTGGTTTACTTTTTATTTCGAATCAACCACAGCTTGCCTTTGGGTAAAAAGCAACACACAGTTGTAATTTTCATTTAGATCTGATTCTTGTGTTGTGACATGTCATTTTTCCGCCCACCAAAACTTTAATTAGCTAAATATACACCACCCACGTACTTTGTCGACCTTTTTATATTAAAATTTGGTTCTGATTATTATAATTTCTCTGACAGCTCTAGTGCTACGTGTCGTATCTCTGGGCGGAGGACACGATAAGGAGTGGAGGCTCCAAAACAATGGAACTAAATGAGATAAAAGAGGCTGTCTCGCTGATGGCCAGATGGGATATCTCCACTTCGCGAGAGAAAAGTTGGAATTTTAGGATTTCTTCATTAATTTACCAAAAAAGCAATTATGCAAATTAAATTATGAGCTTTCGTAAGAATCGGGTAGCTTAATGAGTTTGGGACTGCAAGTCGTGGGCACACTCTTTTGGTACATGCCTGTCTAATACCAACAGGTAGATTATCAAAATGGTTAATTGGCGTGGATGGGAGTGGAAGGAAGTCTAAAAATTATAAAATAATGTCACTTCAAATTATTCATAACAATGAATAAAACATTTTTGAAGTAAAACTTCTTTACGCACGCTTGACTTGGGGAGTAAGCTGGTGAATGCGTGAAGAGAGCGTTACGAAAAGTGTGATCGGGCGAGGCGAACGGTCGGGCCTTTACGCACGTTTGATTTGAGGAGTAAGTGGGTGAATGCGTGACGAGAGCGTTATGAAAAGTGTGATCGGGCGAG
This sequence comes from Limnephilus marmoratus, assembly GCA_917880885.1. Classification (NCBI taxonomy): domain Eukaryota; kingdom Metazoa; phylum Arthropoda; class Insecta; order Trichoptera; family Limnephilidae; genus Limnephilus; species Limnephilus marmoratus. The sequence goes on along the minus strand of OU862917.1, from coordinate 50,409,931 downwards.
GCGAACGGAAGTTGAAAGGAAGATATAAGTTAGTGAAGTTTTACTTCAGTCGTGTGGTCTAAAGCACACTAGTTTTTTTATTATTTATTTATTTCCATTCTCGTACATATATTTTACAGATAATTACAGTTTACATAGATAATTAGTTCCAATAATACAATCGTCCCTATTAAGATGAAGCCATACTAAATAATGCAAAATCACACAAAATCATATGTTTTTGTTTTGAAAATTAGATCGCTTGGAAGTATTAGTATAGCTGCTTCAATTAAATACTATGTGTAGAACATATCTTGGCCCTTAAAAATATCGGTCACTTTTCGTAAAGTCTTTTAATAAGCCTAGAAAAAAATAAAATATAAGGTCTATGAAAAACACTTTCAAGTCCAAACTCTCCTATTTATAAACCCCTTTTCGGATATGGTTTTATTGTTTATTGTGGCAAATTCAGTTTCTTTTATAATAATCGCAAAAAAATTGATATCTACGTCCGAACTTTGCAAAATAAAATTAAATATACATTTTTGCGTTGTTATTTTACAATACGGTCGGCATTTGACAAAGTTGGATTTTAAAAGTGAACCCTATGCCGTCCACTGAAGGACTACATACTTCTCACACCCATTTTTTTAACAGTTATGCCCCGGAACGCGGGGAACAGACGTTAGGTTCCGCGAAACCGCATCGCTTGGTTCCGTGAAATCAATTTTTAATTTCCGTTTTATTACAATAAACAATGCGTAAAAATAGAGTTAATGTTTTTACAAGCCTTTTCGAAATCAATCTGTAAAAAAAAATCTCTAATACTTTTTCCAACCTTTCCAAAAGCTTTTTTAAACTCCTCCCATAAAGGGACGCAAAATTCCGATTTCGATTTTTTCCTGGACTCTTATATCGCCTTTATATAAATGTTTTTTTTTGGAATTCAATTGCCTGTGTAATGTAAAAAAATAACTATTGAGGCCATTATTTTTAATTATGGATTATAAAGGGTCCGGGGGTAAAGTGCACAATCTTCGGGAGGTGATTCTACATGAGGATAGAAGTAAAAAAGATATAATAAACTTTTTTCGAATTTCCGGTGTTTTTTTCCCTTACATACAAACAATTCAACCTTTTTACCCGAAAACTACCTCAAGACGTTGGAATTTTGAAAAAGGTTATTGTATGACAAGAAATAACAAAAAAGACACTGCGGTGACCTAAAAGATGTATTTGTAGTTCGTAGTTACTTCAGTGTGGTGGGCATGCAGTTATATTATTTGGTTGCTTAGCTTCTCTCTGCCCGTGTGAGGTATGAGTTATCAGTATATATGTATTTTTTTGTAGGTTTTAATTGCTGTTTGAGGTTGCATTGGAATAAGCTCCATATTCCAATGCAACCTCAAACAGCAATTAAAGCCTACAAAAAAACTGATTCAGATCTGATACAGTTGTCTTATTATCATGACGTTTAGTCTTTCGTAAAATTCATTCGAGTTTAGAAAGGTACTTGGCGGATATGTTTAATTGTTGTCTTTTGATTTTTTTCTATTGGGTCTATTGCCATATTCCTTGCACTTCCCCAAGCCAGTATGCCATATGAGATATCTATCGACTAAGTGCAAAAAAATAATTGTCAGACTTTTGGATCACGAAACACGCCCACATCTTTTTTTGTGATATTCTTTATTTTATGACTGTGACTTACTTGAATATTCCATTGGGCGTTGCATCTCGATGATTTTCATGAATGTTTCCCTCTTATGTAGTGACTAACGTGTGATTTATTTCAGATGATAATCCGCGTGTGGTCGGACGGGGATTTGGGTACCTACGTGCCCGTCACCCCCACAACCACGTGCCGTGACGTCATCGAGTGCTGCCGCGACCCCGGGGAGGAGCGCTGCCACCTGCTCAAGGTGGACCACGCCAACATCGGTAACTATCGATCCTAACCTAACCTAACCTAACCCATCTTACCAACCTAACTAAGATAATTTTATTTATTTATTTATATTAATTACTATATTTGGTAGATACTTTCGATATTTTAAGCTAAGCTAAGCAAACTAACCTAACCCAACCCTACATTTAAGGAGCCATATGAAATCTATACATGTATAAAAATGAATCCCTGTTTCCCTTGGTCACGCCATAACTTTAGAACGACTTACCTATTTCATTCATCTTTTTTATGTTTTTTTTTTAATTTTTTGTAGAAGGTTCTTACGGAAAGAAAAATTAAGAAAATTGCACAAAAAAATGAATAATTTCAGAAAAATTAAAGAATATTTTTTAACATCGCACGTTTGACACTTCACGCGTTTGATGAATGTGAATTTAGCAGGCAGCTGTTTTTTTGGACAAAAGAATTGTTTATGGATTTTTAACATTATAGATATTTTAATTAGGTACTAATGTTAGGTACCAAATTTGATTGATTGTTCTCATAATATACAAAAATGAATATTTGTAATACATGAAAAATTAAAATTTGAATAAAAAATTGTGATAGGTGGCACGCGAGCTATTAGCTATACGGAATATATATTCAAAAAATACATATTCCGAGAAAGACAATATCAATGAAACTTCTAAAACAAAGTGGGCACTTGAATGGAACATTGAATATAAGAAAGTGCGAAAAAGAAAAGTAATGATTTCTTTTATGGCTATCATCATTACAAATGGGTGTCATCATTATTTGTTCTGCTATCCTTTTAAGAAACGTTATTTAGGTATGCTTGTTTTTTTTAAATATTACTTTACTTTGACGCCCTCCGTGGTTGAGGGGTAAGGCTCTCGACACTTTAGTGATTAATTTGAGTTAAATCAAAATTTAGTCGTTAAAAATAATATACAGCTCTGGCGTAAAATGCGATACGGCTTTTGCCGTGTTTGGTGACCATATATGAATAGCCAGGTACTTTCTCACCTTTAACTACCTTCATCCTCACAACATACCCCAATTGGGGATGCCATAGCCTCACTGGCGGCAAACGGTACAGGCGGATGGGAGCACAGTGCGGAATTCGTATAAAAAACATTACTATAAGTAAGAAAATAGGGGGTGGGTAAGATTTTCTTAATCGATGGTTAAATTAACGATTTCACTCCTTCCCTTGCCCCAAGCGTTTTGTCATTAGAGCCTTTTTTACATATTTCAAGAAAAAACCTTTTTAAAGAGTTTTTTCATGGGGTATAACAGAACTTCGCCATGCTCAGTCGAGTTTTTTAATCCATGAATACCACGGATTTTTTAATTAATTTAAAAATATTTTTTTTCATTCATTTACTTTTTTTATACGAATACCGCACAAGAGTCTCAACTGCTCCCGTCTGGAGCCAGTGAGACTATGGCATCCCCAATTGGGGTATGTTATGTGTTATGAGGCTAAAGGTAGTGGGGAGGGGAAGTACCTGGCTATTCAGATCTGGTCACCAAACTAAAGCCATTTCAAGCAACGTTTCAATTCTAAATGGTGGTCTTACACCAGGGCGATACTGAGAGTATCTTCCACTCTGCAACGTGCCGCAAATATATTACATATTATTTTAAATGAATAAATTGTGAAATAACACAAATTCTTCTTCTTCTCTGTGTACCGTATCAGGTCCCCCCGACGTTGGCGATCACTCTTGAAAATGTCTCTCTGTCTTGCGCTGCCCGGAATAGCTCCTCCACACTTCTAATGCCGGTCCACTCTCGTATATTTCGCAGCCAAGACATTTGTCTTCTACCAGGCCCTCGGCAACACAAATTAATCATTTAAATAAATGAAGACAACATAAGCGAAACTCAATCGAAAATCTGGAAACAGAAAAATTAGAAAAACATATTGACACCTCTTTCTCATAAAGTTAAAATAAAAAATAAAAAAACTAATTATTCAAATAAAATTTATTTGCCACGCCGGGATTCGATCCCGCGACCTTCGGATTGCAAGTCAAGAGCCTTACCGCTCGACTACGCCGGCCGTCAACTGATGAATGATATTATTTATCCATATTATACATCCTCACTTATAAAAAATATACCATTATTGTCTGTGGGGAAGTTGAACTTACCCAAATTCGAAATTATTAATGATTTGGTATTATACAATGGAAATATACAAGCAATGTATTGGTTGCTTTTATTTAAAATTATTGTTAATGTAACCAATCTATTATGTGATTACTTTTTTAATTAAAGTGTAGGTATGTTTATAAGTATTATAAATTGATTTAAAAATTACTGCCTCAACACAGGCTAGCCTAGTGAGGCAGATTACTGAAAAACCAAAATTTATAACTATTTTCTATTTTTCATTTATTTACTGTTCATATTTATATTTTTTTCTGTTGATATCCTTTTGTACTTATGTAATTTTAAACCACTGTAAACATAACACTGAATATGTACTTTTTAGTTATAATCTTGCAAATTTCATTCAATAAAGATATATTATTATTATTATTATTATTATGAACGACGAATTTGTTCGATATTGTTATGGCGTTCGAGTGGCGCCTTAGGCCCTCTCCGCCTCAACAGACCTGCACCGCTTTAGTAGACTACCAGGCGTCCGTTTCTCATTAATAATACTAGATTTGATTTTAATTTTGGCTTCACTGAAAAAAATGTATACAACGTCGTTTACAAATATTTAAAAATAAAAATTCCACACAGTAATGTAATTACACGTCTACATTTTATATGATTTGAGATTTTCACTGCCAAAAGTATTAAAGATTTATTTTTGGGGTTTTGCGTCGTGTTGTGTTTTCTCCGTATTTGTCCGTCATCAGGGCGGATGTGCAGATTGTGAAGAAGTGGGTGTTTTTATATGTGGAAATGATAGTACCGTGTTGCATCTACCCTCTTTGGACCGGTATTTCAGTAAAATAATCAGTTAAATAAATTTGGTTTTCGGCGTTTAGTTTCGGCGTAGCCATGAAGCATCGGGTACCAAACACTATTAAACTTAGCCACGTCATATCCATGATTTTTTATGAAAATAATTGTATTTCAATTTCCTTCGTAAATAGGCGTTCTCGGTACGTTTTTGGTCTTGCCAGGACTTCGGGAACAAATCAAAAGTAATGGCCACCTTCAATTAAATGCTCGGCAATTTGTGTCGGGATGGCCGATTTTGCACGCATGAAAGTTTCCTGAGATCCTTTTGGATTCTCTGTCCATTCATTCAAGTACCTACTAGCTTTTAATTTTTTTGTTGAAAATGGAAAACACATGTTATTTATTTCCTTATCTCCCCTTTACCTGACCGATCAATCCATGAAATTAAAACCTGCATTACAAGCCACCGCCACCCTTCAAATTAGACAAGTCCCTTTTATGTGTTTCCAGATGTTAATTAAACGTGGAGCTTTCTTGCTGCTGCGACCTAAAGTACGGAGCAAACGATTAGGGTTGACCAACTCGCAACTTCTGTTACCCGGGAAGCTTTTTGTACTCATAACTTAAGAGCGTTTAACCAGCCAGCGGACGAAAATCCACATTTCGTCGAAAGTTGTTCTTCCGATCGTGCAGGGCGGTTACAATGAGAAAGATTAATTATTCTCCGTACCAGCTTTTTTAAATTATAACTCAATATCGAATTTATTTCAATCCAAATTAGCTTTAATTTATACCTTCATCCAAAAATGCTGAAAGGCGTGATGATAAAACTATTATAATAGTGTACTTTTTTTAGTTATTTTTTGATTCTAAGTATTTATCATTTTTCAATAATGTCTAAATTTAATAAGAATGTTAAAAAAATCTGAAATATATTAGTTTGTAAGTGCGCAACTAAATTCACAAATGGACCAATTTTCGTCAAGAAACACATGTACGTACATATTTTTTAATGATTTTATTGAAACTAAAATTAAAATTCTAATACATAACTCTGCTAGATAATGTATTGATTTATTTTACTGCATGATTACATTATTTGAAATGGGTGTGGTATAATACAAAAACTTTTTTGAAAATTTAACAAATCTGCCAACGACCTATGGAATAACCTTATTATACTAAAAATTAAAAAAAATTCTAACAATTTATTACATAACTTCACTAGATAAAAGAATTATCTTTCGAAATCCATTTATAATTTTTTGTGGAAAAGAGTCAATACGTCTAAAAACTTTTTTGAAAATGACGTATTTCCGGCTTTCTCTGGTAATGCCCTCTTAACATTTAACTGAATAATAATGAGTTGTTACAGTTATTACTTTTTAGGAAGCTTTCTTCTCATCGACCGCGTATTATCTATAACAGGGTTTGTGAACCTTAAAGTCACCAAAACCAAACATTTTTCCAAAAGAAAGTGTATTATCTCGCAGTTGAAAGATCGGAGGAAGCATCGCTATAGGTCTGCAAGAAGCAAAGAATATGAATTCCAGCAAGTTCGTCCCAACGCCCAATAAACTAACTAGCTGTGACAATCATTTTTCAGAAACGATTTTTAGGCAGTTAGAAATATTTCAGGTAGATCCTCTCCCGGATTTTATCATTTCAATTTCAATTTGGGAGGCGGGTATGGGTACCGCCGCCACGGGAACATTTGATTGAATAACGGAACACTTCTGCCGTAAGTCACCCAAAGTGGTTCGCTACGTTTGGTGACTTAGCAGGGGTGCCCGGGTTTATGGGATGAGGTTTATCCGGGTCTTGGCGGTGAATGCGTCTGCCCACCAACTGCCTGGCAGGCTATGCAGTGTATGCAGGGACACTGAACGTCTAGATTCGTTCAAAATAAATAAATGTAACTTCGATTAACAAAAAAATTAGAATCTTGCGAGAGCCTTGAAGGAGTAACCATCAGTTACTTATACCAGGGCGGGTAAGTGGTGGATAGCCTCCACTGCCTGGCAGGCCGCGGCCGGGTCGGGAGAGAATTGTTGGGTAAGCCCTTTTGACTTCTACAGCCGTATTCTCTCGGAACATCGCCTTTTCCTTCCCAGAACTTCCTTCCCTAAAAAGACCTTCCACACAGCATCTCCAAAGCTAAATGCTATGTCATCTTTGTGGACGGGGCTATGATCTCAGGGCCTATGCTCTGAGCGGAATTATTTTCCTAAGGGCTTCTTGTGTGGAGCTAATGAAAAAAAAATCATTTACAATTTATCAGCTAAGTGAATATTTAAAAAAATATATGTACCTTATTGATTGCTTTTAGGCGACGCGACGCACAACGTATCGATTAATGTAACAATTGATTTAAAAAAATCTTACATTTCTGACTGACAAACCAACCACGTCAGGCAACAAATTACGACAACACTTAGCAAAAAATGAGGTTGTATGGGAGTTGTGTGGATTAACATGGGGAGTTATTTATTATGAATTAACGCCGATTAACGGCTTTTACATTAATTTGAGTATGAATATTCAAACGTGTTCAAGCAAAGTTTGTTTGCAAAATGATTAACAGCTTTCGCAATCCCTTTCGTATATTACATATATAATATGATTTGGACTTATCAGTTTCATTTGTTATTATTGTATTTATGTACACTAACAGTTAAAAACTCGTTCCGCAGGTTTTTGCTGCTAGGCCCTGCAGGCGGCTTTTGGTTCGTTTTTACCAAGTTAGAGTGTTGGTGATCATTTTATAAATCCGATAGGAACTGATTCCAAAAAAAACCCGTTCCTCAGGCCTCGTCATATACTCAAATTTATAAAATCTTAGGACCTATACCTAGGGGGGCACGTTCTCATGCGACCTGCTGATGGAAGTGGTGCCATCTTTTGACGGATTCTTGAATTAGAAACCGAAGTACGGCGCGGCGTCAGGTATGCACTCGAAGCCGAGTTCTTAAATTTCAACCACGCAGACGCTAACGTATTAATACTGTTCGATTCGATTTTTGTGTTCTTGTCAGTCCAGGCTTAGTATTTTTAAGCAAAGCACTAACTTAAAACTAATCTATTTTCATGTGTGCAGTTTTAATTTTAAAGAATTCGTTTCAGGGCTGTTGTGGCGCGAGGTTTTTTAAATTTAAAATTTAAACATTTTCCTCTATTTCGGACGAATGCAATCCTCCGTGCCACCGAATATCTATTTATGTCTTGTTGGGTACCTACCTACCCGTGGATTCTTTTACAATTTCCATCCATCCAACAGAACTCTTATTTTGACAAATGAAACGTTTTCAAAAAATCCCAGCTTTAACGGATTTGGAAAAGTAAAGCCGCGCACATTGCGCATTTTCTAAAATGGCAAAACTGCTCCGGAAAACTGAGCCAAAACGGCTTCTGTAAAGTGAGCCACGTCGTATCTTTAAGGGTTATTTAAGGAGAGATGGGATAATTGATACATCTAGGATTATTCTATATCCTTTCTGTATCAGTCACATGATAAATGACTATAATATCTGAGGGATTTCCGCAGCGAGGCCTTATTTATTGGCCGTCAAGTTGGCTGCTTTCGGAATCAGGATATTAGGGAAACAGAGCGCTATTTATTTATCACGACAAATATTATATTGACTGAGAATAATAATGCTTTTACTCGTCGTCCTCTGGAAGAACTTTGTACCATTAGGGTGAAATCATTAGACTTGTAATTAGATTTGGCAATGTTGGATTGATGGATGGTTTATATTTCAGCTCGAGTCCTACACGAGGATGAAAAACCCTTGGATATTCTCCTTTCACAGGAGAATGGAGTCAAGTTCATCCTTCGTTACGCAAACACTGGTAAGTTTTTATAACACTAATAACTAACATTTATTTTATCTACAATGTTACATATATTTTCAGTGCATAATTTGCCAAAAACGTTATATGAAATTTGAATTCTGCGAGTCATACTGTTGTAAGTTGCAAGCAGTTCCTCTGACAAATTAAATAAAATCTTAGAAATGAATATAAAATTACCTGCAATTTTTTATTTATTTTTGTTTTGATACAATATTTAACATTTTATAGTATAATTTAAAAAATTTGGTTTCACTGGGTGTGGGTGGTTTACCTGTGCTGAGGCCCCCATTTTCTGAACAAGCTTCTTAAAACATAAAACTCTTTTGATTTGAATGTGAGATTGTGCTTGTGGATATTTGTAATCAACCGTACTGATTTCGGTTGTGTGTGCACGCGTTAAGTGATGCGAAATATTCCTGCGTGAAATTGTTCACGTTCAATTATGTAAATAAAATAAAATGTTGCTGTATTTTTTCACTTTGAAATATTATTGTAAAATAAAAATGATAAAATTCCAGCCATATTTGAATAATTTAATAAATCAAAAAAAAACATTATCATAATATATTTTAGCATTAGACACTCTTTCCTAAAAGCTTACGGCTCTAAGAGAACCTCTTTGGAATAATCGGATTCCCGGTAATCTGCAGATTTCACAAACGAAGGTACTCATTGATACTGCTTAGTATTTATGTATTTAAAAGAATACTCCTTCAGTGCTTTATATTTGGTATATTCTGGTCCGGAAAACACTTCCAGAGTAAGATGAGCATTAGTCTTATTATAATTTTCAGTTTTCCTTCCCCGGGAAGCCATTTATTCACGTCTCTTCGCCTTCAGCCACCTGTTGTTGGGCGGGAGATTGATTGCTGAGCCTTTCAGTCCCGTGAAAGCCTTAAATATGCCGTGAAATGGCGTGAAAGCCTCCGTGGTAACGGATTCCGTTTAACCGTTAAGTGGGTAAAAAAAATTAACAGATGGAACCCGTTTTTTGACTAAATAAAGAAATTAGGTTAAATGGTCCTTCTGTTGAAAGGTTTTCTTTATTTAAAAAAGTACTAAGTACCTAAATGTTCTAATAAAATAAAGTACACGCCCTTTAATGCTTGAATAGAGAAAAGATAATGAAAAGTTTATTTTTCTCGCATTTTCTTTTTCAATTCTAATAAGTGTAGCCTTCATTTATGTTGACGGTGAAAAATAATATGGGCGTCGGAATGCGAACACTAATACAAGGGTATTCTGGGAAAAAAACGTTTTAGACCGAAATGAAAAATGTTCGTAAAAACGTATTACCGTTCATTGCTCACACAAATTAACTATACTATGGCAAGAATTTCTGAACACGACCCTAGCCTAGGCTATAGAATGTTTCATTTTTATGTTTTTTCCTGATTTAAATCGAGCGTTTGGCATTTCATCTTCTGTAAATTCGTTTGTACGTTCCGTTTCCAGCTTCAAAAATCAGCTGCACCCACTTTGTTATTCTAGCAACTTTGACCAGGTGGCTAACTTTCTCTAGATAGTTGACTGATTTGCGTTTTGGATAATCTGCTGAATCCGCTTTATCATTCCAGCAAGCCTCACTTTGACTAGATGGCTCACTATGACTAGATGGCTAACTTTGATTAGTTATTTGACTGATTTGCGTTTTCGACAATCTGCTGAATCCACTTCATCCATTCAAGCAAGCCTTACTTTGACTAGATGGCTAACTTTGACTAGATAGTTGATCGATTTTCGTTTTGGATAATCTGCTGAATCCTCTTTATTATTCAAGCCAACCTTATTTTGACTAGGTGGCTAACTTTTACTAGATGACTAACTTTGACTAGTTTTCTAACTTTGACTAGATAATTGACTGATTTGCGTTTTGGATAATCTGCTGAATCCTCTTTATTATTTAAGCAAGCCTTGCTTTGACTAGATTTCTCACTTTGACTAGATGGCTCACTTTGACTAGATGGCTCACTTTGACTAGAGGGCTAACTTTGACTAGGTGGCTAACTTTGGTAGATAGTTTACTGATTTGCGTTTGTAATAAACTGCTGACTCCACTTTATTATTCAAGCAGGCCTTACAATGACTAGCATAGCAAGCCTGTCATTGAAAGGTTGACGTTTCTTTTGACAAATTGTGTAATTACTTCCCTAGACAAAAGTTTTCTTCTGTGAAAATTCATATGTGATTAATGCAGACACGTTAATCTAGGGATACTTATATTTGTATCTTAATTTATTATATACTACCCACAAAAATGTTGTATAAATATCCTGTTTGTGTCTCAAATAAATAAATTTAAAAACAATAAAAAATAAAAAATAAATTAGAAACATACTTTTTGGACCTCTGGTTTACTGATCACAGAACTACTAATAATCTCTGAAAAAAGTATATTTGCAACGCGGGAACCCATGAGCGAGGTCCCGACGGCTCCCATGGGACATGTGCCATGCCTGATCCAAGGTTGTGGAAGAAATGAAACAAGGCCGGTAAATAATTCCGCAGTCGGGAGGTTGAACACAAAAACTGTCTTAAAAACGACAAGTTATAGCATGGAAAATATCAACCATGTACAAATGTTCCTTCTTAATAATTAAATGAAAAAAATGTTATTTGCATTAATTACTCTGCCATTCATTGTTTCTACAAAAATACATCAGGCATACTATATTGCATACATATATTAAATTACTTTAACCCAAACGGGTTTTATAAAGTCATTTTAAGGGGAACGTATGCGCGGCCCACTTTTGCCCATTTCATACAAATCTTGATCCAATATCTCGAATCTGATCTCAAATCTGGATTTGGGATCAATACCCAACCAACCTAATAAACAATTTTTGTAATCAAAAGAAATATCAAATATCTAGTTAGGATATTAGCTACTTTATTTATTTTACCTTTAAATTATAAGTTATAGGCCATTAAAGATTTTAGTGTTTCATGATTTTGGAAGCAACTTAGGCAATTATTTGTGAGTAAAAGAAAACATAAAAAAAAATAATTTAACTATATTTATTTTAAAAATACAATTAAAAATAAAAAAATTCTTAAAAATGCATTTTTTGGGTAGTAATTTTAATATATAAACGACTATTTTTTTATTCAACCGTAAATAGGTACTTTGTATTATTAATTTGCACCCATCAAAATAATTTTTATTATATTTTTTTTATTTTATATTTCATCATATTTGTACGATAAATATAGTAAAATAATTTTTCATTGTTTTTCATTTACTCACAAATAATTGCCCAAATCACCTCTAAAATCCCGAAACATTAAAATCTTTAATGGCCTATATCTTATAATTTAAATCAAAAATAAATAAAGTAGCTCACAAACTAACTAGATATTTGATATACCTTTTGATTACATAAATAATTTTTCAGTTTGGTTGGGTATTTTGATCTCAAATCCAAATCTAAGATTAGTATGAAACGGACAGAAATGGGCCTCTCATACGTTCCCCTTAATGTTATTTATAGCACTTTTTGGGTATTCATAATTATAATAATTATAATAAAATAACTTTGTTTGATAACCACTTTATGATATATTATTCGGTTCGATGTAAACCTTCAACAGGAGTGTATAAAACTTTAAAAATAATTTACAGAGTTATAGAGCGTTTAACCGTTAACTGAAGAGAGGAAGACAGAACATTAACTTTGAGTGGAGAAGTGCGTAAAAGAGGGGGATTAGATATGTCAAACAGTCCCATTTTAAACATATTTCCCTTCCTCACATCTACTTTTACCACCTCTCTCTCTTACGTACTTCCCCCACAAGATGAGTTCTTTCTATCTCTTATATTTTACCTTTAAATACTGTGTGACTCTGTAATTTATTTAATATCTTTTATACACCCCTGATGAAGGTTCAGATTGAACCGAAACAGTTTGTTAATATATTAGAGATATACAATAAAGTGGTACTCAATCAAATTTATTTTAGTTATTTTCTAATTTCAATTGTTAAGGAAAAATATTATAATATATTTTTCGCCCCTTTTAAATAATAATTAAGTTACATAAAAAAAAGATAAATCCAATGCACCCTGTACCAGCACTTACTTAAGAGCTCAAAATATCATGATGTTTTCGAAGATTTCAGTAATCTATTCCATTATTCTGGAAAAATATTTTCTTCGGTTGGGTGTAATACTACTATCTACGGAAGACATTTTCGGCCGGCTCGGCGGTAGATAGCGGATAAAAAAATTCTTGCTACAATGGGTTCGCAATAGAACCCCTATTGAGTTATTGTCGAGTAATGCGATAATCGATGCCAGTATCAATACAATCGGTTTTTTTTAAACCAAACAAAACAAAATTCTTCCACATGTCATCACTGGTCACTCAGCCTCACGCCGACTTTGACTGATACCTACTAATTTTTGAAGTTTTAATTTAAAAAATACAAAAGTGTCACCGGAGACCAAATTTCACTAACATTTTTTACTTCAAATAATGTCAGGAATCACTGGTTAAAGTAAGTCAAGTACGCCCCTTATCACCCTGTGCAAAAAAAACCCGTTCGTTTAAATATAAGGAAACAAATATATATCAGAAAAGTTTGGTAGGTATAGCTACGATGATTTTATAAATCTATTTCTATTTCACGTGACCAAAGTATCGTATTTTAAAATTGATGAGTTTCGTGGTTTAACGTCCCTATGATTGGCGTATTTTCCTAGATTTCATTAAAAGTTTACTATGAGGACACTATTTTCTTCAAATATCTTCCAATTAACCTTGGAAAGGGTCAGTATCGAACGGTTTGGTAAGAAACTATGGATTTAAGTAGCTACCTACTACTCTACTTCTAACACATAAAGGTATACAACGCGGAGTGACGTCACTTGTTACTGATGTTGATTGATTATGGCTACGGAAGCGTCGATTTATGAACTAAAGCAGAACCTATCCATATACCTACATATCCACAATATACCTGCGCCTGCTCTTAACACAGGTTTTCCTAGAGGTAGGCATAGTACGTCCTCCATGAACTAATGTAGTGGGTTATTTTTAGAGTAATTTTTATATTGAATAATTTTAACAAATTTTTGTTTTGTGACGCGAAGAATGAAGCCCAGTTGTTTGTAGGTTTTTTCCAAGATGTGTTCAATATGATCTTTAAATAGTAATTTAGAGTCAAGTAATACTCCAAGGTCTCTAATTTTTTCTACTCGTTGAAGGTGATCATGGTTCAGATGGTAAGTGTAGCTGATTGGGTGACGTTTACATGAAAATGTTATCGCATTGCATTTATTTATGTTTAGAAATAATTGGTTTTCTTTGCAATATTCGTTAATTCTGTTGATGTCTTCTTGTAATTTATTTTAATCATCTGCAGAGCATATGCATTTGTATATTTTCATATCATCAACGTAGAGAATGAAATCAGAATGAGTGATGACATGTTTGATGTCATTGAGATACAAAGTAAAGAGCAGGGGCCCCAAACGAGAACCTTGCGGTACCCATAAAAAATTTCTACTATAATGATTAAAAATGTGCCATTTTCGATCTGCCACCAGATACTTTCCTTTTCCCTTTGAACATCAGTGACAGCCGTCTTACTAGCCAGTGGCGTTTTCATAATGACGTTTTACCCATACGGAACCGTTTATTTGAATTGATTTTTAAAAAATCCAACAAACATCTGCATTTATGCAAATACGAATAATTATGTATATTACTACAAATAACTATTATGTTACATAAGTACACAATAACAATATGCAATCCAAACATGCAAATAATATTATTGTTATGTAATATTAAAGTCAGTACAACATGTGAAATAGTGAAAGAAAGGAAATTCAAGGGAAGAAAATACGACTAAGTATGATAATTCCTTAAAAACTGTAAATATCTTTATGGACCACTGTTGAATTGAAACGTTGCTAGAAAAAACTAGCCGTGTTTGGTGACTAAATCTGAATATCAAGGTACTTCTCTACCTTTCTCTTCCCAATTCATTTCCCCTTCCTTTTCCTCCCCCTCCTCACGACCTTCAGCCTCACAATATCCCCCGATTGGGGATGCCAAAGTCTCAAAGTCTCACTGGCTACAGACGATTTGGAGCAGATGGGACTTTTGTACGGTATTCACACTTAAAAAATCTTTCAAGGGTACTTTCTAGTAGGTGCATGAAATAGAGAAGTGTTTTTTTATTTAATAAATTTCATAAGTTACATGATTTAACTTATAATGAAAGAAATAGAAAAATACTATTTTGTAGAAACGAAACGGAAAAAACATATTTAAGGATAAATAAAACTAAATACAAATATAAAAATTAAATCTAAACTTAGTAATAAAAAAATATTTTATAGACGTATAGAATATTTGGAAACAATTTTTTTCAAATATTAATAACTAAGAATAGAATATAATATGTGCATGTAAAATTGTATCAATTGATTTAGTTATCAAGCATTTTGCTTTGAAATAGAATCCAAAAGTTATGTTAATGCGATAGGGGAAAATGAATCTAATCTTAAAGTTAATAGGACAAACAAAACTTTATTGTAACTTTATGTATTTTAAATGAAGTGGCGAAAACCCCACACTCATTAAACCGAATCTAATTCGCATTGAAGTAAATCTAAGGGTTCTGGCTGACTCACCGTAATATTAAAATATATCCTCTGAAAATGCTAGTCTGGAAAAGCCATCAACGTAATAATAATAGTGTTGATCCAGAGCGAGCTGTTGATGTTATTGGAAACATTTAAGGGTATGTAGTTGTAGAACAATATGGGGCGGTATGGCTACGTCGGCTGAGGGGTGGCACGTGCGGGGTTGGTTTTGCATACAGATTGGGATTTAATCATGCCTTTGAGCATGTGATAGGTGGACTTATTGAGTCCCATACAAGCGGCGAATTTTAAGTCAGACCTACTTTGGGATACTGGAGGATAAACACCTAATATACATTATGGGTACACCCCAACATCGTAACATGGCACTGAAATGGACCATGGATTCGTGAGATTACTCTTTCACTCCAGTAAATACGAAAAATATATATTTAGAAACTCTAGCGTATCTTGTTACAGGTATCACGGTACATTGCTGTAGAGGCCTCTGAAATTGGGATCCAAAAGGAATTCATTTTGCGGTTTTGCAATATAATTACAATTTTCTATCTATGAGTATCTATTGAGAGAAGAGTGTCCCGGCGTGGGTTTGTTTTTTCAACAAATTTTTCAGTTTTATTCTAAAATTGATGAAATTTTAAACACTTCAAAAATTGACTTTCAAAACAGGAGGAACATCACTGTTTTCCATAAATCACTCTCACTCCCTTTCCCGACCCATTTAAGAAAATAGTAAGACTCGTCTTGTTGTCAAATTTTGAGCACTCGCTCGAAATAAGAAGAATTTTACAGTCTACACCTGATGATCGCCAAGAAATGGTGCGACTAGGTTGAAAATTGAATATAGATGTATTATTATAGTAAAAGTACTTATGTACGTTTTTACGGATTGATTTTTTTGATAATTATATTATTAAATGTTAAAAAACAACTTAAAATGTAAAATTCTTCTGACTTTTTTTACATTAGCTCCATGCAGGAGGCTCTGAAGAAAAAAAATCCGTTTGTAGGGTCCCTTTAGAAAAAGGAAGGAGGAGAAGTTCTGGGAAAGAAAAATGTATGAGAGATGGGTGGGAATCTAGAGGTCAATGTATCAAGGAGTGACGGACATATGAATGCAACCCTCCCCCTGTGGTGCAAGGCGATGGGCGAGAGAGTCCAACTGGAGAAGTCTAGGTTAAGTCTCCCTCAACCAATCTCGCCACACTGTAAGTGGGCAAACCTAGACAAACCTTACCTCATGAACCAGACACCCCTGCTAAGTCACTAAAAGTAGTGACCACTTGGGGTTATCTAAGGCAGGGATATTGGATATCCATTAAATGATTCCCGGGGCGGGTACCCATACCCTCCTTGCAAAATGAAAACACGCATAAGGCAAGAATTATTTAAGAAACCGGTCTTCATAGATTCAACATTTTCAACACGCCTTTCAGAATAACTTACTATATAATGCAGTGTCACTACGCTCGATAAAGTGTAGGCAAGGCCACTGTGGCATCTTGTATTCGAGTTGTCGCATTATTTTGTGAAGTATATCGTCGCGTGCATTCAGTCTGTCAAGCATATGAGAAAAATACGCAGGAAATAAAAGCTGGCAAAAGGCGAACGTCTTGACTGAAGAGCCTCGGAGAATTTTTAAATACAAGACAATATTTAAAGTCAACGTTTTGGGTCTAAATGATGTTGTCCATCATCCGACAGAAGTTAAACACGAACATGAAAATGAGAAAAATGATTTCATAAATATTAAATTCTTTTTTGTAAGCTTTTGGAAAAGTCATTTCATAAAAAAAAACTCTCTCGTCTTATAATATTAATAATAGCCCTTATTCAGACAGTAAATTACATTACATTATTTATAATATTTATAACATTTATAACACTTATCATGCATCGACTCCCTGTCTGTATGTCACTAGTTGACAAAGGTCTCCTCCAACTGACGCCATTTCTCTCTATCATTAGCTACTATTGTCCATGTACCACTTGCTATGGCTTTGATGTCGTCAACCCACCGTCTAAATAATCTACCTCGTTTTCGTGAACCAATTCATGACTAACTTTGACCATTTTTCACTTCCTCTGATTGTATGGCCTGACCACTTCCACTTTAGCTTTTTTATTGTTTTTGTGAAATCATTTGTTCTTGTTTGTTTCTTAATAATTTCGATTTTTATTCTATCGGACAGTATTTTTCCTAACATACTTCTTTCCATGGAGTTTTGGCAAGTTTCGAGTTACTTATTGTGATTTTTTGTGAGTGCCCAAGTTTGGCAACCATAAGTAAGTACAGGAAGTATGCAGGTGTCAAAAAGTATCCCCGTTTAATTGTTATCCTAGTTTCACTGTTTTTCATGATTTCTAAAACCCCAATATTGATTCCAAGCATTTCCAATACGTCTGTCTATTTCTTTTGTGGTTAAATCTACAGGAGAAATTATTTGACCTAGGTATACGTACTCATCCACGTAGTCCAGATTGTTATTGATCCTGATAGGTTCTTGCTTCCCATTTGTCATAGCTTTGGTCTTTTCTGTCTCTCGTCCTAAGTCCTAAATTCTCCAGTCTTTCAAAATAAATATTAACTCAACTTTTGGCAAAATCTTCTTATTAATGTAATATCAACAGCGATGAGGGTAGCAAATGTAAAGTCATGCAATGTCAAGTATTTTAAATATATTTTCCTCCGCGTGCAAAGTCGTGTCTTCGCCAAACATAAACTTTATAATTATATTTATCGGAAGTGACCTGCCAGATAAGTAGGTATGTTTTCGATATCTATTTGAAAATAATAAAATTAAATAGGGCCTAAGAATTCATAATAAATTGTACATTGCACTTGAGGTGATTTCTCATAAAAACGGCGCTCTACAAATCATTCAATTGTTATTATTAACTAGCTGGCCCCCGGCATGCGTTTCAATGCCATTCGAAGAAATAAATTGATTCTCCCTGCATGTCCAGAGTGTAAGATACTCTCAGTATCGCCCTGATATAAGACCACCATTCAGAATTGAAAAATTGCTTGAAATGGCTTTAGCCGTGTTTGCTGACCAGATCTGAATAGGCAGGTATTTATACACCTTCCTTTTCCCTATCTCATTCCCATCCCCACTACCTTCAGCCTCACAACATACCCCAATTGCCATAGTCTCGTAGTCTCACTGGGGATGCCATAGTCTCACTGGCTCCAGACGGGAGCAGTTGGAACTCTTGTGCGGTATTCATATAAAAAAATAAAAACATATCCTTTCCCGTGCGTCCCCGTTCCTTTCTTTGACGGCCGGCGTAGTGCAGCGGTAAGGCGCTTGATTCGCATTCCGAAGGTCGCGGGATCGAATCCCGGCGTGACAAATAAAATTTATTTGATTAATTTGTATATTTCACAATTTATTAATTTAAAATATTATATAGTAGATATATTTGCGGCACGTTCCAAAGTGAAAGATACTCTCAGCATCGCCCTGGTGTAAGACCACCATTCAGAATTGAAACGTTGCTTGAAATGGCTTCTGCTGTGTTTGGTGACCAGATCTGAATAGCCAGGTACTTCCCCACCTTCCTCTTCCCTATCTCCTTACCTTCCCCACTGCCTTCAGCCTCACAACATACCCCAATTGGGGATGCTATGGTCCCACTGGCTCCGGGACGGGAGCAGTTGGGACTCTTGTGCGGTATTCATGTAAAAAAAAAAAAAAACCTCAACCCATGAATCCGGGCACCCCTTGTAAGTCACCAAACGTAGCGAACCACTTGGGGTGACCTATGGCAGAGGTGTTGGTTATCCAATAAATTGGGTCTGTGCTAATATTATAATACTTTTTGACTTCAGATTTTTGACATGTACGAGTACATTAACATCAGTTAATGTACTCGTACATGTCAAAAATCTGACATATATTTTCGGGTATGCTAAAATATTACCATTATCTTTTTGCAACCATTTGACAAGGTATTGTTAGATAAATTGCCCAGACCCTGACCCACTTTGCAACTAATATAAATTAACTTTTCAACAACTGTCCCTTTGTCCAATTTCCCTCTAGAAGGGAATCCATTTACCTCGTTGAACGGTTCCCCGATGGTTCCCGCCAGTAAACTACCCCGAGAGCCTTTTGACTGAGGAGGGGTGGGTGGGGGTGGCAGGTGGTAAGGATTATACAGCACTTGAATTTGAAACAGACGCATAACACTTTGTGTCGTAAGCATCGATGTATAATAACAACAGATTAGCCCTCTTATATCTTATTTTAATCTAAAAATTACACCACCTAAGAGTAATTTCATAATACAACTCCCCATCTTGATGTAAACTTGTCGTACACTGTCGTACACGCTTCTAAAAACATATGCGATACCAGCGAAGATTGTTCGTTTTGTAACAAAAGTGTTGTCGTAAATTTTTGCGGGACGTAAAACATTTTGTTAGAAATAAATGTAAGATTTTTATCAATTATTTATTATTACATTAATCGATACTAAGCAATTTATAAGGTATATATTTTAACATTCATATAGCTGTGATTTTAGATTTCCACGGCCAAAAGTATTTTCGTTATTTATTTTTGGGGTGTTATGCCGCGTTATGAGTGACCGGCCAACTCAGAATGAAACCAACTCAGAACCACCTCAGAAAAGTCATTAAGAGTGATGATTAAAAACAAATAAAAAACGGTTCAATAGGTTAAGTTATTTTTAAAGATACTCAAATACAGAAGAGATATGCTATGTTGTCCGCGCAACTGTCGCCGGACTACGCGCTAATATTTCAATATCTTTGGTTATTTTAGTGTTACCGGCCATTTTAAAATTATTTTTTCATAGCTTTTAATGAACTTTCTGAGGTGGTTCTGAGTTGATTTCATGCTGAGTTGGCATGGAACCCGTGTTATGCTACCTCCTCCTATAGCCAACGTTTCACATCTGCCCTCAGGTTGGACACTGTAACGTTGGCTAAAGGAGGAGGTAGCATAACACGGGTTCCATGCCACGGCATAACACCCCAAAAATAAATAACGAAAATTAATATAGCTGATTAAAGTATTAATGATAAAGTCCGCGAGAGTCCCTACCTCAAATATTTCTAACTACCCCAAATTCGTGTATGAAAAATGATCTTCACAGCTAGTCCTGGGACGAACATGCTGGAATACAAATTTGCTCCGTGCAGTCCAACAAAAGGTAAAAAGCAATGCTATGTCCGGTCTTTTTGCAGCGATATAATGAACTTTCTTTTTGATAGATTAGATGTTTTTTTTACCAATATGTTTGGTTTCGGTGATAATTTTAAGGTTCAAACGCCCTGTCTGGATAATATTTTGTCGATCGCCTGAAGTTGTAATATTGAACTTAGAGTATACTTAAGCTTGGTTTATTCCAAAGGTGATTGATTACTTTGGCTTTCAACACACACCGACAGGAGACAGCTTTTCTTCGTCTAAATAGTGATAAGATCTTTCCTCGTTTCAGACAACATACTAATCAATGACTTCCTCCCAATGTGACGACCTATGTACGTAACGCTCCTTAGGTCTGGGTCAAGATTTCAAGGGCTAAGCAAACAAAGCTTTTTTCATATCGTTGAAAGGTTACGTGGTTGTGAGTTGTGAGTGGTTACAATCCTCGCCTACGTATTCGGAGGTTGCGGGTTCAAATCCAGGCCTACTTAAGCAATTATACTTTTAATATTTTGTGTTGTTTAATAATTTATTTACTTAAATGTAACATTGTTCAAAGTTAAATGCCGGTTCTAATGGCCAGTTGTTTCAAAGAATTTGAACCATTTAACGTATTTCAATTTTAATTTTCAAGTTCTAATCAAATTCTGTTATTATTTCATCATGAGCCGGTTGTTTCACAGTAGTTTTTGGGGCGTTATGCCGTGTTGCGCTACCTCCTTCTTTTGAATAAAATACTTTGATAACAACAGAACTTGAATAGGGCTTTCACAGAACTTGAAAATTAACTTCGAAAAAGTGTGTAAGACAGTAAGTCTGATGTTTTAGGTCCGATTCAGATTTTGCACAATTCTTACCAGCAGAAGAGGACAATTATCGTGTTGTTTCAGGTCCAATTATTTCATGGAAATTCACGAGTGACGAAGTCATTAAATGGCCATGCAGTTTCATTCCATTTCTTTTTTTGACAGTTGAAAGGCCCTCGTTAAATGCCGAGTCTAAGTCCGTCTCAGTTTTTGAACAAATTTTGATAAGCAGAAGAGGACCACTATCACATTTTTAAACTTGTCAGCTTTTTAAAATTTGAGGTTGACAGAAAACTTATCAATACCAAAAGCAAACCAAACTATACTAAGTAAGTATGCAAAGAGGATATACGGCCGTACAACCTAACCTAACCTATTTAGTAAAAATATTTTTACAGCGGATTTCCACTCAAGATGCCTTCAGATATAAGTATATCGATTTTGGTTGTACGGCCGTATATCCTCTTTGCATACTTACTTAATAAAAATCTTCTAAATGATCAGCCAGGATGAATTGTCGCCGGATGAATTGTCGGCGGGATGAACTGTCGGCAGGATGAACTGTCGGCAGGATGAACTGTCGGCCGGATGAACTGTCGCAGGACGAACTGTCGCCGGATGAATTGTCGCAGGACGAATTGTCGGGTCACCTACCTACATACTATAGTATGTAGCTACACCTTTTGCACTTATATTTTTGTACGATAAATGTTTTTTTGAATTTTGATAAAAAGCCAGAACGCACCTAGAATCGCGTTTAACGGGTACTTTTCAAATGTTAAAGAAACAAAATGGCTCTAAATGGATATTTGATGACATTGTCACACCTGAATTTCTACGAAACAACTGAGCCTAGATTTTTTGCTTTACAAAAGAACCTTCAAACATGTTAATACCATGTACCAATACAAATAAATTTCCAATTTAAACAAGCGCAGTCAGGATATGTGAAATCATGTTGATAACATGAAGGTTTGTTTATCCCTTTAATAATAATAATTTATTATATAAACGTGAGGGGATCCATTTAATGTTTGCTTAGGAAGCTTAGGATATCGCTGGCTAGGGATTACTAACAGGGCACGGATTACAAAACTCTAAAGTTAAAATGGTTTCAAATAATCCCAAAAATAAATAATGAACGCCCTGTTTTGATTCCTATTTTATTTCAACCAAAGCCATTTTTATTACGCTTCCTGTTTGAACCATCTTTTTGTAAATATGGGGTGAGACGGATAAATAAATTCAAACAAAAATAAATCGTGTAGAAATTAATTTTAATGTGTTTCGTTATTGTTTGATTTTGAAATGAGAATGTGCTTACTTAACTAACTAACTAACCATCACGCCGTTTACCCGAAGGACGGACCACCAAATAACTCCTAACCTAACCTAACCTAAGCTAACCTAAGCTAACCTAACCTAACCTAACCATCACGCCGTTTCCCCGGAGGACGGATCGCCAAATAACTCGGTCCTGGCACACACTCTTTGCCTCACTCACATTCATTCATCGTCTCATACATTCTCTTCAATTATTCTGACTTTTGACATGGCCCAACCCAAGTATCTGATTCACTTGATCGTGCCATGTCTTCCTCGGGCGTCCCCAACTTCTTCTACCATTCACATTCGCGTCGTGTATTCTTCTTACACTACTTTCTTCGTTCATTCGCTCTACATGCCCAAACCATCTGAGGGTCCCTTTCTTAATCTTACTCATTATGCTTACATCAGCCTTACATTTTTTGCGAATATCCACATTTCTCACATTGTCTCTCACATTCGATCATACATTGTTTTACCACACATACGTTTCAGGGATCTCATTTCAACAGCATTCAGCTTACTTTCATCCTTACTCTGCCACATGCCTCACTGCCATACCTCAGGGTAGGTACCAGGACTCCGTTGTGGACTGCTAGCTTGTGCTTACTTCCTACCGAAATATCGTTTATCCAGTTCCTACTTCCTCCAGCCATCACCTTGCTGGAGAAATATTTGAAATTTGGAACAATGGTGAGAAAATAGTGTGAATTCGAGTACGTTCGTTTTGAAAACAGAAGAAGATTTGGAACTACCTTTGAAGGTGTTTTTCGTCTACACAATTTCGCTTTTAAGTAAAATGGAGGAATTTGACCATCTCGGAAGTATGTTATATCATTTTGTTGCAGCGATAATTATTTCGAGATATTGAGTTGGAACTATCTAACTATATTGTGGAAATATCGCATGCTCCTTCGCAGAGATACAATGGTAAATAATTGGTCATTCCTTTTTCCTTGCATATCTTGTTTTTTCGTACACATGCTATCACCCAATTCCAATAATGATCCATTTCCATGACGTGTAGTTAAGCTGTTATTCGTGATCAGTTTTGGATGCAACACATTTAATATTGGTTGCACATATTTTCGCTAAAATGCTGTAAAAATTGAAGCGTATCTATGAATACTTTTTACACAATTATTTTGATTAAAGATACAATTGCACTCTTCTCCCTACTCTTAAATAACACTCCTGGATACGCGCCATAAATATGCTATGAGACCATGAGGGCGCCATCTATGGTTTTTGTATTGTATTGAATTTACCTATGTGACTTGAAATTCAGTATATTCATGCATTTTCTTACCTCTGTGAAGCAGGCAATTACTTCCGACGGGAGTGTGAGTCAAAGCCAAGAGATGTCTCTCCTAGTCAGTCATTATCAAATAATTCATCCAATAATTGAATTATTGTTGTACAAGATTTTTGGCACGTATTATTAATATGCAAATTTATTCATTGTTGAAACTTCCTTGCTGTGCGAAACATCTGTTGAGATTATGCAATACCGCCTTGGCAGAAATTGATTATTTTTAATGAAAAGAAGTGTCTTTTGTGTTGGACATCGTGCATGAGCTGCATTCTCCGAGTGAGTATTGTTTGTTTTCACTTTGGATTTTGGAATTGCTGGGTCAACTGTTTTTGTTGTCACATCGGGAAGAATTCAATTTTCCTTGATTTACATAGGGTAGTCATTCCCTCGTGTCAGGGGCTATTTACACGCCCCTACAACTCCTTAGATAATTATTTCCACAGCACATTACTTTAACCGCCAGCCGTCTTATTTCCCTTCCTCCCAATTTTGTTTTTATTTTGATTTAAAACAGTATGAAGACCAATACATTGCAAAAGCAGTATAGAAAATTAAAAAAAAATAGTTGCATAATAAATATAAATGATTATTTGAAGAACAAATAGGTTACTTAAAATTTAAATGAGAATTCGTGCCTAAACTTGTTGAAGGACATGTGGAAAATATGAACACGCTTGGGATCTTTGTTCAACCGGAATGTCCGTCAAATAATCTAGGTCGGCGTAGTCTATTACGGTAAGACTTTTGACTCGCAATCCGAAGGTCGCGGAATCGAATCCTTGGCAAATAAATTTTATTTGAATAATTTGAGTTATTTCACATTTAATTAATTTAAAAATAATGAATAGTATATTTGCCGCACTCTCAGTATCGCCCTAGTGTAAGACTACCATTTAAAATTGAAACGTTGCATGAAATGGCTTTAGCCGTGTTTGGTAACCAGATCTGAATAGCCAGGTACTTCCCTATTTTCCTCTTCCCCATCTCCTTCCCCTCTCCACTACCTTCAGCCTCACAACATACCCCAATTGGGGATGCCATAGTCTCACTGGCTCCAGACGGGAGCAGCTGAGTCTCTTGGTATTACTATAAAAAATAAATACATTTTTTTAAATTATTATGTCGTGATTTAGATATGTGTGGGGATAAATTTGTTTTTAATCCTATATTACGCTGTTGTTGTAAAAACGCAAAAATAAACATTTGGAATATTTTTGTGATGTTGTTTTCGATTTTTGAATTTAATAGTTTAAGCAGCCTGTACATGTAGGAGGGTTGTCCGTAAAATAAGATCTTCAAGGTGCTGTGGTAGCGAGGAACGATTTTACGCGCAAAACACTAGCGCCCCACGCCACGTGCCCACCACGCTGCACAATTTGTGACGTTTAGTCTCGGCGTGGCAGCCGTTCACGATAGAGCTTCCGCTCGCCGCACCGTAATGTGGTCAGATATCAGTAAGACCACTATTAACAAGATTTTGACAGAACATTTGTGTTACAACAAGGTCTACGCTAGATGGGTTCCAAAAATTCTTGAAAGAGCCCTAATTCCATGAGTTCTACGCCATCGATTGCGAGGATTTCTTGGATTCAACTGCGACTGGGGACGAGACCTTCAAAACCAACTTTTCGAACTCATACACTGTTTTCCGTACACTTTACGCAGCTGAGAATGAATGTCTACCACGGTATTGTTCTTTGCACACAAAAAAAAAAATTATTACAGACGTAATTCACACCTGGCGAGTGCGGCGAGCCGAAGCTCCATCGTGAACGGCTGCCACGCCGCGACTAAGTGTCACCGAGAGTGCAGCGTGGTGGACATTTCTTGTGGGAGAACCTGGTTACACGCCAGTGTTACCAGATCGCGCGTAAAATTCCAAATCAACACGGATTTTTGTCGGGCAGATCAACTCTAACAAATCTTTCGTTATATGAAAACTAAATATCAAACGCATTAGCTAACAGAACTCAAGTCGATTCAATTTATACGGATTTCATCAAGGCCTTCGACAAAGTTTGCCATAAAATTCTACTGGTTAAGTTACGTAAGCTAGGTATTGATGGAAAACTTTCAGACTGGTTTGCAAGCTATCTATCTTGTTAAAATAAATTTGTTCCTTTCCAATCAATTTATAGCTACTAGTGGTGTACCACAAGGGTCTCATTTTGGCCCAATTTTGTTTCTTCTGTTTATAAACGATATTGTTGATATATTTGATAAAGATGTAAATGTGTTGCTTTTTGCAGATGACTTGAAAATATTTAAAATATTTAAAACCGTTGAAGATTGTCTCTGTCTACAGAATAATTTACACAAGTTAATTAATTGGTGTTCTGTTAACAAACTTTTTCTGAACATAAATAAGTGTCATGCAATAAGATTTTACAGAATAAGTCAACCAATTATTCATCCGTATGTACTTAATAACTCTACCCTTACCTCTGTCGAAGAAATTAACGACCTGTGCATAATTTTTGACTCTAAATTAAACTTTATATACCATATAAACACAATCGGTAATAAAGGAATGAAAATGCTTGGCTTCATTCTTCGAAATTCCAGAGGTTTTAGGAATATTTCAACACTAAAAATTTTGTATACATCCTTAGTACGTAGTCAAGTCAAATGTAACTCCTCGATCTGGTCCCCTCATTTTAAAATACATTCAGATTCAATCGAAAAAATTCAATATAAATTTCTAAGACATATTAATTTTAAACTCGGTATTCCCATTGAAAACATAAACTACAATTACTTGCTGAAAGAATTAAATTTATTAAAACTCTCAGATCGAAGAATTATATCCGACTTAATATTTATGATCAAAATTGTAAATGGTAGCATAGACAGTCCTGATTTAACTACGATCATTGAATTTCATATTCCCACGAGAACCACTCGATCTAAAATCCAGTTTAAATGTAACAACAATAAGACTGAGTATACTAAACACTCCCTTTTACCTAGGTTACATGATGTTACTAATAGATATGCAGATATTACAGATCTATTTAACTGCACGGAAGGTAGGTACAAGAGGGCTATGCTATCAAACCTTTTCAGTCAATATTTATTCTATTTGTACTATAGATTTTTGTACGTAATTGTCTCTCTGGTGTCATTTCTAATTAAAATGCGACAATCATCTGTTAAACAATTTTTTTTTTATTATTTCTATATTATTATTTTTCATTTTGTGACATGTATCTTCAGTTCTTATGGTATATGCATACCGTTGAAATTAAATAAATCAATAAATAAATAAAATTGTTCCTCGCGACCGCAGCACCATGGAGATACGGACATCCCTCGTACATAAAGCTATTTAATGTAACTTGCTGTTAATGGCTGATATTTCTCATTTACTTATGGAGACAAATTATTAGAAATAAAATATACATTTTCTATCTTATTTTATTTTATTTTATTTATTACGGAAAATCAACAGATATTTTACACTTATAATAATAACATTAATAATATACATAATATCCAATGACAGATTTTCACATAATTAAAATTATAAATAAAAAGTAATAAAAAAAGTAAGGGTTCTGTACCCGTAAGAACTTAACAAAAATATAAAAATTATGAAAATTATTAAAAAAAAAGATATAAAAACACAATATAAACTATAATAATCTGCTTACTAAATATCAAACAAGAAGTATTCAGAGTCAGAAATCTATTCTCACTCCACAACAACAATAATAATAATATGTACATTGTACAAATTGTACATACCTACAACTCAGAGTGAATACAATAGTAAGTCGAATGACAAGTATGCAACTGGAAAGGATTCACAGCAATAACATAGTAACTTGCAATACGGTCAAAAAATTAATTTATGTTGGCTATGACATACTTTTTTAAGGTACCTACTTAAATTACATGAGAATATGTCTATATTATTAAAATTCTTATCAAATACTTTGCATGCTCTGAATATAAATGCATTTTGTCTGAGATTAGTAGAACATTTTTGAAGATGAAAAAGTGATTTTTCTCTGGTTCTAACACCGGGGACTCTAAAATTAATCTCAGCCAAAAGGGACGAACAATCAATAACACTGTTGATAATTTTATGAAGATATATTATATCTGCAGAGTCTCTTCTAATTTTTAATGGTTTAAGTCCATAAAGGTCTAACGAGCTGTTTATGTCACGATAACCAATATTAAACTTGAAATTTAAATGATGGACAAATTTTTTTTGAATGGCTTCAATGCGTTTAATATAAATTTTATATTGAGGATTCCATATCTAAGAAGCAAATTCAAGATGACTGCGAACATATGAAAAATACAATATTTTAAGTGTTTGAATGTTCTCGAATTATTTTCCAATACGAAATAAGAATCCTAACATTCTAAGGGCTTTCTTCACAATCATGTTAATATGTGCCTCGAATGTGAGTTTACTATCAAGTAGAACACTTAGATCACGAATTTGAGTAACCCTTTTGAGTGATTGGTTCGCTATAAGGTAGTTATGGTCAAATTTAATTTTATTTCTAGTGAAGGTAATCACATAACATTTAGAAGTGTTCATGTTGAGATGATTAATTATACAGTAGTCATTAAGTCTATAAAGATCTTCCTGTAATTTAATGCAGTCGATGATAGAGTTAATCGGAAGATATATTTTCATATCATCAGCGAAGAGTAGAACTTTTGCATAATTAAAGCATTTTATAATGTCGTTGATGAAAATTGTAAATAGTAACGGTCCCAGGTGAGATCCTTGGGGTACACCGGAAGGTATATTTACGAACTCAGAGATGAAACCATTAATTGTTACTCCTTGAGTGCGCCCATCAAGATAAGAGACTAACCATCGATACAAATCCCCGTGAATTCCCAAAGCCAGTAATTTGGATAAAAGAAGATTGTGATCAATTTTATCAAACGCTTTCGAGAAGTCTGTATAGATTACGTCAACTTGGATTTGATTATCCATTGATTTCGTAATATTTTCAATGAATATGGCAAGATTAGAGACAACCGACCTTTTTTTCATAAAGCCATGTTGGTTTCCGAGTATTACAGACTGTTATAAAGTTGTTCGTGAACAATTTTTTCAAAAATTTTACTGAAAATTGGTAACTTAGATATAGGACGATAGTTCTGGACATCATTTTTAGCCCCAGACTTAAATACTGGTGTGATAAGAGCACACTTCCAACGATCCGGAAAGATACCTTCTTTCAATGAGGATTGAAAGAGCAATAATAAGGGCTTCGAGATTACCTTGCTACACATGTTGATAAAGAATGCTGGAATTTTATCGCTACCCGCACCCAATGAGTTAGAAATATTGTCAATTATTTTTTCTATTTTTTCTTTTGACTGATACCGAAGAGATGTTAACTTGATTATTTATATGATTGTTGGTAGAGTGTACATCCGAGGTAGTGTTATAATTAAAGGTGGAGACGAAGTGCTGTGAGAACAGGTTGCATATGCTTGAATGGTTGACTTGGTTATATTTCGTTCGGGTCCCGATTCCCGGGACCTCGAACATCTCAGTGGGTCTCAGTGGGCGCCTGTCCCACCAGGCGGAAACTGTCGCAGGCCTTCATCAGCTAAGTGAACCGACCTTCCTCTCGCCGACCAGGCAGCAAACACCCCCCTCCCCCATCACCCCTACACCCCTGCTCAGCGCGAGCTGAGATGCATCAGTGGTGCAAAATACACCTAAAAGGCATACCACGGATAGGTCCGTTATAACCCCGCACTCTTTATTTTATTTTATTTATTAGCGTTATAAACAGTCTTTATAAATTCATATATGACAGTGATAAAGATATTTATGTCATTGACCAATAAAATAACGACAAATTGAAATTTAGGACCTTAATACAAAAATACTCAACAACATCTATATATATAAAATCAAAATATGTTTGTTTCTTGGTTTGTATATATTTCCGCTATGCGTTGCAAAACCATTCACCCGATCGTCATGAAACTTTGGGGATTTAATGTGCGCATGTCCGTGATGGTTTCTATATAGGTACATTAAGAGCGTTTAACCAGCCAGCGGACGAAAATCCACATTTCGTCGAAAGTTGTTCTTACGATCGTGCAGGGCGGTTACAATGAGAAAGATTAATTATTCTCCGTACCAGCTTTTTAAAATTATAACTCAATATCGAATTTATTTCAATTCAAATTAGCTTTAATTTTAAACCTTCATCCAAAAATGCTGAAAGGCGTGATGATAAAACTATTAAAATAATGTACTTTTTGTAGTTATTTTTTGATTATAAGTATTTATCATTTTTCAATAATGTCTAAATTTAATAAGAATGTTAAAAAAATCTGAAATATATTAGTTTGTAAGTGCGCAAATAAATACACAAATGGACCAATTTTCGTCAAGAAACACATGTACGTACATATTTTTTAATGATTTTATTGAAACTAAAATTAAAATTCTAAAACATACGTTTGCTAGATAATGTTTTGATTTATTTTACTGCATGATTTTATTATTTGAAATGGGTGTGGTATAGTACAAAAACTTTTTTGAAAATTGAACAAATCTGCCAACGACCTATGGAATAACCTTATTATACTAAAAATTTTAAAAAATTCTCAAAATTTATTACATACGAATGCTAGATAAAAGAACAATCTTTCGAAATCCATTTATAATTTTTTGTGGAAAAGAGTCAATACGTCTAAAAACTTTTTTGAAAATGACGTATTTCCGGTTTTCTCTGGTAATGCCCTCTTAATGAGTTATGGCATCATGAAAATATGCATTGCTAACCGTTAATCCGATTGCGATGAAATTTTGGTGAATTGCTGTGAGCACGTCCACGAAGTTTTCTACATATATATATACTGGTGAGCTCTGGCATTATGAAATTTTTTATAAAAAATTGCGATAGGTGGCACGCGTGCTGTTTGAAAACTGAATGTACAGGGACTGAATGTGTGGAATGCGGGAGGGGGGGAGGGGAAATCGGGAGGGGGGTTCGTGGGACGGGGCAAGCGGGAGAGGCGAGTGGGGAGAGGGAAATCGGAAAAGGCAGAGTGGGAACGCGTAAGGGGAAAGAGTTGCCGAAGAGAAATTGGAGGCGGAAGAAGAATGGGACGAAGAGAAAGGACACGCAGGGAAAAACAATATCATTATTAAGTGGTATAGCAACGCATGCCGGGAACTACAAACCCAGAAGCTAGCGTGTTTGATTTTTATATAATATATAGATTTCCTCCTAAAACCATGCGAGCGAAGCCGCAGGTAAAAGCTAGTACCTAATATAAATAATTCTGATAAAGTGCATCTACTTACTTAAATCTTCAAAAAGATTACATGAAATTTTCCCAAAGTTTACATTTAAATTTTAATTGATATCAATAATATCTCTCAAGAAGTGATTTTATTCAAATTTGAATAACTAATAGTAAACGAGGAAATGTGATGAATTAAATAAAAGAAAAATAAAGAAATCAATGAAATATAAAGTTTTTAGTTAAATATGTAGCATTAGATAGAGTGTTATGTTACGACAACTATGCATGTAATCACGGAGAGAAAAACAAGTTTAATGTGAAGCGCTACTAAGTAACTAAGGGAACGTACCCATACTACGTGACCTGTTCAGGGGGGGGGGGGGTCATCAAAATACCACGCTTGGTCACAACGGGGGGGGGGGGGGCTTAGGTTTTTATCACGTAGTCAATCTAGAAATCTCGCGTTTTTTTTCGAGCTACGAGGGGAGGTTTTTAAGTTCGCGGAATGGGAAGGTAAGTGATTAATGGGGGTACCGCTGAATCAGGTACTAATTGAACAACTCATTTTTAGGATAAACACCGGGTTTTATCGTAATTAGGTCATTAGTCTTTGAGCTATCGTCGACCAAACACTTCAATCGGGAAGAAATGTGGAGAAAATTGAGTTCCGCGCTGTTATAAAGTTCCTTTAAGTTAATTTAAAGATCGGAAACATGTATTAGGGTAGTAGGTGAATATGTTGAAAAGGAAAAATAATTTTGGTTTTTATTTCCACTCCTTACCCAATCCGCAAACTTAAAAACCCACCCTCGTACATTCAAATAAGTGAAAAAGTTCAGGGAACGTGTTTGTTGAAGATGATTGAGATGAAAAATGTTTATAAAAATAACAAGACTTTCGTTTCCATAAATTACGTTCCGGTTTCAATATATTTTGACATAAGTTTTATCTTGATAATATTTTTTCCACTTGTAATGCATGCACTCTTGCTGTCACGCAGCAAGCGCCGTATTAATAAAGACAAATATAAGCCAAATAATGCATTTTTTATTAAAATAAGTGAAAAAGTTCAGGGAACGTGTTTGTTGAAGATGATTGAGATGAAAAATGTTTATAAAAATAACAAGACTTTCGTTTCCATAAATTACGTTCCGGTTTCAATATATTTTGACATAAGTTTTATCTTGATAATATTTTTTCCACTTGTAATGCATGCACTCTTGCTGTCACGCAGCAAGCGCCGTATTAATAAAGACAAATATAAGCCAAATAATGCATTTTTTATTTTGTTAGGAAAAAATGATTCGAAACCATATTTATGAAATACTACGTGAAAACTGTAGGGGGGGGGGTCTTGGAGTATACTACACGTGGTCACCGGGGGGGGGAGGGGTAAAAATTTGCAAAAAGTGTGTCACGTAGTATGGGTACGTTCCCTAAGATCGCTTAGTAATATTTTAGATGTTTGAATTAAACACTGCCAAGTAGTAGAATTTTTGAGATTAGTCTTTTTATTAGCCCAGAAAAAAGTATCTGGCGCACGGACGTAGGAATATATGGACCTGCCCTAAGTAATAAAAGCGTATTATTTCCCCCTCCCCATAACGGTTCCATGGAACCGCCTGGGCTTACGAGAGCCGCCTCCCTTGAATCTAAAAACGTGACGTCATCATTCTTGTTCTGACCAGCGCCGAAGTCACATAGTACATTTTACGAAATAACAAGGCAAAAATGGTAGCTTGTGCTATGAAAACGTGTAAAAATAGAAGTGAAAAGGAGAATAAACCAAATTGTCGTATTACATTCCATAGGGAAGCATTATTTTACTTTATTTTAAGCTTATTCGAATTATATTATTATATTATCAGTTTTGTTACATATACTATCATGAACGTGTTTACACACAGCC
This sequence comes from Limnephilus marmoratus, assembly GCA_917880885.1. Lineage (NCBI taxonomy): Eukaryota > Metazoa > Arthropoda > Insecta > Trichoptera > Limnephilidae > Limnephilus > Limnephilus marmoratus. The sequence continues at coordinate 50,376,848 of OU862917.1, read as the reverse complement.
GTAATATGCGTGGGATGGCGTATTTCAGCATATCGCTCGCCATATATTCCGATTGGGAATGTACGGCGAGCGATATGCCGAAATACGCCATCCCACGCATATTACAGTTGTGTGTGTGAACACGTGTTAACGCTCAGAGGGCGTGTTCACACACAGCTGCGACGTAAAACACACAGCCATTTGCAAAAGAATCAGGGGTGTGCCTTCGCCTTTTGCGCTCTGCTAAAATAGCTAATCGTATCATTTGGAACGTCTATCTTTTCATGTGTTATTTCTTGCTGGAAATCCGTGGTATTAATAAAGGATAATAAACCAATAATTTTTAAATTTATCACACTTTAAGGGCCTTATTACTAAACGAGTTTTGAATTTTACGCAACTCATAAACGTGGAATAAAGTATGGTTTTTTTTTATTAGGCGTTATTGTATATTTTGCTTTCTTAATTATGTACTCCATCGTGGTATGTTTAGAAGTAAAATGTAGATACAGTGAGCATGTTTGGAATGAAAAATGTATGTGACATTTTGCTGTCCGATGATATTTTTTATCAATCAAAATTTAAAATAAAATATTTTTCTAACGCACGTCGCCACCGATTATATTATCTTTGGATCACACTGTCACGTCTCAGCGGACCACGTGTTAGGTAAGCGCGTTGTTTCGTATTTACGGTATTGCTGAGTGCTGGAACGAGAATGAGTGCTCACGGCCATCATCACAGTCAACAGATTAATACCTTCTTACTATGTTGGCTCATCTTTTTAATATATTCAGCTGTTATTATTGTACTATTTTTAGCATCGATAATATAACTCCTGTACATGTTATGTTGTTTTCTCTTAAGCTGTGCTGTTATTTTTGTACGTTATTTAAACCTCTGTAAGTTGTTTATTGAATGCTGTTCTCACAAATATAATGTTATCCTTAACCCTTTTTGTCTTTTTCTTTTCACTTCTTCCATTGTCCATAGACAATGTAAGAAATAATTTAATGGAAGTTATATATATTATATAAATATTATTTCTTTAAACAATATTATGCATAGTCTGAGAATACTGTTACTGTGTCGGTGTAGGTATATAATACAGTTTTACTAAGTTTCTGCTGATATATGCTTAAATGTAGCTAAACAAAAAATATTATACCCAAAAAATAAATAAAAAGCACCTTCGTCGTCAAAATATTCCAATTAATACCCCACTCCTGGCTACGCACGATCCGATTTGCAGAACCCAGATAAGTCGGGAGGTTTAGGGGGGAGGGGGGAAGTTGTTGCCTATACACAATGCGTCGATGTGGTGGTGAGAAGTACCTATTATAAGGTTATCTCTCTCTCTCTCAGGTTATGTGGGTCCTAGCGATCCGTAATGTAGGAAGGTTCTGCTTTTTTTGTTCCAGAATAAAAAAAGAACAAGAATGTTTGGGAATAAACGAAAACAGGTTTCTACTTGTGAGGTTAAATTGGTTTCAGTAATAAAAGAGTTCATTTCCAAAACAACCAAAGCCCAGTATAATTTTATAAAGAACATAACAATGTTGCCCTTTTGAGGGGCCGGGTTTCACATCCCCAAAAACATAACAGATTCTGAAACATAACAGATTCATAACAGATTTGACAGGAATATAATTAAGCAGAAAGAAATATCGTACCTGCGGACCATGGATCTTTATCTAATTCTACACTGACACGAACTCTTAATTTACTTGAATATAGCGCGTTGATGAACCGCGGGCCATATTCTCTCGCAATCTCCAGGATGGGAACCAGGAAAGACCCCCAGGAAGGCCAGAGAATGAGGACTCCCCGCCAGGGAGCAGCATCCAAGATCAGCACCAGCGCTCCGGTTGAGCCCACCGGATGAAACACGATTTCCGTCAGCACACCTCATCAGGAAATGAACGCCGAGTGACCATCCGTCACAAATATGAGCAGCAATAACCGTACCAGGTCATAAGGACTCTCCCTCGCAAAGCTTTTCAATATGCCAGTCGCGATTATGTAGGTAATTTACAATACCGTTATTTCGCGGATAAATATCGGTCCCAATGGCGGCGACCAATCACATTAGAAACAGCGTTCCGATCACATCAGAAAGAAGCGTTTGCAAAATGTACATCGCCCGGCTCGCGATTAAAATCGTTTAAAACAATTTGTAACGAAGAGATTATCCCATTTTTTAAATCCAAAACTATCACTAAAGTGACAAGTCGAATCAACACCGGCTTCCCGTACGGTGCGAATTCAAAAAGTGAAAACCAGAGAGAAAAAAAAGTGTTGCCAATCCATTCCGTGCTGTTCAAATTATCAGGTTAGTGGTCAGGTAAATAATTACATCACAAATTGATAATTATTTACGTGACAATTCCCCCCTTCTCACGAAAATGTTTGGCCCCAAACATGAAATCCACGGTTCCGATGTAAAAAAAAATAAACAAATAAAAAAATAAAGGTACACTAACTAACTAACTAACTAGAAGATAGGTCCATCAGGTATCTAGAAATTTTACAACAAGTAACCATTAGCAATCATAAACAATAAATCATATAAATCTAGATAGATTGAAAGAACAATGAGAATAGGATGGTACGAGAATAAGGAGTCTACAACACCTTCAGCAACGATGGAGCTGGGTGCTGGCATTACTGGCTGAAGTCCAGACCTGTTATTCTCATGACATCCTAACATCGGGAACATCTTAAAAATAAAGAACACAATCAATGAAAAGAAAAAAATTATGCACAAAGCATCACTTTTCCTTCAGCAGGAAATTTTGCCATTAAAAAAGGCTTCACTTTAGGGTGGTCAACCATCCCTCACTTCACTGAATTTAGGCTATTTATTAATAGCGAAAAGGTAACTATTCTATCTACCTAGGTCCAACAGGTCTAATAGGTTAACATAGAATTTTATTCAACAAAATACAGAACAGACATTAAACCTAGAATGAGGAATATCTTTCACAGATATTTAACTTAGTTTAATTAAGTTTAAAAAAAAGATTTATAACAATGTAGAACCATAAGTATATGAGTAGTACTTGTGTATTAATGAATTAGTTAGACCAAGATTGCAAAACTTGTCTACTAAAAGTGGTTAGATTAGGGTTTACATTTTTTAGAAATACCTATCCGTACAGGTGGTTACAATAGGGTTTACATAATAAGAAATACCTATGTTTCAAAATTAAAAAATTAGATCAGGTTTTACAATACCAAAGATATACCTGTCTACAAGTGGTAACAATGAGTATCAGTAGGAACACAAAGACAAGCGAAACAGAATCTAGAATGTTTAGCTGAATGCATAGGGATTACAATTTAACAAAAAAAACCTAGCTAATAGTAGTGAACCACTATGAAAAAATATATAGAGTACAAGCCATTTTAATAACTAAAACAGTGTACATAGTTTGCACAAGAAAAAGACTGAGATCACACCGTAGACGGAGATCCTTCAAAATATTACTTCAAAAGTAAGCAAAAGGCAAAATTTCTTGAACAGACAATATGTATTGGTGATCGAATATATTGTGATAATCGACACTATCTAAATTGGTGATCAATCAAAACATTTGAATGACACTAGGTACAAAATTGTGTAGAGAAACACTGGTGTTTCAGCAGTGAGACTAATATAAATATTTTACTTATGACTATAAGCTATACAAAAATACGCTCTCCTGTGCTAGAGGTAGAGTATTATATATTCCATGCTGGAATTACTTAATAGGAAAGTATGCCGAAGCAGTACTACCTTTGTTAGAAAGACATAATAATGTTGTTAATAAACTATGACTTAATATTATTCACTTTAAGGAAAGCTAAACCAAACTTAATTGTAACAAATACTAGCTAAATATAATCTATTTATTATATAATATAATCTATTTATGAAAATATACACATTTTGTATACCAGAAAGTTGCTCAAATCTCTGCTACACAAAGAACTACACTTAAGAATATATTTTGTTCTCTAGTTCCCTGGAGGATCTTTGGTTATAAGGCATGTCGGAGGGACGACAAAATGGAAAGAAAGCTCCACTGAACTAGAGAAAAAATGGATTTAGATTTAAAAGTAGGGAACATTACAAAATATCCGTTAACTGACGGAGTAGAGATGCGATACCAATGTGTGTGCGTGTGTGCATTGCAGTGATAATACTGACAGAAATAATATAGACAGGGTGTCTACTAAAAAAACGAGAAATACTCATATCCAATCTAATCATATATATCACTTGAAAAAAAAATAAGTCATGTGAAGGAGAGAGAAAAAAAAATAATGACTTAAGGTTTGGGCGCCACTGATCATCAGATCAGATTCTAGTTGAACGAGGGTAAATAACCGTTTATCATCAATAAACTAGAATATTGCGTTTACTCCGACCACATGCTTTGGAGGTACCAAACTCCAAGACACATAACCTGAACAAACACATAAAGAAACAAATGAAATGGAGTGGAAGGTTGGTAGTCTTACACACCACGACATTGGCTTCCTATAATGTACTTAAAGTAATAATTAGTCTAAACGAACGATATCCTTGACGTGAAAATTTCCTACTATTTTTCCTTTCATATCTGCCAAAGTATAAATTAAATCAGAGACTTTACCCTTTATGACATTGCGAACAAATCTAGGTGCCAATTTATGAGAGAAATAATCTGGTCCACTGGATTGAACAAAATTTTTCCTCCAAATGACGTCTCCAACATCATAAATAACCGACTTACGACGCAAGTTGTAGTGTTGGGCATTCTTTTTAAAAGCTTGCAGTAATGCATTAGAAACTTGCTCATAAATTGGAGCTAACTCTTCCAATTTTTTAGCAAATTCACTTCTAGATTGTTCTAGGGTAGTGTCTGCGACACCAGAAGAAATATTTATTTCATGAAATTTTCCGTCAATGATTTGTTCTCTTCCGTGCATGAGGAAAAAAGGCGTGAAACCTGTTGCGAAATTAACCGTATTATTCAAGGCTGACTGAATCTGAGGCAGAAATCTGGACCAATTACGATGGTCAGACTCGGTCAAGATAGACAAGGCAGTCCCGATAGTTTGGTTATACCGCTCAACTACATTGTTTTGCGGGGTGTAATAAGCGTTATAAAAAGGCATGGGAACATTATAATCTGATAACAATTGTTTAAATTCTTTTGAGACAAATTGTTTCCCGTTATCACATATAAAAGTTTGCGGAACACCGTGTACCAAGAAAATATATTGTTCTACATTTTTAACAATGCTTTTAGCAGTAGCATTTCTGAGCGGAAAAATCCAAGTATATTTCGAAAAAACGTCAACAACCGATAAAATGTACATAAATCCCGCGTAACTACGTGGAAGAGGACCAACAAGGTCGATAGACAACATTTGCATCGGTCTGTTGACTAATTTTGGATTCGTAGAAATGCCAGCCGGCGCAGATGTATTTATTTTATGTGCCTTGCACGTTTTACATTTATTAACAAACTTTTTGACATCATTATACATACCCGGCCAAAAATAACGGAGTTGAACTTTCTTATATGTTCTGAATACACCTGGGTGGCAAGAGCTAATAGACTCGTGTTCTTTACTTAAAATAGCGTTACGGTCCTTAAAAGGAACTACCAGCTTCCAAGCTGTATCCTCCTGTAGAGCGAAACGGGACTTAGAGTGACGAAATAAACAATTATCCTTAATTTGAAAATTATTAAAACGTTGAGGATTATTTTTACAATTAGTAAATAAGTTATTGTACCAATTATCCGTGCTAGTAGGAAGGTTGTCAATGGCTCCAATAGTTAAATCGTCTTTACGCGAAAGAGCGTCGGGTACAGTATTAAATTTACCCTTCCTGTGGACTACGTCAAAAGAAAATTGAGAAAGGCGGGTAGACCAACGTGCAAGTCTGCCTGTCGGATTTGATAAAGACACTAGCCATTGCAAACTGGAGTGGTCAGTTACTACTGTGAAGTGAACTCCCTCTATGTAGGGCCTGAAGTGATTCACCGAATCTAACACCGCTAAGAGTTCGCGCTCCGTCACGCCGTAGTTTCGCTCGTGAATGTTCAAACACCTAGAAAAAAAAGAAACCGGGTGTTCTTCTCCTTCAAAGACCTGTGTGAGCACGCCGCCTATCCCAACGTTGCTCGCGTCACAGTGTATGGTAAATGGAAGTGAAAAATCAGGACAATTGATAACCGGCGCGGAAGTTAATGCCTTTTTTAATTTTTTAAAAGAGTCTTCAGCCTCTGAAGACCAAGAAAAATTACTCACCCCCTTTCTTGAGCCAGTGAGTCTTGTTAAAGGGGCCGCTATTGTGGAAAAATTCTTGATGAAACGTCTATAATATCCACAAAGTCCAATAAATGCTTTTAACTGTTTAGAATTCCTAGGAGTGGGGTAAGTTCGAATAGACTCTAGCTTGACTGGATCTGTGCGAAGACCCTTTGCATCAACAATATAACCCAGATACTTCAACTCGTCCTTACAAAACTCACATTTTTTGAGATTAATTGTTAAACCTGCTTCTTTAATACGTGTGAAAACTTTATTTAACAATTCTAAATGTGACTCAAAATCTTCTGAAATAATAATTAAATCATCCAGGTAGCAGAAAACGTTTTCATCGAACTCTGGACCAAAAAGAGCATCAACAAGACGCTGTAATTCACTAGGTGCATTTTTCAGACCAAATGGCATCCTAACAAATTCAAAAAGTCCATGACCTGGTACAACAAAAGCCGTTTTAGAACAAGAGTCCTTATGTAAAGGTATCTGCCAAAAACTTTTCGATAAATCAATAGAGGTTATAAAGCGTGCACCACGTAGCTTGTCTAAAATGCGCGAAATATACGGCAAGGGGTACGAATCCCTTGTCGTGACGCTGTTAAGTTTCCTAGAGTCCAAGCAGAACCTTGCAGAACCATCCTTCTTAGGCACGATCAAAACCGGATTCGACCAAGCCGAACGCGAACGGCGAACAACACCTAAATCTAACATTTCCTTAAGTTGTGATTCAAGTTGTTGCTGACGAGTTTGAGACAAAGGGTAATACCGTTGCTTAATGGGATCTCCTGTTGTATTAATTTTATGCTGCACTAAATGAGTACGACCCAGTCCACATTTTTCAAACGAAATTGACTTAAATTTATCAATTACATTATTTAGCCTATGATTGTCTTGAGGGGACAGTAGGGAAGCTGATGTGATCTTGCGAATTTCACTTAAAGTATTCTCAACATCACGTCCACTGTTGGCCTTTGAAAACAATTGAGGAGCGATGTCAAATTGTTTCCAAAAGTCGACTCCCAAAACAATCACGGGAGAAAGAGACGGAATTACAAAAAAAATTATATATTTCTTAATACTATTAAAAGTAACTAGTACCCGCATAGTACCAATTACATCTTGATGTTTACCATCCGCGGTGGTAACGTAAGAATCAAGCTTATCTAACTTAAAACCTAAACTTAAGAAAAACCTATACAGTGAACCACCAAAACAACTCACACTAGCTCCGCTATCCAAAAGAGCTGAAAAAACTAAATTGTTAATTGCAATATTAACATGAGGTCTAATATCTTGACCGCTGGTCATCATCGGCATGAATGCGTCCATGTCATGGTCGATGGGACTGGTACTCGAGTTTGAAACTATCGGTGGTCTCCTAGCATCCTCGCTAGCAGAATGTGGGGGACCCCCGTCTAGTTTTTTGAATTATGTCGTTCAGGATTAGCTTGTCGCTTGGTATGATTCTTCTGAGAATCAAACTTCCATTTTCTACAAAACGGCTTGGAATGACCTTTTATATTACAATAAGCGCAAAGTAATTTATTTCTATAAAATTGTGCAGAAGGTGAAGAAGAAGAAGAAGAGGAAGAAGGTGCAGCATTATTATTCAACGGAACGGATGACGGTTTATTCTTGTCTTTGACCGAATTTGCTTCATCGTCGGAAATAGCTAAACTTTTTTCAAATCGCTTACAAACACTAATTAAGGAATTTAAATTTTTATCCTCAAAATAAGCAATAACAAGAGCATATTTCGGCAATAGGCTATTGCACACTAAATCCACAATTTGTTCTTCCGGAAGTTGAACGTTTAATCTTAAATTAGCTAATTGCACGTCTTCAACATAATCAACTACGCTTTGATTATACTTCTGTTTCATAGAGAAGAGAGCTTTTAAAGCTTCGGTTTGGTTAGCGATTGGATCAAAACGAGATAAAATTAGTTTTTTCAGTTCTAGCCAAGTTAAATTATCTTTATAAATGGTACGATACCATAGCAATGCTCTTCCCTCCAAAAGGTCAGCAAACGAAGTGACAACAAGCGGCAACTCAATATGACGACACCTAGATAACTCCTCCACACGTTGTATAAAGTCACGGATGTCTGAAGATCCGTTAAACTTAACACCCCAGCTATGTACGGAAGGATTTGTAGTTATATTCTGATAATAATTATTAGTTATGATGGTATTTGTATTAGGACTTTCATCACTGCTTGTTTCTTGTTGAGAAGAAGTACCACTAGATTGTTTAAGGTTCCTGTTGTAAATTCGCGCTTGCTCTCTCATGGCGGACAAAGTGGGTTCTGGAGTAATATTAACGTCAGAAAGCATCTGAATCATTTCCTCTTTTGAGGCCCCGTTGATGTTAGACAACGACATTTTGTCAAATGGAATTTATTTATGTAAAAAAAACGAAGAAAAAATTCCAAATGATTCCATATAAAATAGTTAATATTTATGAAATAAACCGAATAACACTATATTAAGTCCGGAAAATTGTTTATAAAGTTATTACGATAACACAATCGAAGTATAATAATGACATCCGACACATGTCAACAAAAATCGCTCTCAGCTGATCTGTAATAACAACTGACATAACCATAGACAAACTTGCCAGCCTACAAAAATGTCCCGAAAATATTATCCGAAAAAAAAGAACGAAGCTGTTCTAGAAGGTATATTTATGTTTACGTTACACAAAATTTGAGAGCGAACGAAGCTCAACCGGAAACCAATACAAATTAAAGCAAAGCAAAAAAATGACATAATAATATGCACAAAATTTCAAACTACCGCGAAATATTTCATATAATCCATTATAACATTTATAACGCATCTACACACACACACTGGTACCATTATAACAGTATGAAGATATTAATGAATAATACATATCCAACCTTGAAAATTCGGAAAAAGAAGCAGAAACTTAAAACATAACAGACCGTTAGAATATACGGGCACCAAAAGCAGAATATTCAACTTAAAACGTTGGGAGCGCCAAATATAAGGTTATCTCTCTCTCTCTCAGGTTATGTGGGTCCTAGCGATCCGTAATGTAGGAAGGTTCTGCTTTTTTTGTTCCAGAATAAAAAAAGAACAAGAATGTTTGGGAATAAACGAAAACAGGTTTCTACTTGTGAGGTTAAATTGGTTTCAGTAATAAAAGAGTTCATTTCCAAAACAACCAAAGCCCAGTATAATTTTATAAAGAACATAACAATGTTGCCCTTTTGAGGGGCCGGGTTTCACATCCCCAAAAACATAACAGATTCTGAAACATAACAGATTCATAACAGATTTGACAGGAATATAATTAAGCAGAAAGAAATATCGTACCTGCGGACCATGGATCTTTATCTAATTCTACACTGACACGAACTCTTAATTTACTTGAATATAGCGCGTTGATGAACCGCGGGCCATATTCTCTCGCAATCTCCAGGATGGGAACCAGGAAAGACCCCCAGGAAGGCCAGAGAATGAGGACTCCCCGCCAGGGAGCAGCATCCAAGATCAGCACCAGCGCTCCGGTTGAGCCCACCGGATGAAACACGATTTCCGTCAGCACACCTCATCAGGAAATGAACGCCGAGTGACCATCCGTCACAAATATGAGCAGCAATAACCGTACCAGGTCATAAGGACTCTCCCTCGCAAAGCTTTTCAATATGCCAGTCGCGATTATGTAGGTAATTTACAATACCGTTATTTCGCGGATAAATATCGGTCCCAATGGCGGCGACCAATCACATTAGAAACAGCGTTCCGATCACATCAGAAAGAAGCGTTTGCAAAATGTACATCGCCCGGCTCGCGATTAAAATCGTTTAAAACAATTTGTAACGAAGAGATTATCCCATTTTTTAAATCCAAAACTATCACTAAAGTGACAAGTCGAATCAACACCGGCTTCCCGTACGGTGCGAATTCAAAAAGTGAAAACCAGAGAGAAAAAAAAGTGTTGCCAATCCATTCCGTGCTGTTCAAATTATCAGGTTAGTGGTCAGGTAAATAATTACATCACAAATTGATAATTATTTACGTGACACTATCTATGTAAATCTGGTCACTAAACACGCCTAAAGCCATTTCAAGCAGTTGGGGCGATACTAAGAGTATCTACAAAAAGGAGCAAATAATAATGTAACTGCTACGTGCTACGTTTTATTGTAATTAAATAACGTGTGAAATAATTTAGGTAAAATAATTTTAATTAAAAGAGATAATTACATTATTTTTATTAACTAGCAGACCCGGCCACACGTTGCTGAGGCTAACGAAACACAACGCCATTACCCAACCTTTATAAAATCCTCACCACCCGCTTGCCTGCTGCCCGCTGCCTGAATTGAATATTTGAATTTCTCGGCTTTTCTCTTCTATAATAAGCATGTAATATACACATAAACCTTTCTCTTGAATCACTCTATCTATTGGTCAAAACCGCATGAAAATCCGTTGCGTATTTTAAAAGATCAATGCGCACATACATTTTGAGTGACTTCATTTTATACTATGTAATTATATAGCAACAGAGGGAGGCGTCTACTAATATCTAGAGGAATTCCAAAAACTGAAAAAATCGAATTAATATCTATGAGAACCAAAGTGTTGACGAATATCTACAACTCAAACTGCTGACTAATATCTATGGGAACCAAAGTGTTGACGAATATCTACAGCACTGGCAGAGGTTGGATTTGCAATTATGTATAGCATATTGAAATAACTTAATATTGCGTATGTAGTTTACAAAACTTAATTTATGTATGTATGTATGTAAAAATCCCTAATGTCGGACTATTGGATACATTTAGCTGATTAGTCCAACCTAAGCTCTGTAGATATTAGTTCAACCTACGCTCTGTAGATATTAATCAACACTCTGAAGTTCGTAGATATTAGTTCAACATATGAGCTGTAGATATTCGTCAGACATACAGGCTGTAGATATTAGTAACTGGAGTCGCAACAGAGCGGTTGTGATAACCCTAAAATCTGTTGACCATCACGAATGTGGGCGGTTCTCGAATTTGCTCCTCGCTGGTTACAGGGGTAAGTAAATTATGGAACATTTGTAAAAGTGTCTTAACTAAATACGGCAACCAAATAGTTGTCTGTGAAAAGATGCGAACTTTACTTTGCTTATTCAGACTTCGCAAATATGTTAATAACGTAGCGAGCAATTCGCGCTCCCACATAAAAAGGTCTATTCATTAAAAAGCAGATGTTATTTTTAAGAACTAAATGGCGATATTATAATGCGAGATGCCTATATACTGTCAGATTAATTTTTCAACCAATCACAGTCATCTTCCCCTCTTCGTACCGCCATAGTTGATTTTTCCCCTCACCTGTTATTTCTGGTCTATTGAATTTGGATGTCTATGATCTGGCGTGTAAAAACTGCCTTAAAATTCAAAATCCCTTACTTAAGAACCCCTTTTCGGTTATGATTTTATTGTATAATGTGATTTTATTGAAAATAATTTTGAGAATTTTTTGTGCCTTAACGTCGCGAAATAAAAAAAAACACGCTTTTTAGCGATGTTTTTTTGTTGAATAAATCAAAACAGGCGGCTGGTGTTAAACGGAAAAGTAAGCCTTATGGACATCTACAAAAAGAGTGTTATTGTTAGCGGCCTGATCCCGAATTTCACACTATGTGGTCCATCGCCTTAAAAGCAACATCAAAATGTGAAAAGAAATGTAAACAAGAAGAAGAGGAAATTATAAAAAATATTAATACAGCTTAATTAGAATACCACTCCAGCCATAGGTCACCCCTAATAGTCCGCTACGTTTGGTGACTTAGCAGGGGTATCCGGGTTCATGTTGTGAGATTTGTCAGGGTATTGGTAGCGTATGCGTTTATCCATCCACCGCGAGAGTTCTAACCTAGACCTCTCCAGCCGGACTCTCTCGACCCATCGCGTTGCACCGCAGTGGGAGAGATTGATTCACATGTCCGTCGCTCCTGGACAGATTGACTGCCAGATTCCTACCCACCCTCACACACACATTTTTTTTCTTTCCGAAAACATCCTCTCCTTCCTTTCCCTAAAAAGACACTTCACACAGCATCCCCAAAGATGACGTAGACCCTGAAGGATTTTTTCCTCAGGGCCTCCTGTGTGGAGCAATTGTAAAAGATGCTAATATTTTGTCAACACACCATCAAGAAAAGAGATAAAATACAAAATTTAAATTAAAGCCTCCCACGCATAAGGATGTTTCTCCCCTTTACCGCGTACCAACGCCCACATTAAAAATTCTCTTGACCGACATTTTTCTTCCTGTCATTTTGAATTAATCTCAAAATTTCGAGACTCGCTGGAATTTAAATTAAAATACAACAGTGTGAAATTTCTTCAACATAAAGTACGTTAACTTTAAAGTCGTCAATCTTAAACGCCTTATACGACATTGTGTCGGTAATACAGAAGTCATTAAATGATTAAATTATTGAAGGCTTTCCAAAACACCGTTTATTTCTAAACCGTTAAAAAAATCATTAAAAATATATAGCACACTTTTGTGAATGGTTCTATTGATGGATTAAGTAATCGTCAACCCTATTTTTGAAGTAAAACTTCTTTACACAGCATCGACTTGGGGTGTAAGCTGGTGAATGCGTTTCGAAAAGTGGTGATTGTTACGAAAAATGTCATGCGAACGGTAATCGATGCAAACGGTGATTGATTGCTAAGCGAACGATCGGGCCTTCACGCACGCCTGACTTGGAGAGTGATAAGGATAAGGATGGTCACCACAATATCTTAGGTCACCCCAAGGTCGTAGGTCACCCCAAGGTCGTAGGTCACCCCAAGGTCGTAGGTCACCCCAAGTTCGTAGGTTACCCCAAGTTCGTAGGTCACCCCAAGTTCGTAGGTCACCCCATGTTCATATTTCACCCCAATGTTATATGTCACCCCTAGGTCATAGGTCACCCCTAGGTCATAGGTCACCCCGTTCGCTACGTTTGGTAACTTAGCAGCGATACCTGGGTTCATTGGGCGAGGTTTCTCTTGTAGTTTTACTTCAGTCATGTGGTCTAAAGCACACTCGTTTTTTTTTATAAATAATGTGTTTTATATTTGTCATTTTATTCGTTAAATTCTTCTGTTGTCCTCTCACATCGCAAAATTGACTAATCGGAGGTTGATCAGAATTTTTTTTATGATTTGTTTGCATCTGAATTGAAGGAGTCAGTCAAAACAAAAAAAGCAAACTGAAAAAATTTATTCGCACTACTATTTTCCGGAAGTGAAATGATATTTCAATCACGAACGACGAGATGTTTCACAAAATTTGAACGATTCATCTCATTTCAAAGTAAATTTTCAAGTTCTGTTAAGGTTCTATTCAAGATCTGTTTATGTCATCATTGGCCGGTAGTTTCTCATAAATGAAATGATAACAATACTTGAATAGAACTTTCAAGATCCTAAAAATGAACTTCAAATTTTTAAGATAATTTTCATGTTTTTAAAATGTTTTATTCAAGTACTGTAAATATTTCATTTCTGCGAAGCGACTTACTCGTAATTTTATAATAACAGAATTTGAATAGAACGTCAGAACTTGATCATTAACTTTGAAATTTTATGAATTGTTGAATCACTCGGATACATACCGAAAATCGTAACATTTTCGTAGCCAATTGGAAAATATAGAGCAGATCCTTTTAAAATCATGACATCTAACTTTACTTGTCAAGATTAACTGTAAGAAATTTAAACAAAAGAAAAATATAATCCAAATAAAGAATTAAAATAAATTTTGGAAAATAAAACTAGATATATCATTAAACATGTAAAAATGCGAGTTCATTGAACCAGAGTCGCAACCACTTACAGATAGATTCACTTCCGAAATTAGTACGTTTGATGATTGCTAGATGCATATATTCAGCACCGTACAAGCCAGGGTTACTCCCCCGGTATCGTTTAATATATTTTCACTTTGACGCTAAAGTGTTTATGTTTAAGGATGCGATGGGAGTGGGGCAAGTTGGCGAGGGGGGGGGGGAAGAGGAAGGCTTTAAAGTTTTAATTGCTCCCAGTAACACCACTTCATTATACCTATTAGAGATTTACTTTGAACGATAGCCAAGTCTTTTAATCACTCTGGCTTAATTTGCTGAAAACTTTTCATTTCACATTTTGAATGCTGCACTAAGGCGGCTCAGAACATTATGTTTAAGACTAATACTGGTAATTTATTTACCAAAATAACTCAGTAATTTGATGTAGATTTAATAGTAAACTCAAGGGAATACCAGCAAAACGACAACGATAATTTACATAAATTGTTTTTCTTAGCGTGGTTACTACCACTTAATGTTATCGAAGTTATCGAAGGCATACTTTGAATTAGTAATTTTTCGCTTTCATCATTTAGTGTTCTGTAATTTGGTAGAAACACTAACAGATTCTCCTATTCACCTTTAATAGATTCTTGATCTTTATTTGGATTTATACAATAATTTTGACCTCGTTAGTCGACCTAACTAGGAGCTGGCTAAATTGAATCTGATGAGAGCGTTTTACTTCAACACCCTCTCTGAGCTCCCCGACCCTCTGGTGTTCATCTTAGGTACTAAGCTACCTGCCATCTAGCGGAATCTCGGGACAGTTCTTATCACTGCCATCTATGTCTAAAAGCCGGAAGCTTTTTAGATACACTACAACCATCATTGCTTTGTGTTCCTCTCTTTTCTATATAGATATTTCAGTTTACCTGAGAAAACACTAATTTTAGACGCTTTTTATGGGAGTAAATTGTATTAAATTGCCTGTATGATGAATTGTGCTTTTAAATGTCTGTTTTCAATTTATGGGTATCGCCGCCCCGGGAACCATTTATTGGATAACCAACACTCCTGCCATAGGCAACTCCAAGTGGTTTGCTACGTTTGATGACTTAGCTGAGATGTCTGGGTTCACGGGGTGAGGTTTGTGTAGGTCTTGGTGGCCAATGCCTTTGCCCTCCTACTGCGTGGCGAGCCGGATCGGGAGAGATTGGTTGATGGAAACCTAACCTAGAATTCTGCAGCCGGACTCTCTCGACCCATCACCTTGCTTCGCGATGGAAGGGATGGATTCGTACGGCCGTCACTCTTTCACACATTGGCCCTTAGATTCCTACCCACCTCTCATACCTTTTTCCTTCCCAGAACTTCATCTTCTTTCTTTCCCTAAAAAGACCCTCCACACAGCATTCCCAAATAAGACACAGGCCCTGAAGGATTTTTTTTTCTGGAGCTAATGTAAAAAAGTCCTTTATTTAAAGTTATTTTTATGTGAATGCCGCACAAGAGTCTCAACTACTCCCAACCGTCTGGAGCCAGTGAGACTATGGCAACCCCAATCCCAATTGGGATTATCTAATTCTAATTGGGATTCCCCATTTGGACGGCCCCACCACTTACCCGCCCCGGTATAAGTAACTTAAGGTTACTCCTTCAAGGCTCTCGCAAGGACTCTAATTTTTTGGGAAGAACGATTCTATATAAATGAACGAAGCTAGACCTCCAAATATCCCAGCATACAGCGTTAGGAAGCAGTATGCAAGTGCTTACAAAAGTACAGGACAGCAAAGTGTTAATAGTCATTTGTGGATACCCCAGTACCTCGTGAAGGTAGTGGTGGGAAGGAATCGAGAAGAGGAAGGTGGGGTAGAATGGGGAAGTATCTGGCTATTCAGATCAGGTCACCAAATATTGTTAAAGCTATTTCAAGCAACGTTTCAATTCTGAATGGTGGTTTTACACCACGGCGAGACTGAACGTATCTTTCACACTGGAACGTGTCGCAAACATAGGCGCCCGCAGGGGGGGGCAAGGGGGGGCACTTGCCCCCCCCTGGATTAATTGAAAATAGTCAAATATTGTTACTTTTCACTCATCACTTTGTGTTAGCATAAAGAAAGTGTGGAGAGACAGAACGTTGGCCGTTGGATGTTTTCAAACAGCTCACGTACCACCTATTGCAATTTGTTTGTACAAAATTTCATAATTCCAGAGCTCACCAAACAATAACGAACACAAAAAAAAAGAATTATCCAATTTGGTGCATTCGTTCGGAAGTTGTGCGCGTACATACATTTCGACGATTCATTTTTATACAAATTTCATAATGCCAGAGCTCACCAGTAGTTTTATACAAACCTTGTCCTGACAATAACGAACACAACAAAAATAGAATTATCCAATTTAGTGCAGTCGTTCGGAAGTTATGCGGGAATTTTTATTAAAGATAGATTTATGTTGCAACATTTTTTGTTATACACATATATTGCGTTCATAAAAAAAATAATTATTACAGTATACCCTTCATTAGTGCAGTGTCCTGTCCGTTCGTTCACCATACAAATACGCCACAGTAAATTAAAAACATTAAAACATTACTAAAAATATATTGCCCCCCCCCTAGAAAATTTTCTGCAGGCGCCCATGGTCGCAAATAAATACAATAAAGTGTTTCGGCCAAGTTTTCTTTTGCCATTTTGTTGTACAGGTGTATCCTGCGAGAGCCTTGAAGGAGTAACCATCAGTTACTTATACCAGGGCGGGTAAGAGGTGGATAACCTCCACTGTACACAGGTGTATCCTTTGTATCTTCGATCTATAAAGTCGATAAAGTCAATAAAGTCGCTTGGTCGATGCTTTGTCTGATTAGATTTTTGTAATTGTATATACCTATTAGTGTATTAACTGAGTTTTTATGACTGGATCGTACTCGTGTAAGTGAGAACATCTGTAAAAACCCAGTATAAAAAATTAAATCAAATCTTGCCTTCCAATGTGTTCTTGCAAAACGTTTTTTTGTCTGTTAAACCTATCGGTAGGTACTTTGGTTCTATTTTTTTGACTGACAAAACTGTAACAAATATATTAAAACAAATTTTAAATTCAATAAATAAATCCCTTCGTTCAAAGTGTGTTTGTGGGCATTTCTTACATAATTAAACTTCTGTCTTTTATAAACAAACAGATTGATTACTCCTTCGTGGACTCTCTATCTATATTCCAATTTCCTTTAGCAGAGAATCAATCGCTTTTAATATCTAGATCCAAACGCAAACGATGAAGCTATACGTGAAATCCTATTTAGATGCTATTTAGACTAATCTTTACTACAAATCGGTTTACATTATGAAAATCAAAAAATATGCTACAAATAAATTGAAGCTGTTACTGCCTTACGTATGAATTGGAATTACAATAAAATTATTATTTACGTAGCAAAAAATATATGGACAAACTACTAAATTAAATGTTTTTTCGTGACTTAACTATGAAGTAATAATATAAGAAACATTTTTTTTAAATACTCCTTTATGGCTAAGACTAGTTTTGACGTTTTGTACGATCTTTTTTTCATTCGTATAAAGTAATGCACAAAATAAATAAAAACCACTTTGAGAATCGAAATATTTCCAGCGTTTATATTCCTCTTAATAGTAAGTTGGAACTGAGAGGATTAGATGCAGTAAAGGGTCTTCCCTCTCAAGGAACTCCATCTTATTATAAGTTTGTCAATTTACGGTAAAACCAGAAAGGCCTTTTTTCATCACTTCTTTGAAACACGAAAAGGATGGTAAATGGAGAGAGGTAAAATATATTTCCAATAGGATATTTCGCTCTAACTTAAGAGCTTCATTATTTGTATGAAAACAATATCTGATGATTTTAAGAAAAAAAAAAAATCATATTTAATAATGATTAAGAGGAAGGTCTGCGCAGCCCGTTCAAACCAAACTTAATTTTGGATTTGAGGCCAAAATATCCAAACAAATTGAATAATATTTTTATATCAAAAGTTATATTAAATATCTAGCAAGGATGTGTACTATTTTTTTTTATGATGCATAGGAAATTATTTTGCTTCATTTTCAAGGCAAATTTGGAATATATTTTGTGAGTTATTTATAACTAACTGGTTCCCGGCATCTGTTGCAACGCCATATTCAAAGAAATACATTGTTTCTCCCTGAATCACCTTTCCTGTGCGTCCCCGTTCCCCTCCCGCATCTCTTCTTAGCTAAATACTCTACATTTTATTCTGACGTGTGAGCTGTATTTTCATTAAAATCCTCGTGAAAGAGTAAAAACACACATACACAAATTTTCGCGTTTTTAGTAAGATTATTAAAAAATATTTCTTGCCTTATCTATTGTGTTAATGTTATGAAAATAAACTAAAAATATAAAGTTGTAAAAAATGCATTGTTTGGGTAATATTTTTTATATGTCATTTTTTTGTTCCGACGTAAATAAAATATTTGTAATTTTAATTCACACCCATTAAAATACTTTTTTAATAGTTTTCATTTTTTAGTTTATAATAAATATTGAAATATAGTTCATTTCTATTTATCATTTAAGTACTCCCAAATAATTGCCCAAGATTCCTCTAAAACCATAAAATATTAAAATCTTTAACAGCATATATTTTATAGTTTAAAACACAAATAAATAAAGTAGTAGATACACATTCATTCGAGATATTTGAAATACCTTTTGATTACAAAAATAATTTTTCAGTTTGGTTGCCTATTTTGACCTCAAATAAGACGACTTATTTATGCGATTTTCTTTATCCCTACCCTGTTTATACATGTACGATATTTTCTATAAAAAGCGATTTACTTAGAAAACTCAAATGTTTACGGCAGTAGGGTTCAACAGCTCGGATTTTGAACGATTTGCCAGCCTCTGTGTTTATTCCCTCCTACAACATGCGTATTTTTAAGATCCATGTTCTCTCCTCAAAAATATCCTCCAGACAGCATCGCCAGAGATGACGTAGGCCCTGAGAAAAAATATTTT
Source organism: Limnephilus marmoratus (assembly GCA_917880885.1). Lineage (NCBI taxonomy): Eukaryota > Metazoa > Arthropoda > Insecta > Trichoptera > Limnephilidae > Limnephilus > Limnephilus marmoratus. The sequence goes on along the minus strand of OU862917.1, from coordinate 50,357,720 downwards.
CCTCTGGGCCTCTTGTGTGGCGTTCAAAACTTGGTCAAGTTCAAAGCTTGGTCATTGTTTTTCCGGGTTAAAAACTGATCTTGTCAATTTCTTCAAAATAAGGAAAAATCCCCCTTACTTGCAGAATGTTCGGAAATACAATATTATTATACTTGTATCGTATCAAAATGTACTTTATTATTTCTTGTTCGATACTTAAAAAGTTTCTTTTATCTAAGTTACGGCTGAGGGAAGAGAATCTTTCACAAGTGTACAGAATTTTATGAAAAGAGTCAAAAGAGTGAAGTTTAAAAACGATAGCGGGAATGTGGATACTTACACCCGTATTCTACACCCCACACCCCGTCCTCTGCACCCTCCATCTAGATCACCCTTCTATCAACCCCCTATTAAATTTACTTTAGGTTCAAAAATAAAAGTTTTGATCCTCTCAGGGTGAAGTTTTAATTTCACAAATCCCCAATACAATCAAAGTTTAGATGTTCACCAATATTTATTGAATTTTGCAAAACATCAGAAAAGCTTCATAAAAGTTATATGTACTTACTTAAAGTACCAATACTGACACCCACATCAACCTTTTTATGGCCTCAGTGGTCGAAAGGTAAGACTTTCGACTTACAATAGTAGTTTTAGAAAAGAATATGCCAAATTTTATAACTAAATAAAATACGCTTTTTAAAAAAATCCGTAGGTCGTCAATCCCGGCATACACAAATAAATTTTATTTGATTAATTTGAGTTATTTCTCAATTAATTAATTTATTAAAAATAATACATAGTGTATTTGCAGCACGTTTCAGAGTGGAAGATACTCTCAGCATCGCCCGGTCTAAGACCACAATTCGGAATTGAAATGTTGCTTGGAATGGCTTTAGCCGGGTTTGGTGACCAGATCTGAACAGCCAGGTCTTCCCCAACATCCACTTCCCCATATTTTTTGCATCACAATACTAATAATTTTTGTTTGCTCAAAACTCACATTTTAATCATTTCCGGCGAATTCGTAACAATAATAACTTTTTTATTCCAACAGAACACTGGGGATGTAAGTTCTTTGTATATTTACGATTTAATAAAAACAATACCTCACCATTAATATATTTTACTTACAACGGTTTTAAAACTTTATAACCCGTTTTTCAACTATAAAGTTAGCGGTAAGCACCAGATTTTAATTTTGTAGACGATGAATTAATGACTTCGGGAGTGCGACATGGAGACACATTTTAAATATTTGTAACACATTCTTCAGAATTAATTAAAATGAACGCGGCGGAAAGGTCGAATCTCCAGGCCTGCTAGGGTGAATTCGACTGTACGTCCATCCAATACGCCGTGCCGTGGGCGCATATTTGTTTACACGCTTTCTTCATCTAGATTTCTTTCTTTCTTCATCGTTAAGATTCCCACATTATTTATCTTCTTCTTCTCTTCTTTGAAAGGACAAATTCGAGAGTAGGTCCGTCCAATACATGGGTATACACGGCTTCTTTACTTATGTCGTTAAGATTATGAATATATTTTGGGGTACATTGTCGTCTTTCCGCTTACTGTGATGATAGTCGGAGATTTCCAAACAGGATTGTACGTAACCCGGGAATGTTTGTCTTTCTTTTAAAAAAATATAATATATATACTCGTACTTACTTCTAGGTACTACTGAAGTAAGAAATCAACTCATAATTAATTTGTGAGTGTATCCAGAGTAGTTAGGTCAAGGGATGGGTAATAGATCCCTTACCCAGGTACAAGGCAATGTATTTACATATGTAGGTACGCATATAATCACAGGAAGCAACTAATACCTCCCTGCATCCGGGCAACTAATACCTCCCTTCATCCGGTGGTGTTCGATTAATAAAGCCATTAAGTAATCCGTGAATTGGGCATTGAGCAACTGGGCCTAATACGAGCAAGTAGGTTGGAATTACTGGGAATATGTACTTGACTTTAAAAGGCCAACTTCTTTGGATTTCCTAATAAAAGCCTGAAATAAGGCCAAGTAGGTACTAAAGAAGCGAAGCAAATTAAAAGTTAAATAAAAAGGGTTGCTTTTTAAGCATTCAATATTGAAGGTACCTATTAATGAAGGTTGTTAGAAACTATGACTAAGGTAAGAAAATTAAATTACAAAACAAGGGGGAAAATACCTACCTACTTTGTTATAACATGTGTTCCCAATTATATACATACAAACGGTATCTAAATTTCTCCGTGTTAATCTCAAGCGTCCTCCCAGGTAAGTATAGTCCTATCGTTATTAATTTTTGAGATGTTATGCCGTGTTGTGATACTTCCTTCTTTAGCCAACGTTTCGGACAGCATTACAATTTCGATAATCTGGGCAGATGTGATAATAATATGCAGAAGTGTAGTCCTCTGTGGTTGTTGCCTGTACAGATTATAAATAAAATAATATATTTACATTTTTAGGCAGCATCGCATTCATTGGCTTAGTTTACATTTAGTTTTATATCAGTGATCGACGGACCGTTAGATGCAATTTTTTAGACCTAATACAACTAATAACAACGTAATATTTGTATAGCGCAGTTTTGTATTATTTCACTTCAAGTGCGCTTAAATATTTTGACTGGGAACTCTAAATATGCGTTAAACTAATAACTAACTAACTAACCACCATGCTGTTCCCTTGCAGGCGTAGGCAGAGAGTAGGTACGAACCGCCAAACAGCTCGGTCTTGACGCACAAACTTTGCTTCAGACACATTCAAACTTACATATATCTTTCTGTCATTCTGAATTTTGCCATGACCCGGCTCAAGTATTTGATTCACTTGATCGTGTCGTGTCTTCCTCGAGGGTCCCCGACTTCTACCATACACATTCGCATAATGTATTCTTCGAAGCTCTAAATGCCCAAACCATCTAAGCGCATCTAACGGTCATACATGGTTTTACCACATAATTGCCTCAAGGATCTCATTTCTGCAGCATTCAGTCTTCTCTGCCAGTTCCATGCCTCACTGTCACACATCAGGGTTGATATCAGCGCTCTATTGTGGACTGCTAGCTTTTCACCTTTGGACAATAAATAAAATACATATTAAAGTATCAAACGTATATTTTCCCTGTGATTTCAGAAAAATTTTCAAATTTACATTCGCGGTAATCAATATAAGATAAAAATTCTGTTATAATCTGCGTAAAATAATATGAAACCCATCCAACGAGTCTGCAGTGTTTTTTGCGGTCAGGAAATCGATGATGAATGCGCTCAGTGCCCAGACTGCTCGATCACCCTTGCGGCCAACAGGGGCTCAATTCTCCAGTTGAGGCCGATCGTCAAAAGTACATCCATTGGTCGACTTTGTTATTCTCGAGTCTCGTTAAAGGTACATACTTAGACACTATTTGTCAAAAGTCATTCAACTCAACACTGGGTGGAACCAGCCGACACCGACAAAACTGTCTAAATCTTGTTCATTGTTTTCTACCCTAAGATCGTTTCCCGCTCGCTCTTCAAACTACAGCATCGTATATTATTGCAAAGTTGTTTTAAGGTTCCATATAATGGCTGATTTACCATGGCGATTAATGGCGATGCTGGCTGCAATACATAATGCAAAGCCAGCTGGATCAGATGCTTTGAGATCAACTAGAACGTTTCGCCGGAGGGTAGGATAGTTCGAGGAAGTTAATTTTCACAAGAAAATGAGGACTCTAATTTTTAAGAACGCCTCTAATTGTATATGAACAAAGCCAGACCTCCAAATGTCCCTGCATTCAGTGTTGGGAAGCAGTATGCAAGTGCTTACACAGGATAGCAAAGTGTTAGTAGTTAATTAACTTATCAAAAAAACACAGAAAAAAATAACAAGTCAAGAGGAAACGAAAAGAAAAGAAAAAAGATAAAATTGCTGAATGTACCAGTCCAGCATGCGTATTCCGCTATTCTGCTGGCAGTCCCCAGGAGAGAGTGCATGGACTTCGGACTGACCGTGCACGGAGCCCGTCAAACCTCTCTAGTTTCCCGGTGGTGCCTGAAAGAAAAGTGATTTGGAAAATGGGGTAAAAACCCGAGGCCCTATTCAATATCGTTTTGCAGGTGTTAGCAGCATTACATTTCTTTTCTGTGGGTGTCTGAGTAATATACCTGCCACCCATTTCAAAGAAAGTGCGGTTGTAATTTCAAATTCACACCATAGAAACGTCAAAAACTTGTACAAAATTCACAGGACTGCCAATATAATCATCTCTTCAACCCTTCAACATTCAGGTATACTTATAAATGCAACTTTCGACAAATTTCGTCGAGATGAAGGGTAATTTTTCGATCGCAGATGGCGCATGAAGAATAACCTTAGAGTAACAATATATAACATGTCGCATAGTGCGGTCTCTTTATATTGTTACTCTGAGAGAATAACAGAGAATTAAGCTCCTGAACAACCACGGACGCAGCTGCTCGGCGCTCAACGATCTCCGAACTCCGCTCGCGGTCAAGTGTTATTCGTCAACAAAACACCCTGCGCAGAATGCTTCTATACCTACACTCTATACAGAACGCGTATCGCATATCACGCGGTCATTAATATGTAATCCGACATCATCAGGAACCAATTGAGTTTGATAAATTACTGTTATTGGTGACCCTGCTGACAAGTGGGTGGAACATCCCCTCTCGCACTGTGGTCAATTGAGGCTTTCGAGTCTGACGTTTGGTAATCTATTTATTAATTACAATAGGGGTAATTATAAACCCTACACGAGTCATTAGTAGAGATCTGAAAATTTCGTGTTTACAATTTTTACGCGAAATTCGTCAAATTTTCCGAGAATAACGCAAATTTTCGAATTTTTCAATCGGTTTTCTGGTTTTTTGTAATAAGTAGATAATATTATATATTCTAAACTATATTTCTAAATTTTTGTCTGTGGTTTTTAGAGCTAGAATACCCATAAATGGAACACAGCTAATTTCTCACCAAAAACGCCGGTTATTATTTTCAGATTTTGTTGTTACTTTTTTTTTTGCTGTAAAATACCAAAAAGGTTACAAAATTCACCTTTGTTACAAAATACCATCGCATTCGCTGTCAAATGATATAACTTTTCCCAAAAATTACATTAAAATTACGCTTTGTAATTTCGCCAAAAAACAGCGTATGATGTTTTCACGTCCTTAGTCATCGTAATTTCATCATTGGGATATGTATATGGATATGTATATGTTCAATATGGAATATTTATAAAGCTGAAGAATGTGGGGATGGGGAAGAGATTAGAAAGAGGAAGGGTGAGGATACCCTGCTATTCAAATCTATTCAGTAAACAGAAAATTCCTTTTTTTCGCAATAACCCCACACGAAAATAATTTCCCTTATTTCAATTAGGGCCTATGTCATATTTGGTGATGCTGTTGAAGGTATTTTTAAGGAAAGGAAGGAGAGGAAATTCTGGGAACGAAAAAGGAATATAGCGTGGGTAGGAGTCTAGGGGTCAGTGCATCCATCAGGAGTGATGGACGTATAAATCCATCCCTCCCACTGCAATGCAAGACAATGGGTCGAGAGAGAATAGCTGAAGAGGTCAAAGGATCTCCGGCCTCTCCCGAACCGGCCCGCCAGGCAGCAGGTGGGCAGGCGCATCCGACGCCAACTGAACACACCTCACCTGACCAGCACGGGCACCCCTGCTAAGTCACCAAACGTAGCGAACCGCCTCGATCAACGCCAACGTTGCAATTCTAAATTTCATCAGTACTACGGACGATACTGAGTGTTTACAACTCTAATAAATTGATCAATTAAGAAAATTTTATAATGGAACATTTGAAAAAATGCTTATTCATACCTCAGTACCAAGTGATAGATATTTCTTTATTTACAATGTTAGCAATAATAGCAATACGAATTTGTAAGGCCATCCAACGTTTCATTTTGAGAAGTTTTCACGGTTCTTACCTACGCGGGTAAAACATTCAAAATAAAAATAAAATAGAAAAATAATAATTTATTTGCCCTTTGATCGGTGGGTCTTTTACTTTAATGTACAAAATCGGACAATACAGTGTTTATCTCCACGCAATCCGTGCCAATAGTTCAATTTATTATCCCATCAACAATCTCATTTACCCGAAATGTACAGTGGAAGTATAACCCATCTATATCTATTTATTGGTGACAGGGTTCCCACCCCGGCATGGACAGCTATAAGATAAAATCCCTCCCCTGGCGAACAGAAAACAATCAGGCGGGCAGATAGCGGATAACGCGTGTCGTGTAATATTCCACTGTCACGCCGGGGATAAACGTGTTACATTACCAATTTATTTATTTCTCAGCGTTTTCCAACACAATATTCATTTATCAGACAGCAGAATATGATAAGGTTAAGCTCGATAACAAAGGGTGGTATGTGATATGAATAGGCAGGGTATTTTTTAGTTAAACGGGTGGTTTTTGTGAATCGTCATCCTTTCACCAACCTATCAAAAGAGGCTTTTTATTCAGACTACCTACAGCGTAAAAACTTGTTTTTCAATCAATATTCGTCACTACCGTTGGGTCAAAAACTAAGTTTCCCGATCATATCCACCAAATTGTGAACAAAGGTATGAAAACACTAGGCTGCGTATTAAAAACTAAAACTAAAAACTCTAATTCCATACAAGCCATTAAATTATTATGTGTATCTCTAGTTAGAAACCTAATAGAATATAACTCGGTAGTTTGGTCTCCATCTTACAAAATTCACATTAATAACATTGAGAGAATACTATACTAATAAAAAAAATCTGCGTTTTATAAATTTTAAATTAAATATCTCGCTAGAAGAGTTAAAATATAATTCATTATTAAATATTCTAAAAATACACACACTAGAAGACAGACGTAAAATTAACGACTTAACATTTTTATTCAAAATACTTTACTCTAAGTTCGATTGTTGAACTCCTGCAACTCATAAACTTACGAATACCGACAGTAACTACACGACAAAATACACTATTCTACTGCAGTATTCATAAGCGGAACTACATTGCTCATTCTCCGATACATCGATATCAAATTAAACCTATCAAATTGCTATATTTTTATGACTTCCGTGCATTTTAATCTAATTTTATTTTTATTATTTCTTTACCTGTTTTAAAATCATCTGTCATGAATTAATTGTATAACCAAACATGTAAAAGCCCTCTGGGTGTTAAATAAATAAATGAAACAAAAAATAACTATTGTATTTCTAACTAATTAACTAACTAAATAACCATTACCTACACCGTTTCTTCGCAGGGGTAGGTAGAGTTGATGGACTGCTAAAGAAATTGGCCTTGGCAGACACTTTATGCCTTATTCACATTCAAAAATCATCTCATACATACGTTTCTGGTATTCTGATTCTTTTGATCGTCCCATATCTTCCTCGGGCGTCCCCGACTTCAAATTGTCTATAAGTACATATTACTTCATTGTGCTTAGGGGTTAAACTATTCAAACTTTCAAACTAATAAAATTATCAAACTATTCAAACAATTCAATATGTTAAAACCATTAAACTAATAAAACTATTATATTTTTCAAACCATCAAAACTGTTCAAACTATCGACTACTGAAACTATCAACTTCTGAAACTATCAATTACTAAAACTATCAACTATTGAAACTATCCACTACTGAAACTATCAAATACTGAAACTATCAACTACTGAAACTATCATCTACCGAATCTATCAACTACTGTAATCACCAACTACTGAAACTTTAGATTACTGAAACCATCAACCACTGAAACTATCAACTATTGAAACTATCAACTACTGAAACTCTCAACTACTGAATCTATAAACTACGGAAACTATCAACTACTGAAACTATCAACTACTGAAACTATCAACTACTGAAACTATCAACTACTGAAACGTCAACTACTGAATCTATAAACTACGGAAACTATCAACTACTGAAACTATCAACTACCGAAACTATCAACTACTGAAACTATCAACTACTAACACTATCAACTACTGAAACTATCAACTACTGAATCTATAAACTACGGAAACTATCAACTACTGAAACTATCAACTACTGAAACTATCAACTACTGAAAATATCAACTACTGAAATTCTCAACTACTGACACTATCAACTACTGAAACGTCAACTACTGAATCTATAAACTACGGAAACTATCAACTACTGAAACTATCAACTACTGAAACTATCAACTACTAACACTATCAACTACTGAAACTATCAACTACTGAATCTATAAACTACGGAAACTATCAACTATTGAAACTATCAAACAATTTAAACTATTCAAATTGTTCAATCACTCGAACTATCAAAGAATTCAAGCCATTCAAACAATAAACTATTCAAACAATTCAAACTATTCAAACAATAAACTGTTCAAACTATCAAACAATTCAAACTATTCAAACAATAAACTATTCAAACTATCAAACAACTCAAACTATTCAAACAATAAACTATTCAAACTATCAAACAATTCAAACTATTCAAACAAACTATTCAAATAAATCTAATTATTCAAACAATAAACTATTCACTATCAAACAATAAAACAGTCAAATAATTAAAACTTAATCTATCATCACTTAGTTATCTTTGGAGATGCGGTAGGGACGGTCTTTTTGAAGAGAGAAAGGAGTGAACATGGGTTTAGAAGAGACCGATGTTGTAGGAGGGAGGAAACACAGATGCCGGAAAACCATTCCGCAGTCGACCTACTGAACTCAAGAACGAGTCGCTGAAGCGATGTTCTTATGTGACAAATGTCAACCGTGTCCACATATTGGGCGCGGGTTTGACGTTTTTCCCGACTACGCATCGGTGCCGAAGAAGGGGCCCTAGTTCCTCGGAGCATATTCCATTATAATACCGATAGAACAAGAACAACATACCTATCATATGCCTGTGCTCTAAAGATTGCAATCCGCTTGCTAAGATTTGGTTAACTATACGTTCGTTCAGTAGATGCACGTTATTTTCGATGTTTACTAAAGTATTTTTTTTTTTATAATGTGTGATTAGCTGCTGTAAAACAGCTGTTTTCATCACACTTTCATCTTCATAATACCTACCTACATAATAAATTAATTTGTCAATTTTCCAGATGAGTTAAACCATAGATTCTCAACCTTTTTTTTCCCACCGCCCACTTTAAGAATATTTTTTCTTTCTAGCGCCCCCTAACTCGCTAATTCGTGAATTCGAAACAGCAATTGACTACGAAGAAGGGGGCATAATGGGATATCACGACAGGGTTACATTTGCCACAACGTAGGGGGCGTAATGGGATACCACGAAAGATAGGATGGGGTGAGATGGGTTTCTCTAGGTCTCCTACCGACCCCCTGAAAGTCTGAAACGCCCCTTAATTTCTCTTGGTCTTCTACCGCCCCCCTGAAGGTCTGAAACACCCCCAAGGAGGCGTTATCGCCCACGTTGAGAACCTGTGAGTTAAACCGATGTTTCATTCCAAAAACCTATCTGAATATTTGTTAGTCCGGTTCTGTTTTGGGGTTATGTCTTTTATTTGAAGTAATACGATGTTTTATTAATTTCCAATATACATTAAATTACCTACATCCTTCATAGTATTTGAACAAACGTAAGTAGTTGTAGAACTGTAGAATCAACAAGCCCCGGTTTCATTGTTTACTTTTGATTTGATATTCACGAACATAAAGAGTGGAGTGGTCGGTGTTTGCTTGTGTAATATTTGAATAAGTTTTGTACGTGCGGTTACTATTCTCCATTATAACTCACACGTGGCGTTTTTATTCTTCACGTCCACTATCTATCTATCACATCTGGCCCCCTAGCACGGTCAATCGATAAGGATCGATAGGATAGCTTTTGGTGACTTCTCATCGTTTCCAAGGACAACTGCCGATCGCTAGCGTACAAACAACAGTTGACGTCGATTAAGTTAAAAATACTTAGTCATTGTGAACTCTTACTTATTCATTGGCAATCTGCAGTCATCCTAGGGAATGAAGAGAAGTTATCGAAAGTTATTCAATGAATCCTTATTGATCGACTGTGCTAGGGGGCCTGGTCTACCATGGTCGATCCATAAAACTCAATACAATATTCGTCATCTATATTTAGCGACACTTAGCGATATTTGCGAGCACGGTCTAAGATTGTTAACAGATATTTCGATCGACTCGACGATTGATAATTTTTAGCACGGCTTCCATATTATCAGATTTGTTTCGGTTAACTATCAATGTACACATTTTTTTTAAATTATTTCGTTTGTTATACAAAATTACGGACTTATTTAATGAACGTATTGACCTAACGAAGCTCTTAGAAATGAAAGAATTCGTATAAGCGATCAATTTATTATATAATACATCTGAAACGCGACCATTTCTTCCGTTCGATCTTTGAGAAAAAAAAACTAAAATACCTTTTAATGTCAAGAAATAAATGCGAATTGCCAATGCATATTTAGGTTAGTAGTTCAATTCAATATTGCCAATTTATTCATATTTTTACCTAATTGTTTGGCGTTTGACGTTTTGGAATGTGAATTCAAAGAAAATACCTCCCATTGTTCAAATGCTCGATTTCTTATTTATTCCCTATCAATATCGGTTCAGTTGTCGTCAGTGGAACCGTGCTCAGTATATCGATACAAAAGCATCGAAAGTTACGCCTATCGATACGATATTGTAAAGTTATTGATTTAACCACGCTAGAGCTCCTGGAGCACAGTGAAGTCGATAACTTTACAATATCGGATCGATAGGCGTCAGTTAGTGCCGATGCTTTTATACCGATTGATAGCCAGATCGAAATTGACAGGGAATAAATAAGACATCCATATACGATGACAACACTGGCGGATCGGTCTATGGATTTACATTCCGAAATGCGTTACGAATAGGTGAAATACTAACTTTAATTTACATTTGCATTTCGCATATACTTTTTGAGACTGAACAAGAGTTTTTTTAATTAATGGGATCTTTACTGAACCACTTTCGTTTCTCCGTAATCGAACGGAATAGACTGATCGCGACTTAAGTCTATGGATCTGGTATGCGATTTTCTTTAACTCTAACTTTGTTAGTTCACCTACATTTCGACCCGTTTCAAACAAATCTTAATTTTGGATTTGAGATCAAAATACCCAACCAAACTGAAAAATTATTTTTATTATCAAAGGGTATATAAAGCAAAAATTAATAAGGTAGCTCACATCCGTACTAGATATTTGAAATACCTTTTGATTACAAAAATATTTTCCATGTTTGGTCTGATATTATAATCTAAAATCGAAAATTATGATTTGTGTGAAACTGGCCGAAATGAGCCGCGCAAACGTTCCTCTTAATAAGCTAGTTAATAATAATAAAAATTGAATTTGTAAAAGTTATTTGACAGCTTATCTGACTCTTATGAGGCCGCTCTTTGTCAATCGTCGGTCAGATCAATTGTTGACCATGCCAGCAAATGTAACTGTTTATAGATTACAGATTTAGTAAATATCGTATAGGGTTTTATCGATCGACCATGCTAGACCTCCTGAACCTGGATACCTAGCCTTATCTTCTGCATCTTCCGCACATATACGTTCATACAATTAATCCTCACGATTTAGCAAAATTGAAACAATGACAATAGTACGATATGACTTATCGTCAAGCCATTTTTAGGAGAAGAAACGACACACACGTCTGTCCGTTAAGAGCAAGCTGCAAGCCAAAAGTTTTTATATTCTTGGTGTGCATTATATCGCCAAGAATATTGGTAAAAAATGGGTATGAGGCATACAAATCGAATGGCAAACGGAGTCTAGAAACGCTCAACTTCAACGCAAAAGTGTTTTTTTTTTTATATTTATTTTGTGAATAATCTAATGAAAGAAAAGAGCTAATCAAGGAAAACTGTCACAGATAATCTTAGCCACAATTGCATATTTTTTTTAAATGATTCTTATGTGCTTTCAAACCTTTTTATTGAAATTTTTTTTTGTAGTTTATGCTGAATTTTTTTTTAAGTAATTGACAATTTATATTTTAATTCTATTCAAGCGAAGTGATAGGAAAAGCTTACATTTACCTAAAAAAAATTATTTATTTATTTATAAGTGCATGTTACATAAATAATACATTCACTTCAGAAGATACATTAGATCACCATACTAGGCAGCTGCCTGTATCATGGGACCAACGGAGGATAGTTATTTTAAAATGAAGTCAATTACTCGTAAGTGTAAACATATCTAAGTAAAATTATTTAAAAAAAAAATTATAAATTAATATCATTAATTTATTACGACAAAAATTTTCTTTTTGGTATGCAGTATTATATACATATTTTTGGATATTCATAAAGTAAACTGATTTGTAGTAAAGATTAATCTAAATGATTTCAAGAGTTCCACACTCGTACGTTGACACGACTGTATTCAAAAGTTTGAAAAACTATTTAACTGTATATTTATTTTTTTTAAATTCAAAGAAAACAAATTTAATGATGTTAGATAAAGTTCTTCAAGTATTTTAGTTTATATATTTTTTTAAATTTTTTATATTTGGTACAATAACTTTATATATTTTAAAACATTAAAATGTGGGCCTAACTGGATGCTTTACCCGTGCTGACGCCACGACTTTACTATTTTATAAAATTCATAAAAATATGAAAAAATAAATTTAAAAAAAAATAATATAACTAAGACGAAATACAATAAAATATATTTTATTTTGAAAATGAAAAAAATAAAAAGAGGCATCTCAGGGTACCTACATATTATCACATCAAAATTCAACAACTTTTAAACTGAGATAAATAAATATTGAGGTGAATTTTTGTAATATGTTTTTTTAAATATATATTTTTTACAAAAAACATATCTTTTTTACGTTTATTTACTATGAAGAAGCAGGTCTAATTATTACGTATAATATACCAGCTAGATATGTTTTTAGATTTTCACAGCCAAAAATATTTTCGTTATTTGTTTTTGGGGTGTTATGCCGTGTTGCGCTACCTCCTTCTTTTCGTTTCGGACAGCGTTGCAGTGTCCATCATCAGGGCAAATCCATCAGATCCGGTAGATGTGTACACACCATGAAAAAAATGGTTACATAGGTTTCATTAGGTTAGGGTTATGTGCTATTTTAAAATTATTTTTTCATAGCTTTTAATGACTTTTCAAATAGGTGTTGAGTTGATTGGTTTCTGAGTTAGCGTGGAACCCTTTCTTTCATAACGTTTTTTGCATGCGAATCGTAAATTAATAAAAATAAAAAAGTTATATATGATTACGAAGCAGGTGTGTGGTTGAACCCATTCTGGGATAATGTAAAGCTAACGAAATTGCTAATTACTTTTATTATCTTCAGAAAAAAACAAGATTTATATTTATTGGTTTAAACAACATTAAATGTAAAAACTTAATACTTTTGGAGATAATAAAATGCAAATTTGTTAGCTCTCGTAGCAAAAACAGGGCGTAAATAATTTTGTAATGATTTGTTTAAAATTCCTAACATTTTATAGCCGCGGTATTTTAAAGAACTCTGACTCAGCAAAAATATGGTTTCGTAATTTATAAAATAGTTTTTGTAGAATTTTGCTGAGCACACATCCACGAGTGAATTAGGCGAAGAGCCTTGATTGAACACCGTTTCGTGACTATTGACTGTTGACTATTGACTAGATCGGTGTAATCTTTGCCAATATTTGACTGAAACTGCTGACTTCAAGTTTAGTGATAAATCCCGACCTCTACCTGTCCGCGATACCCGACACTCATACATCCACACCTCACATACACAACCAGGCAGTGTGCAGACACTGATCACTGGTTTCACAATCATCAATCGATATGGACATACCTGCTTTTGTTTGTTTCTGTCTTACAAACGGCTAAAGCCACAATGAAAACGAAACAAAAACAAGACGTAGTATTGGTTTGTGTATTTTATCGCACCTGTAAGGTAAGTATCTGACAGCGAATGTATTTTCGTCTCTTTTACGCTGCAGGTAGTTATGGTTGGGCGAAAGAGAAGCCTGCACGAAACGTACACTAGTGTCACCTACACCCTCTCACCTGTACAAAACACACGGGCAACTCGTTCCCATTCAAAAAATGAACAACAGTGGCAAATGGCCATGTCTCTCTCTCGCTCGTGCGGAGGAGCGGCAGGTAGAGGGGGACGAGTATGCCGGCGCTGTTACCTGGTGCCTCCGCAGAGATCTACAATACCGACAGTTCGATCAACGGTCTTTAGCCGAGCCTTTGACTGGACGGCGACTCGGTGTTCCTATTTTTTCGAAAAAGCCAACGGCGAGGCGACATTCCGATGTAAAAGTTTTATCTAAGCAGTGCGCAGATGCGAATTAATCCAAAACCAGTGGAAAGCGGAATGTTCAAAGTTCAAAAGTTTCAAAAAATCCCGGGTCATTCTTGTTACAAAGTTGGTATCCTTCCTACATTCCTGAGACTCGCGAAACTGGTCACAATCCGTGTTTATGTGTCCGTGTGTCCCATTTGCGAGGGAAATTGACCGTAACAACTATTATTGTATTCCAATTTTTAATACACATTCAAAAATATATTCTGAAGTGATTGAATCTCATTTTTAAAAAAAATTTAAAAAGTTTTTTTGCTCCATCTGAAAATAATCGATTCGAGCTAAATTAATTGTGAGTGTTTTGTTTTAATAATAAATTAATATAAAGTGGTTTGTTGTTCGTAGAAAATAGTTTTCCGTGCGTGAACTTTCCGTGTGCTAGTGTGTGTTCCGAGTGTCGTGAAAGTTAAGATCGTAATTCGCCCACCTCCACGATCGACAGTGATTTAAGGCTCTATTACCGAGGCTTGTGTTTTATTTTGGACCAAAAACCAGCATTCCTGCATACGGTAACTATACTGTCTTTTCATATTATAATCTGGTAGAATTCCTCAAGTCGCTCCAACTGCCACGAAAAGTACGGCCGCTCACCAGCAGGCATTGGTGAACGACTTTTTATACGAATTCCATTTCGTAAACATGTTTCAATTCTTTTTTTCTGACGGAGCACGGCGAAAAAATGGTAGACCAGCCAGAGTTGAGAGGAATCTATTTTAAGATTCTATCATCTACACATCCTGCGTCCTTCTAACCAAATACTCAACATGTAAACATCATCCATTAGGTATAATATTACCACTAAAATACTTTCGGTGTGAATATGAATCCGCGGTGTACGTAGCTGGTTTGAATCCATGGAGTGGAGGAAGTCAAGTGTTGTGGAGAAGTGTTTGTACCGGTTGCGAGCTCCAATTGGTGTCAGTTAGCTGTAAGCTGTTACTAAATTAATGAACTTCTTTTTTATAGAGACTTTATTAATATTCATCCTCTTCAGTGTTCGTTATATCGGCTGATAAAAACATACCGACAACAGCACAGCGTTCGTTAGTTCCAAGAAATGCTTTATTATTGAGTTTCTCACTGGGTCCAGCACTACATTATTAGATAGAAATCATCATAAAGACTCTAGAATAGAATATATCATAAATAGAACAACTAAATAGGATAATGTAATGTTTTGTTTTTGTGGAAGGTTGCAAATATTATCAAAATGTCGCTTCGCAATGATGGCTTTCCTAAGAATTGTTACGTAAAGCAAACAAGTTTAAAACTAATAATATCTTGGTTTATTTTGGGGGTTTAATGCTGTGTAATGATGCTACCTGCTTCTTTAACTAACGTTTCGGACGGAGGCGTCTACTAATATCTACAGGAATTCCAAAAACTGAAAAAATCTAACTAATATCTATGAGAACCAAAGTGTTGACGAATATCTACAGTACTGTCAGAGGTTGGATTTGCAATTAAGTATAGCATATTGGAATAACGTAATATTGCGTATGCAGTTTAAAAAACTTAATTTATGTAAGTATGTATGTAAAAATCCCTAATATCGGACTATTGGACACATTTAGCTGATTAGTCCAACCTACGCTCTGTAGATATTAGTTCAACCTACGCTCTGTAGATATTAGTCAACACTCTGAAGTTCGTAGATATTAGTTCAACATATGAGCTGTAGATATTCGTCAAACATACAGGCTATAGATATTAGTATCTGAAGTCGATGGACATAGTAATGCTATCCGAAACGTTGGTTAAAGAAGGAGATAACACAACACGGCATAATACGCGAAAAATGAATCACGATAATACTTTTGGCCGTGAAATCTCAAATCATATCCAAGTTTGAGGATGGTTTAGAGAATTTGATTCAATTCAATTCATCAAATTTCAAAATTTTGAAGTTCTGTAAATGTTCTATTAAAGTTCTAATTTTATACCATTATTGTCAGGTTGTTTGACATAAATGAAATAATAACAAAAATTGAATAGAACCTTCACAGAACTTGAAAATTTATTTTGAAATTTTATGAATTGTTCAAGCCTCTGAAACAACCCATCCACAAAAAAATATATATATATTCCAAGTTATAAAACCACATTTGGACAAAGAAACTATACCTACATACTTTGCAAGACATAAAACTAATAAAAAATCCAATTGAATACAAATCAAGAATAAAAATGTGGCTTTTAAAGCGGTCAATGAAAAAACCCTAACGAAGACGACATAGAAGACAAATGAACTATATTTAAATAACTTTAGTCCGCCTCGGCACAGGACCCCCTAGTGAGGAGGACTAAGAAATACAATATTTTATACTTAATTTCACCATTACATTTTGTATGTACAATTATTTTATATAGTCGCTAAAATAAAAAATAAAAAAATAAAATAAAATATATATATATTTTTTTTAAATCTTGATACGATATTTTACATTTTATAGCACAATTCAACAATGTTGGCCTCACTGGGTAGCTTAGGTACCCGTACTGAGGCCCCCTCTCTCTTTATATTTGCTATATTGTTTACGACCTTTAGCAAGTTTTTATCAAACATCTTTCTCAATAATAAAAAATACATATAAATTGTAGGTGAGTTCCTAGTCTAGTATCAAAGTGAGTTTGTGATTAGCACATCAGGTGGAGATGTGAACGCGTGTTTGCATATTGTGCTCTCCACTCCCAGAGATTATGAGTAGAACCAAGTAGAACTCATATGTACAATGCATGAAGTGTGACGAAACAATTATAAATTAACCGGACGATGACATTGATCGGTGCTGTTTACTTTATACCCTGAACACACAACAAAACACAATAGATAAACACAATACACACACACTGCACCTCTGGGTTCAAGTCTACCTACACAAGAACAGTACCTCGATAAGGTATTCAAGTTTTCTATTTACCTTTCAAAACTTTCAAAAGAACGATGTCTTCTTTAGCCTCCCACGTAAAAGTACCCACTTTCTTATTTATACCTCGGTACTTTTTAAGACGATCCTATTATTATCATTGGGCGTGTAAAAGTTTAATTTATTTATCTCTCTTATTAAATGATAAAAATATTTAGATGAATTTTGTGAAATATCACATCGAAGGCGCTGTACAAATTTATAATTGATTTCTGCAATCTTACTCCTAACTACAGACTAGAAACCATTATAATGAAATGACTTATGGCTAATAGATTGCATCCACCGGATCTTCGATCACTAATTCAAAACTATATGTACAATGCCTTTGACCAACGCGATGCTGTGTTAAATTTTACATATATTATACCTGGGAGGTCACTTGAGATTAACACTGTTTACTGTTCAATTTTGTAAATTTAAATACAATTTGCACGCAGATGATATAATCGGAAATACCATTATTTAATCCTGGTACGTATTTAAATTTAACAATATTTTTATAATAATAATATATGTTCTTTAAGGTTTCATGCCAACTCAGAATCAACTCATCTCAACATCTCTTTGAAAAATCTTTAAAAACTACAAAAAAAATTTGAAAAATAGCCCATAACCTAACCTAACGTAACCTATTTAACCAATTTTTTTCTACATTTTTAATGATTTTTCAAAGGAGGTGTTGAGATGATTTCATTCTGAGTTGTTATGTTACTTTATAAGCACTTTGGTTTAAGATTTCGAATTGTATTCAAATTCTGCTTTTTTATAATAATAATATTTGGATGATTTATATAGCGCCGTTTTTGTGAAAAATCACCTCAAGGGCGCTGTATAAACTTATAATACATTTCTAAAATCTAAAAAACTACAAACTAGGCAAACAATTATAAACAACTTATGGCTAAAAATTGCATCGAAAATATATGTACAATATTTTGACCAATGAACGCGATGCTGCCTGAAATTTAATGAAAACAGGACCATACTTACCTGGGAGGTCGCTTGAAATTAACGCTGTATATTGTCCATTTAAAGAAATTTAGAAAGAGTTCGCACGCAGAGGACATTATTGTGAACACATATTATTTAATCCTGAAAAATATTTTAATATTAATATGTAATGTATTCTTTGACGAGTGTATTTTGGAAAGTAAAAGCAACATGTAAAGGTGGATGGTGCAGTAGTACCTATAAGGATTTGATCTTTCTAAATGTGATTCGTCAAGAGACAGATTGATGTATAAGGAATCAAGTAATTTTAATTCAGTAAGAAAAGTGTGATTAAGGCATATCATAGACAATACAAGTATGATACTCTCAAAGAGTTATATTTAAATTACGGGTATGAGAGCCCAAAAAGGAAGGTTTTTAGTTTGGACCTAAACTCTGTTGGGCTTGTTATGCATCTTAATTCCGGATGGAGTCTATTCCAAGCCTTAGGCCCAGATACTCCGAAAGCACGATCTCCAAACATAATATTTGGCTTTCGTTTAGGTTCTATTAGTCTGCCTTTAGCAGATGAAGTTGCTGATCTAAGGGTTAATTGTCTCGGACCGGTATTTTCCGGGACGCATAATTCGGAGATGTAAGGTGGGGCCATTTCGTTGATTGATTTAAAAAATCACAATTTATCACAGACATCGTTGATTTGAATCAATTCTGTATTGTATCGAAGCATTATTACTGTTTTTCACTGTTCCGAATACTGGAACATATTATTATTTTGTATTTTTCTGTAAGGTTTCAATGTTATATTATAATAAAAGAGATAAAACCATTGATTGATGCAATCTACATAATGCGACTATTATTTTGCTGTTTATTTCATTTTCCTCATAAAAACTGAGGGTTCCCATATGAATATAACGTTTTCATACATCGCATCGCCTGTCGCAACAATCGATGGAAAAAAAAAGATAACTTACCTTCATTATGCTGGAGTAGTTTATACTTAATCTAAATCGACAATCAGTAAAGCCGTTGTTTTAATCATCTTTGTCACACGGTACATATTGTTTATTATATAAAAAAATTTTATTAACATAAATTTTGCGAAGGTTAACTTTTTTGTAAAAATTATTATATTTACAACATTTACCTATACTAATTGTTGGTTATTATGCTGCGCATGTCTTTGAAGCTACATACGTCGCCATTATAACATTTTAGATTTTTTTTATTTTTATTTATTATAGCGACTATATAAAAAAAAATTTACATACAAAATGTAATGTGAAATTAAGTATAAAATATTGTATTTCTTAGTCCTCCTCACTAGGGGATCCTGTGCCGAGGCGGACTAAAGTTATTTAAATATAGTTCATTTGTCTTCTATGTCGTTTTTAGCGTCTTCGCTAGGGTTTTCTCATTGACCTCTTTAATATTTTTATTCTTGATTTGTATTCAGTTGGATTTTTTATTAGTTTTACGTCTTGGGGAAGGATGTTATGGAGTTTTGTTGCAAAGTATGTATAGTTTCTTTGTCCAAATGTGGTTTTATAACCTGGAATATTTTTTATATCATTTTTATTCGATCTAGTGTTATGCATACACGGTCTAGTAGATGATTCATTATTTTTGAAGAGCTTCAATAATATTTTTTTGGTAGATACTGGTACGATTTTAGATTTTCACGGCCAAAAGTATTTTTGTTATTAGTTTTTGGGGTATGCCGTGTTGTGCTACCTCTTTCTTTAGCCAACGTTTCGGACAGCGTTGCAGTGTCCATCATCAGGGCAGATGTGTGTACACATCTGCCCTGTAAACGCTATCCGAAACGTTTGCTAAAGAAGGAGGTAGCGCAACACGGCATAATACCCCAAAAACTAATAACAAAAATATTTAGATACTGGTTTTAGTAACTGGTTACCCCGAAATTTAAGACTCTTATTTATTGTTGGTATGTTCAAAATGAAGCAAACAATTATTAGACGTCTTGCATTATTTTATGAAAGATCAAATGATGTTTCGAAGCTCTTTGAATTGCATTGATGAAGATATATACGAGTATATTAAAAAAAAAACATGTGACAATTTTATTGGCAGTAAGCTAATATGACGTCATGGCAAATTGAAGTAATTGAACTTAAATTGCTTTAGTATTTATTCTTTCTTTCTTTATTCTCTTTCTCCGTACTGTTTACTTACTTATGTTTTAAACTTAATTTTTGTTATTTCAATAGCAACATCTCCACGTAGTAACAACTAAACCTTTATGCTCGCTGTGACCGTTTTTAATTAGAGTATTTATATCTATGCAATTTCATTAATGCAACAATATTATTAACACTCTATAAATGTTTCAAACAATAATTAAATAAATATATATTCCTGCCAGAGAAATCTGTGCAACTTTTATTTTACCAGAGTTTAACGTTAGTGTTAGTATATTTTGGGTGGGATTTAAAAGCAGATTTGATTTATAGGAAGATTTTTGCTTTAGTTACAAATTAGATTTTCTTCGAGGTCTAATTTTTTTAAGGTTAAGTTAAAGCCTAACCATGATAGTTGTTGAATTAACAAGGAAATAAATAAAACCAATTAAAGTAACTAGATAATGTAGCAATCAAGAAGCAATGTTTTGGTCACATGAGAACACGGAAGTAACGTCGAGAACTCGCCTACAAACACCTTTCCATTGTCTAAGTAAAGGGAACGTGTACTTTTCAATTCTGTCATGCTATCATAAGCGGTATCTTGTACTGCTAGCTGCTAGTACCCGCGGGTTGCGGGTTCGTTACCCGGCACGGCGGCGCCACTTTTATTTCTTGTCTGAGCGTGGTACGTGACGGTGGCGCCATATCATTCGGCGTCGGGTTGTGACGTCACGATCGACGCTATTCTGCCATGTCACTGGATGTACTGTGCACGGTGCAGTATGGAAGTAAAAAAAAAATAACCCGTATAAAACATTATTTTTTACTATAATACAGGTGGTTTTAACTTCAACGCCCTTGAGATGATTTTTCACAAAAACGGCGCAATAAACGTCATCAAAATGTTATTAATATTGAATGCGCTGTCAACGACAACAAGTCGAATGTCTATTGACCAACTTCACAATACGAAGGAGAAGATTTAGCTTGCAATTGGTTCTTGAAGTCACTGACTGAACATTTCGCCATTCCTGATCGATTGGCCTCTTTATTGGCACGCACATTCTCGATTCGTTTATCCCGTGAAAAATTACGGAAATTATAATTGTAGGCTTGATAACTCCATGTTGGCTTCATAAAAATCACAATCCCTTGAAAAATTACGAAATCTGGATTTAAGTGGCAAAATTATTATTAACCCTAAAAAATTTAGATGCAAGAATTACCTACACAACACATTCCAAATTTGGAATTAAAATATATGTAAGTACTTTACCACTTCTCTGAATTCTTAACATGTCAGTTCCAATTTTAAAAATGACAAGTATAGTCTTACTTTTACTTTATCGTTGGTCTCATTTCTTCACACATTACAATTTTCAAAGTTAACTGAATCAGAGTTACATCACAGTCAGCGGTCCCATAACCGAATTTAGTATATTTGATGATTCTGTTACTCATACCTATCTTTTACCGTCTTTTTATATCACCCGCCTTCACTTTTTTTAAATGAATATCGCACAAGAGTCCCAACTGCTCCCTTCTGGAGCCAGTGAGACTATGGCATCCCCGATTGGGGTATGTTGTGAGGCTGAAGGTAGTGGGTAGGGGAAGGAGATGGGGAAGAGGAAGGTGGGGAAATACCTGGCTATTCCGATCTGGTCACCAAACTCGGCTAACGCCATTTCAAGCAACGTTTAAATTCTGAATGGTGGTCTACACCAGGGCGATCGATACTGAGAGTGTCTTCCACTCTGGAACGTGCCACGTGAATTAATTGTGAAATAACACAAATTAATCAAATAAAATTTATTTGCGACGCCGGATTCGATCCCGCGACCTTAAGATTGTGAGTCAAGAGCCTTACCGCTAGACCACGCCGGCTTGGTCTTACCATGTCCTTCCAGAAAGTCCTCGGCTTCTTTCTCTATTGACTTGCGCGACATAATATTCTCCTGGCATCCTAACGTCCATTTCTTTACAAACCATGCAAAAATGTTATAATTTATAAAATTTATCAACCATGTATATAATTTATTATAGTTATATACATGGTTGATAAATTATAGAAATGACACAAAACTGCGCTGTATAAATACAACGTTATTATTATTATATTACTCGTACGTATTAACGTATCCATTAAAGATAAAGCATGTTTAGAGGACGGAATCAGGGATCATTATATTTAAACGTGTTTTTGTTAAAACGGCATTCTCCAAGCACGTTATAATTACGTAAAAACGTGAGAATTTTTCCTTGATTTATCTTACGATACATTTGATTGCGTGATTAGATGAATACAAATAAACAATGTGGCCTCCACTTCTGGACAAGACAAATTCTTTCTTGCTCAGTGCACCAGATGTTGGGCTTTTCTACCTGTTCCCATTGCATCGACGATGAATTTTTAAGTATTTCACCTAAATTTTAGACAAAAACCCGCCCCTTCCAATCCCAGTCAAATTCCTACCCTTATTCCCCGAATTATTGCAATTTGGACCTATCAAGATTCCAAGAATTGGGGTGGCTACTTTGTTACCGACTTTTATAAAATCTCCAGACACTTCATGGTAGAATGCTTTACGGACTCGATACTAAAGGGCTTCAGTACCCAGTAATGCAGGTTGTATTATTCGTGCTTTGTGCGAGTAAGTACCCTCCGACTAAACATAAAACCCGGCGAGCATAAAGCCAAATTTTACGACGAGCGTTGTTTCATATTCACATCTGTCTGCCGCACCGCTGCAATCGGCTTTGACTGAAAAATCTGTACACGCGGCTTACAGCAGGGCCTCTCAAACCTTGTACGTAGAATCTAAACCCAATAATAAGTCAATAAATATAGTAATAATTACTTCTTCAATTATTATTATAAAAAATAATAATAAATTAATAATTTGTAAAAAAGGTTGTTTTTGTAAAAAATCACCTCAATGTCGCTGTACAAATATGATTTCCTAGGCTCTATCTAAATAAAAACAGTTACAGAAAACAGCTAGTCGTCCATAATGAAGTACTGGTACCTACCCTGATGTACGGCAGTGAGGCGTGGAACTGGCCGAGGAAGGATGAAAGTAGACTGAATGCTGTAGAAATGAAATCCCTGAGGCGAATATGTGGTAAAACCATGTACGATCATGTGAGATCCGCAAAGAATGCAAGGCTGATGGGTAAGCGTAATGACTAAGATTAAGAAAGAGATGCTCCGATGGTTTGGGCATATAGAGTGAATGAACGAGGAAAGGAGTGTAAAGAGAATATATGACGCAAATGTGAGTGATAGAAGAAGTCGAGGATGACCAAGAAAGACCTGGCACGACCAAGTGAATCAGATTCTGGAGTCCGGCCATGTCAAGAGTCAGAATAATAGAAGAGCGTGCATGAGACGATGTATGAATGTAACAAGGCATGGAGTGTGTGCCAAGACCGAGTTGTTTGACGGTCCGTCCTCTTTTCCTACCTCTGCGGTAAAACGGCATGATGGTTAGTTAGTTACAGAAAACATACTTTTCTAGAAGGTCATAAGTTTATGTCACAGTTTTATGATTCACGGAATTTTAATAAACTTGATTGAGGAAGAGTTAAAATCTTTCCCACTCCTTTTTTTATTTCCAAAAAACTTATCGCAACTCACCATATGTTTACGGGTCAAATATTATCCTACCAGTGTATCTACATTAAAACACCTTCTGAGAGCCACTTCATTTTGGAGCCTCGAGTTTTGATCACCTCAGCGGAGATTTTAACGCCCGATCTAAGAAACCCGCCTTGGCTAAGTACCTACGCGTAAGTGCAATCTCTTAGCAAGTAGTAGATACACAGAATACAAACCGCTTGCTCACGACTTCGTATTTAATATAACTGAATCGGCAGAAGATAAAATACATTTACGTAATATGGGAATAGGTTAGGTTGATGTAATTTAATTTAATTAAAATGTTCTTAGGACAAACATTCATTAAACATAGCCGTCTGCTCACTGTATATTGTCTCAAGGGCGGTGTTACTAACGACCATTATTGCCTTGCTGATGTAGTTTTTATCATTTTGTGGCGTTCCCCAGGGTCTCCGTGTTGGTCCGCCACGTTCCTACCCAGTATTTTTCCATTTGCATGTTTTACTGCACCTGTCAATCGATAAAGAGAAATGTCAAATGCTTCACTGTCATGCGATATCGAATGGAGGGGTCGTTTAAATTGTTTTAAAGCCTTCAACCGTTATATTCCAGTTAGGGAGGCTCCACCTTTCACCAGGTTGTCAAGGAGTACCTAATGGAACTTACTGCTTACTCAATATTCCACGCAATATAATAAGTTTTTTTTAAATCGTTATCTATTTTGTTATGGAACATAAAAACTGAAACTTGGGGTTTTTGAATTGAGATTTTTTTTACATTAACGTCGTGCAGAGGAGGCTCTGAAGAAAATAATTTCCTGCAGGGCCTGTCTCATCTATGGGGACGATGTGTGGAAGGCCTTTTTGAGGAGAGTGGACCTGTTTTGAAGAAACCCTTATTGTAGGAAGGAGGAATACAGAGGCCGAAAAATCATTCGGTTGAACTCAAGAACTAGTGGTAGAAACGGCCCTATCTCATGTTTCAAAAAATTTCAACTGTCTGTATTAACTAACTAACTAACTAACCATCACGCCGCTTCCCCGCAGGGGTAGGCAGAGAGGACGGACCGCAAAACATCCCGGTCTTGGCACACATTCCTTGCCTCATTTACATTCATACAACGTCTCATACATTCTCTTCTATTATTCTGACTCTTGACATGGCCCGACTCAAGTAACTGATTAACTTGGTCGTGCCATGTCTTTCTTGGGCGTCCTCGACTTCTTCTACCATTCACATTTGTGTCATATATTCTCCTTACACTCCTTTCCTCGTTCATTCGCTCTACATGCCCAAACCATCGGAGCGTTCCTTTCTTGATCTTACTCATCACGCTTACATCAGCCTTGCATTCTTTGCGGATTTCCACATTTCTCACACGATCATACATGGTTTTACCACACATACGCCTCAGGGATCTCATTTCTACAGCGTTCAGTCTACTTTCATCCTTCCTCTGCCAGTTCCATGCCTCACTGCCATACATCAGGGTAGGTACCAGTACTCCATTATGGACGGCTAGTTTCGCGTCTTTGGACAGTTTTTTGTTGGTGCCAACGGCGTTCAGTCCTCCATTAATAGTTACCTGCATTCACCCTTCCTTCAATATCTCTATCAGCCTTCCCATCTCTCGTAAACATACTTCCCAAATAAACAAACTCATCCACCTGCTCCAAGTATTCATCATTCACAACTATATTGCATACTGTTTTCGTACTCTCTCTTTCAAACACCATGACTGTCTGTATTGATATATTATATTACTGCCTATGTTGGCATTTTAATTTTATTATATTTAGTAAGTTGATATTACATTTTGGTAAGCAAATAAACTATGTACAAGGTTACATTTCATTGTTCGTATTTTTACAATAGGCACAACACCTTTTTTTTAAATTTATTCATTCATCCTTCATCATTGAGACTTTCAGGCATTTCATCAAACATTTATAAGAAAACCGAAGTGACTACCTAACTACATACACATTTTTTTTAAAATTATTTATTAACCAAGATAAGCACAAATACATTTTTGTTTTTTGTTTTTGTTTTACAGTTTAAAGTATAATACATATTATGCCTGTTCCGAGGTGGCAGGAATTTAGTCAAACATTTTGTTCATAATTTTTTTTTGGGGTGTTATGCCGTGTTGCGTTACCTCCTTCTTTAGACAACTTTTCGAACAGCGTTGCAGTATCCGTCATCATGGCAGATCCGGCAGATCCAATAGATTTACATACACAATGTTTCTTTTACAACTAGGGATGTCGAAAGTGAAAAAAAAAATCGATGTATCGATATTTATTAAAATATCAACATCGACGTCGATATATCGAGGAAAAATATCGATATATCGGTAAAATTTTCAAGAGATTTTGCGTTTTTAAAATAATAGTGTATTCAGCTCAATATTATCAAAAGTAATTTTTGTACACAATGTGCTTTTTTTAATGTACAAAAATCTCAATAAAAATGAAGGTATTTTTTATCACTATTCATTTTTATTACGTAATAATTACAAAAATATCAAAAACTAAAAAGCTATCTTCTAACTTATATGTAAACTAAGACGCATACAAAGTTTGTATGCGTCTCAGTAACATTCTATTGGCGTATTAATCTGTCAAAAAGGACTTCGTGTTTGGAACAAGGTATAGTCAATAATCATAGACAATTGGGAACCAACACATAGGAGTGGCTTAGAAAAAAATGGCGAAAAATAGCATACATTTCTATGTATGTACCTACACACATGAGATAGTATTGGTGATCACAAATACTAATGCAAAGACAATAGATTTGCAAGCTTTTAATAGTTAAAATTTCAACTGCCAGATGTCATGACCCAGTTATATACATGATATTTTGTATCGATATATCGGATCAAAATATATCGGCTAAAAATATCGATGTATTGAATTAAAAATATCGATATATCGATACTTTTTCAACAAGCCTATTTACAACTAGATTAAACTATCATCGAATATTTTGTTGAATTTATACAGACAAAAATTGAATGTGAACTTTCTATTCATATGTACCTACAGTATACACCTGTTTTATGAAGGGCTATTTTTTATAAATCTTAGATAATAGACGTCCTTGGACAGGTGTTTCCAAAAATAAATAACACTGTCCTAGTTACGAAGATGATTAATATAGCAAATGTGAGTTCTTATCTCCCCTCATAATAATTATATCCACGAGTAGGTACCCTTCACGAATTCAATAAAGCCCTAAGCAATCTACTATTTCGGCATACCTACCAGACGTAATATTTACTCGTGTATGATCTGATAAAAAATGGTTTATTTGTATGAGCGCGAGCGTTGCGATCTGTTCAAACCATAATGACCATAAAAAGTAGGCGTCTACTAATATCTACAGGAATTCTAAAAACTGAAAAAATCGAACTAATATCTATGGGAATCAAAGTGTTGACGAATATCTACAGCTCAAACTGTTGATTAATATCTATGAGAACCAAAGTGTTGACGAATATCTACAGCACTGGCAGAGGTTGGATTTGCAATTATGTAAAGCATATTGGAATAACGTAATATTGCGTATGCAGTTTAAAAAACTTAATTTATGTAAGTATGTATGTAAAAATTCCTAATATCGGACTATTGGACACATTTAGCTGATTAGTCCAACCTACGCTCTGTAGATATTAGTTCAACCTACGCTCTGTAGATATTAGTCAACACTCTGAAGTTCGTAGATATTAGTTCAACATAAGAGCTGTAGATATTCGTTCGACATACAGGCTGTAGATATTAGTATCTGGAGTCCCATAAAAATATTAATTTCGGTTTTGTTTCTGTGGTTGTAACTCTGGTTCTCGGATTTCAAAATAAAAATTAAGTGTCAATTTCAAAATTGGAACTGATTGGCTGCTTTTAAAATTCCCACAGCCACTGAACGCGGCGTCTCATTTCTCCGTCTTCTCGTCAGTGTAAGTGAGGGAAATGTATGATAATGATAGAATTTCTCCTTCAGGCGCTTTTAATATTCTCACGTTTACGCAACGACAACGGGACAAAAAATAGAGAAACATATGTTTCTTATGACTTTTAACAATAATGCCGCAGCTCTTTCTTACATATTAAATAATGGTGAGTCAAAGATTGATACACACAATTTACGTACGTCTGTTTGGAGGAAACAGACGTACGTATACTGTGTCTCATCTTTTGGCTCACCATTGTTTAATGAGTAAGACAGAGCTACAGCTTTATTGTGATAAGAAACGTGCGTTTATTGCCTTTTTTGTTCTGTCGCCGGTCCGTAAACGCGGGAATATTAAAAGCGCTCTTTGGGGGAAGCAGACGAATGTACATCGTTTATCTCATTTTCAACAGCTCTTTCTCACACACTATTAGGCCGGACGCCCAAATCAGATTTTTCTTTCCGATTGTCTGATCAGACAACCGGAAGGCCTTCGCGCCACACATTTCTTATGAAAGCCCGCACACATCCGATTCGAAAACCGGATCGTTAATAAAAATAGGCCACGCATATCGATGGGCCACGCCCTTCCCGCGTCCGTCCAGCCCGGTCTGAAAAAGATCGGTTTTATTACCTATCCGGTTTACGAATCGGATGTGTGCGGTGTTTATCCGATCCGGTTGTCTGATCAGACAATCGGAAAGCAAAATCTTATGTATGCGCCCGGCCTTATGCAGTGTGTAAGAAAGAACTGCAGTGTTATTGTGATAAATTTGTAAGTATTTCTTTTGGTTAAATTTCTTCGACTAATCTTGACAAGTAAAGATTTTTCGATGGTCTGCGCTTTTCTTTAATAATTATAATATCATGTGACTTTTTCTCGGGTTTGCGCTAGTATATTGTATATTATATATATATACAAAATGTTTAAATGTATCACCTATTTTTTTGATATTTTATTACCATTGCTTGGTTTTTGAAATCTAGTGAGTTCTCGTTTTATCTATAAACCGAGGCTGAATAGAAAGCTTCGTGCATCAGCCATTGGAAGGTTTATGTTAATTCAACTGACAAATATAAAGGCGGGTTCATATTTTGGTTATGAATGAAAGGTTCTTCTCGTGGTATTGATAGATATTCAAATTTTGGAATACTATGGATCACCAATAAACATGTGAATTAATTTGAATATATTAAACTTATAGTTTGAATTGATAAATACGAACGAGTCATTATTATCCGAACTTGGGGTGATTTTTCACAAAAAACGGTGATTTTCAAATTATTTAATTATTATTACCAATTAGTCATTCTTTGAACACAGACTTCGCACAGCGCCCTTGAGGTGATTTTTCACGAAAACGGCACTAACTATATAAATTAGCCAAATATTATTATTATTCGCGTCCAAAAACTGATGTTTCTATTTTTTCTCATTTGTCCAAATGTCCTCTGAAATCATAAGATTTGTAAGAAGGTGATTAAATGTACCTTACCATTTTTTTCCGTTTTCAGATTTAAGTTTCGCTAATGTTTAAAAAATTACCAATTTAATTATTAATCAAATATTTTAATGATAATTTTTTTCCTACTTTCTTCAGGGAGGGAGGTATTTATTTAAAAAAAAATACTAATGAGAAAGTAAAAATAAACACATTTCACATTTGAAAAAAGAATCTTTACTAAAGCATTGAATCTGGAACGTACAAATAAATTTACAGACAGATGAAATGCAAAAGGTCGAGTTGCAACAGGGCTTCGCTGCGTTTAGTCAAAAATAGTTTTTTTATCACCAGCAATGGTGATAGAATAAGTTTTCTTAAGGGAAGATCAGAATAAATACCTGAAATATCACAATAATTATTGTAAAATATTAAAGACTAGCTGGTTACTGGCATGCGTTGCAATGCCATATTCAAAGAAATACATTGTTTCTCCCTGAATCAACCTTCCCGTGCGTCCCCGTTCCCCTCCCGCGTCCCCTTCCTAGCTAGCTTCATCAATTATAGTCTACTGGCTGACCCGGAGAAACTTCGTACCGCCTCAGAATCAATAACTGTTGTGTTAATTTATTAGCAGAATCAAATTCAGTTTTGATATTAAGTTAAAAATTACACAATGAAGCAATTATCGATGTGCAACTGTCCATGTTTTGTTTTTGTCAGTATCAGAGATGGCGTTGTGCACGAATTTATATTTTTTGTGATTTTCTTACTTTTCCACTTACTTACGATTGTCTCATTTTCGACTATTGACAAGTGTGTAAGAAAGAGAGGCAGGATAATATGTTTAAGAACAAACGACAATCTGCACATTGACAATTGAAGTTTTTGAATTTTTGGAAGTCACTCACTATTCAGTATTATATTTATCACAATATTGCTGCAGCTCTTTCAAAAGATGAGAATTCATTCCATGCAAAATGTATGAGGAAAAGAATTAATCTTAATAATTTTTTTTCGTGAATTTTTCCGATGTAATAGCTATTCGGAGCGGAGACAAATCCAACAAATCAAAGATCAAAAAATCGGTCCAGCCGTTCTTGAGTTATAAAGGGTGTAATTAACCTGACTTTGTTTTATACAGATATTTTATTCTGATGTATGAGCTTTATTATTGTAAAGTTTAATTAAAATCCATTCAGTAGTTTTTGCATGAAAGAGTAACAAACACACATACATCCATACAAACTTTCGCGTTTAAAATATTAATAAGATAAGATAAATGAAGGTCCACAATTTTCGTAGTGAACTTGTGCAACCGATTTATGTTTCTAAAATACTCGTTAAAAAATAACGAATCATTCTCGTTGGATATTATCAGCAGGAATTTATTAGAAATGTTGCGTGTATTTCCGGATTCTAAAACTTAATTTTCTCATTCCTATGTTTAATTAACAAACCAGTATACACCACCATATTTACCGCTCAGTGATTTCCCTCCGTTTACGTTTACTGTAATATCGAGAATGAAATGCATTTAGATATTTTAATGTGCGTAATAGAATGCAGTTCATAGTGGAAACAGCAGTTTCACAAGAGAAGCACGTAGGATAAAGATATTTTGTATATACAGTGTCTGGAAACTCGTGGTACATGCGAGTAACTGACGATTCTACATCACACAGAGAGCAAAAAAAAAACCTATTCTATTATTTCAATATATAGATAGCGGTAATTTGAAATGTTGTAACGTAGGTAAAGGACAATAAATCCAAAAATGTGTTAAATATGTAATTTTTCTCCATTTTTTTTCTCTTTCGATCTGCGTCGTCGAAATATTTCTAAGAAAAAAAGTTCATCACTTTCAATGTGCATTTTACAATATTTTTTCTGAAAAATTAAAAATAAATTAAATTCTTTTATTAAAAAAAATTACAAACAATGTTAAGCATTCTGAAAAATCTATTCAATTCAAAGTTATTTTAAAATAAAAATCCATAATTGTAAGTCTACAAAAACAGAAGACGTGATTTTTTGAAAAATAAAAAACTTTCTTTTCGCACTCCTAAGAAATTAATTTTGTCCTTCACTGCATTTCAAATTTCCGTGATCTAAATATTTTAGAATTTGGTTTTATAATTTTTTTGGCATATAAAGTGTTAAAATTCTTTTGGAGCCGGGTCTAGCTTCGATGTATTTCAACAGATATTAATTCAGATGTTTTTCAAATATGACCGGAAAGTTCTAACCTTGGACGAAAACGAAAGCACTAATCACAAAGTTATACTGCAAAATCGGCTCTAAAAAATGTGATGTAATACAGATTCACCAGTTTCTATATGAACTACGAGTTTCATCGTGTAGGTAGACAGAAGCTTTAAAAGTATGCAGCGGAACCGGAAGTAAAACAGGATGCAGGAAATGGACTGGGGAGCTCACTGACCGTGAAGTTGCAGAGCTTTGTTTTTGCACTGAACAATATGGCTTGTGCTTACGGCTGTTACATAGTTAGGCACTGGATTCACTACGCACTACAGGATGAGGATGACTGCATGTTACTGCGTGTTTCCCAAGCCCACTTACTGTGGTAAATT
Organism: Limnephilus marmoratus; assembly: GCA_917880885.1. Lineage (NCBI taxonomy): Eukaryota > Metazoa > Arthropoda > Insecta > Trichoptera > Limnephilidae > Limnephilus > Limnephilus marmoratus. The sequence goes on along the minus strand of OU862917.1, from coordinate 50,325,703 downwards.
ATGGATATTTCTTATTACATCTCGTTAATCAACTGTACTCATTTGAATACAGATAAACACTTCCTCATCCGCCCTTTAGATCAACTTCGATTTATTCATGCAATTATTCATCCATAAGCTGGTGTTTTTGATCTTCATTTCGAAAAATACGAATATTTGGACGGTTTAAGTGCAATTTTGTCAAAGTTTTTGGAAAAGTCAAAATAACTAAAAAAAATTACAAAGCATTTTAACAACTTCAGATTGCATCAAACAGTTCATCGATCGAAAAATTCTAAACTATAAATACAATGCATTCGAACAATGGAAGTGATCGAAGTGATGCTTCGTTTGTATGCGAATTTACGTATAATTTTTTTTTTCTTACGTGCAGGCAGATAAAATACAGGACCATACTAACCTGGCAGATTACTTGAGTTTAACATCCTTGTCATAGGTCACTCCAGTGGTTAGCTACGTTTGGTGACTTAGCAACTTCGGGTGCCCGAATACATGGGGTGAGGTTTGTCTAGGTCTTGGCAGCGGATGCGTTTGTCCATCTACAACCTGGCGGACCAGATTGAGAAAGACCTTTTGACGTCTCCAGCCAGACACTCTCGACCCATCTACTTGCATCGCAGTGGGAGGGATGGTTTCAAGCGACCGTCACTCATCTGGACCCATTTACCTCCAGATTCCTACCCACCCATCACACCTTCCTTCCCAGAACTTCATCTCCTTCCTTAGTACATAATTGGAAAAACATATTATTTGAGATATATTAATTTAATCATGGTTATTTTAATCTAATTATATTATTTATAACTGGGCGGACAGTGCAAGAATATTATTAGAATTTATTTTCCAAATTGTGATTCGTCCTTCGATAAGAAACAATGTAAAAACAAATATGCTTCTATACATTTAATTTAACTTTTAAAATAAATTAGTCTGTCGATCCAATTGCAACATGAAACAGACATGGAACAAAAAAATATTTTTTAAATTAAATACAAAAGCACTCTACAATTATTTTAAAACATTTTTATTTATAAAATTTCAAACGCAATATCAAATTCAATTATTCTACTCTACTTCACAAACGTAAATTTAATTACAAAATATGCAGTCATATTTTTTCCGGACAAAGTGACACACGACCAAAGTAACTACAATAAAAATGCAAACGCGTGCTATCCCCCTATTGCCAATGCAGGGGACAAGGATCTACCTGCCCAGTACCTACTCAGTACCCACCCTAACTAATTTATTATACACTGTTTACCTACATCTATTACCTCCTAGAAGGGTTGATTTTATTTTTGAGGGGGGCTCTAATTTATTGACAGAGGATGACGTATGACGTACCTACCTGCACGTGCAAGTATCTACTCGTGAGTTTGAAGGGGCATTGACCGAGAACGTAAACAGGTACTCTCGCAGTAGCAGGTGTGGATTCATTATACATTAAAAAAGGCAAATGAACACGTAATTTACGCGCACAAACATATTTTAATGCCGTTTGGACGGATGACGTGTGTGCATTTTATAATTTCATTAATGGATGAGTTTAATTGGTTTAATCGATTCATTTGAAATATGATAAAATTTATTATAATATAATAAATTTTACAAATCGGGTATATTATACCCGATGAGGTAAATAATTATTTATATATATATATATTTTTTTTTTTTGCTAACATAAATAACATAAATATACATTTTGCTTATCAGTAACACTCATATTAAAACTGACAAAATTTGTTTAAGATTTTGTAAATGTATTTGAAAAGGCTTTCGGTAAAATTGTAAGCAACTTATATTATGACTAAATAACTATCACGCCTTTTTCCTTCAAAGGTGTATATGCATTACCACAAAACCCTGTAGTTATTGCGCATATTGTCTGCTTCATTCACAGTCATACATCGACTTACTCATACATAACAATATTTATAATAATAATAATATTTTAATAATTTGTACAATGCCGTTTTTGTGAAAAATCACCTCAAGGGCGCTGTTTCTACAATCTTCTAACTACAGACTACATAAACCGTCATAATTGATGGTTTATGTAGTCTGTAGTTAATGATGATAAATTTGATGATAAATTTTATCAATTTGGTATTTTTACTTTAAATTGCTCTTTGATTGCTTTTAGTAGACATTTATCGTCTTCGATTTTTCTTATTTTTTCAGGTAGGCTATTAAAGTATTTTTTTCCTAGAAATGTATAATGATGTTGTGCAAATGAGGTGTTGCATTTTTGTGTTTGAAATATATGTTTTTGACGAGTACGACTTTCAGTTAAAAATCTGTGATTTTGTTTTTCTTTTATTATTTGGATTATTATATTTTTTCGAACTAGATCATTAAATTTTAAAACTTTAAATTCTTCAAAAATCAGGTGAGTCGGATAATCTCTTCTTTTTTTCAATATAATTTTTATTATTAGACGTTGCACAATTTCAACAGGGAGTAGATTTGTTAATTAGATTAATAAATAAATAATAAACATCACGTTGATAACATTGTCACCAAAGCAACAAAGAGTCTAGGCTTTGTACTAAGAACATGCAAATTTTTCAAAAACACCAAGACTTATCTGATTCTCTACAATTCACATGTTCGTCCTCACCTAGAATACTGTTCACAGGTTTGGAACCCGCACTATATTGTTTATGTTAACAGGTTAGAAAGAGTTCAGGAGCGATTTCTCAAATACCTCAATTTTAAATCATTCAATGTATACAATTCTTACGATGAAATCGAGAACCATTTTCAAATCACGAAACTGCTCAACAGGAGGCTTGTCGCTGATCAGATGCTCCTGTACAAAATTATTAACTCGAAAGTTGACTGCCCGGAGTTGCTAAATAAAATAAATTTTCACGCGCCGACTCGATATAGCAGACATAATACCCTTTTCTACATTGATAGATGCAACACCAATTCCAACCAAAATGAATTTATGCAAAGGACATGTAACTACTATAACATTAAATTTGCACGTTTAGAAACATTTGCTGACATATTCACTGCTAGTTACTTTCGCTACAGAATTTCATTGTATAACATACTACGTGCGAATAATACATAACACATATTCATGGTGATTAAATTAATTGTACCTAATATTTTTAAATTACCTGCGTGGCAACTTTCCCTTATCCCTGTCCTCCCCTTACCTGTCCCAATCCAAATACCTGTTTTGCACCCTATTTTCTTTACATTTATAATCGCATTTATTTTATTGTAGTGTTTTTATATTTAGGTTTATCACTTGTTGAATCTACACCTGTATTATATATATAAATTTTTTTTTTATTGCTGCTTTGTCCTGTTTTTTTTCTTTTCTTAAATATTCTAGTTTACATTCAGTTACTTTTATGTTTCTAAATACCTATCTGTGAACATTAATTATTGGTCTGTTTTTTGTTATCTTCTTATGTATATTATGTTATTAAGACTGTTTAAGTTCCTTAAATAAATAAATAAATAACCGTAAACTGCCTTCCGTTTTATATTAGATATATTTTAGTTTTAATGATTTTTGTTTGGCACCGTTATTGTTTATCATTATCCTTTCTCCTGTGCCAAAACAGCACTTATTAATTTTGTTAATTTTGTTCTCTTGGCATTGCTTTGTGTGTACTGTACATTCTTTGTTTCATATTGTTTGATCAATATTTTGTAAGGACTCGTAGTTAGCGCACTTCAAGTGAAATAACACAAAACTGCGCTATACAAATACTACGTTAGTATTATTATTATTATAGCTAACGTACTGCTTTCGCCGGATGTGGATCACTAATACAGAACTATATAAACAATGCATTTGACCAATGAAACCGATTGACCTGCGTTAAAATGTACATTATATGTTGTTTTATTTATATTCTGTACAGGCAGAAAACATACGGGGCCATACTTATCTGGGAGGTCACTTGAGATTAACACTGTTTATTGTTTAATAGAGAAATTTAGATACAGTTTGCACGCAAAGGACATATTTGTGGACACATGTTATGTTAGGCAGTAGATACCTACTCGTAATATCTACCTGGAAATATCTGGCTTCGGAATCGGAAATATTTCCATTAATATCCCGTTGAATGCAACTATGCAACGTCTGAACTAGTCTCGTTATGGGCAAGTTATCACCGAGGCGTGTTTACGTGTGGGAGTTTCATCTTCGGGTAGGCTGGTAAGACTGTTGGATGTTGAATGTTAGACTGTCACAAAGATACGGATAGAGGTGAGATACCGTGGGAGCAGAGCAGGCTCGGGATGAACCATAAGGCTGTGGCTGCACTATTGTTCAAGTCTTATAGTCCAGTCAAGTTAAACATGAAAAGGGGGTTGTGCTTGCAAAAGGTCCGGTCATTCTGAATTTTTTATATGTTGTTAGGACCTAAACCAGTATTAAAAAAAAAATTTTGCAACTTCGAAAATGCTGTGCGAGCGGCGGTGGACCTAAAAAACCAGGAATTTTTCGGATTTTTTCATTTTTTGCTCAATATCTCAGTGAAGGAAGGGTCTGACTGGTATAGTCAGTATAGATAATTTTAAAGAAGACTAAATTTACTACAATTTGACACTAAAGTAAGCTATATACAGTCATTGGTTTCCAAGATACAGTTCTTCGAAAATAGGCCACTTTTTCCAAAGGTGAAATTTTTTCAAAATGTTCACTTATTTTGTAAAATATTTTCTAAAACACGCATCCCACGTCAAATATTAAATGAAATAAAGTTGTAGTAAATTTAATTTGCTTTCATTTAAGACTAGATTGATATCTGTAGACCTAACGGTTCTCTCAAGAACGCCAGATAACCAAAAACAGTCATAAGTGGGTTTTGGGGAGTAAATGCAAATAAACTGTTCTCACGTCTTTTTATGGTTTTATTTATCAAACAGTTACAATTTTGTTTTGTTTTTGTTAACAAATTTTTGATGAAAAAAGAAAAGATAATAAATCTATCGGGAATTACGTCATCTTCAAACATTGTTTTATATATCTACATAAAAAAATGCTTGTACAAACATCGTGGTACTAACTATAAGGATAAATTACATGTACCCAAAAAATAAAACTAATATAAATCATGTAGGTATTATGTCTTGGTTGCCAAATCATGTCTTTCTTTTGATCTTAGATGGCCCGGGCTTAGGCTCGCACGAAGAAGGTGTCTCGATATCTGTGATGGATGCTGGGAGAGGCGCCCAGTCTGTAGTCGGGTCATCTTCATCGTCCGAGCATTTCAGCTCCACATCCGGGATGCTAATGCACAATTTGTCATCGCATGACTGACAAGAGGACTGAGCAGTGGAGCCCAGCCTTTCTGCACGAGCAGCTCCCAGAGCATCCTTTCTTGCATTTACATGAAATTTTTCACAGAAGGGCAGGAGGTGCGGGATCCATCGTGGTGAGGATGGGGGTGAGTCCTTGAGAAGACAGCTTCCACCCCCATTCAGTGGGATTCAAGTTGACTCCCCGCCACTTCTGCACTTAGAGGTAGCACCTTGCTGCATGGTGGCCTGCGGCATCTTCCATCGGTGGCAAATGGGCGAGGTTTATGCTTGTTGAAGTGACAAACGTCCTATACCTCAGGAAATCCAAAGTATCCCTCGCGATCTCATCCCCATATAGAGCCACAAAGCACTTGATGCCTGCTTCACTCACGGCTTGTGCGGTGGAGTCTGGCTGAAGGAATACCTCCACTTGCACAGCAAGTGGTTCACTCTTGCTCAGAAGTGTGGTGATTTTGGTCTTTCCTTGGTTGCTGAAACGATGCTGAGGTGGTATCGCACGCGGTAAACACGTGGGTGAATAGTGCCGTTCCTGGTAATTGCCGGGAGCCCTGGTGGTTGTAGGAGGTCGTAGAGTAGTGTCAGCAACCAGCTTCACCCTTCGTGCTCTTATGAAGATGTTTGTCCCTTCAGCGCCTAAACTATTGAGAGAAGAACGAGCAGGTCGACGTCTTCTCCCATGATCATGACGATTCCTCGATTCACATCTTCTTCGGCAACAGCCACTTCTACTCTTTCCTTCTGAAAGGCGTCACAGAGAAAAGTTATAAGCTGGGATGAGCTGCGTAGCGCCGGAGTCGTTCCGCTGTTTTGGTGTTTTTTTTTGTAGCATCTTCGGGGTAGCCGTCAAAACCGATGGAGACGTTCTTCCCAATGTGGTTTCGGACGTAGGTGGTATAATGCTCCAAAAGTGCTCGAACCGTGATCTTTTGCTGCCACACGACCTTGTGCAAGAAGTAGCCACCATCCAAAATGACATGAGTGCTGGCATCTATCGGCGTGTGGCTGGAAAGAGGAGTGAAGGCAGATTACAGAGTAGATTTTGTGCCCTTGCGCATCCCTTGTTCATTGACCAGAGACATCGGGAACGGGGCCAACTCAAACTTGAAGTCATCCTGTAAATCCTGTTCACATTGCTGTGCAATACACGCTCGCTGGAAAATTGTGAGCGGATCCACAGCCACTCTTCTGTTCTTGTCCGGCAGTTTGACGGTTGAAGTGATCGATGCCAGCATGGTAACTTTATTTTTCCATTTTATTACTCCCTTGTCGTACATTTGCCCCACAATTTTCATCACTCCCTCCCTTCCAACTCTCTGGGCTGTGTGGCAATTAATTTCAGGACCTGCCAGTAAACCACTACTGATAGAAATCAAACTGTCAGTTTTGGGAAATGGAGGGTGGAGAGTGGAGAGCAAATCAGTTTTTTAGTTTTTCCACATCATTATTATCTTGGATGATTCGAGAAGGTCTCATGTCTACATGCTGCTCTCCAGTAGGACATGAGATGCTGCAAAAACTTTCCAGTTCTTCACAAATGTTCAACATAAACACCATTCCTGTTGTCCACCTTGCTAGAACACTGTCGGAGATTCCCCTTCCTTGGGTCAATCCACCATAGGTTTTCATGGATCGCATCATGGATTTACTTCACAGCACAATAATTGGTCTCATGGATTAGTCTCATGGATTTATTTCACAGCACAATAAAACCATAAAAAGACGTGAGAACAGTTTATTTGCATTTCCTCCAAAACCCACTTATGACTATTTTTGGTTATCTGGCGTTCTTGAGAGAACCGTTAGATCTACAGATATCAATTTAGTCTTAAATGAAAGCTAATTGAATTTACTACAACTTTATTTGATATAATATTTGACGTGGGATGCGTGTTTTAGAAAATATTTTACAAAATAAGTGAACATTTTGAAAAAATTTCACCTTTTGGAAAAAGTGGCCTATTTTCGAAGAACTGTATCTCGAAAACCAATGACTGTATATAGCTTGCTTTGATGTCAAATTATAGCAAATTTAGTCTTCTTTAAAATTATCTATACTAACTATACCAGTCAGACCCTTCCTTCACTGAGATATTGAGCAAAAACTGAAAAAAATCCGAAAAATACCTGGTTTTTTGGGTCCACCGCCGCTCGCACAGCATTTTCGAAGTTGCAAAATTTTTTTTTTAATACTGGTTTAGGTCCTAACAACATATAAAAAATTCAGAATGACCGGACCTTTTGCAAGCACGGATGTACATCTTGACTGGAGTATTAGGAAATAGGGTTGTCTTTGACTTTTATCTGTTATTTGAGTTTTATTTTGAACTTGATTTCAATATGAACCAGTTCCCAATTGCAAACTTTACAAACATAACGCTGATTTCCTAGTCAAATATTATTACGATAAATTGTGATGCAAATTAGTGTAAATTAATAAATCGGCGCACCTCTAACTTATAGCTTACCCTTTTTCATAACGAAATTAATAATTCTACTAAAACCGAAACTGTAGGAAACACTTCAATTTATCCAAGGCACATTTATTTTTGGGTGTTCATAATAATGTAAAACAGATTCATAGTAAAGATTAATTGAAAATAATGATTTCACTGATAGCTTCGCTAAGGTGCCGTATATCAATTAGTAACCACGTGCTAAATCGTAAATATATCATGCCGATATTATATTTTTCTGACTGCTGAATGAATTCATTTCGAACATCGACATACGAGTAAAAAAGGCAGGTACCACCAGTTATAAAACACATACCCTGCATTAGTGTAGTTACTCATACGAGTATATTATTTTTGTTTTTTATTTTTATTTATTAGAGATAATATATTACAAAATTATTACATAAAATTTATAATACATTACTCCCAATGAGTTTAATAAAACTCATTTCGGGAAAGACAACATTATACATCTAAAGGAAAATTATTTTTACATAAGAACACGGAAATCAATGAACAATACATAGATTTTTAAATGGACTTTACACACTTGATACAGGTAATTGAAGAATATACAAGAGTTACAAAGGAAGACAGATAAATTCGTCACTGGTTAATAAAGTTGCTGAGAAAATATCCTTTTAGAGCCTTTGCCAATATTTTTTTGTTTGATTCTGGTAGTTTTAGGACATTAGGTAATGCGTTGTATTGCGTATGTGCGATGTATTGTAAGGAGTTAATTCCAAAATTTGTTGTGTGTGTAGATGACGATAGGTGTATTTGATTTTGTGATCGTGTTTTGTGCTGGTGTATATCGGAATTAAAGGCTGGTTTAGTGTTGGTGTGAGAGGAGTGTTGAATTATTTGTAGGATGGCAGTGGTGATGCTATATTTTGGCAGAATGGTAAAGGGAAGAATTTGTGTCAGTGAGTATATGTCTTTGACATGTGTATCCCATGGTAGATGGTATATATTTCTTATGGCTCTATTTTGGATTACTTGTATTTCAGATATTTGTTTCTTAATAATGGTGCCCCAGATACTAACCAGATAACTTAGGTGAGAGTTGCTATACTTAGGACGGGTTGCTACACAGAATTTGAACAATTCGTCAAATGTCAAAGTTAAACTTCAAATTCTCTGAAAGTTCTATTCAAGTTCTGTTATTGTTTCAACATGGGCCGGTTGTTTCACAGTAAATGGGTAATAGATCTCGTATAGGACTTTTATAGAATTTTAACTTTGAAATTTGATGAATTATTCAAATTTTGGGAAACAATCCGTCTTAAATATATACATTTTAGGCATTCATTAATTGAATCCACAATTTTCGGTTTATCGAAATCGAAATCACAAATTTCTTGAATAATGAAAGAATGATTGTAAGCCACCCCTGGGAGTAAATAACCAATTCGGTTTTTCACTGCGGAAGAGGCGGTAATCCATTGTAGAAGTGTAGCACTCCTTTGTGTAGAAGCTTACTTCCAATGCGTAAATGTGAGCACAAGGCCAGTTTTAAAATATGTACATGTGTTATTTGAGATAAAAGCAGGTCGCTATCGCGTTTCAGATTCTTGACTTCAAACTACTCTCGCGAATTCGTGAAAATTACTCTTTAAAATTAACACAAGTTTTGTTTAATTTATGCACGCTAATCAGGTCCACCTGCAAAACTACGTTATAAGAAACTTACTGTAATTATTATTTCCATTTATTAGAATAACTTTTAAAGATTATACACATCAATGTAATATTTCATCAATGAAAAAGAGGACAGAATTAAACCCAGAAATATAATAAAGGTACCTTACGATTTACGGTCGCAACTGGGGATCGAACTCATGACCTACATCTTACCGGAACAACGCTATATACTCGTAGATAGAAGCATTATCAAGGTTACAAATATATTCCGGAACTTTGTACATAATCATACAAAGAAATCTGCCAAAAGAGGATTTTTTTATTTATTTATTGCTTCGCACAGATTATAACGCATATTTGATCGAGGATAATGTTGGAAATTCCTAATATTGAGATGTATAAAATCGACAAAAAATACGAAAAATATTATAAGGTCGCAATAAAGTACTGTTCAGAGCATTGTCACAGTAAGACATGGGTCCTGAGTTCGACCCCCAGTTCGACCATTGCCTTTTTATTTTTTGTTCTGCTTTATGTTTCCTTTAGATTTTTTTTATGAATTATAATTCTCTACAGCAATTATTATACCTTAGAGAACGTACCCATACTACGTGACCAACTTTTTGCAATTTTTAACCCTCCCCCCCCCCCCCCCCCCGGTGACCAAAAACCTAAGCAACCAGCCGCTCATTTGTACCAAGCGTGACATTTTGAAGACCCCCCCCCCTAAACATGTCACGTAGTATGGGTACGTTCCCTTAGCTGCGTTTGCCCACCTACTGCGTGGATTGGAAGACGTTGGTTCAGGCAGACCTAACCTAGATCTCTTCAGCCGGTCTCTTTCGACTCATCGCCTTGCACCGCAGTGAAAGGGACGGATTCATACGTCTGCCACTCCTAGACACTACATTGACCCCCAGATTTCTACCCAATTCTCATACCTTTTTCCTTCCCAGAACTTCCTCTCCTTCGTTTCCCTAAAAATATCCTACACACAGAATCCGCAAAGATGACAAATTGTTTTCCTCAGAGCCTCCTGTGTGGAGCTAATGTAAAAAAAAAGTAAACAGCAAATTAAAGTGAATTTGCTTTATTCCATGCTCTGAAAAGCATTGACAAACGTAACCTGGTCAGCAGCTACAATAATCATTAATTTTAATGGCGTTAAAACAAAGTTACTGTACATGATTAAAAATAAAACGTGAGATGAGAATTTTAATAGGATTCATTTATCGCTGTTTGACCACATCACGTAAGAAAGTTTCAACACTAAAGCCGCAAGTTCACGTGGCAATGTAAGGCTATTTTCTTGACTACGGTCGACAAACCTCCCCCCTGGCGTGTGAAGCAAGAACAGAAAAGTAGTTCGTATAATGGTTTATGTGAGGTTAGGCTTTAACTCTTTGGCGGAAGAATGAATCAGCCACCAATACCAGTACATCCTCCATTGTACCCCGCCTCCGACTAAACTCGTACTGTTCGGACATCAGACTGCGTGGAACGGGTCCTTAATCCTTGGTCCAGCCAGGGGTCGTATCTAATGCCTTCTTTCTTTTGTTACAGTTTGTAGGTACTAACATTATTATTCTCGTGCGTTGTCTATTTACTCTCCCAAAGCTTGGAAATTTTATATGTTAGGAAAGATTGAAGTGAAGTTGTACAATTTGTCAAATTTATTTATGGTTTTTTAAAACTTTTATAAACCATTTCTGTTTATAATTTGGAAATATATGCATATTTACATAAAAATACTTTTGATCAACATAGCGAAGTAAATCTCTTTTTATGTACCGTTTGCGTTTTAAGATGGTGGCCGTTTTAAGGGCCCGCAACCAGGATTTGTACCGATTTATTACATGTTTCCCTTAAACACAGTACGTTTTAAAGCTCTTAAAAAAATATATGTTATTCTTGAATATAATATCTAGACTTTGCCCGCGCCGAAACGCAAATTATATAAAATTCCCTCCATAGAAAAAAATCGCAAAGTACGCTCCAAAAATTATTATTAACACGTTTGTTTCAGTTATTTTACAAGTTATATGCATGAAAAAATTCACAGAGTTTCTTTAAATGCTGTTTAAGATAATGCCCGCGAGATTTTTGCTCTATTATAAACGAGTCGCGTTTTATTAAACATTTTCGCAATTTTCGCATCGATTTTGTCACTTTAAATACTAGCGCTCTCCTCTAACATTCGTGATTTCATATCTCTCCATCTGCTTCTTTTGGTGCGCGGTTGCTGGGCCTTAATGTTTACTCTGAATCAGTTAACATTATAGATACAAAAAAAAAATGCTTTGGATAAATTAATGCTTTTCCTACCGTTTCCCTTGAATGTTTTTCAAGGGAAACGGTAGGAACTTTCCCTTGCTGTAAATGTTAGCGCTCTCCTCTAACATTCGTAATTTCGTATCTCTCCATCTTCTTCTTTTCGGGCCCGGTTGCAGAGCCTTAATGGTTTAGTAAAGATTATTTTTTCTAATTTGAAATCTTTGTGTTTATTTGGACTTTCTTATTCGTATTTTTCCATATAATAGTATTTACCTGCCTGAAAAAGTTTGAAAAAATACTTGTCATTTAGATAGTGACGTTTCTTTAAACAAATTATAAAGGAATATTTTTATTAGCTGCTATCTTTGTGTACGTTTGCAAGATTCTACCCGAACTAGATGCATCTAGATAGTGTCTTGGATAATACAACATTTTTATTTTATTATGCGACATCTATTGACTTTCTTAGAATTTTTTTTGTAATAAATAATAAATTAATGAGTAAAACCTTAAAAATGTTATTTTTAACTTAATATTAACATTAACAACAAAATTTATTTATTACTCTTTTACGATCATCACATAAAACGAAGATTATCCAAAGATAAATAGGTAATAAAAAAAAGATACCATTCTTAAACCCTCCCAGTTTCATTCAGGTTTTTGTTATTTTTACTTCCCAAAGACTGACTTTCGCTAAAACCCAAAATGAAACTCCTATTGGAAAGTAAATAAATATCGCGGAAGAATATTGGAAACGCGGAGTAAAGTCAGTTCCCTCGCTTCATTGTTTCCCCGACCTCCTCCTCCCTCCCAATCGCTTTCCCGGGATATTTCCACTTTTCCCGGATAGCTGGCATCCCCGTAATAGTTGTATATAATATAATATGCAGCGGGTTAACCGGGACGACTCCGCATCTGGTGTCGCTACGAGTCCCTCGGGACGGGACGCAACTGTAGCTGGCTGTATATTGCTACTTCCTGCTATTTATCGTCATGTAGGATTTAGTTTTCATGCGGAAAGCGAATTGTTTCTTGACATCAGGTGTCGGCGTCGCGCGTCCCGACGCTTATTTGCAATGTTTCGCGACGCTAAAGTTGGGATAATAATATATCTTGCGTTAAACGAATCAAGTTTTGTGTCGTGTGTCAGAAATAGTAACTTTGTCGCTTTAATCATGAAACTTTATCTGGTATTGTTATGATTTCCATGTCCCTTATGACATGACAATCAAACCAAAATTACGTACATTCAATTAAGTTTTTAGAGTTTATTTTGTAGACAAAGTAATACACCCGACAATAATCAATAATTCATTATCTTTGCAATATATACTGGACAATTAAAACTAGAGATAAATATAGTATTAAAACTAATCTGGGAAATGACGGTATGAGAAAATATTATATATGATTTTTTTACATTTACTATCTTCATACAGAAGGCCCTGTAGAAAATAAGTTCCATCAGGGCCTGTCACCTTAGGCAGATGGTTGGTGGGTGTTTTTTTTAAGGAAAGGAAAAGGTTCTAAAGGGTGTGTAGGAATCAAAGACATTGAAATATAAGTAGATGTGCTATCTGCTGTTTTTACTATGTGGGTCTGCGCTTCCGGGTGTCGCCGATCTTGTTTACCAATTAACAAATAAACTAAAAGAACAAATAATTAACGAATAAACCAAACGAACGTTAAACTAAATGAACGAATTTTTTCCTTATTCAAAATATATTGTTAACCAATATTAATGCACATTTTCAAAAAATCAACGAAATGAACAAATTCTTTTTGTATGAAAACTACGCTAATTAGCGCGTAGTCCGGCGACAGTTGCGCGGACACCATAGCATATCTATTCTGTATTTGAATATCTTTGGTAGGAATCTAGAGATCAGTGTGTCCAGGATTGTCAGACATATGAATCTATCCCTATACGTAATCATTTATCAGGTAGATTTTATCATTTTCTATTGTTTGATGTATAGGTAGATACCAGGTAGTATCGATTTGTTAGTTATAATTGAATAATTGACTATCTCTATTTCCGTTATTTGTCAATAAATGAATCTGACAGTAAATAGGTAACTCGCACTGTAGTATCACAATTTAGTTCTCGAAAATAAAATCTGCTTACGAATTACTAGTTCTTTTTAAAAGGCGCGCAAATTGCTGGCTGCGTAAAAAAACACAAATTTCAAATCGGTAAACAAAAGTTCGTGCTTATCTTCTAAATTCAATATTTTGTTATTCTATTTAGTAAGATACTTTCACAATTAATGTGTTATAATTTACCCACCTCACTCAATTTTAGCGTAACTACCTCACTACATCGGCGGTTCGTTTAAAAACCAAGATTAAGATCTTGCTTAGAAAAGTATCACTGGACAGCGCTGCATACCTTTCCCTTACTTTGGCGATCTTAACTTTTCTTCGTAGGGTCTGTTTATTTCAATGTACGCTCTTCGGTGGTCAACGTATGTCGTAGTTTATTCAAAGCATTCTCGATCCCTCCTGATGCCAAAAATATTGTCACTTGGTTTGCCTACAGCAGGTTGAAATAATATGCAGATTCATATTAGAGCAAGTCTATTAATTTGGATGTCTATGTTTGTAATTTATTTCATCAGGCCTAGTTAGGTATTATAATACATTGCGCCATAATTATTATTGTGATTTTTTCCCAACATTAGCATAATATCATAACAATTTATCATCGATCATTTATTGTGACCTTTGATCTATTCATGATCGTCACAATTACAAAGTCATTGAGGCGGATTCTAATCCGTTTATCAGTTCGGCTGTCACTGGCAATGTCACCGTCGGCGTCGCGGCGTCCTGCAACGGTGACAAAATCATTTATCACGCGTCGCTCGCCGGCGGCAGTGCGCGTGACACTGTGACATGCTGACATTGTGACACTGTGACACTGCTCTGCTGGTGCCGCACCGGAGCCCGTACTCCGATTTGACACTTCTCCTTAACGGTGTCACTTGCAACATACAGCCATCTCGTTACTCGTTAACGCCACCAATAGGGATGGTCTGTATAAGCTATATTAATGATTTCATCTGTAATGGGTGTTATTTATTTATTTTATTTTAGGGAAAGCAACATTTTACAATATGATTGGTTTATATACGAGCATTTTACTTAACTGTAAAAGTATTATAGATTTTCTCATTATACTAATCGATCGTGTATTTTTTGAGAGGTAGGTATGGGTAGGTACCGCAATTTATTGGATAACCAACTCTTCTGCCATAGGTCACCCCGAGTGGTTTGATACGTTTGGTGACTTAGCAGGCGTGCCCGAGTTCATGGGTGAGGTTTGTCTAGCATCGCTAGAGACTGATTGACGGAGACCATTTGGCCACTCTAGCAGGACTCTATCGGCCCATCGCCTTGCACCGTCGTGGGAGGAATGAATTTATACATCGGTCACTGCTGGACCCACTGACCCCCAGATTCCTACCCACCCCTCACAACTTATCCTTCCCAGAACTTTCTCTCCTTCCTTTCCTTTAAAAGACCCCCCTCACGGCATCCCCAAAGATGTCATGGGCCCTGTGTGAAATTATTTTTTGTTGTTATTTATAAAATACAAAAGGATAATCATTAAAAAACATTCCTCAATTTGGGAGGCGGGAATTGGTACCGCCGCCCCGGGAACCTTTATTGGATAACCAACACCTCTGCCATAGGTCACCCCAAGTGGTTCGCTACGTTTGGTGATTTAGCAGGGGTGCCCGGGTTCATAAGGTGAGGTTTGTCTAGGTCTTGGAGGTGAATGACCGGGACACACTGAACCCCATATTCCTACCCACCCTTTAACCCCTTTTCCTTCCCAGAACTCTCCTCTCCTTCTTTTCCTTAAAAAAAACCCTCTACACAGCTTCCCCAAAGATGACATAAATTATTTTCCTCAGGGCCTCCTGACACACGTAAAAAAAAAAATTCCTCAGCAAAATTATTAAATTTCTAAATATTTAGTTAGTCGTTTTTAGAAAGTTAGCTTGTAGGTAGGTACTTGTCGACGAGATAAGTTTTAAGTTGTCTTGTAATAATATTGTTAACTATTTAGATTGCAATCTCTAAATTGAAAGTAAAATAATAAGATAAAATCACATTTTACTTTGATGTACATTCCTATACAGATATTTCTTTTATAAAAAAAGTACAAGAACAAAAGACACGCCGATTCCACTAAGTTAAACATTTCTTGCTCGTTAAATCAATTAATTTAAATTCGTTTCAAAAGGCTGTAGAGATAGGTTCTATATTGATTCATCCATTACTATCTCGAAACGCCATAAAGTGAAAGCAAAAAGAGAATGCCGAACTTAGTTTATTTAAGTAAATTTGCGTGTCTCTGGCCTGTTCTCTGTTCTCTGCTCGTTCTACCAACTAAGATGAGAACAAGACACTGATAAAATTAAGTGAATTTATCGATCGAGAATGTTATGTCCGCATACATTTTTTAACCCTCGTAAAATGTTTTCTACTTTAGTACATAGATATATACCTACCTATTTTTATATTTTCAAATTTTAATTATAGATATTGTTAATAATAATAATAATAACATTTTATTTATATAGCGCAGTTTTGTGACATTTCACTTCAAGTGCGCTTGTTATTCAAATATATTTTTATTATTTTAGTGATATATTCCGAGAAACTCGGAGTTTCGTGCAAATTCCAAAAAATCCCATGTGAACATCTCTACAGGGGTTCTCTTGAAAATTAGCCTCACGTTATACAGGATGTCCGGGGGTAAAGTGCATTAACTTCGGGAGGTGATTCTACATGATGGTAGGAGTAAAAAAGATTAACAACGTTTTTCCGAAATTCCAACATTTTTTTTCCCATTCAAAAAGACGTACCTACTAAAAATCCTAAAAGTTGAAATTTCGAAAAAAGTTATTTAACTTTTTTACTTGAACTATCATGTAGAATCACCTCCCGAAGTTAATGCAATTTACCCCCGGACACCCTGTATAGGAAACCTGAGTTTTACTGAAGTATGCGTACGTTATACAACGTTATTCCAAAAGCCATCAGATCATTATTACTCAACGCACACTTTTCACATCAATTCGAAATCTTCACCGGAGTTCCCCAGGGGTCACATCTAGGACCAGTATTGTTTTCCTTGTTCATCAACGACATAACTACAATCTTTGATGGAGTTATTGTACTTTTATTTGCGGACGATCTTAAAATTTACAAAACAATTACTAATCTCAATGACTGTTGCGTATTACAAACAAATCTTGTGAGGCTACAAGAGTGGTGCATCCATAATGAACTGTTCCTCAATATTGAAAAATGTCAAGCAATAACTTTTGCCCGAATTAAAAACCCTATTACATATGAATACAGTATCAACAATATCTTTCTAAAAAGAGTTGAACAAATTAAGGACCTAGGTATTATTTTTGACAGTCAATTATCTTTTGTTCCTCATATAAACGAAATATCTAACAAGGCCATGAAAAGCTTGGGGTTTATATTGAGGACGGTAAAAGATTTTAAAATAATTAATTCTTTTAAATTGCTGTTCACTGGGTTGGTGAGAAGCCATTTAGAGTACAATTCAACAATCTGGGCTCCTTTTTATAAGATTCACCAACAAAAAATTGAGAGAGTGCAACATAAGTTTCTGAGATTTATAAACTATAAATTAGGAATTCCAATCGAAGAGCTTAACTACACATATCTAATGGACTTACTAAAATTAAATGAATTAACTTCGAGACGAATAATGAGTGATTTAATATGTCTTTTCAATATATCAAATGGCAGACTGGACGCCCTTGATTTAACCAAACTAATCCAACTGCGGGTACCTACCCGTAATACAAGATTGAATGCGCCGTATTTTGTTAACGCGTCTACTAATAATTACTTCGAAAACTCGCCTATCGAAAGGCTACACAGACTTGGAAATAAATATAACACAATCGATGTTTATCGTCATCATTCAGTGTCGAAATTTAAACTCAGCGTATTGGAATACTTACAATAGAATTATAAATCTCCAGTTTGAAACTTTCTGTGCACAGTTTATCATAAACATACATAGTTATGCTCCGTAAAACACCTACCATACACGGCGGAACAAAGGTTAGTAATTTATAATTTATAAACAAACTTTACAAAAACTCTTCTTGTTTATCGTTGTAATAGGTAATAATAAGAAAATTACTTTAACGGCTTATACTTTGACTAATTTTTAATTGGATTGTAATTAAATACTCGGTTATATTATAGAACTCATTTGTCCTCTCCGTGATAGTTTACTGAAGTATCTGACATTATTTGTTATGTTCCATTTGTTATGTTATCTGAAATGTTCCACGGTATCAGTATAAAGTATTTTGTCTTCTTAAATTGAATTTTGCAGAAATTCTGAAGACAGTGTAACTGGTCAAAATGGAATCGTTTTGAATATTAATTTTAGTGCGGTTCAAGTCGGTAGTGCGTATTTTTGTTTGAAATCAACTTCGCTATGTATTCAACACATATAAATTACACATATATTAAGAACCCACTCATTATTATTATTTGTTATACATATGTTATGTTATCTGCAGCTCTAAAACTTATTTATTCTCTTTATTGTATAATGCTATACATTTTACTTACCAGCTTTACTTCTATGTAATATGTGAAAAGTTTTGTTCTTTGTCATCTAAACACACCTGTATGTACTAAAATATATAAAAAAAATGTAAATGTATGTAAAAGCCCATAAGGGCGTTAATGATAAATAAATAAATAAATCTATTTTTAATAAGTCAGGTACGCCTCATGTGTCATACATATGGCTGAAAATGTTATATTATCGTGAAATCAAGCTTATGGGTCCGAGTGGTTAAAAGAAAAAACGCAGTTTCAGATAGTAATGCCTTCATATCATATTTGACGAATTAACAAATTCTTACTATCACTCTAGATAATTCGTAATATTATTCACCAATGTTTAAAGAATACCTCTGCCAGAGGTCACCCCAAGTGGTTCGCTACATTTAGTAACTTAGCAGGGGTTCATTGATGAGATTTATCCGGGTTTTGACGGTGGATGCATCTGCCCACTAGCTTCGTGGCAGGCCGGATCGGGAGAGAAAATTGAGAAAGAGCTTTCAACGTCTCTAGCAAGACTCTCTCGGAACATCGCCTTGCACTCCTTTGTCCGTCCGTCACTCCTGAAGACACAACTTACACACCCCTTATATATACAGTTTCCCTTCCCAGAACTTCATTTCCTCCCTTTCCTCAATAGACCCAGCATCTTCAAAGATGGCACCGGCCCTGAGGGGAATTATTTTCCTCAAGGCCTCCTGCGTGGAGCAACTGTAAAAAAAATCGTAATCTAATTCAAAATTTACACCATGTTTAAAGAATAAATTGATTATTCAATACGTTGAAGGAATCGTTATTTGCCATTTTGGATCATGCAATCATGTTGAGAAGTCTTCAACTTAAGGCTTTAAAAGATTTACGTATTGGCCCAGTTTTGCATCGATCCGATGCCTTATGAATTACATATATGAAGACATGGGTGCATCAGAGGTCACCGTATTACTTTTAATTTTTAACGGAAACTTTAAATTTGTTCAGTGTAAAAGCTTAGTTGTATTTAGATTATGAGCATTATGACAAGAAAAAAAGATATTTTCGAAATCTTTTTCTAAACATTAAAACAAATCAAATTGCGATATTCTTGTGAGGTTTTAATCGGTTCATTTTCGACTGATTCAAGTCCATTCAACTTTTTTGAAAGGTTGGACTGATCTGATATAGATGATGAAAAGATTTGTTATTTTGTGTTCCGATTTTATCGATGTTCTGTTTGTTACTTCGTATCTAAGAAACACTCTGAACGATGGTTACAATAGAATTAAATCAATTCAGCGTACAATAGATTTGTGTCAAATTTGAAGGCTATAAATTCAAAGGTCAGGAGTTAATCTTTAGGTCAAATTATATAAACTGACAACCCCATTATTTTCAAAGCTTTTTTTTAATTTTAAAAGGCTTAAAACTTAAAAACTTACGTAAACTTTTGTATGGTGAAACTGTTTCTGAAGAATCTGGCAAAATTAATGAAAACCCAGGGATGGTCAGAATGGTCGCCCTAAATTGCCGATGACAATTATGCGAAATATAATATTATTAATGTTTCTCGTTATTCGTGCTATTTTAATAACCCAAAATTCGATTTATTGAATTGCCCACTCGTGGGATCGGAAATTACTTGAACCGAGAGAGCTCAATGATACAAGCCTGGATAAGACCGAAAAAGGTTTTAATTGAATATTTTAACAATATGCTAAAAATATCAATTTAAACTTCTAAGCAGGGATATTGGACTTTAAAAGCGAGCTATATTTACCCCAATTTAAGCCCTCAGCGTCAAATCAATATTTCATAAAGTTAGGTTAAATTGTTAAAAATACGTTTTTTCAATTACTTGATAATAAATTAACCACTTGAGCGATAGCTACCCAAATTTGGGTATCTGTAAATTGTAAATTCATGTTAAAATTTGAAATTTGAAATGTTTGTGACCATAGAAATCTCCAGTAGACCACAGACAACATTCGGAATAAAACAGGTTTAGTTTGTCTGAGTCTTGGCGGCGGATACGTCTGCCCACGAACCGCGTGGCAGGCCAGATCGGGAGAGACTGTGAGGGTGACATTTTGATCTCTCCAGCCGAACTCTATCGCCTTGCACCGAAGTGGGAGGGTTGGATTCATACGTTCGTTACTCCTTGTCACTTTGACCCCCAAATTCGTGCCCACCTCTCATACCTTTTTCCTTCGCAGAACTTCCTCTCCTTCATTTTCTAAAAATACCCTGACACAGCATCTCCAGAGATGACATAGACCCTTCCGTAGACTTCACGGGACACTATTGCATACCTTTTACCAAATAAAGATCATAAATTCGTCGTTTTTGGAGATAACGAAAAACTATTATTTCTGTCGTTAATAAATCTCTAAATACAATACATTTAAATAAAATAAATATAGAGATGACCTCATAACCGCCATTGTATAATTGAATTCCGCTAATAATGTATTCGGTAACTATCCGCGATCAACGCCATATTCCAAACAATCGACACCACCTCACCCACGGCCGTAGCAGCCGGCCGCAATCGTGTCGCATTACGGCCGCAAACCACTATCATTGTGGCTGGTGGCTATTTCCCTCATCGCATTGCCAACTAACGAGGCTGTGGCACTATCGCATTGGCAGCGCGTTAGGCCTCCATCGGCCTTCTTCCATCTCCCATCTCACTCAATAAAATTATTGAAACTATAGGCCTGTTAAATAATCGAAAGAATAAATAGTGCATTTAATAATTGAAAATAATAATATTACCAATTATTCAATTTGAGTAAAAGGTATGGATACGGAACAATTTATTCGATAACCATCACTTCTGCCATAGGTCTTTCCAAATGGTTCGCTACGTTTGGTGACTTAGCAGGAATACCCGGGTTCATTGGGTGAAGTTTGTCCGGGTCTTGGTGGTAGATGCATCTGAGAGACAGGTTGAGGGAGACTTTTTGACCTCTCCAGCCGTACTCTCTCGTCGTACTCCTTTTTTAAAGATGGCACAAGTTTTATTATTTTAGGAATAAATAAATTTTGCAAGTCATGCTTTAAAATATTAAGAGTGAATTAATTAATTAAATTAATTTGCGCCTACAAACAAGCAATATGAATATGATTAAATAGTTTGTTTATGAACCAAACTATTTATTCTTATATATCATGTATAAACGAAAATATGAAAGAGAGCAAGATACAGAAAAACAGAAAAAGATAATGGTCGCAACTGGGACTCGAACCCAAAACCTCTCGTCTATCCGGGACGTGCGTTTACCAATTCCGCCATTTCGCCCTACTGTCAAACCGTCATAATAGTCAATCTCATATTTCAAATTTAAAATTAACAATATTATCTTCAACTAATTTATTTTCCATATCATAGGCAACTACCCTTTTTATTGGACACAATCATTCCAAGAATTGGTTTGCAACCTAGATAGCGTCACGGATAAATATATCCGATTTTATTTATATGGAACTATTGACTTCTTATAAAAGTCTAAATGAATATTCAATTTCATAAGAAAAACTCTATTTTTATAACTTTTGAAGGTTTTTCCCATCAATGTAATATATCACGAAGAAGATGATAATAATAATAATCTAAACGAAAATATGAAAGAGAACAAGACACCGAAAAACAAAAAAAGATAATGGTCGCAACTGGGACTCGAACCCAGAACCTCTCGTTTTTTCTCTTTTTCTGTGTCCTGTTCTCTTTCATATTTTCGTTTAGATTATGATTATTTTCTTCATCTTCATGATTTATTACATTGATGGGAATAACCTTCAAAAGTTATAATGAGAGTGTTTTTCTTATAAAATTGAATATTTATTTACATTCATATTACGCAGGTAGGTATGTATAGGCGCATATTATAATTGATTCACCATAATATTTTAAAGCAAAGAGCTTTTTCCAAAAATAATTAACTGGCGCCCAGCTGTGAAAGAGTAGATTATATATTTTAAGTATCACCTTTACTTACCTAATTAAGCCGCCGCTACCCGAATTTTTACCGATTTCTTGCATATCTCCCTTAAACATTTGAAGTTTTTAAGCTCTTAAAAAAATATACGTTATTTTTTAAGATAATATCTATACCCCACGCCGAAACGCAAATTATATGAATTTCCCTCGATAGAAAAAAATTGCAAAGTATGCTCCGAAATTTTTTTATTTTTAAGTATCTTTCTGTTATTTTACTAGTTATATGTATGAAAAAATTCAGAGTGTTTCTTTAAATGCTGTTTTAGACAGCCCCCAAGGGATTTTTGATCTATTTTAAACGAGTCGTGTTTTATTAAACATTTTCACAATTTTCGCACCGCTTTAAATATTAGCGCGCTCCTCTAACATTCTGAATTACATATCTCTCCATCTTCTTCTTTTTGAGCTCGGTTACGGCGCCTTAATGTAAATTTAGCAATTGAATTTAAAACTTTATGAATAGCACCTTTTCACGGCAGCTTTTACTATGTACCTACACTACCTACCTAGTAATGTAAATGAAGCAATGAGTATAGTACCAAGACCGAGTAGTTTGGCGGTCCATCCTCTCTGCCTACCCCTGCTGAGAAACGGTGTGAGGTTAAGTTAGATGGTTTCATCTCTTATGGACGACACCGTACCTACAGAGAGCGGCTCAGCGTTATCGAGCTGACGACGATAATCATTAGTATTAGTAATCATTATAGTTACGTATTTGACCTTCCTGTACATTGGCATGATTACTGTTGCATTTGTAACCTCCATGCGACGATTTTATTCACTTATAAGATAAAATCCAATCAATAACACATTATTAAATTTAATTATCATAATACGTAAATAATGAGACGTTAACATTACTGTTATAATCATTACGAAATTTATTTTTATTCAGTACCTACATAATCTATTTAATGTGTTCCTACTGATTCCTACCTTATGATTAAATTAAAACTACTTCGTATGTGTATACTTATCCTATACCAGCATAGAAATAAACTTGTTTTGCTTTGTGTATCTAAATTAGCGCTCTCCTCAACATGGGTCTTGTGGCGCAACGGATAACGCGTCTGACTACGGATCAGAAGATTCCAGGTTCGAATCCTGGCAAGATCGAAATATATTTTTTTTACAACTTTTATTTTTGCGCTTATCATTTTTTTGTTATGAAATTGAATAAAAACGAGATAAAAACTTAATAACTAAAAAAAAAATTATTTAAAAATACAAAAAAATTTGATGAAAAATAACTACCACATAAGTTAGGAAGTCTTTTTATCCCTTTTTGTTCGTATTACAATAATAATTATAGTTGAATGCTTTTTATAGCGCTGTTTATGTAAAAATTCATCTCAAGGCCGCTGTAAAAATAGACATTTTTTTGTACAATAATTATATTTCGGTGATTTTTGTGTCGACTTTTTTGTGAAAAATCACCTTAAAGGCGCTGTGCAAATATATACCTAATAATAATTTAAAAAATCGTTTTTAAAAAAACATTCATAAAATAAATAAATACCAATTTTTGCGCTAAAATCGATCATTTCTGGACTTTTTTGCCAAGTGATTTTTACGCCTACTACCTACATTCATTCGTTGTTTATAAATATAAGGCACAATAAGAATATACATATGTTTGGCTTGTATATTCCTCTCAACTTAAACCGCAGTGTAATAATATCTACGTTGGTTTCACCAAACACGTGTCGGATTACACGTGTAAAGGTGTAATGTGCAATGCTCAGTGAGCATTAGAGGTTTCTAATCCAATGTGGATTATTGTAATGAGTTCCGGCCATTACTGCATTACTAAATGATAGATACAACTGATGGGCGGTCATGGCGCTTGGTACCATTGCCAATTTACGAATTAATCTGTATTCAAAATGGTGGATAATAAATTGTTAAATACTTTGCCAGATGAATAATTTACTTTTAATTGAACGCTCATTGCTGAATTTTTGGTACTTTGATGTTTTTTGAAAGCGCAATTTATTCATAGATTAATTAGGTTAGTTTGTAATTTATTCATACCCAAAATGCGACATTACGTGCGATTAACATATTATATTTTAGTGTTTTGTGACGCAAAGTTTTAATTTTATTCATCACCTCTAGCTCTGAAACAATCTCTTGCTTGTGTGTCGGAGAGGAATCTACGTTATGGTAATTATGTGCTTTAATAACATAATATCCATAATTGGTTTACAAATATGTTTTTAAAATTTATTTATTTATATTGGCTTCGCAATATTATTATATTACAAAAAAGTTTATTTTATTGTATTTTTATTTTTATTTATAAACATTATTTACAGTGGTGAAATCAATTTACAATTATTAAGTGTATTTCATGGTGGGTACCTAATATGTGTTTCTTTGTAGTGACTTATTTAGTGTATATTAAGTAATTACCAAATGATGTGCGTAGTGGGAAGGTGTGTGTGTGTGTGTGTGTGAGAGGGTGAGTTGGTATGCACCTTTATTCGAGGACCTTCACAGGCCTGTAGACCCAGAATCCGAGGACTCATACGAATCCGAGGACGTCCTCGGATTCGAAATGCGTAAAACTGAATATGTACCTATAATCTATGCGTTCTGATTGGTCAACTGTCGAAATTTTGGGCCAATCGGAGAGAGTCCTCATTTTCGTGGTGAAAAATATCGTGTTTAATTTGGCTAGTGTTTCATTAGTACGGGTATGTGACCACCAGGGCGGCGCCGCTAATGCTGGAAATCACACACAGACCCTAAACCGAGGACTCTCTCAAAGTCCTCGGTTTCGTGTTAAAAGGTGCCGATCACCGGAATGTGAACACCAGGAGGCGCTGCAAGCTCGAGTGTCAAGAAATCTCACCTACGCCCTAAACCGAGGACCCGTCGTTCGAAATTCCTACGTGCATGTGAATATAATAAGTATTGCACTATTAAGATTATGCCGACAAGGAATTCAGTTTTTGTCAGTTGAAACAAAATTCAATATTGCGTTTAGTTTGTATTGTGAACTATCTTCTGTAATACTGTTTAATTCGCTGTACGGTATTGTAATATTTAATTAGTAATTAGGACACCTGCTCAAGTATTTGATTAATCCGCGTCGTATATTCTTCTTTCACTCCATTCTTCGTTAATCCGCTCTATGACCCTATTACCTACACCTCACAAAACGCCTCTGTCTGAATTAAGGAAAAGGGAAGAATATCGCTACCTGGATGGGTGATATTGTCAAGCGGGTTAAGGAGGAGCTGTAGGAAGGGTTTTATTAATGCGGATCTTGAAGAGTCGGAAAAAATTACTGAAAAAATTACCAAACGCAGAGTAACATTATCATCAAATAAAACATACAAAATCGTTAAAAAAAATTTATGGTTTTTTAGGTAGTCTGACAAAAAATGAAGACAACGAAGTCGTATATACTTAAAATTATTGAACCAATATTCTTTCCTTCCAGGCATGATCCTTTATATTTTATTTCTTGGCGTTCTTTTTTACGATGTTGTGCACATAAAATGTAATGTTTTTCCATGTTCTGTGTCTTAAATCTGGTTCATTGATCAAGCATTCTTCGCACTCTTTTTTGTTTGGAATATTTTTTCTTATCCAGAAGACAGCCATTTAGTCCAGTCAACGAATGCTCCAAAAGGAGGTGTAGAGTGCGTGAGCAGGGACCTAAGCGATTCCTTCAGAAACTTGTTTAGGGTGCTTAGGGTGTGAACATACTAAAAGTCCTGACGTCTAGGTGGTGTGCTAGGGGAGGGCGGTGAGGGGGGGGGGGAAGGTCCCAATTTTTGGGTTTCCGCTTGTATCTCAAAAACGGTGCGTCGCAGAGAAAATTTTTTTGTAAATAAATAAAAGCTTATAAAATTTTCTACAACTTTTATTTAATATGTAATTTTCTAAATCCCAGCCGTTTTTGAGTTACACGCTCCACAAATGAGGATATTTTCGAAAAAAATTATTTTATCTCACATTTTTCATCAAACATTACTTCATATCGTCTAAAATATTCATCACACATAGAAATTTATCTGAAAAAAGTTGTAAAGAATTTAATTCCCTTTAAGAATATGTATATATATGTACATAAATCTCCAGTAAATATTTACAGCAATTTAAAGTTTTTTCGTAAAATATCCCCTTTTTGGCTGGGATTTAGAAAATTACAAATAGAATTGAGGGAGCGGGCCGGAGCGAGAGACAGAAATGAAAGGCGTCATGTCGAAGTGGTGAGTCAGTCGTTTATTGGGCTACGTAGCAGATGGTCGGTGGTCGGTAACAAGATGTAATGCAGGGTGCCGTAGATGATGCTGCAGGCGTTCGGATGTGATGGAGATGGTGTGGTGAAGGTCAGCGAGTTGCTCGACACCATGGCGGTGGAGATGACCTATATTCCAGGCCGTTGCTCGACGCTTTAAGTCGTGGAGGTAAACGGTGTGTGGCTCGGTGTGCTGAGCCACCAGCAGGTAGTCCTGGCGAGGCGGAGCGTGTTTGCATGGCAGCGAAGCACGGTGAGGCTTCGGGGTGCCATGAAGTGGTGATGCTGATCCCCGGACTGAAGGTGACGCAAGCCTTGTAAGTCGCGGGATGTTGCTGTTCTGCGGGGCTGAAGGCACGATGGGCCTTGTGGCTGAGACGTGGTGATGGACCTCGAGGAAGCTGCCCTGGAGCGTAGCGATGCCATGCAGAGATCGTTACATGCTGAGATGTTGGCCGACTGTAAGTGTGAGACTGAACTGCAGCGGGCGAGCGATCGGCTGCTTATATAGCCGCGGTAGAGTAACTACCTCGCGGTAGGTAATACGAGCCACCTCGGCAGTTAACGAGAATATTCGGCGCCGTACAGATATTGTACGGTGCTGTCTCGAGACCTTTCTAGGCGGGGCGATATTATTATCGTCGGGCTGGCACGGGAGGCGAGAAAGTACATCGCGGCCAGTATAGGTACGAAGGTACCTAGGCAAGTAGGTTTGCCGATGCGCGCGGATATTAGGAGATGTTTCTCGATTCCTCTTTTGGTGGCGAAGTTTATAATGATGTGTCGCCACAGATTAAAAGTTGTAGAGAATTTTATGAGCTTTTATTAATTTTTAAAAAACTTTCCTCTGCGACGCACCGTTTTTGAGATACAAGCGGAAACCAGAAAATTGGGACCTTCCCCCCCCTTCCCCCCCTAGCTCACCACCTAGACGTCAGGACTTTTAGTATGTTCACACCCTAAGCACCCTAAACAAGTTTCTGAAGGAATCGCTTAGGTCCCTGCTCACGCACTCTACACCTCCTTTTGGAGCATTCGTTGACTGGACTAAATGGCTGTCTTCTGGATAAGATGATTTTCGTCTACTTTATTTAATAACTGGCTTTAAAGTGACGTCAGCACTTTTAGTATGTTCATACCCTAAGCACCCTAAACAAGTTTCTGAAGGAATCGCTTAGGTCCCTGCTCACGCACTCTACACCTCCTTTTGGAGCATTCGTTGACTGGACTAAATGGCTGTCTTCCGGATAAGATGATTTTCGTCTACTTTATTTAATAACTGGCTTTAAAGTGACGTCAGGACTTTTAGTATGTTCACACCCTAAGCACCCTAAACAAGTTTCTGAAGGAATCGCTTAGGTCCCTGCTCACGCACTCTACACCTCCTTCCTTGACTGGACTAACAGTCATAAGCTCTTTATAATATAATACAATAATATCGCACGTAATACCCGTTGACTAATGGTTGCATTTTGCGAGAGACATATGGTATCTTGTTCAAACCCTAAGTAAGAATACTATTTCGCTGGACACCTATCGTCGGAACAGTTCGGAAGTTTTCGGTACTTTCCGTATTACGAACGCCGATTACTAGCCGATCTGCTGTTGCACCGGGCGCGCGGGTGGAGGGGTGCACTGCCTGTCGGGTGTCAGCCGTAATGATCTATTACCAAATTCATATATTTAGATAGGCAATTCAATTTTATTTTGAACCTTTTTGGAGTTTTGTGCAAATTTATATTTTAAATAAAATATTTAGGAATACGATGAGGCGTATAATTTTGTTGCCTGTTCACCGCACGAGTGAACGTTAGGACGAGCCGCGCCTGCTTCCAAGATACGTGTAAGAAATTCGTTCCACACTATTTCGAGGACCCAAGACCTCCAAAAACTATAGACCACTAAAACGAGGACCTTCCGAGATCCATGTATTTTACGTATGTGTAATCCTGAATACGTGGACAAGCCTCGGATATGGGAAGTCCTCAGTTACCGGGTGTGTATTCCGGTTTTTTGAGGACCGTTTTCTAGGTGCTTACCGGGTGTATGATGAAACCGAATAGACAGCAACGATCACGATTAACTTGAGTATGCGTATAAGTGTAGAATACATGTCTACTTTATATAATATAACAGGACCTCGAATTCGGGTAGCCAGTTGAAGTCCTCGAAATCGGGATTGGACAAACAAGGGTGTGTTCAAAGGGGTCAAAGTTTGGAGGGTAAAGATTGCAGAGTGAAGATCGCAGGTCTTTGGTATAATTTAGATTCAGAATACCAGAATTATAAAAATAATGTTGTTTTAATGTTCTTGAACGATTTTTTTTTTAAATTTTACTTTGCTAGAAATTTTATTGAAATTGTGGGAGTGGGAAAAATGTCCTAAAAAGTACATGCTGAGATGCTGCAGGAGTACTCCGCTCGGAGGACCGTCTTCGGTCTTTTATATTTGAATGTGGAATTTGCACCACAGATAATTTAATGAATTATCGTTGGGTTTTCAATTTCATGGCCGGTTAATTCGCCAAAAAATGGTTTTGCAAGTTATTTAGTGGAATGTTTGTATGTTTACGTAGAGTGATACTGATAACCGTGATCCACAAAGAAGCATTCAATATCAGTCGACCTTGTTTTGTAGGTTTTGTAAGGGTTTTATGTTTGATTTTTATTCCCCAAATAGGTGCAGTGTAAGAAAAGATGATTCATAATGGTTTCGTATGGAGTATTTTATTATCTGTAGATAATTTACTTTTCTTACCAAGCGTAGGGTGGAGAAAAATTTGTTTCAGAGAATTTAACATTTTCTTGGATATGTTTTTTCCAAGTGCAAGTGTTACAACCAATATCGGAAGCGCGTCGGAAGAAGAAGAAGGGAGATGGTCTAGTACAGTGATTCCCAAAGTGGTCCAGGTGGACCCCCAGGGGTCCACGGGAGGCTCGACGGGGGTCTACGTTGGCGTGATAAAAAAATGGGGGTCCACGAGTGGTATGTGGGGGTCCACAAAAATTTATCTGGTTTCGATAGTAAAGAACAAAAATGTTGGCTTTTTACCTATCAATGTAGGCAGATAATAAAATACGCAAAAAAATTAAGGGAGCAAAAAAAATCCAAATTTTTCGGTGATTTTTGACAGGCTGTATTTCGGTGAAAAATGGTCGTATTGAGACTTTAAAAAAAGCATTTTGAAAGATTTTCAATTTTTGGAAATTTTTTTAGGAGCGATAGTTTTCATGCAATCCTAATAGAGAGTGCGAAAAAATAATTTAGCAAAATTTTTTGGGTCCCCGGGCTTGAATTTTTTTTTTTCAGTTAGGCGGGCTTATGAATCAGATAGCCTTAATATTTATGTCTGATTACGTCTAAAAGGGATCGAAATGATAACCTAGTCTAGTTCAACGTAAGAAATCTTCCGAACAGGCCCTCCATTGATATGCTTGATGTAACTCTAAGTGACCAGCTCAGATATGGGGGCTCCATCGAATCCAGAATAAAGTTAGCCTCCCAAAAACTGGGCGTTCTGTGCAGGACCCGCAGATATTTTAACCCTGTACAAATCACAAGGGCGCCCCACGGTTATTTTGGCGGTCACCTCTGGTCTGGAGCTCCAAAATACCTAAAAAATATCCTCGACTCTGTGCAAACATGGGCGGTGCGTTTGATATATTCTCCCATCTTAACAAACGGATTGTAATCTTTAGAACACAGGCGTCGATTGGGAATGCTATCCTTGTTCTACTGGTATAACTCCACACAGCATCACAGATGACATAGGCCCTGAGGGAAATTATTTTCCTCAGGGCCTCCTGCGTGGAGTTAATGTAAAAAAAAATAACAATTGAAGATTCTCCGAGGAACTAGCGTCATTGATCCCTTCAGCACCGGTGCATAGTCGGGAAACACGCCAAACGCGTGCCCAACATATGTACACGGTTGACATTTGTCACATGAGAACGGGTCGCTTCTTCGACTCGTTTTTGTGTTCAACAGCTCGGCTGTGGAACGATTTGCCGGCCTCTATGTTTCCTCCTTCCCACAACATGGGTCTCTTCAAAATCAATGTTCATTCCTTCCTCTCCTCAAAAAGACTCTCCACACAGAATCTCAGATGACATAGGCCTTGAGGGAAATTATTTTTCTTAGGGCCTCCTGTGTGGAGTTAATGTACAAAAAAGGCAGGGGGTCCACCGAAATCAGTAAAATTTTGAAAGGGGTCTACGAGAAAAATAAGTTTGGGAACCTCTGGCCTAGTACAATTAATCAGGCTGAAATGGATCAAGATTGCATTTTGGGAAGCGGGTATGGTACCGCCGCCCCGGGAACCATTTATTGGATAACCAAAACCTCTGCCATGGGTCACCCCAAGTGGTTCGCTACGTTTGGTGACTTAGCAGGGGTGCCCGGTTTCGTGGGGTGAGGGTTGTCAAGATCTTGGCGACTGATGTGTCTGCCCGCCTGCTGCGTGGCGGACCGGATCGAGAGAGACTGGTTGAGGACTTTCGACCTCTACAGCCAGAAATTACACCGCAGTTGAAGGGATGGATTCATACGTCCGTCACTCCTGGACACACTGACCTCCAGATTCCTACCCACCCCTCATACCTATTTCCTTCCCAGAACTTCATCTTCTTCCTTCCCTTAAAAAACCCTTCACACAGCGTCCCCTAAGATGACATAGGCCCCGAGGGAAATTATTTTCCTCAGGGTATCCTGGGTGGAGATAATGTAAAAAATGGAGTTAATTTCGTCATAATTTTTTTTTATATTTATGGACTATATTTTGTAGCACAAATTTATACGAATATAGTCGTGTTCCTGTGCTCCGCGGATAAAATATTATACATGTTTTTGGGATTCGGGTCGATTTGTGGGTTAGATTAATATTTATGAAACTAAAAAAGGCAAAAAATCTAAAGCCAGCAAAAGACAGACTGGGGATATTAGTTATTTAAATGTATGGGCAAAGATCGAGTGGTCGAATTTGCATTTCACATAAACACTTATATAAGTGATACAAAAACACTTACGTAAGTGATTTCAAGAACAATATTTTATATCACAGTATTTGTATTTAATGTATAATCGTTAGCAATCCTCCATACCAGCGGCCAAATCATTGTAAAAAAATTACAAATATCTACTCACTTTCAATCGAAGATCTAAGTTATAAGTCGGAAAACTGCTGCACCGCTACCCTAACACAAATACACCGTCCTGTTTTCTATTATTTACTAGCTGGTACCCGGCATGCGTTGCTATGCCATTTAATAAAGAAATTGTTTCTCCCTGCGTATCCTTTCCCATTCGCCTTCCGCCTCCCCTTCCTCTCCCGCGTCCCCTTCCCCTCTCACGTTCCCGTTCCGCATCCTCCACCTTCCCTATACCCACTCCACTCCCCCCTTCGAACCCCCTCTCGAGTTCCCCTCCCCCCTTCCGGGTTTCCCTCCCTTCCTCCCGTGAACCCCCTACCCGAGTTACCCTCCCTCCAGCGTTCTGTACAATCATTCCCGGTACATTCAGTTTTCAAACAGCTCGCGTGCCACCTATTTATACAAATTTCACTATGCCAGAGCTCACCAGTAGTTTTATACAAACCTTGTCCTGACAATAACGAACACAAAAATAAAAGAATTATCCAATTTGGTGCAGTCGTTCGGAAGTTATGCGCATACATACATTTTGGCGATTCATTTTTATTTATATAGATAGATAGATAGATTTATTTATTATTACTAAATGACCATGAAAAGTAGTATATTCATAGTGCTTTCTCAATAAGAATTCGTGTTCCGATGCGGACTCTAGGGGAGGCGTCTGCTAATATCTACAGGAATTCCAAAAACTGAACAAATCGGACTAATATCTATGAGAATCAAAGTGAGGACGAATATCTACAGCTCAAACTGCTGACTAATATCTATGAGAACCAAAGTGAGGACGAATATCTACAGCTCAAACTGCTGACTAATATCTATGAGAACCAAAGTGAGGACGAATATCTACAGCACTGGCAGAGGTTGGATTTGCAATTATGTATAGCGTATTGGAATAACGTAATATTGCATTGCATATATAATAAAAAAAATTAATTTATGTATGTATGTATGTAAAAATCCCTAATATCGGACTATTGGACACATTTAGCTGATTATTAAGGATTTGGGTTTTTGCTTTAACAGCTTTCTTTATTTCAAAGCTTTATTTCGAGTGCTTCTAAATTATTTAGTCTGTTACCATGACCATTTCTATGTCAGTTAGGTTAGGTTGAGGTGCCGTGTATTTCGAAATAAATAAATATCTTTGTATTTTGACCTCCATGTTTGTTCAATAAATTATTGTCCTCGTAAACAGCAAAATACGTAATATTATGCAAAAAAAATCATTTACGTACTTTAAACGTGCCTTTACGTACCTAATTAGTAATTACGTAATTGAAGTAATTTATGCTTTTCCATACAACCTCTTGCTCAGCTGCCCTCTGTAGATATTAGTCCAACCTACGCTCCATAGATATTAGTCACCACTGGGACCGTCATAGATATTCATCCGACCTTAGCTCTGTAGATATTAGTCCTCACTCTGAAGTTCATAGATATTTGTCCAACATATGAGCTGTAGATATTCATCCGACATATAGGCTGTAGATATTAGTATCTGGAGTCGACTCCAGGTAGTTGTACCTTTTTGGCGTTACATCTTGATTTCCTCATCTTCATGTTTGTTGACTATGTTTGCTAATTTCGTCATCTTCGTGTTTGTTGATTGTTGTGAGTAAAGTCAGTTTTACTTCATAATTTTAATGATTTCCTCATCTTCGTGTTTACATAACCATATTTTTATGGCGTTTTTTTGTTGTTTTTTTTTTTAAATTTCATTTGGAAGGGCTAAGGAATAATTTTGTAGCATGGTTTTTCTGGCTTCAAAAGTATTTAATTTTGGTTTGTCCAGTAGATTTGAGATTATCCATGTTTTCATTTCTAATTTATATTCGCTAATACCTTATAATTGATTTATTTTTATGTGAATACCGCACAAGAGTTCCAAGAGTCTGGAGCCAGTGAAAATACGGCATCCCCGATTGGGGTATGCTGTGCGGCTGAAGGTAGTGGGAAGGGGAAAGGAGGTGGGTAGAGGAAGATGGGGGAGGCTTTTCAGATCTGGTCACCAAACATGGCTAAAGCCATTTCAAGCACTTTTCAATTCTGAATGGTGGTCTTTCGCCAGAGCCCGACTAAGAGTCTTTTACTCTAAAATCCACTTCACATAG
Source organism: Limnephilus marmoratus (assembly GCA_917880885.1). NCBI lineage: Eukaryota > Metazoa > Arthropoda > Insecta > Trichoptera > Limnephilidae > Limnephilus > Limnephilus marmoratus. Next base: position 50,291,890 of record OU862917.1, on the reverse strand, counting down.
GTCAATTCAATCAGCCTGGAATGGTAAGGTGCATTCTTTTACTAATGTTGAGTACCTTTACTTTATACCAGATGCACTGCAAATGTCCCACACGAAAATGTAAAATTTCCCGCCACCATCTTTGGCTGCAGTTATCAGATTTTAGCTCCGTTTTGGCTCTTTCAGACTCACGCCTCACTTCATTTGGTAGGACATCTTAACACCTCATTTCAGTATTTGAGTAAGGACCTCAAAAAAAACTCATTATGTAAACGTGTCCTACCCAATACTACAACGAATATAAATAAATATGAAACGAAAACATTGAAATCGATTTACAAACTATTGTGATAGTGCAGAGTTTAATTTTCCATTTATTGCAATTTATGGCTTAGGCCTTAGATAGATATTTGATTGAATCATAGAGTACGTAATATATAAGAATTTAGTGATTTTCTACTTGCTGTACAGTACACTGAAACTTGCAATAAATATTATGTGTGTAGGTCTTACAAATGAAATAGTTATTGGCAGATTAAAACTTTCGGCCGATGTCAACGAACTCCTCATTAAATTTACGCAAGATCAGCAGTCGCAGTGTTGAATGTCCCAGTCTCGGTGGCTCTGCGTGTATCGTGTATATATGCAAAACTGTAGTGTTGTCACATATAAATATTATAATGTAGTGTTGTACCGCGGTAGGTACCTATGTGCGTGTGTGCCTTTCACTTTGTTTCTTTCATTCCAAGTCGATTACAATAAGTCTTAGGTGATTTATTTTAAAATAGCGGACGGTGTCCACTTTATATTCAATACTATCGGCCGAGTGGTCGCTGAGATATTCCTAAACACGGATCACGAAGAGGAGGTGCCAGGAAAAAGCGAACTAATCAATAATTCAAATGAGTGAGAGTCCTCATAGCAGAAATCTGTTTTGTGAAGCGGTAAAAACTCTCGAACGATGAACTCTGACGTCACCAAATTTGCACAGCTTTTTGTGTCTGCAATCTTAGGCCAACGTAAATAATTTCAGCCAGAAACGTCATTCAATCATGAGCTGGGGTGCTTTAAAATATTCTTAGAAATATAATCTATATAGATTTGGAAGAAAAATGATATCGCCAATTTAATCGACTTTTAAAAAAAAAGAAAACTGAAGATCCAGATTATGCATAGACTTCAGAGACTTAAATAAAATAGGAATACCTCAAACTCAACCATTTCCATTGATTGAAGACCTAATGACAAAGATCAGAAATTGCAATTTTTTTTCAACGCTGGATTTAAACTCAGCTTTTTGATCTATTCCGTTGTGGATTGAAGACAAAAAAAAAACAGAATTTATAACACAGGAGGGGCACTATCAGTGAACCTGCCTTATTTAATATCAGTGAACCTGCCTTATTTAATAATATTAAAGACCTCTCCGGCAATTTTCAGAGGATATTAAGCAATATATTGAGAAAATATAAACTAACCAATTTTGCTGTCAATTACATAGATGACATTCTTTTTTTGCTGAACACACTGATCATCTAACAAAGCTGCTGAATGCAACCAAAACAGAAGGTTTTTAGATTAAAATTTACAAAGTGCACATTTGCATCAGACATAGTAAAATAACTGGGTCATATAATTCAGAATAATTCAGTCAAGCCAATAAAGAATAATTTGATTTCAAAAGGGAATTTTCCTATTTCAAAAACACAGAAGAATGTGAGATAATTTCTAGGAAAAATCAACTTTTTTCATGAGTACATTCCGAAGAGTGGAATAATACTAGATGGTTTGCATAATTTATTAAGGAAAAATCAAAAGTTTATTTGGACAGATAAATGCCAAAATGCTTTTAAAACGATGAAAACCTACTATGCTCAACCAATCCTGGAAATTTTTAATCAAGATTTACCAATTAATATATATACAGATGCTTCTCTAGAAAGTGTTGGAACTATTTTAAAAGATACAATCTGATAGAAAAGAAAAACCTGTAGCCTACTTTTCACAAAAACTAAATGGAGCTCAGAAAAAGAAAAAAGCAATTTACTTAGAATGCTTAGCTATAAAAGAAGTAACCATTTATTGGATAAGCAACACCTCTGCCATAGGTCACCCCAAGTGGTTAGCTACGTTTGGTGACTTAGCAGGGGTGCGCGGGTTCATGGGGATGAGGTTTGTCCAGGTCTTGGCGGCGGATGCATCTGACCTGCACCTGCTGCGTAGCAGACCGGATCGAGACTGGTTGAGGGAAACCTTTTGACCTTTCCAGCCGGACTCTCTTCACCCATTGCCTTGCACCGCAGTATGAGGGATGGATTCAGATGTCCATCACTCCTGGACACACTGACCTCCAGATTCCTACCCACCCCTCAAACCTTTTTCCTTCCCAGAACTTCCTATCCTTCCCTCCCTTAAAAAAGACCCTCCACACAGCATCCCCTAAGATGACATAGGCCCTGAGGGAAATTATTTTACTCATGGCCTCCTGTGTGGAGCTAATGTAAATAAAAGCAGTGAGATACTGGCAATACTGGTTGATAAGTAAACCATTTACAGTTTATCCAGATCACAAACCACTGGAAAATATGAATCTCAAATCTAGGACCGATCGACCGATGAAGAGATGGATAGAGCATGCAATACCGTTATATCGTTACCTCAATTTCGCGAATTTCGCGCAGTTTTTTAGTACCGCAAAAGCGAGATTAGAAATGCGAATGTTGCAGTATTAAAAACGAACCGTGATAGGGAAATCCCTGCTACGAATAGTGCGTCGGGGAATTCCTTACAGCAAACTGACGTTTGTTTGTAGTCTTACTCAGTATCAGTCTCACTCACAACTACTCGCAAGTCGGACAAGTGAGTGCCTAATCTGTCCTATTTTATTTGTTTACTACGTGAAAGCGTGAAAAAATAATTATTTTGACCAATATATTAACGTATTATACTCGTATTCGTGTATAAAACTTTTTTTTTGTAAAAAATTTATTCTACAATTAATGGTATTGAATTCAAATACTTCGAAAGTTATAATATAGTGTGGAATCATTTTTTGCGATCTATAGTTCGTCAATCAGCGAAGTGTAAACTCTGTCCAGTTATTATTAAAACTAGTGGACGATCAACAAGCGGACTACATACTCATTTACGCACTAAGCACGGAATTGGAGCTAAAAATGTTAACTCCGACAAGATATCAGAAGAGGTTGATTATCCTAGCGAAACACCAACTACGAGCCGCAGCCAATCTACAAAGGTAACAGCTACAACCTCATCCTTAATTGACGAAGATGACCACATCGAAAAATTAAAAACACTGGCAAAAAAAGCAAGGTATCACACTATTTCGAAAAAATTGATTTTCTTTCTATGAAAGTGTCCCGTATGGTGGCAAAAGATGGAATACCATTTAAAGTTTTCGTAAGTTCAGAAGATACATGGTCTTTGTTACTAATCTCGCAATATCGCAAATTTTGCGGTATTACATTTCCGATACCGCAATATCGCGGTATTGAATATATACTGCGGTATTGCAAGCTTTAGAGCTGGGTGATTTAACATATTACCTATCACAATATGATTTTCAAGTTAAACATTCTCCAGGAAAATCCAATATTGAAGCTGATTATCTAAGCAGAAACCCAGATGAGAACCAAGATGAGCAATTAAAAGTTGTCATCTTAAAAAAATTAGAAGATATCTTAAAAAATCGGGTCAAAAATGAGAAGATATAGTGCAGAAGAGATAAATTGATATCTAAGAATAATGTTTATTACAAGAAAGTAAAAAAAAAAAAAGAAAAATATATTTCTATCAGAAAAATTCAGCATAGACTTTATCAAAAATGTTCATACAGACCTAGGCGACCTAGGTGACTTAGGAATTAAACAAATGCAAAAATAATAAGCTCATGGTACACGGCCATTGACGCGCCTTTATTGATAGAAGTACACAGCAGAAAACATGATAAATAATATAAAGAGAATCTGCAGAATGTGCAGCGTGTAAAGAACAAATCAAGAGGTCAAAATAAATATGGATTGATGTCCCACAATCATATGGAACTCACCTTTCTCAAATGGATTAAATGAAAGATTAAAAAATCAACGAAAATGACTCAAAAAGTAGCTTGGACAACTATAGCGCGTAATAATTGTGTAAAAAACTATAATGAAACGGAGCACACTGTCACTGGATATGCGCCACAGTACCTACTTAACGGCACAGATGTTACGATTTTGCCAAATGGGTTAAAACCAAAGATATTGGAATATAAGTATTAGAATATCTTTGGTTAAAACTTAAGAAGACCGACATCGATTTGATTCAAGAGAGAAAAAGCGCTCTGGAAAATACTATGAAGTCACATAATTACACAAGATAATTTACGATAAAACCAGGGGACACTTTAATTCAAAGTTGGTGGAGAATGGAAACAAACTTAATAGGAAGAAGCTCGATTAATTGAGAATCGGACCCTACAAACAATAGAAAAATTATCAAACTCAATTTACAAGATAAATACTGGTTGACATAAATCAGAATCAATATTTTTCACATCTCTAAATCGTTTTATTTATAAATTAATAAAAGGGAAATAAACCTTTCAACTTATTATATATCTAATTGTAATTATTACATATTAAAATAATATTTAAACATTATTTTAAATAATTGTTCTTTATGATACCTTTTACTAATTAATCATCCTATTTGTAACGTGTTTTTTTTGTCTACAGGATTTGTCTGTACTTGTTTGTCTTTAGTTATTTTCATTAATTTTAATTCTATCCTGATGAAGGGACCTTTGGTTTTGAAACATGTTGATAATTTTGGTACAAAGTATTTGTTTTCATTATTTGTTTTCACCTTAACACGGGCATTAGCCTAGTATGGTAATCAAGAAAAAAAACAAAAAGTGTACTTTCAAAAATTGTATGAAATAAAAAAAAAAAAAAATAAAAAAAATATATAATTAAAAATAACACCACAAAGTGAAAATTGAAGAACTAGATTTCTTTGATTGAGCGTATCAAAGTCCTTTTTTAACTCAAACGTTTGGCATGTTATCAGTCTGTAAATTTATTTGTAAGTTCCGTTTCTGCTTTCTAAGATCGGCTGCATCCATCTTATTATTCAAACAAGCCGTACTTTGACAGGTGGCAAAATCTGCTTCATCCACTTCTATTGTTCGAGCAAGCCTTACTTTGGCTAGATGGCCAACTTTGGCAGGGTGGTAACTTTGACCGAGTTATTATTATCTGCCTGAAGAAAGGTTGGTTTGGATAGATTGTATAATTTATTCCTTATTTGGAATTTTTGAAAATATTACATTAAATATATGGTTTATAAGTAAGTAGGTGGGTATTAAAGTACCTATTTACAAATCTTATGATTTCAGAGGAAAATTTGGATTTATTAAATAAGAGAAAACTAGAAACATACTTTTTTAGACGCCAGGTCCCTACTGTTAATTAATCGGAGGTAAGAATTAACCGTTTAATTAACAAGATGTGTTTGTTGGTTAGTGGTTAAACCCATGTTAAAAGCCAGCAGCGTCACTCCAATCGCTAAAATTGTCGTAAGTCGTAAATCGGGCACTTCCGTCACTAGAATTTGAATCACTTAATTTGTACGATTAGTGAGACAAGTACTCTGGTACCAACACATCTCCACACGGGGTTAACTTCTCCGGGTCATCTGCGGAAACCGCCTAACCTACTGAATATTCACTATATCGCGTCCACACAAATACAGTATTACCTTTGTGAGTAGGTACTCTTTACTCTTTACAAAATTAGAACTTTCAAATTCAGACGAGTCATTAAGATGATAGACTTCGCTTTTCGGCCCATACAAAAAGGACGCCCAGGAAAAAACACTTTTCTACATCGAAAATTACACGAAATTAATTATTTTTTTTTATATTGCCTTCTAGAAAGTAAAAGCTATGTCGGTATGTTTTTATATTTTCGATGCGTTTCGTATTAACGTAAACATTCACTGTCAAACATGCACAATTTATCGGAAAACATTATTTAAGGAAAAAGTGCTGTTTATTCAATTCTTATAAAGAATTACAAAATTATAAAAACATACCGACATAGCTTCTTCTTTTGAGAACAAATTACCGTTTTCAAATTATAATTTCGTGAAAGTTTCGGTGTAGAAAAGTGTTTTCTCCCTAAACCCTTCTCCGAGCGATTTCTGTAGGTAAATCAGATAGTTTACTGCAGTTGTCTCGTTCGCACGTTTTAGATGTTGAGGCAAGGAGTGCATGGTCGGGGGGAGGGAGTCATCGTTTTCGATAATAGTGATGTTAAGACTAGTTTATACAACAATAGTGATGGGGTTGATATTTTTTTATTCATGAGTTCAGTTTAGTATCATAATTATGTATTTTAGAGATTACGGTCTAACACATTTTTTACAAAACGTAATATAATATTTTTTCATATGACTATTGTATGATATTACGCAAACTTATTTCTGTGAACATATAATGTTACTTGCAATCCATATAAATGCTAAACACAAAGAATAATGTGAAATATTTTTGGACTTTCGTGAAATCCAAACAATCTTCCTCTGATATACCTAATAACATGTTCCGTGGAAACTTTTAGTGATGGGCAACAAAAATTTGCAATCTTTTTAATGTTTATTTTCAATCTGTTTTTGTTCTTTCTCAAACTAAATACATTCTCACCAATAATGTCAATAATAATAATATGAGTTCAATAAATTTAAATTCGATTTAACGTTAATACATCTTTAGTAAGTATTAAAATATCTGCAAAATGACAACACAAAAAGGTGCTGGTTGTGATAAATTACATTCAACTTTTTTTGTGAAATTGTGCTGCTTATTATCGCGGTGACATTGCTATTCACACATTCTCTCAAAGAAAACGTAATATCACACTATTTGGAAAAAAGCTTTTGTAATGTCTGTTTTTAAAAAGGGGGATAAACACAAAATTGAGAATCTGTCAAATACGCGTTGTCTGCTTTCAATTTGATTAGATCTTTACTTTCCAAAAACTCTAAAACCGATTAAAAAAGTGTGTAAAATCTGGTTAAACGTGCACCTTTCGACAACCAGCGTACTTCAGTATGTAAGAGCAATCGTAGGAAAGTCTTCGTCATTTTCGTCGCACAATGTGCAAATAAACGAGTATTCAAAGCATTGCTTCGTGTTTTGTTAACAGCTTTAGAGCGTGTTCCTTTATTTTTTTGAGTAGTGTATTATCTGCCTACATTGATAGGTAAAGCCAAGCCAACATTTTTGTTCTTTACTATAAAAACCAGATAAATTTTCGTGGACCCCCACTTACTACTTGTGGACCCCCATTTTTTTATCACGCCAACGTAGACCCCCGTCGAGTCTTTCTTGGACCCCTGGGGGTCCACCTGGACCACTTCGGGAATAACCGAAATGACTAAAATATTCAATATTCGTAAATTATTTATATTGCATTATTTATGTTGCATTTATAGACTATAAAATATGTATTTAAAAACAAAAATTGTTTCGAAAAAAATGAAAACAGAATTAGCGAAAGTACTAATAATATTTTTTTACCCCACAAACCAATACCAAGTTAATGGAAGCACATAGCAGTTTTATTGATCCTCGAACATTTAATCTTCTACCAAAACACATTCAAATATCACTTTACATTAAAAAAATAAAATTGTGGCTGAATGATGCAGATGTTGAGACACTTTTAATATGAATTCTGTAAATCTTAATGTTTCACTTTTCAATACAAATCTACGGTATCTTCAAGACTAACTTTATTTTATTTTTTACAGTGAATACCGCACAAGAATCTCAACTGCTCCCGTCTGGAGCCAGTGAGACTATGGCATCCCCAATTGGGGTATGTTGTGAGGCGGAAGGTAGTGGGGTGGGGAAGAAGTGTGGGGAAGAGGAAGGATGGGAAGTACCTGGCTACTCAGATCTGGTCACCAAACACGGCTAAAGCCATTTTCAAGCAACGTTTCAATTCTGAATGGTGGTCTTACACCAGGGCAATACTGAGAGTATCTTCCACTCTGGAACATGCCGCAAATATACCATATATTATTTTAAATGGATTAATTGTGAAATAACACAAATTAATCAAATAAAATTTATTTGCGCATGCCGGGTTCGAACCCGCGACCTCCGGATTGTGAGTCAAGAGTCTTACCCACTGGACTACGGAGGTCGTCAAAAGCACACAGCGCGGGTGTAAACTGTGCGCCCTAAAGTTTAAGTTTAGACTTACGGAATTCAATACTTCGTTTGTGTGAAAGCACTATCAAACAATTATTTACTTTTTTAAAACTATAACAATCAACAACAAAAAAAAAGTTTCTCTGTTTTTACTACATTTTTTCACAAATACCTTAATTTCTAAACATTGACTTTAAAATTAACTAAGGTGCTAAGGCACTGCCCGTGTGTGGGTAATACAAACAAATACAAACGTGGGTTCCCAGTGTTCCCATTACCTACTTTTGTCTATTATATATTTATTATTGCTAAATATCACTTGTACCTTATGTTTATATCTTACTGTATTTAGAAAATATGTAAAATTACTTTTGAAATGTACATATGTAGACATAATGAAAAAAAAAAGAACAAAAAAGATTATTGGAGTCGATACCCTCTCAATATATTGATTGAGAAATCACTAAGTCCGGCGAAATCAAAATGCTACGAAGAACAAATAATTATGCGGATTGCTTAGGTACGTAGGTACACTAGGTACCTACATGCACGGCTTCACGCGCTTCCAAGATCCGAATAGGAAAGATGCTAGACCCACATCAGCAGATATCAGCAGAGCTGTAAATCATAGCTGTGCGGGTGAGGTGTAGGGGCAGTGGATAAAGGGGGATGGGGGTTTCCGGCCGGCAGTGAGTAGGCGAGAGTGAGGGTGTGTGTGTGAGAGTATGTATGTATGTGCATTGAATAAATTATATTACTGATGTTGCATCCGAGACTGTTTCGAACTTACAGCCTCAAATGCAACTGGCGAAAATGGACTGTAAAGGCAAACAAAAACGAAAATGTTTCTGAAGTTGGACGAATGAATGTATTGGTAAATTATGGAATGTAAGGACAAGGGAAACCAAAGGCACTTACCAAAACTCGAAAGGCGAAACACCAAAACACAACTAGTTGGTTGCAAAATTTCAGGCCATCTCACTGTACAGTCTTGGTTGTTATTTTTCCTTGTTTTGTTTTACCATGGTGACATTGGTTGGGGAGGATAAGAAGGAAAAATGACATTCTGGTAAGAACTGTGCATATTGTCATTATTTCAAAACCAAACAACTGACATGATGCTCTTTTTAAATTTAGGCAGTGAATCGGAGAAAATGTCGATGTTAGAATTTAGACCAATATTATTGAACATACCTAATATGTTTATTATGAACAAGTTCTGCATATTATACAATTATTATTATTATTATTAAAAAGCGACAAACACTTACATCCGTATGATTTACTCTGCTAAAGAATGAGATGGTATAATCGGTTTCCTCTTTGTGCGAAAGTGGTCTCCCCACTCTTGTCTACTTCAGTTTTCTCAAGGAGTCGCTTCTACCGCGTGTGTTTTTATATTAGAGGCACTGCTAAAAACCAGTTGCATTTTGGAATAAATCCTGAATGTGTAGCTGAGCAGTGACCTTTTTGTCAATAGAATCAATGATAACTAAACAAACTACATAAAACTGTAAAATTCTATTGATAAATAAAAGTTTTTAAAAATTATTTCTATTATCATATTGAAAAGAGGTACACTTATAAATAGTCAATTAATATGCAATTCTTATTCAACTATCATTTCTTTCCCATTGATCATTAGGTGATTTAAAAAAATCAGAGTGTGCAATTCACATGTGGTAGAAGTGAAACCTTCAGAAAACTAAAGTAGGCAAGAGTGGGGAGACCCCGAAGCACTTTTTTAATCAATGTGAAGGATGATTTTTCAATATTTTTGTCGTCAAATTCCAGTGCACCATTTCCTAACTTTTGGTCATCTTCTTTTTCTTCAGAGTCGCTATCGTTTTCTTTTGCCTGTTTATTTTAGAGTGGTTTGAAGATTGGATATTGATTTTATAATTTTTTTTTTAATTTCTTCGGATTCGCTGATTGGCTGAATGTCTGCAAAGATTCGTTGAGGTTAGATTAACAAATTTCCGATTCTGCTGATGAATTGAGGTTTATGAATACCAGTGACATAGTTTTGGTAGAATCGTGCGGCAGACGGCGAGAACTGGGCGGTTGCCACAAGACCAACCCGGAGAAAAGACCGCCCGAAGCAGTCAGCATTCAGCGGTCTGCAGTCAGCAGAATGCGCCGCAGCCAGGAACCGATTAGTGGATGTTTCTATCGCGGTCGTGACCGAATATTGTCACCGGTTACCTCTCAGCCCGCTCCGGCATAAACATTCCTAGACGCGGCTTTCCCACGAGAATACACCTTCAGACGATCTCCGTCATTGTAGTCGATGGAAGCGCCGTGATCAGCGGACGTTAATTGATTGCGTAAGGATTGGTAACTGCTACAATCCCTAGGAACTATTTGGACAATATTTGAACTATTGCGGCATACCGTCATCTCTGACCTGACGTCTAACTAATATTTTGATCATTGTGATTAATTTTTGGGCCCTGGGTGAGATGTTGGTTGGCCCTGGGTGGCCCAATTTTTGGCTGTTGTACTTCCTTCTTATTTAGCTAATGTTTATAGATTGTGATAAATAGATTGTGGTGAAGTGTGTTTTTTGTACGTAGAAGTGATTCCGTGTAAATCGTCAATTGTTTATTCCGTGTTAAGCGCGTTAATCCTCTTAGGATTGGTATTTTAGTATAATAATTGGTCAAATTAATGTGGTTTACGGCGCTTAGTTTTGGTGTGGCCCTCCATCAATATTTTGATCGCCTGGAAATCTTTTTTGAGTTTAATTTTTCAAAAGAAGCAAACACATTGTGACTTGACATTTTAAATAAATAAAAAGAAAATACTTTGTTTTAAGTCACTTTATTGTTATTTTTTAGTCTACCGGTTTCGGTACCTCCGTACCATCACCAGGACTGAATATAAAAATACTAACAAAATCCTACACAAAAATGGGATAGGCTTAAGATTAAATAATTTAGAGGCATTGGAAATAAAAAAAAAATCAGTTAATGCAAAGGCTGAAATCATTAATAATGAACTAAATTTAACATTCAGCCCTATTATAAGTATGTTTCCCGTTAACTCACCCTCTCCTCCCCCACTTCCCTCCCACAACTGCCGCACTGTCCCACTCTAATTTACTGTCTCTTTCTTTCTTAAATATTTCCGCACTGTCCCACTCTAATTAACTGTCTCTTTCTTTCTTAACAATTTGTAGATATACAGGGTGTTAAGGGACGTATTTGACTTACTTTAACCAGTGATTCTTGACATTATTTGGAGTAAAAAATGTAAATGAAATTTTGGTCTCCGGTGACTTTTTTTTTCAAAATTTTTTTCTTCAAAATCAAACAAAAAAAAATTTCTTCCGCATGTCGTCACTGGTCACTCAGCCGAGTGTCCGACGAACCCCTTATCCCGCCTCCAACTGTTCAGCTACTACATTTTTTTATGTATTTGTATAGAAAAAAAAACATCAAAAATGTCACCGGAGACCAAAATTTCATTTACATTAAATTTCATTTACATTTTTTACTTTAAATAATGTCAGGAATCACTGGTTAAAGTAAGTCAAGTACGTCCCTTCACACCCTGTATATGTGTATTATCCTATATTTGTTGCTATTTTTATATTCAGTCCTGATGATGGTACGGGGAGGTACCGAAACCGGTAGACTAAAAAATAACAATAATGTGACTTAAAACAAAGTATTTTCTTTTTATTTATTTTTTGAGTTTCATTGTAACATTTCCGATGACAATCAAAAAACCCATTTTAAAAATTCCAGAGATGAAAAAACGCTTACGACGGGTTGTTTAACGGAATTTTTAGTTGTGAGAAGCAATTTATCTATAATGATATGATAACCGAACTTGAATAGAACGTATACAAAACTTGAAAATTCACTTGGAAATTTGATAAATGTTCATATTCTGTCAACAACTGACCCTGACCCTGAGTATCTTTCCGATGAACGACCACCATTTAGAACCGAAATTTGGTCTTTGCTTGAAATGGCTTTAGCCGTGTTTAGTTACCAGATCTGCGTAGCCAGGCACTTCCTCACTTTCCTCTTCTCCATCTCTTTCCTCTCATCAATCACACCTGCCCCAATTAGGACATGTTGCGAGGCGTGATTGATTGATGATTATTTTAACAATGCAACAATACTCACGGACTCCAGACTTTAGAAGCAGTTGGGACTTCACTAAAAGTTACGTATAGAATATAATATCATGACCATGGTCATATTTTGCCATATAATTTTCTTCTTGTCAACGTCAAAGCATAATAACATACAACATAATATAATTATTATTGGAGACAGCGACCGGTCTCCTCTATACCGATCATCAGAAATTAACACTCTAGGAAAAACCTTCGCCAAAGCAAAATTACAATTCTAACCAATTACACCTCTCGCTCGTACTTAACTCAATTACTGATACGTGTAATTGTAATGGAAGTAGTTACCGAGAAGATAACTGCAGCAACTATAAAATACTCTCACGACGGTGTACGTAAGTATGTTTGTTGAGTCGTATATTTGTACATCTTGATTGTACCAACTGAGGGCCCGCGGGTCGCATTGAATGTTGCCTTATTAGCATGGGAATCAAACCCCAGTGAGTAAGGCCAGGTATATCAGTTGGTCATAAGTTCGGCTTGGTTAGAAAGTCGAGCTTAGCACAGCTTGTAACATAATACGTATATAGGTCGAAGGCCTGGATGTCACCAATATTACGTGCATTGTCTAAGAATTTTATAGAAGAACGTGTTTCTTTTCTAAATAAATGAAAAGGAAAGACTTGGTTTTAAGTCATTTATTGATATATTTTCACTGCCTCCCGGTTTCAGTACCTCCGTACCAGCATCAGGAATATTATAAAAATAATGCTATCAAATACAGAAGTACACTTATATATATATACACATTGTCAAGAAAGAAAGGGACAGTGTACTAGAGTGGGACAGTGCGTCAGTTGTGGAAGGGAGATGGGGGGTGGGGGTTAAGTGATAACGGGGAACATGCTTAAAATAGGGCTGAATGTTAAATTTATTCACATGAGTGGGATATCGATGCTCTCTGTTGTCATCTTCATGGAGACATCTCTATGCCTCTATGCGCCGGGAAATTGCGAGATTATGATCGCGATATTTCAAAAATGACAGCAGTTTATTTTTAGACGAGTTTAATTTACGAGATAATTTTTTATAAAGTTCCCCACTTCAATCAGCATGGTGCTAAATGCGAGTACACTAATTTTTAATTAGTATTTTTTTTACTTGGGTCTGTGCAATATTAATGAAATTAACCGTTGAAAACAAACTGTCGTGTCGTTGAAACATTTTAATTACCTTACCAGACTATTTTGAATTGATTTATCGATTAATAACATCGTCATTCCTCATCGCCCGATGAATCCAATAGTATATGCTTGTAAAATTAGGCAATTTACGTAAATTTCGGTGGGAAGTATTCAAAGATTATTTACACAAATGTCAGATGTGGCCTAATACGACTGCTAGCGCCTCGGCGTCTAAAATAGGAACTATTCTGCGGCTTAGCAAAGCTTGAGCGGAAGATTTCAGCGAGGAATGTCGTACATAGTGAGGATACGGACTGGCTGATATACCGGGCCTATGTAACAGCGCTGGCTAGCCGGTACTGGCCCGGCGAGGGGAGACTGGCGGGGAGGAGAAAAAGAGGAGATGAGAGATTACAGGAGCAGGTGTTTTGCGTATGAGAACTGAGAACACTCAGCACTTGCGAGAGACGAGGGGGAATTATCGGACGTAAATTATTATGCTGTGCATTCGTTTTATTCTAATGCGCTTGGCACAATCCCTTCGAGGAAATGCGAATGAAAAATAGCCACTCGTATGTGGAACCTCACACGGCGCGTAGTGTAGTGTACATATATACAGCATGTCATGTAAATGTATATATATATATATATATATATATACTTAAATGTTATTCATCTTGCAATGTGTGGATTCTTGTTTATGTTCAGAGTAATCGTCTCAGGGAATATTTGCAATATATCTCACCCATATTTACTTGCTTTTATTTTATATTCTTTGCAGTGAAACAAACTGTATTTTTAAATAAATATTTGAAAATAATATGTTTTAACAGATACCTAGGTAGGTACATATTTTTTTAATTAATTAAATCATAATAATTTATTAATTACCATCAATAAACCTTTTTACAATCTATTTTCTGTACATACCAAGATAATTCATTTTGGGGGTTAATTTAGTAAGTAATTCATAATAAACAAAAAAATAAGTAATCATTCAACAATATAACATTTAATTAAATGAAGACTATATTAATTAAATAAATGTTAGCGAAACTTAATCGAAAATCCGGAGACAGAAAAATCAGAAAAAGAAATTGGCACCTCTGGGACTCGAACCCAGGACCTTTCGCTTTCCGGGCGACAGCTCTATTCATATTATGAAGTAGATACTTTGTGATTTGATATTATAATTTAAAATAAAACAATAACTTTAACCACCTTTATTTCTTGTATGCTTAATGCCCACCGGGTTTCGCCACAACCGTGGCGTCTTCAGGGCAGTACAATATTCTACTCTAATAGTAGAGTATTATACTGACCTCTCTTAAAATAGTTGGTAGTATAATGGTTAACTTAGTTGTTAAGCAATTATTGATTGGGGTGAGATTCACGGCTGTGGCATTTAAAAAAAAAGTTATGTTTTAAAATCGTTTCTGTGTTTATATTATTTTTTTAAATCAGGTGATTTTTGATGGGTCTGCGCTAGTAATACAGTTGAATGAATCACGTTCCGAACTGACAGTGGGTATCGAATTATAATCCTGTTAAAAATGTAAATTTTAGATTCACAATTCATAACCTAATTTATTTATTAAACAAAGTAATAGGGATCTTTCCTGCATGGCAAAATTATATCTTTTAATGTGGTTTGACGGTTTTGTTTGAAGCTTTATGGCCTGCCTGTTCACAAAGGTCTCTTTCAGTGCGCGAGTCAGTCAGCCCCGTGGGTAGTTTATTATCGACATCCTCCGCACATCCAGTTTGATATGCGCGCAGCGTCCTTGAGCACTTCAGGCTGCATTCCGCGCAGGACGTAGCGATTCATGACTCCCCGTGATCTTATCTTCTCAAGCCTCTAGCCCAGGGCCTATACATCTAGTCCTGTACTCTATCTATATATTACACAGCCCTGTAGGCTTCTAGCCCTTTACTCTACAGCAGTGGCGGTTTCTTCTGAAGTGCGTTTGTGCAGTGAAATATAAAAATATAAGACTAACTTGTATTATAATTTTACTAAACTTTTAACAGGTCCGTTCAAGTTCCTTGCCAAAATTACAGTCCGTCCGAAGTATGCGTGCTTATACTGTCGAAGAATGAGTCCGAAATGAATCAGTAATTCCATAGGTGCGTTATGAATATCAGCACCTATGGAATCTTATGTCATATTTCTTCATAAAAAACATATATCCTAGTGGCAACCTGTGAACCTTCGGATTCTATTAGCTGTCCGGTGCGCAGCACCTATGAGATTTCCACCAAATTTGTACGGAATAGTACCTATTTTGTAAGAAGAAATACACAAAATTTTTTTGGTTGATTTTTTTGTTTCAAAATGTTTTAAAAAACAGTTACTCGCTGAAGGTGATACTTTTTTATATTAAAAACGGACAGTTTCTAGCGTAAAATGCGATTCTGGTATTTGAAATAATTTTTTGCAACCTATGACAATATATTCTTTAGCCACAGATTTTTAAGAGTCAATACCAGCCCGCGGTTGAGAATTCATATTTCGTCGAAAGATGTTCTTACGAACGTACAGGGCGGTTCCAATGAGAAAGATTAATTATTCTCCGTACCAGCTTTTTTAAATATAACTCAATATCGATTTTATTTGATTCATAGATGTTATTACGAACGTACAGGGCGGTTCCAATGAGAAAGATTAATTATTCTCCGTACCAGCTTTTTTAAATAATAACTCAATATCGGTTTTATTTGATTCATAATTGATGTATGGCAGTGAGGCATGGAACTGGCAGAGGAAGGATGAAAGTAAACTGAATGCTGTTGAAATGAGATCCCTGAGACGTATGTGTGGTAAAACCATGTATGATCGTGTTAGAAATGTGGATATCCGCAAAGAATGTAAGGCTGATGTAAGTATAATGAGCAAAATTAAGAAAGGGACCCTCAGATGGTTTGGGCACGTAGAGCGAATGAGCGAAGAAAGTAGTGTAAAAAGAATATATGATGCAAATGTGAATGGTAGAAGAAGTTGGGGACGCCCGAGGAAGACATGACACGATCAAGTGAATCAGATACCTACTTGAGACGGGCCATGTCAAAAGTCAGAATAATAGAAGAGTATGTATGAGACGATGTATGAATGTGAGTGAGGCAAAGAGTGTGTGCCAAGACCGAGTTGTTTGGCGGTCCGTCCTCTCTGCCTACCCCTGCGGGGAAACGGCGTGATGGTTAGTTAGTTAGTTAGTTAATTTGCTTTAATTTAAACCTCCATTCAAAAATGCTGAAAGGCGTGATAAAACTATTAAAATTATGGACTTTTTGTGATTATTTTTTGATCATAAGTATTTATGATTTTTCAATGTCTAAGCAAAATGAGAATGTAAAATAAATCTTTAATATATTAGTTTGTGAGATCGTAAATAAATAGAAAAACTGAAGTATTTTCGTCACAAAACACGTTTGCGGATCTTTTGTTAAATGATTTTATTCAAACTAAAATTAAAATTCTGAAACATAGATTTCCCAGAAAATTTATTGATTTATTTTATTGCACGATTATATGATTTGAAATGTGTATTGTGTAATACAAAATTTTGTTTGAAAATTTTGCAAATCTGCCAACGACCTACGGTAAAACCTTATTGTGCTAAAAATAAACATATTTTCTCAAAATTTAAAACATAGTTTTACTAGATAAAAAACAGTCTTTCAAAATCAATTTATAATTTTTTGAGGAAAAGAGTCAATACCTACGTCCAAAATTTGATTTAAAAATGACATATTTCCGGTTTTGCCTGGTTATTCCCTTTTAACCCCTCAGAAAATCGCCAATTTGCACTTTAAATGTCTTAAACGAAATGACATTTTACGAAAACTTTGTGTTATTACCGTTTCACAATTAATGCTCTATAAATTAAACATTTCTGAACGTAGCCGAATAGTAATAACTGTTTTAGACAGGTTACAAAATAAGCTTTCGAATTATTATATTATAAATAAATATTAATATTTGTAAATATTAAAATTTAGAATGCAAACATTAAAATGTCAAAATGACTCACGTGATGTATTTATGTAAAAACGGTACTAAAATCACAGATTATGTAAACAACAATACTTATTCTATTGTATAAATGTGTAATAAACATTTTTGTCACCTCGCTTTTCAATCATTTCATATAAAAATGTTTAATAAAAATTAACAATTTCGGGAGCGGGCGACCGCCCGTGGGAAAATTGGCGGGATAAATTATCTGTCAGGCTGCGCGTCTGACAGAATGTTCTTTTTAGGTATTTCTATGGACAACTTGAATAGAGGTGTGCAGCATGATTCACTATCGACCTTTCACTTTTTATTTTACGGATGTAACTAAAACAATAACGGAGTTATAACGGTTTCTATGGAGACACACGCGTTGACGAGTAAACACGCTTATTGTACTTGACTGCTATCGTTATTTTAACGTGTATACTTGCTTACGTTGCAGAGGGGTTTTAACGAATCGCTAAATTGTATATTGTTGCAATTTGCTCATCTCCGCTATATTCCTTTAGATCTAACGAAAAATATGTATAATGTAGAAAATACCGACATAAGATTTTTTCATATAATCGAAGGATTTTTTCTCCATTTTGATCTGCCATTGAACTCCCAATAAAATTGGTCACGAACCGCCACTGTTCTATATCCTGTACTCTATATACCCGTGTACCTCGACAGAATAAAGTAACTTAAAGCCTGTCGGTAAGCAGCCAGCCTCAACCAACTCAAGCCAGTCATTATTTCATCGATATATCTTGTATTGTAGTTCGGAGCGGTGTCAATGTGCATTCATTCTCATAGTCCAGTAAAATAAGGATTTCACTCCTAAATGAAACCTAATAAGCTGAATATTTGTGTAAACCTTTATTTTGATATTCTACATGTTGTCTCAAAAGTCTCATACGGTAACGTGTGAGCGTCTTTGGATATTCAAGGTCAAAGGTCATGAAAATCAGTTTTTTGGAAATATCTCGCTTCCTTTGCCTAGATTTGTATTTGCATTCAATATAAAAGTTGTAGATTATAAAATTCCCTACAAATTTTGCCTGAAATAATTTTTTATACGTTTAACCGTTTTTAAGATTGAGCGCGAAGAGTCCGGAGCGCTAAGCCGTACATCCTATGGCGCAAGGTCAATGGCGAATCCCAGTTCGTAGTACGGTTTTTTAACTTAATTTTTCGTTAAATATTAGTTAATTAACTATTTAATATATTTTATAGATATTACCTATAAATCAAATAGTCATTTAACATTACTTACCTTTTTACACATAATTACTAAAGTAATTTAGTGAATTATTTTTAATATTTTTTAATTATAACAAATGAAACAATATTACTTTGTTTGAACCGCTTGTATGTTTGTTTAAAGCCGGCCGAATTGTAACACTTTAACTTCTATGAATGTTTCAATCAATGAAAAATTCAATCAGAGCATCGAAACAACGCCTCGAAGAGAATGAACCTTCAACATCATCAAGCGTACCTCGCAATAAAAGAAATGAAGTGTTTGATTTTAAAGAATTATGCTTATTTCGTGGCGAAGCAGCTAATGAAGCAACAGAGGTAAAAGTATAAACGCACGATTAGTAAAGTAAGTACTCTCGAATTCAAAGACAATGTTTTGAAAAGAGCAGAAGAACAAAGCGATTCTTTAGGAGAGTTAGTAAAATGTCATGTTTCCTGTGATCATGACTTGATAGCTGCTGAAGAAAAATACCACGCCGTTTGCTACAGTATTTTTTTAAAGCCAGTACCAGCTCTAGAAAGAAAGGCTCGCCAAGATGGTCAAGTCACATAATCAATGAAAAAGATTTTTATCTATATGGAATATCATGAAAATTCCCAATTTACATTGTCAGAACTTAAAGATATCCCTACGGAGTTTGTACCAAGTGATCAGAACCAGAACATCAAAGGACTGCCGTCATAATAGGAAAAGATATTGATTTGTTAATTGTTTTAAATACACTCCACTAAAAGTTTTGATAAATATCCCCGTTGTAAAGAAAACATTTTATTCTTAGTGGCTGTGACATGACTTCTGCTCTTTTTAGGAAAGGAAAAAATCTGTCTTCAAAACTTTAGAGAAACTACCCGATTTTGATAGACTGGCTTAAATATTTCAACAAGAAAACTATCCTGTGTAAATATTATTCGAAAATAGATCACACATTTTTTTACCAGTATATAATGCTCCAAAATCTGAGAACAGTATCGATCATCTTCGCTACATACAGTTCATTAAGTCAATAAAATTAAATAAACCTGTGCAGTTTTCAACTCTTCCACCAACGAGTGCAGTTCACCAACATATCAATGGTGTCTACTACCAAATTTAAATTTCGTTAGGCAATGATTTATAACCCCAGGGATAGGGTTGAGTGGTGCAAAATGAAGCCCTAGAACCGATAAATATATTAACAACCACCTGCACCAGATGAACTGCATAGTACAATGTTCTGTAACTGCACGAATTAGTTCTCGCTGTGGATGCTGAAAATCAGGGTTGCAATGTTCGTTAGCTTGTGGCCAATGTAATGGACATGAATGTCTCAACGCTTCATCGTATCAACATGATCTCGACGAAGAAATCGCATATGATGCTGAAGTTTTTGAAGGTTTGGAGATGGATGTCATTGATAACGAGGAGGATGATTATAATGACCCTTAAATTGTTGAGTAATCGTAAGAAGAAGGATGAAGAAGAAGAAAACTAACTCCCATACTGGCTAACTAAATAACTAAAGTAAAAAAAAAATCCACCCAAACTTCAGCTTAGTTTGTACAAATTGAATTATATATGATTGCTAAATAAAAATATTATTAATTTTAATCAAAATGTTGCCACAAAATATGTTTGCCGTGTTAGAAGAAAAATATTATTAAAAAATGTTTTTTTACTTTCTTTCCTACTTAAAGTGCAATTATCTAATGAGACATATTTTAAAAAATCACTTAATTACTTTATTATTTATATAAAAAGGCAAGTAGTATTAAATGACTCTTTGATTTTTAAGTAATACTTATAATTAAAATATATTAAATAGTTAATTAACTAATATTTTACGAATAATTAAGTTAAAAAACCGTCCTATGAACTGGAATTCGCCATTGACCGTGCGCCATGGCATGTACGGCTGAGCGCTCCGGACTCTTCGCGCTCAATCTTAAAAACGGTTAAGCGTATAAAAAAGCTTAAGTGACTGGACTATCATGCGTGCATGATGCAAAGGTGGTGATTTCTGTAGAAGAGAGATGGTAAAATTTGTTCTTATTTGGGAATTGTTGGTTAGTAATATTTGAATTAAATTTATACATGGCTATTAAACAAATTTCCCTTTATTCCGAATACAGGTTTGTATATGTGACTAGTTAGTGTGTAATTTGTTAAATACTGTAAAAATGCAGACGTCCACGGAATGGTTTTAAACGGAGCGGTCTGAAAATTCTTATAAAATGTTAAAATAATTTGATCCTAAATAATCGACCTATTTAAAAAATGCTAAAAATATCAAAGTTGTAATAGGAAAAATTACTCATTATTCAATATTAAGTTTTCAACGAATGTTAGGATATAATTTATTTTTAAATTAATGAGTAAAACCTCAAATTGTAATATTTTAATGAAATGAAGACAATATTTTAGCGAATCTAAAATCTGAAAACAGAAAAGTCAGAAAAAGATACGTTCTCATCTAGATCTCGAACTCAGGATCTACTCGTTTCTGGGGCGGATCTCTACCAACCGAGCTAGTGTCCCTATCCAATTGGACCATAATTAACTGTATCATACTTCGACTAAGAACTACCAACATTATCTTCATTTTCTTAAAGCATATTTTTGTTGGCTTTTTTAGTACGGTTGCATGATTGAAACCCGAACTAAATGCTGTCTAAATAGTGTCCTGGATAGATTTTATCGATTTTCATTTTTTAATATGTGAAATCTATCGACCTTTCTGCAAGTCTAATCTATAATTTGTTAATCCCGATTTGCGTTTTCATCTTGAATATTTTTTAACAGTAGTATCTGGTGTTATTTCAGGAATGAAATTTATTAATACATTTTCAAGCAGTGCACTAGAACCCAGTAGACGCTGGCATCTTAATCTGGTATTTTAATCATAATAATGCGATGAAATTCCCTGAAGAATCGGCAGTTTCAGAAATAGAAATTTAATAATATTTTCAAGGAATTTTAAACCATTTTTCAGCTTCGTGAAACGCCCTTGAGGTGATGTTTTACAAAAATTGCTGTATTAAAGTTTGCCGATACCAAGCAAAGTTGCCAAGTTTTTTTAAAGTAACATTTCTTATAAAATATTTCATTATTATATTGATCGTTTTTTTTATGTTTGAAACTGTTGTATTAATAGTTCATGAATTAATTGAGGAATTCACTGAGTTAGGATTCATCGCAGTACTTTCATAATGAAATTCTGGAGATTCCAAAAGAATTCGAACGAGTAAGGATGTTTTTGGGTAAATAAAAGAGGGCCAGGAGAATAAAGGATGCGGAAATTAATGGTAGAAGTCGGAGACGCCTAAAGATATTGAAATACAAATATCTTTGGGTACGCCCAAGGAAGACACGGCCCGACCAAGTATTTCAGATACTTCAGTTGAGCCCTGTAAAGAGTCAGAATAATGAGTAAGCATGCATGAGACGATGCATTAATGTGGATGAAGCAAGCAACGTGTACCAAAACTGATTTATGACGGTTTATCCTTGGGAAAAACGGCGTGATGGTTAATAATTAGTAAGTTTTTAGATGTGATTATAGTTTTTCATGACTAAAAGTATCATCATGATTCATGATTAATTTTGGGTTATTATGGCCTGTTGCACTTCCTCTTTCTTTAACCGATGCTTCGGACAGTTGTTGCGTGAATTCTTGTCAAAGTGATATGAGGCCCTAGATAGGTCATTAGCACGTAATTATTTGTAATGTAGATAAGTGATGATAAAAATAGAGTGTTCGTCCCACGTGCGATTTAGTTGCAGTGTCCATTGTCAGGGCGGATGTGGCAAGTTTGCTAAAAGTCGTTAATCGCACGGCATAATAACTCAAAAATTAATCTGGATAATAGTCAGGTACTTTTTTTAATGAAAATACATCACTGTATGCATACCTCTATTTAATCAAAATAATTGACATGTTTCCAAAGTAATGGTTTCTTCATCGAGATAAACGTAAAATGAAAATTAATTAATAGAATAATAAGTAACTCTACATAAAATATTGCAAAGAGATGTGATTGATTATTTATTTTTTATAACATGAAATATTAATAATACCCAAAAATATTAGCAAAGCCATCTCTTATATTTATTTTCACATTAATAGGGTACCTACCCATATTCACACAACAATAATTTCTATTTTTATTTATTTTTTTTGTTTTAACATATTAGTTATTTGTTGATTCTGCTGTGTAAACTTAATTTTAATTGAACAATTTCATTATCCAATTTATTTGTTTTACATAATTAAATTCGTATTTGTATTTGCAATTAATTAACCACATTTCACTGTAATATTTTTTGTCCTTACGTACTCCTTTGTCTATTCTTATATTTAGTTCATCCTAACGAAGAAACCATTGGTTTCAAAACATGTCGATTATTTTGATTAAGTTGTTTTTAATACACAGTGATTTATTTTTATTAAATTAAAATGACGCCACAAACTGAATTCCCGATTATTAAAGAAGTTCATTTTTAGATAAAAAAAATCACAGGTTTCCTGATAAGAATGATATGTGACGTTGAGCGTGGTATGATATCAGATATAATCAGACAACGGGGTAAGAATTGAGGGTACGAGGTAGAGACTGAAGGTACGAGGAAAGAGGAAGGAGGTGGAGCCTCGGAATGCCCCAAGGACCCAGAGCGGGCCCGGTGACCTTGCAGCGGCGACCTTAGCTGTTTTGCTGCGACCACAAACACTGCCCGCTGGAGCCACTGGACGGGGATTGAGTTGTCTCGCTTTTTAAATACTTCCATTTGAATTTCACTTTTGTTTGTTTGACGCCGAATCCTGGGAGTGGAAATCAACCCACTTCCCGACAGATAGACTCGTTGTCAATGACAATGCATTGCATTATGTCAACTTTTGGTGACAATCACGCACAAGCACACGAACTTCTACGAATCTTTCTTAAATTCGAAGAAATTAAAGCACTCAATATAGAAATATATTGCTGTTTTATTTACTCTGGAACTCGGATTTGATTTGAATTTAAGTATTATTTTCAAAACTGGAACTGATGAATTCAAACAAGGAATAAAGTACCTGCCTACAATGAGATTGATAATAAAAATAGTTGAAGATAAATGAAAAAAATATTTGAAAAATATTATAATAAAAATATTGAAAAAAATAGTTGAAGATAAATGTAATAATAATGTTAATTCTAAAATATGAGATTGATAATACGACGGTTTGACAGAAGATGGCAATGGCGGAATAATTTTTTTAAATTTTAACAGAATAAAAATCGTATATATTTATCCGACACGCTAACTAGGTTACAAACAAATTCTTAGAATGATTGTTTCCAATAAAAAGGGTAGTTGCAAAGGATAGTTGCCTATAATATGGAAAAAAATAGTTGAAGAAAAATGTAATAATAATGTTAATTCTAAAATATGAGATTGATAATACGACGGTTTGACAGAAGATGGCAATTGCGGAATTGGTAAACGCGCACTTCCCGGTTAGACGAGAGGCTCCGGGTCCGAGTCCCGGTTGCGACCATCATCTTTTTTTTTCTGTTCCTTGTTCTCTTTCATATTTTCGTTTAGATTATTATTGTTTTCTTCTTCTTCAATGAAAATTATTTTGTTTGTTACTTTCTAAAAAGTCAAGAATTAAGAACCTCCCTTTAAATAAGTAAGTTTTCTTGTTCATTTTGCTACAATTGTCCTTGTGCTGACGTATTCTTCATATTACACAAACTTTCAGTTAACAAATCCTAAAATTATAATATTCAGTGATTTTTCAGGGAAATGCGTTAGTACCTACATAATACTGAACACAGAAAAAATATGCTTTGGCGACGCTACTTGCAGGAGCTAAATTGAAAACTATTATAATCGCGAACCACAAAATGGAAAACAATTGAGACCCATTAAGACTTACCTTACGCGATAAAGAAAGCACCAACCAAATGTATGTAAACCATATTGATTGATAATTTGCAATGGTGATTAATTGTATAAACTCTATTGTTACTAGGTCCGGCGCGCGACATTACCTCTAGAATTTCTTCAAGAGAAAACTTCCCATTAGCGAATGTTCGGGTCAAGCAGGTGCTTTATAATCCAGGTTACATTTTCCAATCAATGAAGTGTGGTTTTTCCTGGCATTGTGTTCACTGGGAAGGAAATGGAAAGGCTGTGACAATCACGGTGGGCCGAGTACCAAGGCACTAAAAGCGACACATTACCGCCTCGCTTGGTGAATCCAATCCATTTAAACACGATGGTTTTACGGATGTCTTTCAACTGACTTTCAATGTGAGTCAGATGTGTTTACACAATGATTTGAGTCTGTTTTCGCTTTGTGATCAAAGCTAAACGTGTTACGAATAATACATAATTTAAGTCAATTTGCTCACATAAATTTAACACTGTTTTATCGGAGTCTTTGTTCTTTTTCATCAAATGAAAAAGGTGGTAAAAAGAATACGACTGTTTGTCCTATTTCAGCAGATAAATTAGTATTTCAAAGCTTCTTGGGTTGTGATGGAAGTGTCATTTGAGCTGCAAATAATTGGATCAAAATCAGAATTCAAGACAGTTAAATATTTTGGTAAAATAATTCATGATCCTAGAACTCACCGTTTGAGAATTTTTCGTTTAACCAATCGATTTTCTGCTTTATTAATTGTAATTGTTTTTGAGTTTAATTTGTAGAACTCCATTATTTTTATTTAAATCAAATTTAATAATGTTATTAATAAATTCTGCAAGTATTTCAGTTTTGAAAATGGCCTTGTAAGCTGAAACAGCTGTCAGAATAATAAAAAAAAACTTGATTTGTGTTTTCTTCGCAGAACTCCATTTATTAAAAATTTAATTTAAAATAAATTTAATTTCAAATAAGTTATTTTTGATTTCTGCTAGTATTTAAGTTTGAAAATGGTCTTGTAAGCCGAAACAGCTGTCACAACAATAAAACTACTTGCTTTTGTGTTTAATTCCTAGAACTCCATTCTTTTTTTAGTTTTATTTAAATCAAATTAATTAATATTATTATTAAGTTTTAGTATTTCATTTTGAAAATGGCCTTGTAAGCCGAAACAGCTGTCATAATAATAAAAAAAAACTTGTAGAACTTAATAATAACATTATGAACTTTGATTCAAATAATTTTTTTTAATTTCTGCTTTATTACTAAGATTTTTCCTAGATATGACATATTTAGGTACGCCACTAGTACCTAAATATGTCATATCTGGGAAATATCTAGGGCGCTAAGATTGAAAAATATGACATTATTGACGTTGTTGTAGCTGTAAATGATTTTTTTTTTCAAAATTTCAACTTTTTGTAAGAAGATCTTTCAGTCAAGGGATGCGCCGCATCCACATACTGAAAGATCTTCATACAAAAAGTTGATATTTAAAAAAAAATCATTTTCAGTTACAACAACATCAGTAATGTCGTATTTTTCAATCTTAGCACTCTAGCTCACTAAAAACTCACGGACCGCCACTGATATTTACCTATTATTAGACAAATGAACACTATGGTCAAAACAAAGGGATAAAACACGGAATCTTGATCTGTTTTCTTCTTTAGGTGGGGTTTATTTATAATCGATAACTGAAATATAATTGAAGATGAATAATGAACTGCAAACTTACCCACTGAAGAATAAGCTCAACCTAATACACTTCTTTCTGAATGTTGCAATGATAAGTGCCTGCAAGACTCCTGTGGGAAATGTATGTAAGTTCGCGCTCCGCCTAGACGACAACCGAATTGAATAAATACACCCGGGAGAAAAGTTATGACAGAAAGATTTGTTCGGTTTGTTGAACACTAACATGAACAGAACTTGAACAGTACTTGAACATTGTGTTCATATTCATAGCCCACTCTTCCGTGAGGCAATTTCGTAAGGTTGAATTCGCTTTTAAAACCATCAAAGGAAAAATTCAATATTGAACTGTGTATTTTCAAAACGTAAATTTTCCAATATTATTTCGATATTTTTTCCTTATTTTATTGTAAAAGTTATTATCACTTCGTTCGCTTTGAAAAATACCCATGATGTAGGTGACTGGTGTAGCCGATGGTGGATCCAATTATAATTGCATTTGCCCACGGACATATGATATTTGGATGTCTATGCATTTGCCAGATATTTTTTATAGTGAACTCGACAATAGAGTAATATCTGCAACTGATGGTTCCTAAATTCTTGTGAGAAAACACATTGTAAAATCAAATTGAAAATAAAGAATAGAAATTAATATTAGGTAGTTGGTTGATTGAATTTTTAAAATTCTTTTTATTTTATTTTATCTAAAATGTTATTGACATAAATAATTTAAATGTCCGGGTTAAATTTTCCACAGGAAAAACTGATTATTATCATTATCATTATCATTATCATTACATAGTATAAAATGAAGTCGCTCAAAATGTATGTGCGTATAGATCTTTTAAACTACGCAACGGATTTTCATGCGGTTTTCACCAATAGATAGAGTGATTCGAGAGGAAGGTTTATATGTATAATACACGCTTATTATAGAAGAGAAAAGCCGAGAAATTCAAATATTCATTTCAGGCAGCGGGCAGCTGGTGGTGTGGATTTTACGAGTATAAAGGTTGCGTAATGGCGTTGTGTTTCGTTAGCCACAGTAAAGTGTGGCCGGGTCTGCTAGTGTTTTATACAACAATCTCAAAATGTGTTGAGCAATCCGAAGCTTATTGATTGCAAGCACAAACTAGAACAGCAAAACTGACCTTTTTTGCATTAGTTCCGTCGGGAGCGCTGACGAAAATAATTTCCCCCAGGGTCTACGTCATTGAGGAGGATTTTTTTTTTAAAATAAAGTAAGGAAAGGAAGATCTGGAAAGGAAAGGGATATGAGTGGTGGGAAGGAAGGAGTGTGGAGATCAGTGTGTCCAGGAGTGACGGCCGTTTGAATTCATCCCTTCCACTACATTGCAAGGAGATGGGTCGAGAGTGTCCTGCTGGAGAGGTTAAAAGGTTTCCCACAACCAGTCTGTCCAACTACGAACTAACCACTTGCGGTGACCTTTGGCAAAGGTGTTGGATACCCAATGATTGGTTCCCAGAGCAGCAGTACAATTGGCCTGCAATTCTTTTGGTACGCTCCTCAATAATTATTTTTAAAAAGGGAAGCATTATCACGGCTCCACAATTTTTGGCCTTTTGAGAGGGATAATTATTTCAGACCCGTATTGTTTTGATTTAATTCACCTCTCTGTGTTTTGTTTATTATTACATTGTAGCAGGTGGTCTTCTTGTTTGATTTTCTAAGAGCTTCAGTGTGAACCATTTAAAATCATACCTTTCCATTAATTTATCAGTTCCTGGAAGCCAATAAAACAAGTCGAGTTGGCTCCTGGTTTTATCGAACCCCTTTTCCAGGTAGATAATATTATAATCTTTTATTATTTAACGATGCTCTGTCGTAGAACTGTTTTCTCTGGACTAATTTGAAAACGCCCCCTTTCGTTATGGAAGAATAACACACGTGAGGCAATATATATTATTATTATTATATTGATGGTAAGGGTAGAACGATACTTCCATGCTTGAAACCTTGTGGAAATCGATGACTCCAGATACTAATATCTACAGCCCGTATGTTTGACGAATATCTACAGCTCATATGTTGAACTAATATCTACGAACTTCAGAGTGTTGATTAATATCTACAGAGCGTAAGTTGAACTAATATCTACAGAGCGTAGGTTGGACTAATCAGCTAAATGTGTCCAATAGTCCAATATTAGGGATTTTTACATACATACTTACATAAATTAAGTTTTTTAAACTGCATACGCAATATTACGTTATTCCAATATGCTATACATAATTGCAAATCCAACCTCTGACAGTACTGTAAATATTCGTCAACACTTTGGTTCTCATAGATATTAATCAACAGTTTGAGCTGTAGATATTCGTCAACACTTTGATTCCCATAGATATTAGATCGATTTTGTCAGTTTTTGGAATTCCTGTAGATATTAGTAGACGCCTCCAAATCGATCTGTGACTCGCATAAAAAAATAAGTACTTTACAATTGCTTCATTGGTGTCTTATTGTTTGTTCGCACACAGTTGTAAGTGTTTAAGGATGCTCTAAGATTAGCATTTGTGTGTTTACCGCTTTTCTTCTTCTTTTTCACTTTATACACTTTCGAATTCTTAAGTGAACATTAACGCATAGGTATATTTAAACTTTACGTCATATATTATATTTTTTTATATATTGGCGAAGATAATATCAACTCTCTCAATGAAAATATGTTGTGAAGCAGATAGAAAAAAAAGGTCTTTGTCAATCGTTAAATGATTACTTGTGGCCCATTATTCGTTTTCAAACAAAAAATATTATTTCTTCGTACTCTGCAAACTTATTTTGTGGCACCATTTTAATTTAAAATTAATAAATATGTAGTGTTAACCACTTTTATTATTTAAAAACCAACATATTTCGAAAGCAATGCTTGCTTCATCAGGGTTTACTTAAAACAAATTACAATAATGAACTTAAAGATGTCACTGGATGGGCGGAAGTTGGAGGGATGGGGGGGGGGGGGGGGGGAGATAGGGAGTTATTTACAAAGGGAACAAAATTAACAATGGGTCATCTAAATAGATTTTTGGTTTTTGATAATATTTTAACTCATTTTTACACTCTTTCTAATTTCCAAGATTTCAAGTTTTTTCTATATTCCGTTAAGTATTATCAATAACCAAAAAATTATTTTTAATGACCCGTTGTTAGTTTTTTTGTTGTAAATAATGTAAATTACGCCCCCTTCCCACTATCGCCCATCTTTAAGCCTTTTGTTGTAATTCTTTTTGACATCTTTAAGCCTTCTTGTAATTCTTTTTAAGTAGTGATGTATAATAATAATTAGTCTATGATCAGTTCTAACATTGTTTTAGTTGTCTATGTTATCTTCGGGTCGCATGGTGTCGTTTACGAGTTATGCCGAAGATAACCAAAAACGAGTAGGCAGAATCATTATTATTTTTGCAAGAGCTCTTGAGACAAAAACTAGCTTCCCAGTTGTAAGGACATGTGTCCTCTTAAACTGTATATGTAACTTACAAAACAAACCGTAAACAGTCACTGTGAACAGTCAAGTCAAGTCTTTTTATCTATAAATATATTAGATCAGTATTAATAAAACAATATCTTGTGTAAAGAACTACAAAGACACTTTACATAATTAAACGCTGATAAAGTGAACATTGCTTACGAATCTCGTTGATTTTTTAAACAATAAAAGTGGTTAAAAGATATGATTTTAGATTTTCACGGCCAAAAATTTTATGGTTATTTCCTTTTGGGGTATTATGCCGTGTTGCGCTACCTCCTCCTTTAGCCAACGTTTCGGACAGCGTTACATTGTCCATCATCAGGGCAGATGTGTGCAGTATGATGTGTACATCTGCCCTGATGATGGACACTGTAACGCTGTCCGAAACGTTGGCTAAAGGAGGAGGTAGCGCAACACGGCATAATACCCCAAAAGGAAATAACCATAAAAGTGGTTAAAAGTTTATTAATATTGAATTAAAATGGTTCTACAACATAAGCTTAGTTTGCTTGAATAAGTCGATATAATTAATTTGAATTAAATAAGACATGTCTTCCAGAGAGGTCTCCTTTACCGTCCATCCTACGCGTCCAACTACGCTCACATCGGCCTAGCATAATTTTCGAATCTCCAAATACGTAACACAGTCGTACGTTGTTTTTTTATCCATTTCGGTTCTCATACCATTACGATCCCACATCAATTAAAAATTAAAAGTCGTACTAAAAAATTGTTAACCGGTTTGGAGAAGTTTCAATCTGCCACTGCTTGCGTTTCTAAACTACTATTTTATTACCAGGGAAAAAGTCCAGATGAGATAATAAGAATGAGCTAAACAAGCGGGCAAGTTCCAGGTAAGCCCGAGTCTCGCTGTTCAGGCAGCCATTAGCTGCATGCCAACTATTTCCAAATAATGAAGGTGTGATTACAAACAAAAAGTGGATAGTTCGCGTGACTCCAGTTGTGTTGTGCGGCGCTCCCCGCCACCCCACGCCCGCCGGCCCAGCCGGTTCAAGATGGCGACCGCCCGCATACCTGAGTCAAAAAGCGCGGGAAACCAGTTCCGGCGACCTGCGCGGCGGTTTCTATTCAGGAATTTGTTTGCGCATGTACAGAACCACTCACAATAATGGCGCTAACGTAGAGATGGATACTCCGTGTGGACGAATAGTGGTTCATAGAGGAAACTGATAAAATGGACCTATCGGCGGTTTGCTTTTTTTAAGTAAAACTTCTTTTGCACCGTTGTGAATTGAAACTCGATGAAACGAAAAATAGCGACATTAAAAAGAGACAAACACATACATCTATAGGATTTAGCCTGCGAAAGGATGAAATAGACTAATCACGTATGAATGTGATCGAGGCAAGGAGTGTGTGCCAAGAGCGAATTGTTTGGCGGTCCGTCCTCTCTGCCCACCTACTTAGAAAAAACTTGTCTTTATACTGCATATTTTTTATAATATTAACGCCTTTCGGTTTTTACATAAAGTAAACATAGTATTAGGTAAAACTACAACATGAAAACGACAGCTCTAGTGAACTAGCTTTTTTTTTTTTTTTTTTTTTTCATCCCCTTAATTAGCGTATTTAGCCGGCTATCATATCTGTTGCCAAATAAATTAAAAGTAGGTTTATATTATAGTCTAGTACACTCACACTTAAATTATTTGATTGAAATCTGGGGAAACGCATGTGAAACACACATAAATGAATTACAAGTAATACAAAACAAGGTCATCAAAAAACTATTTAATTACAAGCCCAGAACATCCACAAAAAAATTATATACGGAAACAAAACTATTAACATTAAGAAAACTATATGAATACAATACATGTCTCCTTATATACAAAATACAAAATAATCTTGTACACACAAACACAGAATTCATTAAAACGTCCCAAGTACATAAACACTTAACACGACAATGCGATAACATCCATTTAAATACCATCCACACTAACTATGGTAAACAATCCATTGGCTACGAGGGGGGCAACTTATATAATTGCCTCCCAAATGACATGAAAAACGAAAAGAAGCTGGGTAAATTTAAAAAACAATTATTTAAATTTATTCTTGATAAACAAAATAATGAAATAGAATAGTGCTGTATTGAAATATTTATTTTATCTTAATGTGTATAATTATTTCTAGTTAAATGAGTGAAAATGTAATTTTCTTTTAACTGGAATAAAAAAAAAAAAAAAAAAAAAAAACTTGTAAAACAGTAACAAAAAGAAAACAGACGAAAACAGAACGAGAAGAGAAAACGAGAAGTTGAGAAAGACATATTATGTAGATTTCAAATCAAACAATAAATATGTATCTACTACAATAGTTAAATAAACAATATTGTAACAATGAAAAAAAATATATATGTAACAAATAATAACTAAAAAAGGCACGTTGAAAATATTTAATGATAGGCTTCGACCAAGTATCATACGTCAATGATGGTAGGTAAATAATAAGTAAAATATATTTCCAGTTGAGAAGATAGGTACTACATGAAACAAACCTTACTTCCAATGAAACAATAAAATTAAGAAAATCTTTGTACAATTATTTGTAAGTCGGTATAGGTCTCGCAAGTTAAGTTGACTTCATCACAGTACTCACACAGATGCAAAACTTTCATACAGCGTGTTTCGTTTTGGGCTTTTAACAAAAAAGCAATTAATAATTATTTCACAATTGAGAATTCGAATCCAAAGCGTGTTTAAATCGGTAACATAAAACTAATGTTGTTTTACAACATTTTTATAAAAATACTGAAGGTTTAGGAAGAAAAATAAGTTTATTAACTAAATGCGATAATCTTCAGAATTGAATTCAAATGGGTATTCATAAATAACAACAAGGTTAAAAAAATATTATGTTATTTAAAAAGATTAATTTATTATTATATTCATTCATATTTTATAAAGTAAATAATCGACAAGCCGCCACATGCCGCTGACACGTTCAATAGGCATAGATTTTGAAAAGTAAACTACTGTTAAACTTAATTACCAAAAGAAACATCGGTTTCGGTCGGGATGGATGGGAAAACATGCATTTAAATTCGATTTTCATTAAAAGTTAAAAATTTCCCATATAAAACATCTCCATTGCCGCCATTTTTTTTTACGGATTTGACATTTGTAAAGTTTCGTTTAAAACTCAATACGCATGAATTACTTGGTTTACCTAAACTAAGAACCTGTTGAAATGAAGTGTGATTTCCAAAACCTGGGCTTATAAATTTGGCTGCTTATGGGTTATTTATTTTTAAAAATTATGTATTAGCAATCATCAGCAACAGTAATTATTTAATTATGTATCAGTCATCATCAGCAACTATCTATACGTATATTATCTAAAATATAACAGATACTAACTAACACAAAGGTACAAAAGATTAACTGTTGAATAGTTACTAGTCTGTGATACTCCAGTTGCCTTAGACGTCAAATCATACAAGTCATTTATATGCTTAAAAGTTGACCACCGTTTTTTTTCATTATGAATAAGTAAAATAATTAAACATACGGAATAAAATTTCACGATTTGGTCCATTCAGTGATTAGCCACGCTCCGTTTCGTAACAGGACTCCATGATATCGTAATAAAAATTATACTTGCACACTTTACAAACACTATTTATTATATCAAATTTATAAATTTGTCATTATTTGTCACTTGCGAAATGTAGGTGCACGTATGTTTAAATCAAATTACGAACCGAATGAATAGGACATCCTGTAAGTACAGCCTCAAAAGGGTGTCGTTAAACTTGCCTCTCTTCTAACTAGTTACAATAAGTGGGCGTAAGCAAAACATAGAGCCTTATCGGATTTGTGGGCGTCGCTAGACATTCACACAGATACACCAATACATCAATACTAAGCATTTTTATTGCTTCCAACTTAAAGTGTTTTACCTATACCAAAGACTAAAAAAAAAAAAATTGTTCGTTATATTCCAGCGAATAAGTACAAAAAATCGACACTAAATAAATTCGGTTGATACTCATAACACCTTATTATTAAAGGTGTTTTTGAAGTATTTTAGGTTTGAAACTGGTAAATAATGCACAAAAAATTATAATTTTATAATAATTATAATTTCGGCATTCCGACTGCTGGGTATTCGGGCAAAATACCCCCCACGGTCCTGCTGCTAAGAGCTCCGTTGTAACCTATCTGTCTTAGAGCAGCTATCAGCGGTATGCCTTTACTGTAACGAAACTAGGAAGCTGAATCCTCTCTCTCCGTGTTGTATTGTTTCGCATTCCACATCAAATTACTGTGTTTTGTAGTTACGTATTACGAACAGCACGCTTTTATTGTAGAATGAATTAGCGCTGGTGGTCCGGGGAGATTATACTGCCACGAATAAAAATAATACCCTGGTTTTACCAGCAATGTCGTGGGTAGTGTTATTAAAGTTATTATTTTCATCTCAAGTCTTTGTTGCAGAACAGTTGGGGGTATTTAAACCCACGGTTTGGAGGAGACGCTAACACTTTTTATAATATTAATTCCCCACAATATTACGAGATCCAATCTACCTTTAAAAGGACCCAGTCAAACTTTTATACAATTTTCAATCTAGCCGATTTTGAAAGGTATAATGTGATCTATTTTGTTTAATCTAATGAACAATACTTCTCAGGTGATCGGGAGTTTCAACTATTATCGGTTCGTCAGTTAACGAGTGTTTATTTATCGTCTGGTCTACAATTAATATTTAACTGGACACAACGTTCGTTCTGATGGAATCATTGTGGGTAAGGAAGTGAGGGAAGTAAGTAGTAATCTGAAGTAAGGGAACTCGGCACTGAAGGTGTCCAGCTGTCAATCGGATGTCTTCGGTTATTTCCATAACCATTCGGGTATTAGACACGAACGGCAACAGTTGACACTCTTCTATAGTACCTACTAAATTACTGACATAATTGAGATACCTTAAAACTACGTGTAAATACCTATTCTAATGACATTTGTTGAAATACATAGTAAAACGTACATATTTCTAAACACTACACGGAGAATTAGCCACAGTGTTCACAAAGAAAACAAAACTGCATAGAAGCAACTCATTTGTGTTGATATGTCGTTTAATCACTAGTGTATCAAGAAATTTGCTAGTAGCTCACCGCACTTGCCTCGATTTTTATTTAAAATTTACGGCACAAAGTGCCATTTACAAACATGTATTATTATTATATTTAAACAGTCATAGTACAGTGAAGAAAGATTGTTTTATTTTTAATTTCTTATAATAAGAGAAAAAGAGAAAAAATTTCTAACAACTAATGAAAACTTCAAAAGGATACAGTGAAATAAAAAGAATAACTTGTTATGAAGTAATCTCGTTATAATACGTAAGGCTGAAATATTTGATAAGTAGAGCCTTGT
The DNA here is from genome assembly GCA_917880885.1 of Limnephilus marmoratus. Taxonomy (NCBI): domain Eukaryota; kingdom Metazoa; phylum Arthropoda; class Insecta; order Trichoptera; family Limnephilidae; genus Limnephilus; species Limnephilus marmoratus. The sequence continues at coordinate 50,256,662 of OU862917.1, read as the reverse complement.
ATTTTAATAAGGAAATATGAAAAATATCAGCAACATTGGCATAAAAATTACCAATGGTGAGTATTCTATTTATAACAGAATTATATCCAGCGACAGACGTATAATTGTCACAATAATACATACTAGGGAACCTTGATCTAATGGTAGGTACATGAAAGTGAATCAACTTTAATATATCAGGGCTATCCAACTGATGATTTACAATTTTGTATAAAAATATGAGATCAAAAATTTTTCTTCTGTCACTTAACTTCGACAATTTCAATGAGTGTAATAAAAAGTCATAATTTATTGATTCTAAAGGGATTCCAAGTCGAAAATTAATACACCTCAAAAACTTGCGTTGAACTTTTTCAATGATATTAATGTGATTATTAAAGACAGGTGACCAAATTGTAGAGTTATGATTTTTTAACTTTAAAAAATGCTACTAGCTTGCTAAAATATTTTATCCGCTTGGCATAAAAATAATGAATCTTTTTAAAAACAAAATTTAAAGACAGAGCATTACCACCAAACAGCGCCCAATAGACAAAATAATTAGAATGTGGCATTGAGACCCCGATATCTACAATTGTTGTAAAACTTTTATATAAGTACTTACATGGAGTATTTAAAAAAGGGTAGAAATGTTAACAATTAAATTAAATAATCATACATTTGAGCCCTTCTTTATTTAATTTCACTTACCTCGACCATACATGTTTTATCAAGCAAAAATTAGATTTTTTGAAGAATTTCTTTTAACATTGTCCTTTTATTATTTGTAGCTGAATGAGTCATTACTTGTAGCACTAGAAGAGTTTATCGGCCAACAAAAAGCATTAATGACGCGGAACTTGTTTTCTGCAGGGTGGGAAGTGGGGGAGGGGAGGTAGAGCAAATTCTCGGTAATTAAATTTATGAAACAGAGAGACGCAGTAACTCTTCAGGTCGTGGGAAGATGCCCATCGGAATCCTGTCGCTCAGAGATCACCGTGAACGGTGCCGAACTACGAATGGTGAAATCAAATGTATAATGTAACCTGTTTCACATACTAAAATAGTTATTAATTATTAATAGTTAAAAGAAAACAAAACGTAAGATATAATAATGTTTTATTACTAATGTTTTTGGGTTATTTGTCATTCAATTTATTCAAAATTAAAAACGGTTTTTGCAAATGCAAAATGATTTTAATGCAACACGGAAATTTTCTAACCTTCGGAACATCCCCGATATGAGAGGTTAAACTTCCATATTCATCGGCTAATTATCATATTTAATGTCATATTTTATGTTTTTACCCCGCTTATAGCTCAATTTGACATAATTTTTCTTATAAAAGTAATGCTTTATAATATTATGATGTTTTAATTTAAAATCACTTCATTAATATGTTAAAAAATAGAATTATACCAACGCATATTGTCGAACAGGCTATGCCTTTTGTAATCTTTTTTGTTTCCATTTTTTGTATTATCTTGTATTTGTATGTTTTTTTTAATAACTGTTACAATGAATCAAAACTTTTCAATAATAGAAAGAGTATATGCCTGAATTATTTATTGTACATATTTACATTGTATTCATTTATCTATTTATAAAATAAGAAATATATATAGCAATAAGCTGCACATCTCACTAGGGCATTCCTGTATCGAGATGTGCAGTTTTACAACAAAGTTTTACAACAATGTAGTTTTACAATAATGTAATTTTTAAAAAAAGATAAGAAAGAAACATACACATAAACTTAATAAAAATATTATAATAAACCTACAAAAGCAGCATGAGTACAGTTATTCAAACATTAATAAATAATTATATTCTGTCACCATGTTAGAAAATAACACCTCTTTTATTAACATATATCTCAATACTATTTGGAAAGATACTTACTGCAAATACTCAAGCTCCATTCTAATTACACCTTCATACACTTCAAAAAAAAAAAAAAAAATTACAACTGTGTGTAAATGTGTTGGTACTGTGTCCATGGCCGTATATATACATATTAATGCATTCATGTACCTAGACGCATATATATGTGTAAGTGTGTGTGTGTATATGCCTATGTGTGTATGGATGTGTGCACCTGTATATACGTATGCGTATGCACTCACACATATAAATTTTAAAATAAGGATATGTATCTTCTCACAAACTTATCCTTACCCAATTCTTTTTCTCTTTACTAGTTTTTTATTATAACTTTACCAATTTTCAACATCATTACATTACTAATAGTTCCATATGTTAAGAGCGTTTAACCAGCCAGCGGACGAAAATCCACATTTCGTCGAAAGTTGTTCTTCCGATCGTGCAGGGCGGTTACAATGAGAAAGATTGATTATTCTCCGTACCAGCTTTTTTAAATTATAACTCAATATCGAATGTATTTCAATCCAAATTAGCTTTAATTTATACCTTCATCCAAAAATGCTGAAAGGCGTGATGATAAAACTATTAAAATAGTGTACTTTTTGTAGTTATTTTTTGATTATAAGTATTTATCATTTTTCAATAATGTCTAAATTTAATAAGAATGTTAAAAAAATCTGAAATATATTAGTTTGTAAGTGCGCAAATAAATACACAAATGGACCAATTTTCGTCAAGAAACACATGTACGTACATATTTTTTTATGATTTTATTGAAACTAAAATTAAAATTCTAATACATAACTTTGCTAGATAATATATTGATTTATTTTACTGCATGATTACATTATTTGAAATGGGTGTAGTATAATACAAAAACTTTTTTGAAAATTTAACAAATCTGCCAACGACCTATGGAATAACCTTATTATACTAAAAATTAAAAAAAATTCTAAAAATTTATTACATAACTATGCTAGATAAAAGAACAATCTTTCGAAATCCATATATAATTTTTTGTGGACAAGAGTCAATACGTCTAAAAACTTTTTTGAAAATGACGTATTTCCGGCTTTCTCTGGTAATGCCCTCTTAACAATAGACTTCACTTAAAGTAAATATCCTCCATTGTCACCATGAAACAGGCAGCCGCCTAGTATGGTGATTCAATGTATCCAATTCTATGTAAATGTCTAATTATATAACATGTATTTAAATAAATAAAATAAATAAATAAATATAGAAATCGATGGTTGCGATTAAGCTGTAAGTTCAAGAATGCGCTTTTCAGTAACTACAGAAATTTGCTAGTAATAAAAGTCATTCCATTTTATCGAAATGACTATCCTAAAGAAATTAAATTAAAGCATTGTGTAGTTCCGATTAAACGGCTATCTGGGGAAAATAAAAAGCTTTGTCTTTATGCACGATAATTTATGCTGCCCTTCCTGCTATGGGAAGCAATGCACCTGGTGTTCATTTGCTACGATAGCAATGATTTTATATTCTTTTTGTTATCTCGGTTATTCAAAGCTTCGTGGAAAGTATTATTTTAAAGTTTGAATTGAATATAATGGGCTTGGTTTGAACTATCTAAAAAGCACAATTTTAACAAAATATCAATCCACGTCTGGGTTCCAAGTAGTAGATCGTACAAATTTTCCCTTTTATTCCTTTTCACGTTTCACCATACGCTTTCATGGAACAAAAAACATGAGTGCCATACAATCATGAATGGTACCTATACAAAATCTGGAGTGGTTCTCGTATTTGAAAGGGGAGTAGTTAGAATTTTTGACATTTTTTAAACACTATGTGGTAATAGAAAGTTACAAAAGTTTCCGCCAGTTATTCAAGCCCGGTAATTTTAATTTTCAGGCATTTATGAAAGGTTGCGTAGTTATTTCGAAAATCAAATTCCTTTTTGTTTAAAATTAGACGAACGGTAGGAAACTTTATAAACATATTCTTCTAACACAGCAAACTTATTTTGTGGCACCATTTTGATTTAAATTAATAAATTACTTCGTTTTTACCACTTTTATTGTTTACAAAACCAACATTGCTCACGAAACATGTTGGTTTTGTAAACAATAAAAGTGGTAAAAATGAAGTAATTTATTAACTTAAATTATAAATATATACCTAATCGTCATATGTTTTCAAAACCACATCGATTATTCAACATCGATGTAAAGGAAATATTCTTTTCAGTTAACCCACCATCAGAAAAGGTACCTTTAAAACACCCACACTAAATGTCCCACATCTCCTGTCCTAACACATCCACCACATATAATACCAGGTAAGCGGGGTGCTTATTATGCGAGAAAGGAAGATTAGCCCAATATAGCAAGCAGACCACAAATCCCTGAAAGCCAAACCGCAGGACATCATCACCTGCTAAAGGGAATAAGGGTCAAATCCCGGGGATGATCATAGATGCACATGCCTAAAAGGTTTCATACCATTGTTTGTAGTTGTTTCATGCATTATAAAAGACGCTTTCGAAGGCAGACCTAAAAACATGTTATTTTAGAATTATATATTTTTTTTTACTGAGTGGTAAAAAAACACTTTAAAAATGGCTACGCCTTCTCAACGAATTCGAATTTTGGAAAACATTATTGTTTTTCCCAACTACATTAGTACCTAAACACATAATTTTCAAGCATTACGTTACAAAAACATTATCTTTTCACATCCGTTTTAAGTAAATCTTTTCGGTGGAGCAAAAAAAAAGAAACTGATTGCACGTTCGGAAAATACCTCAATAAATCATTTGTTAGATCCCGTTTCTGACACCTTGAGTTACACCTGGAGCATTAACGCGCATTCCGGTACATACACGTATTATACATACAGCATGCAGATATGCGTGAACTACAATGTTGTATGTAGTGTGCGATAAATCATTATATTGTATGTTGCATTATCTTGAGAAAAGTAAGAGATAAGTATGTTAGCGACGGCCCCACCGACCGACCTTGAGGTAAGCCGGGCATAGCGAGTCGGTGTCGGTAGAGGCGTCTTGTGAACTGTTCGTCCTTGGAGCGGTCCGTCCGCATTTCACTGCAGTAATCTTAATCTGATTGGCGGAATATTCAAAGCTCTCTATTTACACACCGCAGCTTTACCTTTTACTACTTGAACTGCTGATCTCCATCAATTGCTGTTAGCGTAAACATTTCCCATCGTTATAAAGTGCACAGGTGTGTCTCAATATAACCACTAACATAAAATGGGTACGTTCTTTTTACAATCAACATCAACATGTTGATCCAATTCTCTTCGTCGAGCCTTTTTTAACATTTTTCTATCTTTTACGTAGAGTTTTTGTAGTTTCTATGGTTTTATTCACGTTATTCTCCTTGCAACTCACTTGCGTTAAGAATATCGAATATGTTAGGTTAGTATGAAGTTAACCGTGGTAAAAAAACGGAATTCCTTCATGAACTGTTGAAAAATATGTAACATTACGAAAATATGCAGAATCAATATGATATGATTTGTAATCAAAAGTTGGAAGTTTTTTTATATCCTAGTCGGTAGACTCTCGGCTGTTTGCATAGTAGCTTGTTGACCACAACATATGACCTAAGATGTACCGATGTTTGTTCTGCATGGCTAATCATTTCTTCCAAAGATGCTGCCAACCGCACACAGTGGGGGATACTCGCATTGCGCATGGCCTTGCGACGAGAGGAGACCGCAGGAATGGCCATTGTGTTGTGTCGCCATACCAGGCTGACAGCAGAATTGGCGAGAATCTGGTTCGCCATTTTGCCCGCAGGACAAGCACGCTAACACTGAAAACCTTACTCGTAGCTTTGCATCAGCAATATACTTTGATCATGGAGACGTTTATTGTTTCCTGCATACACTAAACCAAATAGTTTTAGATAAGTAAGTTTTGGTTATGACTTAACATATTTTTTATACTTAGATTTATCGAATAGTCCCTTTTCCTAATCACCAACACATGTTGAAAAGGGAGCAAATCGGTACTCGCTGTGAAAATTGAACTTGTTCCGTCCTATTCAAGTCATTCCGTCAAGCTTTTTGCTTACCGAGCTATGACTGAGCAGGGATACCCGAGTTCATAGGGTGAGGTTGGTCCGGGTCTTGGCGATGGATGGATGCGTCCGCCCACCAGCTGTGTGGCAGGCCGAATCGGGAGATACCGAGACTGGTTGAGAGATACCTTTTGAGGACAGCAGGAATCTCTCTGAACATCGCCTTGCAAGGCAGTGGGAGAGATGGAATCATACGACCGTCGCTTATGGAGACACTGACTTCCAGATTCCTACCTACCCCCCCCCTCCCCCCCACACCTTTTTCCTTCCCAGAACATAATTTCCTTCTTTTCCTCAAAAGACCCACCACACCGTACCGCCAAAGATGAGATAGGCCCTGAGGGGAATTATTTTCCTCAGGGCTTCCTGTGTGGAGCGAATGTAAAAAAATAATTAATAAGATTAGGTACTCTAACGCTTTGATTTATGCAAGGATTCTAAAAATAAATTAAACATTTTTCAACATCATTTCTACGATTAATTCTAATAAACAATTTATATCCTCTGCCAAACTCATCGCAAATATTAAACATTACGCTCTTATTAAAAATAATAAATATTAAAAATGATGAACGTACGTATATTAGACATTTATATTAAAGTTTGTTCCCTTTTGTTTGTGGCATTTAGAAAATTTTAATTGAAGAATAACTTCTGACGAACTGACTGTTTATAAAGCTTATGCAAAATGTCGCCCTTCTTCTCCCCTTCCCTGTCCTGGTCCAGTTTAGCCCATTACCCTCGTCAGCGAAGTTATGGCATTGTTGTACGTCCACCGCCAGATTTTCATTAACTAAAGACAAAGCCATTTTGTTCTGAAATCTCCCATTGTGCCTTCTTCTGTGCCTCTGGTGACAACTACTATTTATGACTTATTTGACCAGTAATTACAACTTATTTAAAAAAAAATCTTATAAATTTGGTTTTAATGTATAAACAGTTTTCTACTTTTCATGATTTAAAAGTATTATGCCATGTTGCGCTGCCACCTTCTCTACCCAACGTTTCGGACAGCGTTACGGTGTACATCACCAGGGCAGATGTGCAATCGAAAATTGTTGTGATTAGGGTTTTAATATTATATATAAAAATCTCGTGTCACGGTGTTTGTGGTCGCACTCCTCCGAAACGGCTTGACCGATTTTTATGATTTTTTTTTGTACATATGGTAGATATAAGAATAGGTTTTAAAGTATATTTCATACCGCTAATAGACGGTATGAAATTTAGGCTGTCCCTACCCAGAAAAAAAATCTGTTTTTACGACAAATTTTTTATTTTATTTTATTTTATTTTTTTATTTGGCATCAAAAAATACCTGTAACCCAAAATTTTAACCCTCCTACCCCCACTCTCCCATTTTTAATCGCGATTTTAGTATTTTGATATAAACAAATTTAACCGTCTTTCGTATTTCAAATAGAACGAAATTATTTATGTTGTTGAATGAAAGATGGCGCTACGTCCGCCTCATCGAACCTTCATCCACACATGCGCAAGACATTCACGAGAAGCGTCACGTCATTTTGATATTTCATTCGGCATCATGTTCTCGCGTGGGCAAACCATCGAGCTTATTTACGTTGGCTAAAGACGGACAGGCAAAAAATATCGTACTCTCAATTGCTCTTCGAAATTCACATTGATTTTCTTTATTTTATTTTCCTGCTTTAGTTGGTGTTTTTTTTTTGCTTTTATCGGCGGTCATCGTCTACAGCGCTCCATTCCTCTTTCTGTCATAGATCCCATCCCCACACACTTACAATACATTCGTTATTTTTTATTTAACGACCAAAATATTCACTAGAAATAATTTATATGGCAGAAAAACGTTTGTCGGGTCAGCTAGTATTGTAATAGTTCTTAAAATCCGGTAATAATAGTAGACGGCTACACCAAAACTAAACGCCGAAAACCATTTTAAATTATATTTTGAAATACCATCGCGCGCATCACTGTATCGTATCTACGTACACGGTCACTCTCTCCACCACAATCTTCGTTTTCACATCTACCCTGATTATGTTGATACGACACGTTGGTTAAGGCAACGCTTAAATATGAAATTACTATTTTAGATTAATCTTTACTACGAATTGATTCATATTATGAAAACCAAAAAATATGCATTAGATAAATTGAACTTTTTCCTGTCGTTTCGCTTGAGTAGAATTAAAATAAAAATATGAATTAATATACATAAAAAATATAAGCGTTAACTACAAAAAACGTTTTTAATTTCACTAGAAATGTACGAAAGCATATTAGAAACAACCTTAAAAATACCATATTATGGCTAAGATCATCTTTGACAGTTTCCCTCGATCACCTTTTTTTGTGCCACAATTTAAAATAATGTCCAATTTTCCACTTTTGGAAGAATGTCTGCTTATAAAAAAATTGGAGGATTGTCTGCAACAAAAACTTCTCAATATAAACTAATTACGTAATAATGTTATCAATGGCCTAACTAAACAGGATATCGCCATCATAATTCTGCACCTGGAAAAACCAAATATTATGTTATTGAAGAGTTGGTCAAATTACTAAGACCGGTTTTAAGATGAACACTTATTTTTCAAGGCTAATTTTTTTAGAGTAAACGGAGGAGATTATTATACTAATATTGATTTATTTGTTTAGCGATACTTTACCCTTTACCCCGAGTGCACTTTACTTTAGTTTAACCTATAAATACCACATTATTTACTCACGTAGATAAGATAATCAATCTGTTGTTATTTTTGAATAAAATTTCTACCACTTATCTATTTATATAGTACACTCAACCAAACTTACACCTGTTGTCACGGGCTGTCTAAAGCTATTAATGAAAACTTCGGGGTCAATAAAACACTTTGGACTTTATTGTGATAGATTGACAATGGGCTTTAATATCTTACTTAGTCGGGCGGTGTTTGGAATGATGTGGGCCCCAACCTTCAGATTCCCACCTTATTGGTTGCACACTCGATTTCTATAATATCGGCGGTTAAATGCCATCTGTGGGTAACCTAATAGATTACTATCTAGTGCCATCTATGATTCAGCTCTAACACTAATATCTAGGATATTACAAAAACTATTTTACTTTATTAGTCAAATATGTCGATTGTCCAGTTGATTGAAACTCGAAATTTGAGTTGAGTATACATTTATATGTAAAAGTGTACCTACCCTTTGATACAATACTCAGATTACTCACGCATAACACCAAATCATTTAACCGTACCGTTATGCTTTCCGGTGTTATTTTATATGTAAAACACAGACACGCATAAATAATATTTGATATGGCGAGCATTCGAAAATTTCTTTCTTCATTATCTCAAAACTTTGGATTTGGAGATGTCCGATCAAACAACTATGTACCAATAGATTGACATTACGGTGCTGCTTCTGAGAGCTCCGTTGTATCCTTTATTTTTGTTACACGATGCACTATGAAGTAATGCAAGAGTAATGCAAGTAATGCAATTAATTCCTTTAAATACTTATTTGTACAGCGCCCTTGAGGTGATTTTTCACAAAAACGGCGCTATATAAATTAGCCAAATATTATTATTATTGAGATACAGAACAATAACACTAACATAACATGTTTTATACCACGATGCATAATTTATTACCCTGATAATTTCAAAGAGCGTGCGTGCACGGATCTTTTCTTGTTCCGAGGAGCAGAACTAATCTACAAGGCTCTGCAACCGGGCCCATAAAGAAGAAGATGGAGAGATACTAAATTACGCATGTTAGAGGAGAGCGCTAACATTTACAGCGACAAAATCGATGCGAAAATTGCGAAAATGTTTAATAAAACACCACTCGTTTAAAATAGAGCAAAAATCTCGCGGGCATTATCTTAAACAGCAGTTAAAGAAACACTGTGAATTTTTTCATACATTTAACTTGTAAAATAACTGAAACAAACATGTTAATAATAATTTTTGGAGCATACTTTGCGATTTTTTTCTATCGAGGGAATTTTATATAATTTGCCTTTCGGCGCGGGCAAAGTCTAGATATTTTCTTTAAGAATAACATATATTTTTTTAAGAGCTTTAAAACTTACCGTGTTTAATGGAAATATGTAATAAATCGGTACAAATCCGGGTTGCGGGCCCTTGAGCAAAAATATTGTGAACTTACTTACTTAAAATGTCGACATTTTCAATGTGAATATTGTTAAATTAAAAATACTAATAATTTTTAAGGATAAATTTTGAGAATATCATTTAAATTTATAAAAAATATTAAGGACGCATTTATAAATCCCATGCGTTAAAAACCCGTAAAGAAGAAGAAATTCTGTTGAAATGAATGTTCTTTACAACTTCTTCCAATAATTATTCACACGGAACAGGAATTTCTTGAAAGGTTTAACCTTTTCTGTACATCTTCGCCTCCTCGCAATATCAGGTCAACTGTGTATTCTAACAGCGCCAGTAGCGTTGGAAACTGGGTAACTTAATGTTGATGTTTTGTCCAAAGTTTTACGAGACATCTACTCCATCTACTAACCCATCGTATAATACAAGGGAAAGCTCTTTCTCCGTAGTTAGGTATCTAAAGTTACAAAGTAAGGTTGATAGTTAAGTCTCCAGAATTATATAAACTTACCAATTTTAGTCTCTCGTATCTAGGATGAACGAAGTATGTGTGAAGAATGAGTTAATGATGAATGTAAGTAAGTCTAAAGTCATGGTGTTTGAAAGAGAGAGTACGAAAACAGTATGCAATATAGTTATGAATGATGAATACTTGGAGAAGGTGAATGTGTTTGTGTATCTGGGTAGTATGTTTACGAGAGATGGGAAGGCTGATAGAAATATTGAAAGAAGGGTGAATGCCGGTAACTCCATTAATGAAGGACTGAATGCCGTTGGCGCCAATACAAAAACTATCAAAAGAAACGAAGCTAGCAGTCCACAATGGAGTCCTGGTACCTACCCTGATGTATGGCAATGAGGCGTGGAACTGGCAGAGGAAGGATGAAAGTAAAATGAATGCTGCTGAAATGAGATCCTTGAGGCCTATGTGTCGTGAAACAATGTATGATCGTGTGAGAAATGTGGATATCCGCGAAGAATGTAAGGCTGATGTAAGCATAATGAGTAAGAAAGAGACCCTCAGATGGTTTGGGCATGTAGAGCGAATGAACGAAGAAAGTAGTGTGAGAAGAATATACGACGCAAATGTGAATGGTAGAAGAGGTCGGGGACGCCCGAGGAAGCATGTCTTCACGATCAAGTGAATCAGATACTTGAGTCGGGCCATGTCAAAAGTCAGAATAATAGAAGAGAATGTATGAGACGATGTGTGAATGTGAGTGAGGCAAAGAGTGTGTGCCAAGACCGAGTTTTGGCGTGACCCCTCTCTGCCTACCCCTGCGGGGAAACGGCGTGATGGTTAGTTAGTTACCAATTTTAGAACTTTGACTCTTTATATCGTCATTTTGTATTTTTAAGATAACTGTACTCTTAATTATCAAAGGCATTGTTATTATTGGGTAGCAACTAATAGTTCTATTTGTTATTATTTTTTTTTAATTGTAAAACTAACGTTTTTAAGATAAGATTTTTTATGCATAGCACAAAAAAAAAAAAAAAAAATATAATAAGCAGTAATTGTTGAATGAAACACTAGCATATATTGAATCATTTGGCGGGTACGAGATAAGCCGCCATAGCTCAGTGGTCAGAGCATTCGACCGGCAATCGAGAGGACACGGGTTCAAGTCCCGTTGGCGTCATGTATCTTTTCTCGGAAGATTTTTCAATGTGGATGAGTGTTTTAGGCTGATAATTATTGCTTATAATAATAGTTCTATTTGTGTTTAAACATCTAAACTATGACTGCATCCCTAGTAAGAAGCCTGATGGTATATAACTACATAGTTTTATGGTATATAACTAGATCTTAATAACATTATAAACGCGAACGTTCGTAAAACGTGTGTGTTTGTTACTCTTTCACACAAAAACTACCGAATGGATTTTAATGAAACTTTACAATAATGTAGCTTATTCATCAGAATAACATATAAGCTATAATTTATAAATCTAGCTAGGAAGGGGACGCAGGAGAGAAACAGGGAGGGGAGGAAAGGTGATTCAGGGAGAAACAAAGTTTTTCTTTGAATTTGACAATAATTTGAACTTTTTGAACTTCAAACGCCGTATGAGCGTATACTTTATAATACCTACCTAAATTTTGTTAACTCTTGTGTTTTACGTTACTTATATTTGTTAATACTTCACTTGTTTTTTCATGAAAAGTTTTTTTTTTACATTAGCTCCACGCAGTAGTCCCTGAAGAAAATAATTTCCCTCAGTGCCTGTGTCATCTTCAGAGATGCTGTGTGGAGAGTCTTTTTAAGGAAGTCCGTCGAGAGAGTCCGGCTGGAAAGGTCATAAGGCCTCCCTCAACCAGTCTCTCTCGATCTGCGCTGCAGGTGGGCCGACGCATCCGCCGCCAAGACCTGGACAAACTTCCTCATGAACCCGGGCACCCCTGCCAAGTCACCAAACGTAGCGAACTACTTTGTACAGTGGTGTTGGATATCCAATAAATGGTTTCCGGGGCGGCGGTAAGTTGTAAGCCCTATATAAATAAGTTACTAATAATCTGAGAATGGTGCTTTGAAAACGGGACGGCAAAGTCGAAAACCATACGCACAAAAAAACAGTAAGGGTTAGGATGTAAAAAAGAAAAACAGAACCATTTATATTCACAATCACATTTGCGAGGAAAAAAAACGCTGGAAAACGAAACACATTCTTGATTCCCAGAAGATATTTCTGGCAATCATTTCCATCTTCTTTCTTATCCATTATGAGGAATTACAAGTCTAGTGGTCTATGTCTATTATCTATTGCGAAACTCTGTCTGAGCTCCGTTGAATTGTTGGAAATGAAGTTTTAGAAGAACTCAGAACATTATGTAAAGATTCGCCAGATTTCCAGAATAAAAAAACCATTCGCTTACGTGAAAAAAACAGCACGTTTTTTGGACTAGACGTTACCTTGACTTCCAAATTAGGTGGCAAGTAATCCATTAGCTCACGGGACACGGACAATACGGACTCGGCTTTGTTTGGGCACAAATTAGCATAATGTTATTGTTTAAAAAGGTCAAAATAATCAACATGCTGAAACACTCAGAGATTAAATCTCGGAGACAAGAATTCGTTGAAGTCCATTCCAGGAAATGTAATAACCTAACAACATGCCAGACTGTCGCAGCATCCCTGAAGGTAGGCAGATATCCGTGGACATTTCATTATGAACGAATTCACTATAACATTGCAAACCTTTTCCTTTATTTTATATCCGCACACATTTTTTCTAGCTTTGCTTCCGAGTTTGGCAATTGTAATGTCTCCTATGTTCCCTAATTTTTAAGTACTGGGACCTGTATTCTCCAGTATTATTGAGGACTCCAGTACTAGGATACTTATTGAAAGACTTGGGTGCTTAAAACCAGAGTGACTGTTTATTAACATACTAACAGACCCGGCCACACGTTGCTGTGGCTAACGAAACACAAAGCCATTACCCAACCTTTATAAAATCCACACCACCCGCTTGCCTGCTGCCCGCTGCCTGAATTGAATATTTGAATTTCTCGGCATTTCTCTACTATAATAAGCAAGTATTATACATATAAACCTTCCTCATGAATCACTCTATTTATTGGTGAAAACCGCATGAAAATCCGTTGCGTAGCTTAAAAGACCAATGCGCACATACATTTTGAGCGACTTCATTTTATACTATGTAATGATGATTGAAATTTATAATAATTCTTCGAAGGACAAATGCCTTCCTGGCTGAAAGTTTGGTTCTATCTGCGGAGTTCCTGAAATATAATGACTCTACACATTTACCTTCGGTCACCTTCGGCACAACTCGGTGAAGAGACCATGTGGCCTGAAGAGCCCATAGACAACTATAGTAATAGTAGGAACTAAATCATAGACTAATATAATACATTACAGTAAGTTGCACAAAGGTACCATTTCAGAATTTTTATGTAAGGTTACATTTTAGTTGATTTCTTACAATGCATATTTATGCACGCAGTTTATTAAATCATGCTTAAAAATATTATATGATAAAAAATATTACGCATTATGTAATAGACAGTATATTACGCTTTAAACAAAGCATTCACTTTTATTCTTTGCCGAAAATATTTACGACTTTATTATTTGCATCCATTGTTCGAAAAAACTGCAAAACGTTGACCTTTGGCACTCTGGGAATCTAACAATGGAATGCTGCCAGGCGTTCCGCAATCTTTTGTAGATTTTTTGTGTGTTAATTGTTGCATTCATTATCTGTCTAAGAATAAAGCTTGTGGTAATAGTGTAAAAGTTATCGAAAAAGATAAATATGTTTACATTAGTAGTTCTGTGAACAGTAGACCTAGCGTCCAAAAGGTATTTAACTATTTTTCTCTTATTGATAAATCAAAACTAAAATTCCCTCTGAAATCATAAGTATTATCAGTAGGAACCTAGTTGAATTGCTATCTACTTAATTATAAAACATAGGTACTCGGAAAGGAGTGTAAGGAGAATATATGACGCAAATGTGAATGGTAGAAGAAGTCGAGGACGCCCAAGAAAGACATGGCACGATCAAGTGAATCAGATACTTGAGTCGGGCCATGTCAAGAGTCAGAATAATAGAAGAGAATGTACGAGACGTTGTATGAGTGTAAACGAGGCAAGGAATGTGTGCCAAGACCGGGATGTTTGGCGGTCCGTCCTCTCTGCCAACCCCTGCGGGGAAACGGCGTGATGGTTAGTTAGTTAGTTAGTTAGGTACTCGTTTATTATTCATTTTTAAAATTTCAACTAAGGAATTATACGACTTGTCAAAAGAAACGTCACTGTCGCAATGAAAATGATTTTTTCAAACATTCTTCAGGCAGGTAGGTAGGTACCTGCCAATTATATCGATTATTCCGATATGACAATTTGTAGAAAGATCCACGATCATGCGAAATCTGGCGGGATCTACTTCCCATCTCCTTCCCTTCCTCACTCCTTTTAGTTGCGCAACATACCCCAATTGGTCATGCCAATTGTAATTGTCTCAGGACAGTTGGGAGAAGTATAGACTCTTGCGCAGCATCCACATTTAAAATGATGATATCTCTCAAAAGCTATAGAGAGTATTATCGACTTAGGGATGAAGTCTAGTAAAAAATACAGATGTAGCAGCACGTATCCGAAGGATTTTAACCGGCGATTGCTGAGCGTATTTGAAGTCATTTTGCTCTCTGATGATATTTATTTTACAATAAAAAAAAATGTTTCTATCACACTCCACCACTGATAACATTGCCATGTATTGCAACGGGATCACGTAATATGCGCTCTCTCTCCTCTATCCCCGTGATGCTAGAACAAGACGGAGTGCGCAACACGTCACCCATGCTGGCAACTAATCAGTTGCGACCGACGTGTGACTGAAAAATATGGTTTTTGTTTTTAATCGAAAAGAAATATCATCGGACAGCACAATGACAACTAAATTTTTACTATTTAATTAAATGAAGACAATATTAGCGAAACTCAATCGAAGTCTGGAGACAGAAAAATCAGAAAAGATATTGGCTCCGCTGGGACTCGAACCCAGAACCCTTTTCTTACATGGAAACAGCTCTACCGATTAAGCTACGGAACCCATATTAATTCGGTCACTTTTAACTGTATCATACTTCGACTAAGAACTACCAACATTATCTTCATTTACTTAACGCACATATTATTGGCTGCTATCTTTATTACAAGATTCAACTCGAACTAAATGCAATCTAGATAGTGTCTGGATAAATTTTTATCCATTTTATTTGTAATACGCGACATCTATTGACTTTTTCTGCAAGTCTAGGATGAATATTTATTATTAATTTTTTAAACTTTATGAGTAAAATCTCAAATTATAATATTTAATTAAATGAAGACAATATTAGCGAAACTCAATCGAAATCTGGAGACAAAAATCAGAAAAGATCTTTTAATCATATATAAAGATAGCCAATAATATGTGCGTTAAGTAAATGAAGATAATGTTGGTAGTTCTTAGTCGAAGTATGATACAGATAAAAGTGACCGAATTAATATGGGTTCCGTAGCTTAATCGGTAGAGCTGTTTCCATGTAAGAAAAGGGTTCTGGGTTCGAGTCCCAGCGGAGCCAATATCTTTTCTGATTTTTCTGTCTCCAGATGTCGATTGAGTTTCGCTAATATTGTCTTCATTTAATTAAATATTATAATTTGAGATTTTACTCATAAAGTTTAAAAAATTAATAATAAATTTTTACTTATTATATGCCCAGGAATCGCTGGTTAAAATCCTTTGGGTATGTGCTGTTACAACCCGTATATTAGGTATATCTATACGTTCTTTCAGAGAATTTAAAATAGATTTTGTGAAATACTCTACACTGCCAACCAGTTTTATAAAGGGGTAAAATTCGCTATAAAATTATTTTATTTCTGCACTGAACTCTTTCGTGTTCACTTTGTGTTACTAAGTAACTGGTCTCTTCCCGTTGAACGCTTGGTAAAGTATTCACAACGGTTTCCAGCCCCCGTCATAACAAAGCACGGAGCCGTCACTGATTAATATTAAAAGGGAAAGGCAGGATATGACGTGCTCCCTAATGCAGTTGCATTTCCGGAAATTCTGCAGGCTTCCGGCATTCCACACGCCACTTCCGGCTACCTTAACAAGGAAGAGGAAATGCATCCAGGAGTGGCGGGCTTAGGACTTCCCTTCAATCCACCTCAAACACAATGATATTAAGTTCATAATATTATTTTTTAAGATGACAATATTAGCGAATCCAAACGAAAATTTGACACAGAAAAATCAGAGAAGGATACGGTCACATCTAGGAATCGAACCCAGGATTTTAGCCTTGCCGGGGCGGTGATCTACCTCCGAGGTAATGGGATCCTATCCCATTTTTAATTGTATTTACACTTCGACTAAGAACTATCAAAATTATCTTCATTTTCTTAACGCATATTATATTGGCGGTCATCTTTATGTATGACTAGCTTTTGCCTCCGGCTTCGCTCGCATGGTATTAGGGGGTTCCCACAGCGCCTCCTCCACCTTCCCTATCCCCACTCCACTCCCCCCCACCTCCTCCCCTCACCCGCCTCCTACCCCACCCCTCCCCCTCCCCGCCACCTCCTCTCTCCCCCCACTCCCTCCCTTCTCCATACCCGTTCCATTCATTTTTCAAACAGCTTACATGCCACCTATTGCCATTTTTTAAATACAAATTTCATAATGCCAGAGCTCTAAGCTATAGCCTATATGTTATTCTGATGAATGAGCTATATTATTGTAAAGTTTCATTAAAATCCATTCAGTAGTTTTTGCGTGAAAGAGTAACAAACATACATACATCCATATAAACTTTCGCCTTTATAATATTAGTAGGATTGCGAAACTCATCTCGAACTAAACGCTACCTACATAGTTTTTTGGATAAATTTATTCTTTTTTTTAATAAGCGACATCTATAGTCTTCTGTGCATTATTCACAATTTTTATTCATATATCCAAGTATTTATGGCAGTTGTATTGTTAAAAGCCATTTCATTCCAAAACAAACGTAATATCTATCTATCTATCTTCTATCTATCTATATAAATAAAAATGAATCGCCGAAATGTATGTACGCGCATAACTTCCGAACTACTGCACCAAATTGGATAATTATTTTGTTTGTGTTCGTTCTATATAAATAAAAATGAATCGCCGAAATGTATGTACGCGCATAACTTCCGAACTACTGCACCAAATTGGATAATTCTTTTGTTTGTGTTCGTTATTGTCCGGACAAGGTTTGTATAAAACTACTGGTGAGTTCTGGCATTATGAAATTTGTATAAAAAAATTACAATAGGTGGCACGCGAGCTGTTTGAAAACTGAACGTACGGGGACTGAATGTATGAAACGCAGGAGGAGGGAGGGGAACTCCGGTGGGAGTTCGCGTGATGAGGGGAGGGGATCCTGGGAGGGGTGAGGGGAACTCAGGAGGGGGTTTCGCGGGACGGGGGAAGGGGGGGAGTGGAGTGGGGAGACGGAAGGTGGAGGAGGTGGAGTGGAAACGCGAGAGGGGAAGGGGACGGGGAGACGAAGGGGAGGTGGAGGGGGAAGGGGAACGGGTCGAATGGGAAAATACACGCAGGGAGAAACAATTTCTTTATTAAATGGCATAGCAACGCATGTCGGGTACCAGCTACTTATAAATATTTTTCACTTTGCTCATTATTTATTTTCTAAAGTTTGTGAAAATCCCTGAAGGGCGCTAATAAATATAAAAAAACGCTTTTAAGTAATTATAAAATGGTCTTTAAACCCATTTTTTAAGAATCACGGTAAATGCTATGTTTAAATTATGTATTTCTTTTTTAAATGCTGAGATTTTGTTTTGTAAATAATTTGTGGCATGAATTCCAAGATTGCACTCGGTTAAGTTAAGGTAAACTATATATGCACAAGGATAAGTTTAATTTATGTAATGTAATGTGTAATGTAGAGTAATTAAGTATTTAATATGGAAAGAATACGATAGATGGCGGTAAGCATGTAGCTTGCACCATAGCTCGCCAGATGGCATTGGCGTACAAGAAGCAGTATCAGAGATATACTTTACGAGCTCCCCAGGCAAGGCTCCAGAGATTTACCTACCCCCGAATAGTAAACAGTCGTAGCTATCCAGCTAGGTTATTCAAGTAATAAACACATTTATATTAAAAGAACCGTTATTAATAATTACTATCTGTCGAGGAAAGGGCAGACATAACAAATAGCTTATTGTGGACTTCAATACATTTTTTATTGGAGTTTGATGGTGAACGAAGCGAGTTATTTGTAGTCAATGGAACCGTTTCAGAATGTTTTAGAAGGTTTTAGATCGTTTTTAAAGTCAATAATTAAGATGATACAACGCAAAGTAATGCAAAATCATACAAAAACCCCATGTTTTGGATTTGAAAATTAGATCGCTTAGAAATATTAAATATGATTTAATTAAATAAGTACTGCAAGTAGAACACATCTTGGCCTTTGAAACAATTAAGTATTTTTTTGTCGAGTAAGCCTAGAAAAAAATAAAGTATCCGGCATATAAAAAGTGCTTTTAAGTTAAAAAATCTCCGAATTACGAACTATTTTTCCGATATGGTTTTATTGAATAATGTAGCTTATTAAGTTTCTTAGAATATAATAGGAAAACATTTTAATATTTTTTTCTGTACTTCACAAAATTAAATAAAACATGAATTTCGACGTGTTTTTATCCCAGTGAATTAAAAGAGGCGTTACCCAACTGCGAATTTCATGCTTCTGCCATCTGCAGAAGGGCCGATAGTGCGTCGTTTAATCGCACTTACCACTACCACTTAGTCGCCTCCCAGCAGTGATGTTATGTCGAGGGAAATTTCCCTAGATCTAGGGGAGAAAAATATTTTTTAGGGATAAGGGAAATCAGGACAAAATCTAGGGAAATTTCGAACTATGGCAAATTTTTTATTACATATGACAATATTACTGATGTTATATTTATATATATATACGTATATATATTTGTTGGGATTCCTATGAATCTTAATTATTGTTCATGTACTTACATGCATTAACACTGACAACTCAAAATGATATTAGGGAACGTACCCATACTACGTGACACGTTCGGGGGGGGGGGGTCTTCAAAATACCACGCTTGGTTGGTTGAGCGGCGGGTTGCTTAGGTTTTAGGTCACGGTGGGGGGGGGGGGGGGGGGTTAAAAAGTGCAAAAAGTTTGTCACGTAGTATGGGTACGTTCCCTATGTAGGTATCTAAAAAGATAAATGGGACCTCTGAAAAAAAATTTATTTATGTTTTAAGTTACGTTTTTTCGGTGATTGCGGTTGATTTTTATTTCACAAAGTGTTTTTTTTTTAATTTGGAATTCAGTTTCTAATTCAGTGGTGAGTGTATTCGTACTTTTAAATTATTACTTCACGTAGCAAAAAGTGGTTTATTTTTAAAAGCACAGTATTATAAGTATATTTACCAAGTTCCGATATCTTTCCAATTAATTAATCATATTAATTAACATATAACAGGATAAGTGTTACACAATCAGGTGGCTACCTAGGTAATTGCGTAAAAGTGAAATTCTAGGGAAATTTCACTTCGAAATCTAGGGAAATATTTTTTTTGGGCAGAACATCCCTGCCTCCCAGATTTCGAGGCGAATAAACGTGTCTTGCTCTTCGCGTCGCTTCGTTCTGTAAAAATATATTTGCGGAATAACAAAACACCGTTGTTGGCTATTGATTATGGTTTATATTGGTCAACGCCCTAAACTAGCTTCTACTTCTTCTTGGTGTGCC
The DNA here is from genome assembly GCA_917880885.1 of Limnephilus marmoratus. Lineage (NCBI taxonomy): Eukaryota > Metazoa > Arthropoda > Insecta > Trichoptera > Limnephilidae > Limnephilus > Limnephilus marmoratus. The sequence continues at coordinate 50,236,304 of OU862917.1, read as the reverse complement.
CTATCAGGTCCCCCTGACGTTGGCGATCACTCTGGAAAATGTCTCTCTGACTTGCGCTGCCCGGAATAGCTTCTCCACCCTTATGTGCCAATGCCGGTCCACTCTCGTACATTTCGCAGCCAAGACATTTGTCTCCTACCAGGCCCTCGGCGACCCTCTATCATGCCTTTCAATATTAATTGGAGCAAGTGATACTTCTCCCCTCGAAGTATGTGACCCAGATATGAAATTTTCCTGACTTTTATTAATGTAAGCATTTCTCTATCTGCTCTAGCACGTCTGAGAATTTCTGCGTTGGTGATCATGTCAGTCCAAGGGATCTTGAGCATTCTCTGGTGAAGTCACATTTCAAAAGCTTCTAGCCTGTGCATGGTATTTACTCTCAAGACCCATGTCTCACATCCATACTGCAAGACCGACCACCCATAAACTAGCTGGCTCCGCCCAATTCTGAATAGGTCCAGAGCTAGTGGATCGTCGTAAGAATGAAAAAAAAAAGTAATCATGCTCTGCGAAAATAGCCCATTGGTTTTAATTTAGTTTTGAAACCAAAAGTTTGGCATATTTCAGAACTTTGCCCTTTCTCTTTGCTGTTCCATCTCCTCAGTTTGTCACCTAGGGGTTTTAAGAGAGCTTTTAAAATAATGCTTCATTTTTAACCCTATTCTAAGGTACCTGTTCACATTACAGGCGCACAGCTCATAAAGCTCGTACGGCCTAGTTTCGCGCCTTCAGTAAAATAATGTGTTTAATCTGCCGTGAAATGTCAAGTACTCCCCTTCACATAAAAGAATGCATTAAATATACTTAATCCATTTATGGCTGGAAATGTTACAATGAAATATCACCTTGTGAATTAAGAGCCTTATTAATCTGGTAATATGTTGGTTAAATGGGTTTACGGCAGTACAATAAATTTTACAAATATTAAAGTATTCAAAGAAATCTACTAGTAATTTTTTTACTTTGTGGGCAGATTTTGGTTCGACTTCACCCAGTTTCAATGTTGGTGACCATTTTATAAATCCGATAGGAATTGGTTCCAAAAATAGCCTATTCCTCGGATCCTCTGTGATCCAGTGACAGCTAGTCACCGGGACAAAATAACCGCGAAAGGCAATGATGTCATATGTAACATATAGCCGCTTGATACTATTATTCACAACCAAGTTTAACATCTTTCCATATCCGGAGAAATACTCAAATTTACAAATGTGTAGTACCAATGCCAGGGGCACGTCCTCATGCGACCTGCAAACGTGAGTGGCGTCATGCTTTGGCGAATTTTTTAATTCGAAACCGAATAGTTGCTTTGTTTGAAATTTCAGGTAAATACACAGATGTTTATATGGCGCGGAGCGTACGGCGCGGCGTCAGGTATGCATTCGAAGCCGGGTTCATAAATTTCAACCGCGCAGACGCAAGGCTATTAATACTGTTTGGTGATGTTTGGTGATGGTGATGATGATAACGTCCATTAATTATTAAATCATTGTTGATACATTTTTAGTAGAGTGAAGTGAAATACTCGTATCACGAAACAACTCTAAACAAATGATAACATTAAATAATGAGATCAAATAAAAATCTTAGTTAGAGTCAAATATTACCAATCTAATTTAAGACAAAATAAATGCTATGGTAATTGGAACAAACATTATTTAGTCTTGCCTTTTTCAATCTGCAATAATGCATTATTGTTCCTTTGTATTAAACTGCGTAATTGCCGCTCCAGTTGAGAGAACTAATTGAAAATGGCAAACGTGCCTATCAACTAAACAATACAGCCATTATATTATTGCAAAGCTCATAATGTTAAACAAAACAGCAGAACAACTTGACTAAATGATAAAGCAATAAACATTTGAATTATATAACGTCGGGCAATATAAAGTGGAAGAAGCATTATGTTTTTATCCGTTCTACTTTCAGAACTGTATTCAAAAATGCAAACGAAGAAGCTTACGATTGTCTTTTGTTTAGCGTTGGCGCGCAAAATTTCCGCCTTTTTATCGCCATCTTTGTGAAAATTTTCCACGTCGTTAGTTTTGATAATGCCAACGTTTTCACACGCCAGACTATGCGCAGCCTATTTACGGCGTTCAGTTTAAAAGGCTTAATTGTTACGGACTGAGATTTACATTTAGATGCGTCGATTTTGATCCTACTGAAAGGGAAAATGTTGCGTGAAATATCACATTGCAACTTTTAGATGTACTTATGACCTGAGAGGGCAAAAAGTCGCAAGTTACTAAAAAGTTTAAAAAAATCGCAAGTTACCAAAAAGTTCAAAAGTTCATTACTAAAAAGAAAGTTAATAGTTCAAATCGCTATTAACTTTCTATCCCTTTGACCTAAATCCACAGAACTATATCCATACCTATAACCAGACCTAAAATCTATTGCCCCATATTATGTAAATCGAGAAACACGAGCCGCTCATCTCGACCCTTACTGTAATGTACCATAAAAAGTCTATGATTATTTCTCACATTGCTTTAGTTGTCTATGGGCTATTCAGGTCACATGGTCTCGTTTACGAGATGTGCCGAAGGCAACCGAAGGCAGGTGTGCATGGTCGTTATAATGCAAAAGCTATAATATAATGCCATAGATATAATCTGTAGGCAAAACTTAGCTCCAATGTTAGTTTTACCCAAGTCTACTTATATATCTTGTACGTATGCTATCTCTTACTTTTATATCCTTTAAGAGCTTGTATTACAAGCATTTTACGATCTAATGCCACATTTTATTGTTACTTTTAAAAATTATTATTATCATTTTCTTAGGCTTGCATATTACCGAGACTAGGGATGCAAGGTTTTTAAAAATATCGATATCGATATACCTATATCGAATTAAGTCGATATTGATATATCTATAAATCGGTCTATTAGGCAGGTATATCGATATTTCTTCTTTTTTTCAGAAGCTTATAGAAATCCAATGTAGTTTTAGTTACGTCAAACATTTATCGATTATTTTTTTACATATATTTTTATACTAATCTATGTGAATAATCACAAAATTTGGAAAGGTATGTAAAATGTGTTTTTTTTCATGAATTTATTTTTCAAAAATTATTTCAGAATTTTGTACCAGCTATCGAACTAAAAAAAATAGCTTTGACATTCTGCTTCCTTGTAGCCGGTTTCTGCTTTCAGTTATAGTGGCCCTGCATTTGAAAATTGACGTTCAGAAGGAACACTTGTTGCCACAATTGGTAGATGACGCATTGCCACTTTAAAAAGATTGGGATAAACACCTTGCATCTCTTGCCATCTTTCAAAAATGTTTACTTTTAGAGTATTTACAGGAGCAGGTAGATGTTTCGATATTATATATTGAGTTTTTCGATATTGATGTATCGATTTCGTCGTATTGTCGATATCGATAAATATCGATATTTTTAGGAATCGATATATCGATATTTATCGGTTTTCCGATATATCGTTGCATCCCTAACCGACACGTGTATTTATTGTTTGTGAAACGTTGATATTATATAAATAGAAGAATGTCTATTATTAAATGCTGGATTGATCGGCATGTTCAATTGTCCAATTAAGGGGAAGGATCGTTAGCATTTCGTCCTTTGACCAAACCCCGAAAGGTCTAAATCTTTATCGCCTTAGATTGTCTAAAGGTCAACATTTTCCTGTTGCAAAAGCTTTTAAGAGGCTTTAGATTTTGCGACCGATAAATTTGAAGCATGACCAATATTAATGGAACTTTGACTCAAATCAGGATTAGAATAATTGTATTGAAAACCGATAGCTTAACACAACCAGTCATAATTTTACATCACGGGAGAAAATTTCATGATTTTATACGTTAATAAGTGATGTTATCCAAATATCAACAATTTCGAGCCATCAAGAATTAAGAGAATATATTTGTAGCATATTTTTTGCAGTAATTCCATTTAGCTGTAACCTTTTTTGCTGTATTATCTGACGCGTAAACTAATTCTTTGCAAGGATTTGTTCTCTGAAGGACAACAGACCTTATAAATATAAAACATGACCTCCCGCCTTGAACTGCTCATGTTACGTGGATAAACTGGGTATGGCGCTAATCTGTTAAAACCGGGACAGTAAAACGCTTCATTGCCTCTAACAGCTCTCGACCCCCGAACAGCAGAAAACCTCGACCTGCGACTTCCATACTTGTGTTTTACCAGTGATAAATTCACTTCTGTGGGTAATAAAACGACTAAAATGGTGGTTAATTCAAAACTTATGCGTTTAAACAACAATAAACATTTTAAATTCACATTCCGCCGTCTCCACTGCTTTGATCGTTTTAGGTATCTATGTGGGGATTAGTTACCTTAATAGGTATATAGCATTTTGTTTGGAAAAATAACTTTGTTTTATTATTTACTTGCTGGGGTACCCGGCATCGCTCAGGGAGTTGATATGAGATTGAACGGACGTTCGAACCCACGACGGATTTTTCTATATATAACCCTACCAATGGGTAGCCCCACCCACATAAAAAAGCTTCGAATGGTCCACAATTTTCCAGAACATTCCACAACATTCGAGAGTGTTCTGGAAAGTTCCGCAATGATCTGGGATGTTTCGGAATGTTCCCGAACGTTCCAGACTATTCCCAAATATTCCACAGAATATTCTGGAATGTTGTGGAATGCTCTCGATACTCTCGAATGTTCTGGACTCTTTTAGAAATTTCTAGAGGGCGAACTTCCAGCCCCTATATCTTCAAAATCACACCCTTCAGGTAAAAGCTGGAACCTTCCTCATGGGTGGAGGATAAAGGGCTACCACACCATATAACTCCCTTGATCGTGCCGGTACTCGTTTCTGAGCTTTAGCGGCAAGCATACTTTCTTACACTTCTAATACATGAATATATTGATTATTATTATTGTGTTTAATTCGTGGAACTCCATTCACAGCTGTTCCAGCGTTCAAGGAATTATTGTGTTCAATCCACAGCTGTTCCAGCGTTTAACGACTTATTTATATTTTATGTACCTCTACCCCTATTTTGATTTGAATGATGGTTCAACAGTTTTGTTAAAAAAAGCTTTTACTTAGAAAAACATTTGTGTGAGGCACCTGCCGGTAAAATTTTGAATTTCCCTCTTTTGTATTCAAATAATTGATTGCCATTACTTGCAAAACTTCACAATAATATTATTCAATTTGATTGACTAAATTTTAAAAAAGGATTTAGTATTTTTTTAATGTATACCGCACAAGAGTCCAACTGCTCTCCTTGAAGCCAGTAGGACTATGGCATTCCCAATTAGGATATTTTGTGAGGCTGAAGATAGTGGGGACTGGAAGGAGATTGGAAATAGGAAAGTGGGGAAGTACCTGGCTATTCAGATCTGGTCACCAAACACGGCAAAAGCCATTTCCAGAACGTTTCAATTCTGAATGGTGGTCTTTCACCAGGGCGATTCTGAGAGTGTCTTTCACCCTGGAACGTGCCAAAAATATGCCTTATATTATTTTTAATTAATTAATTGTGAAATAACACACATTAATCAAATAAAATTTATTTGCGCATGCCGGGATCGATCCCGCGACGTTCGTATTGCGTGTCGATAGCCTTACCCCTCGGCCAAGAATGCCGTGGTCGAGGGGTAAGGCTCTTTTTTTGTTATATTACTGTAATATCTTTAACATTTTAATAATAGTAAAGAGATGGTAGTAATTAACACAATGTAATGTAATGTATCTGTACCCAAAATAAAAGACCTGGGGATAATATTCGACACCAAATTATCATTTATCTCCCACATTAATAATATAACTACTAAAGCCATGCAAATGTTGGGTTTCATATTTAAGAACTTCAAAGATTTCAAAAAATTAAAAACTTTAAAAATATTGTATTCATCCATTGTCAGAAGTCATTTAGAATTCAACTCAGCCATTTGGAATCCATTTTACAATATTCATGAAAAATCTATCGAGCGAATCATAAGCTATAGATTAAGAATTCCTATTGAAAACATTAGCTACATGTCACTGTTGAAAATTATGGGCCTTGCCACATTAAAAGTAAGAAGAATATGTACTGATCTATTTTTTCTTTATAAAATTGTTACTAACATGTTTGACTCCCCTGAACTCCTTAGGCTGTTTAACTTTCATGTGCCTAGTAGAACGGTTCGTCGGAAGGTACCTTACCATTGTAACAATTCAGGTACCAATGCAGAAATAAACTCAGCAATGAACCGACTGCACAGTGCAGGGAATAATATAATAAAAACATTGTTATTACATCAGTATGTCTATCTTGATAGCTTTGAAATGTTTATAAATTTTAAATATGTATCGAAATTTATATGAATGTGCATCCTATATTTTACTATATTTGTTGCTTTTAAGTTAAAATTTTCATACTTGGTAGTTATTTTAATTGTTATATCGCTTTAATTCTTTGATTATACCAAACGTATTTTTAATTTTATCATATTTAAAAGTCCTAATTGGGCATGTACAAATAAATAAATAAATAAAAGTAATGCCGAAGAGAAACTGGACGCACTTACACAATTTTGTTATCACATCAATAACACAGCTTTAGAAAGAGTCACGGAAATGAGAGATCTTGGAATTATTTTGGATGAAAAACTAAGTTTCGCAAATCATATCCACCAAATTATGAACAAAGGTATGAAAACACTTGGCTTCGTATTAAGAGCAACTAAAAACTTTAGTTCCATAGAAGCCATTAAACTATTATATGTATCCCTAGTTAGAAGCCAAATTGAATATAACTCGGTAGTTTGGTCTCCATCTTACAAAATTCACGTTAATAATATTGAGCGAATACAAAAAAAAAATTCTGCGTTTCATAAATTTTAAATTAAGTATCCCACTAGAAGACTTAAAATATAATCTATTACTAAATATTCGAAAAATACATACACTAGAAGACAGACGTAAAATAAACGATTTAACATTTTTATTCAAAATACTTAACTCTAAATTCGACTGTTGCGAACTCCTACAACTCGTAAACTTACGAATACCGACAGTAACCACGCGACAAAATACACTATTCTACTGCAGCATTCACAAGCGGAACTACATTGCCCACTCTCCTATTTGGGAGGCTGGAATGGGTACCGCCGCCCCGGGAACCTTAATTGGATAACCAACACCTCTGCCACAGATCACCCCAAGTGGTTCGCTACGTTTGGTGATTTAGCAGGGGTGCCCGGGTTCATGGGGTGAGGTTTGTCTAGGTCTTGGAGGCGGATGACTAGGACACACTGAACCCCAGATTCCTACCCACCCCTTAAACCCTTTTCCTTCCCAGAACTCTCCTCTCCTCCCTTTCCTTAAAAAACCCTCCACACAGCATCCCCAAAGATGACATAGACCCTGAGGGAAATTATTTTCCTCAGGGCCTCCTGTGTGGAGCTCATGTAAAAAAAAAAAAAAAAATACAACGATTTCACACTATGGGGAATCAGTACTTAGGTGATGTCGACATATTTAACATCAACTTGGCGAATTTTGTGGATCTTATAAAAAACATATTCCAAAACTATTCCTAAACATATGTGTATTTTTGTAAACTTATCAAATCGCTGTATTTTTTTGTATTTTTGTATCTTGTGTGCATTTTTTTATCTAATTTTATTTTTGTTATTTCATTATCTATTGAAAAATCATCTGTCATCATTGTACTACCAAACATGTAAAAGCCCTCTGGGCGTTGAATAAATAAATAAATAAAATAAATAAATTTACATTGGTGTCCCACTTCTTTGCTCTTTCTTATACAAGATGTCAGTCGCACGCTGAACGTTGGTTACAGTTACTTTTTCATTATTTTATATATTTCGTGTGCTACGTGTCTGTAAAAGGGTCCATTATTCCAACAAATCCCTGATATCAATCCCGCCGTGAAGTCTGCCGCTCAAGTTTCCTTTTCCAAGTTCTCTCATCTCTTCTATAAATCAAGACAATGCGTCTTGTGACACCGCAAGACGGATTCGGTCAGCCAAATCTCCCCAAATACTGGGAAGTGGACCATAAAAGGCAGACCCAAACGTATGATTAAATAGAGTGACACCCTATTTTATCTTGAAGGCATCAACGCAATATAACACGTATAATTTAATATAGGCACTAGCGTAGACCCGCGAAAAAGTACGGAAGAATTAAAAATAAAAGTTTCATAAATAAATTAAAACAAATAAGTATACAATATATCATTGAAGAAAAAGATGACCCTTTTTATATGTTTTATTTATTTATTTTACACACTTTACAAATATAAGACAAAAAGTCCCGATAAACTACTTTTTAGCAAGTCTAGTCTAACGGGTTCTTTTATAGTAAGTTATTAGTTACATTTTTACAATTATATAAAATAAAAATTTACAGAAATATGGAGAAAAGAAAAATTATGAAAACATCAATAACAATTTTAAAGTCTTTAGTGTCTTCATGTCATTGTAAGCTAATACCAATTAATTCTTTCAGTAAGCCAAGTCTTCAGTAAATTCACCGATTGTTTGTTTTGGGAACAGTTTTTAATTTCAGCAGGTAACATATTTAAACAACTGGGAATCATGTGATTTAACGTTCTTTGTCCATAATTATTTGTTTGCTTAGGTACAATTAGTCCTTCATTAAAGTTAAAACGAGTAGTATTGTTGTATTCCAGCCTGTTTATATATAAAGGGTTATTTATGTGCTGAAACATAATTTTGTACCACAGAATTGCTCTCACTGAAAGAATTTTGAGACTCTGATAAAAGTATGGAATATTATGCCTTTCTTTGTATAATTTTTTTTCAGCTTATAATTTAACTAATGAATTTAATGAATTAACTAATAATCTAAACTAAAATATGGAATTGAATATTCATTTAGACTTTTATAAAAAGGTCGTATGTATGTTCCGTATAAATAAAATCGGATATATTTATCCGTGACGCTATCTAAGTTACATGCCAGTTCTTAGAACGATTGTTTCCATTGAAAAGGGTCTATGATATGAAAAAATTAGTCATCAATGATAAATTTGTTAATTCCAAAATTTGAAAATATGAGATTGACATCTATGACAGTTTCTCAGAAGGTGGCAATGGCTGAATTGGTAAAAGCGCACATCCCGGTTAGACGAGAGGTTCTGGGTTCTAGTCACTGTTGACCATTATCTTCTTCTATTTTCTGTGTCTTGTTCTCTTTCATATGTTGTTACTTTTTCTGATGGCGTATTTACTTGCACATTATTTTATTTATTTTTTGACACCCAGAGGGCTTTTACATGTTTGCTTGTACAATTAATTCAGGACAGATGATTTTTAAACAGATAAAGATAATAAACAGATACACACATAAACATACAAAAATTCAGCAATTCGATAGGTTTACAAAAATAGAGTATAAATAATACTTTTTTTACAAGATCCACAAAATTCGCCAAGTTTATGGTATATATGTCAACATCACCTAAGTACTGACTTCCCATAGTGTGAAATCGTTGTATCGGTGAGTGAGCAATGTAGTTCCGTTTATGAATGCTGCAGTAGAATAGTGTATTTTGTCGTGTAGTTATGATAGGCTCTAATGCAATTGATCCCTTGAACGTTACCTACTAATTTAATTCACATATATATTAAATTCAGCCATGTTATCATAATCTACTTCAATTTATATTTTAAGCTTTTATCTGCCTACTTTCGCCTTAACGTACATTGTATTCGTTTCACCATTCAGAATAAAATATTTTATTTTAATCATTGCATATTCCAGAGTCTAGACACTGTTCCTAAATCTGAGCCTTTTCAAAGATACGTTTTTAGATTTTCACGGCCAAAAGTATTTTCGTTATTTGTTTTTGGGGTGTTATGCCTTGTTGCGCTACCTCCTTCTTTAGCCAACGTTTCGGACAGTGTTGCAGTGTCCATCATCAGGGCAAATCCGGGAGATAAAGAAGGAGGTAGCACAACACGGCGTAACACCCCAAAAACAAATAACGAAATTCTACAACACCAGATTAAATCTAAGAATACTAAAATGTGCTAACAAAACAGAAACAAAATGTTTTCTAGCTATGTGAATCGCCTTCGGGGACAAAGTTTTACATAAAGCGTTATTTTCACTTTTTATCACATTCAATAAATCATTTTATTTCTATATTACTGTTATAAATTGGTATTTAGCAGAAGGACGTCAAGGAAAAACATCTGGTTTCAATGGAGGAATTCCTTTGTTTTATTCACAAGCACATTTGTTACAATAATTTGTCCCGACCCGACAAAACACTAAATTTGATCACTTTGACCACTTGCTAGACAATGCTAGCTGTTTATAGGAGATCCACGAATTAAGAGAGCGTTAAACTAGAAAAGCAGACTATTTATAAGAATGTTTTCCAACACAATCAAAATAAACAACACTTTCGTGTCACCATAACACATTATACGATATAAAAAACCAGAAATCTACTTTACCGACTAACATTTCGTTTTAGTTTAGTCTTACGTCGCTAATCTGTAAAATGCAATATCAACTAACAATATGCTACAAAAAATATGCCGCTAGATGGCAGTAGTCTTCACTCTTTTTAACAATTACATTTGTATATATTATGATTTTATAATAGATATGAGTGTATTTTCCACACTTCGTTCGGACATAATTTTGAGTTTCCACTAGATAAAACTATCACGCTTGTCCCAGGCTTTTGGCATTAACGTAAAGCTGAATCACTGAGAATAACCGAAAAGGCAATACTGGTGCGGCCTTTTTTTCTATTTAAATCATTGTTCGGACATGCCTCAAATACAAATCATTCGGAAATACCGAACCGAAAAATCGGATCCTTTACAAATCGGTTTCCAACCTTAAAAAATTCAACCTGAATATTCTTTAGACGTTGATTTAATCCTAAAACCTGCCGTATCTAAGCGAAAGCCTTGCCGTGTAGAAGGATGGATTACTGGATCTTTCCGAAGATTCCAAGAGGCTGTAGTTAGTAGTTATAGACACCTCCCCTACCTGTGTGCTGTCTGTACTGTGTAGATAGGTTATATCTTTGCTCCTTTGATATCGGAACGGACCTAACGTATCTCGAAGGCATCACCTGAGACCGAGCAAGCCCAGACAAAGGCAACTTAGGAATTCTAAGGAGATTTCTGCTTTTGACATTGCCAAATTGACGTTGACATAACTTACAGTTGGTCAACAATTCACAAAGTTCAGGTATGTAAAGGGTGAGGGTTTGACTCAGGTTGGGGTTGAAGGGAGGGGATGATTCGGCTTTACATCGCTTTATGAGGCTCCATGATAATTTAATATTATAATAATATTGTCAGTTAATTCTGAGATTGTACCGTGCTGAGGTATTATTGTGACAGCATAGTTTTACGAGTCCGAACAGAACTGTAGTTTATAATCTAATTTATTTTCTTTTACTTCTACCTAATAAATATTTTGAGTTATTTAATGCTTCGTTTTTTCATGCGTTAGAGTTGTTATGCATTATAGGGGGGGAAGTGTCAAACTGCGTAGGTACCAATAAAACGTACATAATTGAGTTGAGTTGACGTATTGGTAAGGTTTGGGTCCCGCTCAGACGTCTTGAGTTCACTTCCTCGGCTGGCTTAAGGCGTTTGTCCACCGCTGTCGTCACCGAGAGCGAGATGACGTTGCCGATGTAGCGATTCTTACATTACTATGGTCGGACGTCCACTGTACGTCCGTCATCCGAGCTCCCTCTTCTTAGCAGCCGAGATTGTGAGTAGTTCGCGCTACCACTAGAACTCAGCCCGAGATCGTGACGGGCCGAAATTTCGGGAACACAAAACACACCTGAACTTGTCCACTACACCCGAAATTGCCACAGTTTTTTTTGTCTTATGTTATATTCGTAGAAATTTTAATAAAAATGACAAAGTTCAATAACGATATTTGCGCACGATGAAAACAGTAAAACTGAACCACCGAGATCGGTGGATACAAGCTGTCACATCGTTCCGGAAACGGTCCGAAACAATGTCGTTGCTCAGTGGCGGCTGCGGTGAACAAACACCCTAAGTCCTCCATCACAACAAAAGCGATATTGTTTTGGTAGTAGGAGATTTTCAAATATTGCCAGGTTATTGGTAACCCAGGAATGTTTGTCTTTCTTTTGAATTTATTTATTATCTTGATTATTTATTCTCAAAGATGCAGTCTGCATAACGATTTTGATTACTTAGAAAAAAATAGCGCACGTATATCTCTATGACATTTTCAAAACAAATTATCAAACGCACATATCCCTAAATCGAATACAAAATTTTGGTAATAAATTTGGTAATGTCGTTGATATATTTAGAGATTCCGTAGCAGTGCTTAAACGAAATCTACATAAACACTTTGCTGAAATGTATGACTTCACCATTCCATAGTGAAAAACCCTTTTTAGCTTCTATCTATTTCACTCTTTTCTTTTAGACTTTTTAACTTTAATATATATATGTAACTTTACAAATTAATATTGTAATTTAATTTATATTTCGATTATGCTTAAGTCCCTACTAATGCTGATTAATTTCAATCCCGTTATTTTTGTTTGTAAGTACAAAAAAAAAACTGTTCTCCATAATGGTATTCTATATTATTTGTAAAACATATATGTAGGTACTACACATATAATAATTATTTTATTCATATATGTACTTAAACTTTTATATGCCATATAGTTAATGTAATAATACTTATAACAATGTATGTAAAAGCCCAATGGGCGTTTAAATAAATAAATAAATAAATAAATATATAACATATATATAATTTGCGAGAACCTAGTAAAAGAATGTAGGTATGTATGTACATATATGTAGTTCGGGACAGAGTAATATGTAGCTAGGCAGAGTTACGATCTGTAATCAGTCGAAAGACAACATAGTTTACTCTGTAACGATGGGTTGTAAAAGCGATTTAGCCTGCAATTTCCTTGTTTACACGTCGCAAGCTTTCAGAGCCTTATTAGGGGAGCTTGTGTACTTTTAAATAATCACTTAGTTAGTCAGAGGAGGGTGGCAGGTAATGAGTCCGGTCGCGCGTCGCCTTTACCCACATTGCAGGGATGATCTCCAACCAACTTCTTCCGGTCAAATTACTTATTGTTTTTACAAAGCCCATATAAATAATTAAGAAAATTTAATCAAACGCTGCGAAAGGTTTTTAAAAGCAAGCTCCGCAGGTTTTTGCTGCTAGGCCCTGCGGGCGACTTTTGGTTCGGCTTCGCACAGTTTGAGTGTTACTATTTTATAATCATCATAAATACCTAATTTTATAAAATCATAAATCTAATAGGAACAGGTTCCAAAAATAGCCGGTGCCTCGGATCCAATGTGATCCAGTGACAGCTAGTCACCGGGACAAGTAACCAAGTCAAGCGTGCGTAAAGGCCCGACCGTTCGCCTAGCAATCGATCACCGTTCGCATCGATTATTATCTACCGTTCGCATGACATTTTTCGTAACAATCACCACTTTTCGCTACGCATTCACCAGCTTACCCCCCAAGTCGAGCGTGCGTAAAGAAGTTTTACTTCAAAAATAAAATCATCTATTAACGCGAATGTTCATGGTAGAAGTAGTCGGTACGCTCGAAGAAAACAAATATTTCTTTTATTTTATTTTAATTTCTGTTTAATTTTTGTTTAATTTAATTTAGTTTTATTTTTATTTTATGGTAATTTTTTTGTTAGTTATGTTCGAATTTTATGTTCATTTATTGTTTTCATTAGGTACCTACCTAATACGTTATCATATTTTATTTCTTTTAGATTTTTATTTGTAAAATATTATTGTACCATAGTGTTAAGAAATTAGGTATTTAGCTGGGCAAGGGTTGAAATGTTTCTCCGCTTTTGACAAAGATGTCAGGCATAGATGTAGTTCCAAGATTTGCACATAGATGTCAGGAGTGGCGATAGTCTTCCCTCTCCAATGGACCCTGTTGTAAGTAATAAATAGGATGAATGAATTATTCTCTACCTCTTCTGCATTAGTTTGCCTTTAAAAGGAAACGTTATATTGTCGATCCGTTGGGGGGATTTAAGAATTTATTTGGATTGGATTGTTGTATATTATTGCCAATAAATTAATTTTCTATCTTCCTTGAATTTCTTGTTGGAGTTTTTAAAGTCCTAAAAAACTTACATTTGATTAATCGAAGCAGACCCTAACACATAGTTTATGTAATATGGCAGACTGGGATTACACTACCCTCCCAGCCCTGCTGAAATAAAAACTTAAATAAAAAATAAAGTAAATATAAATAAAAACATGACACGATGAAGGATCATGTCGACGGTCCCGAAGAACAACTCGGATGTGAGATTTTTTGTTTTACAGTAGAGCTGTTTAAAGTTTCGTTTCTTAATTTTTACTGTTTTTGAGATTAAGAAATATGTTGTTGTTATGATATTTTGTTTTGTCATCTTGGCCAGTTCAAGAATCAGAATAACATAAGGCTATGTATGGGACGATGCATAAATATTATTGAAGTAAGTGTGATTGAGTTGTTAAGCGGTCCGTCCTCTCTGCCTACCCCTTCAGTAAAACGACGTGATGGTTAGTTAGTTAGTTAGTTATGCAGATACGAAAAGTAAATAATTGTCTGAGGAGCCACAAAAATCTATACAATCGTTTCAGTATTCCTCGGATATAGATTTCCCCTTCTTGGTCAGCTGTTTGATTCCTAAAAGGTCGATCAGCTTCCGTTATCGAGACTTTTTCAAATTTATACAGTTTTAAGTGTCGAGCGGATCGCTTCACTAAAGCCCAAGTATCATTTTTCATAGAACGGCGCGTTAACGCCGCGTCCACTCCTATACCAGTTCTATTACCAACACGGAACACACAGGGCGCGAGCACAGGACACTGGATTACAAGGATTTGTGCTTACTCCAGCCACCTTTTTTTATCCCCCCCCCCACCTCCTCCTTTCCCCTTACCGAAGGCAGTGGCGGACTATCGAATCCTATTTAATATTAAAAAGGCGAAAATTTGTATGGATGTATGGGCGTGTTGATGTATGTTTGTTAATCTTTCACGCAAAAAATACTGAATGGACTTTAAAAATTCTTTCACCAATAGAAAGCTACATTATTTGCGATTACTATAGGCTGTATATATTGGTAAGCTCTGACGTTATGTCATTATTTATTATACGTTCATTGTCCAGACGAAAAGCAAAGCGTTGCTTGGTAACTATAAATAATTAGTTATTTGACGTGCGCTACAATTTTGTTATTTGTTTAGGTTACTATGGAGATCCCTTTGATAGTTAAAATTCAAATATGTATTGTATAAAATACTAATGTATACTAATATTATAAATGTCTATATCCTAATATTATAAATGCGAAACTGCGTTTGTTTGATTGTTGCGCTTTAATAGGTGGCACGCGAGCTGTTTGAAAAATGAATGTAACGGGTATTAGGGGGCAGGTGAGGGGGGGGGGGAGAGAGGGAGTGGGGGTATAGTGAGGGGGGGGGTGGAGGGGGGGAGTGGAGGGGGGATAGGGAAGGTGAAGGAAGCGGAGTGGGAACCCCCCTAATAATATGCGAGCGAAGCCGGGAGCAAAAGCTAGTAGGGAATAAAAGCAAAGCTATTAGTTTCATTAAATAATAAAATATCACATGTATCAAAAGTAACGATTTAACCTGCACTTAGCCCCCCATACTCAACGGCGTTTTACGCGATGCTTTTTTTCTTACCGATCCCCGTATGGAAAACAAATCGGGATACATATGAATTTTTTTGCTGCACACGTTCATTAATTTCGTGCTCACAATTTCATACGTTAGACAAGAAATAATATTTTGTTACGGTACTAAATCGTACCATTGCTCGGCCAATGGGACCTCCATTTTAAGTCATTTTTGTCGATCTCATATTTGAAATTAACAACATTATCTTCGACCAATTTTTCCATTTTGACTGCTACCTTTTTAAAAATATCATAAAGTTTTAAATAATTGGTTTGTAAAATAGCTAATTTGAACCACTTGGATAACCAACACCGCTGCTATAGATCACCCCAAGTGGTTCGCTACGTTTGGTTTTTTAGCAGTTGTGCCCTGGTTCATGGGGTGAGGTTTGTCTAAGTCTTGGAGGTGGATGACCAGGACGCACTGAACCCCAGATTCCTACCCACCCCTTAAAACCCTTTCCTTCCCAGAACTCTCCTCTCCTTCCTTTCCTTAAAAAAATCCTCCATACAGCATCCCTAAAGATGACTTGGGCCCCGAGGGAAATTATTTTCCTCAGAGCCTCCTGTTTGGAGATCATGAAAAAAAAAATAAACCATGTTCTTTTAATGTTGACGTGAGATTTTTATTGACCCTCCCCCCCTCAGTTTAAATGAGATTTGATAAGATTTTACTGGACCCCTCCCCCCTATTTTGAGCTCACGTAATTAATGTATGTCCGCTTACTTGATGGGCATAACTTTCAAGAGTTATTACAAAGCAATTTGCGATTGGTCAGTGGTTGTGTGGGCAATGGGCATAGCGCTTGGGTCCCTCCCGAGCGTCGCGTGTTCGATTCCTTGGCTGGCTAAGTCCTCCATCACAACACAAGCAACATTTTCGGATTTCTGTGGTGGTAGTAGGAGATTTTCAAACATTGTTGGGTTATTCGTAACCCGGGAATGTTTGTCTTTCTTAAAAAAAAAAAAATAATTAATAGAAAAAAAAGGTATTCCAATTAAAATTATTCATTGATTTTCACATCAATATTTTAAATTTTAACGAAATATGCATCCAAAATTTCCACATTATTGTTACGTAAAACAATGACAGATAGATCTCAAATAATGACCGCCATCACTGTACAAAAATCGGTACCAAAATAGTCCCTGAGCCATATGAAAAGTATGGTCCACCCGGAAAATGGTTGAAAAAACATCCGAAACGCCTGTTCCTGGTAACACATAACACATCGTGCTCCTTTTATTCATCTTGACATACATACTTAGGTGTCTAATAGTGCATATCTTACTCTTATTTACTTGAAAATTTGTCCGGTGCTACCACAGCAATAAGTACAAACTTCGTGATGAAAAGCATTTTTAAAATATGTTCCAATAAATTAACATGAACCAGCATAAATTGTGATTTAGTTAATTAGCATAATGCTTGTAATTTCGTATCTGGGCATTTTACAGCATGTTCAAATTAGCGTATTTAAACACAATTAGCCTGTAAAGGAACTCACTGTTACCTGGAAAAAGTGACCACTGTAAAATCAACTGGGTCAAGTATTGTTTCCGATAGAGTACCTACCTCAAAAACCACAGATTCCGATAGTTCTAGAAGTTGTTTACTTGTTGTTCAATCGAATCAATTAGAATTGTTCAAATATTCCCGATATTTACGTACAATTGAGAACACTTGTCGCTTCAATCAAAAAGTTCAACGAACCTACTGGAAACCTTATTTACAACAATGGCGGTAGGTTGGAATAGTAGTTTTGGATTTAACCACTTAATTTTAAAATTACTTTATTGTAGATCACCCATTGCTGTGATTGAAGTGATTTTTACGAAAAGTTTTAATAAAATGTAATTTTTTACAAGCCGGGGTAGCTCAGGGAGTTGATATGAGATTGAACTGACGTTCGATTCCACGACGGATCTTGCTTTATATACCCCTACCAATGGGTAGCCCTACCCATACAAAAAAGCCTTCGAATGGTCCGCAATGTTCCAGAACATTCCACAATATTCGAGAGTGTTCTGAAATGTTCCACAATGATCTTGGATGTTCGCGATGTTCCCGAACGTTCCAGTCTATTCTTGAACATTCCACAATATATTCAGAATGTTCCGGGATGTTCTGGAATGCTCTCGAATACTCTCGAATGTTCTAGACTGTTCTAGAATTTCTAGGGGGCGAAACTTCCAGTCCTTACATCTTCAGCACGTCCTACAGGTAAAAACACGAACTTTCTTCATGGATTGGGGATAGAGGGCTACCACAACATATAACTCCCTTGATCGTACCGGGACTCGTTTCTGAGTTTTAGCGGCACGCGTATTGTAGTACACTTTCTTTTAAAATATATATTGATTGAAGGTAGGTAAATGCATTCATAATATGCTCTTTCGTAAACGGCGCTAAAAAACACTTTTCGCCAGTTATGCTTTAAAATTTATTTTTTTATACCTGTATATTTACGATATGAATGGATAGTTTTGTCCATACACAGACACAGTTCTTTCAAGAAGGTCATAAAAATGCAATATTATTGTATCGGTGATTACATCAATATTGTATTTTTACGCCTTCTTGAAATAATCGAGATTATATACGGACAAAACTGTTTATTCATATTGCGTAATGCGTACGTGCGGCCGCAAACAATGTTAAATAATAAATCGCGTAAACTGTTTTTTCCTAAAAAAAGTAAATTAATTAATAATTTGACCCTTAAACAACAGATTGTATGTACTAAAATAGTCTCTGATTGATCGGCATGCATTATGCGGAACATATACAATTTTTAATTAACATATTTTTAATTTTATTATTTATAATACATATTACGGGTCTGTAATCCTAGGTCAAAGTCCACCCCTGCTCGGAGGTTCAGACCTCCCGGGAACTATTCCGATAATGTAATAATGCACGCCTTTGAGATGGGACTCATCCGCCTCACAGAATTTCTCATTTTCAGACCCAAAAAGATAAATATTCATATATTAAATTCACAACCTACAAATATTGTACTGGGGTACATAAGACTAGCGACGATATCTAGACCAGTCGGCACTCGGAACCCTTTTCTTTTCACGTAAACTTTATAAGTATAATTTGTGTCAAGGGTTAAATTCACATTTCGTGTTGTACACATTATACAAACTTGTTTTAAACTAGCCTCTCAAAACTTTATCTCATTTCTTTTGACCGGTCAGTGGCTGAATTGGCATCACGTATGGTTCCCATCCGGGCGTCGTGAGTTTAATTCCTCGGCTTGCTGGGTCCTCCATCATGCTAATTGTAAAAGGATACGGTCAAATGCATAGAAATTTTTAACTTTCGATCCTTTACTTTTACAATTAGCATTGCATTTAGCATTCTCGGTAAATGAAGAAACCCACCATAAATGTTAATTGTTCAAGAACGCAAAAAGAAAGTTTTTTATTTTTTCAAAAAATCGTCACCTGTTAATATAACTGTAATTATTAATTTTTTAATATAAAATACTCAATCAAAATACTGAACATTTTTTGTAAATTCCTTTAATAACAGTATTTAAATTATTTTTAATCTGTCAGAAAAAAAAATCCTCTTAAAATGCGCGTTGTGAAAGACACTTGTTTTCCTAGAAATATTTCGATGACGCAGAACGAAGAGATAAAAATCGGAGAAAAATTAAACTTATTTCAGGATTTATTTTTCTTTAAAGGGTTTCAAATTTTTGCTATATTAATTAAATTTAAAAAATAGGTTAATTTTTAAAAAATCTGTCAGAGGAAATTGATATTTTTAATAGAACTTATTGAGGAAATAGGTATAATAACAGGGTGAAAAATCAAGGTGGCTACTGGTAATGCAATGTGGGTACCAATACATAACGTAACTCAAGGTAATGGAGTTTACCTGTACGATACAAACTTTAGGGTATGTTTAGTATGGGTAGTTTTTGGCTGTGTTTAGTTTTCCTCTTTCATCTGTAAAATAAAATCAATGGAATATTCTCCACCCAACAGTAGTTAGTTAAGTGGTTCAAAACATGGAGCAAGTGATTTTCTTCAGAGAGAATGAATGATGTTTTAAGAGGCTATTTCTCTTTCTTTAAGATTCATTAGGGTTCCGATTTACAATAAATCACTTGAAAATGTACATTGCAATGTAATGTTGCACCCTTGAGAGGGATTTTCTCCCGAAATGAAAATGATCTAACCATTATTATCGTAATCGTTCACTGGTTTTAGTCACTATACATGGTGTTAAGGGAGGTACTTGAATTTTTAGCCTATCCAATGATTCAAAACTGGAGTGAAAAATATAAAAGAAATTTTTGTCTCAGGTTACTTTTTTTAAAAAAAATCCTTTTTTTTTCTTCAAAACAAAAAAAAAACTTTCACATGTCAGGTCCCTCAGCCGAGAAACAGCCCAACTTCTCATCCCGACCCTAAATGCTCAATACCTACTGATTTTTTTTATCGTGGCTTCAGTAAAATCAAAATCTAAATCTAAATTAAAGAAAAAAAATATTTTAAAATGTCACCCAAGACCAAAATTTCTTTCTCATTGTTTACTCCTAATAATATCAGAAATCACTGTTTAAAGTAAATCACGTAACAGTTAACAACCTTTACTCCTTTTCACTTACAACTTTTCGTTGCCTAGCAAAAATGACGTTACTTTCATTGACACTTGGAGAAATCTCAATGATTTACTAAATCTGGTGATAAAAGATAGTTCATACAATGAGATGGAAAAAAAACATGTCGATCACAGAAATTTGCAATGCTGTAAAATACAAAATGTTAATTGCTCAGGAGAGCGTAAGTAAAGTTTAGACTCGTTTAGAGAGAGATAACATAAACCACGGGAAATACCTACCTATAATCTCTTATTGAATTGAGTGCTTGTGAGCGCTGTTTGCGATCAATTTGGTGGACCTTGCAAAAATGTCCTTCCCTGTTGAAAAGACTTAATATGCGTGATAAGTACTTATGATGTACGTGTTCAGGATAAGTTTGATCAATTTTGTAAAACTATTTTTAATAACCTTCCTAATTATAACATTATCTTATTTCTGGTAAGCATCTAAAGGTCTATGATTAATAGTGTGTGTACAACAAATTATTTTACTCTTTATCAAATTACCCAGCGTTTTCACTTTATTTAACGTTCTTCAACTAACCTTTTGTATTTGGTTGTTTCAACATCAACAATCAACACCAAACAAAATATTCCTGGATTAATGGAACGAGATGTGTTCACATAATAATCTTTCATCTTTTGTTTGGCCACCGAAGCACGTGTCGCGCTTCCTAGTAGAACCAGGTTTATTTACTTTACCATAAAATCATTACACACTCCAGCAAATTACTTTTCAAATATCGTTATCCATTTAGGCGGGTAATCATTTTGCTAAGAAACACCAATATTTCCTTGTATACAAATGAAACACGTCGAAGTAAATATTTGTAAGTCCTCGTTATCCTCGACTCGACCTGATGTTTAAACAAGCAATTAAAGACATTCCTTCCACAGTGATTAAACATCGTAAATCCAATTACAAAACAGCACTTGGCTGAATCAGGACTAGACTCTCAGGTTCTAAACAAAGGGATGAATTCCAGGAAGGAACCTGAGTAAGGTTGTGGCGTAATATGGAATTTACCAAGGCACCTAGTCCAGGTCCTTGAACAAAACACTCTGGATATTTTAATGAAATCAAATTAATTTGATGTTTGTTTTACGTGTGGTACCAACGACCTATATTATAAAAATTAAAAGGGTTTTCTCGTTCTTCTCGAGATAATTAAATTGTGGCTCTGCCTCACACAGTCGACCCACTAATTTGCGTGTTATCATTACAACATGATTACAAAATACTACTTCTTTATTCTACAATGAAAGTATTTTATTAATTGTGTGTGTTTAATTCATAGAACTCCATTTAATTTTAAAATTTTAATTTTAATAAATTTAATAATTTAATAATAATAATAATAATGAAATGATCAGAAGCGGGTATCCAATGAAGCCCTAGTATTTTCAGGTTTTCATCGGGATTAAATTCCACATGTTCCTTAACACGACGAGCTGTAGGAATCGTGAATAAAAACTTTGGAGAGTTAGAAGAGAATTTTGAGATTGAGAACAAGATCGAATCCTCCCGCGGCGAATAGTTGAATCAATTCCGTAGACAACTCGGAAGCCTCCTCGACCGACGAGCAACTGGTGACGAAATCGTCCATGTTGAATGAGCCCCTTTCCACCAGGTTTGCAGGGAAACGAGGTTTTTCATGCGACGCAAGTTGACGCAATGTACGCATTGCAAGGAATGGACTACAAGACATGCCGAACGTGACGCGATTAAATTCAAACAATTGCAAAGGGTCACTATCGTTATTATTTCACTCTATTATTTCATTATTATCATTTCATGATCATTTCATTATCATTACTATTAA
The DNA here is from genome assembly GCA_917880885.1 of Limnephilus marmoratus. Lineage (NCBI taxonomy): Eukaryota > Metazoa > Arthropoda > Insecta > Trichoptera > Limnephilidae > Limnephilus > Limnephilus marmoratus. Next base: position 50,214,134 of record OU862917.1, on the reverse strand, counting down.
ATTTAATAATGTTTAATATCAAGTTCTGCAACGAACGACCCCAATGTAACGCTAATTAATAAAGTAAGGAAAATGGTTTATTCCCACTCTAAGTATGTTTACAAAACCTGAACAATATAACGCATATAAATGAGTCGTAGCAGTAACGTCATTATAAAACAATTAAGAAAACTCTAACATTTAGTGAGGGTAAAACAGATTCCGAGCCCCACATAATAGAGTGTCGTCTACTGTCTCAGCAAATTGGTTTAACCGGTAACAAATCAATTTTGATACCTTCAAAAATTAACATTTAAAATCTTTTAAATAAGTCGTCACAAAGTGGTTTAACCACAGTACGCAAATGGCCTTGTAAACCAAAACAGCTGTAACAAAAATAAATATTGAAATACTTGCAGAACTAGATAATGACATTATTAAATTTAAGTATTTTCTTGAAGCGTATTGTGTACCAAGTTTTTAAAAATTGCACTTATGATGATTTATATAGAAAAAAGTGTTAGGAAAGACTGAAATTTAAAAAAGTCAAGACATCATTATTTTATTTACATAATTAAGTTTATTTCATATTTAAACCTACATATATAATTGTATAGACTCTCGGAAGTTTTGGGCATGATGTGAACATTTGTTATTGGGTTGTAACCTAATTATATAATTTATTGTTTTGTTTAATGCATGTAATGTTATTAACCTGTAAATGTTCCTAATAAAAAAAATAAAAGTCATATTTGACAGCGCCCACAAAAACGGCGCTGTCCAAATTGGTCCAAATTACAAAAACGGCGCTCTCCAAATTTTCAACCCGCGACAAAATACCCCTAACAAAATATGCTACGGACAAAACATCTCTCAATAAAATATCTACTAAATCCTTACCTAACCTAACCTTACCCAACAACCTCACCTAACAAAAGAATGTGAAAAAATAATACAGACATCCTATAAAGACGATGAATTATTGTTCAAAAATAGTAAAATGGTAAATAATGTTAGGTTAGGTTAGGTTTTAGTAGATATTTTGTTGGAGGATGTTTTGTCCGTAGGGCATTTTGTCGGGGATGTTTTGTCACGAGATGAAAACGCGCAGTACCGTCCAAATTATCATATAATTATAATTATTATTAAATACTAGCTGACGTCCCCGGCGATGCCCGGGCTTTGCACAGAGTTTTCGAAATCAAATGCAGACAGTAACCTTCAACCTCGGCATAAAACTGTAGATTTGCATACAAATCAAATCTACACCGCCCGCTTGCCAGCCCGTTCGTTACAGACATTCTCCTTTATATATTATATATTTCACCCAATTTACATTAAACCTTTACAAATTATATATTTAAACCTTCCTCATGAATCATTCTATCTATTGGTGAAAACCGCATTTAAATCCGTTCAGTAGTTTTTGAGTTTATCGCGAATGACGGCCGGCGTAGTCCAGCGGTAAGGCTCTTGACTCGCGATCCGAAGGTCGCGGGATCGAATCCCAAATAAATTTTATTTGAATAATTTGTGTTATTTCACAATTTATTCATTTAAAAAATATAGTATATTTGCGGCACGTTCCAGAGTGGAAGATACTCTTATCGCCCTGGTGTAAGACCACCATTCAGAATTGAAACGTTGCATGAAATGACGTTAGCCGTATTTGGTGACCAGATTTGAATAGTTAGGTACTTCCCCATTTTCCTCTACCCCATCTCCTTCCCATCCCCACTACTTTCTGCCTCACAACATACCCGAATTGGGGATGCCATAGTCTCACTGGCTCCAGACGGGAGCAGCTGAGACTATGGCAGCTAAAAAAAATAATCGCTACGAAATCTTCACAACAAAAAAACACACAAATCCATCCTTACAATAGATATCAACAACAGTTTCGAACGAATTAGATCAAACGTTTCATCCACAGTGTACGGCAGTGTTTTTCAACCTGTGGGTCGCGACCCCCTGGGGGGTCGCGAAGCCTCTACAAGGGGGTCGCAGGGGGTCCAAAGTAAAATATTAAAAAAAAAAACAATAAAGCTCAAAAATATTTTTATTATGAAAATATTAATTATAGGACATTTTGAAGTTAACATGAAATTTAAATTATAAAATTTCTATGGGTAAAAATCCGTTAAGTCTCATACACATTAATGTGAAGGTTGCGCCTGTTTTTCGTCAATCAATTTCTGCCATCGCGGATCTGTTTTTGCAACATTTAGAATTAAGTCGTTTTCTAAATTTAATCGATTCCTCTGTTTGTTTTTTAATTGGGCCATTGACGAAAACGTCAACTCGCACAAGTAAGAGGTGGCAAATGGAATCAAGCACTTCAAAGCTTCTGTGGTCAATTCTGGGTATTCTAATTTTCTTTTTAACCAAAAGTTATCCAATTTAACAGACTTGAATTCCAAGTGCAACATTCCATCGGCAGATAATTCCAGCAGATTTTCTTTTAGGTTGGTTTCTAAACTCGCCTCATCTATAGCTGCATTCAAAAACGGGTTTATGATCCACCTTTTCCCAGCGTTCTGTGATAGTTCTTGCACCGAGAAATAATGACGCATTACTTCATTCAAATTCTGCAAGACAATTTCCATACCAGGTATATATGCTTTGATGTTAATCTCAAACCCCACTTCTTCAATGAAAGACTGGGTCGACGAAAATGAATCGAATTTGTTTTGATTTATAGATGATGCCCACAAGTTTATTTGGCGAAATTGCCCTGAAAAAATTCACGACCTGAAATTCTCTAGCCACCCTCCTGTTGGTGTACACTGGGTGTCATTCTTTTTTCATTTCATTCAATTTGTGATTCCTGAATTTCTCTAGCCACCCCCCCCCCCCCTCCAGGAACCATAGTCGTCAAAGGTAAATTGCAGGCGAAGGATAGGGGGTCGCGAAATATTTTTTACATCATAAGGGGGTCGTGCCATGAAAAAGGTTGAAAAACGCTGGTGTACGGCACTCCCGAGTCTCGCCTAATGCTCCAAGTATAAGATAAGTCATGTACCTAAAGGGCGTTTATGGTCTGTGTTGATCATAGGCCCACATTCAGGGTCTTTGGATTGCGCCACAAAAAAAAAACAGTCACCTTCGGGAACCCCATTCGGTTTGAGTCAATACCATCACCATTCTCCCAGCTGTTTGTTGTAGTATTATTTGTTTGTGAATTAAGTTATTAGGTCAAATTTGTCAATGGAATCGTCTCGTAGTTAAGCCAATATTTGAATAGGTTGAAGGCTTGAGTGTTTCTATTTGATTTCCATTATTTGATGTGTCAGATCTGGGCTACGAAATTGTAAGGGGATTGAAAAATGTTTTTTTTTTTATTAGGAGTTTTAGTTCAACAAGAAGCCATCGATTAGAAATGTGTAGAGCTAAAACTCACATTAAAGTCAGGTGAAGGTGTTTAAGTTTTCCATTTTATTTAATTTTTTTTTCTTTTGAGTTTTCTTAATTTATTAATTTGTTCGTTACATGAATTGAGGATTTTTCTACCATCATGCTAGGCACATGCCCGTGTTGTAGTGGTCGATTTTTTTTACAACAGTATAAAAAATGCAAGCTAGTTATATAAAAAAAATCGCAACCGTGTGTAGGAAATAAAACTGTGGCATCCACAATTGGGGTATGTATTATTATTAAATGAATAAATTGTGGAATAACACAAATTAATAAAAAAAATATTTGCGCACGCCGGGGTTTTTCTCCCGAACTCCAGATAGGCAGTCGAGAGTCTTACCCCTTGACCACGGAGGCCGTCAACACGACATTGCAGATCCGGCCGATTTTTGGTTTGAGATCAAAATACCCATCAATGTTTTCATTTACTCACAAATTGCCTCCAAAATCATGAAACATTAAAATATTTAATTGCCTATATCTTATAATTTAAAGCAAATATAATTAAAGTAGACCACACCCGTACTAGATATTTGATACATCTTTTGATTGCAAAAATATTTTTTCAGTTTGGTTGGGTATTTTGGTCTCAAATCCAAAATTAAGATTTGTTTGAAACGTGCCGAACTGGGCGAATATGGTAGAATGCTGTCTAGGATTTCCTAATTACTATAGATGATTACTAGAATATTGACGCAACTTGGTCTCTTCAAAGGTTTCTTCACCTCTTCAAATAAACACAATTTCATTATGTACAGGCTCATACCGAAAACATTCCAACAATCTTTTGTAGTTAAAGGATTCGTATAACTGCCCTAAACAAATTGAGAAGTTTTTCGATAACGACTTTGCCAAGATTTCAACTTTCTTACGGTTAGAAGAAGGTTCTATTGCTGAAATAATGGCTGAAGTTCATTACCCACATTACTTCTGATCTGGAAAGTAACCAAGTGGCTCCCCGAGCGCTATTTAGTTAACCAACATTTTTTATTGCTATTTACAAACCTCATTGGCTTTTTAATTCTTCCTAAAAGTTCCTCCAGTACTTTTCTGAGTATTATTTCAGATAACCCGACCCTTGATCTTCCGACAGTTGTTTCCCAGGATAGTTGATTACTCTGCTAGTTGATCCCCGGACAGTTGATCACTCGGACACTTGCTCTGCCAAAAGCTGTTTTAATTTCTGTTAAACTTTCTCCTTGTTAACTTGCTGATTGATGTAGGCCAAATTACAAAAGTCGATATAGGTACCACGTACCACTAGGTTACCCCTTACTGTTAGCTGCATTTGGTGACTTAGCAGGTGTACCCGGGGCTTTAAATCTTAATAGTCAACGTGAGTTGAGGTTTGTCTAGATCTTGGCGGCGGATGCCCACCTTCTGCGGGGTGAGCTGGATCGAGAGAAACTGCTTAAGGGTGACCTATTGACCTCTCCAGCCGAACTCACTCTACCCATAGCCTTGCACGGCAGTGGAGGGGATAAATTGACACATTGACCCTCAGATTCCAACCCACCCCTCATACATTTTTCCTTTCCAGAACTTCCTCTCCTTCCTTTCCCTAAAAAGACCCTCCACACAGTATCCCCGAAGATGACATAGGACTGAGGGTTTTTTTCCTCACGGCTTCTGTGTGGAATTAATGTAAAAAAAACACTCAAGATTCATTCTATCATATCTGTATATCCCTTCGGGGATTCTTAGTTATTTTATATTTCCGCAGGTGTAGCGTATTTTCCCTACGCCGACTGCACATAAAATTTTTGTTTTACGGCCGCATATTCTCTCTACATACGTTACCAGGGAGGATATACAACAGAAATGATTCTTTGCGCGGTATAAAGTATCCGAAGGATCAACTGTCCAGGGGAATAAACGATCCGCGGGATTGTCCTCTGTTGGGGGTTCAAGTGTCATGAAATCATAAATGCAATAAGTTTCCTTCTTCGTCATAATTAGAAGGGGAAAGCTATGCGGTAATAAATAATATTAAACACGTTGCTAACGTAGTTTACACATTGCTATAGTTACATTGACAAAATGCGTTATGCATATCTCCACATACAATCACGAAGGCAACTTCGAAATAAATCATGATTTGCTAAGAATTTAAATGTTATTTTTAGAATTTCCAGCACAAGCTATTTGCCGGTTAATTTTACTGCCTTACATCACGTCAGGGAGAAATGAATCATTTCAAACGTTTAAGCTTTTATAAATAGCTTTATCTAGCAGGCTAATTATTTTTATAGCTACTAGCGTAGAACCGTGAAAAATCACGGGATATTGTGTTAGTAAATCTGTTTAGTTCATCACGCCTTATCTCCACAAGGGAGGAGAGGACGGACCGCCATACAACTCTTACCTCATTGTTACACACTTCTTACCTCATTCACGTTCATAAATCGTCTCATATATATCTACTCTTCTATTATACTGACTCCTGACATGGCCCGACTCAAGAATCTGGCTTACTTGATCGTGTCATGTCTTCCTCGGGAGTTCCCAACTTCATCCTTTCACACTCGCATCACATATTCTTCGTACACTCCTTTCTAACATACAATTTCAAATATAGAATTAAAATAGTTTTGTGGTAAAATATTATTATGTCACAGGTAGGTCCCTACCAAGGGCACTTAAATTCAAAACAAAACTGAATATAAAGTCACAGTCAAAACCACACCCGAAATTCGTTTTTTTATGATCTATTAATTCTAATTTGTTTATTTTATTGATTGATAGACCTTTTTGAAAAAAAAAAAAAAATTTATCACCTCACATTATTTGCATCCTTTTCGTACAGTAGCTACCTACCTAGGTACCTACATAATCCAAAGGACCAGAGGAACAATTCTGGTACTTATTATATGTACTTAGCGTTAAAGAATTGTTCTTTACCTTAAAGTTAACTGACCTTTGACAGCAAAAAAGAAATAAAGAAATAATAATAAAATTGGTTTAGGACAATTCCTTATCCTTAAGTGGCTTCGACCAAGGATATCTAGACAGGCCGTATAAAAATAATAATGGCCCTCAAACTCCCGAAACCAGAATAAAATTGGCTTACGGCCCATTTATGAAAAAGTATATGCATCGTATTGCACCGTTTAGAAGGCACAGTTCTTAATTGTATCTTTTATTGGGCTGGAGGGCTACACTGAAACTAATTTGCATTGCCAGCCGTCCAGACGGGGGTAAATTTTTTCAAACACAAAAATATACCACTACCGAATATTTTACAAGGTACACGTCGCGGACTTTATTTTTGAAAACGTAGTCAGCTATCAGAATACAGAAGAAAATATATGTGTTACAGATCGCATTTACACAGCGCATTCATAAACGTGAAAAACATTATAGTTTTTAAAATTTGTCAAGCAATATTCTGACGTCATTCGCGCTTCGACACGTGGCGGGGAGTTGAGATAGAACGGTGTTACCGCTCAGCGAGCGGGGAGGGGGGGGGGGGGTGAGCGCTTTACGGGGAAGGGCCGAACTGGTAATGGGCTCATTAATTAATTTATTTTTTAATTAAAAAAACGTTTCTCAGTTTTTTTTTCGTATTTTAAGCACAAAATATAATAGCCCATTACCTACGTATTATTTGCTGAATGAATTTCTTTTTCACAATTAATAATTTTCTTAGTTTTAACCACGTTTATTGTTTATAAAAAACCGACATATTTCCTGAGCAATGCTCACTTCCTCAGCGTTTACTTAATTAAAAAAAAGATTATGAAATAAGATTATGATTGATTCGTGTAGATTAAAATATATATATATATTAGTTAGTATGTATTTAAAAAAAGGATCAAAGTCAAATTTCGCCGTCCCTTGCCCAGGCTGCGATGCAACAACGCGATGGGTACCGTAAATTTAATTCTTGTTACAAGCTTTGGTTTGTTCAAAAATCTGCTTCCGATAAAATAAATTTTAAAATCAGTAAATAAGCTTCCAAATCCGTCCATAAAGAGATTAAAACTTTTCCTAGAAGCGTCAGAAAATCATTTGCTGCAATATCTCTAAAGGGGCATTTGTATATCAAAGGACATGGTTTTATTAATAAATATTTCTTTATTTTATGTACCAATCTTTTCATTTTCCAACCTTGTTCGGTAGTTTCCCAAATCGATCATCAACAAACTGAAAACACCGCAAATAACTCTCCGATTGAGCTAGTGGGAGAAGACTAAGTATCAACTATTTTTTAACTGAAAACTTACTTTGAAAAAAAAAACGTTTCTGGTAGATTTCTGCCTCGAAGTTTCGAAGGAATATCCCACAATTAGTCCAGTCAATGAAAGGTCAAAAGGGTGTTGTAGAGTGCGTGAGCAGGAACAGAAACGTCACGCTCCACAAATTTAGATATTTTCGAAAAAAATCATTTTACCTCACATTTTGAATCAAACATTCCTTCATATCGTCTAAAATATTCATCAATGAAAGAAATTTATTTGAAAGAAGTTGTAAAGAATTTAATTCTCTTTTGGAATAAACATATGCAAATTAATCTCTAACCAGTAAATATTTACAGCAATTTTAAGTTTTTTAGTAAAATGTCGTCATTTTCAGAAAAAGCTGTTTTTATCTTATTACTGACACATCACTTTTGTTTGTAACAGATTGTGGGACTTAGACTTGGATTTAATTTATTTTCAGCTTGGATTTAGAAAATTACGTATAGAATAAAAGTTGTACATAATTTTATGAGCGTTTACTTATTATAAGAAAATTGTCCTCTTCGACGCACCGTTTTCGAGATATAAGCGCACATCCGAAAATTGGGACCTTCTCCCCCCCCCCCCCTTCCTCCCCCAGCTCACCACTTAGACGTCAGGACTATTAGTATGTTCACACCCTAAGCACCCTGAACAAGTTTCTGAAGGAATCGCTTAGGTTCCTGCTCACGCACTCTACACCTCCTTCCTTGACTGAACTAAATAGAAATACGGCTGCTCTAACCCATCTCCTTCCCCTCCCCACTACAATCAGCCTCACATCCCCAATTGGGGATGCCATAGTCTAACTGGTTCCAGGCGGTTGGGAGAAACCCATAACCACCATTTATTGGGTAACTAACACCCCTGCAATGGGTCTTTCCAAGTGGTTATTTAATATTTATTTACCAAATATTTTTCACTAAGATAAAACCTTTGCCCAATAATAAAAAATGTAGGTTTACCTACCGTTTTTGGTTCTAGAGGACCTGTTCAGAATGTAAAAACTAAAAATGAAAACTAAAATGTTTCATGTTATTTATTAATCCTCTCCCAATTCAGCCCTTCTTTGGTTTCGTGACGTATTTTCTCGACGTTTGTTTAAAATTAAAAGAACACCTCTTGTCACACAATGAACGCTCTCGGGTTATTTTCTTTACGAGCGTGTACGGCTAGTTTATACCAAGTAGGATTGATAAATTCATCTCCATAATACGTCACGCGCGATATCTGATTGGTTGCTAAATGGTAAAACTACATAATGAGATTTGAGAATGAACTTTGTGATCGGATTTACGAACTTCGAGGCGAGGCGCTGGAATACGTACAATAGTTGTATTGTTAACATTTACTTACACGGGGTCAATTTTACTGGCTTGCTTACTAAGATAGGCCGTATCTAGATATACTTGATCGAAGTTAAGTGGCGATTATCGACTTTTGAGAACGAAAAAGAAAAAACTAATAAACTAGGTTAAGGACAATTCCTTAACACAACTGAAACACATCAATGAATGTAGGGTAAATGGTTGTTTATCAGTTTTGTACAAAATTAAAACGCATTTATTATTTAATTAAATGAAGACAATATTAGCGAAACTCAATCGAAATCTGGAGACAGACAAATCAGAAAAGATATTGGCTCCGCTGGGACTCGAACCCAGAACCCTTTTCTTACATGGAAACAGCTCTACCGATTAAGCTACGGAACCCATATTAATTCGGTCACTTTTAACTGTATCATACTTCGACTAAGAACTACCAACATTATCTTCATTTACTTAACGCACATATTATTGGCTGCTATCTTTATACAGGGTGGCCCTTAAGTGTATACCTAGTTTCAATTAACAATAAATAAATAATGGTAGAACTTAGACATGTTTTATTAATATTTTCAAAAACTACAATAAATGGAAATTTTAATGACATTAAGTTTTAAAAATTATATTGTCCAAGTGAGCTCCATCAGCCTGTTGACATTGTCTAAGGCGGATTCGAAAATTCTCAAAAAACACGTTGACAAGTTGCCCGTGGGATGGAGGTTAATTTCCCGTACAATGTTTTGTTTTAACTGATTTATTGTTGTCGGATTGTCTTCATGGACTCTTGATTTTAAGTATCCCCACAAAAAATAATCACACGGGCTGAGATCTGGGCTCCGTGGGGGCCACCCAATGTCTCCTCCTCGTGAAATGAGTTTTCCGGGGAACATCTCCTTCAAACGGTCCATGGACAGTTTAGCAGTGTGACGGGTGGCGCCGTCCTGCTGAAACCAGCTCCTGAAATTGTGGCCTTGAAAATCTTGAAGAGCTGGGACCAAGAACTCCTGAAGCATCTGACAATAATTCTTAGATTTCACTGTCATAGCAATTCTCCTTTCGTTTTCAAAGAAATATTGGACAACGATACCCCTAGCTGATATTGCAGCCCACACAACGACCTTCGGGCTATGCAAGGGACGTTGATGCTTCTGTCGGGGGGTCTTCTTCTTTTTCTTCTATTCTCAGACCAATACCGACAATTTTGTTTATTAACATGGCCATAGATATGGAAATTGGCCTCATCGCTAAACATTATGTTGAAAAAATTGTCAAAACGTTCCATCATCACATTGGCAAAATTAAGTCGAAGATCGGTATCATTCGGCTTCAACTCTTGCGTCATCTGAATTTTATAAGCTTTTAGATGTAAATCGTGGCGTAAAATTCTTTGTAAAGTGGTCCTCTTGATGGATAAGGCTTGGCTTCTCTTGCCAGTAGTTTGTTGTGGATTTTCCCTCACTGATTCACTAACACGCTGAATAACTTCTGGTATCCTCGCTGACTTCGGGCGGCCTTCATTAATTGTTTTTACTGTTGAGCCGGTTGTCTCAAACATTTTGATCCATTTTCGAATAGATTTTGCTTTTGGTGCTTGATTAATGTCTCGTAAACCGAAATGAGCACGGTACATTCGTCTCGAAATCGTTACGGAATAATTGTTTATGTAATATGCACGAACACAAAATGCGCGCTGCTCTCCCATGAACGGCTCCAAGGCGACTAAAATTTCCACGAAATAACGCGTCTAACGATACCTCCCGAACCGTGCTAGCCCCACGCATTGTTCAAAAAATAACGAAACAAATTGAGATTTTACTCATAAAGTTTAAAAAATTAATAATAAATACGCATTTATTAGTAAAGAGTTTAGTTTTATTTATTTGTCTGGTACGTATTGTAGAAAGTAAAAGCTAACTTTGATTCGATTCTAATGTTGTATATTTTATTTTCAGGTGGACGAAGCGCGAAGACTAGCGATGTTATGAAGGAGCCAGGAACTCTCGACGAAGTGGTCAGTACTACAAATTATTGCCTAAAATACTTTTAAATTTATGATTTTTTTGTTGAACACGAGCATGCAATAAAAACATGGACAAAACATAGATGCACCAGTTTACCGGAGTGTAAAAGCAATTAAGTTCGGCAAAACCATTCCCTGTCAGGGGAGTTGCAAAAAGGGGCATAGGAACCTACCCACTGATAATCCAACATTGAATTAACTTTTTTTTTAAATCTATTTTTTTACTTATGAACTTAACAAACTACCCACTGATAATCCAACATTGAATTAACTTTTTTTTTAAATCTATTTTTTTACTTATGAACTTAACAAACTACCCACTGATAATCCAACATTGAATAAACTTTTTTTTAAATCTATTTTTTTACTTATGAACTTAACCAAAAAAAACTGAAAACTTCAGCCGTACTTTTCGCCACCACTTTTTCGGCAGAACACACGTTCTAGCTCAGCATAGCATGACAAGAGGAATGGTGCTATTAAATAAAATTTCTGATTCAACGGGTGTAATTTTTGATAAAGCTTTGTTATTCTGCAACAAAAGTGATTGCCTTTCAACTTTTTGCGTTTGCTTTTTTTAATTCGATGAAAAAGGGATGACGGTAAACGCTAAGTACGCGGCTTTCTCGAAGTTAACTTGGTTCCATCTTTTTAAATTTTATTTACTTTATAGCTATTCATGCTTTACAACACCATAGACAAAAAATATTTAGGATGATTATCTAATATTCCTAAATGATTTAAATATTTCGTTTTATATTTTGTTTTTTATAGCCAAGGATACATTTTTAAAACAACGTTTTCAATGCACTTTTTATTATCTTCACAAAATGCACTTTTTGATATATCAGGAATCTCATAATTTAAAAAAAAAATCCAAATTCAATGCACACTGATAATTTTTACATTTATTTATAAATGTATTCACAATAATAACTTAATGGGTGGGGTTTCACCCAAGGGCGGCTGGTTGAACAGTGTGTTTGTGTGCAGCACTGGTAAATTATATCGTCTAAAATTACTTTATAATTTCTTACCGAAAAATATTAAATCTATGAATTTCATTAAAAATATCACCTACCAATATAATGCATAATATAATATGAATCAGGGAGAGCAAATTCTCAAAGTTCCGCGAAGTTACCCTGTCCGATGTGCAGGAACGAATTATGTTTTTGTATCGAATATCCCAAACATCGCCAGCGCACAACGCCGGCCATATGTATGAAAAATTAAGCTATATCGGTGTGCCACCCAGCGGCCTTTATCATACAAACTTAAATTTGGATTTAAGGCAAAATACTTAACGAAACTGAATAATTCTTTTTTTAATCAAAGGGTACAGCAAATACCTAAATTTTACATATATTTGCTTTTTTATTGATTGGTGTTTTAAATTATAAAACGCTGATCATTAAGGAATACAATTTTTTTATAGGTAACTTTGACAATTTGCCCTCGTGCTGTTTATACATTGTTTATAAATACTGTTTGTATCCTGTTTAAAATGAAATATAAAACTAACTAACCAACCATCACGCCGTTTCCCCACAGGGGTAGGCAGAGAGGACGGACCGCCAAATAACTCGGTCTTGGCACACACTCTTTGCCTCACTTACATTCATATTATGAAATATAAAATAAAATTAATTAAACATTGTAAAAAAAAGTGTTTTTTGGGTTGAAAATTAAGATTTATTTACGAAAAAATAGTATTGTGTTTTTATTTTCTTAGTACCGAAAAATAAAAATTTTAATTTAAAAGCGATATGTAGAAGTTTTCGCACTTCGAAAACAGCTTAAAATAGATCTTCTCTCCAAATAAGATTAGTGGGATCATTTTTACCTAATGTTGCTTAGTAATCGTTATCTCATAGTTACGGAATATCAGTGAACCACCACGTTTTCAGGGCAGCGGCCGCCACTGGTTTCACCGCTCTCCCCTTATCTCGGAAATAACTACACACGTAGTTATAATTTTCTACGAAAGTGAAGCACATATTTTACAGACATGTCTGTCACTTATAGATTGAAATGATATTCTAGTTTGATTCTCGTAGAAATAATTAAGATCCAAGCGTCGGGAAATATCGGATAACATCTAATTAAAAGGGGATAATATCGTCTTTTGAAGCTCATGTAGATTTTAAACTCTGATTGCTTGTCAAGTCAAATAACAAGATTGGAACAAGTAATTTTGCAAGTAAAGCATAATTAGTTGTATCAATGTAAACGTAGAATAAGTGTGTTTCCAATTACGTCCTATTTGTACTGAATTGTACCTAAATTTCTCTAATAAACAGCGTTATTCCTAGTGAACTGCCAGGTATGGTCCTGTGTATTATCTGCCTGTATTTTGTAATGAAAATAATATGTACGTATTAACGCAGCACCACGTTCGTTGGTCAAATGCATTGTACATATCTAGAAGTGCCTCTGTGAAATTTGTTAAGTGCTCAGGAATGAAGATAGTTCGATTTCTTGGCTTAAGGCACGCCGTAACCGCACTCTACAAAAAGAAGATGGAGAGATATGTAATAAGGAATGTTAGAGGAGTGCGTTAATATTTAAGGCGATTAAATCGATGCGAAAATTGTGAAAATGTTTAATAAAACACGACTCGTTTAAAATAGAGCAAAAATCTCTTGGGGACTGTTTAAAACAGCATTTAAAGAAACACTGTGAATTTTTTAATTGAAACATTTTTAATTTTTTAACTGAAACAGACGTGAAAATATAAATTTTCGGAGCATACTTTGTGATTTTTTTCTATCGAGGGAAAATCATATAATTTGCGTTTCGGCGTGGGGAATGTGTAGATATTATCTTAAAAAATAACAGAAATGTTTTTTTAAGAGCTTAAAAACTTCAAATGTTCTAATGTAAAAATTTCATTGAAAAAGTATTCATTCACTTCAAATAAAGGAGTTTCAAATCACTTTTTGGTACCTAAATCAAAATTAAAAAAACGTACACTTTTTTTTTTTACATTAGCTCCACATAGGAGGCACCGAGGAAAACAATTTCCCTAGGGGCCTATGTCATCTTTGAGGATGCTGTGTGGAGGGTTTTTTAAGGGAAAGGAAGGAGAAGACATGGGAAGGAAAAAGGTATGAGGGGCGGGTAGGAATCTTAGGGTCAGTGTGGCCAGGAGTGACGGACGTATGAATCTATTCCTCACACTGCGGTGCAAGGCGAAGGGTCGGGAGAATCCGGCTGGAGAGGTCAAAGGGCCTCCCTCAATCAGTCTCCTCCGATCCAGCCCGCCACCCAGTGGTTGGGCAAACGTATCCGCCACCAAGACCTAGACAAACCTCATCCCACGAGGTACATAGGCACTTCTATCATTAATCCCCATGTAGTTTTGTATTTTTAGTCGATAAACCGATGGTTGCAATCTGTTAGCCATAAGTTACTGAGCGTAGCGAAGTCCTGTTTTGATTAGATCAAGTTGCATTTCGTATGTCTGTAATCCGGTCTTATGTTTTTTGGCCGGTCAATCATGTAAAGATGGTAGCCGTGTTTGATAGTACCTTTTCATTCCGCCAGAGCTGTCAAGTCGGAGTAATCAACATTGTGCAAGTGACGGTTCTTTGTATGTCTTAAAACTATTATTAAAGAGTCACCTGTCTAAATGCTATCATGGAAACTAAATTGTACTGTAATTGGTATAATTCTGATGTACAATAATAATAAAAAATAAAATTACGCGAAGTCTACTGTTCACAGAACCACCAGTAATAAATTGACTAGTTTATAGTTTTTATTTATTTATTTATTTATATATATATTACAATACGCGACAATTACAATACGCGACAATTACAATACGCGACAATTTAATTTAATTTAATTTAGCGAATAATATATATTACAATACGCGACAATTTAGCGACATCACTCCAAAGACTTGTATAAAACTACTGGGTGTCAATCTGGACGCTGATTTTTCCCTTAAAACCCAAGTGAACAGAACCGTAAGCACGGGATTTTTTCAATTAAGGCAAATTAAAGCAGTAAGGAGAAACCTGCCAACAGAGGCGACTAAATTACTAGTCAATTCGTATGTGGTTTCACGTTTAGATTATTGCAACGGAATATATGCAAGTCTTCCAAAATATCAAATTAACAAATTACAATCCGTTTTCAACGCTGCGGCAAGACTTATCACCGGCGTATCAAAATATTCCCATATTTCAGAGCATCTCAAAAACCTACACTGGCTTAAATGTCCTGAAAGGATCCAGTTTAAGCTCTGCTGGATGGTATTTAAGTCCCTTAATGGAATGGCACCGGCTTACTTATCGGAATTGTGTATTCCAGAAATTTCCAATCATCGACAGTCAACCCTGAGGTCAGCAGCGTCATCAGCTATCGGAAGGTTAAAGGAACCAAAGCGCACACCAGATACTAAGTTCGGTGAGCGCGCTTTCGGAGTGTCAGGACCTAAAGCCTGGAACGGACTGCCACATGACTTAAGAATGATCACAGACGCGGCGGAATTTAGAGCTAGACTTAAAACTCACCTTTTCAGACAGTCGTATCCATAAACTCAAAATCTTTCACCTTCACTTTCAATGCCCGCGACACTGTAAATAACTAACCTTGAAAAACATAGAAAAAAAAATAATAATAATGTAAGCGTTTGTGAAGATCATTTCATGAACATTCTCCAGCCCTAAAGATTCCGAAATTCTCCAGTATTTAAAAATAAATTTCAACTATACTTTTGCCACTAATCTCCAATAGTCCTAAATTCTCCAGTATTTTAAAATAAATACCTCTACTTTTGCCACTAATCTATTCACAAATGTAATAGGTACTAACAGCGATGAGGGTAGCAAATAATGTAAAATCACGCAATGTCCAGTGTGTATAACTGTAATGTCCTCCGCGTGCAAAGCCGTATCTTCTCCAAGCATAAACTTATAATTAAAGTGTGTTTATCGGAAGTGACCTGCCAGGTAAGTATGTTTCTGTATCCATTTGTAAATAGTAAAATCAGTTAGAACCTAAGCATTCCTAATAAATTGTACAGCGCCCTTGAGGTGATTTTTCACAAAAACGGCGCTTTATAAATTATCCAATTATTATTATTAATACATTACAAAAATTATACTGTGTCTGTCCAACTGGGAAGGATACCCGTTTCAGGACAGCCAAATTGTATAATTAGTTCATAATATTCTTAACAAAGGAATGGTTTCGTTCAAGAGATCACAGGAATGAACTTCTGTCAAGAGGGCTTTTGAGAACATTAACAATTGTATTCTGAACGAAGGGATGGTTTCTTTATATCTCTGAAAGAATCGCAAAGATGTGATTTTTTTCAATGTCATTTTGGAGAATATAAATAATTGCATTCAGAGTGAATGAGTTAGTAGTTAATATGGGGATATGTGAATGTATAGATTGTGTTTAAATATAATAAGCATTTAACACTGTTCTTACAAGTATATTATAACAATTTACATCCGTGCCATGATTTATATTTATAAAATATTCGTGTATGAAAAGTGGAAGCGAACAAGTAGCGATTTACAAAGCTGTTATGTCTTCGGCAATCTGGAACAGAATAGTTCCTCTTAATTTGTCCCGGCAGACGGTGACTTGAGGGATCGCTATTGGCGTGTGAAGAACCAATAGGAATGTTTCCGCGATTCAAAATAACATCGTTTGCTACCACAGCAATAATATAGAGCACTAGTAAAATGTGTACAGCGCTTTTCCCCAAAATTGGACCTGCAGAAATCATCTAAATATTATGACTCCAGACACTAATATCTACAGCCTGTATGTCGGACGAATATCTACAGCTCATATGTTGAACTAATATCTACGAACATCACATCTACCGGATCTGCCGGATCTGCCCTGATGATGGACACTGCAACGATGTCCGAAACGTTGGCTAAAGAAGGAGGTAGCGCAACACGGCACAACACCCCAAAAACATATAACGAAAATGCTTCTGGCCGTGAAAATCTTAAAACTTATCTAATATCTACGAACTTCAGAGTGTTGACTAATATCTACAGAGCATAGGTTGAATTAATATCTACAGAGCGTAGGTTTGATTAATCAGCTAAATGTGTCCAATAGTCCGATATTAGGGATTTTTACATACATACTTACATGAGATGGGAAGGCTGATAGAGATATTGAAAGAAGGGTGAATGCAGGTAACTATATTAATGAAGGACTGAACGCCGTTGGCACCAACAAAAAACTGTAGAAAGACGCGAAACTAGCCGTCCATAATGGAGTACTGGTGCCTACCCTGATGTATGGCAGTGAGGCATGGAACTGGCAGAGGAAGGATGAAAGTAGACTGAACGCTGTAGAAATGAGATCCCTGAGGCGTATGTGTGGCAAAACCATGTATGATCGTGTGAGAAATGTGGAAATCCGCAAAGAATGCAAGGCTGATGTAAGCGTGATGAGTAAGATCAAGAAAGTAACGCTCCGATGGTTTGGGCATGTAGAGCGAATGAACGAGGAAAGGAGTGTAAGGAGAATATATGACGCAAATGTGAATGGTAGAAGAAGTCGAGGACGCCCAAGAAAGACATGGCACGACCAAGTGAATCAGATACTTGAGTCGGGCCATGTCAAGAGTCAGAATAATAGAAGAGAATGTATGAGACGTTGTATGAATGTAAACGAGGCAAGGAATGTGTGCCAAGACCGGGATGTTTGGCGGTCCGTCCTCTCTGCCAACCCCTGCGGGGAAACGGCGTGATGGTTAGTTAGTTAGTTAGTTAGTTACTTACATAAATTAAGTTTTTTAAACTGCATACGCAATATTACGTTATTCCAATATGCTATACATAATTGCAAATCCAACCTCTGCCAGTGCTGTAAATATTCGTCAACACTTTGGTTCTCATAGATATTCGTCAACAGTTTGAGCTGTAGATATTCGTCAACACTTTCCTTCTCATAGATTAGTTCGATTTTTTCAGTTTTTGGAATTCCTGTAGATATTAGTAGACGCCTCCAATATTATTACTACTATACTCTGGTTGTGATACTAACACTATTATTTATTTCATGTTTTGCCAACTGTCATATATACTTACACCCGTTGCGTACTTACAGTCGCACTGTTAAAATAGATTTACAATGTTGTGGTTACTCCGTGCGCATGCGGTTGAGCTTTTAGCTAAACTCTAATCACAATAATATGTTTATGTGTAATAAGAACTAAAGCAACAACTGTCTAATACCTCCTCAGAGTTAACTGTAAAACTGGTATCAGGCGCGTTCGGAATATCAATGCGGAACCTTCTCAGTCTCTCACTACTCGCTCTTCTCACAGTACGGACTCCGCCAAGAATAAAAACACCGAGAATAAAACACTTCACATTTATGTGAACGCTGTTGGAATATAAAGAATTCTCTGTTTTTTATCTGGCAAATAGATTTATTTTAGAATAAAAACAGATATACGCCTATCGAAAGAGATTTACGATTAGTGAAATGATTCTTTGATACGAAAAATTATTTGTAATGAAACGTTTGTGAATCCTCAAAATTTTACAATAAACACTTACGTTTGTTTTAAACCACTTAAAGGGCTCGCAACCCGGATTTGTACCGATTTATTACATATTTCCCTTAAACACGGTCAGCCTTACTAAAAAAAAAACACAGCACGCCAGATAACCCGTGTTATTGCAGCAACATGAATAAAACAAAAATACACTAAAACACGATAACATTACTAATAACATTTGGTCTTAAAACGTATTGTAAATCCGGCAACAACGCATATTTATGTACTAAATTGTTTGTTTTCCTTCATAACCGCTAGGTGGCGCGGCGGCGCGGCGGCGCGGCGCCTGCGCATTCGTGTTCGCGCTTGAAAAAGACGCTGGAAGCGCGAAATGATTTCTGTGTGTGAGAAATGATTTTTGTGTGTCCAATATTACTTATGTGATGGTTAATTTCTATTAATATGAATAATTTACTCCTGTATTTATATCATTGATATATTTACCGTGTTTTTTGTGGTTTTTCATAAGTTTTAGTCAAGTTATAAAACAATAATCGTACTTTGAAAATTGAAGTGTCAAAAACTATTTTATATACATGAGAATTCAAATTTACATTTAAAGGTTTTATTTTATGATAATTTTATGACAGTGGTGTTTTTTTTTAAATAATATTATCTAATACATGTGTGCGTAAATGCATCAAAGTAATTAACGTCTTTAGAGATGCAAGAAATCTGATATAAAAGACGGTATAATTTTTAGGTTAGTTTTTTAGCAATAAAAAAAACTTTGAAATTTTTTATTATTTTTTTATTGTATGCACGAGGAAAAAGTGAGGTGATAGTTTCCTTCCAAATTTATTACATAAAAGGTGTTTTTGAAATTTTGTTTTTTTTTTAATTTCTCTACATTTTAGTCAAAAAAAATTTGATAAGAAATTTTTTTCCATTTATTTCCGAGTTTGAATCTTAAAATATGTCAGTTTTTTAAAACTAACCTGTATTTCAAATATACAAATCAAAAAGGTAATTTTATCTAGTTTTCATAAATGGTATTTGTTTTTACAACACCATCAAAAATAAGAAATATATAGAACATTCAAAATACTATGGAAAAATTACAAATATCGTTCGGACATCAATGGTTAAAACAGAGATAAACTACCCTCTCAGGCCGTGGAAACCATGTGTATTTCTTTCAATGAACAAATTTTTAATTAGTAATGTTTCACATCCGCGGCCGTTTGTCAATTGAATAAAATTTTCACTGGGTTTTTTAGTAAGGCTGGGTAAGTTTTAAAGCTCTAAAAAAAATATATGTTATTCTTGAAGATAGGTAATATCTAGACTTTGCCCGCGCCGAAACGCAAATTATATAAAATTCCCTCGATAGAAAAAAATCGCAAAGTATGCTCCAAAAACTATTATAACAACACTACTACTATAAACACGTTTGTTTCAGTTATTTTACAAGTTATATGTATGAAAACATTCACAGTGTTTCTTTAAATGCTGTTTAAGATAATGCCTATTTTAAACGAGTCATGTTTTATTAAACATTTTCGCATCGATTTTGTCGCTGTAAATGTTAGCGCTCTTCTCTAACATTCGTAATTTCGTATCTCTCCATCTTCTTCTTTTCGCGCCCGGTTGCAGAGCCTTAAATACATTGCTCTATCGGTTTCAGAAGTGACCTTCCTTCATTAGGAGAATATTAAAACATTATAGGATTCAAAATACTGACAGATGATTTTTTAGGTCTTCACATTTCACATGTGGCAAACACTTTTTGGGAATACATAATTATAATAAACCGGTTTCGATGAATCGAATTGGATTAAGGAATAATAAAGTGGAATTGAAACAAAGTTATTTTATTGTGATTATTATTTCGGTGTTGGAGTGGAAAGTCAACAAAAGGGGAAGGGGTTAGATTTTACGTTATTAGTAAAGAGCACATGATTAACTTTTGATGGTGTTTGCGATGATTGGTGTTTCAACATTTTGGCAATAAATATATTCTTGTACACATTACGTGACCGCTGTTTCGTCCAATTGTATTGCCTCATTTATATGTTTTTAAATGTTAGTATCGCTTTTACGTCCCAACTGTCCTCAGCTGTCTGGAGCTGGTGGGACCATGGCATCACCGTTCATTGGGGTAAGTTGTGGAGTTGTAAGGAGGATATGAGTTGTTCAGGATGAGGCTGAAAGAAGTAGGGAAGGTGATGGGTAAGAAGAAGATTGGGAAGTATCTGGCTATGCAGATCTGTTCACTAAACACGGCTAAAGCCATTTCGAACAACGTTTCGACTCTTTCACCAAGACGATTCAGAGAAAAGCTGCCATTCGATTTGTAATATTTTTGAAGTGAAAACTTCTTTAGCACGGTTGTGATTTGAAACTCGATAAAACGGAAACGAGCGACCCTGGAAAGAGACAAACACATTAGTCTATAGGATTTAGCCTGTGAGAGAATGAGATAGAATAATCGGTCTCCTCTTTGTGACGTGCTTCTTAGTCTCCCCACTCTTGTCTACTTTAGTTTTTGGATGGATTTACTTTTACGACGTGTGAACTGCACACTTTTAATTTTTAGACGCTCATCTGTGCTGAAACTTAAATTGCCTTAGTTTTTTTTAAAGGGTTAATCTTAAGCTATTTGGATAAATTGATAGCTGTTTCGCCGATATTAATGAAAGGCCCTTGTTTGACGTATTAAGTGAGCATCATGTTACATTAACATTTGTCCTGCAACTGCTTACACCTAGAGAATTCTAAGGACGAGTTGTTTCACAGAAATCCAAATGTAACATTGTCATCAAATGGCCATTCAGAGCCATTTTATGTTTTTGACAGTTGAAAGGCCACGTTAAATGCCGATTCTAAGGCCGTTTCAGCTCTTGAACAAGTTGTGACCAGCAGAGGAGGACAACTATCATGTTGTTAAACTTGTCGGATTATTACAATTTCATAGAAATCTTAAACATTTGATGACTAACATGCGTGAATTTCTGCGAAATAACTGTGCCTATATAAAATATACCTACCCCTATTTTCGTAGGTAAAAGCTTTTGGTACATTTTATGTAAATGTAGGTAACATGCAACCCTGCTGAGATTGTTGTAAAAACGTTATTTGGATAATGTTTTAAGGCCATTTGACACCAGCTTGAAACACTCCCACAAAAAGATAGTAAAATTTTCCACCTCCGGGCGAAAGTTAAAGTTTTAAGGTCTCTTATCTTTATGACGCCCTGCCCTGGCACCTCACATTTCTCACGAGTTCATATTACCAAATGAAATAGGTTCAAATTACCCGAATTATAAAGCCAAACGTAAGCATTGGCATTAATGCTAAACTTATAATGTAGTCATTGACGACAATACGACTCTCAAACGTAAAATTGTGTTCAAACAGAAATGACAGAAAATGGTTGTTTTTCTAAAAGTTAAACAAATTAGGGTTTATTCCAATAACAATTTTAAGATGTTATTACGCGATAGTAATAGTTTTCACAGCTACTAGTCGGCTGCGCCATAGCATATTTTTTTTTGTTTTTAAACTATTTTCTTTTTAAAGAAAGTTTATACAAATAAACTTGTTTAAATACTCATTCATGCACTTGAGAAGAATTTAAGAAGTCTTGTTTCCACATTAAATTTAAAATATAGTTTTTCTACATTATAATATTATCATCATCGATTGGTTCCTTTAACTTATAAAATGGTTTAATTTTATAAATTTTTCAGTATGTATTAGTGTTTATTCTACGGTCTCGGGCTATAATTCTGTTATAATTATATTACTATTTATTTATTTATTGTAAGAAACAAACAGCAATTTTATACAGGATGTTAAAAATGAAGCGGTTAAAAATGAGGTAAGCCAACACAGTTTCTTATGCTAATGGTTATTATAATATAATACAAAATTTTAATTGGTTATAACCATTACATGAAAATGAAATTAACAAATATATATAAATGTAAGTATATTAGAAGGAAGAAGGAATAGGAAAGGGCAAGAGGTAGAGGAAGGTGGGATGGGGACAGGAGATGCTCATGCTGTACCTTTTCTATAGCTGTGCATTAATTTAATTCACATTTGTGATCGTACGCTTGACTTCGTATGGTATTTCACAAGAGTATCATTAAGAATATCGATATTGTTAAATTGCGTGTTATATTGCGCGCATATGCGGGGGATTGGAGAATTTTTTCTAAGGTTTGTTCTGTACGCGGGCAAATGAAAAAAATGGTTTAGTCTGGTTGGTCTTGCAGGTATGTGAATTCTTAAATAATTTACGAGTTCATGAGAGTCCAGGCCGTTATTCAGAATTTTGTATAAAAATATTTTATCAGATATTAATCTAAATTACACCTCATTGGTAACTTTTATAATAATAATAAATTTGGACAACTTATATAGCGCTGTTTTGCGAAAAATCGCCGCAAGAGCGCTTTTATGCTGATGTTGCTGATATTTTGTAATATGCTTCTACTAAAGTGTAAAGTTGTGCTAATTAAACACTTAATTAAGCAGTGCGTACTGTAAAGGGGTCACTGCATAACAGCTTTTTGAATTGAAAACATTTTTAGAACTAATGTGATATGAAACTCGATAAAACGAAAAATAGCGACATTATAAAGAGGCAAACACATCAATAAAACATCTGTACGATTTGGCCTGCGAGAGAATAAGATAGTATAAATAATCTGTCTCCGCTTTGTGCAGTGCTTCTAGTAGCCTCTTGTCTACTTTAGTTTTACGAATGTTTCACTTCTACCGCGTGTGAATTGCACGCTTCGTTTTTTTTGTTTTTGTTTCTTCTTTATTTATTCATTTGAAGGGAAACTTTTTTAGACCGTTGTGATTTGAAACTCAATGAAACGGAAATGACACTAAAAAGAGACAAACACATACATCTATAGAATTTGAGAGTGCGAGAGAATGAGATACTTACCTACTTACAGTACCTACAAAGCGTCAAGCTGCGCTCATTGACCGCTTTGAATATGAGCTCACTTTTCAAGGTTCCTATTGGTTGAGATTTTGTTGGTGAAGTTTCACTTCTATCGCGTATGAACTGCACTCGATATTTTTTATTTTGTTTTGTTAACGTATGTAATCTTATAATTTTAAATAAATAAATAAAAATATTAGTTCCTATTTTAAAAACGTCACACTCATACGCACGCAGAAGGAAATTACGCTTTTAATTATATACATAGATGTAATGTATGAATTTAATCGCACCTATTAAGATGATAGACTTCGCTTTTCGGCCCATACAAAAAGGACACCCAGGAAAAAACACTTTTCTACATCGAAAATTACACGAAATTAATATATTTTTTTATATTGCCTTCTAGAAAGTAAAAGCTACGTCGGTATGTTTTTACATTTTCGATGCGTTTCGTATTAACGTAAACATTCACTGTCAAACATGCACAATTTATCGGAAAATATTATTTAAGGAAAAAGTGCTGTTTATTCAATTCTTATAAAGAATTACAAAATTATAAAAACATACCGACATAGCTTCTTCTTTTGAGAACATATTACCGTTTTCAAATTACAATTTCGTGAAAGTTTCGGTATAGAAAAGTGTTTTCTCCCTAAACCCTTCTCCGAGCGATTTCTGTAGGTAAATCAGATAGTTTACTGCAGTTGTCTCGTTCGCACGTTTTAGATGTCGAGGCAAGGAGTGCATGGTCGGGGGGAGGGAGTCATCATTTTGATAATAGTGATGTTAAGACTACATAGTTTATACAACAATAGTGATGGGGTTGATATTTTTTATTCATGAGTTCAGTTTAGTTTCATAATAATGTATTTTAGAGATTACGGTCTAACACATTTTTTACAAAACGTAATATAATATTTTTTTCATATTACTATTGCATGATATTACTCAAACTTATTCCTGTGAACACATAAAGTTACTTGCGATCCATATAAATAGTGCTAAATACAAAGAATAATGTGAAATATTTTCGGACTTTCGTGAAATCGAAACAATCTTCCTCTGATATACCTAATAACATGTTCCGTGGAAACTTTTCTTTAAGTGATGGGCAACAAAAATTTGCAATCTTTTTAATGTTTATTTTCAATTTGTTTTTGTTCTTTCTCAAACTAAATACATTCTCACAAAAATAATGTCAATACTAATAATAATATGAGTTCAATAAATTTAAATTCGATTTAACATTAATACATCTTCAGTAAGTATTAAAATATCTGCAAAATGACAACACAAAAGGTGCTGGTTGTGATAAATTAAATTCAACTTTTTTTTTAATTGTGCTGAACAACTTATTATCTCGGTGATATTGCTATTCACACATTCTCTCAAAGAAAACGTAATTTCACACTATTTGGAAAAAAGCTTATGTAATGTCTTTTTTTTTTAAAGGAGGATAAACGATCAAATACGCGATGTCTGCTTTCAATTTGATTAGATCTTTAATTTCCAGAAATTCTAAAACTGATTAAAAAGTGTGTAAAATCTGGTTAAACGTGCACCTTTCGACAACCAGCGTAAAATTGCAAAAAATCCGAAAATAAAACCTTAAAGCTTCAAAATATTTTTTTTAAATACTCAATATGATCATTTTTCACCGAAAAGCCTGTCAAAAAACACCGAAAATTTTTAATTTTTTTCTTCCTACATTATCTGCCTACATTGATAGGTAAAGCCAAGCCAACATTTTTGTTCTTTACTATAAAAACCAGATAAATTTTCGTGGACCCCCACTTACTACTTGTGGACCCCCATTTTTTTATCACGCCAACGTAGACCCCCGTCGAGTCTTTCTTGTCACCACTGGGGGTCTACCTGGACCACTTCGGGAATCACCGAAATGACTAAAATATTCAATATTCGTAAATTATTTATATCGCAGACTATGAAATACGTATTTAAAAACAAAAATGGTTTCGAAAAAATGAAAACAGAATTAGCAAAAGTACTAATAATATTTTTACCCCACAAACCAATACCATGTCAATGCAAGCACATAGCAGTTTTATTGGTCCTCGAACATTTAATCTTCTACCAAAACACATTCAAATATCACTTTACATTAAAACATTAAAATTGTGGCTGAATGATGCAGATGTTGAGACACTTTTAATATGAATTCTTTGTAAACCTTAATGTTTCATTTTTTAATACAAATCTACGGTAACTTCAAGACTAACTTTATTTACTTTTTAAAACTATAACAATCAACAACAAAAAAATGTTTCACTGTTTTTACTACATTTTTTCACAAATACCTTTATTTCTAAACATTGACTTTAGAATTAACATTTTTTTCTTGTACTTACTGATGTAATATTGCATTTTTGTTTATATTACCCACACGTGCAGTGCCTTTTAGTGGTTTCCCATTTCCTACTTTTGTCTATTATATATTTACTTATTGCTAAATATTACTTGTACCTTCCCATTCTAAATATTGCTAAATATTACTTGTACCTTCCCATTGTAAATTCCCATTTGTAAAAAAACTTTGGGTCAACAAAACTACAAATACTTGGGAACAAATTTCTTTAATAAATTACCAGAAAATATAAGATCCCGTAAGGACAGTTTCAAAAATTTCAAAACACAATTAAAAAAATATACTGAAAACCTTAACTAAAAAAAAATAAATGATAAAATAAAAATTTTAAAATATATACACATATGTTTCTCTTATTCTTTATATAAACTAAATTTAAAAAAAAATCAAAATAATCTAACAAATAATACTTCCTCCCGTACACACAAGCATCTCCTTATTATGGGAGAATATTTTAAAAAAAATATGTATATTGTATTTAATATTTGTATTAATTGTTTTTATATACTTTCATTATATTTATTTATCTATTGTATGTACTGTACCAAAAAAAAATAAAAAATTTCAATTTCAAAAAAAAAAAAAAACCTTATGTTTACATCTTACTGTATTTATAAAATATGTAAAATTACTTTTGAAATGTAGATATGTAGATATAATGGAAAAAAAAAGATTATTGGAGTCGATACCCTCTCAATATATTGATTGAGAAATCACTAAGTCCGGCGAAATCAAAATGCTACGAAGAACAAATAATTATGCGGATTGCTTAGGTAGATAGGTACATGCAGGGCTTCACGCGCTTCCAAGATCCGAATAGGAAAGATGCTAGACCCACAATATATCAGCTGTAAATCATAGCTGTGCGGGTGAGGTGTAGGGGCGGTGGATAAAGGGGGATGGGGGTTTCCGGCCGGCAGCGTGTCACAAGTGTGCGTTCTCTTGTTTTGAATATCGTAAGTGTGTGTGAGGTTGTATCGAGCGGGACAGAGAAGATTTAACGAAATACCTAAACGTTCCGCGTTTGTTTCAAAATCTAGCCTCTTAAGTTGATGAAGTGCGGCTCTGCTGGCTTGCCGCTGGCAACATAGTGTGACATAACTGTACACAATCGGGCCTATTATTACTATGGTCTTATAGGAAATTACGCGGTACGTTTTTTCACAAATACCGTTATTTGTGTACAGCGTTATCAGAGACTGGGTCAAACGTGGCCGGTGATGTCAGGTCGTGTGTTTATTGAGGCAGATTAACCAACGTTTATTGTGTAATAAAAATGAACACCGAAACGAAAACGGTTTTTATTATTAATGTGTTTGCCGTTCAGGGCTTACCTTAAAAAGAATTATATTAAACGCCACGACATGAAATATTTCCTATAGGGATTTAGGCAAAGGTGTATTCAAAGGTATCCCACCTACAGAATTAATATCTATCTATTCATCCGAGACGCTATCTAGGTTACAAACCAATTCTTCTTAGAATGATTGTTTATAATAAAAGGTAGTTGCCCATAGTATGGAAAAAATATTGTTGAAGATAATATTGTTAATCCTAAAATTTGAAATATG
Organism: Limnephilus marmoratus; assembly: GCA_917880885.1. NCBI lineage: Eukaryota > Metazoa > Arthropoda > Insecta > Trichoptera > Limnephilidae > Limnephilus > Limnephilus marmoratus. The sequence goes on along the minus strand of OU862917.1, from coordinate 50,186,752 downwards.
AGATTGACAAATATGACGGGTTGACAGAAGGTGGCAATGGCGGAATTGGTAAACGCGCACGCCCCGGTTAGACTAGAGGTTCTGGGTTCGAGTCTCAGTTGCGACCATTATCTTTTTCTAAGTTTCGGTGTCTTGTTTTTTTTTTTTTTTACATGAATACCGCACAAGAATCCCAAGTGCTCCCGTCTGGAGTCAGTGGGACTATGGCATCCGAGGCTGAAGGTAATAGGGAAGGGAAGGAGATGGGAAGAGGGAGGCGGGGAAGTATTTGTTTAGATTATTATTGTTATCTTCTTCTTCAATGACATATTACATTGATGGGAATAACCTTCAAAAGTTATAAAAAGGAGTTTTTCTTATATAAAAATGATTTTTGAGGTGTTATGCCGAGGTACTCTTCCCCCTCCTTGATCCATCATTTCAGACAGTCATGCAGTGTCCAAAATCAGGGCAGATGAATTAACTATTATATATTTTGTTTCGTCACTAGTACTTCTCGCAAAAGTTATTGCACACCTTTTTAGCGCCAATATCGTGTTTAATGTATGCAAGGATGTTTTTGTTGCTAGTAATTGCACCAAATGAGACGTCAAAGGACTTAAATATAATAATTTTGAAAACACTGAAGACGGCGAAGCTCGCGAAATCATTATTTAGATTAATCTTTACGACAAATCCGTTTACGTTATCAACACAAAAAAAAAATACTTAAGATAAATTAAATCTTTTTCTTTCGTTTCGCTTGATTAGAATTAAAATAACTTTTTTAATTACTTCACAAAAAATTTAAGCTTAAACTACTACCTTGCATGTAATTTTTCATTAGAAATACATGAACGCATGTAAAAAACAACTTTAAAAAAGTACAGTATTATTGAAAAGATTATTTGTGACAGTTTGATTGGCTGTTTTTCTTATAAAATTATTCAAAAACTGAAAAACAACCACTTTTAGGCTTGAAATCGAGCGTTTCTGGACTCAGTTCACTAAGAGATTTTTTAGGTCTATTATTATATCTATTCGTGGCGATATAAGTCACAAGCATGTACTTACACATTTTTGGCTTGTGGGTTCCTATTACAAAACAATCGTTTAATTTTTATACGTACGTGCATTGATTATACCACCGTTAGGCACTTTGCATGATTAAATACCGAATAACTAATCAATGAGTAATATGAGTGGACATGTAGTCGACATACAACCAGAGTGATGGCTGATGGCGCATGGTTTGTTAATAGCTTCCCGATGCCGTATCAGATAATGTACCAGATAGTTGTACCTGGCGACAGAAGATAACTGATTCCAGGTAAGTGCAGCTCAAAGATATCAATTACGCTATGATGGACCGTTAATGTAATGCACTTGCGAGATAAATCTGTGAAGCCATTTGCGCAGGGCCATGCGTAACCCATAATAATAACGCGGTCGTGATATGGAACAAACCGTAAAATCAATTATTTTTCATTGCCTAAACACGTACTGCCTATTAATTTTAGTACATTTTTTTCTTGTAGTTAATACTTAACCTAAAAAGTTCGATCACATTATGATTATGCGTTCTAATACAGTATTTTATGTGCGTAATTGTTTATTGCTAACATTTTTCTTATTTTAATCAATAAACGTTGTACAACTCCTATAAAATAGAAAAAATATTTGAATGTTGCATGTCCGATACGTACTCGTAAATAATATTTGTGGTTTATTGTGGTTTTTCTGGGTTCCAGGTAAATTGACCGAATTGCAAATTTTCGGAATCAATTTTTCAAATTCAATTGTTCAAAATGCAATTTTTCGAACTTCAATTTTTCGAAAATCAACACAAGTTTTTCCAGTTGATATAGAGTCTGTCAAATAAGAGTAGAAAATATAAAAAATTGAACTACAAAATTTGTAGGCTGGCAACACCAATTTACCTGTCAAATATTCTTTTAAAGTGCAATCACACCAAAATTGCAGAACACCGTAAGTATACACATTTAAGAATACATTTTTTTGTTACCAAAAAAAAAAAAATTGAGGAAGCACTGTTGTTAAGGTACCTACTTAATGACATAAATTTGATTCAATTGCGTTCTACAAACTGATTGGCTTCTATTTAATTTAACACAAATTTGAATTTATAGGTAGAAAGGAAGATTAAGAATGGTGTGTTTAGTTACACTACTTTTAGATCTGAATGAGTTAAATATAAATATTTCAGATCTAAAATTATCTAAAGATATGATCTAAAGCCTGTACAACGCTAGTAGGTACTTAAGCTAATATTTAATAAATGCGAGCAATTTCTAAAATGTGCTTTATATTTTATTACAATATCGTTATTCTTCATTATGTTAACATAAAATTGTAAAGATATAATGATAATATAATATGTTTTTTCACTTTTATGCCTTTTTAATTTTTAATTAAAACGTAGGTTACACAGCTTTGGATTAACACCATGATTATATTTTTAGTATTGCCATTTGACCGACAGTGGCGCCCTCCTATGTTTTCTACTCTTATTTGACAGACTGTAAGTATGTATACAGTACGTACAAGAGTATTTTATTATAGGATGGACAATATCAACTAACTAACCTAACCTAACAGTATCTCGTTAGTCATAAGCAAGTGAAACATATTTTTAAAAAGTTGATTAAAAAATTCGAAAAATATGTCTTTCGGCCAATAGAGAACTCCAGTCCAAATTTTTTTGTTGTTGTGAATAATGACCTTCTAACTTAAATAACTGCATTTTTATTTTTATTTTTAGAGTTAGTTTTAATAGTTAAAATAATTTTGAAAGTTTTAATTTTTCTAGACCCTCCAAAAACCACCGGAAATATGGTAAATCGTGTGACGTCATCACTGCTGAAAAATTAGTATAGGATTGGGCAATCAACTGATCTACTGCCGCCATTTTGAAATCCGTTGTTCCGTTGTTCGAAGTATTCTCCTTAGAAGACGCATTACTATTTTTTTTGTGCAGTAGTTTTTCAATATTTAAAATAATAGAGATAAACTAATAGAGATACCTCTATTCTTGATACTGAATTATTTAGGCTTAAATATTGTTTCAATAAACACATCAACTAAATCTCTATAAACAGTATGAAATAAATAATAACATGAAATGTTGTTAATACCGATGGCTTTTGTCATACCTACATAATCAAAATTTCTATACAATGACTGGTGACGCGTGACGTCAGCACTAACCATTTCAGTAATACCAACTTTACAGCGTGTTTTGACGAGAGGTTTAAAAATGCACTTTTTAATATTTTTTTTACGAACTCTACGTTTAATATTATTAAATAAAACTTATATATTCAGAATCAGCATTTATTGGTCTATATGAACATATTTTTTTAAAGCCATAATATTTTTCACTGGAGTTCCTTATTGCTGTTCGAAAAACTGGAATTCGAACAATTGATTTCGAAAAATTGAATTCGAAAAACATGTCTGTTCCCACTTTTTCTAGAATAAACTCCCATTTATTTTGCATTTTTTTCGGATGCTCGTGTATTTCATATTTTTTGCTATTTTTCTTTAAAATTTCTTTGTATTCTTGTTATTGTTTTATTAATAACATAGTACGATCGTTGAATGATGTTTTTGTTTAACTATTGCGATATTCACATTTTTTACAAACCTCTTTTTACAAAGTCATGTACGAGTACATAATTATTTTTTGATAAAATTTAACTCTCTGTATATACAGGGTGTTAAGGGACGTACTTGACTTATTTTAACCAGTGATTCCTGACATTATTTGGCGTAAAAAATGTAAATGAAATTTTGGTCTCCGGTGACTTTTTTTTTCAAAATTTTTTTCTTCAATATCAATCAAAAAAAATTTCTTCCGCATGTCGTCACTGGTCACTCCGCCCAGTAGCCGACCCACCCCCCACATCCCACCTTCAACTGTCCAACACCTACCATTTTTTTATGTTTCTGTAGAAAAAAAAAACATCAAAAATGTCACCGGAGACCAAAATTTTATTTACATTTTTTACTTCAAATAATGTCAGGAATCACTGGTTAAAGTAAGTCAAGTACGCCCCTTAACACCCTGTATACGAGTAAGAGAAATTCTTTCATTTTCTATTAATTGCATAAAACCTAACGGACGGAACAACCTTTCACAGTTGATATTGACTTCATGAGAACGGGTCGTTTGTTCGATTCGTTTTTGCGTAAGTGGCTCGCATGTTGAACGAGCTACCGATATATATTTTCTTTCTTAAATTATAATCCCTAAGCCTCTTCAAGACCCGCATCCACAAAACCCTTCCTACTTCCGACGGCCCTTTCCTTTTCCCAAGCAGACCCTCTGTCTTTATGCTCTAGAGACAGAGGCGCTCTTGGGAGGTGTTGCTTAAAAAAACCTGTTGATAAACTGAAGTTCGTCTTGCGTTGGTTTAACTACATTTTATTCTGCATTTTAGTACCATGCAAATAGCACTTGAAATGTGTGGTGTTTCAGCAACAGTCCTCCAACTCACTTTGGAAGGAGATTATATAGGAACTGGCTTATTGGAATCTGACGTGAGAGATCTGCTGAACACTGGACCCTCTGTTGCCCAAAGCCTGAACTAAACTAGATGCCATCTAGCGGAGTCTTAGGGCACTTCTTAGTACTGCCATCTATGTGATTAAGCAGAAAGCTTTTAGATACACTACAACAAGTAATAACGAAAGTTAAATAGCATTCTTATAAGTAAGTGTTCAAATAGATACCCTCTTTTGTATGCTTTTTAAAATGATGATAATTTCATATAACGATTGTAATTAGTGTCGTTTAACTTTTGATCAGAGCGAAAACACGATCATTTTAAAAATATTTTCGTTGCTGAAAATCTTATAATTATACTTCTTAAAAAGACTCTGACTTTGAAATGTAATAAAATCTTGCAAAATATTATGAAGAGATAACGTGATATGAATCTTGCATGACTCGTATGTTTTGAAAATGCTATTAAGTGCTCCTTGGTCCCCGATCCAAACTACGTGCCGTAGACTCTCAAAACTTAGGCTAAAAGCTTCGTAGACTCATACACGGGATAATTTTATTTTCATTTAATGGCATTCACATGTTTATACAAGTATAAAGAGAAAAATTGTGTATTCTAAGTACTAAGTACAAGGCATATTTAGACTAAAAGTATGTTTAACTATTTTTTAGAGTTTTAGGTAGGCGTGCTCATAGAATAGAGAACTGTAATCATAATTTTCAAAGATACTAATTTTGGTTGTGGATGAATGTAACACTGATTTGTTATGAATTTATTTGTCATTTTCAAAATCGGAACTGATCGTGTCAAGAATTCACAAAAACGGTAAAGTGCCTACATATAATCGTGATTTATTTTTAGGGTATTTTTTTACATTAGCTCCACACAGGAGGCCTTGAGGAAAATAATTCCCCTCAGGGCCCATGTCATCTTTGGGGATGTTGTGTGGAGGGTCATTTTAGGAAAGGAAAGAGAGGAAGTTCTGGGAAGGTTAAGAATCTGGGGGTCAGGGTGTTCAGGAGTGACGGACTCTCCAAATCCGGCCTGCCATGCAGCTGGTGGGCAGACGCATCCGTCAAGACCCGGACGAACCTCACCCCAAGAGCCGTCATGTATTATATCGTGTATTGCGCTACCTGCATCTTTATCCAACGTTTTGGACAGCTTTACAGTGTCCATCATAATACTTTTGGCCGTTTAAATCTCATATAAAAAGAAAGCGTTATTTTCTAACCGACTACATCTTTTTACTAACATAATATTACGTTATTCTTATCAAGGCTGTGCTAGCAATAATACATAGCTTGGTTTTATAATACTTCAACTAATGTGTGCATTAACCTAACCTGACTATCGAAGACTATCTTCGTTTTGATGAAGGGAGACACAAAAAAACTATATCAGGGAGAAAACGGCCAGCTATGTTCTCATTTCGCTTTCAATTTGAGTTCACTGATCAGGGATTTGTTATTTTTGTAACATTCTACATTTTGACTCAATATTTGAAAATTATTAAATGCGTTTATGTTTTTCTTTTCTTAACATACATTTTCTATTTTATAAAAATATGAATACTAAGCTTAATTCTTGACGCAGTTACTTAAAACTTAAAAATACATTATTTTGATGGTGGGGTAGGGGCACTTAGTAAAGCGCAAATATTTGAATTGCTTCATCATCTGCAATTTTGAGGATGCATTTCGAATCGCTGACTTTTCACTAAGTTGCGTTTCATTGTCTTTATGCCTCGTCATATTATTTTCATTATAGGTTCATCTAATCTGAAAAATACTAAGGTGAAAAGCACTGCTATAGGTCACCCCAACCACCCATTGGTCTGCTACGTTTGGTGAATAAGCAGTGACTGGATTCATGGGGGTTGAGGTTTGTCTAGGCCTTGGCGGCGGATGTGCCTGACCACCTACTTGGTTAAGGGAGATCTTTTCACCTCTCCGGCCGGACTCTCTCGACCCATCGCCTTGCACCGTACTTTTAGAAATGGATTCATACGTCCGTCACTCCCTCTGACCCCAAGATTCTTATCCCCTCCCTCATACCTTTTTCCTTCCCAGAACTTCCTCTCTTTCCTTTCCTTAAAGAGACCCTCCACACAGCATCCCCTAACACGACATAGAACTTGAGGGAAATTATTTTCCTCAGGGCCTCCTGTGTGGAGCTATTGTGAAAACAAAAATTATACCACGAAATCAATTCTAAACGTGATGTATATTCTCCAGTTTTTCGATTAAACCATGCGTTTCTGGATAGCTTGTATATTTTACGAATAATTAGTAAATTTTGCACTCAAATTTTACATTTAGTGTAATCATCTTTACATAATAGGTATCATTGTCAATAAATAACCTTCAAAATGTTCTACTGCACGGCCCAGAGCTCTGTGAAGCAATATAATGTACCTACTTATATTCAAAATATGAAGCATGCGTTTTGCCCTAAGTGATGAATCAATAATACCAAATATCGAATCAGTCAGACCGTTTACCTCAAACCGGTTCCTTTGGCGGCAGCCCTAATCAGTCACGTGACCGCGTGCCCTACATCCTGCATCGCCGGTGTTTATGTTTATAGCCGTGCCCGGCCCGACCCGTTCCGTACTTACTTTATAACCGCGCCGCGCCGAGCCCGACGCAGGGTAATCACACATCATTATAAATTAAGCGCCTACATTATTTTAATATTTATTTATTACGATTGGGGGGAACTCCAAACTGTTTATGGACACGAAAAAAGAGGATTTATGAGGCGTAATTGCGAGCGAGTGACCCTACAGGCTTAGAGTGTTTGTCCACCTCCGCCGTCACCGAGAAACGAGATTATTTCGCACCGAGTTCGGAACGATGTCATTGCGATCGTGGGTCCTCCGCAACCTATCTCGGTGGTTTCGGCGTGTAAGGGTAATTTCGATGCATAACCAACACAAGACAAAAAACCGTGCGCCGGCGCTGGCAATTTCGGTGTGGTGGCATGTTTTGTATTTTCGGCCCTTCACGATCTCGGGCCGAGATGAAGGACGTGCCGTTGACTCCCGGTCATTGTAATGTATGTATCGCTACTTCACCAACGTCTTCTCGGCCGCCGATATTGTGAGAAGTTCTGCACTACCGTAATTTTGATTGGCAATACAAAACACGTCTGAACTAGTCCACTACCGAGGTTGAAGGTGCAGGCACACAGTTTTTTTCTCGTGTTGATTATACGTCCAAACCACCGAGATCGGTGGCGGTGGACACACGATTGATATTGCGTCGCGTCGTTCCGAACTCAGTCCCAAATGGTCTGGTTTGTCTGTGACGGCGGCGGTGGACAAACGCTCTAATGCTGAAGGTCAAATTGCGATTAGTGGCGGAGAGAAATGTCAGTTTTTTTTAAATGTGAACAATTAATCCTCCGTAGTCCAGTGGCTAAGACTCTTGACTCACATTCCGGAGGTCGCGGGTTCGAACCCGGCATGCGCAAATAAATTTTATTTGATTAATTTGTGTTATTTCACAATTAAGTCATTTAAAATAATATATAGTATATTTGCGGCTTGTTCCAGAGTGGAAGATACTATTAGTATCGCCCTGGTGTAAGACCACCATTCAGAATTGAAACGTTGCTTGACAATGGCTTTAGCCGTGTTTAGTGACCAGATCTGAATAGCCAGGTACTTCCCAACTTCCCAACCTTCCTCTTCCCCACCTCCTTCCCCTCCCCACTACCTTCAGCCTCACAACATACCCCAATTGGGGATGCCATAGTCTCACTGGCTCCAGACGGGAGCAGTTGAGATTCTTGTGCGGTATTCACTGTAAAAAAAAAAAAAAAAAATCCGATTGAGGCGAGGCTTAACATGAAATCACTATTGTCAATTAATCTTTACCATAAGTTGTTTTACATTATGAATACCAAAAAATATGCTTTGGATAAACTAAAGCCGTTCCTGTCGTTTCGCTTGAGTAGAACAAAAATAAAAATGTCAATTACTTTTCAAAAAAAAATAACCGTAAACTACTAAAAATGTATTTTTTTTAATTAGAAATGTATGAACGTATGTAAGAAACAGCATAAAAATTGTGACTAAGATTATCTGTGACAGTTTCACGACTCCCTTTTGCCAAGCGATTTTTATGCCTATTGCCTATATTCGTGGTGATATAAGGCAAACTACGAATATTCACATATTCTTTACTCGTGAATTTCTCATAAAAGACCAATCTTAAGTTTTGAAAATTTTCGACGCATTAGTGTCAAGGCATCGCGGGTTCAATTCCTTGCTAACTAAGTAGGTACGTCTATCAGAAATAAAATAGTATTTTTATGCTTTTGTATGTTTTTTAGCGGCATATATTTGTAAATTTGCGCAGCGATGTATCAACTGGCATATTCTATTGAGACAGGAACCTTTTTAGAAAAAAGCCTCAATATGCAATATTCTTTCTTCGTCGTAAATCAATCACCCCTTTCAGTTTATCAAATAACCTGACCCTCCCATTCCAACCCCCCTATCCAAAAGGCTGCTAAAATATAAGCACAATAAATTTTCAACTACCCTCTTATTTCAATCGAAAGCTATGGAGTTTCGAAATAAATATTGCTTTAACCATAAAAATATAAATAAATTTATAAATCACAGATAGTTTTAATAATTCGATTTGAAGATATATTTCAATAATTGGAGTTAATAGTACACAACTGCTGATGCTGTACAAGTGCGCTCCACTGTTGAATTTGGCAGCCACCTCTGGTCTGAACAGATTCTCCTTGTTAGCTCCACCATTCTCCTTGTTAGCACCACCTTTTCCACAGTGACAATCATAGCACTAACTATTCCTATCATTCACCGCTAGTGCGTTTTCACCGAACTGCCAATACGTTTACAGACCTTTTCGATATTTTCAAAACCTCACCGTCTTGCATCAAAGCAAAAATAACTAGTTATTTATGTAACTGATATGTTTGTAAAATGATAAATATTTGTTGTACTAATATGCATCGTATGTATGTACTGTATGTTATTCTATATATATATAATGTTTGTAAATGTTCGATACACCTGTATTATGTATGTAATAGCCCTATGTACGGGCGTTTAAATAATAAATAAATAAATAAATAAATAAGCGTCAGATTGTTGTCCTCGTTCTACCGATATTTCCATGGAAGATGCTACGTGGAACAAGTGTCATTGATCTCTTCGGCACCAGTGCATAGTTGCGAAACTCGCCAAACGCGTCCAAAATTAAAAATGATTATACGGTTGACATTGTTGAATTTGTCACACAAAGTGTTATTTCCACAACTCCTTGAGTTCAACAGCTCGGCCGTGGAAAAACTCCAGTTCTCTACCTGCACACAGCATCCTCAAAGATGCCATAGGCCTTGAGACAAATCATTTTCCTCTGGACTTCCTTTGAGGAGTTAATGTTAAAATTAAATAAAAACAGAGTGCAATTCACACGCTGTAGAAGTGAAACCTTCAGAAAACTAAACTAGCCAAGAGTGGGGAGACTACGAATCACTGCACAAAGAGGAGACCGATAGTCTGCGAAGCACCGCACAAAGAGTACCTAGACAACTCTGCCAGAGGTCACCGCAAGTGGTTCGCTACGTTTGGTGATTTAGCAGGGGTGTACGGGTTCATGGGTTGAGGTTTGTCTAGGTCTTGCAGGCAGATGACCAGGTCACACTGAACCCCAGATTCCTACCTACCCCTTAAACCCTTATCCTTCCCAGAACTCTCCTCTCCTTCCTTTCCTTACAAAAAAACACTCCAAACAGCATCCCCCAAGATGACATAGGCCCTAAGGGAAATTATTTTCTTCAGGGCCTCCTATGTGGAAATCGAAAAAAAAAGACCGTTCATTCTCTCGCAGGCTAAATAGGTAAAAAAAAACATAGTATCTATTACTTAAGAGCTTTTTACAAATCTGAAACTTTTTTAGCACCGTTGTGATTTGATATTCGATGAACTGAATATGAATCTTGTGTTAAAGATTTGTAAAGACATCTTAAGTAATATGTTTTTTTAAATCAATATTACATAGTTATATTTTTTAACACGCAATTGCGTGGGTACTGCTTGTGACAATTTTGTATCTATTCTGGAAAAATAACGTGAATAATGAAAATAAAATATTAATACAATTTTTTGATCCCAGTGGTATTTATAATCTGATCGTTTGAATATTTCTCCAACCAACGCAATTATTTTAATTATCTTTAAATAGTTTTTCAAAGATAATATCCAATGTTGAATCCATTTCCATTTAATCTGCTTGCCCCAACATCAAAATTCGCGTTAATTATTAATTGTTTTAATTGGTTTTCGAATTGACGATTTATAAATTACTTTTCCGACTTATTAATGGTAATTTGCGTTATTTCCACTTGGAAGACCGATAAAGTCAAGGTTGATTTCTATTTATACTAATTTAATGAAATTGAAACAACCGACGCAACTAATTTACTTTGGAGTTTTAATGATAATGGGAATGTAATTGAAATAGGCCACCACGCCGAAAATTTCATTTTAATATCTTCCCAATAGTTGTGCTTTAAGATTGTGATGACCTGACCTCATATGTTTCGTAAGTCAATTTCTGAGTATGGGGTATGGGTACAGCCGCCCTGGGAACCATTACTGTCATAGGTCCATAGGTCACCCAGGGGTGCCCGGGTTCATGAGTCGTCTAGGTTTGCGTTTGCCCATCTACTGCGTGGCGGGCCAGATCGGGAGAGACTGGTTGAGGGAGACCTAACCTAGACCTGTCCAGCCGAGCTTTTTCGACCCATCCCCTTGCACTGCAGTAGGAGGGATGCATTCATACGTCAGTTACTCCTGGACACATTGAACCCCAGATTTCTATCCACCCCTCATACTATTTCCTTCCCAGAACTTCCAGTCCTTTGTTTCCTTTAAAAGATCCTCCACACAACATTCCTAAAGGTGACAGGCCCTGTGGGTAATTATTAAAAAAATAAGTATATTTACGTTATTTCGCTCCGAAATAAGGAATTTGTTCGTATTAAACCGTCATATTTGTCAATCTCATATTTCAAATTTTAGAAATAACAATATTATCTTCTACTAATTTTTTCTTCCTGGTAAGACGACAGGTTCTGGGTTCGTGTCCCAGTTTCTATCGTTATCTCTTATTTTTCTGCGTCTTGTTCTTTTTTCATATTTTCGTTTAGATTATTAGTGTTATCTTCTTCTTCAACGGTGTATTACATTGATGGGAATAACCTTCAAAAGTTGTAGAAGAGAGTTGTTCTAATAAAAATTAAATTTGTTCCAATAAAAATTCGTAAATGTGATTTTGTTATGAATATCCTTGAAAGGAAAGTCATGTCGTTGACTGCGTAGTAAATTCTCCCATCTCTCGCGTCTTTGTCCTTTGAAGGTTGACAAATACAGCCAACACCAGCCACTTTATGGAACACCGCAAAAGGGTGCAGGTTCTGAGAATAAAATCTTGTTGATACAAGGAATATCTAGAAAAATATAATAAAATGAATCTATGGAACGACGCTAAAAGGTGCAAAAGCATAAACCACCATGTCTGTGGGATAAAGTGTGTTCAGATAGAACATTCGAGAATATACCTCCATTTTTAAGCTTTCACCTCAATTTGGCCAGAAAAAAAAAGACTTTGGTACTTCTGTTTTTTCAATATTTAAACGATTAACTACATACTGAGTTTTATCTTTTTAAATAACTATGTGTGTGCAGAAGATTTCCCTAATGCTTAATAGGTTATCTTTGGGAATAGTGTGTGGACAGGTTCGTTCGTTTTAAGTATAGAAATATGTGAACTAAGCAGGCCTGGAAGAGACCTGTTGCGTCATTTTATGTCATCTGTGAATGATTATACACACAACCTGTGGCTGTTTACTGAATTCATCCATTCCTCTGTTCACGGACACACCTTCTATTGAAATACCGTTAGAACAAACGCAGCAGTCCCGCTCTGGACGTATACATCGACGAAACTAATTATAACGATTATTTGAAAACTATTGATAACAAGCAGTTCGGATAAAATCTTTATTAAAATCCGTGTTTTTTATATTAGGCAACTTTATGCCAAAAACGTACTAACATATGTAGGTACTCTTCAAACACAGAACTGTTTTTCGAAATGTCCAATCTGCTCGTGATACTAAAACCAAAGGGCATGATTTCTTACTGATTGATCACTTTCACTAAAACACATTTTGGCCAAAGAAATTTTAGATAAATTTCAACAAAGCTATACAATGCACTTCCACTGGCCATTAGACAGAACACAAATTATTTAAAACTCAGAGCACTGCGCCGTAACCGCCCTCAAAAAGAAGAAGATGATGGAGAGATATAATTACGAATGTTAGAGGAGCGCGATAATGTTTAAAGCGATAAAATCGATGCGAAAATTGTGAAAATGTTTAATAAATTACGACTCGTTTAAAATAGAGCAAAAATATCTTGTGGGCCGTCTAAAACAGCATTTAAAGAAATACTGTAAATTTTTTCATACATATAACTTGTAAAATAACTGAAACTGATTTGAAAATAATAATTTTCGGAGCATACTTTGCGATTTTTTTCTATCGAGGGAATTTCATATAATTTGCGTTTCGGCATGGGGATTGTATAATATTATCTTCAAAAATAACATATATTTTTATAGGAGCTTAAAAACTTCAAATGTTTAAAGGAGATATGCAAGAAATCAGTAGAAATTCGGGTAGCGACGGCTTTTGAAACAAATCAGATACAAAGTCTTGGTTCATAAGGCAAGACAGATCTAACAACAACGATTTTATTAAAACTACTTGTAAGTACGTATTTCCAATGGTACAATGCTAATTGTCTTTTACGAGTATTTTATGAAATATTGAGATGTTATTTTTATCGTAAACTGCTTATGTTATAAACTGCGCTGTTATAAATGGGATTTCCTAGTGAGACAGGCATATTATATCACCAATTTATAATTAATAAAAATGAAAACGATAAATTTAAAAAAAAATGTAGATTGCAATCCGTCCGATCAGAGTGTATGTTATAAAATGAAAAATATTTTTATTGACGTTGATGATTTAAACTTTAAACCAACGAGTCTGAAATTTTCACATGTTTTTTAATCGTGCAAATGATGCAAATAACAATCTCGGTGTTTCTATTTCAATGGATAAAGCATAAAGGCCCTGTGGATTTTGGAGGAGGGGTTGATAACATTATGAGGTCTTGGCGATGACATTAAAAAGGCATTAGGCCCTGACGGGAGATAGGAATCTGCCGTGGTAGATTCACAGTGCTCAGCGCTAGTGATCGGGTATTCGGGAAACCGTCTAATGTTCCTACAGCGAGGTTACGGCCAGGAATTTGGGTTCGTGTCCGCCGGGGGGCAGCGTGATCTCACCGGGACCAGGAGGCAGGAGGCTCTTCCCAGAACAAAGGTCAGGGGATAGACTCTGATGTAACCGAATATGCCGACTGGCTAAAGCGATCGTTTCTCAATCTGGGGGTCGCAATCATCTATAGAGGGGGTCACTATCCGTCAAAAAATATATAACATATTTTTTTCAATTTGGGAGGTGAGTGTGGATACCGCCTCCCCGGGAACCGTTTATTGGATTACCTACACTCCTTCCAAAGGTCGCGCAAGTGGTTCGTTACGTTTGGTGACTCAGCAGGGGTGCCCAGGTTTATGAGGTGAGGTTTTTCTTGATGGCGGATATGTTTGACCTCTCCTGCCGGACTCTTTAGACCCATCACCTTGCATAACAACACTAATGCAGCAAGTAACTCACCAATTACTCGCGCAATCACAACTTACACCCACAACGAAAATTTTTAAACATTTTCCATGATTCCTTGCAAACATACAAAACTAATTTATTAAATTTCTTGGCGTGATGAAAATAAATATTATATATTTTAAAACTACCTACACTTAACCTTTCAGTAAACCTTAATCAGTCAATTACAATTTAGTGAGCATATAATTCTTGATTTTTAAATGTCTCTTTATCTCCCCCTCCCTTTCTTTCTTTTTATTTTTGTTACTTGATTACTCACTAATTCAGTTTTAAAACCCGTTATCACATATGTCAGGCGTAACTACCAAATGACATTCTATGACTTACGTAATAGGTACATAACCATGTAAAAAATTAACATCTTAGAACTTGTATTATAATGTACTGCGTATGTCTTAATAAACAAATAAACAAATAACAGTGGAAGATATGAATTCTTACTTCACTCCTAGATAAATTGACCCCCAGATTCGATTCATACCCACTCCTTGTTTCCTTACCAGAACTTCCTCTCCTTCATTCCTTTCCCTAAAAAGACCCTCCATGACATAACGATGACATAGGCCCTGAGAGATTTTTTTTCGTCTGGGCCTCCTGTGTGGAGCTAATGAAAAAAAAACTTTTATTAATTAATGATTTTATTATAAAGTATTATACGAGTATTTTACCTTCTTCGTAACAAAATAATAAATAAAGATTATTAGCGACAGTTTCAGATTGTTTTTCACTTTTCAAAATAAGATAACAAATGTTTTACATTGGAGAATATCCGGGGGATTAATTGTTAGGGGAACAAGCGTTAAGGAATCACTAACTTAGTACCCCAAGAAAAAAAAAACGTTTGCGAGGATTTGAAGAAAACGGTGTTTTTTTATTTAAATATTACGAAATTAATTTTAAAAAAACTGTCTGAAGAAACATAAAGAATGTCCAACATCTGCCCTAATGATGGACACTGTAACGCTGTCCGAAAAGTTGGCTAAAGGAGGAGGTAGCGCAACACGGTATAACACCCCAAAAACAAATAACGAAAAAACATAACAAAGTTTACGATTGAACGCTGAAATAGGTAGCGTAACCTTAGGGGAAACATTATATTCAGTTTCATGTAGGTACAATTATTTTTATGGCTTATCAAATTTTTTGATACCACAAAAACAATCAAAATATGATTCTACGAAGATAAAGGAAAATTTTGTGTTTATGTTCTCCTTTGTTTGTAAATTTCAACAGTTTTACAATTTAATTCCGTGTTCTCCGTGTCGGTAACTTATACAACATATCGCATCGCGTGATTTGTTCGATAACTTGATAGCTTTCTCGAATATTAATAAACATGCTACGTTCAGTTCTATTCTTCACTAAAACGCTTTTTTATTTCCCAAAATTTCCTCAAATGCTACCGAAATGTAAGGGAAGCACGCAGACTATTAACTTGGCCCGACCTAACCTCAGTCAATACATCAAGATTAGGAAATATCTAAATATCGTGTTAACGGCCGTAAAATATATCAGGTCTATAAATCATGCGTGAGATACCTTTATACCTACAATCTGGTGGAAACTCCAACGATTAACAAAAGACAAGTAGGTAAAATTCTTTTATTTACACGTTCAGCACCCTTGGAGTGATTTTTCTCAAAAACGGCGCTATACGAATCATGTAAATTATTATTTATATATATATATATTTTTTAATTTGAATCACTCTTTATTGACATAAATGGTTGGTGTTAACACAAACTTACAATTAATAATTTTTGTTGATTAAAAAGTGAAAGACGTCGGTACAAAGCACTTTTCTTTTCATTTCGTACAAAATATTTTCAAGTTACAATCAACAATTTATTACACTCGGCAAATAATATTTAATATTCTCATTGACTTTCTCGTTCATTAATTTTTTTCAATAAATCACGGCAATTCCTACGGATTTCACATACATAAGTATACATTTATAAAAAAACTTTTCTTCTTTACATTACTCCATACATTAAAACTCACGACGAGCACATTCAGCCTCGCAAGAATCAAGGCATCCCAATGTTTCTAATAATTAGATTACTAAACCAATTTTTTCAGAAGCTAATATATTTATAATACTTTTAAAATTCAGAATACATTCTTTGTAGGTATAAGACTTACATTTAAATGTAAACAACATTATTTCATTATTATTCAGTCTTGTAAAAGATGTAAATTGGAGTGTATGTTTTTGGATTTTACTTTATTTTAATGGGTTATGGAAGCAATTGGTGTAGGAAACATTATTATCCGAACCCTTTCTGAGGCTCATTTAAAAACCTGGGTTTTTGAATTTAGACATTGGTGGTAGTCTAGTCCAGCCGAGTGTTTTTTTCAATGCAACACATTTTTTAAAAGATATAATTTGTTTTCATTCAATTTGTTATTATTCACTAATATCCATAAATATGCTTTTCATGTAAGTATCTCACGTCGTATTTATTTTCAAATCTATTAAACTGTCATAAACTGTTGAGGATGTTGATTTTCGATGTAAACTTTGGCAGTTATTTAATGGTATTGGCTACGAAAGGATATTTTTTCTCTTTGATTGGAAGATAGGTATGCTATTTTTAATTTTATCATGTGCCAAAAAAATTGCCTTTTCAAAGGAATGATTTCACGAATCCTCCGTTACCACCTTTCGTTTATTGTTACAAATCAAATCATTTTAAAATGTATGATTGAATTCTGTGCTGTGGCCAACGAAACGCAACGCCATCTACTGGTTGGTTACCCAACCTTTATAACCAACGCCATCTGTTAATTTGCGTACAAATCAAATACACACCGCCCGCGCCTGCTTGCCAGCCACAATTTACACAAAACTTTGACATATTATATACCTGAATCTTCCTCATGAATCACTCTATCTCTTGGTGAAAACCGCATGAAAATCCGTCCATTAGTTTTTGAGTTTATCGCGAATAGACAGACAGACGAGAGGAGGACTTTAATTTATAATACTCGATATGGAGCAGTCATCCAAATTGTTATTCCACAAAATTACGCCCTTGATATTTCATTTTGCACCATTGCCCGAAGGGATGTGCTGCCAAACTACTTAAGCTTGGCACAAATTTCTTGCCTCATTCACATTCATACTTCGCCTCACACATGCCATTCACATTCGCATCAAATTGTCGTTACACTCCCATGGGCCTAAAAAAGAGTAAATCTATACTTACTTATCTATCTATGTATGTAAATAAAAATGAACCGCCGAAATGCATGTACGATGTAGAACGACTGCACAAAATTGGATAATTCTTTATTTTGTTGTGTCCGTTATTGTCATTTTTTGTTGTGTTCTATAAAACTATTGGTGAGCTCTGGCATTATGAAATTTGTATAAAAAATTGCAATAGGTGGCACGCGAGCTGTTTGAAAACTGAATATAACGGGACTGAATGTAATGGAACTCGGGTAGGGGGTTCGCTGGAAGGAGGGAGGGGAACCTGAGAAGGAGAAGAGGAACCTGGGAGGGGGGATGGGAACTCGAGAGGGGGGATCGCGGGTCGAGGGAAGGGTGGGAGTGGAGTGGGGAGAGGGAAGGTGGAGGAGGCGGAGTGGGAACGCGAGAGGGGAAGGGGACGCGGGAGAGAAACGGGACGAATAAAAATGAAAGGACACGCAAGGAGAAACCATTTCTTTAATAAATGACATATCAACACATGCTGGGTACCAGATAGTAAATCTATCTATCTATCTATATATCTATCTTCTATCTATCTATCTATCTTCTTCTATCTATATAAATAAAAATGAATCGCCGAAATGTATGTACGCGCATAACTTCCGAACGACTGCACCAAATTGGATAATTCTTTTTTTGTTGTGTTCGTTATTGTCAGGACAAGGTTTGTATAAGACTACTGGTGGGCTCTGGCATTACGAAATTTATTAAATAATTGCAATAGGTGGCACGTGAGCTGTTTGAAAACCGAATGTATGAAATGCGGGAGGGGGGGGGGGGTAACTCGGGTAGGGGGTTCACGGTAGGGGGAGGGTAACCTGGGAGGGAGGAGGGGAACTCGGGAGGGGGGTTCGCTGGACGGGGGAAGGGAAGGAGTGAGGAGAGGGAAGGTGGAGGAGGCGGAGTGGGAACGCGGAAGAGGAAGTGGTTGCGGAAGGGGAACGGGACGAATGGGAAAGGACACGCAGGGAGGTACAATTTCTTTATTAAATGGCATAGCAACGCATGCCGGGAACCAGCTAGTAAATAAATAAAATTCGATAATGCGTCATAATTTTATTCAGATATGCGATCAAGAGCCCCGTAGGATTCAGCATTCAGTGGGGTGTCGTGATAGTTCCCGAGGCGCCACACGCACCAAATTATCTCCCCAACCTGCCCGAGGTCCGGGATGCTGCGTGAATTGGTCCATTAGCGGGGAATGCAGACGGTAGCCGCGGCCCTGGAAGGGTTCACCCTCTATGAATAATAAATTATGTGTACCACGTCACCACTGACCATCAGAAGGTAGACTGGAGATTGCTAAAGGGGTGTTGGACATGAAAAGAATATTGGAATTTTCATCTGATGTAGGTATATAGGTACTTACCATGCGTCCTGTTTTTTTTTGTTAGAATTTACTCACTCACTCACTTTTTTATTTTTAATAAATAATTTCCCTCGGGGCCTGTTTCATCTTAGGGGATGCTGTGTAGAGGGTCATTTTATGGAAAGGAATGAGAAGAAGTTCTGGGAAGGAAAAGAGTATGAGAGGTGGATAGGAATTTAGGAATCAGTGTTTCCAGCAATGAAAGTAATCAGTATGTCCAGTATGAATCCATCCCTCCAACTGACGCGGTTCAAGACGATGGGTCGAAAGAGTCCAAAAGAGTCAAGTTGGAAAGATCAAAAGGCCTCCCTCAACCAGTCTTTCTCGATACGTAGCAAGCAGTGGCGGCCCCTGCCTTAGTGAACTTGTGCAATGCACTATCAAACACCGACAAACATCAAAAGTGTAAATTCGTACAAACATTGACAAACGTTAAAAGTGTAAATTCGTAACATTCATTCACGAAGAATTCCCGCCAATTCGTTATAGTATCCTTATCAATGATCCAAAAAGCAATGCATGCATCTTCCGTTGTGCCGAGACGTGACGTCACATGAAGTGATATTTCTACTGGGACAGTCTACAGAGGCTGGAACCGTGAAATGGGCAAGACTTGAGTGAAGATATACGACACGCTGTAGAAACGCCGCACAACATCCCGAAAGATGTCATGGGCCCTGAGTGAAATTATTTTTCTCAAGGCCTCCTGTGTAGAGTTATTATTTTTTTTATTTTTTTATTTATTTTTTTGAGACACAAACAGCATTTATACATTTATACATTTTATACAGCATTTTTGTGGGTAATAATAATACATTAGAATACAAATATAAATATATCCCTAGACTAATGTGTCTGCAGTAATCACATATGCATTTTAACATAAGCAAACTCATGAAAAAACATTACAAGTATTATTTATACATAACTTGAATACAAAATTGAAATACATAATAATAACAAGTACTTATACAATATTTATAACGAAGTATTTACTGAAAAGTAATAAAACAACAATTTTTTTTTTTTTTAAGTGCACAAATTGTGGAGATATTTTTTGAAAGATGTTATACTATTTACAAAAATATCTATGAAACTGTGTATTTTAGCAAGATCGTTGTATGATCGAGACATTCTAGACATAGGATTAAAATATCCAGTATTATTCGTAAAAATTTCGGTCCAAAATATGTTAAGGGTTCTTGTAGATTTGGGCCTGGCGTATAACTTGATTTGGTTGACTAAGTTACTGTCTACACGATTATTCACAATTTTATAAAGCATTAAGAGGTCATTTATGTTACGTCTTTTAACTAGACTCCCTAATTTGAAATGTTTAAGTCTTTGTTCGTACCCGTCTAGAAGATGATATACACCTGATCGGTAAGACAAAATCCGTGTAAATTTTCTTTGGACTGATTCGAGTCTAGATACCTGTGTAATATAATGTGGATTCCAGACTGTTGACCCGTACTCAAGAACACTTCGGATTAAGGAATTGAATAGAACTATTAGGCTATTAGAATTCTTAAACAGTTTGGTTGATCTTACAATAAAACCAAGTAATTTATTTGATTTATTCACAATGTATTCAATATGTTGGTGGAAAGTTAGTTTGTTGTCAAATATAATTCCTAAATCTTTTATTGATTCAACTGTTTCCAGATTGTGACCACATATGCTATATGAATAAAGAATTTTGTTGGTGTTCTTGGTGAAGTTTATAACTTTGCACTTAGCTATATTCAGTTCCATTTCATTGTCAACACACCAGGTAGATAATGTGTTAAGGTCTTCTTGTAAGAGTTCACAATCATTCATAGATTTAATTGCTTTATATAATTTGAGATCATCAGCATATAGAGAAAAATTACAGCGGAGTTTATATGTAAGGTCGTTGATAAAGATTAAGAAAAGTAAGGGTCCAAGGTGAGATCCTTGTGGTACGCCCGACGTAACTAATGCTGGGGAAGAGTTAAATCCGTTAACAGTAACTAATTGACTTCTATGTGATAAATATTATTCTAACCAACGAAGCAGGTTTCCGTGAATGCCGATTTTATCGAGTTTTTTCATTAAGATAGAGTGACTAACTTTGTCAAAGGCCTTACTGAAGTCGGTGTACACGGCATCTACTTGTGTTTTATTATTCATTGATTTACACAGAAAGTCCATATACTCAAGTAAATTAGTATTTGTGGATCTTTTAGCTACAAAGCCGTGTTGGAAAGGACTTAGTATATGTGTAACATGGTTAAAAATGGTTTTATATACAATGGACTCGAATATTTTGCCAAAACAAGATAAAAGGCTGATAGGACGGTAGTTAGTTACATCATTTTTACTGCCAGATTTGTGGATCGGAATTACGTGGGCAACCTTCCACAGATCCGGAAATACCCCATCGTTCAGACTTTTGGTGAATATTTTGTGTAATGGTATTGCAAGCTGATCTGCACAATTTCGAATAAATAGTGGAGGAATTCCATCTGGGCCGGAACCCTTATTGATATCAACAGTGTTTAATTTCGCTTTGACCTCGTCTAACGTTATTTTGATATGAGACAGTGGATAATTATAGAGTGGGGATGAAAGTTTAGAGTCACTTTTAGAATTGGATGGTGAGTTAAAAACAGAAGAAAAGTAAGTAGATAACAGTTCACATGTATCTTCTCCATTTGTTGCTGATTTGTCATGGAGATGCATGATTTTGGGGAGAGAATTAGAAATTCTTTTCGAATTAATGAGGGTTGAAAGATTTTTGATGCTGTTAGGGAGAGAATTTTCTATTGAATCTACATAGGCTTTAAGGCATGTACGTATGGATACTTTTACTCTAGCCCTCAAGATAGAAAAACTGTCATAGTCACATTGATTTTTGTATTTTTTCCATTTCTTTCGAAACTTTTCTTTTTCTCTGAGTTGGTGGATCAGAACACTGCTAAACCAAATTGGAAACTTATTATTCCTGTTTCTTAAGCGCGGAGTGTGTTTTTCAATTGATAGCCATAACAAGTTATAAAAATGTAGTAGGGAGTCATTACAATTCATCGTGTTAAGATCGCCCCAGTTATTAAGTGATAACATTTCATTGCATTTATTATAATCCGTTTTTTTGAAGTTATATTTGATGTGATCTGGATTGGTGGATAGGGGTCTGAATTTGGACATTAAAAAATCAAATTCAATGGGAGGATGATAAGAGTCAATTTTGGATAGCACATGTGAAGCAATTTGAATGTTGAGGTTATGATTGGAAAACACTAAATCTAAAATTCGACCTATGTTGTTAGAGATATGATTGAATTGCTTAAGTCCAGTAAAATTTTGAAAGTCTAGTAGAGATATTGATTTTTGGCTATTATGTAAGACTGGTCTGGTTACTGTAAAAAATAATTTATCGGTAGGTATACAAATCACATTGATCGTTAACATTTACCGTGAATCACTATTAAGTAAATAAATAAATAGAGTAGCCTAGTCGTTAATATCTATCAAAGTTAAATAATAGTGTACTTATGTAATCCATTGCCTTCCTGAACTATTATAAAAATCTCAATAAATGTCGGTGATTTGGCGCAGCGCCAGAATTGAGGTTCATTCAGAACAAGAAATAAACTCTGGCAACAAGTCGCTAGAAAGTTACACCATTTATTTACCGTTTAAATATACCAAGTTATATTTTATTATGAAATACGTCTCATAAATAAAAGCTATTATAGGAGAGCCAATGCAAGGGGTGGAAAGTTGCAGAACTCTCTACCAATGTACAGTGTAGGGTATATTTGCAAAACTGACTTGTTCCAAATTTATTAAAATTACTTGTTGGTACGCGGCATGCGTTGCTATGCCATTTGATAAAGAAATTATTTCCCATACGTCCCGTTCCCCTTCCGCCTCCCCTTCCTCTCCCGCGTTCCCTTCCTCTCTTGCGTTCCCATTCCGCCTCCTCCACCTACCCTCTCCCACTCCCGAGTTTCCTTCCCCCCTCCCAGATCCCCCTCCCTGGTTCACCTCCCGCATTCCACACATTCAGTCCCGGTACATTCAGTTTTCAAACAGCTCACGTGCAACCTATTACAAATTCCATAATGCCAGAGCTCTCCAGTAGTTTTATATAAACCTTGTCCTGACAATAATGAACACAAAAAAAGAATTATCCAATTTGGTGCAGTCGTTCGGAAATTATGCGCGTACATACATTTCGGCGATTCGTTTTTATTTATATAGATAGATATACATATATAGAAGAAGAAGATAAATAGATAGATAGATTTCAAACTGTCATTACTTAAGAGGAAGTCACAAGTCAAAAATGTATGTATTCTTAATGTGCCTTACTTACCACGAATATAGTTAATAGGTGTAAAAAAGGTGCCGCGATTTTAAGCGCAGAAGTGGTTTTTATGTATTTTTTGAATAATTTTATAAGAAAGAAAAAAGGATGGACTGTCGCAAAAAATTATAGTGTTAAAATTGGATTTTTTAAAGTTGTTTCTTACATTCATTCGTACTCGTACAATTATAATGAAAAAAACACATTTTTTTCTCAGTTTACGCTTATATTTTAAAAAAAAGTAAGTAATTAACAATTTTATTTGAATTCTTCTCAATGGAAACTATCAAAAAAGCTTCAATGTCTCTAAAGCATTTTATTTTTCTTTATTAATGTGAACCGATTCGTAGTAAATATTAATCTAAAATAGTGATTTAGCATTTAGCATCGCCTTAATATTGTTCTAAATTCGTAAGTCTTCGTATATTCTTAGAATATAAGGTCAATATAATTCAACGCAATCTTACAGAGTAGTGTGAAAAGCGGCAGTGAAGTTTTGTCATTTTAGTTGAACCTTTCAGGGTAATAGCACGCAGCACATTTCCACAGTGTATTATTATTTACCCTTCACTTACATTCTTAATTAATTCAGGTCACATACCTAGCGAAGAAAGGATAGGCTTGAAGCCTGAACTAAAGCAAAACCTTCGTCCCATTCCGCGCTGTTGCCGGCAAATAAACTACTACTCTCAAGAATGTTCAGATTACTTGTAAAAAATAAAGTGAAATTTGGCCCCGGGTATTATTTTGACTTTCCGCTCTGTTTATTCGAGAATTTGAAGGAATAATATGTGATGATGGTGTCCTGAGCAATCTAAATGCATAAAAATATAAAAAGATTAGGAAAAAATGTACCTGTTATAAAAGCTATTTTAAATATTCGGGCTTCCCTCGGGCCGAATAGTAGCCAATTTCAGAAAAATGCATATGTGCGCGTGTGTGAGCGTGAATGCCACCAAAAGATGACAGAATACATTGTCATTGACAACGAATCTATCTGCTGAGTTTCAGCTCGATCGGATGCCACGAAGTGGGTTAATTTCCACTTTTAAGATTTGCGTTCGGGTCAAGAAAACAAAATTGAAATTTTAAAATGTCGTTTCGTATCACACATATTGTTATAGTTCTTTTACAAATTTTCTATCATTATGTATTCCAAATAATCACTTTTTATGTGTTTATACCGCTCCATAAAACGACTTCAAAAGTTTTTATAAAATACTCAGGAAGAATTATTGGAATCAGTTTTAAGATCTCCACTCTCCCTCTTTCAAGATAATTCCGTATTTTGGATTATTTCTTAAGGGTCGTTTTTTGTTAAAAATTACCTCAAGGGAGCTGTACATTTTAATAATAATAATAATTGGACAATTTGTACAGCGCCGTTTTTGTGAAAAATCACCCCAAGGGCTCTTGAGGTGCTTTTGTTACCACGACTCTATCCTAATTCTAACTTTAGACATTCTATTATAACAACTTTAACTTATCTACATATTATGTAGGTACCTACAAAAATTAATGTTTCTTTGTTTGTTATTAGTAGTTTTTGTACCAGTAATCCGATTGCTATGAAACTTTGATGAGTTGCTGTGCGCACGCCCGCGAAGGTTTATTTATATAATAATGAGCTCTAGCGTTATGAAAGTTGAATAAAAAATTCAAAATTGGTGGCGCGTGATTTAATTGAAAAATGTGTGTATTTCATATAGTTTAGCGGCAGAAAGGGAAGGAGGGAGGGGGAGAGAAAGAGGCGGAACGCTGGAGGGAAAGGGACCGCAGGTGAAAATATACCCTGGGACAAACACTTTCTTTCTTCGAGTGGCATCAGTAATTATATAAAAATGATATGTTATTTTATTATTATTTGGAGCATTCCAATTCGGCCTTGCAAATATCAAAGTTTGCTCATGGATTGCAGTAAAAGAAACTATAAAAAACTGACAAATCAAAACCGTAGCTAAAAGTAGGAATGACAATGCCACGCCTGCACATAGATTAACAAAGGCCAGTCATTATTCCCGTCTAAAAACATTTGCCAGTAATTGACAAGTCCTTTGTTGCACACAAACGGAATTGTCAATGGATATTGGAGCCAGCACTTCCGCCCCGAGCTGCAGGGTCGGACGAAACCAACGAAAAATCATAAAATTCAAAATGGATCGTAACTCAATTACAGATTTTTACCCAGAGTGCCTGGGCTAATAGAATTTCTTTATCATTTTTAACATTTTATGCAGTGAGTACAGATTATTCACCTGCAACATATAAAAATTCAAAATTCAGAAAACATGTATTGCACAAAAATACCGAAAGTACAAAAGGTAAATTATAAGTTCATCCTATGTTTTCCGGCTAAAACCAACATATACATTTTACATATTTGTAAAAAGCACTAACTTTGTGGCTCGCCATAATTTACAATAAAAAACACATAAATTTGTTTAAGACCACTTTTATTTTAAAACACTCACAATATCTGGGGCGATACTAAAAAATAATTAATCTTCAACAAATTAGTGGGTAGATGGATGTGATCCGGTATATATCCGTAATTTGTTCTTGGCAGTGCTTTGAATTACAACTTTTCTGTCCTGACTGAACACAAATTTAATAAAAAAATATGTGGGTTTTTGTAGCCCACATCTGGCTCATCCCTGTGATCCGTTCTGTTGTCTGTTGTACGTCTGTATAATAGTGACAATACGGTTTGATTGCCGTATTGTCTGTCGGAAACAATCGCTTCACAGTTCACGCACCGTACTCTGCGGTCCGCCATGTAAAGTGGACACTCCAATTACACCCGGTACACTCAACCAAATCGCGAATTCGTCAACACGCTTTTTGATATTTGATTAACACGGTTTAAATTTCCATTAGATGTGTTATGTACGAATGTACGTCACACAAGGCCAAAGCTTATATTTTGTACCCAAATTTAATGCTCCTGTGTTGCAAAAGGAATATATTTTACTTATTTTTAATCATTGCAAATTAACTATGTGGCATCATTATAATTTAATGAAAACAAATAACTTTGTATAAACCACTACCTAATCAAAGTAATCGACTTCATTGGTCATTTTAATAGGATAAAAGTAAAATGAAAATTAACAAATACGAGAATAGGCATACAAAGAAGTCAGTACAGACAATAGAGAACTCCAGTCCAATTTAAAAAAAAAATTTAATGAATAATAAACCTTCTAACTTAAATAACTGCATTTTTATTTTTAGAGTCAGTTTTAATCGTTAAAATAATTGTCAAAGTTTTAATTTTTCAAGACCCCCCGAAAACCACCGTATGTATGGTGAATCGTATGACGTCATCACTCCTGAAAAATTACTATAGGATCGGGCAGTCAGCTGATCAACTGCCGCCATTTTGAATTCCGTTGTTCGAAGTGTTCTCCCTAGAAGTAGCATTAGGACTATTTTTTTTGTGCAGTAGTTTATCAATAATAGAGAGATACCTTAATGTTATATCAATAAACACAACAACTAAATCTTTATAAACAGTATGTAAATAAACGAATAAATTAATTCGATGGCTTTGTCATATCATACATTCCCAAACAATGACTTTACGGTGACGTCACGACACCTCGAACAGTGACGTCACCACTAAAATTTCAATAATGCCAACTTGACAGCGTGTTTTTACAACCCGATTAAAAATGACCTTTTTAATAATTTTTCAAAAACTCCGCGTTTAATATTATTAAATAAAATTTATGTATTCAGAATCAGCGTTTACTGGTCTATACGAACGTGTTTTTTTAAAGCTATAATATTTTTCACAGGAATTTTAATAAGGAACTTATTAAGTAGCTGTAGGCAATCAAGTAGTAATCAAGATACCTAAATAACAATTAAAAAATTATCTTAAACACAGGTTTTTAGTGGGAAAACAATTTTAATAGATAAAAAAAGTTTACATATTAATAATGTTTAATTGACTATTAACTTTTTTTCTAATTTCTAAAACTTCAAAGTTCTAATCTTATCTTTGTAAACACATTGTATTTGTCTGTAAAAATTTTGAACCCATTATTTATATCAAAAGAATGAATTGTTTCTAAAATGTTATTGACAAATGCAAAATAATTATTATACTGGATCATTGACCTATTCATTATTTGCAGTAAAAATGTAATTTTTTTATGTGATGACGGTGTACTAAGAAATCTAAATAAAAACAGAAAGAGACGACAATTTTTTTTTACTGTAATACGTCTATTTTCAATTTTCGGGCCACCTCTTGGGCCGACTAGTAGCCATTTTCAGAGAAGTTCAAGTAAATGCGCTTGAGAATGCATGAGTTCCACCAAAAGTTGATAGAATGCATTGACATAGACAATGAGTCTATCTGCCGAGTATAACCTCGATCGGATGCCGGAAAGTGGGTTAATTTTCACTTCCAAGATTTGCGTTCAAGAAAACATTTATTCAAGAAAACAAAATCGAAATGTATTTAAAAATTGTAGTGTTCAAAATTTGATCTCAATGCGTGAAGAATAATTCAGACAAACGATCAGATAGGTATCAAATAATTTTAATAATCTTTTTCAAAATTGAAATTATAAGATCCCGGGATTTTCGCAGATATTTTTCAAACTAATTTCGATTGTCTGTGCTGCGCGTTAATCTTACCTGAAATCTAATTCATAGAAATCAAACATGCTTTGATTTTTTTTTAAGTTAATAAAATTATGTTAGTTATTATATTATTTTGTTATAAAATTTGTTATTTTACATATACGAGTAAAGCTCTTTAAAAATACCCAGGCTGTTTTTATTATAATTTATGTAGTACATGGTTTTATATTTGAATTTTCTGGTTCTGGTCCCCAGTGAGGCAGGCCCCGCGATCAGGTGTCCGCAATCCATGTCCAGGGATCAGAGCTCACCTCAAGTAAACTTGAAAATAACCACAAGCTTTGTCATTTGACGTCTGTGGTTAGGATCGGTGGTTAACAGCGATGTCTGCCACGCCAACGAAGCTCTTGCAATTCCATCACTGTAATGTATATCCCGTACAAAGTGCTTTGTTCTGCAATTCGCGCTGACATTTCAGTCAGGTTTCAACTTCCACTACCTATTTAGTGTTATTAGATAGTTTATGCGTGTAATTCCATGCGTCTTATTTACGGCGATATCTCCCGATAAACCTTAATATCACAAATTAATGCCCCTTGAAGTACGCTTATAAAATGCTAGCATTATTATCATGTATTACAAAAAATATATAATTTTTTTTAAAGCATTTATATATGTTTCGTACAATCATCATGTGGACAAATGGGGAAATAAGAATGGGGCAAATAAGAATAATACTTCGGCGAAACAGATTTTCAAAAGTAAATAAAATGATAAAGGAACTATATTGGCTAACCGTGAAACAGATGCTGAACTTGAACACGATGATATTTATCCATAAAATAGTAAACAACCCGTTACCAAAATACTTTTCAAGGAAAATTATATACAACAAGGATATTTACAGACATAATACAAGGACGAGCAAGGAAATCAGGCTTCAAAAAAAGGTCAAAGCGAATACGCAGAATAGTTAACCGTACAAAGGGATTAAGAGCGTTTAACCAGCCAGCGGACGAAAATTCACATTTCGTCGAAAGTTGTTCTTACGATCGTGCAGGGCGGTTACAATGAGAAAGATTAATTATTCTCCGTACCAGCTTTTTTAAATTATAACTCAATATCGAATTTATTTCAATTCAAATTAGCTTTAATTTATACCTTCATCCAAAAATGCTGAAAGGCGTGATGATAAAACTATTAAAATAATGTACTTTTTGTAGTTATTTTTTGATTATAAGTATTTATCATTTTTCAATAATGTCTAAATTTAATAAGAATGTTTAAAAAATCTGAAATATATTAGTTTGTAAGTGCGCAAATAAATACACAAACGGACCAATTTTCGCCAAGAAACACATGTACGTACATATTTTTTAATGATTTTATTGAAACTAAAATTAAAATTCTAAAACATACGTTTGCTAGATAATGTATTGATTTATTTTACTGCATGATTTCATTATTTGAAATGGGTGTGGTATAATAC
This sequence comes from Limnephilus marmoratus, assembly GCA_917880885.1. NCBI lineage: Eukaryota > Metazoa > Arthropoda > Insecta > Trichoptera > Limnephilidae > Limnephilus > Limnephilus marmoratus. The sequence goes on along the minus strand of OU862917.1, from coordinate 50,157,424 downwards.
AAAAACTTTTTTGAAAATTGAACAAATCTGCCAACGACCTGTGGAATAACCTTATTATACTAAAAAAAAATTTTTTTTCTCAAAATTTATTACATACGAATGCTAGATAAAAGAACAATCTTTCGAAATCCATTTATAATTTTTTGTGGAAAAGAGTCAATACGTCTAAAAACTTTTTTGAAAATGACGTTTTTCCGGTTTTCTCTGGTAATGCCCTCTTAAGTTTTATCACGCTACCAGAAACTCCGTCCGCATCTATCGGAAGGTTCAAGATGTATTGTAGGAGCTATATCAAACTGGAAAAAATATAGTATGTAATATGTAATATTATAAATAATAAAAAATTTGTATAATTTAATATACAAATTACTAAAATAAAATAAACACATAATAGGTGGAACAGTGAGTCTGGAATGAAAGAATTCTTAAGATAATTACATATTTGTAAGAGAATAATATGTTGAAGCAGTGCCAATTTGTTACATTTACTCATTGTTCGTTTTCTATTGTGCATACATTTAATTAAATTGAAATGAAATAAAGTTGTTCAATAATATTTCATGCAACGTCTGCATAATTTATTTATTTATTTTATTAGGAACATTTACAGGTTAATAACATTACATGCATTAAAGGCAACCACAAATTATAATAATTAGGTTATAACTTAATAACTAATGTTCACATCATACACAAATAATAATTAAAAAGTCTACAATTATTATGTTATATAGTTAGGAATTGATAATAATGTCACACATGTAAGTTCGACGTACACAGGTAATGAGGTGTATTCGGCCTCGTTGTTGAACTCATTTTCTTGGAATTATACACTTTACGACCCGCCATCACCTAGTTTCGAGTTGCCTCAGCGGTAACAAGAAATACTTGAATCATATTCTATATTCGTTAAGTAAATCAGGGTCTTTGCGAAGTGCAGCAGATGTTTGTAATTGGGTCTTAATCAGCGTCTTCAGCTGAGATCTTTCACTAATCCTCATACTATGGTTCACTGGTACCATAAAAATATTGTTTGTTTCAATGTTAGAGACATTGTTTTCGTTTTGTTCTTCACTAAGATTATTTTAATTCTTCTAGTATTCAGATTTTTAATGGTTACCTTTCACTGTCTGTGATTTCTATTGTTTATTTCTCTATTTATTATATAAGAACTGCCCAAATCTTATGAAAAGTATTTGAAATCTTTTCCGTTTTTAATTAAAAACTTAGCTTAGAGAAAAAATTGAATAGTAAACTGCTAGGCCCCTTTTTGCAAGAAAGGGCTCTTTTGGTTTTCAATATAAAATTATATACTGGATGCCTTAGGCCGGGCAACTGGAGTGGCTGAGTAACAACAATAATATTGCTAAGTCGCAAATTTCGTTAACTCCAGTTTCTGAATAAAAATAACATTAAATAGTGTACAAATCGAAACAAATTAGTTACTGAGGTCCAGTGTTTTTCAAGGGCTATCATCCGGTGTATTTGTCTCCCGATATTCTACCGGGAAACGCTCGTAAAGTGGTTTTATTTTTGTCAAAAAAATTGACACATAAACTATCTATGATTTTATTACCTATTAAAGTGAGTTAAATAAACAAATAAACAATCCGTGAAAAATCTTCGAAAAAGTGAATTTTAAACAAAATTTGAATTGCGTATTTGTAAAATAAAAATAGTGTTTTAGTTAAAAAACAGTTAAAATACACTCTAGTTCTTTTTCGTTGACAGTTGCTTTATATGGAATTTAATGTCATTGACGTCAATCAGTGAATTGGCGTAGGTGTTAAGCGTTTGGCTCGCAGTATCTCCTGACAGTGTTCAATCCTCGGCCATACCATAATCTTTTTTATTTTATTAATATATTTATAAAATGACTGCCCATAGATGGCGGTAAATAATCACATAAATTAAACCACAAACTCATTTAATCGAGTTACATTACTAAGCAATAGATGGCAGTTACAGAACAATATATAAATTAAATAAATAATTAATAAAAATTAAATTTAGATAAAACAACATAATCCAATAAAAACAAAATAAAGAAAAAATATTTAAAAAAAAAAAAAAATAAAATAAAAAAAAAAAATAAAAAAAAAAACATAAAATTAAAAGTCAATCTAAAATAACTTACACTAATCATGTCAACTAGAGGCAAAAGTGCAATGGAGCTTGAAGACAAAAATATGGAAAAAATTCTCCAACATATTGACAAGAAAATGGATATTATGAAAAAAGAAATTATTACAAAAATGGAATTATTTAAGGAAGAAACGCAAAAGAGCATGGAATTCGTCAGCAAACAATACGATGACCTAATAAAAAAAATCGACCAAACCATAATCCAAAATCAAAAAATTGAAACCGAAATCGAAACATTCAAAAAGGAACACCAAGACCTCAAAAAAACAGTGGAGTACCTTGAGAATAAAATTGATCATCAGGAGTACGAATCTAATTCTACCAACTTAGAGATACGCAACTTACCAGAAATTCCCCAGGAAAATCTAGCAAACATATTCCACAACCTATCCACAAACATCATTAAAACAGTTCTTCAACCCGAAGATGTGACTTCCATAGTACGGGTAGGAGGTATAAACCGCTCCAATGAAAACCATAAAAAACCAAGAGATGTAATTATCACCCTCAGTTCTAAACTGATGCGTGATTTATTTTTGGCGAAACTTAAAGATCATATTAAATCCAAAGGACGAATTACTACTTCTTCATTAGGACTACCGAATGCTCAAATGGGTGTGCCCATCTATATTTCTGACCATCTGACTTCTAGAAAAAAATTCCTCTTAGCCCAAACTAAGAAACAGGCAAAACTAAAAAACTATAAGTTCATTTGGACGAAAAATGGGCAGGTGCTTGTCCGTAAATCTGAAGACACCAAAATCCTTCCAATCTCCTATGAATCGGACATTAAAAAAATGTGACTCGAGGCTAACAAAAAAATTCCATTATTAAATCAGCTTACCTATATTACTAATTTAATAATTCTCATTTATATTGTTTTCACAATCACTTTTGCTCACATTATAAATCAATTTATTATTATTACTAATCACATTAACTATATCAACGTACTTCAAATATTTATCCTACCTAACTCCATAATTACCATTTATCAACAATCTACCATTACAATCCACCAAAAGATTCCATTGTACTTAACTATTCTCACTTGCTTACTAATAACCATCATTTTAATCTACCAAATTATTAAATTAAACTCAACTTACTTAATTATTTTAAATTATTTAATTATTTTATCTTATTTAATATATGCGATACACTCATTTGTTTTAAATCTTCTAATTATTCTAAATTATCAAAATATTAATTTCTACTTACCTGTTCTCATTTATACATTTATTTCCTCTGATTTAATCTATTCAATTATTACATTTAAATCAACTTATATAATTATTTTTAATTCTTTAATTATTTTAACTAATTTCATATACGTAATGCATTTGATTGTTATAAATTATCAAATCGTTCTAATCTATCCAAATATTCCATTCTACTTAACTCTTCTCATTTATTCATTCATTTCCACTATTTTAACATGTCCAATTATTATATTAAACTCAATGTCCTTAATTATTTTTAATTATTTAATTATCTTAACAAACTATACATGTGTAATACATTCAATTGTTTTAAATTATCTATTCATTCTAAATTATCAAAATATTCCACTCTACTTAACTGTTCTCATTTATACACTTATTTCCACTATTTTAATCTATTCAATTATTATATTTAACTCAATTTATTTAATTATTTTTAATTATTTAATTATTTTAACTTATTTCATATATGTGATACATTCATTTGTTTTAAATCATCTAATTAGTCTAATCTATCCTAATATTCCATTCTACTTCACTCTTTGTATTTACTCATTCATCTCCACTATTGTAATACATCCAATTATTATATTAAACTCAATGTACTTAATTATTTTTAATTATTTAATTATTTTAACAAACTATAAATGTGTGATACATTCGATTGTTTTAAATTATCTAATCATTCTAAATTATAAAAATATTCCATTCTGCTTAACTCTTTGTATTTATTCATTTTTTTCCACTATTGTAATATATCCAATTATTATATCAAACCCAATGTACATAATTTTTAATTATTCAATTATATTAACAAACTATATATGTGTGATACATTCGATTGTTCTAAATTATCTAATCAATCTAAATTATAAAAATATTTCACTATATTTAACTGTTCTCATTTATACATTTATTTCAACTATTTTAATCTACTCAATTATTATATTCAACTCAACTTATTTAATTATTTTTAATTATTTTATTATTTTAACTAATTTGATACATGTGATAAAATCGATTGTTTTAAATTATCCAATTATTCTAAATTACCAAAATATTCCACTCTACTTATCTGTTCTCATTTACTCATTTATTTCCTCAATTTTAATCTACCCAACTATTTTATTGTGCACAATTTACCAAATTACGTTTATTTACTTCATTATTATTAATATTTATATATGTGTGATATTTTCAATTGTTTCAAATTATCTAATTATTCAAAATTATTCAAAAATTCCATTCTACTTAATTATTCTCATTTATTCATCTGTCTCCACTATATTAATCTATCCAAATATTTTATTAAACTCAATTTCTTACTTAATTTCTTTTAATTATTTAAATATTTTAACTAAATTGGTATACGTGATACATTCGATTAATTTTAATTGTGCAATTATTTTAACAAAATTCTTTAATCATCAAATAATATTATCTAACTTAATTCAATTACCTCACTTAACAAAAAAGAAAATAAACAAATATGGATGACTTCGTGAACACGCAGCTGGAAAGCTGTTTCAAGATCAATGAATTCAGTAGTCAAAGTGCAAAGGAGTGCAATGAAATTATCACAGATAAGTTCTCTGGTTTACAAGTGCTCCACCTTAACATCCGCAGCCTCCAAAAAAATATTGAAGAATTTATTCTCAATATAAATACTCTTATTGTGAAGCCGGACGTTATAGTATTAAAATTAACTGAAACATACACAAACAGTGACTCACCACATTATAATTTAAGAGATTATATTTACATGCAAACAAACACAAACATTAATAAAAACAGTGGTATTGCGATATTCGTTAGTAAGAAATATAATATTGTTACACATTCAGAACACAACATAGATTCATCAAACTGCATAGAAATCCAACTTAACCACAACAAAAAGAATTATTATTTGTTAGCAATCTATAGAACGCATGAATCGAACGCTGATTTATTTATCGAACAAATACGAAATATAATATCAAATTTCAAAAACAAAACTTGCATAATCACAGGGGATTTTAATATCAACATTAACAAAAATATAGACAGTAGACTTAAACATGAATATTTGAACTGTATGATTGAAAACAACTTTAAATCGTGTATAAATGAAAATACGCGCGAAATTCAAGGTCAGAAACCATCTTGCCTAGATCATTTTTGGACTAATACTAACATAAAAGATCTTCATAAAATAAAAACCATTGTCTGGAAAAATAACATCACCGATCATCATACATGTATATTTTTGTACGAGGAAGAAAAAACAATGCAAACAAAAAATAAATCAATAAAAAAATCATATACCAGAATAAATCTGCAAAAATTAATTGAAAACTTGAAAACGGAACATTGGCAACCCGTAATCAACTGCGAAGAAGTTGAAATATGCTCAAAGTACTTTGAAAACATTTTATCCAAACATGTAGAAAACTCAAAAACAGATATTCCATATCGTAATTTAGACAAAAACAAATACCTGAAACCATGGATCACACCGGGTTTATTAAATTCAATCAAAGAAAAAGGTAAGCTATTCAAAAAAACAATAAAATTCCCAAACGACAAAAAAATAGAATTTAATTATAAAAAATATAAAAATAAATTGACACGCTTAATAAAAATTAGTAAAGATGAATATTACAAACATAAATTAATAAATTCTGAAAATAATCCAAAAATAATCTGGCAAACAATTAACTGTGCAATAGATAACAATAAACAAAGACATTCAATCAAGGTAATTGTAGACGAAAATGACGTAAAAATAAATGCAGAGGAAAACCCTAAAAAATGTGCTGATATTTTCAACTCCTTCTTCGCGAAAGTTGGACAAAACCTCGCTAAAAAAATAAATGTAACAAAGGGAGCGACAACTCAACCAATTATTGAAGATATACAAAGTGTAAACTCACTATCCCATTTTAAAATGATCAAGGAAGTAGATGTTCTAAACATTATTGAAAATATGAAAGGAGGGTCGTCACCGGGTTTTGACAACATAACTGCAAATATGTTAAAATCTATTAAAAGCCACGTGATAAAACCATTAACTCACCTAATTAATTTAAGTTTAAAAAATGGAATATTTCCGTCTAATTATAAGAGGACAATTATCTCACCTATATTCAAAAGTGGAAACGCAGAAAATGTAACTAACTATCGACCAATTTCCCTCATTTCAAATATTGGCAAAATATTTGAAAAAATCGTAAAATCTCAACTAATGGAATTTATTGATAATAACAAAATACTTCACGACAATCAATACGGATTCCGAAAAGCGCACAGCACACAAGACGCGATTGCTAATGTCACATCACGCATATATAAAAACCTTGATATGAAAAAAAAGTGTATAGGTATTTTTATAGATCTGAGAAAAGCGTTTGATAGCATATCCCATAAAAAACTAATGAAAAAATTAGATAAATTGAACATTAATGAAAACGTAGCAAGTTGGATAAAAAGCTACCTAAAAAATCGCCCTCAATGTGTCAAAATAAATAACGTTTATAGCGACGAAGAGACATCTGAATATGGAATTCCACAAGGTACTGTGCTAGGTCCCATATTATTCATCTTATATGTAAACGGGATATTCTCACAGTCACTTCATGGTAGTATAACCTCTTATGCCGACGACACAGTACTTATTGAAAGTGGAATCACATGGCAAGTAGTAAAACAAAAAGCAACAGAAGACATAAATATACTGAAACACTGGTTTGATATAAATCTACTATCTCTTAATAGTGAAAAAACTCACGTCATTCCATTTGCAATAAAATCAAATGATTTTCCGGTAAATTTTGATATAATTATACATGACAATTCTAAAGATCACAAAAAAAATAACTGTGAAATAAACTGTTCCACATTAAAAATTTCAAATAAAATTAAATACTTAGGAATAACAATAGACAAAAACCTGAACTGGAAAGATCAAATCAACCTTACCGTTAACAAAATAAGGAAATTAATTTACATATTTTTAAAAATCCGAAACTTTCTCTCATTAGAAAATCTAACATCAGTCTATCATGCTATAGTACAGTCAATTCTCCAATACGCTGTAGTAAGCTGGGGAGCTGCATATAAAACAAATCTACTCCCTGTTGAAATTGTGCAACGTCTAATAATAAAAATTATATTGAAAAAAAGAAGAGATTATCCGACTCACCTGATTTTTGAAGAATTTAAAGTTTTAAAATTTAATGATCTAGTTCGAAAAAATATAATAATCCAAATAATAAAAGAAAAACAAAATCACAGATTTTTAACTGAAAGTCGTACTCGTCAAAAACATATATTATAACACAAAAATGCAACACCTCATTTGCACAACATCATTATACATTTCTAGGAAAAAAATACTTTAATAGCCTACCTGAAAAAATAAGAAAAATCGAAGACGATAAATGTCTACTAAAAGCAATCAAAGAGCAATTTAAAGTAAAAATACCAAATTGATAAAATTTATCATCATAACTTATATAATTTGTAAATTTGTTATTTATTAAGAATCTACCACAAGTAAATTATAAGATACAAAATATATTTTGTTAATATATTTTAAATATTTTCTAATCACAAAATCGTCCTCTCTTCTAATCACAAGCGTCTGCTTCTATAGAAGAGAAATACCATAAAATAAAAAAAATAAAATAATGAAAAAAAAAAAAAAAAAAATCAATGAAATTTATTATTATTTATATGCTAATGTTAATGTTAATTTTAATGTTAATGTTATTGTATTAATTTTATTATCTAGGCATTGATTTGTAATTGTATTTCCATAGTTTTTATGTATATATTTCGAAATAAAAAAAAAAAAAAAAAAAAAAAAACAACTTTTTTTATATATTAGCTCCACACAGGAGGCCCTAAGGAAAATAATATCTCTTAGGACCTATGTCATCTTAGGGAATGCTGTGTGGAGTGGTTTTTTAACGAAAGGAAGGGGAGAAAGTTCTAGGAAGGAATTAGTTATGAGGGGTGGGTAGAAATCTGAGGGTCAGTGTGTCCTTGAGTGACAAACGTATGAATTCATCCCTCCAACTGCGGTGCAAGGCGGTGGGTCAAGAGATTCTGGCTGAAGAGGATAAAAGACTTCCCTCAATCAGTCTCTCTTGATACTGCTCACCTGATACTGTAGGTAAGCAGTATCAAGAGAGATGAGCGGTAAGCTCCCTGGGTCCTTTTGAGAGTGTCGGCGACCAAAGTGGCTCGTAGTAGTAGGAGTTTATAAATATTATTATACTGAGTTATTCTTTGGAACAGAAAAGTGGGCGACATGGGTATCAACCTACGCGTTTCAACCTTTTAAATCAAGCATTTGAATTCAAGTTAACATAATGCAATTTCTAGAATGTAATTGAAGAAATTATTTAATATTATGCCTATTTTAAATAAATGCATCAATCAAAAGGGTGCGAAAAACTCCTAAATATTTCACAAAGTCCTAATCCATAAAATCAAATCATAAGAGAAACTATTTGACCTCTTCTGCAAGGATTAGGAAGACAAACTGTTGCGGTTTCGATGTATTCGATATATTATTACAAAATTTGGCAAATAATAAATCTTCTTCAACATATCAAACTCGATTTTTAACCAATCAATTTATGCTGAAATAATCTTTGTGTAGCAATTCCCACACTAAGTTACCTAGAAATTGCAAACGCATTTGATCTCAAATACGTATTTTTCACAAATTGAAAGTGCATTTTGATCTCAAAGACGTCTTTGCCAACGTTCGCACAAATAAATACAGAACACCCAGCTTGCACTTTTAGCGTCGCTCTCAAACGAGAGAAATTCCATTCCTTTTTTCGGGCAACTCACGCACAAAAAATACTTCTGAGTAATCGTTCACGAATTTTAACTCGGCGCCGACATTTATTTCTCGGGATTTATTTTGCAATACAAATAATAGTACACAGTGATAACGTCAATATAATAATATTATGACAGCGCTGAACCGCGAGTTGTTTAGTTGTAGATGTCAATTCATTGACTTGATATCGGCAATATGATCGTAATGGTATCAACATCCAGTGGCCTACATACTATTGCCGAGATCGGAGCGATGTTTTACAAAATACTTCCAATATTATAAGTGTGTTCTCTCCCGTAATTTATTTCGTGCTTTCTTCTAATCGTTTATCAAAGTGTCATAACTGGACTTATACCACTGAGTTTTACTTGTGAACCGATCAAATAGTGCTACGTGTTTGGAGTATGGTGTGAGTGAAAAGTTCACGTGATTGTGTTTAAACTAGTGATGTGATTTTGTAGGTCACGGATGTGTCTTTATCTATTTCTCGCCAATTTAATTAGCGATGAAACGACCATTAAGCCAATACTGTATGTTTTATGTCGGAGATGTAATTTATTTATGAGTTTATCTATCGTGGCATCACTGTGCTTATAAACGTGAATCCTCAAAACAAGTCTCACGGAGAAAATTATTAAAACACGTTTCAATCAAATGTCACGTAATTTTTTTCTCTAAAAGTACTTACGGTATAATTTATTTAGTGACTTGGCAAAATAGTGAAAATCTTTCAAACCTTTGTATTCGTGCTATGGCGCGTAAATATATTTTTAGAAGGTAGATTGTTGTGTTATCGAAATATTAACAATGTTTTTAAATTAGTTTATGTTCTTGGAATCGATTTACTTTTTATTACGTTTCACTTAGTATTTATCAAAATTCCAAACATTTAATGAGTGGAACGTTTATAAAGGGAGAAATAAATTCATACATACATTGACTTGTATAGAATGTTTAAAAAGTTTAGATTCATGCTGTGATATGATTTTTTTCTCGTTTTCGGTTAAAATTATTTTCGGTGCGTCAGAATAGGTGACCCGACAATTCGTCCTGCGACAACTCATCCGGCGACAGTTCATCCTGCGACAGTTCATCCGGCCGACAGTTCATCCTGCCGACAGTTCATCCTGCCGACAGTTCATCCCGCCGACAATTCATCCGGCGACAATTCATCCTGCCTGATCATTTAGAAGATTTTTATTAAGTAAGTATGCAAAGAGGATATACGGCCGTACAACCAAAATCGATATACTTATATCTGAAGGCATCTTGAGTGGAAATCCGCTGTAAAAATATTTTTACTAAATAGGTTAGGTTAGGTTAGGTTGTACGGCCGTATATCCTCTTTGCATACTTACTTGAAGAAAAAATCTTCTAAATGATCAGGCTGGATGAATTGTCGCCGGATGAATTGTCGGCGGGATGAACTGTCGGCAGGATGAACTGTCGGCAGGATGAATTGTCGGCCGGATGAACTGTCGCAGGATGAACTGTCGCCGGATGAATTATCGCAGGATGAACTGTCATGGAACCGTCAGAATAATATTTGACCGTTCTTGATATGCATGTGTTGAAATTTGAAATGTGTCAGACATAACTAATCGGGGAACTACTTTTATACACCAATCCCAACCACTTATAAGATAATGTTGAAAAATAAAAAGTGTAAAAACAACAAGAAGATGGAGTATTTTGCAAACATTGCATTAGTGAGAATATTGCTGATTGTATCGGTTTTGGCATTTCCGCGGAAATTCAGCAATACAAGCTAACATTAAAGTACCCTACAGATCTCAGCAGACGAAGATAAACATCTGTTGGTACTGCGCACTGTCTGTTTGAGATCGCGGCTAAATAAACTTTATCCCAACATTAAAAATGAAACGTTCCTTCCACCGACACCGTCTGCCAACTCCGGTCGAGAGTCGCAATCTATTTCAGTGTCCGAATGTTAACGTATTTATATCGAAAATTTAGCACCAACAATCTTGTGACTGAGAACCGAGAGTCGAGGCCCGCGACGGTCTCTCCTGCACTCTCTGGCAGACGCAGTCGCCTGGCGCTGGAAAGGGACTATTTCCGTGGGACGCCGCGTCCCGACGCCGACGCCGAGTTCGCGCGACGCCACAAGTGGTTTGAACTCCAGTGAATCTGCCGCAGCAGTAAGTTGTCGAATCAACCACTGCCCTAACTACAGTCAACTCGAATAAACGGAATAATGACGATATTCAGAATAATGTGATTGTGTTATCGCGGTCATCTGATCTTGAACTGTTTATTTACTAAGCAAACCGACTCTCGCACAGTTGGTGAAACACAAGTTGTTGTTGTAGATCTCTATTCACGATTGAATATAAACGCGTGCTGTGTTTACTTTGTGAATTTGTGCAAAACGTATTATTTAATGATTAAGTGTTTTAGTGGTCATTAGGTGCTGGGTTTATGCAACAGTTTAAAGATTCTGCTGCCCCGTTAAGTGAATAAAATACTGCAATACTAATAATTCTTGTAATAATTGCGTGAATTCAACAAGCAGATCCTTGAAATTTTAATAATTCTCCGCGTAAATACTGAATAAATTTAATGTACCGAGAGATACACCAACGATAATAATTGATAATTTACATTTATTTCAAACGACATTACTTCGCGATATCAAATATCGGAACGGCTCGATCCTAAATCATTTACGATATTCCAAAAAATATTTATTTTATTAATTGAAGTCAACGGCCTGGAGAAGTCTCTTTATAATTGAATGAATGTTCTTTGACATCTCTAACTTTACGTCACTACATTAAGTGAGTTACCTCGGCGAACTTTGGACAAATTTATCTCTCCGTTCTTGGAAGTGTTTCCTTTGACGATTGAAATTTAAAAGGGTCCGGGTATTTCTCTAATTGAGTATTTCCAAATAAGAGCGCGGGAATAATCTCAAAGCTTCAATGTTCTTCACTAAACATGTTTTAGAAATTCGACGTTAAGTTTATCTATCTGTTGCCACAACTTTGAATACTTTGTAGACTTATCTAACCAGGTTAATAAAAGCTAAAGCTGTTACATTAATTGTATTATTACAGAACGTTTATAACTTTAGATTCGTTCATAAAGCTTTGTTGTTAGTGCCTAAACATTTTACGTCTTTGTTGGTAGTGCCTACACATTTTACGTCTTTGTTGGTAGTACCTAAACATTTTACATCTTTGTTGGTAGTGCCTAAACATTTTACGTCTTTGTTGGTAGTGCCTAAACATTTTACGTCTTTGTTGGTAGTGCCTACACATTTTACGTCTTTGTTGGTAGTACCTAAACATTTTACATCTTTGTTGGTAGTGCCTACACATTTTACGTCTTTGTTGGTAGTGCCTACATATTATACGTCTTTGTTGGTAGTGCCTACACATTTTACGTTTTTTTTGGTAGTACCTACACATTTTACGTCTTTGTTGGTGGTGCCGGTGGTGCTCGAACATTTTACGTCTTTGTTAGTAGTGTCTTCACATTTTACATCTTTGTTGGTAGTGCCTACACACTTTACGTCTTTGTTGGTAGTGCCAACACATTTTACGTCTTTGTTGGTAATGCCTACACATTAAACGTCTTTTATTGTAATTTTATTTATTTGGGAAAATCAACAGATTATTTACATTTATAACAATAAAATTGATAACACACATAAAATCCAATAATAGATTTTCACATAACCACAAATTATAATAAAAAAAACTAAGGGTCCTGTTAACAAGTTTACATGCTAACAAGTTTATAAAAATACAACATTAAAAATGATAAAGAATAAAGAAGGTGTAAGAACACAAATACAAACTAATAACCTGCTTAATAAATTTCAAAACATAAAGTATTCTGAAATTTATTCTCACTACACAACAGCAATAATAATAATATTTACCTACAACTCAAAGAGAACATATTACAGTAAATCGAATGACAAGTATATTACTGGAAAGGATTTACAGCAATGACATGATAACTTGCAAAATTAATAGTAATTTAAAATTATTTTACGTTAGCTACGACATTTTTAAAGTTCTTAAATTACGTGAGAATATGTCTATATTATAGACATAGTCTCATTAATGATATAGACTCTATATCATTAAAATCATTATCAAATATATTGTATGCTCTGAATATAAAAGCAGTTTATCTGTGATTTATTTATTTGTTTATTTATTTATAATATTAACGCCTTTACATAATATAACATAGTGTATAGCAACAACATGAAAAATCCAGCTCTAGTGAGTTCGTAAAACAGAAGGAAATAGTTGAGAAAGACATACGTAGATATTCAGATAACAAAACGAAAATAAATTCTACGATATTTAAATTTTACATTATTGTAACAATCTAAAAAAAATCATTTGTATATAATACATGCAAATAACTTATCTTAAGAGGATAAATGATTTATTATTTCATACTTATATTTTATCAGCGACACATTCCATATATCTATGTGCGAAAACATATTACCTAAGTTTTGTATTCCGTGAAGTGGTATATTGAAATGGGATATGGTCATAGTATTGCCACAATAAAACGGTAGTACTGACCTTGTGTTTCTGGCTGGTACATTAAAATTTATGAGCGCCAAGACTTCAGGGCTGTTAATTTTATTACGCAAGATTTTAAATAAAAATACTAGATCGAAAACAGTTCTTCTGTCACTCAATTTTAATAAATTAGACAAACGCAGAAGATAGGTGTAGTTTAATTGTTCTTTCGGTAAAACATTTTGTTGGTAGTGCCTACATATTTTAATGATTATTCCGTATCGGCCCGTGACGGTGTAATCCAATATCTGCAACGCCCCCATTGTCTCACGGTGTAGGATTTTATACTCATAAATAATATAACATAATATATATATCAACTAATATATTATGCAAATAAAATTCGGTCAACCGTGCGATATCTGCTCGTATTACATTATTTTAATGCGTAGATCATTTCTCTAATAATATTCTAAACCCCTCAGGCTAATTTGTGCGCTTTTAGGTACAACTCATATAGGTTTCATAAAAATCGTTGTGTTTCCCTTAATAACATAGTGAGAAATATAATCTAAACGGTATTGCAAAAAGAAAACACCACGCTAATTATTCGAATCTAAAAGTTAACCACAAAATAATTAAAATATACACCAATTTGAAAAAATATATAAGAACTAACGTCTTTTTTATCTAAAACATCGGCTTACGAGTGTTTATCTAAAACGCCCATTGATGATAGTTTAGTATTTGAGGGGATTAATTGCCCGCAGAACGTTATCCAAATTTATTCGACTTCACACCGAGCGCGGTGACAGACCGATATATACATTAATTCCTCTGATCTTCCTCGCTGAGGTTTTACGATAACTCTAAATCACAATAATAGTAATGTAAATAGTAAATAATAGTAAATTCCGCATAACAATGAAGCTTGCCATATGGCGTAAACACTGACCATAAATACCGGTTACCCGAACCGCTGTTCATATTCCCCATAATAATTCCGGGAATGTGGTCGCCCGGGGACTGGGGTCGCGGGACGTTGGATATGTGACATTAAGCTTCCGCCATAAGGTTCCTAACTTTTAAAAGGTCAAAAGTTTTTTGCGGAATAATTGGCAGGAAAATAATTCAATACTTGTGTCATGACAAGCACGGTGGGCTATAGTTCGAAAGCTGGAGCAATGAAGGCTGTGTTGAAAGCAATTCAAAAACTATCCTTCCTCGAATGGAGGCTCCTCTGCCATAGGCCACCCCAAGTGGTGCCCGGAAAGGGTGATTCCGGGTCTTGGCGGCGGATGCGTCTATCCACCATATGCATGGCAGGCCAGATCGGGAAAGAATGGTTGATGGAGGAGTCCCTTTGAGTTCTCCAGCCGTACTCTCGGAACATTGCCTTGCACCGCAGTGGGAGGGGTGGATTCATACGTCCGTCAATCCTGGATACACTGACCCCCAGATTCCTACCCACCCCTCATTCCTTTTTCCTTTCTAGAAATTCCCATCCTTTCGTTCTCAAAAATACCCCCCACCCAGCATCTCCAAAGAAGACATGGACCCTGAGGGGAATTTTTTTCCTCAGGGCCCTATATTCCCTGTTTTTTTTTATTTACATTTGCTCCACCCAGTACGCCCTGAGGAATATAATTTCCTTCAAGGCCTATATCATCTTTGAGGATGCTGTGTGGAGGGTTTTTTTAAGGAAAGGGAGGAGAGGAGAGTTTTATGCAGGAAAAGGGTTTAAGGGGTGGATAGGAAATCTGGGGTTCAGTGTGTCCTGGTCTTCCGCCTCCAAGTAGCGAACCACTTGGGGTGACCTATGACCTAGGTGACCTAGGTGTTGGTTATCCAATAAAGGTTCCCGGGCGGCGGTAACCATTCCCGCCTCCCAAATTGTATTTTTTTCAAAAAAAGACTCAAGTTTTTTTTAGAATGAAATACTTCTATAAAAATACTCTCGTATATTTATTATTAATTAATGGCGTCTACTCGAATATTGAAAAAGAGTCAATGCTTCGTGAAACGACCAATGAATTCCTGTTTCATGTAAATGTTGGGATTATCTGAATGAGACCTTTAAAATGGTTCAATTCCAGTTAAGTTTCAAAAGCTGTTTCCGATAATCTCTCTCTCATTTTGTAACGGTGCAATTCTCTAATGAGACACGTCGAATATTTAATTGAACTCTTTCAGGATCAAGAACTCATGCCAACATACATACCTACTATAGCCAACGCTGAATAATTTTATGGTTAAATAAAAATGGCCCACTCGTTAAAAATATTTTGAATCCCAGAGACTTGATTGAAATTAAAAATGAATATCGACAACGATGACGACGATTCTTCGTCGAGCAGTATACAGCTCGAACCGAACAAACCAAAGGAAAGAAAGACAATTCATCCATCCAGATTCGCCCACATTCTCCAACTAAAGACCAAAGATGAAGAAGCCAACATCATCACAGTCTGCTCCATACAAGACTTCAGACACTCCGGGACATTTGACAGCGACGATTCATTCTCCAGAAACGACGATTACCTCGTATCCTTCCCTGACGATGACAGTGATCTTTATTCAATAAACACAGACGAAAACAATTCATCAATGAGGAACAGCATTTATTCAGTTAGAAGTGGACAGGAGCTGTATTCTTTGATTGACGCCAAATTGGCAGAAACCATATCAGATCTGGACAAGAGCCTGGAAGAGCTAAACAAACAACATTTCGGTGAAACCAGTTGTAAACAAGTGCCAACCAAATCTTCAGAAGCCAAATGTGTGTTTGAAGATATTTTCGAAGATAACAGTAGTGATGTTAAAAATAACAACGCGAAAGTAAACATTCCCTCGCGGGATATTCACAATACAAATGAAACATTGAATAAACCTAACATCACAATATCCGGAAGTTTTCGCAATACTGAAACGTTACTAGAAACAACTGCAAGTATACATAATACGGACACACTATTTAAGGAAGCTAAGGATATAAAGTTTGATGAAGGCAAAATTGGTGAAGTGAATGAAAGATGGCTTAATTTGAATGAAGAAATAACAAAGGAGGAAGATGAACAGTGCCCCATTGTGCTTCTGAAAATGAACAGAGCCGCCTGTATTCAGCGAGCCTTGAAATGGTCAGGATTCAAGAAGGTAATTATTATTTACATCTTATTTGCCAATAACAATCAACTGTTATAAACACAATCAAGTCTTGGCACTTTTAGTGGGAATTGTGCTTAATACTTGAAATAATGTATGATTTGTATATGTGATTTTATGTCAATATTTACATTACTTTTATAACACATTTATTGGAGTAACTTTTAATAACTTTTGAAGGTTAAACGAAACATGAAACATAATAAGACACAGAAAAATAAAAAGGTATATAACTCAGCAACTGAGACTCAAACCAGAATCTCTTGTCTCACATGACATAAAAATACCATCAGGGCTTATGTCATCTTTGAAGTTGCTGTGTGGAAGGTCCCTTGAGAGGAAGGAAGGAGAGGAAGTTCTGGAAAGGAAAAATATATGTCAGGTGGGTAGGAATCTGAAAGTCAATCGGAGTGACGGATCTATGAATCCATCCCTACCATTGCGGTGCAAGGCGATGGATCGAGAGAGTCCGGCTGGAGAGTTCAAAAGGTCTCCTTCAACCAGTCTCTCCCGATCCCGCCCGCCACGCAGTAGGTGGGCAAACGCATCCGCCGCCAAGACCTAGATAAACCTCACCTCACCTCAAACCTAGATAAACCCGGACACCCCTGCTAAGTCAACAAATGTAGTGAACTACCATGGGTGAACTAGGGCAGGGGTGTTGTTTACCCATTAAATGTTTCCCGGGGCGGCAGTACCCACAACCGCCTGCCAAATTATGTGATTTTATATTTCAAAATATATAAAATTACGTTGATTTCATATTTCAAATATGGGGAAAATTAGTTAAGGATAATATTGTTAATTCTGAATTGTAAATATGACTTCACAACAAAAATGACTGAAAAATACAGTTCCGAATGGCCGAGTTGGTTAAAGTGCTGTTTCCCGGTAAGACAAGAGAACCTAGGTTCGAGTCCTATTTGCGACCGTTACATTTTTCGGGTTTCATTTAGGTTTATTGGTATTATCTACTTCTTCAATCAATTTACATCTTCTTTATTTCTTAGATAGATTGTATATTTTTGATTTATGTGCTTTGTTTTCCTTTACGTACATATATCCAAGTTTAGTCTACGTATCTAATCTAATATTGTGAAATGCATTCTTTCCTACTAGCTTTTACACAGGATATGTTTTTAATACATCTAAATAAATGTTCAAAAACAACCACAACAAAAAACCAAACTTTGAAAGACCGCGTCTTATCGCGCAAAAAAAGTCTTTTAAAAATTCAGTCAATTTAAGTATTTGTATCGAACTCAGTTATAATAACGTGAACAAGGTGTACCTGCTTATTTCTGAAAGTTTCCTCATATCAATCTGCAATCATCTCAGTTGAAAGAACATAAGTTTCCGCCGGTGCTTATTTTTCCCGATTGCGCATTTTCCGATTTTCCACTAAATATTCGTCGGAGAACAACTTTTCCCCGAATAAGCTAAAACTTTGCATGTGAACTATTCCACATTCGCTCGCATCGCTCGTTAGCAGCAAACAGCTTTGGTACCGGCACCACCCAACCCAAGAGCCAACACCCAACCACCCAGCCACCCGGCGAGTATCTTTACATATGAATAGCTCGGAATTGCCTTGCTTACCGCCTTTACTACTTCGGGGTGAAATATTTGCTGCTGTTCTCCAATCTACTTCTCGGGGGGAATATTTGCTACGCAGCTCACAAAGCAAAAGTCTGATAAAACAGATTTCAAAGGGCGCTGAAGTAGGACCTACTGAAGTAGTCTTTCAAGCAATAAATTGCTCTTTTATTTTGTCAACAGATAGTCACTCGTCTTTGTGGACTTCTTTTATAGATTTACGTAATATTGTCTTGTACAATCAAAGCGTACATTCCGTATTTTCAACTGTGAAAATGTTACCAATAATAGATTTAGATTTGTTTTTTTGACAAGATCAGGAGCGTACGGTAATTACCTATCAATCATAATCGTCTCTTACCTTCATAAATTTTCCAAAAGGGAATATCGTAGTTCTAGTATTGTAACTTTTTAAAAGATATGCGAAATATAAATTTAATTAAAAGGGGATATAGAATGTTTTGTTATTCCTAACTAGGAGTTCCTGTGATGAAGTGAACATGGTTTTCGATGTCAGCGATTTCTGTGGGTTCGTATGTGGTTCAACTTCACGGTTTTGAGCAGGGTTTCTTCAGTTTCAGCTTCTATGATGATGTTTTAAAAATACTAGTCAGTTCTTTTTCTAATAATTCATCACACTAAGGCTTAATGGTTTTAATGCACTCATTTTTGTGAGAGTTTGTTAGTAACACAAGGACTTTTCAAAACATTGAGTCAATTAAGCTACTTTACTGCTCTCTTGTAAGATCGCAGCTGGAATATGCATCTCCTGTATGGTCTCCGATTTATACCTGTAACTTACACCGTTTGGAGAGAGTACAAAGAAAATTTCTTCGATACATTCAATTCAAATTGAGACAGCCTGTAATTGAAATCCGCTACAATGCATTAATGTCTGATCTAAACCTACCACTACTTTCTACCCGGCGTACTATTAATGACATTCTTATACTTTTTAAATTACTGAACAATCTCATAGACTGCCCTCAAATGTTAAGTGTTATAAATATTCGTGTCCCTGTTAAATCAACTCGACTCCACCACCTTTTCCACAGTGACAATCATAGCACTAACTATTCCTATCATTCAACGCTAATGCGTTTTCACCGAACTGCCAATACGTATACAGACCTTTTCGATATTTTCAATACCTCACCGTCTTGCATCAAAGCAAAAATAATTAGTTATTTATGTAACTGATATGTTTGTAAAACGATAAATATTTGTTGTACTAATATGCATCGTATGTATGTACTGTATGTTATTCTATATATATAATGTTTGTAAATGTTCGATACACTTGTATTATGTATGTAATAGCCCTATGTACGGGCGTTTAAATAATAAATAAATAACTTTGAAGCTAAAAAATAAGAGATTATTTTTTTAAAGGTAGTATTACTTTTACATAGGTAAATTTAGCTTTTGTTATGTATTATGAGTGGGTAGGAATCTGGGGGTCAATGTATCAAGAAATGATGGACGTATACATCCATCCCTCCTACTGCGGTGCATGGATAGAGGGAGAGTCCTAAAATCGAGAGATTCAACGGAGAATCCGAGAGTCCGCCGTAATAGGTGGATAAACGCATTGCTGCCAAGATTTAGACAAATCTCATCCCATGAATCCGGGAATCACTGACAAGTCCCCAAATGTAGAGATCCACTTGGGGTGATCTGGCATGGCTATGATTTCTAAATCGGATCACATTAATTTAAAAACAAAAAAATACCTACGTTGATATAAGATCGTAAGCCTTACGAATGACTTAGAATCATCAGATAGTTTTGATTGGGTTCGATAAAATCTTATAATGGAATTGGTTTTAAATACGTACTAATAAAATAATTTTTGCATAGTACCAACCTCAACAGATCAATACTTTAAAGGCACGCATGCTTTAGGATAGTATAAATATTTGATTGAATTGAATTGAAAAATATTTGACTGGGGTGATACAAGCCACTCAGCTAGACGTATTCCCGATAACTGACGGGACAAATAAATTCGTCGCGTTCTCAAATAGAATTTGCGAATTCGTCGCCCATTTCCCCTCACTCGAACACGTCCACCTCTCTTTATCTTCCGTTTTCCTATCTCCTCGTCCTTTGTAACCTCCGGCCTACAGCCTCCAGATGGTAACACTTGACGGGAGTGTGAAGGGAACATGTTGCAGGAGGATGGCAGAGGAAGGTGGGAAAACGGGAAGAAGACAGGAGGTACGAGGAGAAGCAGGTGACAGGACATCAAGTAATGGTTTGTTGGCATTTCTAGAAACATCTGTGTTGATTTAACATTTATAAAATTGAATAAATCGCACAGAGTGATGTGTTTGTAGAATACATTGTTCGTAGGGGGAAAATTACATGCTGTATTCTTTCTACTTTATGGATTAGTTTTTTTTTTAAATTCTGTAATGAAGATATTTCAAAACTTCCATAATACGATCAACTTTAATTCTCGACTTACGGCCCGGCTTCCCGCATTTCTACCGATTTATTACATACCTCCCTTAAAAATGTGAAGTTTTTAAGCTCTTAAAAATATATGTTATTTTTCAAGATAATGTCTAGACGTGTCCCACGCCGAAACGCAAATTATATGAAATTCCCTAATTAGAAAAAATCGCAAATTATTAATAATAATATATCTTTATTGAACAAAAAATTTTAAGATTTATAACTAAAAAAATAAAAAAGTACATCATAAGTACTGTAAAAGTACAGTTTAAGAGTTGCATAAGTACAAAAGTTAATAAAACAAAATAATATACATATAAACAGTAAGTACTTATAATTATAAACTTAAGCATAGATGAAAAAAAAAAAATGAAATAATTAAACATTGTATAAATCACTTATATGATGCGCAAATCCGACCGGTTTCGGAACAAACGTTCCTTCGTCAGGGAAAGCTTATACTAATTTGACAGTTTCGAACAATGTTTTATTATGGTAGGGGTGGAGCCGTTGCTAGTTAATAATGTAGATTGGGTGGGTGGGTATTAGTGTAGAGTGGGTGGATAGGGGAACAAATCCATGATTGGGCTATATGACAATATTTTTTGTTTGTTGATAATAGATTCATTATTTTTAAGGGATTTTTTAATTTCCAAGGCTTCTAAGTTATCTAAACGTTTTCCTTTATGATTAATATGAAGAATATTTATCCCTGTATTTTTTTCAAAACTATGGTTATTTTCAATGATATGGTTAGCAAACTCAGAAAAATGATTATTTTTAAGACACCTTAAATGTTCTTTGATTCTGATTTGAAAATTACGAGTTGTTTTTCCAATATAAAATGAGGGACAATCATTGCATTTGAGTTTATATATTCCGGAATTAGTCAATTTATGGTCTTTATCTTTTAAGTTTAATTATTTCATTTTTCTATAATGGATAACCACAAAGTAATAGCTACATTCAAAAATATATTAATCATAGATATTTATAATTATAAATTTAGGTTTCTCGTAACCTGCCTCACTAGGCAAGCCTGGATTATGCTCCGAAAATTATTATAAACACGTTTGTTTCAGTTTTTTTATCCATTCCTCCAGATTCGATTCCTCCTGACACTTGGTTCAGAGTTTTGCAGGTTTTATTACGGAACACTCTGTAGTAGCAAGTTGCAATGGCTGTCGATATAATTGACGTGTTTTGTGCCTCACATATACCTAAGAGAGACAGTAAACACTGTTAGACTTTACCGCTATCTGCTGTCAAGCTTTTCAGCTGGGGCACGAACCTTAAGCTTATTTTAATGGGCGGACACCTAAGTTATTGCTAAAAAGACGGTGCTTATTTTAAACAATATACTTAAGTTTGTAAAAAGCTCGCTTAAAGAAATATATTAAAATCTAGAAAGAAACAAAGATTTCCTTAACCGTGTTAGTAGGACTATTTGAATTTGGGGAGTTATAGTTAGAACTCTGGGTTATTTCTCTACTGCAGCATTTTGCCGAAATTGTGTACATAGAAAAAATGCTTAGATTCTCTTGTGTATAAAGAAAAAGCTGGCATATTCTGAATTGTGAAAATCGTGCAAGACTACCGAATCGCAGTAATTTTATTAGCATTAAGCTTGGTATTGCGAGTATGGCGAGTAGATTTGGACAAAGAGTCAGGCTTTCTGTGCGATCGTAGGCGTGTGAATCGATAATAAATAATAATTTATTGGTTGTCATTTATTACTTTTTTTTACATTAACTCCACACAGGAAGCCCTGAGGAAAATAATTTCCCTCGGGGCCTGTGTCATCTGAGATGCTGTGTGGAGGGTCTTTTTGAGGAGAGGAAGGAATTAACATTGGTCTTGAAGAGACCTATAGAGAACTATAAATTATTAACTTATTAAAGCTTTATGGCTTCATTGTGATTTAAAAATAATTTCAATGTAAAATTCGATTTGATTGATTATTTAAATTATAAACGATTTCATTGACCCTCAGTTTTACTACTGTTGTAAAATAATGTTTTATCAATATATTTTTTGATTTATTTTTATTAACTTACAAAATTGTTAACATAAGACGTAGTCCTAGTGAGGTTAAAAATTAAATGGAAAAAATAAATTTACCATGTGAAGACAAAATTAAAAGTGAACAAATTCTCAATAAAATTATGAAAGAGATACCTACACAGATCTGCTTCTTTTCTTTCATATTTTCATTAAGAATTATTGGCATTATTTTATTTATTTTCCATAATTGGCATCGAGATATACCTATTTCACGGCTTTTTAATTAGCTTATTGTTTTAATACAAGTGCAGCAATATTGAAATCATAACTCTTGAATTCTTGTATATTATGTTATACAAAGTTGTATCATAATATAACACGACAGCTCTTGTAATCGCATTAGCACACCCTTTCATGTAATAGAAAATAATGCATTTAGTAATTGTAAATATATAACGCCCTTGAGGAAACCATTTACGAGTGGTGTAAAGTACTAAAGTACGTAGTTACATTTCAGGATGATTCCGCTCGCAATCTATTTGGAAGATCTCTCAGTAATGTGAAACGAATGCATCGCTTGCCAAAACCCCTTGCACTTATCTTAGAGTGGCAAATGCCCCACGAACCTAATACCCGAGAGGAAACTAAAGTGGAGTAAAAAACTAGAGTAAATGAGATTTATTTTTACATGTGATAAAATACGTTTTTAACCCGGGAATGTTTGTCTTTCTTTAAAAAAAGTAATTTATTTACCTATTTTATGAATAGTTGAAAAATATCAAAATCGCCAAAAAATTCATTTAACTTTTTTTTAAATTTACATTGATACACATATCTACTTAAGAAGGTCCTGCTAAGCCAAACATTATATTATTTAAATATTTATGTTTTACGCTTTTTAATATTCATATTAATATCTTTACAATTTCTATGATTTCTCATTCATACTCGTACATTTAGATCCTCCCATTCAACCAACTTTCAATTTACCATTATAATTCACATTATCTTTTTTCGGTTGTTCATTTAGCTATTTTTGAACATAATATATCTAAAAAGTGGCGGACTAACGGGGGGGGGGGGGGGGGCGGAAGGGGCGGCCCACCCCGGGCCTCCAAACGCCGCCATGTTCCCTTGATCAAATCCTAAACAAGGCTTTAAGGCACCAGGAAACTATAAAAAAAATGTCATTTTATTTATTTCATTTTCTGAAACATGCATTTGTTAAGAAGGCTCTCACCAAATATTTCACAGAAATTCGAAAAATTGATGAAGATACAGCATTTTATGTGAAATCATTCGAAACGGTTTGTATGTTGAGTTATCCTTCAGCAAAATGTTGAATGCGTCTCACTTATACTCGCCTGACATAATAGATCTCTATTCCATTTGAAGTTCGTAAACAGAGTTTTGTGTTAGGAATTTAAGCCTCGATAAGGCAAATATTTCACTTTTTTGGTACCTATTCTTTATTCTATATATTTTTTTTTACTTTATCTCCACATGTCATCTGAGATGCTGTGTGGAGGGTATTTTTGAGCAGAGGAGAGAATGAACATTGATCTTGAAGAGACCTATGTTGTAGGAAGGAGGAAACACAGAGGCCAGCAAATCGTTCCACAGTCGAGCTGTTGAACACAAGAACGAGTCGAAGAAGCGACCCGTTCTCATGTGACAAATGTCAATTATGTACATATGTTGAGCACGCGTTTGGCGTGTTTCCCGACAATGCACCGGTGCCGAAGGGATCAATGACGCTAGTTCTTCAGAGCATCTTCTATTGTAGTACCGATAGAACAAGGATATCATTCCCACCCGACGCATTACGATCCGTCTGTTAAGATGGGAGAATCTATCAAACGCACCGCCCGTTTCTGCAAAGAGTCGAGGGTATTTTTCAGTTATTGTCTGATTCTATGATTTAATCTTATTCGTAGAGTTATTTTTTTACATTGATTGGCAGTGTATTTAATTATATCGTAGTCTAATGTTGCCTGCTTTTTATTTATATATTTTGATACTATTAGATATTAATCCATCATTGTTTTCCATATCTACCTTCAATCAAATCGTAACCAACCAGTTTGATAAAAACTTCATTCCTATAGCCCACAGGTTCTAAATTATTTAACCATCTATTTTTAAATGAGTGGTTTTGTCTAAAGCTCTGAGATACCTTCCCAGTGAACTCGAGCCGAATCGTCATTTATTCTTGTTCCAAATGGCCGTATAAATAAGTGGAAGAAATATGGTCTCCATCCTTAGTTTGACGGTCAATAAATTGACTCACGAAAGGCAACGCGAGGAATAAAGAATATCCCGCAGAAGAGATTGCATTTTATGGCTGGAAATTGAATTAAAATCTACCATTCGCCGGTAGAGCCACTTAATGGGAGTGCCGGGCGATAATAATGGCAAATGCCACTGGAGTTGAAGTTAAATTGTGATAAACAATCCCTAATAATGCTGCATGAAAAGTCCCCGTTTACTTATTTAGTCTCAGAATTCCATATATTATATTCTTCTCTTAATTCCGCGTATAATTCACTCGTACATCATCTTCTCTTCTCGCTCAAATAAGCGTGTGATTCCAGGAACGCGCCTTCGTTGAAGTAATGTATTCTCAATCTTCCAGGATTCTTAAATATATCTCTAAGCATTTTGATGTATTGCACATAAGATCCCAGTCCTGGATTTGTCAATAGGCCTTGTAGGCCGCGGCCTAGGGGCGGCAGAGTTCAGGGGGCGGCGCTCGCTCGCTTTGGTAAGCCGTTAAGTTTGTGTATGATTATAAAAAAAGTCACTGTGGATAGGTAGAGTTTTCTGACTATAAACCTTTAGACGCCCAGTGGTCCCGTATGGGACCGCGGATTTGTATCGTTCAATGCCCAACCGTCCAATACGGGATGTGTGATTTTAGTGCGAATATTTCACAAAAATCTTAGGCAGTTGTCTATCTTTATTGCACGCGGCGAACGAGCGTTTAATGGGGGAAATAGGTGTAGGACGGCGAATTTTTAGTGATTTTCATGAAATTTTTTAAGACATAAGGAATGTATATATATTTTATTTATACTTTGGGGTCATTTTACACATACATTCAACAGTATATTCTAAAATTTTCCTCAAAAAAATAACGGAGATATCAGCTGCCGCGCATTGTAAGTCGCCATCCGGCTGGACAATTTGTGTAACTCCTGGAGGTCACAATTTTCATCCGAACTCAATTTTTCAAAAGAATTCCCCTTTTTTCATAAGTGTTTCTTCTATTTGAACCTCCTCCTTACAAAAAAATCGAAGAAAATAGTGAAAACAAAGATATTGATTTAACAATGAATCTATTTTAAATAGATGATTTAGACAAATAAAAAATCCCGTAAAAAAATTGTAAATCTTGTTTTATGTTACTTTTACTTTGAGAATAATTCATTGGTTTATTTTTACCTACTTAACCTATTTTTGAATATTTATTTTTAAAATTGTGTGTCACCAGCTGCAGGCAGCCTACATTATGATAGGTGGCAATTTCTAAGAAGAAGGAGGGGGGCGGCGCAAATGAAGTGGCCTATACTAATGAAAAGTGTAAATACGGCCCTGTAAGATCCAGATGCTATTTAGGTTAATTAGTTTTGAACCGCCATTGATATAAGTTATTGCACTCGTTTTGGAATCTTAACTCTAAACATTTATCTCATCTCATACAGGCAATTGGGTTTCTGTACGAGGGAAGCGTTGCATGTGATAGAATGAACGGTGATTTTACGGGGTGGTTTGACATCACAGACGGTGTTAAGCAAGGCTGCGTAATGTCACCATGGTTATTCAAGCTTGTATAATTGTACGCAAGAATTGAAAGAGGTGAGATTGGGCGCGAAATTTAGTAGTCTGAAAGTATGTAGTCTGTTGTAAGCTGATGTTGCGGTGCTGATTTATAACACTATGGTAGATTTACAGTCTCTAGTGTCTAGGATGAACGAAGTATGTATGAAGAATGAATTAATGATGAATGTAAGTAAGTTTAAGTCACGGTGTTTGAAAGAAAGAGTACGAAAACAGTGCGATATAGTTGTGAATGATGAACACTTGGAGCAGGAGTATCTGGGTAGTATATTTACGGGAGATGGGAAGGCTGATAGAGATATTGGAAGAAGGGTAAATGCCGGTAACTCCATTAATGGAGGACTGAATGCCGTTGGCGCTAATAAAAAAACTGTCAAAAGAAGCGAAGCTAGCAGTCCACGATGGATTCCTGGTACCTACCCTGATGTATGGCAGTGAGGCATGGAACTGGCAGAGGAAGGATGAAAGTAAGCTGAATGCTGTTGAAATGAGATCCCTGAGGCGTATGTGTGGTAAAACTATATGATCGTGCTAGAAATGTGGATATCCGCGAAGAATGTAAGGGTGATGTAAGCATAATGAGTAAGATTAAGAATGGGTCCCTCAGATGGTTTATAGAGCGAATGAACAAGGAAAGTATTGTAAAAAGAATATATGTGAATCAAGTCAAGATCAAGTGAATCAGATGCTTGAGACGGGCCATGTCAAAAGTCAGAATAATAGAAGTGTATGTATGAGACGATGTATGAATGTGAGTGAGGCAAAGAGTGTGCCGACCGAGTTGACCGAGTTGTTTGGCGGTCCGTCCTCTCTGCCTACCCCTGCGGGGAAACTGCGTGATGGTTAGTTAGTTAGTTAACTCTAAAATTGCATTCAAATGGTACAACATCTTTGGGAGCTGTTGTTTCAAATTCCAAAAGTGTAATTTTTCCGACCCTGCTACAGAATACGTACCAAGATTTATTCATGTCATTAAGCCCTGTCTGGGTGTCGGCCAGTTTATAAATGTATAGAAAATGAAACGATGTACAAGGAATCGTACTGAGCGGTAGTCACTTTTGGCGCATAAAAGAAAATTGAAGAGCTTAAAAATTTAAATTCAGTGTCGAGTAGTTCACAAAGTGGCTTAAAGAGAAAATTGCATTCCCTTTAAATTCTTCCCTCATCTGATTCAAAGTTTCGTGTCGAGCTAACAAGGTATCTCGGATCCATTATCTTCGAATTAAATGGAAAACTTTTCCGCGAAAATAAAACAAAGAAAATTGTGGAAGTTATTAAAAAAACCGAAGCTCCAATTCTTAAGGGATGGTGATTCAATTTATGAGTATTTCTTCGGGAGTAGTTTTTATTATCGCCGCGTTAAAACGCACGAAGAACAAAGGAAACAGATTGAAAAAGTTTTCCCCCTTTTCAAGGAAGTGTTTATTCTGTGGGCCGTGTTTACATTCGGGAAGTGGATCGCTGTTCCAGTATGCTAGCGCCGACCAGCCACCTTACTAGCGGTGAACAGTGTCCGCGGAACGCCTGGTTTCTAGTCTCGTGAGCTTTTCCACTGCGAGTTTGCTGTAATTGTGCTGGGTCTATTCACGACCTATTGGGTCTTTAAACGAGAACGATACATATAAACTTTGCCGCCAAAACTTTCATCTTACCAACTTTTCTGTAAATATTAGATTCGTCAGAGTGTGCGCACTGTAAAACCACGTACGGCTGTATTTCAAATAACGAGATGAAAAAAATGCCAGGCTGATGTGATCTCAACGGACAAGGTTAAAAAATAAAACGATTTTGATAGTTTGGTTATGTCGTGCGGGTGGTCGTATAAATGTGTGTCAAAAGTAGGTATATATATGACGCTCAAGTGAATTGAAACGGAAGTGTTGAACGCCCCAGGAAGACTTTATTTATTTATTTACGCTCTTAGGGCTTTAACATAAAACAGTATTGATTTCGTAACAAACAATAAATTAAAATATATTTTGATTCCCAGCTATGAATTGATCCAAGTTTCACGAATAAATATTATCCATAATGTTAGGTACAACAGTAAACAATATAATAATAAGTAGAAAAAAAAGGGAATCGACTAATTTTTTTTAACTAAACAAAAAGTTGAATGATATACGATAGTTAATAAAAAAATAAATAAACCAAAAACTATGAATGATTTCGTATTAAAACGTAAGTAGAATTTATAAGTAAATTTTGGAATTTTTTTATTTTTTTAGAAACAAACATTTTGGAAACAAATCCTTCTGATAAAAATAAAGGGATAAAAAATAAAATTTTTACACATGGATTTACAATTAGATAATTTAGAAAAAGTATTAATAGCTTATTAAACACCCACATATAAAAAAAAGCCATTACATAAAAAAAGTATATATAAACTTGTATTTATAATTCATTGTACATTTTAGTTATTTAGACAACTTGATTATTTTGTGTTAATTCGTAAAAGTTTTTAATATATAAAGACAATTATTACATATTAAAAGATTATTTTTAAAACTTTTAATTTCTTGGTTTTTCGTGATACCTTTAACTATTTAATCACCACTCTTTGTTTTTTTTGTGTCAATAGGTACTTATTTGTCTATACTTGTTTGTCTTTGTTAATTTTAATTTTTCCCGACGAAGAAACCATTGGTTTCAAAACATATGTTTCAAAACCATTGGTTTTCAAAACGCCGCCAGTAATGTGATTTTTTTTCACAAAAACAGCGCAATACAAATTGTCCAGTTATTATTATTTTTTACGAAGAAGTGTCGAGATGTGTACTTAACAGAATAAACACGCACACCATGACAATAAATCCTACTTACGTGTATTGTATCTTTTACTTTCCGTTTTCATTTACCCAGATATGTGGCGTGATGATGAAAACATATTCTCTCCCGTGCACACAATAAGAATTCGCCAAGATTGCTTTACGGCATTTAGCATCCATATATCTGTGTCCCCCATACGTCTTGCTTAGCCCTGTTTAGGGAGAAGAATAAAAACGATTTAGCGCGATATCCCTTCTGGCAGTCTGACGTCTGCTATTCTTTGTTAGGGCAGTCATCTCTCAACGCGCAAAACTCCGATAGAATTCTTTATCGAAACGAAAATGTTTTCTTTCCGGATCGGTATTTATTTCTTTCGTAGAATTATTATATGCCCTGTCTGTATCGACGGTTGAAGATTGAATGCAACTACCCTCTTCCTGTATTATATCTCTCCTCTCCTAACCTACTATTGAGCGCCCTTAGTGGATATTTAGTGAATGTTTTCGACGTTATTTAAGGAACATTCGTAGCCGTATACTCCCCATAAACAACATTTCGATGTAACATCGTTATTTGTTTTCGTGGTATTATGCCACGTTGCACTACCTCATTCTTTATCCAACGTTTCGGAAAGTGTTACAGCGTTCGTCATCAGGGCAGATTTGTGACACAATAATGGTTTAACATTTGTTGAATTTAAATTTGTATTATTATTTTTTTTAATTGCTGCTTAGTTGTTTTTTTTTTAATATTCTTGTTTGCATTCAGTTAGTTATGTTTCTAAATATCTTTCTGTGAACATTAATAATTATTGGTCTGTTTTTTTGTCTTCCTCTTATGCATCTTATGTTACTAAGACTGTTTTTGTTCTTTAAATAAATAAATAAATAAGTAAGTAAATAACGATAATACTTTTGGTCGGGAAAATTTTAAATCGGGCTCAACTGTCAAGGAATTGCAAGTTAAAAAAGCAATTCTTTTGTATTTTAAGTACCGGGTTTACCTCCTTTCTTCTTTTATTCATAATATGGTGCCAATTCTTAATGATAATAATACACCTAAGATGATTACATTATTATAATAAAAAAATAAAAAAATCACCCCGAACTACCGATATATGTTGATTTACACACACGTGATAAAAATGATTGCAATACATTCAATAACTAAAAGTAACCAATATTATTAGTACGTGATTAGCGTCTTTTTAGACCATATTTTTTTACCTGTCCACGCCCTCACTGTGCCATCTCAACGCCTCCTAATTTTCTCTACTGCCCCCCTGAAAGTCTCAAAAGCCCACAAAGTGGCGTTGAGAAACAATGATCTAAATGTTTCCAACAATAAATTCTCTGACACCATTCTTGCGCCATCACTCCACTGCCGACACCTCCAGACCCACAGACACACAGTCACACAGAAAGCTCGCATCAAATGTGATATTATTATTTGTTTCCCGATATTTACGGCATCTCTGTCTTCCGGTTTCTCGCTGTGAATCACCCCCTTGACACATATTCTGGACATCACGCACGCGTCAGCAGCCACCGTACACCGAGAGCAGATAGCGCAGAGCTCCGGCTGTAAAACCTAAGTAACCTGGCAGTGTGCCAACTACACTTCATGCGGTACTTCCTCCTAGTGCATGATCTTGAATATCAAATAGTTCAAAGTAGCTGAACTTCAAAAGCGGAACGGTAAACGCTTCTGTCGGCGCGGCAAGACACCCAAATAATGCAAGAAAAAATACGCTTTGAGATGGGAACAATGCGAGGTGTCAAAGTAACTGGCTACCGGTGCCAGTAACTGAATGCTTATGAAAGTAGACAAGAAAGAGTTTCTCATCTTATCTTTTTAAGAGTTAAGAATGGCGATGGAATTTAACCCTTCGGGCCTGACATTATATTAACATATCATAAAAATATTCCCGCTTATCATTTAAATTCAAATAGATCCGCTGTTTTCGAACCCAAAATTAAAATCTGTTTTTGAAGGAAGATGAAAGATTTTTTCAGATTTCGATTTGACAGACATCCAAAATGACATGCCCTCATAAAACTCATTCAATCTCCTTTTTATCACGGTCAGGCATATAATATAAACCGATTTAGAAAGAGAGAACACCAAGCCTTCTATATGCATTTAAAAGTTTGCATAATTATAATCTGGAATTCTGTTAAACAGAAAACTGCCAAAAAGTTCACCCGATCAAGTTTGCAAATTTTTAAAATAAATCTAATTTTGAACACCAATGTGGTTAAAGTTTGTAAAATCGCTTTCCGATGATTTTTCATCTAAACTGTAGATTTGAATTAGATCACGGACATATGAATATATCTGGACCTGCCCTAAGTGATAAAAACGTATTATTTCCCCCTCCCCATGGAGCCGGTTAAAGCTCCGCCTTGGACCCAGCTCGCTCCATGGGGAGGGGAGAGAACCTCGCTTGAATCTAAAATATGTGACGTCATCATTCTTGTCCTGAACAGCGCCGAACGGTAGCTTGTGCTATACATTTCACCCACATATTATATGAACATAGCGAATGTGGGCGGTTCTCCAGTGTGCTCGTCGCTGGTTACAGGGGTAAAGTAAATTATGAAACATTTGTAAAAGTGTCTTAACTAAACACGGCAACAAAATATTGCTATGTGAATTTGGGCGTATCTTTTCGGGGCAAGCATTTGGCCTTAGCAAATATGTTATTAACGTGGCAAGCAATTCGCGCTCCCATGTAAAAAGGTCTATTCATTCAAAGCAGATTTTGCTTTTAAGAACTAAATGGTGAAATTATAATGCGAGATTCCTATATACTGTCAGATTGATTTTTTAACGAATCACAGTATCTTTCCTCTCTTCGCCCCCCATAGTTGGGTTTTACCCCTCATCTGTAACTTCTTGTCTATTGAATTAGATAAATGAATAATAAATATTACTACGTCTTGTATTATACCTATTGTCACTTCACTTTTTTTTCTTCTTTTTACATAAAAATACTTATTTAAAAATTGACAAACCTTATCATGGTGACCTTTTGGCAGTTTTCTGTTTTACAGAATTTCAGATTATAATTATGTAAACTTTTAAATGCAAAGATAAAGCTTGGAGTTATCTCTTTCTAAATCTGTCTATCTTATACTAGCTGAAATCCCCGGCGATGCCCGGGTTTTACACAGAGTTTTCGAAATCAAATGTAGATAGTGACCTTCCTCTTGTTTTGAAAGTCACACGTGCAAAATTTCATTAACCTCGGCATAAAACTGTAGATTTGCATACAAATCAAATCCACCCACCCGCTTGCTAGCCCGCTCGTCTACCACATACAGACATTCTCATTTATATTTCAACCAATTTACACATCTCTTAACAAATTATATACCTAAGCCTTTCTCACGAATCACTCTATCTATTGGTGAAAACCGCATGAAAATCCGTTCAGTAGTGTTTGAGTTTATCGCGAACAGACAAAGAACAAACGCGGCGGAGGACTTTATATGTAAAGATGTAGAGATGTCTGACCGTGATAGAAAAGGAGATAGAACGAGTTTTATGAGGGCGTATCATTTTGGGTGACAGGACAACTCAGAATCACGCAACTTCAAACTTGAAATTTCATTAATAGTGTAAAAAATGGTTATATAGGTTACTTTAGGTTAAGTTCAATTTGGTAGGCGGGTATGGGTACCGCCGCCCTGGGAACCATTTATTGGATGACCAACACCTCTGCCACAGGTCACCCCAAGTGGTTCGCTACGTTTGGTGACTTAGCAGGGGTGCCCGGGTTCTTGGGGTAATGTTTGTCCAGGTCTTGATGGCGGGTGCGTCGGCCCACCTTCTGCGTGGCGGGCCGGATTGGGAGATGCTGGTTGAGGGAGACCCTTTACAACCGGTTACCGCTGTCCGGGCCGCTCGGTAGTACAGGGGCCCGACCCTCAGGCTCACGACTGAGGGTGGGCTGCCCCATCAACGAGTGCAAAAACCCCGCCGCTGCTGTTGTGCCGGTTCGTGACCGGAGGGGACCCAGCAGTAGCGTTTGGGGCGCATTGGGCGACCTCTCCAGCCGGACTCTCCCTGCCCATCGCCTTGCACCGCAGTGGGTGGGTTGGATACATACGTCCGTCACTCCTGGAAACTCTGAACCCCAGCATCCTACCCACCCCTTATACCTTTTCCCTCCCAGACCTTCCTTCCTCTCATATCAAAAAAACAAAAAAAACAAAAATTAAAATCATGAACTTGCAACCTACAATAATTAACGTCATTACAGCGGCGAGACGTAGGCGTCCCCGGTGCGGGCCAAAACTGTTGGTGAATTACACCAACATTCGCGGCCTGCACACCAATTTAAACTCTGTCCACCACCACCTTTTTTCTCAACGCCCAAACCTTCTCTTCCTGTCTGAAACTCAGATAGCTGAGCCTGTAGACACCTCCTATCTGGACTGCCCGGGCTTCACCCTCGCAGGCAAGTTCAGACCTAAAGGAGGTGTCTGTCTCTATAGTCGAGCTGACGTCAACTGTGTGCGACTGTTGAATCTGGAAAACTCCAGATTCGACGTAATGTGGGTACGCGTCAATCTTGCCAGTACGGTAAGATTCTACGCGTGTTTATACCGCTCACCGAACCTGAGCGAATCAGACACGTCCGAGCTCTTCAAACACTTAAGCGACACTATTGATGACCTCTTGCCCCGCTACCCTACGGCAGAGTTTGTGGTCCTGGGGGACTTCAATGTTCATAACGAACCTTGGTTGAAGTTCTCAGGATCAACAGACTCGGCTGGACGCCAAGCGGAATCCTTTGCCCTTTGCTACGGATTGGAGCAAATGGTTCAGGAGCCTACAAGGGTTCCTGATGTCCAGACTCACCGTTCCAATCTGTTAGACCTATTTTTAACTACTGTGCCACACGGTTACAGGATTGAAGTCACAGCGCCTTTAGGATCGTCCGACCACTGCCTGGTGACGACATCAATCCCTGTAAACTTCAGACCACCAAACGAGAGGCTGAAGAGAAAAGTGTGGCACTATAGGTCAGCAGATTGGTTCGGTCTGCGGGCACATTTCAATGCTTTTCCGTGGTCAGCTGTCTGTTTTCGGACTTCGGATCCCTCAAGATGTGCCCAGGAAATTGGTGAAGTCATCACATCCGCGATGGATGGCTTCATCAAATCTACTGTTAAGGAAACTGGTGTAGGCTCAAAGCCGTGGTTCAGTCGACAATGCGCTGAAGCAGTGCGACGAAAAAACGCGGCTTACCGAGCCTACAACACATCTAGAACATCCGAAGACAGAACAGCTTACAACAAAATGGCAAAGGAAACCAAGAGAATCATAAATAGGTCAAAATTCGAGCACGACCAGCAGATCAGCAGAAAGCTGACTGCATGCCCGCATGGCAGCAGGCAATTCTGGTCACTTGCGGGCTCAATAGGTCGCAATTTCTGCAAATCCAGTCTGCCACCTCTTACCAGACCTGACGGCTCACTAGCAAACACCGCCACCGAAAAGGCTAACTTACTAGGTAAAATGTTTGCGGATAACTCAACCCTCGATGACCAAGGTGCTGTCCCGACGTCGGTTCCTCACTGCGGTTTTCATATGAAAAAGCTGAGGATCCGGCATCGGGAAGTACTCCATGTTTTACGAGGGCTTGATGTTAATAAAGCTAGTGGGCCCGACGGAATACCTGCCCTGGTATTGCAGAGGTGCGCTGCAGAATTAGCTCCAATTTTGACGAAGCTTTTTAAACTGTCCCTGAAGACTGGCTCTGTGCCCTCTGGTTGGAAAAAAGCGGTTATCCATCCTATTCCAAAGAAGGGTGACCGCTCCAACCCGGCCAACTACCGCCCCATAGCGATCACATCAGTTCTGTCTAAGGTGATGGAACGTGTGATCAACGACAAACTGCTCACATACCTCGAGAAGAACAAAATTATCAACGACCGTCAATACGGATTCCGGCGGAACCGCTCGTGCGGTGATCTTCTCGCGTATGTGACGCATGTTTGGGGGCGATGCCTGGAACGTTTCGGTGAGACCCAAACGGTTGCACTGGACATCTCCAAGGCCTTTGACCGGGTTTGGCACCGAGGACTTGTCAACAAACTGCTTTCTTACGGACTTCCCGCATCCTTGTGTACGTGGATTGCCGACTTCTTGAGGGGGAGGTCGATTCAGACGGTAGTCGATGGTTTCACCTCTTCCTCACACTCGATAAATGCTGGCGTCCCGCAGGGATCGGTTCTGTCTCCAACTTTGTTTTTGTTGCACATCAACGACCTTTTGTCATGTGCACCAATTCACTGTTATGCGGATGACAGTACAGTTCATGATAGCTTTTTGTTTGACAAGCCCCCAAAGGGCTCACAAACTCCAACAGCTCGTAGGGCTTTGAAGCAAAGAATGGACGGCTACCTCGAAAGTGTTTTCTCTTGGGGTAAAAATAATCTCGTTGAATTTAATGTTTCAAAGACCCAATCTTGTCTGATTACGTCCAAAAGGGATCGAAATGAAAATCTAGTCTCTTTCAACGGAAGCAATCTTCCGAACAGGCCCTCCATTGATATGCTTGGTGTAACCCTAAGTGACCAGCTCAGGTATGGGGGCTCCATTGAAGCCAGAGTAAAGCTAGCCTCCCAAAAACTGGGCGTACTGTACAGGGCCCGCAGATACTTTAATAGTACACAACTGCTAACCTTGTACAAATCACAAGTACGCCCCACGGTTGAATTTGGCAGCCATCTCTGGTCTGGAGCTCCAAAATACCTGAAAAATACCCTCGACTCTGTGCAGAAACGGGCGGTCCGTTTGATAGATTCTCCCATCTTAACAGACGGATTGCAATCTTTAGAGCACAGGCGTCGGGTGGGAATGCTATCCTTGTTCTACCGGTATTACAATGGAAGATGCTCCGAGGAACTAGCATCATTGATCCCTTCGGCACCGGTGCATAGTCGGGAAACACGCCAAACGCGTGCCCAACATTTGTACACGGTTGACATTTGTCACATGAGAACGGGTCGTTTCTTCGACTCGTTCTTGTGTTCAACAGCTCGGCTGTGGAATGATTTGCCGGCCTCTGTGTTTCCTCCTTCCTACAACATGGGTCTCTTCAACACCAATGTTCATTCCTTCCTCTCCTCAAAAAGACCCTCCACACAGCATCCCAGATGACATAGGCCCTGAGGGAAATTATTTTCCTCAGGGCCTCCTGTGTGGAGTTAATGTAAAAAAAAAAAAAAAATAAAAATAAAAAAAAAATAAAAAAAAAAAAAAATAAAAAAAAAAGTTATGGACTATTTTTTAAATTTTTTTTCATAACTTTTAATGACTTTTGAAATTGCATGTTTCTGAGTTGTCATGGAACCGTCATTCTGTGACAGATATGATGGCCCGAGAGGGTGATTTCTCTTACCAAATGTGCTTCACTCGAATAGGTTGACACGGATGTATTTATAGGTGGTCGCTATTAATATTTTGAATAACTATCTTTGTAACCTTGGAAGAAGAAATCGAGGGCGTCTTTGGAAGACACATTATCAAGGAAATCAAATCCCTTAATTGTGTAAGGTCAGGAGTGTGATTAATAAAGGATTAGGTATGAGACGATGCTTAAATGTGAATGAAGCAAGTAGTGTGTTTAAAGAGAGCGTTGTGTAGTTTAAAATTTCCCTGCCTACTACAGGTAGTTAGGATCCAATGTTATTCATTGTAATATTTGAGAAATGTTTCCACTCTTTTTTAAATTATGACATTTTATTAATTTAAATTATGAAATATAATTGAATTGTCACACTTTCAATTAAATAATTTAAAAAAAAAACCTCTGTAACCATACTCGAAAGAGAACCAATTTTATTTAATTAAATTTGAGAGCAAAATCTATTTTTTTACTAATATGTTCGAATATATTATAAAATCCCAAGCTTTCAACTCCATGAAACGCGAGCTTTGAGCCTTTGTTTCTGAATGTGTAATTTTCAAAAGCTTTCACAAATAACATTTATTTGATTTTAATTGTCACTGTTTATTTGAGTGTTATGTTATTGTGTTTCACGACAAAGCGAGTAATAAAAATATTTGTCGTAGTAAAAAATAATTGCAAATTTACGTTTACAAGTTTCGGTATTTTTGTCGCTTTCGAGAGATTTAACGAACAAATAATAATGTGTGAATAAACCTGACAATATTTATGCGCGCCCATTTGTAATGGAAATTTGAATAATTTCCATACATTTATTAGCGCGGAACTGTTTACCTTCCATCCGTACTAGTTACGTTTAATATTCCTCTCGCGTTGGTACTCTTCTAGGTGGCGCTTAGGCTGTGAAGTGTTTTCTCATCCTTCTCTCGTCATGATGATAAATAGCTCCAACTTTCACTATTCTGATCTCCATTGTTTGTGAAAATAATTTCCCTTCATTTTACTAACTTGAAACCGAAAGTAAAAATTGGGAAATAGTTGAAGAGTTGAACAACTTTGGTGAAATGAAAAGTGTTTGAGATTATCTGCGGGGGTGTAATTAATCAAATACTGCTGACGACCGACTGCCACACATAACAAAACGGTTGCTACATATAACAGGAGAGTTATAAATAGTTCTCTAAAATGGTCTGGAAAGAATCTCCCACTTGTGATCTCACTAAACTAACCACTCATTTACTCTGAATGCAATTATTAATGTTCTCCAAAATGAGCTTGAAAAAAATCACATCATTGCGATTCTTTCAAAGTCATAAAGTAACCATCCCTTCATTCAGAATACAATTTTTAATGTTCTCAAAAGTTGTCTTGATAGAAACAAATTCCTGTGATATCTTGAACGAAACCATTCCTTTGTTAAGAATACAATGAACTAAATATACATTTTGGCTGTCCTGAAACGGGTATCCTTCCCAGTTGGACAGACAAAGTATCATTTTGTAATGTATTGTAATATATATGCATATGTAAATAATTAAATAAATAAAAAATAATAAAAAAATATAAAAAAACAGGAGGTCTAGCATGAACGATTGATAAAACTCTATATCACTACCAAATTGACTAAATCTTTCATCTATGGCCAGTTATCAATTTTTGCGATCATGGTCAACAATTGATAAGAGATATTCCGACCGACGATTGATAAATTTTAGCCCGTATTCCATAGTATCAGATAAGTTTCGGTTAACAGTCAATATACGTATTTATTTGGACAATGTCGTTTGTTATGCATAATTACTTATGAGCGAGTTTAACTAACGAAGCTCTTAGAATAGAAAGAAGTCTTATATGCGATTCGACGCTAAAGTGATTGAAATATGTCTAAAGACCTCATTAACTAATGAACTCCTAATTAGTGTCAAAAAGTTAACGAGGACTACCAATTCATATCGATCGTCCAGTTGATTAGTCAAACATCTCCAAAAATCGAAATTTGAGTTGAGTATTTACTTGCATGTTGTAAAAGTGTACACTATCCGTCAAGTCGCCAAACGTAGCGCACCACTTGGGGTGACCTACAGCATAGGTGTTGGTTATCCAATAAATGGTTCACGGGGCGGCGGTACCCATACCCGCCCCTCTAATGTAAAAAAAAACATTTTTCCAGTACATCACATACCCACCGTAATACCTACATGTAATAAATGAAAAGATAAATTAAATAGTTTATATGTCCCTCTAACCTTCTAACTAAAAAGTAATTTAAAATTTATCTTTCTATAAAAAACTACCCTTGACAAAGCACGAAGTTATTTAATATCTAATATCGTATAGTGACCTAATTTTTTAAGCATTATAAGTGAAATTAAATTCAAACTTCAACTCAGCTTAGAATTTCATCCTCAATTTTTGATTCATCTATTCAAACGTCTGTCCCCATATCTTCCCGAGTTCACATCTCAAACTTGTTCATCGTTCCCCAGTTCACATCTTGTACCAGTTACGTGTTCCCCAGTTCACACCGCGTGCCTACTTCATATCGGTCCATACAGCGTACTTCACACGGGACTGTGTGCCAGATGATCCGTAGGTAATAACAGGAGATCAGGACATAATCCCACCCCATCTCCGATATTATATTCTACGTTTATTCGCTATCACGATAAGCCGTCTACAACATATTGAAAGGGTTAAAATTAATCAAAGTATCAGGTAAATTTTAAAATGTTTTATGCTCTAACCCCCTTCTAAAAAACGTGTTTTAATTTTTAAACAACTTTATAACGTTATTCATGAGTTGCGTAAAATTTAAAATTCATTTAATAGTAAGGCGTCGTCCGTGACGTCCTCTGTGACTGAGGGGTAAGGCTCTCCTCAATTAGCAATACGAAGGTAGCAGGTTCTAATCCCGGCTTGCGACAGTAAATTTTATTTGATTTAATTGTGCTATTTAACAATTTATTAATTTAAAATCATACATAGTATATTTGCGGCACGTTACAGAGTGGAAGACACTCTCAGTATCGTCCTGGTGTAACACCGTTCAGAATTGAAACATTGTTTGAAAATGCGTCATATAATAGCCAGGTACTTCCCCAACTTCCTCTTCCTCATCTCCTTTCCCTCCACCCTACCTTTAGCCAACATACCCCGATTGAAGATGCCATAGTCTCACTGGCTCCAGGCGGTTGGAACTTGGAAGCAGTTGGTAGTAAGGGGTCACACATTTATTACGTGAGCATAAAATGGGGGTAGGGGTCCAGTAAAATCTCATTTAAACCGTGGGGGGGGTCAATAAAAATCTCACGTTAACAAAAAGTTTAAGGACGTGGGCGAGACCCACAAAAAAACCATCCCACCCTATCCCATCCCGCCCCATACTACCCCATTATGCCCCCTCCGTTGAAGTAAATAATATTATCTTGAACAGTTTTTCAGCATATTGTCGCGATTATATTTATCTCAACGGGGGGGGGGGGGGTGGCGTAATAGGATGGGTGGGGCAGGATGTGATAGGGTGGAACCCCAGATACACCACTGATCTCAAATGAGGGGAGGGGGGGGGGGTCCCACCAAAGGAGGATTATAAATTGGAAAAAAAACTACTCACGTAAATAATTAATGCCCCCTAAGCATAATAACTTTTAATTTATAGATAAATCGAAAAAAATAAAAACATTTATAAAAAGTATGTGATGCATTTAACACACCAGGTTGTGAAAAAAGGGAAATATTTCTGCTTTTACTTATAGAAAAAAGCTAGTTTCGCACATGTGGTTCATTTTGACGACATTATCGATAAATTAAAAGTAGGTTAGTGTCAATGTTTAATGCACTTTAAAAAAAAATCGTATAAGAGAGTTTCACAGAAAATATTATACTATTTTCCAGAAGTAAATATGTATAATAAACGGCTCTTTAGAAAAATGGCGTACCACAATTTTAATGCAAACTGGATGCTCTGTCGAGTTACATATGTATTTTATATTCTAACAGGATGACATTTTCCTTTCCTTCCAAAATAGCTGTGTCACACCTGCATTACCTGCATGTGAATATAATATTTATATATCAGCGACACGTAGAAACTTTTCC
Organism: Limnephilus marmoratus; assembly: GCA_917880885.1. Lineage (NCBI taxonomy): Eukaryota > Metazoa > Arthropoda > Insecta > Trichoptera > Limnephilidae > Limnephilus > Limnephilus marmoratus. Next base: position 50,116,342 of record OU862917.1, on the reverse strand, counting down.
ACATATCTTTCGTGGGCTGACTGCTGAAAAGCATTAAGTCAAAGTTCACATTTTGAGATAATTCAGTCATATGATATATATACGATGTTTACACCATAAATTATGGACAGGAATAGTAGATTGGTCACCAACAGCTTCATATTTATAGAACAATATCATTTGTTTGTGTGAATATCGCACATAAGTTCCAATTGCTCCAAACCATCTGCAGCCAGTATGATTATGACGGTGACCGGACAACTCAGAATGAAACCAACTCAGAAGCACCTCAGAAAGGTCATTAAGGGTGATGATAAAAAAATATTTAAAATTTGGTTAAATAGGTTATGTTAGGTTAGGGTTACCGGCTGTTTCAAAATTATTTTTTCATAGCTTTTAATGACCTTTCTGGGGTGGTTCTGAGTTGGTTTCATTCTGAGTTGGCATGGAACTGATTATGGCATCCTCAATTGAGGAATGTTGTGGGGCTGAAGGTAGTATGGGATTAAGTTTACCTGTGTGTAATGTGTGGTAAATCAAATAAGCAGATCGTACATAATATAGTACTCACAGGTTTATTTAACAAATTATATACGAACATAACGCACCATAATTTAATATTTAATATGAACAATCGTATAGGAAAGCGGAGAGCGAACAAGTACGTTTTACAAGGCAGTGTATTATCCGACTGTTTAAATCAGAATAATCTGGATGATCTCCGTCGCGGCGCAAGAAAGTGATTTGTGATAAAGGTTAATTCCTATTGGTGTATAGGAGACCAATCGGATTGCCGTGCGACTGTAAATCGGTGTCTTGTTCGTCCTCCACAGCAGTGAGAGGGGGAAGGAGACAGGGGAGAGGAAGGCGTGATATTACCTGGCTATTCAGATCTGGTTATCAAATACGGCTAAGACGTATCAAGCAACCTTTCAATTCTGGATGTTGGTCTTACACCAGGAGAGTATTTTCTAGTCCGGAACATGCCGCAAGTATGCTGTATACAATTTAAAAAAAACAATTTAGGTTTGGTTAATATGTGAAATGACATATATTAACCAAATAAAATTTACTTCCGCTCGCCGGAATTTTATTCCATTAGTAGAGAGCCTTAGATTCCTTAGTGGAGAGACAAGCTAAATTCCTTACAGCTTAACAGCTGTTAACATTAGAATATCATGGGTTACCGGAAAAGTATTACGATATTCGGTTTTTTTTTTATTAATTATTATTTGTTTTTTATTATTATTCCGTAAGGGGGGTAATGTAGTGCCATTTTTTTTAAATCTACTCAATTTAGGATTCAGAACTTTAACTGTTCATTAAATTTCAAATCAAGTTCTGCAGAAGTCCTGTTCGAGTTTTAGTATTTTTCCATTATGCGCCAGTTGTTTTTATACTACTTGAACGTTAACTTTGATGAAATTTTCAAATACTGTGAAAAAATTGGCCCTAGTTTCTACTTCCCACGATTGACTCATTAAAAGAAAATAACTCACACGGCCGTTTATATAAAGTTAAGTTTTTTTAAAATTTAATTACAGCAAATATTATAAGGCCTGAAAAAACCCTATTTTTAAAATATGCATTTCATTCTAATTTAATACAACTGGTATATAAGCAAGAATCACTAAATCATCAACGTTTAAAGAAATTATCAAATTATGACTTAATGCTTGTGGACAGAGTGTCAGGAAAAGATATGAGTTTTAAAATGATGAAACATCATAAAGTTTCAATAGGATTGGCAGGAATATCTCCAAGCGGGTGAAAGGCTGCTGGATGTGCAGTTTGCATTCTTACCTCCATTGATCACCCGAAGGCGAGACCCGCGGGTCACGTGACCGAATCCCGCTCAAACTTTCATTCAGCCAATTTCTATTTCAGGATTTGTTTTCCTAGACGGATTCAATAGATTTTTCCCGTTCTGAAAATCCTGACGTTAAATTTAAAGCCCGAATCAATGGGTCCGAGTATTTGTTTGGATCTTAGTATAAGTATTTTTTTTACATTAACTCCACACTCAGGCCCTGAGGAAAATAATTTCCCTCAGGGCCTATGTCATCTGGGATGCTGTGTGGAGGGTCTTTTTGAGGAGAGGTAGGAATGAACATTGTTTTTGAAGAGACCCATGTTGTAGAAAGGAGGAAACACAGAGACCAGCAAATCATTCCACAGCCGAGCTGTTGAACACAAGAACGAGTCGAAGAAACGAACCGTTCTCATGTGACAAATGTCAACCGTGTACAAATGTTGGGCACGCGTTTGGCGTGTTTCCCGCCTATGCACCGGTGCCGAAGGGATCAAAGATGCCAGTTCCTCGGAGCATCTTCCATTGTAATACCGGTAGAACAAGGATAGAATTCTCACCCGACGTCTGTGCTCTAAAGATTGCAATCCATCTGTTAAGATGGGAGAATCTATCAAACGGACCGCCCGTTTCTGCACAGAGTCGAGGGTATTTTTCAGGTATTTTGGAGCTCCAGACCAGAGGTGGCTGCCAAATTCAACCGTACACAACCGCGCACTTGTGTACTATTTAGGTTAGGGAACGTACCCATACTACGTGACACGTTTAGGGGGGGGGGTCTTCAAAATGTCACGCTCCATACAAATGAGCGGTGGGTTGCTTAGGATTTTGGTCACCGGGGGGGGGGGGTTAACAATTGCAAAAAGTTGGTCACGTAGTATGGGTACGTTCCCTTAGCTGTGCTTTCTGTTTCTACTACAATGTAATATCTTGAATCAAAGCTTGATTATGACAGGATATTATTTGCTTGGGTGGCCATCTGTATGATCATTAAAATGAGATGTGTTTATTTTTATTATTCGATTGAAATTATAATTTTAATTATTTAGGTAAAATCTAGCGGTTTTTTACAACTGGTAAAGATGAAAAGAACTTTTATTTAGACGTGATTTTATTGGATTACGTTTACAATGTTATTATTATAAGGTTATAACCCATATCAAGACTTTGCTTGTAACTTGTAATAATATTTGTATATTTGCGGTACGTTGAAGAGTGGAAGATACTCTCAGTATCGCCCTGGTAAGACCACCATTCAGAATTGAATATAAAAATTAAGTGCCTAGGTAAGTAATTAATTTTGTTAAAAAAATATGGTTCAACCTTTGATGAGACTTACATTAGAAAGTTTTACAACAAACTCCCCACCTAGAATCAAATAAATAAAATCAATTAATAACTACATAACAGCGTATCTTGGCTATAGGAATAATCAGAAAAATATCTGACTAGTATTCTAAACAAGTTAGCCTAGTTACAAGTTAGGTTCTGAAAATACCCTTCCTTTAACTTTGAAGTTAAACCATAGAAGTTGCTGAAAACCTCTAGAGCGTCTCATCTCCCAGTGAGGAGGACTAAGAAAATAATCTAAGTATGTTTTTTATATTTATATTCTGCATAAAGCTTTTTAAAATGCCAAAATTATAATACTTACGGTAATTAATATAATTTTTTTGGGGGATAAATTAATGGGTGAAATCTCAATTTTTTATATTTAATGATATATAGAAAATACACTATCTAAATTGCATTTAGTTCAGGTAGAATCTTGCAATCAAACGTAAAGATTGAAACAACGAAAAAAATGCGTTAAAAAAATTATATAACATTTGTTTATCTTTTTCGATGTATGAAACAGTTAAATATGACAGAAGGGGAAAGGGTCATAATAACTTTGTGGATAAAACAGAGCCCAGTTGAGGCTATGCGACCGTGTCTTTTTCTGATTTTTCTGTTTCAAAATATCGTTTGAAAGTCACTAATATTGTCTTCAGTCAATTAATTTCGTCGCATAACTAAATTGTCTACTTGTAAGGAGTGAATTACTAACAGAGGCAAGTTACCTATCATTACTCGGTTCAAGAACTTAGCCCTGTATAGAAGAGGTGTTTAGCGTGTAGACAGGTACTGAAGCTGATAGGTCCTTAACAAGATTCAAATTGGAATATCTTCAATTAAAGCTTGTCGCGCGCCTTATTCGATACGCCTAGAAATAGGCCAAATGTGTCTCAGACTGTGAAGCTATTAAACTTGTAATTATTCAGTAAACCATCAATTCTAAGTAAAGCTGGAAAGCTCTCAGTCTAAGACTCTTGGCGTACATACCGATTGACTTAATGATACGAAGATAAGTAATTTCACTTAATAATTATGTTTTTGTTCTTAGTGACAAGGAATTACACGATAAGATAAGATTTAGTCAAATTTCTAAATATAGCAGCATTATTTTACTAATTAATTCATTTGGGAGGCGGGTATGGGTACCTCACGTTAGCAGGGGTGCCCGGGTTCATAGGGTGAGGTATTGGTGGCGAATAAGTTTGCCCAAATACTGCGTGGCGGATCGGGAGAGACTGGTTGAGGGAGACTTCAACTAGACCTCTCCAGCCGGATTTTCTCTTTCCCATCGTCTTGTATCTACTATACTCTCAGTATCGTTCTTGTTTAAGACCATCATTCAGAATTGAAACGTTGCTTAAAATGGCTTTAAACGTGTTTAGTAATCAGATCTGAGTAGCCAACTTGTTTCTCCACCTCACTCTTACCCATATCCTTCCCCTCCGCACTACATTCAACACAATCCAATTGGAAATACAATGGTTTCACTGGCTCCAAGCGGTTGGGAACAGTTGTGACTCTTGTGCGGTATTCAATAAAAAAATCTGGTTAATAGCGATAAAGAAATATCAGACTTTGGAATCCCGCAGGGTACAGTGCTTGGACCAATTCTTTTCACAACCTATTATTATATTATAAACCTAATAATTATATTAATTTTGAGCGGTATAAATCAATTTATTAAATCCAGATATTAATTCACATGAATCCATTCTTATAATTGTATTATTATTTTCAAATAATCTATTCTATACGAACTAAGAACTTACTCGTATTTATATATACACCAGCTTTCGATGCGATACAATTTTACGTGATCTACTTATAGGCCTACCTACATGAATTGAGAATTCTACCTTCAAATCAAATACGATCGACGGTAAATATGTACATATATCTTGTTTGGAAGCTCTTTAAAAATGCAAGAGCATTATTCGTACGGCCGCACAAATCGCACTGAGAATCCCACCTTCATCTGTAGCCAGGTATAGCCAAGTTGCCAGATAGGCCGGGAGTAACAAGGCGCATGATTGGTGGTTTCTACCCCAGCAGTAGATTAAACATGTCAGGCCTATTGATGCGAGAAATTGATTCCCCGCCGACGATATTCAACGCTGATCTAATAATTCCGTATTTATTTACGGATATTCTGAATCCAAAGCTCGTGGAGTTTTTTTATTACTTTCTCCATGGCTTAAAATTGTGCGACGTATAGCTGAATTTCTTTTCTTAAGGTGATAAACAGGTAAGCCGATTGGATGGTGCTTTAGAGATAAGATAATATACAAAAAAATTCAAAGTAACAAAATTTTAATTTCGGTTTCTAAAAGAGACGAAGATTACAGACCACAATGAAACGCTTGTACCTTCACTGATGCATGGCAGTAACTTACGGATGAAGGATGAAAGTAGACTGTATGTTGTGTAAATGAGATCCCTAAGGTGTATGTGTGTAAAATCAAGATGATCGTGTGAGAAATGTGGAGATTCGCAAATAATTCAAGGCTGATGAAAGCGTAACGAGTAAGGTTAATGGAGCAGAATAACAATAAGGGAGGTATCAATGAATGTGACTGAAGCAAGGAGTACGTGCCAAGACCGATTGGCGGTCCGTCCTCTCAACCTACCCCAGCGGAGAAACGGTCTTATGGTTAGGTAAATTCCATAATGAATCGTCTGCATATAGTTGGTAATAAATATGTTGTTGATGATGCTACAAATATTGAAAGATTATATTATCAACATAAAAATATTATTTAATTAAAGCTGTTTGTCAGTGCTTCGCAGTTCGATTACAATCAAACATACTTTGAATATTTATATTTTATATGATAATGGATTTTATTTATTTTTGTTATTATTATTTTTTAATTTTTTCTATTTATGTTTTCGTTTCTTTACTGTATAAATATGTAAATACGAATAACTATATGGGACGTGTGGGATTGCACTATCCTCCCCACATCCTGGAATAAAGGATTAATTATTATTATCATATTCTTCACTACACAGTTTACTTCACTTGTATTTTCAAAGAACTTCTTAAGTACTTTTCAAAATATCTTGTATTCATGTACCCATGGCGTAATTTTATTTTTTTTCTTCATATTTCTATTTACAGTAGCTTAATTTTTTGTTGTTACTACAATACTTACTTTTTAATTTTTTTGTCATGTGAACTTTTCGTTTAACTCTCGTGCACTTTCCCACTTGTATATTTCTCATTTATATTTTTTATACCTACATTTTTCTTATATATGTATATTCTGTATCCATATTTCAAATTATTGTAATTTCTATGTAAAATCCGAATGGGCGTTAAATAAGTAATATTTAAAAACAAACTCATATTTATACTAAGATAATTCATATAAGGGAACGTACTCATACTACGTGACCCGTTTAAGGGCGGGGGGGATCTTCAAAGTACCACGCTTGGTCACAATGGGGGACGGGGGATTAGGTTTTTATCACGTAGTCGATCTAGAAATCATTTTACATTTTTTCCACTTAATTTTTAATATTTTTTCCACTTGTAATTATAGGTATGCATGCACTTTTCCCGTCACGCAGCAAGCGCCGTATTAATAAAGACAAATATAAGCCAAATATATATTTTTAAACTTTTTGTTAGCAAGAAATGCTTCAAAACCATATTTATGATTTACTGCGTGAAAACTGTAGGGGGGGAGGTCTTGGAATATACTACACATGGTCACCGAGTGGGGAGGGGGGGGCGTTAAAAATTACAAAAAGTGAGTCACGTAGAATGGGTACGTTCCCTAAATGTATATCTGACAGCGTTTCACGAACATATTACACAATAATATTGCATTTACTTAAGATTAAGTTCATAGCATATAATTTTATTGTTGCATATATAAATTATGCACGCGCAGTGTTTGTATTCAGCACATACGTTCTTAAGTTATTTTTCCAATACAATCGCTTTAATTTACCGGTCTTCTAGCAGGTGGCGGCCACAGGTAAAGACGGTAGGAAAATCATTATTCTGATTGGAAACCAATTTAATTATCTACAAGAAACGTTTCCACAATCCCCGGAGAACTCTGGCTCATTAAACGCTTAAATAAAACAGCACTAAAATAAAGTTATTTTTTACTTCATTTGAATATAACTTGATTTGAATAATGCCGTAAACAATAAACAAATAATATTCTTGTACATACGAAATATTAATACAGTTAAAAGATTTTCATATTTACAGTTTCCTGTCTTTAAATATAATGTCCTGTATGATTCCGAAAGTTGGTCCTCCGAATTATATAGGGTGTCCGAGGGTAAAGTGCATTAACTTCGGGAGGTGATTCTACATGATGGTAGGAGTAAAAAAGATTAACAACTTTTTTCCGAAATTCGACTTTTTTTTCCCATACAAAAAGACGTACCTACTAAAAATCCTTAGTGTGAGGTACGATCTTACTTGCTGAGAGCCTGCCGGGTATATTAGGTCCTTACATATGAATTGGCGTTTTGCCGTACTGGCAACTTTGATCTCAAATATCTTCTCTTTGGTTAGGAATTCCAAATTCAAATTTATACAGCTATTTACATTTGTTTTTCCTTAATTGTTTTTTTTTCTTTGCGTCACTTAGTTTACAAAATGGAAAACTTGAAATATCGCGTTATTTACGAATACGAGTTCCACCGTGGCACCAGTGCTGCAGAAACGGCTCGAAGGATTAATGATGTGTATGGCGACGGTGCCGCAAAAGAAAACACAGTGCGTTTTTGGTTGCAACGTTTTCGTTCTGGAAATTTCGATCTGCAGAACAAGCCCCGTGGTCACACATCTACCGGATCTGCCCTGATGATGGACACTAAAGAAGGAGGTAGCGCAACATGGCATAACACCCCAAAAACAAATAACGAAAACATTTTAATGAAATTCATACTTTTGTTTTTCGGTGAGTTCTACATTCTTACTGCACAAGCCTTCGGGGTCACTTAGTTATTTTTTTGCAATTTTCCCTCAACCGACTGCATATTGTATACAGGGTGTCCGGGAGTAAAGTGCATTAACTTCGGGAGGTGATTCTACATGATGGTAGGAGTAAAAAAGATTAACAACTTTATTATTATTATTGACAACTTAATTATTTAGTTAATCGCTTCGAAGAAATAATTCTACATTGTCCGTTTGAATCCTTAGGGTCGATATTATATTACATAAATTACTCTAATGACTTGTTTAAAAATTGTCGTTACAACTACCTCCAATTAATTTGACCTAAAGGTCGCCTAATATTGTAGGCTGAATCAGGTGATTGATGGGATCGCTTAGCAGAGAATTTTTAACTTAATTAGAATTTTAATTTTTTTCACTGGGTGATTAATGTCCGGTATTAAAATTTAAAAAAATAATCCAATCAACCTTTCAAACACAAATTTCCTCCCTTGTTTGTCTAAACTTTAACGAGAATAAGATAAACACAATTTTAAATACTATCTCTTTGATCTCGGCATTTCGATCTTTCAAAGTCTTTCACAGTAGATAAGTTCTAGCAATTTTTTTTTATAAAACAATTTTCCAATGCGTGCATTATACAGGTTGTCTCAAAAGTTAACGTTATTCATTGGAGGTCTGGCAGATCAACTCATGACGGACCAAAATATCGTAATTAACCTTTCAAAAATGTCCTTAGTTTCCAAGAAATTGGCAATTTGTGAATTTCTTAGAAATCGACCCCTTACCTATGACGTTACATACTATTAGACGAGGGGTAGAAATCTCAAAGTGGGAAGACAAGAACAAGACAATTGTAACGATCTCGATATCTAGTACTTTAGTACTAAACTGCTACACGTCGAGTAAGGTTGCGTCTTACCAGCACTTACCAGTAAGTAAATTGCGTTTTAAAAAGTATCAAAATGCCCTCCTGTGTGATGAGAAAATGTTTCAATTACACGGCAAATAATAGTAAAGGCGAATGAATAACATTTCATTTGTAAGTATACGCAAATTACTTAATATTATCGATTATTATAAATATTACAATTAATTTTCATGTTTCCCGCTCGCGGTTTTACATGTCATTAGAGAAAATTTAAGTCCTACTAAAGTAAAGGGTCTGGACGCGCAATAGCCAAATTTCTGTTGCTAAGTAAACTTCACTGTTTTAAAGTAGACTAATCAGCCTAAACACTCTGTTTATTTGTTTGTTTGCGGTAAAACAACACATAAATCAGTAGTTCTAACAAGTATTGATGACAATCGCCACCATTTGAAAACTGTCGTTGCCCTATTGTATTTATTGTATAGCTCGACATATCAAACTCCGACAGGCAGCCGGACCTTTTATTCTAGAGGGACTCAAGAAAAGAAGACAGCGAACGTTCCATCAAAAAGTGACAAGCAATACGCCGCCCGCTCCTATATTCATTGCATTCATACACACACACATTATTTGATTGTCTATCTTTATCACACAGGAATAAACTTTTGAATTAAGAAATTATACTAAAAATCGCTGAAAACAAAGGAGTGTTCCTTACTTTTCTCATTATATTGTGAGTATATGAGACTATGGCGAGTCTATTTATTTATGTAAGGTCATTGCCCCTAACATCAGTTTTTCCAGTGCCACGGTTACAAAATTCCATATTCTAAGAATATATTTTTTATCATTCAACCCTTAACAGCCATCCTATTGATTACGGTTCAAAATAATATTAACATTGCCTATGACTTTGTAGAAAACATTTTTTGCCAGATTCACGGGTTAATTTTCTACTTTGAATACTTAAACTGTTAATAAAATTTGCCACAATAATCGGGTAAGTTATCAAAAAATGCTTATGTAGTGTGTTTTTAAAATGGTATGATATTTGCTATCTTTTACTTTAGAAAAAAAGATATTGCTGTTTTTCAGCATTAAATCGTCCTTCTAAACCTAAAATCGACTTTAGTAATTAGTTGCTACGCATATCAAACGAATTTATGTACAGTGTCCATTTCTTGTACTTATACGCTGGTATGTTCAATATATAGACAAGTAGTTTGATCCTTGATGCATTTGAATGAAAATATTTTTATAATTTTGTTATTTTGCGATACGTACTGGTACATCCAGGGGGCCAACTGTCAAGGGATAATATGTAATGAAATCGAATTTTCAATAAGTTACATTGGTTTACAATAAAATTAGTTGAAGTCCCCGGCGATGCCCGGGCTTTACACAGAGTTTTCTGAATCAAATGTAGTGACTTTTCTCTAGTTTTGAAGGTCACATGCGCAAAATTTCATCAACCTCGGCATAAAACTGTGGATTTGCATTCAAATCAAATCCAAACCACTCGCTTGTCAGCCAATCATTCACCTTTATATATCTTATATTTCAACCAATGTACACAAAAACTTGATAATTTATAAACTTAAGCTTTACTCATGAATCACTCCATCTATTGGCGAAAACTGGATGAAAATCCGTTCAGTAGTTTTTGAGATTATCGCGAACAGACTGACAGCCATGGCGGAGAACTTTAATTTATAATATGTGATACGTGCGAATAGGTGTGTAAGTACCCGTACAGGTAGTGTAATGTAATATACAGTAAAGTATAATGTAAGTACCCTACACTTACAAACCTTTTGATTTCAAATGAATTTTGGGATTTTTAAATTAAGTAAGAGAAAATTTTAAACATACTTTTTGGACGCGAGGTCTATTGTTCACAAAACTATCTGTTTATGTTCAAACAACCCAGCAGTTTTGTGTGCATCACAAAAATAATTTCAAACGAGCTTTGACTCACCGAAGTTCTTTACACACGGGAAAAGTTTCAAAAATTCAATTTGTCCGTCTAACTAGTGAGTTAGCAGTTGGAGAGATCTGAGCCCGGAACTGGATAAGTTCCCCGTTTCACTTGAGATGGGCGCGGGATAAGGGATCTGATGGGGGTGCCCGGACGGGGCTCGATTCTATACCGGCAGACTGTTGCACTGCTATGGGGCTAATTTAAATATCCACTCAGCGAGCGGTCCAGATTCCAGCTTCCAGATTGAAGATTAATTTAAGCTAACTGAATAACTTGCGAAATTAGAGATATGCCGATTGATGATGTCACCGTTTGAGAAACTTTTTGATTGCCAACTTTGCCTATTTCCCTATCTCATGGTGATATTAATAGTTATAATGATTATTTTTAATGTAACTATATGCAATTTCTATTGTGCCATTTGTATCAAAAGGCACATCATTAGCGTTTTACATTTTTTATAACTAACTTGTTAACCGTCACGCCGTTTCTCCGCAGAGGTAGGGCAGAGAAGACGTACTGCCAAACAACTGGATCTTAGCACAAACGCATTTCCTCAGTAACATTCATATTCTTATATTATTACTAGCAGAAACGGTCACACGTTGTTGTGGCTAACGAAACACAACGCCATTACCCTACCTTTATAAAATCCACACCACCCGCTTGCCAGCTGCCCGCTGCCCGCTGCCTGAATTGAATATTTGAATTTCTCGGCTTTTCTCTACTATAATAAGCATGTTTTATACATGTAAACCTTCCTCTTGAATCACTCTATCTATTGGTGAAAACCGCATGAAAATCTGTTGCGTAGTTCAAAAGATCTGTGCGCACATACATTTTGAACGACTTCATTTTATACTATGTAATGATTGACTTTTGACGTGACTCAACTCAATTATCTAGTTCACTTGATCGGGTCATATGTCTTCTTGGGGCGTCCCCGTCTTCTTCTATCATTCACAATCGCGTCATATAATCTCGCGACTTATCCACTCTACAAGATGCCCAAATCATCCAAGCGTTTTCACTCATTTCGCTTACATCAGCCTTGCATTCTATACAGATTTCCCCAATTCTCACGACCAAACATGGTTTTACCACATCTACGTCTTCGAGCTCTCATTCAGTCTACTTTCATCCTTCCTCTATCATTTTCATGCATCACTACACTACATCAGGGTAGGTACCAGCACTCTATTGTGAATTGCTAGCCTCACTTCTTTGTACAATTTTTTTGTTAGTGCCTAGCGCGTTCCCTCCACCATTAATACAGTTACACCTGTATTTACTCTTCTTTCAATATCTCTATCAGCTATTTCATTCTCGTGAATCTCGTTTTTTATTATCATTTGAAAACTCTCAAGTACGGGTTGGTTGACAGAATTTGAAAAATTCATTAATACTTCAAAGTAAAAATATTAAACTTTATTAAAGTTCTGTTATTATTTCGTCTTTTTCGGGTTATTTTTATGGATTAAATAAGACTTTCTCAGAACTTTAATATAAACTTTGAAATTTATTTATTTATTACACGCCCTGATGGGCTTTTGCATTATAGAAAAATGAAATAATTTAACTTTGTATAAACCACTTATTTGATGCGCAAATCCGACCAGTTTCGGAACAAACGTTCCTTCGTCAGGGAAAGCTTATACTAATTTGACAGTTTCGAACAATGTTTTATTATGGTAGGGGTGGAGCTGTTGCTAGATAATAATGTAGATTGGGTGGGTAGGTATTAGTGTAGAGTGGGTGGGTAGGGGAACAAATCCATGATTGGGCTATATGACAATATTTTTTGTTTGTTGATAATAGATTCATTATTTTTAAGGGATTTTTTAATTTCCAAGACTTCTAAGTTATCTAAACGTTTTCCTTTATGATTAATATGAAGAATATTTATCCCTGTATTTTTTTCAAAACTATGGTTATTATGGTTATTTCGAAACTGTCAAATCAGTATAAGCTTTCCCTGACGAAGGAACGTTTGTTCCGAAACCGGTCGGATTTGCGCATCAAATAAGTGGTTTATACAAAGTTAAATTATTTCATTTTTCTATAATGGATAACCACAAAGTAATAGCTACATTCAAAAATATAAAATTTTGCATTATACTTTATAAGTTGAGTTTCAAACAATGAAGAAAATATAATACAATGAGAAAAGAAAGTACGCAATACAATGTAACAACAAAAGCAAAAAATAAAATAAAAATACATATTTAATGTAAAAATGATAAGAAGTCTCACATTCGATATAAACAAAAATTGCAGATATGTAAATCTATTTGTGTCTAGAAGAATAAAAGTGATAGAATATACCTACAATATTTATAGTGATTACTTTTAAGATGAAATGTACCACCCAAATTAGAATATTTATTTCCTAGACTGTGAAGTCTAGGAAACGGAGAATTTTGATAAGCTATTTGAAGTAAAAGGGTAATAAATGTCGACATGATTTTTTGGAAACATGGAAACATCCAAATTCTGTGAAATAAACAGTCCCTTTAATATTTAAACGATCAACTTGACAAACAGGTAATTTATCATCATCACACGTCGTCAATAAAATTAGCGTCAGTTTATACAATAAAAATATATTAAGTTCTTGAGAATTAAAACCTTTGTTTTATGTTTAAATTAAACAATTTAATCATAAAATACTCTTACAATTTTATAATCATTGTTACCAGCTCTGTACTGATTATTATTCTCACTTCTAAAATCATCTGTGTGTTTATCCACTCTCCGTTATTGAAGTGAAAACTTCTTTAGCACCGTTGTGATTTGAAACTCGATGAAACGAAAAAGCGACACTAAAAAGAGACACACACATACATCTATAGGACTTACCTGCAAGAAAAAGAGATAAAATAATCGATCTCCTCTTTGTGCGGTGCTTCATAACTTCCCCCACTCTTGTCTACTCGTATTTTTTATAAATAAGTTTGTTTCTTTCATCTAACTGTAGGTAGTTTAGTTTATTAAGAACATGAAACAAATTTTAGGAAAAAAAATATTGGATGAAAGCCAAATTAATAATTTAAAAATAAACTTCATATTTTTTTAGATATGTTAGGATGCTAAGAAACGTACTTGATTTACTTTAACCAGTGATTCCTGATATTATTTGGAGTAAAAAATATTAATAAATTTTGGTCTCCGATTACTTTTTCGACGCCTTTTTTTTCAATTTTTTTTCTTTAAAATAAAACAAAAAAACATCGCTGGTCATTCAGCCGAGTAACCACTTAAACTCTTAACCCGCCCCTAACACCTACTATATTTTATTTTGACGGCCGGCGTAGTCCAGGGGTAAGGCTCTTGACTCGCACTCCGAAGGTCGCGGGATCAAATCTCGGCGAGGCAATAAATTTGGTTTGATTAATTTGTGTTATTTCACAATTTATTCATTTAAATAATATGTAGTATATTTGCGGCACGTTCCAGAGTGGAAGATACTCTCAGTATCGACTTGGTGTAATACCACCATTCAGAAATGAAACGTTGCTTGAAATGGCTTTAGCCGTGTTTGGAGACCATTTCTGAATAGCCAGGTACTTCCCCACCTTCCTCTTCCCTATCTCCTTTCCCTCCTCACTACCTTCAGCCTCACAACATACCCCTAATTGGGGATGCCATAGTCCCACTGGCTCCAGACGGGAGCAGTTGGGACTCTTGTGCGGTATTCGTGTAAAAAAAATTTGGTTTTTGTAGAACAAAAAACCAAAACATCAAAAATTTTACATTTTTTACTCCAAATAATGTCAGGAATCACAGGTTAACAATAAGACAAGTACGTCTCTTTATACTTTGTATATGCTTTTTAAACATTTACTTAAATAATGCATGATTTAAATTTCGTAATAATGAATGTTTAATCGACTTATCATTTAATAATGTTATGAATTTCTGATTCAATATCGGTTTCGTTATATCTGAGCATCTTCTCGCCTCCCCCCAAGTTCGGCCCCAATGCATTATTAAAATGCTACCGTAATGTTAATGAACTGCTGCAGTGGAGCAAGCGGAGATTTGCAACAGCATTTTTGTCCGATACGGAAGTCACGACGGTCATTCATCGGCCCCCCTACTACATACTCCATACCACCAGGCTCAAGTCTCAACACACCTCTGACCCGTAGAAAGTGACGGCTCGTCAGATATCTTGTAATCTCAAGAGCAGTGATTTTCAAAGCGGGCGATATTGCCCCCCTGGGGGCGTTTGCGAGATCCAAAAGGCGGTATTGGCCCCGAGGGAAAATGGGAGGCGGCGAAATGCTCCAAAAGGATAAATAGAGGAAAAGGGAATAAAAAAATATATCAAAGAAAGCATTTGTGGCTTGACATATACAGAATGAAACAAGTTCTTTGTTTTAATCATTTATATTTCGTCGACCGGTTTGGGTTGAACACAACAGTTGTGTTGAACTGAAACCGGTCGACGAAATATAAATCAAAATAAAACGGTTTTAAACAAAGAACTTGTTTCATTATATAAAGTACGCCCCACGGTTGAATTTGGCAGCCATCTCTGGTCTGGAGCTCCAAAATACCTGAAAAATACCCTCGACTCTGTGCAGAAACGGGCGGTCCGTTTGATAGATTCTCCCATCTTAACAGACGGATTGCAATCGTTAGAGCACAGGCGTCGGGTGGGAATGCTATCCTTGTTCTACCGGTATTACAATGGAAGATGCTCCGAGGAACTAGCATCATTGATCCCTTCGGCACCGGTGCATAGTCGGGAAACACGCCAAACGCGTGCCCAACATTTGTACACGGTTGACATTTGTCACATGAGAACGGGTCGTTTCTTCGACTCGTTCTTGTGTTCAACAGCTCGGCTGTGGAATGATTTGCCGGCCTCTGTGTTTCCTCCTTCCTACACCATGGGTCTCTTCAAGACCAATGTTCATTCCTTCCTCTACTCAAAAAGTCCCTCCACACAGCATCCCAGATGACATAGGCCCTGAGGGAAATTATTTTCCTCAGGGCCTCCTGTGTGGAGTTAATGTAAAAAATAAAAAAAAAATATTTTTATGAATTCAAACAAGTCACGGTTACTTACAAATGTAATATGGTTGACTGAAAAGGAAAGAACAGACATTCGAAATATACTAAAGACTAATTCAATTAGCGATCAGGTATATTTGATGGAATAATTGTATTTTTGTTATCTTAATAACATTGTTTGAAAAAATTAAAACACCTTTATTTAATTTAGAAAGCAACATACCATTTCAGAATGGTGAAAATCATTATAAGTGGAAATTTTGGCTTGTGCAATTATGGATGGATAAACGAATAAACGAACGAACCCGAAATGCCCAGGTGGGAACCAATACCTCCATGGTCGAGGGGCAAGGCTCTCGACTAGCGATGTGGAGATCGCTGTTCAACTTTTATTCGTTGATTTGTGTTAAAAAAAATTTAATCATTAAAAATAATATAAAGGTTATTTGCGGCACGTTTCAAAGTGGAAGATACTTTCAGTATCGCCCTGATATAAGACCAACATTATAATTGAAACGTTGCTTGAAATGACTTTAGCCGTGTTTGGTGACAATTGGGATGTCGTAGTCTAGCTGGCTCCAGGAGTAATAACTTGCCTTACTTAAACACCAAGCACCAAAGGTTGATCGTGATATTTCAAAACTACTGTCACTGTCACTTAATTTTTTTGTTTCTGTGGCGCTTTTGCCATATAACCAGTCAAACTTTTTAAATAGAGGGTGGCGCCGAAGCAGAAAATAGGCGGTGAGCCAGACAAGGTTGGGAACTACTGCCTAGTCCCTTCGAAATCTAACTGTAGGTACGATTACTCTGATCAAAATATATATATATATATATATATATATGTATATATGTATATATATATAAAGTAGGCTTGCAAAGTCCTTTTTTTCTTTAATCATTGAAGAAGACACTACCCATCCACAACTCGCAAAAAACATGAAACAGACAAAGACACCGAAAATAAAAATAAACGTAACAGTCGCAACTTTTTTTTTTCATTTGCTGTTTTTAGAATTTGAAAGACGGGTATGGATACCGCCGGACCGGGAACCATTTGTTGGATAATCAATACCTCTGCCACAGGTCACCCCAAGTGGTTCGATACGTTTGGTGACTTAGCAGGATTGCCCGGGTTCACGGTGTGAGGTTTGACCGGGTCTTGGCGGCGGATGCGTCTGGACGGAAGTATGAATCCATCCCTCCCACTGTGTTACAAGGCGATGTTCCGAGAGAGTACGGCTGGAGAAGTCAAAGGGACTCCCTCAACTTTTCTCTCCATGCACCCATGCAGCTGATAGGCAGACACATCCGCCGCCAAGACCCGGAAAACCTCACCCCATAAACCCGGACACGCCTGCTAAGTCACCAAACGTATCGAACCACTTGGTGTGACTTCGAACACTGACACTCTGGGAATCGAACATAAAATATATTTACATTCTCTTATACACCGTCTTTATTTAAGTAGTTTAATTTATTTTTACTTAACATCACGGTGGTCATAAAAAACATATTAATAGTTGATTAGCAAGTGTCACTTTTTACGATACCTTAAATAATAGTGTACAATAGTAATTCGCGTATTTGTAGCCTGTTGTTCGCAAACGTTTTTTTCTTCATATTATTAAGGCCGTGTAATTGACAGGCATACGAAGCCGATAAGGAGAAAGTATCTTTGGGTCTGCCTCTAGATCTGGTCTCTAGTCTCTAGTCGTGTCGGGATTCCTTCTTCTCTTCGCTAATCTAATAACGGACTTTCTCTCCGCTAACAGCGTCGACATGAAATTACGTATCTTTGTTGAAGTCTTCAATTTACTAACAAAGCCGATTGGCAAACCTCATGTTTGTATTTTTCTTCCTAATGGTAATACATTGTGGATGTCTCTAGGAAGTGATTTTTACTTTGGTTTTCTAATTTTATATTTTATTGATTTATACGCCTATACGAACTTTTAAAATCTTGTGATGATATATATACCTGTAAAAAAGTTAGGACTTGAAAGAAGAAAAAGAAATGGTTGTGTTGTTTTTTTAAATAAAGCAGCCTTTGAGATATTAAATCCATTGTTTTTATTGTTATGTTTTTAAGTTACAAGTTACCGATACATAACTAATTCCCCATCCAACGGACAAATGTATATTCAATTCTTTATGTTTTCTATGCAAGTTTTGTTAGAGAAGTGTTAGTTTTTAGCTATCGTAAAATTTTTATAGTTAAAATTCCTTTGTACATTGGGAAGGAATAAAGATCAAAAATGATCATACATCAGCGACATCTGAAATTACTAGCGCCATCTTTGGCCTAAATGAATGAACTTGTTGATAATAATGATCACTATTTATAATCCGTAATTGGTTCGAAACATAACTAGAAAACTAAACAATACCTATATAATAATTTTGGGGAAAACTGTTCACGAAGTAAAACTGAAGTTTTTTTTTATTTTTTATTTATTTACTTTTAAACCCGCTAAACTACTTATGTAGTTTGTCAGCAGGTACATAATGACAACATTAGTACATTTTCAAACATTGTATACATGTAATTTTATAATTTTGGTGCTAAATATCAATTAAATAGATTATTTAAGTTACGGAAATAGTATATACATGTAAGTAGCACTAGAAGCCTTAAATAATAAAAAAGTACAAATGGATTTAGTATGATATGATATAATAAAAAATTAGTATGTTATGATATAATAAAAAAGTACAAATGGATTTAGTATGAACAAATGAAATATAATCACAAGTAAATTAAAAGTTTCATATACAGTAGGTATTACAAAAATTGTAATGAATTTACCAATTCCTTCAATGTGAGTTTCAATAAAGAATACAAGGACTTCGGTAGGGCATCAATATAAATCATCCCTATCTAATAGCCATTTCCTTAGATTATATTTGACTTTACCATTAAAACGTTATTATTTTTGATTGTCATTGGTAGTTTATTGAATATTTTGGGTACAATATAGTTTAGGGTCCTTTCACCGTATTTATTGGTGCATTTCGGAACCACCAATCCTTCATTTTGAGTGAATCTTGTATTATGTTTATGGTAAACTCTTTCCCTGTACAAGGAATCGGACAATATTACACGTTGACTTATAATATTATAAAACAATAATCCTCTGACAGGTAAAACATTTAGAGACTTGTATATTAATTTAGTGTCACTTCTGTGTTCATTAGTGTACTTAGGGATTAATAATTTTGTCAGGGATGTCCCCAAGAAGTAAATTAAATTATGTAGAACCCATGCGGAAGAATGGTAGGTATTATACTAATATTGATTATTATTATTGAAGTATGTTATTATATCCTGTTTGTAACTATAGTCCGTGCAGTTAAACACATACTACTTCTGAGAAAGCATTGCCAACTGCATTCAATCTAGGTACAAGCGGGTATCTAGTATCTATATGACTTTGTCCTGATATTGTCGTGGCAAATTAAAAAATAATTTTAGATCGAGTAGTTCTTTTTGGTATATGGAAGATTATATTAAGCCTAGGTAATTAAGCTTAAGTTAATAAATCCCAGCTGCCTAAAATAACTACCATTTAAAATAAAAATGAAGTCGGAAATATTTCTTCCATCCAAAAGTTTTAATAATTTTAATTCTTATTTTATTTATGACGTTAAAGTAGATATTATTCAGCTCTTTTATTGTAATATTTATGAAATAATCTGATTAATTAGATACAAATGTTATGAATAAAGACCGGATTATATGCAACAAAAACAGCCCAAAATATGCATGCAAATATGCAATAAAAATAGCTAAAATATGCACGAAAATCCATAAAAAGGGCCAAAATATGCAACATGAAATAATACAGGAAGTCATATTTTTAAGTATTTTTTTTATTTTAGTAAGCTATTAGTTCTCAAGGATAACAATCGTATTTTAGAAAATATCAATTACAAAATGTATTTAACGAGAAATTTACAATTTTTCTTTAAAAACGAATATGACTAAGTACTGTTCTACATGTTCTGTAGACAAATTGTGTAAGAGGAAAAGGAGCGTTCTACATCTACTGATGTGACTGGACAGAATTTAAATTTGGGTGCGATATTTGAACTTATTGTGCCGGGCAAAATTTCACCTGCCCCGTTGAAGAAGCTATCAATTTGGCACAAGGGTTCAAACCCTGGGTTATTGTTCAGTAAATTTTCCAACTTTTCTTTGAGTTTACTCGGGAATGGCTTTGGCAATGAGGAATCCATAAGGCAAATTTTCTTCATAACCTGAGTAGATTCATTCAACGCCAATCCATGAGTTTCAAGCGTTTTCACTAGCCGCGGAGCGATCAGTTCACTAGCCGCGCACTTAGCTATCTGACGTTTATAGTGTCACTATGTGAACGATGAACGAAATCGAACGTAAATATGCAAGATCTCAAATTTTTTGCTAAAATATGCAAGTACCACTGAAAAGGGTCTAAATATGCAAATGCATATGCAAATATGCATTTGCATATAATCCGGTCTTTAGTTATGAACATGAAATTACGAGTATTTAAAAAAAATTGTATATTTGAAATGTATATACATATAAGTAAATAAAAGAAAAGTAGGTACCAAATAATTACTGAGCTCTTCTAAAAATTATGTCAAAACAATAAAGTTTAACCCCCCTGTTATAGACAACAGTTATAAAATCTGTCAGACCAGAGTTTTATTTTTAAATATTCCCACTTCACAGAAAGATTTGTGTTCTTTCTTTATAAAACTATTTATGACACTGTCTGACCATAATAGAAAAGACGATAGGAAGACTTTTATGAAGAGGACGTGTTAGTTGTCAGCACAACATGACTCAACGTCTGTTGATGTTTCTTGACAAATACAGCACCACGCGACTCGTGTCGTAGTAGTTGATATGTCATCCTCTCGGAAATTTAAACAAACGCAAAATAATATTTATTTGATTTTATCTCTAGTTGGGTTTTACGCCTTCATTTTTATAATAACATAAAACAAAATATGTACGTTAATTTTATTGTGAGATAAATTTCAACTAATATCCCATGCGTATAATACGCAGGTATAAAATATAATTTAAGTTTACGAAATATAAATTCTCTCCAGAGAAAATAGTTGATAATGCTTACCGGTAAGCACAGCTTTCATAAAATTTATAGAACGTTGTCAATTTCTTTGTTTCTGTGGGAAGGAGGTGGGATTAAAGAAATTTCATATAGTTTATAGCTTAATCACATTATTAATTCATAATTAATCGACTAGAACATATAAATTCTAGTTAAAGGAAAGTATTGCCATAGTTTTTCTTATGACGAATGGTGATACTAAGGTAGCTCTAAGACGAAAGTGCCTGCATTATATTTTGCATTAGTCAGAAGTACACTGGAATATGCCTCGCCAATTTGAAACCTGCAGTACAAAGTATACATGCATAGATAGCGTAGAACATATTCAAAACAAATTTATAAAATATCTTACCTTTAAATTGAACAATAACTTTAAAGCACATTTCCTTTGCAACAAAGGCGACCAATAGCTGATTTAACATTATTTATACACAAAATTTTAAATAATATCATCGACTATACCGATCTTCTTTTCTTAATTAATTTTAACATACCCTTAAGACGTACACGCCACACAAAACTATTCCACGTGCTGAATTGCTAAACAAATGCAGCACCTAATTCGCCAATTAGTCGTGCTTTTCATACGTCCAATAATATTTGCCTAAACTCTAAAGTCGACATTTTCTCCGATTCACCGCCCAAATTTTTAGAGAGCATCATGTCAATAATATAAACAGTTCAATGCAAACATACTCACACATATACAAACACCTATCCACTACGCACATCACACGGTAATTACTAAATATACATAGGGAACGTACCCATACTACGTGACACTTTTAGGGGGGGGGGGGTCTTCAAAAGGTCACGCTCCATACAAATGAGCGGCGGGTTCCTTAGGATTTTGGTCACCGGGGGGGGGGGGGGGTTAAAAATTGCAAAAAGTTGGTCACGTAGTTTGGGTACGTTCCCATACCATAAATAATAAGACACTACAAAGAAACATATCATAGGTACTCACCATGAAATATTTCTTAATATCTGTAAATTTTCTCACCACTGTAATTAATATACTGTTTGTTTCTACATAAATAGATGAATAAATAAGTTAGTAAATATTATTTTTTATTTCTTCTTAGAAAAGTAAAGGTATCATTCGTCGTCTCTGAAAATGACGAATAGTAAAGGGGTCCGAGTTAATATTAATAACACGTTTTATGTTTAGCATTCTGGCTTGGTTCGCATTCGCATTAGCGCATTTCCCGCTGTGATTGGTTGCCTACTGACTTCTGACTAACTACCAACAGACTAAACTGCCAATGAAATTATAATTCCGACACTGACATTAATCCCTGAATAGAGACATTTAATGTCAACCACACAGTCGGAGGTACGTCACAAATTCGCATTGGAACACTTAGAATACCTGTACAGGGTGAAACAATGCGAAATGAAACAATTTTGTCAAATTTCCTAAAATTTATTATCTATTCTTCAATGCATGCCCTATCACATTCTCTACCACCGTAGAATTTTTTTCGTGTTACATTTTTTCTAGCATTGTAAGGCACATCAATTGGGGGAAGGTACCTACCTACTTCAAAAAAAAATGACACAATAGGAATTAACCGAGGGTTTTTTACTATTTTCACTTCACTTTTATTACAATTTAACACAAAAATAACAATATTTTACTAATTTCATATCACTTTTATCATAGAAATGCATACATGCTTCACGAAAATGACAGCATGTAAATTAGCCGAGAGTTTTTACTATTTTCGCTTCACTTTTATTACAATAAAGGTACAATATGACACAAAAATGACAATATGACAGCCGAGAGTTTTTACTATTTTCACTTCACTTTTATTACAATATAACACAAAAATGACTTTATAGAAATAAGCCGAGAGTTTTTACGATTTTTACTTCAATTTCATTACAGTATAACATACACACTTCACAAAAACAACACTACGGAAATTAGCCGAGAATTTTAACTAATTTCACTTCACTTTTATCACAGAAATGCATACATGCTTCACAAAAATGACACCATAAAAATTAGCCTAGGGTTTTTACTATTTTCACTTCCCTTTTATCACAGAAATAATATACATGCTTCACAAAAATGACACCATATAAATTAGCCAAGAGTTTTGCTATTTTCATTTCCTTTTATCACAGAAATACATACATGCTTCACAAAAATATCACCATTTAAATTAGCCGAGAGTTTTTACTATTTTCACTTCCTTTTATCACAGAAATACAAATTTGTTTCACAAAAATGACACTAGAATAGTGCAGAGATTTTTTACTATTTTCACTTCACTTTTATCATAGAAATACATACATGCTTCACAAAAATGACACCATATAAAATACCTGAGAGATTTTACTATTTTCATTTCACTTTTATCACAGAAATACAAATATGCTTCACAAAAAAATACTAGAACTGTGCAGAGATTTGTTAATATTTTCACTTCACTTTTATCACAAAAATACATACATGCTTCACATAAATTACAAAAAAAATTCACAAAAAAATACTAGAACTGTGCAGAGATTTGTTAATATTTTCACTTCACTTTTATCACAAAAATACATACATGCTTCACATAAATTACAAAAAAAAATCACAAAAAAATACTAGAACTGTGCAGAGATTTGTTACTATTTTCACTTCACTTTTATCACAAAAATACATACATGCTTCACAAAAATTACACAAATAAGCCGAGAGTTTTCACTATGTTCACTTCACTTTATAGCAGTTCCTACCGCCCCATTATTATGCTACAACTTTTATCACAGAAATGCATACATGCTTCACAAAAATGACACCATATAAATTAGCCCAGAGTTTTTTACTATTTTCACTTCACTTTTATCACAGAAATACACGTAAGCTTCACAAAAATATCACCATATAAATTAGCCGAGATTTTTTTAATACTTTCACTTCTACAGTATAACATACACGCTGTACACCATGGCTTCACAATGTAAAAGAGAAGCATTTAATGTCAATCATTCATCTCCTTTTTGGAACCTATTGTTGTAGGAAAAATAGGTTAATAGCTATAGCGACCTCTATTCGGATTTTTTAATTGGTCTAACACACCGTGCGTCATAAACGCGTATGTTACTTGTATCATTAAGTTGTACGGTTCTAGGCTATTAATAGCCTCAATCAAATCTGTGTTAGATTGCAATTAAATTATATGAAATGAAGGACTTGATTATCCGATCAATTTTATCATAAACGTGTAATATGATCATTACGAGGAAATAATTAGTTTGGCCATACAGCTCAATAGGTAGATATCTAATAGAAAATTTTCTCTGTTAATTTTTTGACGTGAAAACTTCTTTAACACCATTTAGATTTGTAACTCGATGAAACGGAAACGAGCGACACTAAAAAGAGACAAATACGTACATAAATGGTTTAGCTTGCGAGAGAATGAGATAGCAATAAAATATTTATCTATTCACGGGGACTCGGTTCCAATATAATACAATAAATCCACGGTCAGCGGCCAGACATTCAGCGGATCAAGGATCGAATCCTACGAAATCAAAAAAAATATTGTAAAATTAATATGCAATCTTCAAACCACTCCAAAATGAACGGGCATATAAGAAAACACAAAAGAAAGCGACATCTAGCGACTCCGAAGAAGAAACCACAAATACTAATAAGTTGACCAAATAATAAGAAAAGGTGCACTGGAATTCGACGACAAAATATTCACATTGATAAAAATATCAGAGTGTTTAATTCACACGCGGTAGAAGTGAAACTAGAAAGCCACTAGATGTAGCTTTCTTTTCTTTTGCTTGTTTTTTTAAAAGTGGTTTGAAGATTGGATATTGATGTTACAAAATAAAAAAAATAGGTTTTGATTTCGTAGAATTCGAACCCCCGTTCGCTTGATGTCTGTCTCTCTGGCCGCTGAGACTTCTCAGGCACCTTGCCAACTACGCTGTGGAAGGCAGATGCCGAGGTGCGAATTTACAGCATTATATTATAACCGAGTATTTGTGTAGAACTGAGTTGTGACACATTTCCGTTTCACCCGAATTTCAAGGCACTAACGGTGCTAAAGAAAGTGCTTTGTGTCTTCCCACTCTTGTCTAATTTGGTTTTCTGAAGGTTTCACTTTTACTGAGTGTGAATTGCACACACGATTTTTTTTTACTAGCATTTTGAATTCAGTTCATTGGGCGTATTTATTCGGTGCACTAAACTTGCAGAACGCAGCCAAATAACTGCTCTCATTTACCTTCCAGAAATATTCGTTTGACAGGATTTATTTAATTATGAGGTTTGTTGACGCGACGTTCTAATTAGCGAGCTTTTGCCATAGCTAGTCTCACTGCAAAAGCTTTTTGGTTTGAAATATGTGTATGATAAATAACGAACTGGCTTAACTATACGGGGTGACCGTAAAGTCAACGTTATCCCTTGGAGGACTGATGAGCCAAATCATGACCGATCAGAATATCATAATATGACTTTAGTAAAATATTGTTGGTTTTCGTAATATTGGCAGGTTCGTCAATTTCGTAAAAATCGTTACATTATTATTTTTTTGAGTGCCACGGTTTTTTTTTACATTAGCTCCACACAGGAGGCCCTGAGGAAAATAATTCCCCTCGGGGCCTATGTCATCTTTAGGGATGCTGTGTGGAGGGTATTTTTTAGAAAAGGAAGGAGAGGAGGTTCTGAGAAGGAAAAGGGTGTGTGTCCAGGAGTGACGGCCGTATGAGACCATTCCTCCCACTACGGTGCAAGGCGATTCTCGCGAGTACGCCTGGAGAAGTCAAACGGACTTCCTCAACCATTATTTCTCGATCAGGCCTGCCATGCAGCTAGTAGGCAGGCGCATCCACCGCCAAGACCCGGGAAAACCTCATCTCATGAATCATCACCAAACGTAGTGAATCACTTGAGGTGGCCTATGGCAGATGTGTTGGTTATTCAATAAATGGTTCCGGGGGCGGCGGTACCCATAACCGCCTCCCAAATTTTAATAAATAAACCTTCACTTACTATTATTATACCTTTTTCTGAACAACTTAGGGAACGTACCCATACTACGTGACCAACTTTTTGCAATTTTTAACCCCCCCCCCCCCCCGGTGACCAAAATCCTAAGCAAACCGCCGCTAATTTGTATGGAGCGTGACATTTTGAAGACCCCCCCCCCCCCTAAACGTGTCACGTAGTATGGGTACGTTCCCTTACCTAATAACGGAAACATGTAAAAGCTTGAAAGCGTTAATATTAATGAGTAATAAATAAAATAAAAATATTTTTATAAACACATATTTCACATAAATACATATTATTAATGACATAAGAAATTGCTAAAGCTCGTTTATTATAAACTAGCTGGTACCCGGCGTGCGTTGCTACGCCATTTAATAACGAAATTGTTTCTCCCTGCGTGTCCTTTCCCATTCGTCCCGTTTCTCTTCCGAGTAAACCCCCTACCCGAGTTACCCTCCTCCCTCCAACCTCATGCATTCCATACATTCATTCCCGGTACATTCAGTTTTTAAACAGCTCACGTGCCACCTATTGCAATTTTTTGATACATATTTAATAACGCCAGAGCTCACCACTAGTTTTATACAAACCTTTTCCTGACAATAACGAACACAGAAAAAAAAATTCTCCAATTTGGTGCAGTCGTTCGGAAGTTATGCGCGTACATACATTTCGGCGATTCATTTTTATTTATTTAGATACTAGGTTTAATAATATGTACCTTTTATGAAGAGTTAAACATATATTTAAAAGAAAATAATTAGAATTGTAAAAACGAAGTATGTATCAGTTTAAAATATATATCTGGAAAATGACAGAAATCTCCTCAATGTTCAAGAGTTTATCAGCAATTTGTTTTGAAAATCGATGCGAATGGAATCATTATTTTGTCGTCAGCAGCATTTTGCTTCTAAAGATCCCTCTTTACAGAGCGTAAAATTTAAGCTTCGTTGTATTATTGGTTCCCGTGTATTAGTGACAGCAATGCGCGTGCGCAGTGACCGAGTAATGTGCATTTTACTGTGACTGCATTTTATTTGCTGGGATTTGCAGAAACAATGGAGTACACGTCCCGTGAATGAATTTAAATTTGAAATGAATTTTCCAGGAATGTTTTTCATTTAATTCGTGTATGTACATTTTGTATTGAGTGTTTGTATTTAAATAACATCAACAGCTACGTGCTTTAGCATTTATTTTTCATCTTTCAATCGACATCGGAACACCCAGACTATGTTTTTTGTTTTGTTTTTGTATTTAAATCATTCATTTTTTACATCGATGTAAGTTTTTTTTTACATTAGCTCCACCTAGAAGGCCCTGAGGAAAACAATTTCTCTCTAGGCCTGTGTCATCTTTGAGGATGTTGTGTGGAGGGTCTTTTTAAGGAAACGAAGGGGAGGAAGTTTAAGGGTCGGGGCGGAATTTGGGGGTCAGTGTGTCCAGGTGTGACGGACATATAAATCCTTTCCTCCCACGACGGTGCAAGGAGATGGGTCGAGAGAGTCGAACTGAAGCCACTCTCTCCCGATCCAGCCCGCCACGCAGTAGGTGGAGAAACGCATCCGCCTCCAACGCTTAGACAAACCTCACCCCGTGAACTCGGTCACCCTTGCTAAGTCAAATATGGTATTAAAACTATTTTATGATTTAAAAAAAAATCATGTAGGTACTAAAGCGCTTGTCTGAATTCATGACAAGTCGGTTCCAATTTTGAAGCTGATACTTAAATTCAAAACAAATCCAAGTCCATTAAACCAGAGTTATAATCACACATACACAACTGAAATTAAATTATTCATAATGATGATTTTACGCTATAATAATAAACATACATACAAATTCCGAAAGCGAGAACTTCTTTCTTTCAGAATGCGCCATTAAACAGAGCAATTCAAGTGCTTAACGATTCTGTATTGAGCATCGACAACTTCAATGTTACCTAAAGAACCGTGGTCGTCAAAGTGCGGCCCGCGTATTTTAAATATTTTTTTTTCACGTACAATTATATTATCAGTTTTTTTGGGGCCCGCACAAATGTCTGCCGTTATCTTTTTAAATATATTTTTTATGTACAAATTATATTATGCGTTTTTTTTCAAATATTTTGTGTACGTATAACCTTATGATTTTAAAACGTTGATTTTAATTGATTGATATTTAATTTTAAAAGACCCAGCTGGTTTTTGAATTTGAACACATCCTAAGTCGATTTTGAACTCGCGCGTGGTGTACGGGTTCTCAACGCGGGCGATAAGGCTCCCTTGTGGTCATTTGAAACTTTCAGGGGGGCAGTAGAAGACCCAGAGAAAATTAGAGGGCGTAGAGATGAAACAGTGAGGGCGTGGGTAGGTAAAAAAATGGTCTAAAAAAGACCAAAAAAACACGCTTATCACGTACTAATAAAGCAAATTAAAGTTTAATTTTTGTTATTGTATGTATTGTAATCATTTTGTGCGAAAATTCACACATTTCGATAGTTCGGAACTTCGATGAAAATTGAACTGAAAGATTCCATTACAGATCTATATTTTTTTTTATTAAGAACTGACAATATATCATTAATATAAGAAGGAAGGAGGTAGCAACTCGGTACAATTCAAAAGAATTGCTTTTTTAACTTGCTGAAGAAAAAGGTGCAACACCCCCCCCCCCCCCCTGTGACGACCGCTGCTATAGAGAGTTCAGTAACTATCTTTTGACATACGTTACAACATAGTGAAACAGCCCCTAAGAACTTTTTTTTCTTATTTTAAATTATGTAATCTTCTCCGTAATAAATTGGTGTATAATTGTTTTATGGAGAGCCTGAATAAAATAAATAAATATACGTATTTAAAAATGTACACAAGGATATAATAATTTAATAATATATCTCGTATAAACCACTTCAAAATCAATTAAGTCAACTAGTTTCAGAAATCAACCGAGGTAATTTGTAGATTTATACAGGGTGTCCGGGAGTAAAGTGCATTAGCTTCGGGAGGTGATTCTACATGATGGTAGGAGTAAAAAATATTAACAACTTTTTCCGAAATTCCAACATTTTTTTCCCATACAAAAAGATGTACCTACTAAAAATCCTTAGTGTGAGGTGCGATCTTACTTGCTGAGAGCCTGCAGGGCGCCCGACTCGATTGTGATTGGCCCGTATCGTAACAGCGGAAAATAATAAATCTGGTCGCACACACCGGACCAATTTTATCTTTTTACCTCAAAACTACCCCTAAAAGTTGGAATTTCGAAAAAAGTTTTTACTCTTTTTTACTTGTACACTATCATATAGAGTAGAATCACATCCCGAAGTTAATGAACTTTACCCCCGGTCACTCTGTATATAAAGCGTAATGTTTTCTCTTTCTAACACCGTTTAGATCATATTTATTACCATGGTAGTAAGAGAGTCACAGCGATTTCTATTATCCTGAGGGGTTAAAAGAAAATTCAATCGATTAATAAAAACAAATGGTGATCGTATGGTAAATTGTCCTGGTCTAGAATTGCATTTAGCGTGTTTGTTTATTCGTCAAAACGCTTCACAATTATAGTAGTGGTTCCTAGTTGCAACTGCCGGTAGAAGCTTATACCAAGCACAATCATTTGCAGTACACTCTGCACATTCTCCCCGTGCAGCGCCAGTGCCAGTGCAGAGAATGTCAATACGGGCACAATACGCAAATAATATGCACCGGGCTGGGGATACAATCTACAGACTGCTGCAGGCGCGGGTGCAACTCAGAGGGTGCAACTCGCAGGATGCACATATGCAGTTATCTGTTATCTGATTTGCATGCGGGGTGCACTTATGTGGAATATGTAGATCTTATTGGTTCTGAAGACGAATTATTAACATGCTCCAGGTAATTTAATATAACCAGCTGTCGGGAAAACGTCGAGTTCGTGTTAATCCTATCCCATGGTATAAAATTAAACAATTATAACGTACAAACGACTTGCATTTTGAAGTTCTCGTCAGTTACGCAAATTAAAATATTTTCTGATTATATTTTTTCTCGAAGCACGTATATTTTTAATCTCATAAGCAAAACAATGTTTGCCTTCTAAATGTTATCAAAACGGTAAAACTGATTATACTGAGGAGGTCCACGTATAAAATTCCTATTATGTTTCACTTAAAAATAAATTACTAAATAATTTATTTTTTTGACAGATAATATCACGACGACAATTCTTTTGTAAATTACTGGCGTCTTTGCCAGGGCTAAGCAGGATTTTTCTAAATTAGACGTAGATAGTAGATAGTAATATTCGTTTTATTTTAAGCATCGAGTAAGTTTGCTAATTTTCAGAATTTAAAAAATGAAAAGGGGGTGTAGGTTTTTTTTATAAATTTCATGTAGACAGTAACTTTCCTGTCCTACAGATTACAAAATTTCATCAATCTCGGAATAAAACTGTAGATTTTTATAAGCCACCCACACTCACTATTTTTTTGTATAATTTTACTATTATCAAAGTGTTTTATAGTAATTATATGAACTCGTTTTGTAACACAATGTGGACATTGGTACAAGTTTATTAGATAGAAATTATTTCTAAAACCGAAAACAATCCAAAAATCAATTACAATACCTTCATACACAAAGTACAAACAACGAAAAATATGCTAATATTTTAGCATTGGTTCATCTGAATCTAGAGGGCGTATTTTTGTCATGAACTTCTTCAAAGGAACACATTTCACATTAATCGAATAATAATAGTATTGAAATATTGAATATCACATAACCCGATGTTATAGGTTATGTAAAAAGCCCGTAAATAGGTTAGCATTAGCACGTGTTCCAAGCTAATATTAATATCTTCTAAAATGTTTGAAGACTTGGACGTCTGCTATCAACAATTCTGAATATTGCCGCCATTAAGGAAATGGTATCACATAAGCCCTGAGATGTGATCTGGGTTATGCCGCCATATTAGCACTAATACAGCCTCCTCCTCTCTTACCACTTCCCACTTCCTACTTCCGGCTTCCCAACACCCGCAGACTCGAGCTTCAGCCTTTGTCCAACTGTGACACATTAAATATCTACGCCCTCATCGCTCTCAAAAGTTGAAAATCTGTTTCTGATTGCTTTCAAATGCATTTCTTTCTGCTTTTAATGGGCCTTCAATAAGAGTTCACAAACAAAAATATGTACATTCTTAGGGTGCCTTATATCACAATGAATATAGGTAATAGACATTAAAATCGCGCAAAAATGGTTTTTATTTATTTTTTGAATAATTTTATAAGTCAATCAAAGAAAACTGTCACAAATAATCTGCCATAAAGTTATATACTTTCAAAATTATTTCTTGTATGCGTTCTTACAATGACAATAAAAAAGTTTTTTGGTGTTTCTTATAATTTTTATTAGGTAATTAACATTTATATTTTAATTTTACTCATGCGAAACGTTAGGAAATGCTTCCATTTATCCAACGCATATTTTTTGATTTTCTAATTATTAACCTATTCTTAGTAAAGATTAATCGAAAATAGTGGTTTCATATTAAGATTCGCGGTGTCTGAAATGTTAATTTTCTACCATCGGTCACCAAAAATAATTCTATGTTTTTACCAGTTAAGAGCGTTTAACCAGCCAGCGGACGAAAATCCACATTTCGTCGAAAGTTGTTCTTCCGATCGTGCAGGGCGGTTACAATGAGAAAGATTGATTATTCTCCGTACCAGCTTTTTTAAATTATAACTCAATATCGAATTTATTTCAATCCAAATTAGCTTTAATTTATACCTTCATCCAAAAATGCTGGAAGGCGAGATGATAAAACTATTAAAATAGTGTACTTTTTGTAGTTATTTTTTGATTATAAGTATTTATCATTTTTCAATAATGTCTAAATTTAATAAGAATGTTAAAAAAATCTGAAATATATTAGTTTGTAAGTGCGCAAATAAATACACAAATTGACCAATTTTCGTCAAGAAACACATGTACGTACATATTTTTTAATGATTTTATTGAAACTAAAATTAAAATTCTAATACATAACTTTGCTAGATAATGTATTGATTTATTTTACTGCATGATTACATTATTTGAAATGGGTGTGGCATAATACAAAAACTTTTTTGAAAATTTAACAAATCTGCCAACGACCTATGGAATAACCTTATTATACTAAAAATTAAAAAAAATTCTAAAAATTTATTACATAACTATGCTAGATAAAAGAACAATCTTTCGAAATCCATTTATAATTTTTTGTGGAAAAGAGTCAACACGTCTAAAAACTTTTTTGAAAATGACGTATTTCCGGCTTTCTCTGGTAATGCCCTCTTAAGTAAGAACAATTTCTGCATTATATTGATGAGTATTAAATATTTGGTAAATTATCCCCTCAATGAAGTTTTTTTTAGATAACTAAAAAAACAACTCTAAAACTGTACATGAAATAACACTACATTTTTTTATCAAACGAGGCGTTTCAAAATACAGAAACTTGTTGTTATTTACGCAGAATAGTGAAGAAATAAAAATCTGTTCTACGTAGGTGTTTACTTACAGTAGTGTTAAAACAATATGTTTTATTAGTATGGCATCGAAATGGATATAAGTCCTCGGCGTTGTACAAGCTTTATACAGAGTTTTTCAAAATATTAAGTGGAAAAGTGACCTTTCTCTTAGTTTGAAGATAAAGTTTGCAAATTTTCATCAGCCTGAAAAAAAAATGTAGATTTGCGTTCAGATCAAATCCAAGCCGGCGCCGCCGCCACAGACTTTGTTCTTTGTGTATGTTTAAGGATTTGACAAATTTACACTAATTTCAACGGGCAACAATAGAAACATGAAAAAATAATTTAATTATGGTTTTTGGTGTTTAATTTGTGGAGCTCCATAAATATTATTGTTTTTAAACGACTTCAAAAAGGAGGAGGTTCTCAATTCGACTGTTTTTTTTATGTGTGTTACCTCAGAACTTTCGACTGGGTGAACCGATATTAATGATTCTTTTTTTATTTGAAAGCTGGTGCTTCCCGTGTGGTCCCATTTTCGATACGAAATTATTTTTTTACTTTTTAGTGCATTTTTTTAAGTCGTTTTTTTGTTTTGTTAAAATTTTTGTTTATTAATTTAAAATAATAAGAACATGTATAAAATTCGTTGAAATTTCACTTAGGGGCCGTCCATAAATTACGTCACGCCTTAAAGGGGGAAGGGGAGTAGAGAAGTGTGACAAGGGGTATGGGGGGGTGTCAACAGCTCTGTGACGTCACATGTAAAAAACATTGAACTACTGTTTTTATTTTTAAATGTAAAATTGCAAAATATGTGACATCGCACTAGGGGGTCTCACAAATGTGACGATGTGTGACAGGGACGGAGGGGGGGGGGGCGGTCAATATTTCATGAAATTCGTGTGACGTAATTTATGAATGGCCTCTTAACTGTGATATTTTTTTTCAAATTATGCTGCCATTCTAGGAATTAAATTAAAACATTTGTTTTAATAATAATTATTGAAATTAGAGATGTTAGTGTTGCCATTGCTTGACGACGTTAATACAGCCTTCAGTTCAGCCAGCAATGATACCATTAATTATAGCAAAGTTTGAAGAGCTACTCGAGAGCCTTTTGTTCCGGTTGGAAATGGCTTCCAATATAACGTCGATCTCAGCCATCCTGAAATTGAATATTCCTCTTGGAATTGAATTGTGTGAATTTTTGCGGGTGTACGGAATGCTTTATAATTAAAAATTAAAAAAAAAACATATTTATGGCTATTTTACACCTTAATTATTAAACAAACTAATTTCGGTTTATCGGTGCATGAGTAAGTTGGTAAGTAATGTGAAATATTCCGGCGTAATGCGTAACTTTATTAAAGTTCATTGAACTTTTAATTCAAAATTTGACCTTTTAATGAAAAATTATTTTATGAACAAAGAAATGTTTAACTTAATTAACTAATATTTTTAACTTAATTAGTAAAACCTCAAATTATATTATTTAATTAAATGAAGACAATTTTAGCGAAACTCAATCAAAAATCTGGAAACAGAAAAATTTGAAAAATATATGGGCACATCTGGGACTCGAACCCGGAACCTTCGGCTTTCCGGGCCGCAACTCTTCCCAGTGAAAATACGTTACTAAGTTATAGACTTTGTATAACTTCGTATGACTTCGTATAACTTCGCATGACTTCGCATGACTTCGTATAACTTTGTATAACTTCGTGTAACTTCGCAAAACTTCGTATAACTTCATATAACTTCGTATAACGTATAACTTCTCAATAAAGTAACGTATCTTCACTAGGTAGAAGTACGTATGGTTTCTCGGAACTACGCCCAGTGGACAAACTTTAGTGGCCCTTTCATATACATATTTTTTTAATGGATCTTCTTTTCATATCCGGTGCTACATTTTTTTCTATTAACGTGAATATGACGTGTCTTCTATTTTTAAAATCTCATTAAATTTGATAGATATAATAATTTTTCAAGTTTACTAACTAACCTTTGATGGGTAAATTTCTTCTTTTAGAAAAGGCAATGTTCCCGAGGAAAACATTTTTCTATAAATATGTACTTTCATCTTCACAAATCCTACGATCAAAATATCCCTTTTTTCACGGGTGTGTGCTAAAAGACAATAAAATTAAAAAAATATAAATGTTATCTTTTCTTTATATACCTACCTATTGTTTTTATTTTCCAGACAAATAATAAGTCTTTTATTTCTTTTGTTTCAGGTAAGCAAGAAAACACAATATTTCTAAAGATTTCAAATTCTCAAAGCAAGTAAGTAAGTGCGAGTAACATACAAAGGTAAAGTTGATGCGATTAATTTCTCTAAGCATGCTCATCCTTTCCTAGATTTTTAGGTTTCATTGGTTCAGTTGATTAATGTTCGATAGGGAGTCAAAAAAAAGAAAAAAAATCGGGTTTAAATTCTATTAGGTGCTTAAATTCCTTCGTATACCTTTAGAAATGAAAATAAATATAAATTAACAAAATAACGTGTAGAAGTTTTAGAAATGTTAGTTTGATGCTATTATGAACTACGTATTTGGAAAAACTTCATAAAATTATTACCTGTATAGGTCATACCGGTACTTAATACTTATGTGTACCTATAGTTAACTCCCACGCGGGAGGCCCTGAGGGAAATTATTTTCCTTGTCACCTCAGGGGATGCTATATGGAGGGTATTTTTAAGGAAGAGAAGGATAGGAAGTTCTGGGAAGGAAAAAGGTCAGAGGGGTGGGTAGGAATCTGGGGGGTTAATGCGTCCAGGAGTGACAGGTGTATGAATCCATCCATAAACTCAAAAATCTTTCACCTTCACATTCAATACCCGCGACACTGTAAATAACTTATTTGTAAAATTGTAGATAAAAATCCTATTTGTAAGCGTTAGTAAAGGTCATTTCATGAACATTCTCCAGCCCTAAAGAGTCCTAAACTCTCCAGGAGTGACAGGTGTATGAATCCATCCCTTCAACAAGGCGATGGGCGAGAGAGTCCGACTGGAAAGGTCAAAAAGCCTCCCTCAACCAGTCCATCTCGATTCAGCCCGCCACGCAGGTGGGCAGATTCATCAACCGCCAAGACCTGGACAAACTTCACTCCATGAACCCGGGAACCCCTGTTAAATCACCAAACGAAGTGAACCACTTGGGGTGACCTGACAGAGGTGTTGGTTATCCAATAAATGGTTCCCGGGGCGGCGGTACTCAAACCCGCCCCCCAAATTGAAAATGCATTTGCATTTGATCGTTGAACGTGATACTGCGTTAAAATTCATTTAGTTATATTATTACTTATTTTTATTCTGTACAGACAAATAATATACAAGACTATACTTACCTGGGAGGTCACTTGAGATTAACATCTTGGATATCATCTTACTAAATTATTACTTTTAAAAAAGAATTGTTAGGAATAAGTTGATGTTAAACTTCATTAAAAAAGTTTGTTTCTGTCCGATTTATTCCTCCAAATAAAACAAAATAAAAATTTTAACCGTGAAATGAAAATAATTGGACTGTCATCATACGTTACCAGGCGGGGGAAGACGGATCATGTTTTATTTCCTCTCTAACCCCCTCCCCCTCCTTCTCAAGAAGATCAAGGGAGCTGGATCACTTTTCTAAGAAATAGATACTTTCCGATTTTATTTTATTTTGTCACTTGGCAACACAACAAGTAATTGTCACGAATGTGTATTGTCGTAATTTTATTTAGCAGACCCGTGAAAAATCAAGGTATTCTGAATTCTTCACAAATTACTTTATTTTATTTTTATTTTTATTATTATTGTACAACAGAATAATTCCAATTACAGTACAATTTAGTTACCCTATCAACATTTAGGCAAGTGACTCTTCAATAATGTTTTTAAGGCATATAAAGAACAGTCTCTTACATCCAAATGGTTTGCAATTTCATTTAACAGCACCACTCCCCTCGTCATGCTATGCTTTGCCAAGACGTCTGTTCTGCCGTTCGGTACTTTAAATAAGTCATGATGTCGACTTCGGCTGTAGTGGTCTGGTACATATAAATCATAGCATCCCAAGAGAAATGGGCTATTGATGAAATTGTTCCAAATTTTGAAAGACAGAATAGCAAGACTTGCTTTCCTTCTAGTTTCTAGGCTCACAGAATCAGTTTCCTCAAGTAAGTCAATATGGTGCATGAACCTTGGATAGGTTCCATGCTTCCGCATATAAACATACCTGAGGAATTTCTTCTGGATTTGCTCTAACATATCAATGTACTTCTGGTGGTACGGTGTCCAAACATCGCTCGCGTACTCCAGTTTGCTTCTCAGTATGCCATCGAATAACGCTAGCATAGCTTCTTGGTTATCAAATTGCTTACAAGTCCTGATGATGAATCCAAGAAGTTTGTAGCAAGACTGAGTGAGCTGCGATATATGGCAAGAGAATGTCAGTTCGGGATCAAAGACGACACCGAGATCTTTCACGGATTTTACACGTGATAACGTTTCGCCTTTTATTTTATAATCGTAAATTATAACTACTACTACTACTGTTACTTTGTCAAAAAATGTATGCGTACTTATATTTATATATATTTATATATATTATACACATTTTCTTTATTACACAGCTTAGTTTCAGAGAAAAATGATTTTTTTTTTGTATTTGTTATGTAATTATAATTATGTATCTACATTTCAGGAACAATATTAATATGAACTAAACATGTCAATTTGTCTGTCCTGGAACGGGAAACTTTCCTAGTTGGACAGGCAAAGCTTTTCAAATTATAATTTGTACTTTCTTTTGTATCGATAATAAATAAATAAAAATAAATAAATAAATAAATAAATAATGTTTTTACAACGAGTGAAGGACATTGTGACACATTTCTTTGTGTTAAAATCTAATTTGTTTGCCAACGACCATTCAGATAGTGCATCCAGATCAGTTTGCATTTTAAAGCAATCAAAAAAATTAGTTTCAATTTCTAAAATTAAAATAACTTCTCTTTTAATATTTCTATTTTTGAGAGTGATAATTCATGGTGGAATTCCATTATATT
Organism: Limnephilus marmoratus; assembly: GCA_917880885.1. Lineage (NCBI taxonomy): Eukaryota > Metazoa > Arthropoda > Insecta > Trichoptera > Limnephilidae > Limnephilus > Limnephilus marmoratus. The sequence goes on along the minus strand of OU862917.1, from coordinate 50,078,732 downwards.
ATTATTTTTTTTTTTTTAAAGAAAGACAAACATTCCCGGGTTAAGAATAACCCAACAATGTTTGAAAATCTCGTACTACCACCACAGAATGCCGAAAGTGTTGCTTGTGTTGTGATGGAGGATTTAGCCAGCCGAGGAATCAAACACGCGACGCCCGGGTGGGATCCAAGCGCTATGCCCACATTGCCCACTCAACCACTGACCAGTCAAAATATATTCTAATAAAACGAATATAAAACTTTATTCCGCTTAATTTTATTTGACCGTAACTGGTTTCAGCTCGTTAGAGCCATCTTCAGACTGGTACAAATAATTCTTAGTCTACGGTTTATATATGTTACCGTAAAAGCCCGAATATTGGTAAATCCTAAGATTTTCCGGTAAATCCTAAGATTTATCAACTCTTAATGATAATAGTCCGAACCGTTCTATAATCATCGTTCACCAACCTAACCTAACCTAACCTAACATGTACTAAATTCTAATGGTAAAAGCCCGAAAAAATCGTTTCTTATTTAAATATTATAAACGATTTTTTCGAGCTTTTACCATTAGAATTTAGTACATGTTAGGTTAGGTTAGGTTAGGTTAGGTTGGGTTAGGTTAGGTTAGGTTAGGTTAGGTTAGGTTAGGTAAGGTTAGGTTGGTGAACGATGATTATAGAACGGTACGGACTTTTACCATTAAGAGTTGATAAATCTTAGGATTAACCGTAGTTCGGGCTTTTACAGTAACATATACACAACATATTGGGGAGGGAGAGAGGGGTGGTCTACAAGGATTTTAATCAATTATAATGATTATATTTGATAAACTTCTCTTTTAAAAATATTACGTTTCGTTGAATTCTCTGAACATTTTCAGTTTTGAAAATAAATGCCATTCCAATTGAACTGGCGTTACTGATTTTCACAAATCTTTCATTATTTTGAGAAAAACACTTACTAGGTAGGTACATAACTAACTTACTAAATTACTACACTCGAAACTAAACCTTCTCCAGTTTTCTTGCAACAAGAGTAGGTAAATACAGATGACGCTACATAAGACGCTAAATAAGAGTTAAAGACAGTCGAATCCATAAACTCAAAAATCTTTCACCTTCACATTCAATACCCGCGACACTGTAAATAACTAATTTGTAAAATTGTAGAAAAAAAATCCTATTTGTAAGCGTTTGTAAAGGTCATTTCATGAACATTCTCCAGCCCTAAATTGTCATAAACTCTCCAGTCTTTCAAAATAAATACCAACCTTACTTTTGCCACTAATCTTTTCATAAATATAATCCTAATAGTAATGGGGGTAGCAAATGTAAAATCGTGCAATGTCCAGTATTTTAAATATAATTTCCTCCGCGTGCAAAGCCGTATCTTCTCCAAGCATAAACGTTCTAATTAAAGTGTGTTTATCGGAAGTGACCTGCCAGGTAAGTATTTTTTCTGTATCCATTTGTAAATAGTAAAATTAGACAGAACCTAAGAATTATTAATAAATTGTTCAGCGCCCTTGAGGTAATTATTCACAAAAACGGCGCTCTACAAATTATCCATTAATAATTATTATTATTGACGGAATACCGCACCAATTCGTTCGCGTACATCCCTCGCTTCATCCGCATCCGTACATCGTCTCAAATATACTCTGCGAGGCGGCTATGGGTATCGCCTCCCCAGGAACCATTTATCGGATAATCAACACCCCTGCCATAGGTCGCCTCAAGCTCAACCTACGTTTGGTGACTCCGAAGAAATGCCCGGGTTCATAGGGTGAGGTTGTAGTAATTCGGTAATTTTAGGTCAGTTCAAATAAATAAATCACTGAAGCTAACGTCAGGCCCAAAGATAATGGTAGTCAAGGGATATATTCAAAAAGTAATATTCATTTACTCACTAACGCTAAATCTTTTAGAAAAATGAGCCGTTCTTTGTATAAAAACCGGTATACGAAACTGTTGGGACGATAAACATTGGCGTACTAGTTTTTGTTGACGGCTCTGAAATTTACCGTTCTCTTGGTAATAATAAGGCTCTGTTCGCGAACACTATTCAATTATTGGGGATGCCTTCTGAAATCATAAAACTATAATAAAGTAAATATAACTACAACATATGTATTTTTTAGGCTCTAATAAAATACTTTTATCTTCTTTAGCAATGTTCAGAATACAAACAAATGACATTGTAAATTCATTTTAATTAAAGGCCTTTTTACGGGCTTTTACTTTAATAATACGGGATATTTTAATAATATGAAAATTAGATATTATTAGGGTATGTATCACATGAAAATTATGTAAAAAATTCTGTTTCTTTTTTGTACTTATTTTTCTTTTTTTATACAATGCTTAAGTGCTCCAGCAATAATCTTTTATATTGAAGATGTGCACTGATTCGACATACATAATTATTATAATCCCTATTTTTGCGGTATTGCTAGGTAATCTGGGCAACAAATCAAAGTGCAATATGGTAGTTAGTTGCAGAATTTCCGCACTGAAATACATCCCGACTTAATATTACAATGCCAGCAATTCTGCAGTTTCAAATCCATTTAGAATTTTATACAGATTTACCAAATCAGTAAAAATCCATATCTCTGACAATTTAAGCATATTCATATAGTTTGAAAGAGTGTTATAGTTCAAAAAATTTATTGGAATATCCATTTTAACCCCTCAGGCCTTGACCGTATTATTTCAGTGGATCAAAATATTTCCATTTTACAATAAAATTAAAAATAAATGGAATATTTCTGAACGTATCCGAAAACTAAAAATGTTTTTTGAAAGGTGATTGATTGAGGTTTTTGAAATTTTATAAATCGAAATAAACATATAATTTTTGAAATATAAAATGGCTCACTTTACGTTTTTTCTAAATAAATTACTGATAACGAAAAAAAACGTAAATATTTTATTAGACAAATGAATTATAAACTCACTTGTATGTCGTTACATGTAAAAATAATTAATAAAACATTCCCAAAGTTTCATAAATTTGTATCCAAATGCGATTCGAATTTTAGTTTCATAAAGGTGTACATTTTACTTCTTTTGTAGTTTTTGTATTTGAATATAAATCGTGGTCTTTCCTCTTTCTAACACCGTTTACATCGTATTTTTCACTATGGTAGTAAGAGAGATACAACGATTTCTATGAGACCTATATGAGTTGTTCCGAACACCAAACACGTAAAATTAAAGGATTAATACTTGGAAAAGCGTAAAAAAATATTTTGTTTTCTTTCAGTAGCATGTTCATGAATATTGTAATGTGGGTTGATGATTTCTGCAATATTTCGACAGTTACATGTGTCCCGCGTTGGTTTTATGCACTGCTATATTGTAAACCCTTTTAAGGGGATGTGAGGAGTTTATCGTTATACGTTATTATGTTATATGTCTTCAATAAACCTTATCACACGCTCTTTTCCATACACAATCAAAAGTTTGTCGTAAGAGAGAAATACAAGTAAGCATTATGTAAATGAAATGTTTTTACAATAATTTGTCAGATACCTGTGAATATTTCTCCCCAAAAAATAAATGCTTGTAAATTTGCTGTGATTTTATAAAAAATGTAAACATGTATCCCTTCAAAAAGCAATAAAAAATACCAAACTTCATAAATATAATAACGATTTGACAATAAAATTAGGTCATTAGTAACTCATATTACTTGTAAGGTTTTTCCCTAATCATCATTGAAGTGAGCTGCAAATCCAACGTAATTAGCTTACTGGAATAACCAAAGTATTTAGAAATTCGATAGTCTTAGACTTAGCAACAAATATAATTATTGTAATTGATTAAAATCCTTATAGACCACCCCTCTCCCCCTCCCCAATATGTTGTGTATATAAACCGTAGACTAGGATATATTTGTACCAGTCTGAAGATGGCTTTGACGAGCTGAAACCGGTTACGGTCGAATAAAATTAAGTGGAATAAAGTTTTATATTCGTTTAATTATAATATATAATAATGGAATTCCACCATGAAATATCACTCTCAAAAATAGAAATATTTAAAATATTTAAGTCAGTAAACATTTTGTATTTTCGTAGGTAGTATAGTACGAGTACCTACAACATGTTTTTGAAATGTGATCACAAAGAAAATAACATAAACGATTCTGTTTTTTTATTTGCATTATCGTCAGACTACATTTTGTTACAAAATATGTAATAAACATTGTGCACGTTAAATATATTGAAATACACTCACAAAGGATTTACTCGACTTGAGGTGAAGGAATATTTCCTGAAAGCTTTTGAACGCTGTGTTGCACCTGTCAGAAATAATGGAAGGCACGAAAACGTTCCTTTATAGGTAAAACACTGTTTTAGGGTTCCACCGTTCAGGGGATTATATTCATGAACATTCTGAAATCTCTGCCTTTCCTTTTCTAAATTTAACGTTCTCATTCTTACAGTATGTCAATGTTTATTTTAAACATTACCGTTCTTCAGTTTCCGCCGTTTGAGTTACTGCGCACTTTAAAATAACACTTGGCGATTTTCCTCCGTTCGTGAAGCAAACACCAAACACACTGAGTGAGATCCCGAGTGTCTCTTCCTCTTGTACACTTCCGGATATCCGTGTCAAGATGTCGTGCGCACCGGAAGTAGAGAATACTCGACAACTTCACACCTCCTCCTCAACTAGGCTCGAGGCTCTGTGGGGGCTCCGTGGAGGCTCTATGATCCGTATGGTTACCAGGGGAGGAGAGGAGGCAAGAAGAGTTAACCCCGACATGCATTAGCATTTCGAGGAGAATTTGGCAACAACCCTTACTTATAGTGTAAACGTATTCATTGGAGCAAAAACATGAATAGAACAGTAGTTTTGTAAGATGCGCTTAGCTCCGTGCTTTGCATTAGTAGTTAGCCTACTTAGCATTACCATAAAATTAGCGTTCAAATAAAAGGAAACTTAATTAGTAAAAATTCGGTTTAAAAGTTTCTTTTGTTTCCTTAATTACTTGCTGTTAATGCTATTTCTTTTATTTTCTAGAACACTTACGTAATTCTTTCATTTATTTATCTAGTCATAATATATTTATTCATCTCAAGTATCAACATGTTTATAATAAGTTTTCCAGTATTTAAGAGATACCTGAATGATATTTTCATATACCCTATTTTATAATTAGGGCATCGCGTAGGAGCTGTTGCAATTATTTTTTAAATTCCAGCCTTACTAAAAAAAAACCACAGCACGCCCGATAACCCACGTTGCTGCAGCAACATGAATAAAACAAAAATACACTAAAACACGATAACATTACTAATAACGTTTGTTCTTAAAATGTATTTTGTAGGTCTGGCAACAATGTAATTTTTCATAGTGTAAGTACTAAATTGTGTGTTTTCCTTCATAACCGCCAGGTGGCGCGCGGGCGCCTGCGCATTCGTCGTTCGGGCTGAAAGCGCCAAAATAAAATCACTCCTCGGATGTGTGTGTATTATTATTACTTACTCAAATGTGATCGTAATTTCTAATAATATGACTAATTCACCATTATATTCGTATAATTGATATATTTACCGAGTTTTTGTGGTTTTTAATAAGTTTTAGTCAAGTTATAATAAAAATAATCATACTTTGAAAATTGAAATGTCAAAAAGGATTTTATATAAAACATGATAATTCAAATTTACATTTAAACGTTTTTATTTTATGAGAATTTCATAAAAGTGGTGTTTTTTTTAAATATTAATATCTAATACATGTGTTCATGAACTAATCAAAGAAATTAACGTCTTTAGAGATGCAAGAAATGTGTTATAAAAGTCAGTATCATTTTTTAGGTTAGTTTTTTGGCAATAAAAAAATTTTGAATTTTTTTTTAACTTTTTTATTGCATGCACGAGGAAAAATTGAGGTGACAGTTTCGTTCCAAATTCATTATATAAAAGGTCTATATTTTTTAAATTTGGTTTTTTTATAAATTTCTGTACACTTTCATCAAATATGTTTTGGTAAAATAAAAATTCCATTTTTTTTCGCGCTTGAATCTTAATATATGGCAGTTTTTTAAAACTAAAGCGTATTTCAATTACACAAATCTAAAAGGTAATTTTATCTAGTTTTAATAAATGGTTTTGTTTTTACGACACCTTCAAAAATAAGAAATATGTACAACATTCAAAATACTTAGGAAAAAATCCAAATTTCGTTAAAACATCATTACTAAAACAGAGATAAACTACCCTCTCAGACTGTGTAAACCAAGCGTATTTTTTTCCATGAACAATTTTTTTAATTAGTAATGTTTTCACGTCCGCGGCCGTTTATCAATTGAATAAAATTTTCACTGGGTTTTTTAGTAAGGCTGTATCTTTAAGAATAACACACATTTTTAAAGAGCTTTAAAACTTAAATAATTACGCAGCAGAACTTACTTATTAATGAACTGTTTTTTATAAATTGAGAATAATACATATATTATTCAATATATTATAAAAGAAAGCATCAACATATTATTATTATCATCTTTGGATATTCCCATTCCATATTTTTCAAGAATTAAAGGCATCGTCAAAGTAGGTATACAAATTTATTACACCATTGTCTATATTCAGACATTTTTTTGCGTGAGATTATTATCTGAATTCCTAGAATAGGTTCAGCAATCTTAGAAAAAGGCTTTCCGTCTTCTCGTATTGACATTAACATGTGGGGAATTGAGTGGTGCTAAATCAGGCGGAAGATCTGGCAATTGAATAAAATTTTCACTGGGTTTTTTAGTAAGGCTGATATTTGTCTACAATGTACAAACGTGTTCCTCTCTCGTATTTTTCTGTAATCATGCACTTTGTCATGTATTATTCACCTGTACGTTTTGTCATATTGACCTACACTATATTATTATTTTTTTGCCGTCTGTTATTTAAATACTAGTTTCTGTTTTTTCTTTCACTTTTCTTATTTATTATTTTTAATTAAATGCACATTTATACCTACCGTTTATAATGTTCATTTCTTCATTTTTTTAATTGGTTGTATTTAAACCTACTGTCTCCTTATCATACACCAAATCATGTAAAAGCCCACCAGGGCATTGAAAAAAGATAATTAATTATAGAAACCAAACAGCACATTGGTTGTAATGATGAAATTTTTCACAAAAAACGGCGCTATATAAATCATCTAAATATTATGAAACAATTTACAGATATTTCAAGGCGGTTAACAATTAGTGTTGGGTAGGACATGACATCAGGATGAGTTTGTATGAGGTACTCAAATACTAAAATGAGGTGTTGAAGTGTCCCACCTCATTTGAGGTGACGTGTGACAATATTTTCGCTTACGGGGGAGAAGGGGCGGAGGGTGGCTGGAGAATTTCAGGGAACGTGTTTTTTTCACATTTGCTCCCTCAGGAAAATAATTCCCCTCAGAGCTTATGTCGTCTTTGAGGATGGTGTGGATGTATTAATCCATTCCTCCATTTGCCATGCAGTTGGTGGGCAGACGCATCCGCCGCCAAGACCTGGACATACCTCATCCCCATGAACCCAGGCACCCCTGCTAAGTCACAAAACGTAGTGAATATGGCAGAGGTATTGGATATCTAATAAATGGTTCCCGGGGCGGCGTTACCCATACCCGCCTCCCATGTTTGTTATTTTTACGAATACGAAAAATTGTGCGATATTCACATAATAAATTACAATAAAGAATTATTAAAAATTATTTTTTTCGAACAGTTGGGATGCTTGTGCGGTATTCACAATATATGAATGACTCACCCCATCACCACCTCACTGTTCTAATATTAAAATGTCATACAATATAGAAACACCTCACGCCTCACCGCCTCATACATTTGTCCTTACGATGCGAGACATGACATGTAGTCCAATACATCAACCACCTCACACCTCACCTCATATTTGTCCCATACGTGACATGACATTTGGAGTAATACAAAGAAAAAGAGTTGGTACAAATACATTTTGTGAGGTGGGGGGACATTTTACGTGTTTGCATGGGACATTTGAGGTGCCTCTTGTGTGAGATACTCAACTCTATTAACAATGGTATTATTTTTCCTTGTGATGTTTTTTTTTGTGGTAGGTAGAGTTAGTAATTACCGGTTGACGTGTGTATATACCTATAAGTGTGTGTATGTGAAGTTTTGATCTGAGTAGAAATGACAGATGAGATGTGTATTCGAATTGAACAGTTTATATCATTGATACGATGCTCCTTTTAAATGTGAAGGATGTTAATGTTACTGAAGGTACAAAAGCATGTTAATTGGTGATTTTGCTGCTGTATTTGTATTGTAATTAGGCGTATGGGATTTGAGGCGTGTGCGTCTTAGAGGTATGTTAAATTATAGAATAGAAATGATCTAACGGCTCTATCGAAGCTAGGGTCAAGTTAGCCTCTCAGAAGCTAGACGTTCTGTACCAATCGCAAGTGCGCCCCACTGTTAAATTTGGCAGCTACCTCTGGTCTGGAACCCAAAAATTCCTGAAAAAAAACCCTTGACTATACGCAGAAACGGTCGGTCCGTTTGGTCGATTTCCCTATATTAGCAAGCGGATTGCAATCTTTAGAGTACAGGCGCCAGGTAGGTAAGCTGTCCTTCTACCGGTATTACAATGGCAGATGCTCCAATTGAAACAGCGTTATTGATCCCTTCGGTGCCGGTGCATAATCGGGAAAATCACCAAACGCGCGCACAATACATGTACACGGTTGACATTTGTCACATGAGAACAGGTCGCTTCTACGTCTCGTTATTGAGTTCAGTTTGCCGACCTTTTCTCCCTCCTACAACGTAGGTCTCTTCAAGACCCACGTTCGCTCCTTCCTCCCCTCAAAAAGATCCTCTACACAGCATCTTAAAACATAATTGAAATTATTTTCTTCAGGACCTCCTGTGTGGAGTTAAGCCGCCGCTTCCCGAATTTCTACTAATTTCTTACATATCCCCCTTAAAATTTTGTTTTTAAGTTTAAAGCTCTTAAAAAAATATAGTGTTATTTTACAAAATAATATCTATACATTCCCCATGCCAAAATGCAAATTATATGAAATTTCCTCGATAGAAAAAAATCGCAAAGTATGCTCCGAAAGTTGTTATTTTCACGTCTGTTTCAGTTATTTTACAAGTTATATGTATGAAAAATTTCACAGTGTTTCTATAAATGCTGTTTTAGACATTAGATTTTTGCTGTATTTTAAACGAGTCGTGTTTTATTAAACATATTCACAATTTTCGCTTCAATTTTACCGTTTTAAATATTAGCGCACTCTCTCCAACATTCAAAATTGCATATCTCTCCATCTTATTATTTTTGTCTTGCTAAAAATTTTTACAGGAAACATGATTTATATTAGGACGTTTGATAAACGCTTCTTTCTACTCGATGTAATATTCTTTTCACGCTAAAAGAACATTCAATAATCCTGAAGCAGATCATGAAAAGCCCGTCATTTTCCATCCGAATTGAAGTTTCCCGCCTCCTCTCCATATCCGGAAATCTCCATCGAGTGCTGCAGTCGCTTCCGGTCACATCCAAGCCACTTCCGTTACGTAACCCCTCCCCCTCCCGCTTCCAAGGAAAAGGCAATTTCGTTCTTCAGGATAAAGTCTTGTCATGAAGGAATGGGAGATATTTGCCAGTAATGAAAAATCTTCGATAATCTTACCGACTTGCGGGAACATGTTATTTTGAATATTGAATCTTTGAAATCCATCGGAGTTCGAAACCTTTTCAATCGAACTTTATTTTGAAACATTAAAACTATTTTTTTACAATTCCTAATAATACCTTATTTTCCACTTAATCATAATTTAATCGAATATTGAATTCACTATGTAAACTCGTTCAGAAGTAAAAAGTGTTATAGTTTGAGCTACAAAATCACAGATGGCTTTAGTAATACTACATTAATAATATTTTACAGAGTTTCCGAGAGATGTCAGTTAGATATCCTAAAACATAGGTCATCTGACCCCTTAGCATAATCGATCGATATAGGTTTTATCGAAAATGTCGGTAACTTGCCATCGTTCCCGAGCACGACTGCAGGTGCAGGCCGCTAACGAATAAACAACAGTTTACGTCAAATATATTAGGATCCCCTAGTCATTGTGAACTATTGTTTGTTCGTTAGCGGCCTGCAGTCGTGCTCGGGAGCGATGGCAAGTTACCGACATTTTAGATAAAACCGAAAGTGAGGCGGAAGGGGAACGGGACGAATGGGAAAGGACACGCAGAGAGAAACAATTTCATTATTAAATGGCATAGCAACGCATGCCGGGAACCAGCTAGTAATATATAAAAGTGGATAATTTTCTTATAATATTTTTTTAGTCATAATCACATCGTTTAATAAAACCTATAATGAATGCTTATCCTAGAAATGTGCCTGGCGTATTTTTTTCTATCGGATCGCGTCGTTCCAATAAAGTTCCAAAGAATAGAATTTATTACTTTCTGCCACCCCCGAGTTGATTGCAAACTTCCACACTTCTTACTGCTGCCTGCTGGGGGGAAGGTATAAGGGAGGAGGGAACCAACCCCAATTAACGCGAGACGACACTTCCCTTTAGTCTCCATATCTCGCGACCCACTCGGACGATCTCTGTATGACATTTGGCTTGAGAACTTCAACCGAAAGAACCTGTGCGAATCAAAGAGATGCAAATTTTCATTTATTTTCTTTGAGATAGGTTCGTAATATGTTCTGAAGTAAATTGGAATATTTTTTGGAAATTTAAAATTATATTTGAACATTCTTACTTACACGTTTTTAGATTTTCACGGCCAAAAGTATTTTCGTTATTGGTTTTTGGGGTGTTATACATCTACCGGATCTGTCGGATCTGCCCTGATGATGGACACTGCAACGCTGTCCGAAACGTTGGCTAAAGAAGGAGGTAGCGCAACACGACATAACACCCCAAAAACAAAAAAAAATCTTACGAACAATCGTTTTCCCGAGATTCCAACACTTTTTTTCCAAAATATACTCGTACAATACCCCGGCACTCCCGGGATGCTCTGTGGAGGGGTTTTTTTTTAAAGGGAGAGAGAGTCCTGGGAAGGAAAAGGTTTGAGGGGTGGGTAGGAATTTAGGGCTCCGTGTGCCCAGGTCATCCGCATCCAAGATCTAGACAATCCTCACCCCACGAATCCGGACACCTCTGCTAAATCACCAAAAGTAGCGAAACACTTGGGGTGACCTATGGCAGAGGTGTTGCTTATCCAATTATATTTCGCATATGCGCTGATGATGGATACTTTAATGCTGTCCGAAACGTTGGCTAAAGAAGGAAGTAGCGCAATACGGCATAATAACCCAAAAATAAATCACGGTAATTCTTTTGGCCGTGAAAATCTGAAAGAGTAACCAGTTAAAAAAAAATCTTTTTTTAAGGTACGCCAAAACGCACCAAATCTATAGCATGTCGGGTGTAACGTCATGCCGAATGATGTTGTCGTTTATTAGATTCTAGTACTGGATTTTGAATACCAAATTGTTTATTCTTAAGTTATTCGCATCTCATATTTAAACATAATCTAACTCGTCGTAAATTGGTGAAGATTTGTAAAAAGACACTGCAATATCACTTCGCAATTTCGCTTCAAAAATTTAAATAATTTCCAAGACTTCTTTTCATAAAGTTAGCAAACCCTTTGCAAGATGCATATATTTGAGAGTAACTGAGATCTCTCACGGTGCTCCTCCGCGACACGGTGCAATATTTCTCATGACTCTTGCGAGACAAAGGGACTTCAGTACAATTGTTATATTGCATTCTGACTATTCTTAGAGTATTCAAACATCCTTACATTCCACACTCCACAAGCCCTCTACGCCTCTGCAACTCTACAGTGTCTGCAACCTGCACATGTAACGAGGTTGGATTTTAATAAGACACAAAGGAAATCAAATCACATTCTTGTGATTCTCTGTTCTTCGTACGTCGTAAATATTTAGGGATGAACCTCTAATTATTTTTTTAGATTCAAAACTCGCATCCCATCTCTTAGAGGGAAATTACAACCAGCTTGACAACAACCAACCAAAACTCATAAACTTATGAATACCACTGAAACAACACGACAAAATTCACTATTCTACTGCAGCATTCATAAGCGGAACTACATTGCCCACTCTCCGATACAACAATTTCACATTATGGGAAATCAGTACTTGGTTGATGTTTACCTATTTAATATCAACTTGGCGAGTTTTGTGGTTCTTGTAAAATATGTATTCCAACACTATTCCTAAACACATCTTGTACTTTTGTAAACCTATCAAATCACTGTATTTTTATGACTTTCGTGCATTTTTCATCTAATTTTATTGTTATTATTTCTTTATTTGTTTTAAAATTATCTGTCATGAATTAATTGTACTACCAATCATTTAAAAGCCCTCGGGGCATTAAATAAATAAATGATTTAAATATTTACATACGTAAAGAGTGGTAATTGATTGAGTTTATTGGAACAAGCTAGCTAAAGAACGGTATAACAGATATAATTTTAATAAACAATCAAAGAAAAATGAAATATTAATAATAATTACAATGTATTTCACTAAACTTTTCATTTGGGACGAAGGATTTATTTATTCAGTTATTAAGATTTTTTTATTCATGTTGTTTTTATTATGCAGTTTTAATTTCTAATACAAGCTTTTCAAACATTTATTTTTTGTTGTTATTAGTGTTTTTATTAATTTTTTTTAAATTGAAGTTTTCAGTATTTTTTTTAATCAGAAATCTTTGAAACTATTTTTAAGTGATCTTATATTTTCTGGCAATTTATTAAAGAAATTTGTTTCTTGGTATTTGCAGTTATGTTGACCCAAAGTTTTTTTGCATATCGGAATTCTATTAAATCGTATATGGAACTACCACACTTTCGCCTCAGCATCTGCCTTATCTTTTAACAATACCATGTCTATGTGCATTTAATACACTCTTTCCGATCCGAACTAAATCGTTTTCAGGCAGAATTCATAAAATACAAGCCATAAATAACGGGAAAAATCAATCATAAAAACCATTTGAATACGAAACCTCTACTGGAATCGTAATTGAAGATCTGACAGTTTTCCTTTCTTGAGAATGAATGATAATAAAAAAAACCCTAAGTGATTCATCAATGGAAAACGCTCCATTGTGATGAAAAAATGGCGATTCTATCTCCGTTGGTACTATTTTTTCGTTCATTCATATTGACAGTCATTTTGAGAAGACATTTCATTAAAATGTATGCCATCTGCTTTTGTCAGTTGCCATTTACATGAAAGATGATGTGACTATATGTCGGAAAGAATTGTGTGGCTTTCAAACTGCCGAGTTCCAATGAAAACAAGACTGTAAGTATTGCAAAGTCGTGTAACGATTTGACACGTTTGAAAGTAAATCGCATTAACTAATGATTGCACCAATTTCCAGATATACGTCAGTTTAATATAATTATTCATTCTATTTATTGATTCCTCGGAGGCTTTACAATCAGTTACATTGTCTTAGTAAGTTGTACAAAGAAGTATATTAGATTAAGTGGAACAAATTAGTGTAATAAGTAAGTATAAAATCTAGATTTATTGTTATTCACATTCTAACACAAGAATGTGAAGTAAATTCAAAAAACTATTTTAATTACTTTATTTCGTTTAATGTTTTATTTATTAGTAATAGATTTCTTCTTAATTATATCAATGTTAATAAATAGCGCAGACATGCGCAAAATCACGGGCTACTATAATTGTAGAATTTGTGATGCTGAAAGTTTACATGAATACCGGTAAAAATGTGTGGAAGATTTAAAGTTTATTTTTCTGATTTACAGCATTGTTATAAAAATTTAAAAGGATTGCTACTGTAGTTCTAAGAAAGTTCTAAACCTTATTTTTACTTTTCGGCAATCATCTCAAATTTACGCGAATAAAATGTTGCTATTCGGAAGGTACCGATAACATATGAATACATAACATGTGATATATATTGCTTTAACTTCCGCGTCACAAAATTCCATTACAACTAAAGCCTAATTAACGTCCCAATGAATGTTTATTGTATTTTGCCCGATCAGTCCTTACTGTGCCAACCACCCCCTCCCTTAAATTCCTCCCACCACCCCCAGGCTGTCACTCGACGGCGATAATGCGACATCATTGGCACTTTAGTAATTCCGACGAGCTAATCCCTTAAAAATACAGATGGGCAGATTAAAAAGACATTTGACAATTTTATTAAATTGGTTGACAAATCTTTTTTAATCCGCATAACTTCCTAAGAGTAACAATATTTTATTATACTCACAAAAAACTCGTTTGCCAGTAAATTGACGAGCGTTTTTTTAAAGTAATGACTATCAATCGAATTGATTCACTAATTGTATTTTTAATCAGCGTGAATGTTTATTTTTTTCAATCAATTTATTCAGTCCTTACGAAATCAGTTTTTCATGATATGCTGAGATAAAGACGAGGTTGTTGAGGTTGTCGAGGTTATGAGAAAATAGTGTGAGAAGAATATATGACGCAAATGTGAATGAAAGAAGAAGTCGGGGACGCCCGAGGAAGACATGGGACGATCAAGTGAATCAGATACTTGAGTCGGGCCATGTCAAAAATCAGAATAATAGAAGAGTATGTATGAGACGATGTATGAATGTGAGTGAGGCAAAGAGTGTGTGCCAAGACCAAGTTGTTTGGCGGTCCGTCCTCTCTGTCTACCCCTGAGGAGAAACGGTGTGATAGTTAGTTAATTAGTTAGTTGTCTCCAAAAGCATTTTTATTTGACCATCTCCACAGTATAATGTTAAGATTCTAGCAGTTTTTTAAGACTGTTTCTTAAATGCGTTCAAACATTTCTAACGAAAAAATAAATTTTTATTAGTTTATGCTTAATTTTTTTTATAGAGTTATTAAAATTATTTTTCTTAAATTTTATTTATTTATTTATTTACGCCCTTTTACGGGGCTTTTACATAAGTATGAAATTTACAACGGTATTTTGCAACGAAATATATAGTATTTATTGTACATAATTGAAATGCCTCAGTAACAGTATTTTGTATTTGTCTAAAGATAAATTGAAGATGTCCACTGACTTGGTATAATTATTTCCCTCCATTAGTATTCTGGGCAAAGAGGAATACATATGGTAGTTAGTTCCAGAATTTCTGCACTGAAATAAATCCTGACTTCTGGTATTACGTAGTGGAATCCGGAAGCTTATCAATTCAAGCAATACCGGACTATCAACTAAATTATTTAAAATTTTATAAAGAAATACCAAATCAGTGAAAATTCTTCTGTCGGACAATTTGAGCATATTCATATCATTTAAAATAGTGTTGTAGTTTAACATAATTGCTAGAATACCCATTTTAAAATTTAAATTCTTTCAACAGCTTGTACATGTATATTATAATATGGGTTCCAGACGGGAGAATTGTACTCAAGTTGACTTCTAACATATGCAAAATATAACAGTTTAAAACAATTTATATTTTCTAAATTTCTAGTTAGCCTAGTTATGAATCCCAACATTTTTAAGCCCTTGTTAGAGATTTCTGTTATGTGGTTAACAAATTAAAGATTTGATTGAAAAGTGATGTCTAAGTCTTTAATTTGTGTTAATGTCTCGAGAGTATTTTTATCCATGTTGTAATTAAAAATCTCTGGGTTTTTTATTCGAGAAAATCTAACTACTTGACATTTTGAGATATTTAAGTAAAGTCTATTTTCATTACACCAAATTAACAATTTGTTGATATTATCTTGAAGAATGTTACAATGGTAAATATTTTGAATAATTCTAAACATTTTGAGGTCATCAGCAAAAAGAAAGAAAAATACATCGTGAAATATTTTTGTTAGATCATTTATAAACAAGATAAATAAGATTGAGCCAAGGGTTGTGAACCCTGTGGAACTCCATTTGTTGCATAATTTTTTTCCGACAGGGAGGACTTTATTCTAACAATTTGTGGCCTTCAATAAGATACCCCTTAAACCAGTTTAATATATTACAACGTATACCAAGTTTTTCTAATTTCCAAATGAGAATTTTATGGGAAACAACACTTTATTCAAGCTAAACGATAGAAGACGCATTAATTTATACAAAGCATATTTTTTGTTAGCCATAATGTAAACAAATTCGTGGCATGGGTGAATTTAAAGTAGTGATTTCGGCTTTGCCTTAATCTGTCAAAATTATACGTTTTCTTTCGAATTTTGTATCTCCACATTTCTAATCCAAAACACATAAATAATAATAACCTTTGAAGAAGTTATGTTCTTACGAAAGCGTGATTCTTCATGGTACCAAAAATTATACAGTCGTAAAGAAAGTTATTATCAAGTAGTGTTCACCGCCCCCGCGTTTTACAATATGATTATCCAAATTAAATGTCACGGAATAAATCCGGGCATCGCAGGCAGAGATATGGAATGCCATTGTGTGGCGCTGAGGTATTTCATTGTATTTTGATTCGACTTTTTATTACGTGTTTAGCTGGAGAGGTCAACGTGGAATCGTAAATACTGTGTTTAGGGTCAAGGGCGAGACACGTATCCTCCACGTGGCGGGAATTATGTTCTGGCAACGAGTTACACGTAGGAATTATTACAATAGGCAGTTCATATCTGTAAGTCACAGGTAAGAACTTCTAAGCGACTGTAAAAACTGTTGTTTTACAAAAGGGGTTATATTTCAAAAATTTAAAAACACATTTTAAATAAAAATTTTGTTCCATGAAAACAAATTTTCAAATGCATACCGGTTATTAAAATAATAGGTAAATTTTCAAAATTAAGAATATTTTAAAGAAAAAACCTTTTGATTCATCTTATTTACTACTAGCTGGTTCCCGGCATGCGTTGCAATGCCATATTCAAAGAAATACATACATTGTTTCTCACCGAATCACCTTTCCCGTGGGTCCCCGTTCCCTTCCGCGTCCCCTTCCTAGTTAGCTTTATAAATTATAGCCTTTATGTTATTTTGATGTATGAGCTATATTATTGTAAAGTTTCATTGAAGTCCAGTCAGCAGTTTTTGCGTGAAAGAGTAACAAACACATATACATCCGTACAAACTTTCGCGTTTATAATATTAGTAATATGATAGACAATTATTAGCATTCAGAGCGATGGAAAATATTGCATTCAAAATTTCAATTAAGTACGTTAACTTGTCATGTTGGTATTTCTGATATTATACAAAGGGCTAGATGCTAGATCGTAGCCGACTTAATGTGGATACATTAAATAACGGGTTATTTGAAAAACTTAATAGCAACTTTAGCCTACATTCTACGCATATCTTATTTTACAATGAATTATCGTATTTTGCAAATACAAGTACTGTAAAATAAATAATATCAATCTATACTAGAAATAAATAAAAATACATAAAAAAAATTTAAAATCAAATCGTTCTTATTTTAAATGATTATTTAGTTAACAAGAGAATGGCAGCGACAGGTAAAACGTTAACAAAAGAGCATTCAGTTAGTTTTCACAATGATAACAAGCGACCCAAATTCAACGTCCCTTACCTTCATTATAACATCGGCAGCAGGCAGATTGGAGTTAAGAGTCCCAAGTTGCGACTTACCTTATAGCCCCTGCTAGGCTCGGCGCTAAGGTTGGCTGACAATGAAAAGTTCCACACTAAATCTGTCGCGACGCCTTTTAGACGGATAATTCGACGTCGACGCCCGGCGCAAATCGACGCCCGAACGGAAGTTCGGAGGCTTTCACGGGCGGGATATATGCGGTGGAATCGCATTCGTAACCTAAAGGTTGCTCTCTATATTATATCGCTTCGATTTCATCAGCATGTCTGCGCTTGAAAGATGGTATTTCATATTTTTATTCAGTATTTTTTTGGTTTTATTTATGTACTTCTTCTTCTTCTTGTGCCCTGTCCGTTCAACGGACGTTGGCTATGCGGGCTTTGTTTACTGCGGCCCGAAACAGCTCTACGGTAGACTGGCTAAACCACTGTCTCAGGTTTTTCAGCCATGAGGTTCTCCTTCTTCCAGGGCCCCGTCTTCCGGCAATCTTTCCCTGTATTATGAGATTCAAGATCTCATACTTCCATGGATGTCTCATCACATGTCCAAGACATTGAAGTTTTCGTATTTTTATAGTTTTAATAACTTATTTTTCTTTATTCATCTGAACCATAACATTTTCATTCGTAACACTGTCGATCCAGCTTATTTTAAGTATTCTTCTGTATTTTCACATCTCGAATGCCTCAAGTCGCGTAATTAGTTCTTCAGTAAGGGTTCATGCTTCCATTCCTAAAATAATACCGAAAACACATAGCATCTGACTATTCGCACTCGTAATCCAAGGTTGAGATCATGACTGCAGAACATCATTTTCATACGGATAAAGGTTGCACGAGCTTGCTCAATGCGGCATTTGATTTCAACCGAAGAATCCCATCTATCATTTACATTTATTTATTTATTTATTTATTTATTTATTTATAAGAATATTGTACATTGCATAGTTTTTTTGTGGTGTTTCATCCACCATGCTAGGGATATCCCTGTGTTATGATTGCATTACATTGCAGCCCAAGTATACAATACACTGTACCTTCTCTAGTTTTGTTCCAGCAATATAAATATTTTCGTCCAATGCGTTATTTTTATGAGCATGACATGTATTTTGTTTTATTTATATACGGAGTTTGTATGTTATTTACAGTATTTATACACGGAGTTTGTTTGTTATTTACAGTATTTATACACGGAGTTTGTATGTTATTTACAGTATTTATACACGGAGTCCTGGAATCTTTGAGGAATAAATAATTTGTAAGAAGAGATTGTTAAAAAATTATAGACTTATACAAATTTGTGAAATTTTCTCTTCCCTCTTCTCTTGAAAATGAGTTGATAAAAACAATTTTTAAATAACCGCCCTTGGAAACCAGGATATCGTTGAACCAGGCAACCCATTTTAGGAAAATTTTGCGTTGGTTCAGAGTGTGAATCTTGATTGTGCTAGTAAAACACTTGTAAATTCTTTTCAAACAACTTAACGTTAATACTTGGGCTCTTTCAATTTAGACGTTTCGTGTCGGACTGCTGCCGCACGTTTACAGTGCCGCTGGTTATAACCCGCTGCCGTGCTGCTGCAGTGCCGCTGCAGTACGGTAGCAGTCCGATACCAAACGCCTAAATTGAAAGCGTTTCTGACTGCCGTGCGTTTATATGCTAGTGATGTTTAGACGTGGGTCGTTTGATGTTTTAAATTCATTTATAACACATAAGATGTTTAAATAATAATTATTATTCTGAATTTGCCAACCATATTTTGGAAACAAGTCATTCTTTTGATATTAATAAAGGTCTTAAAATTTTACACACTTACACTACGGGCATACAATTAGATAATTTAGAAATTTTAGAAATTAGAAAAAGCGTAAATAGTTAATTAAATATTATAAATAACCAAACATTTTTTAAAAATAGCCATCTCTTAAATTTATTTTCTTATTAATAATTATAATTATTTATTTTATTAATTAATCGCGTCTCCTTTTTAATATTTTTGTCTATGTTCTAATTTATTCTTATTTGTCTTTACTTGTTTGTCATTTAATTTTTAAATTAACATCTTTCCTGATAAAGGCAACATTGTTATCGAAACATGTAGATTGATTATTAAATATAGTGGTGTAAACAAAGTAATATATTTTTCATTATATAATAATATTTGATTTAAATAAATAGTTACCTGCTGAGTTTTTTTCACTAGTAGATTTATTTTTAAAATCCTCTATAAAATTTTCACAGATACCTTTCCAAGCATTTTTTGTTTCCGTGCGATTACTGTGTTTGTCGCTTTTGGGGTTCCATATAGCAGGGCGTATTTCAATTTCATTTTTAAATTCTTCCACGTTTATATCATCCATTTTAAGCAAACAGTAAACTTGAAAATTCGATGAAGTTAGCTCTCAGCTCTCAGCTCTCACGTCTTGTCACCGCACTATTCAACAGCGAAATGAACACGTGGAGCTTGAAACATTGCCGTCCTGTTGTCGAGCGTTCTCGGTACCGACGCCGCACTGTTGCCGCACGGTGCATTTTGTATGAAAACAAATGACCGTACGTGCGCCGTACGACAAACGCACTGCTTCGGCACTGCAGAGGTCCGACTTGAAACGTCTAAATTGAAGAACATTGCAAAAAATATTTGAAAAAATATCATCTCAAATGTTTTTTTTTATTAACCTTAACCAGTATTTGAACTCGCGACGCGATTTCTGGATCCTTATTAAATGGGCTAATATTTGATAAATATGGCGATGGAAAATATTGATTTGACTACATTAATAAATCATGAAATTCTATAATGTTTCGTTATAATTTCATAAATAGATTTAATACGTCATTCGAAGTAAAGTGTTTTCTTGACATCATGTTAATGAAAACGGGAATAAAACCAGCGGGTTTCTAACAGTTTCCACGTTCCTACAAGTTCGATATGAGTTCACCAAGGCAACAAAACTCACTCTTTATTAGCAAACGTCGTGTACTCTACAATATGTATTAATTTCGTCACGTACATTATGCTGCCTTTAATAAGAAGGCTGTTTACTGTATCAAGCCTCCGATCTGGATTTATTAAGTAGGGGCTATTATGTTAGCTGCTTTACTGAGAAGGCGTTTCATTAATTACTGGAATATATTTGTAAGAGCTCTAATATTGAACGGTAATTCAAACGAATGACGCAATAGAGAACTTAAATCACAGCGGCAGTAATGTTTGTAATTAATATTTTATTACATTGATATGGTAGAACTTTCCTTTGCTTAAACATTATAATATGGTTTTCTAGGAATTCTGGTTGATTATCTCTCTCAGGGGGTTTATTCTAGCTCTAAAGACAGCCGCTGTAAGTTTTGAAGTAGTTTTAAAACTTTTCCATTCACGAGGCTTCTTCAGCCGAAATGTATGCACATACTTCGTTTTCCGTCAAAAGATCCTTGGGCAAATAGTTCTAGTGTGTTGTTTATTGAATCTTTCAATGTGGATTCTCGTTTAGAAACTGCTTCTAGCCTCCGAAGGGTATTACTAGCCACAATTTTCCATTAGAGCTTTTCAGGGACAAATCTGAATGAGATTATCCACACATTATAAATTTTTTTTTTTTTGGACAAACATTAAGTGAGTTTTCGTACTAATTCTCTGCAGAAAAGGAATGCGTTTTCGGAACACCAAATTCTTTCTGGTAAAAATGTTTTGTTAAAATTTTCATAAACAAAATAATATAACTTTGTTTCAATTGCTCTTTATTGTTTCTTTATCCAACCTTCCTCAGGGGTGAATAAAAATATTTTTTATTCACCCCTGAGGAAGATTCAGGATGAACCGAAACCGGTTGGATAAAGAAATAATAAAGTGGAATTGAATCAAAGTTATATTATTGTGTTTATTATAATTATGTATTCCTTCAAAGTGTTCCGCTTCATATGAAAATTTTAAAAATTTATGTTTAACATCAAAATGTTATTATTTGAAAATATCAAAAAGTGATTTCAAAAACCAATAGGTATCTGGAAGCTAATTTTATCAAGTTTCTTAAACGATATTTGTTAAAGAAGACTTAAGAAATAAGAAATATATATAGAATTATTTAAAATACCTTGGAAGCATTCTGAAATTCCACGATAGATTTCACCGTCGTCGTTTTATTTAAAAGCCTGAAGGTTTAATACGGGAGAATTTGAGAAAAAACGAATATTATAAAAGTTGATAAAAGCATTGCGAAAAATACTTAAAAATTAACGAACTTACGCTGGAAAATTTTTGAGATTTTCACGGCCAAACGTACTATCGTGATTATTTTTGGGGGTATTATGCCGTTTTACGCTATATCCTTCTTTATCCAACGTTTCGGACATCATCACGATGGCTATCATCAGGGCAGATGTGAAAAAAATATGTTTTACAATCACACGTCTACGCTGACGATGGACACTGTTATGAGAATCCGAAACGTTGGCTTAAGAAGGAGGTAGCGCAACACGGCGTAATACCCCAAAAAATCACGATAGAAACTATTGTGACTAACTTCTATTTCCCCCAAGATGCGGTCAGAATCGATTGACAGCCATACAGATCTTTCTTGGCATGTGATCCTTACTTCATTCACAACGTCTAAGAAGAAGAAAAAAAAGATTATAATATGGTAGAATATTAGAAAGTTTTAAAAGTCTTCAAAGTTTTAAATTTTTGTAGTATTTCGGTGCATTAGGTATTACATAAAATGGCATTTTTTTATTAATCAATGAAGAGCGTATTATTTGGTGATGAAAGTTTTACAAGTTCTATTGTTGCAATACACTTTGGCTAAAGAAGGAGGTTGCGCAACACATAATACCTGAATAATTGACATAATACCTGAACCTGTGAAAATATCAAATGACGTCCAAGTGGAATAAAATTTGAAACTAAATTTCATTTCATGTGCCCATCACGATAAAGTTGTTTCAGTACGTTTAAAGCAACATGAAATAATCACATTACTTTATTAGAACTACAAAAAATGTAAACAAATAGTCACATTTCAACAATCGATAACTTCTTTAACAATATAATATCTTCTATCCGAATCCTTTTATCGAGTTAATAACAATCCTAATTCTTGAATGGAGTGCTTACGAAACCCGTTTATAGAATACAATGAACAAGTTAGTTGTTCATCGGTGGGAGTTGGTAGTAGGTAGTTCTAGGTAGACTGATCTATTTTCGATACCAACCGACTGATATGCCTTCTCCGTTCTCCTGTTAGATGTAGAACTCTGTAATTCTATTAGTGTATTATTCATAAACCGCAGTCGGAAATAGCGCCCACTCCCAATAGCGAGAGGGAAATAACATGATAGTCACCACCCACACCTAAATTCATATTTACGATGAATGTGGATTGTTTATTCAACAACACCTCAGATTTTAAATATGACGTATTCATATATTAAACTGTACTCCTTCTACATAACCTCTTCTAATAAATGAATGACCTTTGAACTTTTATTTATAGAATCACTTTTAGGCCTGTGCAGATAATGCATAATATGAACTTTTGTATGCAGGCGGCCAATAAACAACGCATAACGAATGATCGGATTATTTGTTCGGATCACAATACTGAGTGAAAGATACTCCAAATACCGCCCAGTGAAAAACCACCATGAATCTAAAGTAACAAACGGCAATAACTATGGTAATTAAGTAAATCGGAAAAGCCGTGTACTTCCCGACCATGTTCTTTTTCGTTTCCTTCCTAAATATTTGAGATCGAAATATTCCTTACCATTCACCATACTAACCGCCCTTAATAGAGTTATAGTAAGAGCAGTCCTTTTGGATAATGAAAATCGTGTAGTGGTGTAACCAGAAATTATAAAAGAAAGAAGAGAAAGTGAAGAAAGAAAATAAAGAAAAAAGCATAGATTGGAAAGAAAAGAAAGAAAAGAAGGAAAGGAAGAAAAAAAAGAATGAAAGGGAAGGAAGAAAAGAAATAAACGAAAGAAAAGAAATAAAAAATGAAGAAAAGAAAGAAAAAAAGAATTCAAAATAAACAAAAGAGAGAAAATAAAGAAAAGATAGAAAGGAAAGAAAGGAAAGAAAAAATTAAGGAAAGAAAAAATATGTAATAGAAAAAAAGAAAAAAAAAAGGAAGAAAAGAAAGAAAAGAAGAAAATAAAAGAAGAGAAAGAATGGAGAAATGAAAAATATTTTTTTAAACAGATACAAAATAGAAAATGGTTAAAAATTGCCTTCAAAGTATAGAAAACCAATGCAAAGTTTTTTCGGATAATCTAGCAGTCTATTAATGGTTGAAGCTCCATAAAAGTCTTGCACATGATGGCGTTGCACATTGTGTGCTAAAAGTGTAAGGCAAATTGGCTGCGCGATAACTCGAAGTTAGTTTTGTGAATATATTTGGAACAGCCCAAGGCGCTGCGCACAATGGGGATTGGAGAGTTGACTGTAACTTTGTATATTATCCAGCTTCCTACTTCCAACGCTGACGTTCCCGGCCGAGGGACAAGATACGAGGAATTCCCGGACACAAGACGAGTGCAACTTAGATTGTCACCCGCAAATTCTCTAACGATAATTCACATTTTGCCCTCCGGCAAACAACAAAATTGTTGTTTACTGTGGTCCGTTTTATGTCTATAATTTC
The DNA here is from genome assembly GCA_917880885.1 of Limnephilus marmoratus. NCBI lineage: Eukaryota > Metazoa > Arthropoda > Insecta > Trichoptera > Limnephilidae > Limnephilus > Limnephilus marmoratus. The sequence goes on along the minus strand of OU862917.1, from coordinate 50,054,502 downwards.
AACTAACTATCTTAATAATAAGCCATCACGCAGGAGTAAGCAGAGAAGACGGAAAACATTTTCTTGGTACACACTCATTCGCCGGCTTCTTCATAGGCATACATGTCGTCTCATAAATATCTTTCTGTTATTCTGAATCTTGACATGGCCCGACTCAAGTATTTGATTCACTCGGTCGTGCCATAATATCTTCTTATTTAACGCCAGTATATATTAATTGTTTTTTTTTTATAATATGCAAGGTTACTGTGATTACTTTCTCCTGGTTTGTAGTTTTTGACATATTTACATGGTTTTACGATATGAAACAAATTATTTACCGTGATAAGTATTCAAAACCTTCATTAAAGTTTGTATTAAAATAAGTGGTTAGCCAATTATGACATAGACAAAAAAAGTGTGAAATGATTAATTTCACCACATGTCCAATAAATCGCCCTCTATGTGAAAACACCAGCATGTTATTTAGATTAATTAAAAGCTTTCAATATATGTTTGTTTACTTATAAAATTATTAACCTCAACCAGGCTAGCCCGAGTGAAGCCTTTAAAGCCTATTTGTTCGGTTTTCGAAACAGTTTTATCTCCCTTATTAATAACAGAAATATTCCATTTACTTGGATTTTATTGTAAGGCGGGTGTATTTTGACCCTTTGACATGACACGGTCGAGGCCTGGAGGGTTAAACGTTAATATTATGGAAACAATAAATTTGCCATGTGAAGAAAAAAATTATTTAACAATTTAATTAGAGCAATTCAATTCAATTATTTATTCATTTTAAAACATTACAAAATAAAATTTCAATGCGTTTTAAAAGAGCATTAATTAAAAATTTAAAATTTAAACAGGTTTAAGTAATTTATATTTCAATGAAGCACAATCATACTAACAACAACAAAGCTTTTTGTCTGAATTGTGCTTCATTGATATTAAACATATCGATATCCGAAGTGATTCTATTTAACAACAAGACAGCTCTCCCGACTGGCATAACCATTGGCAAGTTAGTTCTGCAAGCCGGGAGATAAAACAGTCTATGCTGTCGATGACGGAGATAACCATCGGGAACATAGAAACTAATGCTCTCCATGATAGCCGAGTTTTCGAACCTTCCACGAATCAGTCTGAAGAAATGTGTTACAATGAGCGCATCCCTTCTGACCCGTAGAAGGTTCACACCAGAAAAATCACAGCAATAGAAAATAACCGCCACTACGTTAGTATTCCTTATGTTTTGGCCTTATAAAGGATCTTCAAATTTAAGGAAGAACTTTATTTTTGGACCCTTCGTATAATAATTTTTTATATACATAAGTGAAAACCAGTTATCTAAATTTATGTCCCTGATATATTTACAATGCGGCCTTCCAAAATAAACAATGTATTCCAGCAACTAATGCGAATATAAATGGCAGGCTATTTTTGACATATTTACACAGTCCCACAAAATGATAAACGGTGATATGAATTTAACACCCTTCCAATAAACAGTGCTTCCGAGGAGTAATGCGAATTGGAGTGGAGACTAAGCCCTAAACCCTAAACAGAACTGTACGCCCTGAACTGGGTGGGTGACCGACCCTCACAGTTTAATATGTAAATACCGGACTATAAATTTGGGATATTTTTCGCAGAGAAATTCCCGTGGTTTACCCGTTTTAATGTCGTTTTATCTCCAGACATCATTTTCTTTTCTCCTCCGGCCGAGATGGAAGGCTTAAGTGAATCGCTTTTTCTATTTTTCGTTTCAACATTTCTGCGAAGGCTTCAGTATTTTCATGTTTAAAATATTCTTAATAGAGGTTTGTTTTTGAGAAACTCTATTATTTTTGGAAGCTTCTTTGAAAAAGTTCCCCTGTGGATGAGATGAGTGCTCTTAGTGTTACCATAACAATAAGCATTTCATTTCATCATTTTAAATTATTGATCGAAAATAAACATTTACCGATTTTGGCATGTTGTTTAAAGTTGAGCAAAGGGGCGAATTCTTTCATTATTGGAGTTCTCCTATCCGTTAAAACTTCGGTTATTTACTCGGTTTACCTGACACTCAATTTAATCGATAACGTTACAACTTTTGATGTGCTCAAATAGTAAAAACAATCTAACAATTTTTTTTAAAGTGTTTTCATTGAATCTGATTGAGTTCTTTTAATTAAAACGGTTTTTATATTAAGTAAATTCGTTGAGAACTCAATTAAGAAAAGCAAATCAACAGTGTTAATTTTCTGGCAATTCCTTTCTTTATTATTCAGCCTAATTGAATTTATGAAAAGACAAAACAAATTCCGTGAAAATTGAAAACTTTTGATTCCGATAATTCGATTAAAAATCCAAATAAGATTCTTTGAAGTTAGATTGTTAAAGTAAAAATCTTTATTAAAAACTGCCTGAAAATGTAAATAGCTCGGGGAAAAATCGATTAAGATATAACAATAGAAAATTGAAAGCTTTATTTTCTCGAGCTTTAGGGCTCCGCAGAAGGCATATTTCATAACGATAAACGGAATTTTTACTGGAAAAACTGTTATAAAGCTCCTGCTCTATTTCATTCTAGTGAGATCCGCTTAGATCCGTTTATCTCGGCGAAGAGGCAGTTCAGAACTATAAGAAGATCTTTGTCAACAATTTTTTATCTTTATTTTCAATCATACCTGATGGAATACTTTTGTAGTTGTTAAATTAATAGAATAGTATGTTTATTACTATTTCACGCAAAAATTAAAAAAAATACTGAATTGAAAATTCTTTCACTAATGGAAAGCTACATTATTTGCGAGTAATATACGCTGTACATATTGGTAAGCTCTGGTGTTATGAAATTATTTATTATATGTTTATTGACCAAACGAAAAGCAAAAGAAATTTTTTTTTTTTTTTTTTTTTTTTTTTATTTCATATAATTTTTGAAAGTACACTTTTATATTTTTTTCTTGATTACCATACTAGGCTAATGCCCGTGTTAAGGTAATCATACATGATATAAGTTATACAATGTGAGTGCTAGAACAAAATATAGGTTTGAAATAGAAATTATAAGATATTAGAAACAAGAGAAAGAAAAAGATAAAAATATTTAAGGTAAAATATAACAAGATATATGTATATGTAAGCACATACACATACAAATGCATATACATACACAAATATATATATATACACATATAACTACATATAAATACTTACAAACACACATATACATAAACATACATAATATAAAGGATTAAAAAAAGGAAAATGTTTTAAAGAAGTAAAAAATAAAATACTATAAAATATAAATTACTAAGAAGTAAGATTTAAATATGTTAATCTATAATTTTTTTTTTTTTATGAAAGTTAAAATTTGTTCATTCAGAGGTTTGTCAAGGTAGGTAAATAATCGTCTAGGTTAGATTAGAATTCAGTGAAGTCAGGTTGGAAAAAGATGTTAAGCATGATATTTTATTTAGTTAATTTAATTATTTTCTTTTCTTTTATAATGGTTAGGAAGTCATATATTCTTTAAAGAAATCTCGTCCCCTTTCGAATATCCAATTTTGAACACGAGTAGTAAAAAGAGGTATGGTAATATTTGATTTTATATCGGTGCTCAATGCATTGTAGATTTTGGGGGCAATGAACCAAAATTGTCGGTGAGCGAATGTAGTTCTAGTTTTTGGGACCACGCATCCCAGGTTTGAAGAAAAGCGGGTTTGGGCTTGATGTTGTGGAGCTATCAGTAGGTTATTTTTCCATATGTAGGATAGGCTTGTCTTAGTGAATAGTTGGCGAATGTCTAAGACCCTAAATTTAGTAAATAGCACATTAGAGGGGTGGGTAGGTTGGCATTTAAATATGATTCTCAGTATCAGTTTTTGAACTGTAATTATTGGATTAATGACGGATTCTGTGCAACCACCCCATCCCAAAATACCGTATGTTGCAATGGATTGAAAAAGGGCAAAATATACGCTTCTAAGGGTTTTTAGGTCTAAGATGGATCTAAGAGAGCAGAATATATGGCAGAGCTTACGGAGTCTTTTTACTGTGTCACTTATGTGTGCTTCCCAACGTAGTTGGTCATCTATGATTATGCCTAGATATTTAACTTCCTTAGATGATTTAAGGGTTGGACACGTGCAATTTGTAATAGGTGGGGTTCCGGGTGGGTGTGGGTGCATGTTTAGTGAACACGAGTGAATTATTGGTTTAGGGCAGTTGTTGGGAAAATTATGTTTGCGTATGGAAAACGTCATATATTGTGTTTTGTCAATATTGAGTGTAAGGAGATTTGTGTCAAGCCAATGCCTCACTTTTATTAGGCCATTATTAGTTTTGTTAATAACTGCTTGCCATGTTTCATCTTCGAATATTAAGACTGTATCGTCGGCAAATGATAAAATCTTACCTCCAATATCCATGGTACATAGTGTGTTGATGTATAAAAGAAATAGGAGTGGACCTAGTACACTGCCTTGCGGTACACCGTACGACATGGATAATTTTTTGCTTTTATTTATTTTGTCAGAGTGGATAAGAGTTTGTTGTGTTCGGTTTGTTAAGTAGTTTTCGAACCATGTGTAGGGTATCCCAGTTATTCCGATCTGTTGAAGTTTTTTAAGCAGTAAGGGATGGGAGACTGTATCAAATGCTTTTGAGAGATCAAGGAAAACAGCAAGCGGTTTTCGACCAAGGTCGAGATTAAAGGAAACTATTTTTGTGAGGGCGGCTATTGCATCTGAGGTACTCCTACCTTTGCGGAAACCATATTGGTTGTCCGATAATATTTTGTTATCTTCAAGGAACTTGTAGAGTCTATTCTTCACCGCTTTTTCTATGATTTTAGATATTGTGCTAAGTAAAGATATCGGTCGATAGTTATTTACAGATAGTTTGTCTCCTGATTTGAATATTGGGATTATTGTGGCCTGTTTTAAGGAGTTAGGAAATACACCAGTTTTAAAGCTTAGATTGATTATATGTTTCAGAGGGGAGGCTATATATTTTTGGATATGTTTGATGATTTTTGTTGAAATGTGATCTATACCTACAGAGTTACTGTTTTTAAGGGATGAGATTAGTTCTAAAATTTCTGTGTCAGTAGTGGGAGTGAAGTGGAAAGGGTTATAACTAAGATTAGTGAGGGGTATATTGTTTGCAAGATCTTTGTCCGAGACGTTGTGTCTGTCTAAAATATTTTTTGCTAAGTTAGATCCAATATTGGAGAAAAATTGATTGAAATGGTCGGAAATTTTTTCGGGGTCGGAATTGACATGTAATATTTGGTCTTCGATGTTAATCTTAACAATGGGTGTATTGGTTTTATTAATATTAGCTATATCTTTAACGATATTCCAAATTTTTTTATTATCACCGGTAGCTTCACTGATTTGTTTATGGTAGTAATCTCTTTTCACACTGTCAATTATTTTTTTGCAGTTATTTCTATAACGTTTGTAGAATAAAAGAGATGCATAATCGTGGGGATTTTTTCTACAGAAGTTATGAATCTTATCGCGCTTTCTGATACAGTAGAGAATTCCTGCAGTGATCCATGGTTTGAGTTTTATGTCAGATCGTTTATTTTTACTTTTTGTGTATGATGTAGCATTGGTTAAGTGGTTACGTAAGGTATTAATAAATAATTCACATGCAGAGGTGACATCGGTACAAGAATAGATAAGTTCCCAGTTTTCTTTAGAGACACTGTTTAGGAGAGTTTCATATGAGATCTTTTCTTGAGGGGAAGTATTTTGTGGTGATTTGTGATTTTTATGCGAGAGAGAAGTGATGATTGAATAGTGATCTGTAACTGTTGTTTGATAGACAATGGATTTGGTGTCTAGTTCACTCTTAACAAATACATGATCTATACAACTGCTAGTGTTTGAGTCTGATTCTCTAGTTGGTGCTGTAACGGCTGGAAAATATCCTAATAAAGTTAGTGCGTTTAGGTATTCATTTGCTTGAGGGTGCATTTTATTAATTATATTTATGTTTAGATCACCAATTATAAAGGTGTTTTGGCAGTGTTCAATGTTTGATAAAATTTCTTGCAGTGAATGTATGAATGGGGTTATATTATGTGTATTCGGAGATCTGTACAATGTAAGAAGTGTTATATGATTATCAATTTGAATTTGTAGACAGTTTGCGTATTTAATTTTGATCTCTTTTACTGAGTGTGAGATGTGATTTTTAATATATACAATGACTCCGTCGTTCTGAGTTTGGTTGTGTAGAGTATTATACTGATTGTAGTTTCTTATCGTTTTAGGGATGAAATTTTCTTGAATCCAGCATTCGCTCAAGACAATTATATCAAAATCTGAGACAAGGTCAGTGAGGAGAATTAGGAGTTCATCAAAATTTTTGTTTATACTTCTTATGTTCATAGAAAATATCGTAAGGGTTGAGTTAGTTAATAATAATTGGCGTACTACTTCGGAATCATTGGTAGATATACATGGGATTGGTGTTGTGTTATCTATTAAATTTGCTATGTCTTCCATTTTCTGGTTTTTTGTTTTGCATAAATTATTAACAACCAAGTTGTAGTGACATTGGTACATTTATGAGATAAAGATTTAGTTGATATAAATATATAACATATGCATAAATATATAAAGTGTAAATATAGTTGTTGTGAATATATAATATAAGCCCATAATGAATATATGACATAAGCATAAGCATATAGTGTTAGCTTTGTGAAATAAGGATTTCGTTGTTGTGAATTTATAATACAAGCATATATAGTATATATAACTCTAATATAGGTATATAAGGTATACAAATAGTTGTTGAGAAAATATAGTATAAGCGTATAGATAATATATAATACGAACGTATATAGAATATAAAATGTAAGCATGTAAAGAATAAACTGTAAATAAAATATAAGCTTATAAACAGTATAAAATATCAGCATTAGCATAAAAAGTATATAAGTGGTATAAGGATTTAGTTGTTTCGAATATTTAATATAAGCATATAAAGTATTTATAATATAAGCATAGGTGTAAAAAAGGTACTTATAGTTGCTGCGGATGTATAACATAAGCATATAAATGATAAACATAAGCACATAAAGAATATAGAATGTAAGTATGAAAAGAAAATAAAACATAAGCTTAAAAAGATTATAAAACATAAGCATATAAAGAAAATAAAACATAAGCATAAGTATATAAAATATACCAGTGATATAAGGATTAAGTTGTTGTGGATATTTAACATAAACATATAAAGTATTTATAATATGAGCATAGGTGTATAAAATGTGCTTATAGTTGCTGCGAATGTATAACATAAGCATATAAATTATAAACATACGCACATAAAGACTATAGAATGTAAATATGAAAAGAAAATAAAACATTAGCTTAAAAAGATTATAAAACATAAGCATATAAAGAAAATAAAACGTAATCATAAGCATATAAAATATACCAGTGATATATGGATTAAGTTGTTGTGGATATTTAACATAAGCATATAAAGTATTTAAAATATAAGCATAGGTGTATAAAATGTACTTATAGTTGCTGCGAGTGTATAACATAAGCATATAAATTTTAAACATAAGCATATAAAGAATATAAAATATAAGCTTGAAAAGAAAATAAAACATAAGCTTAAAAAGATTATAAAACATAAGCAAAATAAAATAACACATAAAGTATTGTGGTATACAGAAAATTAAAAATGAGAGACATACATCCATAAGCTTGCAAAAGATATGAAGAAAGTTAAAAGAATTTCGCTCCAAAGAGGTAGTCATTGGAGTAATATTGAATTTATAAATGATCGTGTAAAGAGGGTAAATATTATGTAGAAAGAAATAATAGTTAAGGATATTAATATTTACAAACAGATGTTCATTATATTTAGTTTGTTGGCATTTCGGGTAATGATAACAGTAATCGATCTTTGTTTGTTTCACTGACGAGTATTGCAGGCGTTCCGAACTCCTTACGCACGTATATGCGTCCTTGTTGAATCCACGCGTATTTAAATTTGTCGTCTCTTGTTGCCTTACGGGCCAGGTACCATAGATGTTTGGCTCGAAAGGTCAGGTGTTCGGAAACGTAGACTTTCGAGCTAGTGCCAGCAATACCCAGTTGTTGTGTATTTAGTTTTTCGGCTGGACTGGATGCTTGCTTGTTGTAGGTTTTGACATCGGAAAGAAATTGGTCACGGTCCATGTTAGTTTTGAATTTGAAGATGATGGGTTTATGTTCCTTATTAGTTATTTGAGAAATTCGGTAAGCTGCTTCAACTTCGTTTATATTTACATTAGACTTAGTAGTTTGATGAATGTTATAGAACACATTTTTTAAGTTCTCACCCTTTAGTTCAGGGATTCCCCGAACTTCAATGTTTTTAGACCTATTTGCACGGTCTATACTATCCATTTGCCCTTCCAAAAATTCAATTCGGGTTTCAAGTTTAGTGTTTTTATTTTTTAGCTCTTCATTTTGTTCTTCTAAATTATGAACTCTTATGAGTATATCTTCATATTGCTTACTCATATTCGATATTGTTTCTAGAATTTTATTATTTTGTTTAATAATAGCATTCTGAGATTGAAGGAGCTCGTTTGAGTTATGTACACTCAAATCGGTCGAGTTTTTTATGGTATCCTTGTTTTGTTTATTGGATAATATTTCCAATGGTTTGCCATCACTGCCCGTCATCGAGTTGATGCACTGCTTGCATTTTTGCTGAGCGCGTCTTTCTTTGGTGAGACGGCGATATGTGTTCTCTGTCACGCCACCACAGTGGAGGTGATATGTCCCTTTGCACTTTGAGCAAACGAACATAGAATCGTCGGAAAGAATGTTTTCAGGGCAGGCACGGCACTCACTCATGTTGAATTTAGAGGTATGACTTTTGGTGACTTGTTAAATTTATTAAATTTTTATAAGAATTATTTTCAGTGTTTTGCGCCTGTCTGCTGTAAGGTCCGCAATAGGGCTAACTTTCTTGACTTGTTTGTTTGTTATCAAATGAATAGCGGTGGTCCGTATCGAACTTTATAACGTTTATATTTTTATTAATTGGACAATTTAGACACTGATTTTTGTGTTGAGTATTCCACCGAAGTGGTATATACACTACTTCACTGATGTTAGTTAAATTTTCACTTGAGTTTCAGAGATTCTTATGAATGTTTATATTCTTCGTTTAGTCACTGTAAATGAGATTTTTAACGGCTGATAAATCCGAAAAAATTCACTAATTTGAATTGGAAATATGCACAGTCGATGCGCGATATTGAATTTAGTAACTTAAGCAATTTACGGATCGATCACTTTAACTTTTTCTGTTATTATCTTTAATAAACTAGGAGATGACAGTGGCACGACACTTTGTTTGGTAGGTAGTTGAATAGTTAATGATCAAATCGTTGTTTGGTAACTATAAGTAATTATTTGACGTGCGCTGTCATTTTGTTATTTGTTTAGGTTACTATGGAGATCCTCTTTGATAGTTAAAACTATACTAATCTATACTAATATTATAAATACGAAACTGCGTGTGTTTGATTGTTACGCTTTAATAGGTAACACGCGAGCTGTGTGAAAAATGAATGTAACGGGAATGGAGGGGCGGTGAGGGGGGGTTGGGGGAGGAAGGAAGGGGGACGGGGTGGGAAGAGGGGGGACAGAGAGGGGGGAGGGGGGGGAGTGGAGTGGGGATATGGAAGGTGGAGGAGGCGGAGTGGGAACCCCCCTAATACTACGCGAGCGAAGCCAGGGGCAAAAGCTATTATATAAATAACAGTATAAACTTTATATTATAACAAATAAGTACAACTGAACAGTAACATCAATAGTATAGATAAAGGTAAGAACATGAGGTATTATTAATATTTTCTTAATCAATGAACAAACCAAGACATGTTTTTTTTTTTTTAATTTTAAAAGGTTTTAATTTTCAATGTACATTTGTAATTCAACGTTTTTTTTTAATTTATTCGTAAATTATGTGATTTAAAAATACTTTATGTAGCATTTTCGAACTATTTCTTTTGAAATCAATACTGGTTAGGATCTAACAAAGAGAGGGATTATGAATATTTGTTAAGTTTTATGGAAACGTATTTTTCAAGAAAGTGTTTTTCTGCGGCTGGCAATATGCAAAATGGCCTATAATTTTGTATCTACGTATAAGTTTGCCACCTTTATAAATTGTTCTAATGATGATACTTAGTTCATTTTCTTGTGCTAAAATTAATTTATAATAAATTGTATTGAATGTGAATATACACTTAGTTTCAATATCTCTCAACAGATTTCACTAGTGTAGGTAGTAATATATAGTTTTAAGGTGGCTAAGCAGAGGACAAGTGTTGTACTATATGAGACAAACAACCTAGACCCCTTCAGATCTAATACCCGAACGGTTACAAAGATAGCCGATGATCTCCGATCGACAGATGGGTTAAAATAAAGAAAATTGTATCAAAGTGCACCTAATTATCCTTCAATTATTGGTTATAAAAGTCGTTACTTTACAGTGTTGACAGATATTAGACAGTATTTTTACTGAACACAATACGAGTAAATTTTGTAATATTTATACAGGGTGTCCGGGGGTAAAGTGCCACTAGGTTCGAACCCAGAACCTCTGTCTTAACGGGACAACACTGTGACCACTAAGCTTTTAGATCTGCCTATTATTTGTTTTGTTACCATTTATTTTAAACTCGATGGTAAGATCTATATTGAAGTTGATGGGGGATGAAAATGGTTTATTCAGTAAACGTGGTCCTCTATTGTTAGTTTAAAATTTCTACTTGTTACTATTAAATTGTGGCTTGAGAAATTTAGAAGTTAGCCATTCATTCTCCCTCGAGCTCCATTTGGGAGTCTCTCTACTAAAGCCACCAATTTGGTATAAAAAACGCCATCAAAACTTGCCCCGGGGGTCGTGGGCTTGAGCCGGCCACTTTTTCATATCAATTAGTTGAGATGGGCTGTTTATTTTTCCATCCCCATTTCAGTCCTCAAAGGCCCGTTTTTATGTATAATTTAATACATTTTTTATCTCACTTATCTTTTGGGCTTGGATGTAGTAAACAATTAAAGCAACGCCGCAAAAAGTATTATCATACCGCGACAACAAATTTTCTTAAAAAGGTCGGCGGAGAAAGTAATGTATAACGACGCCTCACATTGAAATCGAATCTCACCACCTTTCCACGTTATTACTACGACGTATATTTTAACCCTTCAGAAATTTGGCGTATTTTTCAGATGGTCAAAATATTTCCGCTTTACAATAAAATGCAAATAAATGGAATATTTCTGAACATACCCCAAAACTAAAAACTGTTTATGAAAGGTGATTCTTTTTTTAATTTTTTGTTTAATTTGTAAAACTCCATTTTAATTTTAATTTCTTTATTATATTTATACGCACCAGATTTAAATGTCCGGGTTAAATTTTCCCCACAGAAAAAACTGAACCCTTTCACACACTTCCCAAATGATCATCTAGTCAATCCACGTTATACAATTGCACTATATAAGTATTATAAATACAAAACAATACAAGAACAACATGTCAACCTACCAGAGACCAAATGGGAAAATATTTGACCGACTACAGATATTTTCATATCAGAGGGTTCGGCTCTGTGAAATTCCTAATTGAACCTATAAATCCTACTGATCCCTCAATATAAATATTCAAAAAATCTTTTATAATCCTACATGTATTTAAAATGACTGATTTTTGCGTTTTAATATATAAATTCTTTGACAAATTTAATATGCCTAAATTTTGAATGAGAGACCTAGTCAATAATATTATTATTAAATTAATAAGAACAGTTTATTTTTGCTTTGTAATTATTATTATGCGTGATAGCTGTTTCGCCTTCTGAAGGCATTATCAAACTGTGGTCTTGCCACATACAGACGATATATTTATACTATTTCTAGAGGGGTATTTACTATGACTCATTTCTAATTTCTGATTAAAAATGACTGAGAGTGTTAATGGTTATTATTTTCCCAATTACTGTAATTTCCCACTTCGACTGAAAGTCGCTATGTGTGTCTAATAATTATTCGACTTTCAGTCAGTATATGGTAATCATTATGAATACGGAAAAAAAGGAAATGCTTATACTCCTACCTTTTTCTTCAATTCAAAACCTTATACTTCTACCTTATACTTAAAAGGATATCCTTCAGTTTTATGAATACGGCCCTATTTTTTTTTTTTTCAAATTGCGTTTAAAAACTTTGGTTTCATAAAGGTGTACATTTTAGTGTTTTGGTGGTTATTTTTTTAAATTTGACTTTGCCTTTCTAACACCGTTTAGAACATATTTCGTACTCTTGATAGTAAGCGATTTATATGAGACATGTGTGAACTGGGACAAATATGATCTCCTGCCATTCAACGGCCAACTGCCACAATGTTTATCTCACGGAAAATTCCCTGTAACGATCCGTTTTTCTCGCCTAGTAGCAGTAATTATGTTATAAATATGGGGATGAAATAAATGGGCTTATGGTTAAACTCCAGACCGTCAGATTATTCTGAATCAAATTCTGTATCAAAGAATAGTCCTGGCAAAGGATTTCCCCTCCTTTCTGCCTGTCCACTTTTCTCAACTCTCTCTTCCTTTACGAATCCCAAATTCCCTTTGACTCTATTAACCTTAAGGCAAATTTCTCTTATTTGATATTCTATTTTACTATATCAGAATAAATCTTGTACTTGGGCAACCTTGGCATACAACCACTGAAAATACGTTTAGGTTTTATTATCAAGGTAAAATTTTCTTTAACTATCCGCTGTCAAATTGTGATTCATCAAAATATGATTGTATGATTTTATGTGGTGAGAGTGGATTATGTGTTTTTTGTAAAATGACTGGCGAAGGACCTTGATTTTTGTGTTACTAATCACTGCTTGCTATAGCAAAATTAAAAGTTGCATAGAAGGAATGGAATGACTCACCGGAAAAGGATAAAGATCTTGTATTCTGGCAATGCTGCGTTCGTTCATCCATCCAATTGGCACAAACAGTGATAGTCGGGAGTTGGTTTAATTTATAGTACACGGCGCGTTATTTTAATAGCGGATTTTCGTGAGCAGAGCACAGTGATGGCTATATTCCGCGGGAGTTTATTGCAGACTGATCAAGATTGTGGGTAAGCGAGGGGGGAAAAGGTAGGACAAAAGGACTTGCAACAATAATTAATACCAAGTCCAAGCAGTGATAGTATGTATGCGTGCTGTGTAGGTATGTGTATGTGTTGGTATTAGTATGTGCGTAACCAATGATTTTTTGCGAAAATATCCCTTGAAGATTCACATAGAAATAATTCAGAAGTCGCTGAGTGAGGGTACCGCGCGTTCTCATCCCGCTACAAAATATCCCCGACAAAATATCACTCGACATAAAATCCCAAGGACAAAATGTCCTTTGGATAAAAGGAAGGAAGGAGACAGAGCTAGGAACTTCCAGTTTCGATTTAAATTTGGCGCCGAAAGGTTTTGTCGGGTTAGGTTAGTTTAGGTTAAGTTAGATTAAGTTAGGTTAGGTTAGATTAATTTAGGTTAGGATATTTTGTCGGGGATATTTTATCGGGGGATGTTTTGTTCGTAGGATATTTTGTCAGAGGATATTATGTCGGTATATTTTGTCGTGGGATGAAAACGCGCATTACCTTACTGCATACGTATTTAGCTCACTCATCATCAATAAATGTGTAACTTTCATATTTTCATAGCTTCTACGAATAGGTTTTCATAGTTCTTTCATGTGCAGTCTGACCCATGGACCTTTAGGGTGCTAATATCCGCCGACAAAATACTCAGGTCTGCAAATTGACATTTTAATTTTTTTTTAAATGGTAATGGGTGAATTATATGTATTTCTGTATGCTGAATTCGAGTATGCCATCCATTTTGACCAATCACGTAAGAATTTTTCGCAAAGTGGAAATTAAAAAATAGGCAAAACCCGCCTTACACTACTTCTGAAGGGAATGTTCAAAAAAAAAAAAATCATAAAATTTTTCAAATTTAATTAATTTTAAGTCATAAAATATTTTATTTACATCATATACAAGTATAAATCTATATAAAATCTGCTTTTTTTAGTTTCGAAGCTTCGTTTTGTGCTTTTTCTTTTGTAGGACGTTGTATTAAAATTGTTGAGGTCGAGTCCACTGGAGTCGCCTACTTGAAACTCGTCACTAGAACTTTTTTCTGATTCACTTTCTGATGATGGCAAATCGTCTAGGTTTTGGGGTGCTTGTGGTGTAGGAATGCCAGGTCCGTGAGAGACTGGGCGGAGTGCCGAATCCATGTTTGGGTAATAAATTTGATTTTTATTTTTGGTACTATACCCTTGCACATTGCACGAACAAAAGTAGCAGTTACCGCTGTGATTTCGAGGCTCTCTCCAGATCGTGGGAACACCAAAACGAAAAGATTTAACTTTACCTTTTGACCACATTCTAAGTCCTTCAATACACCCTGAACAAACTCCATGCGGGGCCCAAGATTTGTCCTGGTCCCCTATATTCACACCATATACGCAAAAAACACTTTTTTAACAAAATCAGTAATATTTCTTTGTTGTTTTTTCACCACAAATTCACCACAAATATAGCAAAAACTCTCAGAAAAATTTACACAACCTCTTGAAGTCATTTTTGAAACGCACGTTATGAAAGTTGGAACAGAAATAAATAAATGAAAGGGCATGGAAGGGAGTGGGCAACTTGGGAATTTCGGCATTCTCTCAATCATACTTTCTACGGAAAATCCCGATATATATGATTCAACGCTAACTAATTTTATCGTCATGTGTTACTAAATGTTTTGTTTCAGTCTATAAAACATAACATTATCTTTAATAAGTTGAAATTAATAAAAATTATATATTTCGGCAATAAAGTCCGTTTTGCGCCTTAAGATAGGCAATCCCACAGTATTTTGAGTTTTCCGGACAAACCTTACGTGATGGAATTTTTTTGATAATTTTCCCGAATTCAGAATAATATTAATAATAATTCAAAATACATAGGAATTATCTCTTATTTCCAAGAAGAAAAAAAACAGTCGCAGACCTGTGATATCAGGTAGGGTCGACGCGAAGGCGGTAGCACCTATCGGAAGCTCTGCAATCAACTACAATGAAAGGCTATTATCCCTTCTTGAAGATGTGGTGATTGCAAACTTTAAATGATTTAAGCCTCCATTTTATACCAACGGGACGAAAGGTGACATATCTGATAATTTTAAAAGAAAACGAAGATACCTTAATTTTTAAGAGCAAAAACTCAGATATCTGAGTTTTTTCTCTTCGTTTTAACACAAAGGTTAAGAAATTTAACCACTTTTAAAAAGAAAAACAGTTTTTAGGCTAGTTTCGAGAAAGACTCTGAATTTGTCTATTTGGACCTTTTATGGGTTTTACGCAGAGTTTTTCGAAATCAGATGTGGCAATCATTTTCTTCTTATTTCGATCGTTAAGTGCGCAATTTTTTTTCAATAAAAATATTAAGATTCTGCTTTAAAGTATGGTAAAGGGGGATAGGGGAGGTTTTGTCAAATCTTGTGTATACAGCGACATTCCTCTTATTTTGAAGTGTGCAAAATGTCATCAATATCGGAATAAAACTGTAGATTTGTACAGGGTGGCCCTTAAGTGTATACCTAGTTTCAATTAACAATAAATAAATAATGGCAGAACTTAGACATGTTTTATTAATATTTTCAAAAACTACAATAAATGGAAATTTTAATGACATTAAGTTTTAAAAATTATATTGTCCAAGTGAGCTCCATCAGCCTGTTGACATTGTCTAAGGTGGATTCGAAAATTTTCAAAAAACACGTTGACAAGTTGCCCGTGGGATGGCGTTAATTTCCCGTACAATGTTGTATTTTAACAGATTTATTGTTGTCGGATTGTCTTCATAGACTCTTGATTTTAAGTATCCCCACAAAAAATATTCACACGGGCTGAGATCTGGGCTCCGTGGGGGCCACTCAATGTCTCCTCCTCGTGAAATGAGTTTTCCGAGGAACATCTCCTTCAAACGGTCTATGGATAGTTTAGCAGTGTGACAAGTGGCGCCGTCCTGCTGAAACCAGCTCCTGGAATTGTGGCCTTGAAAATCTTGAAGAGCTGGGACCAAGAATTCCTGAAGCATCTGACAAAAATTCTTAGATTTCACTGTCATAGCAACTCTCCTTTCGTTTTCAAAGAAATATTGGCCAATGATACCCCTAGCTGATATTGCAGTCCACCCAAAGACCTTTGGGCTATGCAAGGGACGTTGATGCTTCTGTCGGGGGGGTCTTCTTCTTCTTCTTCTATTCTCAGACCAATACCGGCAATTTTGTTTATTAACATGGCCATTGATAGGGAAATTGGCCTCATCGCTGAACATTATGTTGAAAAAATTGTCAAAACGTTCCAGCATCACATTGGCAAAATTAAGTCGAAGATCGGTATCATTCGGCTTCAACTCTTGCGTCAGCTGAATTTTATAAGCCATTAGATGTAAATCGTGGCGTAAAATTCTTTGTAAAGTGGTCCTCTTGATGGATAAGGCTTGGCTTCTCTTGCGAGTAGTTTCTTGTGGATTTTCCCTCACTGATTCACTAACACGCTGAATCACTTCTGGTATCCTCGCTGACTTTGGGCGGCCTTCATTAATTATTTTTACTGTTGAGCCGGTTGATTCAAACATTTTGATCCATTTCCGAATAAATTTTGCTCATGGTGCTTGTTTAATGTCTCGTAAATCGAAATGAGCACGGTACATTCGTCTCGAAATCGTCACGGAATAATTGTTTATGTAATACGCAACAACACAAAATGCGCGCTACTCTCCCGTCAACGGCTCCATGGCGACTAAAATTTCCACGAAATAATGCGTCTAACGATACCCCCCGAACCGCGCTCGCCCCACGCATTGTTAAAAAAATAACAAAACAAACCGCGAACACTGTTAAGGTCCACCCTGTATAATAAAAAAAAATCCAATCTCCCGCAAATACTCTTCTATACAATAGAAAGATTGTTCTTGCTTCAAATTATTAACTAATCGCTGATACAAAAATCGATTACATGACGTGAACTAGTCTATTATAACATTTATTTTTAGGAATGTATTGATTCCAAATTAATACACCAATACTCTGTAACAGTAAAAAACTGTCTGAACAATTAATTAATTGAACAAGTCTTTGTGAAATAAAACAGTTTTCCAAGTGTCTATAAATCTTCCCGTTTAGCAAAATGCTCAGCATTTCTTGAACCTTTGGGAGGAGTTCGTTTAACAATTTGTCTACCGAGACTTGTTCGAGCGCTACGAGATTGTCCTACTTGGATTCGCCCCCAATTCCTGATCTTAATGATATAGACATTTCTAATTTTTAAGTCAATTTCTAGCCCTTTGGTTTTGGTTGAACGAATGAAAAATCTTGAAAATTAAACCACTCCCAGACATCCGATCGAGCTGAAACTATAGACTCGTCGAAAACAATGCATTCTATCAATTCCCTTGAAATAACCCATGCACACACACACGTGCGCGCAAACACGCATATTTCTGGTATTCGATGACATTATATTTAAAAATTTACAGCAGTAATATGCATGCGACGAATTGAACTCTCCAATTGGAATTTGGCTTATCGGCTAGCGTTGTTGATTCCAGTCCCTGGAGAGGAAGGTTCAATCCTCAGTCAAACCAAAAAATTAATTATTTTTGTGGAAAGAAATCACTTTGTGGTTTGACATATTTAATAATAAAAAAAATTCCAACATCGTTTTATTAGGTTGCCATGTAAAGCAGTCGATTTAACTCCAACCTCCTTCCCATCCTCAAAGCACGTGTTCCTAGTCCTAACAAATCAGTGCCCCTGGTGTACCTGTCTCAACGGGACAGGAGTGCTCCTGGCTGGGGTGTTAAAATCGTATCGTATCGTATAACACTTGCTTTATGTAAAACCACGAGTTTTAATTAATTTATTTACCGACCGGTTTCGCTTTGCTCAAGCACCATCATGGTACAAATAAACAAGAAATGCATAGTGTGTGCTTATGTATAAATACAGAGGGAGACAAGAAGGTAAAAAATATAAAAAAAATTAAGAATAAATTTACATTAGTACAAAGGAAATGGAAAAAAAACCGGACAGGAACTTATGCAGGCTAATGGGTTAAAATAATATATCGACAAAGAATTAATTTATCATAGGATTAATTTGTACTCTATGATGCTTGAGCAAAGCGAAACCGGTCAGTAAATAAATTAATTAAAACTCGTGGTTGTACACAAAATAAGGTTTTATTTTAATTAATTAATTCGACGACCTCCGTAGTCCAGTGGCTAAGACTCTTGACTCACATTCCGGAGGTCGCGGGTTCGAACCCGGCATGCGCAAATAAATTTTATTTGATTAATTTGTGTTATTTCACAATTAATTCATTTAAAATAATATATAGTATATTTGCGGCATGTTCCAGAGTGGAAGATACTATTAGTATCGCCCTGGTGTAAGACCACCATTCAGAATTGAAACGTTGCTTGAAAATGGCTTTAGCCGTGTTTAGTGACCAGATCTGGGCCCCAGACGGGAGCAGTTGAGATTCTTGTGCGGTATTCACTGTAAAAAAAAAAAAAAAAAAAAAATGTTTCAAAGTTTTAACAGACATTTGTATTTTAGATGATGATAACAGACATCTGTATGTAGACAGATGTATTGTAGCAAAAAAATATTTTTTACACGGGTTGATTTTTTTATTTAGTTGAAGAAGACAAGTCTGTGTCCATAACTCGTTTAAAGTAAAGTTATCTCCACAAGTATCTATATTTTATTTGATTAATTTTATCAGAAATAGGATTGTGTTTATGTTCACCGCTTAAATGTTTTTTTTTTCGATTTATAATATTTTTACTTAGAATATCACCGCCTCTCACGTCTTGTAACTGTCTATAAATTCATCCATTTCCAATATCGTAAATATTATTCTCCAAAGAAAAACAAAACTAGGAATATTTTCACCATGATAATAAATTATTATTATTACATCAACAAAAAGGTTCAGAACGGTGGACGGATGGATGGAAAATTGTATTTTGATGCCTTTATTTGACAAGTAGGGCCTTCCATAACGTTCAAGATGACACAATGACCGCCAAGGGTCCTCCACAATATTCCACATACACAAATATATATCTAAGTACATTTTCCTTCAAAACCGAGCTACGACCCTCTGGGCTCGGTTAATGTCACAATGGTAGCCCGATTCAATGGCATTAATGTATTTGTAATTTTATCTTAAATATTTTTCGAATTATTTTTTAATTTCGCTTATTATTGCTTTATTTAGATTAAAGACGAATAATATTTGATTTTTCTGAGCGTACGAATCGTCATGCTTGCATTGCTGACCTCACCTCAAAAAAATATTTTTTTGGTCTTCTTCAGAGTCTAAAAAATCTCCAAAACTTTATACAACTAGAAATATTAACTAAAATAAGAGACCTCGGAGATATCTGATGAAAAATTAGAATTTGTACATCACATGATCATACAAACAATATTATGAAAGCATTAGGATTTTTACTTAATTATAATACATTTTTTTAAAATTTAATTATAGTATAATTCAGGCCTTGGATGCAAATGGTCAGATGATACGTGTTTTCGATATTATTTTATGGTTACGAATGAAGATGTTAGGGTTCGGATGAATAAAGAAAAATAAGTTATTTAAACTATAAAAATCCGAAAACTTCAATATCTTGGACATGTGATGAGACATCCAGAGAAATACGAGATCTTGCATCTCATAATGCAGGGAAAGATTGACGGAAGAAGGGACCCTGGAAGAAGGAGAACCTCATGTCTGAAAGACCTGAGACAGTGGTTTGGCCAGTCTACTGTAGAGCTGTTCCAGGCCGCAGTAAACAAAGTTCACATAGCCAACATGATAGCCAACGTCCTTTGAACGTACATGGCATAAAAAGGAGAAGACAATTCAGGCGTTTGGTCACCTCTACATAAAATTCATTTTAAAAATGTAGAAAGAATTCAGCGAATGTTCCTATAATAAGTAGTTTTAAATTAAATATCACCTTAATACCAATTTATCCATTTGAGGATCGGCGAAGGATAAGCGACCTTTATGTTTTCTTTTTAAAATTGTAACGGCGGTCGACTGTTGCGAACTCCTTAGTGTGGTCAATTTAAGAGTACCTACTACACTCACTTCATATAGGGAGAAGGACCTACTTCAACGTCACCAATCACAAACAAATTATGCAGCAAACTCGACAATTCCTCGCTTACATAGTATAGCAAACAAATATACAAATGATATCGATATTTTTAATGTAATAATTTCCATGCTCAGTCCATCCCTTCATTATCCGTTTTTACAACGAGACTGTAAAGTTATACCGCGTAATAAAGTCCCTACGTACAAGACGCGAAAACCTTCAACAACTATTACTTACCCTCTAAAAGTGATGACTGTGATGAGGAATCTAAATTCTATCCCGTGGGTATAAAACGTTCCCCGTTCTTGAAATGCATTTAGCTTTTGTCTATTTGGACCTTTTATGGGTTTTACGCAGAGTTTTTCGAAATCAGATGTGGCAATCATTTTCTTCTTATTTCGATCGTTAAGTGCGCAATTTTTTTCAATGAAAATATTAAGATTTTGCTTTAAAGTGTGGTAAAGAGGGATAGGGGAGGTTTTGTCAAATCTTGTGTATACAGCGACATTCCTCTTAATTTGAAGTGTGCAAAGTGTCATCAATATCGGAATAAAACTGTAGATTTGAATAATTAAAATAATAATCCAATATCCGCCAAATACTCTTCTATGCAATAGAAAGATTGTTCTTGCTTCAAATTATTAACTAATCGCTGATATAAAAACCGATTACACGACGTGAACTAGTCTATTATAAGATTTATTTTTAGGAATGTACTGATTCCAAATGAATACACGAACACTCTGTTAGTGTAAAAAACTGTCTGAACAATTAATTAATTGAACATGTCATTGTGAAATAAAACAGTTATCCAAGTGCCTATAAATCTTCCCGTTTAGCAAAATGCTCAGCATTTCTTGAACCTTTGGGAGGAGTTCGTTTAACAATTTGTCTACCGAGACTAGTTCGAGCGCTACGAGATTGTCCTACTTGGATTCGCCCCCAATTCCTGATCTTAATGATATAGACATTTCTAATTTTTAAGTCAATTTCTATCCTTTTGGTTTTGGTTGAACAAAATTCGCAAATGAAACGTTTTTAAAATTAACCCACTCCCAGACATCATATTGTTGATTCCAGTCCCTGGAGAGGAAGGTTCAATTCTCAGTCAAACCAAAAAAAAATTATTATTGTAGAAAGCAATCACTTTGTGGTTTGACATATTTAATAAAAATAAAAATTCCAAAATTGGCTTATCATGTTGCTATGTATATCGGTCGATTAAACTCCAACCTCCTTCCCATACTCAGAGCACGTGTTCCCAGTCCTAACGAATCAGTGCCCCTGGTGTACCTGTCTCACCGGGACAGGAGTGCTCCTGGCTGGGGTGGTACAATCGTATCGTATCGTATAACACTTGCTTTATGTAAAACCACGAGTTTTAATTAATTTATTTACCGACCGGTTTCGCTTTGCTCAAGCACCATCATGGTACAAATAAACAAGAAATGCATAGTGTGTGCTTATGTATAAATACAGAGGGAGACAAGAAGGTAAAAAATATAAGAAACAGTAAGAATAAATTTACATTAGTACAAAGGAAATGGAAAAAAAACCGGACAGGAACTTATGCAGGCTAATGGGTTAAAATATTATATCGACAAAGTATTAATTTAACAAAGGATTAATTTTATACTGTAATGATGCTTATCAAAGCGAAACCGGTCGGTAAATAAATAAATTAAAACTCGTGGTTGTACACAAAATAAGGGTTTATTTTTATTAATTTCTTTTAAAATTTTAACAGACATTTGTATTGTAGATGATGATAACAGACATCTGTATGTAGACAGATGTATTGTAGCAAAAAAATATTTTTTACACGGGTTGATTTTTTTATTTAGTTGAAGAAGACAAGTCTGAGTCCATAACTCGTTTAAAGTAAATTTATCTCCACAAGTATCTATATTTTATTTGATTAATTTTATCAGAAATAGGATTGTGTTTATGTTCACCGCTTAAATGTTTTTTTTTCGATTTATAATATTTTTACTTAGAATATCACCGCCTCTCACGTCTTGTAACTGTCTATAAATACATCCATTTCCAATATCGTAAATATTATTCTCCAAAGAAAAACAAAACTAGGAATATTTTCACCATGATAATAAATTATTATTATTACATCAACAAAAAGGTTCAGAACGGTGGACGGATGGATGGAAAATTGTATTTTGATGCCTTTATTTGACAAGTAGGGCCTTCCATAACGTTCAAGATGACACAATGACCGCCAAGGGTCCTCCACAATATTCCACATACACAAATATATATATAAGTACATTTTCCTTCAAAACCGAGCTACGACCCTCTGGGCTCGGTTAATGTCACAATGGTAGCCCGATTCAATGGCATCAATGTATTTGTAATTTTACCTTAAATATTTTTCGAATTATTTTTTACTTTCGCTTATTATTGCTTTATTTAGATTAAAGACGAATAATATTTTTATGAGCATACGAATCATCATGCTTGCATTGCTGACCTCACCTCAAAAAACTAATTTTTTGGTCTCCTTCAGAGTCTAAAAAATCTCCAAAACTTTATACAACTAGAAATATTAACTAAAATAATAGACCTCGGAGATATCTGATGAAAAATTAGAATTTGTACATCACATAATCATACAAACAATATTATGAAAGCATTAGGATTTTTCTTAATTATAATACATTTTTTTTCATTTAATTATAGTATAATTCAGGCCTTGGATGCAAATGGTCAGATGCTACGTGTTTTCGATATTATTTTATGGAATGGAAGCATGGACACTTACTGAAGAACCAATTGGGTGACTTGAGGCATTCGAGATGTGGATCTACAGAAGAATACTTAAAATTAGCTGGATGGACAGGGTTACGAATGAAGATGTTAGGGTTCGGATGAATAAAGAAAAATAAGTTATTTAAACTATAAAAATCCGAAAACTTCAATATCTTGGACATGTGATGAGACATCCAGAGAAGTACGAGATCTTGCATCTCATAATGCAGGGAAAGATTGACGGAAGAAGGGACCCTGGAAGAAGGAGAACCTCATGTCTGAAAGACCTGAGACAGTGGTTTGGCCAGTCTACTGTAGAGCTGTTCCGGGCCGCAGTAAACAAAGTTCACATAGCCAACGTCCGTTGAACGTACATGGCATAAAAAGGAGAAGACAATTCAGGCGTTTAATCACCTCTCCATAAAATTCATTTTAAAAATGTCGAAAGAATTCAGCGAATGTTCCTATAATAAGTAGTTTTAAATTAAATATCACCTTAATACCAATTTATTCATTTGAGGATCGGCGAAGGATAAGCGACCTTTATGTTTTCTTTTTAAAATTGTAACGGCGGTCGACTGTTGCGAACTCCTTAGTGTGGTCAATTTAAGAGTACCTACTACACTCACTTCATATAAGGAGAAGGACCTACTTCAACGTCACCAATCACAAACAAATTATGCAGCAAACTCGACAATTCCTCGCTTACATAGTATAGCAAACAAATATACAAATGATATCGATATTTTTAATGTAATAATTTCCATGCTTAGTCCATCCCTTCATTATCCGTTTTTACAACGAGACTGTAAAGTTATACCACGTAAAATAAAGTCCCTACGTACAAGACGCGAAAACCTTCAACAACTATTACTTACCCTGTAAAAGTGATGACTGTGATGAGGAACCTAAATTCTATCCCGTGGGTATAAAACGTTCCCCGTTCTTGAAATGCATTTAGCTTTTTAGGAATATTCTCATCTGGCCTTTAAAACTCCGGGTAATTAAGGTTAAATCCCCTCACATGGCTGCACTGCCGAACTGCAACGTAAGATTGCTCCGAATTTAATAAGTTTTATCTCGGATACGGCGGAGCAAACAGGCAAGTACTCATACACCATGCTCTGTGCAGAGCGCACTGTGCAGTGTGCACTGTGTGCACGTTATATGCATTAGTCTTTAGTGCAGAGAATGCATTTCTCCGGAGACAAGCACATGCTAAATAATGCAGCTGTAGATTTGTGTGGAGGGCATGCAATCTGCGATATTAAATACTAAGTACAGGACATAAACTTTAAATAGCAGACTACGTAAAAGGCTGCAGTAGTAACACTTTGTCTACACGTTAACGTTTTTATATGCTTACTCGTATGTTGGTTCATTAAGTTTAGATCTATAATTAAAAATGTAATAATTTAACTCTTGTTCAGTTCTTGACTTTTTCTCTACCAAAAACTTAATATTATATACTGCATTGAAGAAGAAGATAATATTAATAAATCTAAACGAAACTGGAAACAGAAAAAGACACAGAACTGAGACTCGAACCCATGATCTCTTGGACACAACGCCTTAGGCCGCCGCTACCAGAATTTACGTATCCCTCTTAAACAATTGACGTTTTTAAAATCTTAAAAAAATGTATGTTATTTCTGAAAATACGTAGATAATGTAGATAAGATAATATCTATACATTCCCCACACCGAAACGCAAATTATGTGAAATTCCCTCCATAGAAAAAAATCGCAAAGTACGCTCCGAAAATTATTATTTTCACGTCTGATTCAGTTATTTTACAAGTTATATGTATGAAAAAATTCGCAGTGTTTCTTTAAATGATGTTTTAGACAGCCCAGAAGAGATTTTTGCTCTATTTTAAACGGGTAGTGTTTTATTAATTTCCCAATTTTCGCTTCAATTTTACCGTTTTAAATATTAGCGCACTCTCTCCAACATTCGTAATTTCATATATCTCCATCTACTTCTTTTTGAGCGGGGATACGGCGCCTCAACCAACTCGGCCATTGGGATTTATTTATAATTTTTCTTATATTTTGGCCAGCTATCTTTTTGATTCACACAAAAAAATATAAGTAGCTACTCTAGGGAAAATAGAGTAATTTATATACCTACTGCAAAAAAAAAATTCCTATAATCTGGTAAGTGCAAAGTGCATAAGTCGGTGCAATTTATAAAAACATAATTTGAAAAAAAAAACAAGTAAATTATTATAAAAATAGAATCAGCTGACGCACGGCCAGATTTTAGCATCAGCACACGACAGGTTAAAAGTTCCGTAAATATTATTTTTTTAAGTGTGAAACATAGAAGAGAATGTATGAGACGTTGTATGAATGTAAACGAGGCAAGGAATATGTGCCAAGACTGGGATGTCTGGCGATCCGTCCTCTCTGCCTACCCCTGCGGGGAAACGGCGTGATGGTTAGTTAGTTTAAGTGTGAAATCGTCGTATTTATAAACCAAGTAGGTAGGTAGGTATTTTGAATTTTAAAAAATTTGACGCTTTATTGAAAAAAAGTTGTAGGTACGCGTTGTCCACTGTTCACAGAAGTACTAATAAGTTTAGAAATACCATTGTAGTATTAACTAGCCACTCGTATTATGTATCGTACCCTGTAAGGAGAATATTCCTTTCATTGAAGAAGTAGCCACAAACCATCCCCTAAGGAAGAGTAGAATGTTGCCATGGCAGGGTAGAGATTGGAGAACGGAAAATGGAGGCTGGCTGGGTGCTGACTACTTGCGTCATTAGTTAGAGCACCCTCTATCCATTAATGTCAATTTTCCCTCATTAAATGATGATACTGATAGGAAACCAGTCTGCGGTGAGCTCCGATAGGGGTAGGTGTCCTGGCTGGGGAAGATTGGGGTGGAATCTGTAGCTGGGGGAAGTCTCGCCTTGCAGGGGACTTCCATTACCAAAATTCACTAATTGAATGAACATTATTGCCTCAATTTATTAAGGAGAATGTAACATCGCACGTTCGTCTTATTTACGAAATACATTATTTGTACTTTTCCGTGAATTTTATTTGATGCCTCTCAAAATATATTATATTTCATTTCATCTTGATAGTTTATTTAGTGGATGAACATTTTTTTATCTATATTAATCATTCCATAGCCGAGCTGTTAAACTCAAAAGCGAGTCGAAGAAGCGACGCGTTCTTATGTGACAAATCGACAAATGTCAACCGTACACGTGTGTTGGTCGCGCGTTTGGCGTTTCTCCCGACTATGCACCGGTGCCAAAGGGATCAATGACGCTAGTTCCTCAGAGCATCTTCCATTGAAATACCAGTAGAACAAGGATAACATTCCCACCCGATGCCTGTGCTCTAAAGATTGCAATTCGTTCGTTAAGGTGGAGGAGCCCGTTTCTGCACGGAGTCGAGTGTATTTTTCAGGTATTTGGAGCTCCAGGACAGAGGTGGCTTCCAAATTCGATTTGTACAGGATTAGCAGTTGTGTACTATTAAAGTATCTGCGGGCTCAGTACAGTACGCTTATTTTTTAAGAGGCTAATTGAACTCTGGCTTCGATGGAGCTCCCATACCTGAGCTGGTCACTTAGGGTTACACCAAGCATATCAATGGAAGGCCTGTTCGGAAGATCGCTTCCGTTGGAAATATTTCTCAGAACATTATTTTAATTGTCATTTTCAAAATAGGAACTGATGTGTCACAAATTCAGATTAGCCATAAGGAACCTACCTCTAAGATAATATTTTTAATGCAGAAAATTATTTTAATTCCATGTTTGAAATGTGACTTATTTCTTTTGCTTCAATTTCTTAGTATTAATCTTAACAAGGAAAGTCAGATTCCGTAATTTTTGAACGGTGTATCTACTCTATTTGACTAACTTGCAATATATATCAATCGTACGGTTATCTCTGAACTACAAAATGTCTTTGTGCGATATTGTGAAAATTTTATTGAATTATTTTTTTATAGTTAGTATATTTAATTTTAATTCAGTTCAAGTTAATATACTCTTGTAATAAGACGCCCTTAATGTTGGCGGCACCTTTCAACGTACTTTTCTCACACAATTAATGTGACAGCGCGAACTCAAGGTGAACGAATCGCACGTTGAACTCTCTCACAGCGAAGGAGAAACGTACCTAGTATATATACCTACCTACTTACTGTAAATGCCTTATCAAAGCTTTGATCTCGATCCTTTTACATAAGGATTCGAAAGGAGGTTGTAAAATAGATGTTTTATGTGGATTCTGTATAAGGGGCCAACTACATGGCGCTATTAAGGCATTCACACCTACTAAATTATTTGGAGAATGCTGTTATTTATTTATACACATTTTATTATTTTTAAGAAGATAATATCAACGCTCTCAATAAAAATATGAAAGAGACAAAGAAAAATAAAAAGGCTACGGTCACAACTGGGAATCAACCAATTACTTTACTCTGATTAATATTACAATGAGGTTTATAAGCTTCTTTAAGATCTCCATATTAAAAATACATTTTTTATTTAATATTTTTTTTAACGCGCTGATGGGCTTTTACACAATTTTACATGATTTTCACATTTTACATGAAAGTATGTTGAAAGTAATCTGAAAGTGTGTTGCCTGTTGTATGCTAATGATGCGGTGCTGATTTCTACTACTATGGAAGATCTACATCTACAGTCTCTCGTATCTTGTTCGAACGAAGTACTCGTATGTATGAAGAATGAGTTAATAATGAATGAAAGCAAGTTTAAAATGGTGTTTGAAAGAGAGAGAGAGTACGAAAACAGTATGCAATATAGTTGTGAATGATGAATACTTGGAGCCGGTGGATGCGTTTGTGTATCTGGGTAGTATGTTTACGAGAGATGGGAAGGCTGATAGAGATATTGAAAGAAGGGTGAATGCCGGTAGCTCCATTAATGGAGGACTGAATGGTACGATTTTCACATTTTATACGATTTTAACATTTTATACGATTTTCACAATTTTATACGATTTTCACATTTTATATGATTTTCACATTTTACATGATTTTCACATTTTATACGAATTTCACATTTTACGGCCGACGGCCGGCGTAGTCCTGCTCTTGACTAGCACTCCGAAGGTCGCGGAATCGAATCCCGGCGTGGCAAGTAAATTTTATTTGATAATTTGTGTTATTTTATTTAATTTCTATAAAAATAATATATAGTATATTTGCGGCACGTTCAAGAGTGGGAGATACTCAAGTAAGGTAAGACCACCATTCAGAATTGAAACGTTGCTTGAAATGACTTTAGTCGTGTTTGGTGACCAGATCTGAATAGCCAGGTACTTCCCCACATTCCTCTTCCCTATCTCCTTCCCCTCCCCACTACCTTCAGCCTCACAACATACCCCAATTGGGGATGCCATGGTCCCATTGGCTCCAGACGGGAGTAGTTGGGACTCTTGTGCGGTATTCATGTAAAAAAAAGCATTATTTTCACATTTTGCATGATTTTCACATTTTATATGATTTTCATTTTTTACATGACTTTCATATTTTACATGACTTTCATATTTTACATGACCTTCATATTTTACATGACTCATATTTTACATGATTTATAATGTAGAACTTTTTTTTAAAGATTATATACCAAATATTAAATACTTACAATACATGGTGGTTTATAGGTGCGTGTAAGTGAAAATGTATAATATTCGAAAAGAGGTAGGGAAAAAAAAACAGCAAACAGTTTTTATTTATTTTTTTATTTGTTTGTTTACGCCTTAATGGCTTTTACATAAAAATAAATTGTACAGGAGCATTATAACAAGAATGCAGTATCATAAGTATATATGTAGTACATAAAATGATAAACAGAGCTAGAAAGATATAAGTACGCTTAACACAAGTAGGTATCAATATTCGGGTAATTTAAAAGTTTTAATAATAAAATGATATCTAATTGTAGGATCATTTCATTAGTGTCGTTTTCGTGAGAAAATCACCTCAAGGGCCCTTTAAAATATATTTATATTGTATAGCACCCTAGAGGTGATACTGTACAGGGTGTTACAGAACGTAATTGACTTACCTTAACCAGCGATTCCCGACATTATTTGGAGAAAAAAAAATACAAAAAATTTTAGTCTCCAGTGACTTTTTTGATGTTTCTGTTTTTATTATTTCAAACCAAACAAAATAAAATTT
Organism: Limnephilus marmoratus; assembly: GCA_917880885.1. Lineage (NCBI taxonomy): Eukaryota > Metazoa > Arthropoda > Insecta > Trichoptera > Limnephilidae > Limnephilus > Limnephilus marmoratus. The sequence continues at coordinate 50,025,289 of OU862917.1, read as the reverse complement.
ATTCTACATTTTACCGCTGGTCACTCAGCCCAACCTCCTCACCCCGACCCTAACTGTCCAATACCTACTGATTTTTTAAATATTTTTTAGTTGAATAAAAAAACATCAATAAGTCACCGGAGATCAACATTTCACTTATATTTTTTAATCCAAATAATATCAGAAATCACCGGTTAAGTCAAGTAAATTATTTAAAAGCCTATCAGAGCTTTTATAGTTAATAAATATATAAAACACTGATAGGTGTGTTTATTTTATTGATGTTGTATAAAAAGCATTTACGTTCTACCTCGCTGATGCAAACTTAATTGTCTATTAGCAATACTAAACTCTGATAAGCGTGGTTCTTAGTAGTTTGAGAACATTCTATTAAGCGTGGGGGGAACTACGAGATACGATTAGAGTTTATAGTCGAGCATACGTAGTAAAGCCAGAATTGCAAACAAATTGCTTACTCCATCAGAAAGTGCTTTTGCATGTCAAATAAATGCAATTTGACTGCCAGTTCAGAAGGCAAATTACAAATTCGATCACCGCAAACACGTGTAACTCTCTTTACCATTTTTTTGGAAAATTTTGGAAATGTACAAATATTATGTAGTGGTACCGTTTTTGTGGCAGAACAATTTTTTTTTATGTGAATACCTCGCAAGAGTCCCAGCTGCTCCCTTCTGGAGCCAGTGAGACCATGGCATCCCCAATTGGGGTTTGTTTTGAAGCTGAAGGTAGTGGTGAGCGAAATAGGAGGGTGGGGAATTACCTGGCTATTTAGATCTGGTCACCAAACACGGCTAAAGCCATTTCAAGCAACGTTTCAATTCTGAATGGTGGTCTTACGACTCTTACACCAGGGTTACACTGAGAGTATCTTCCGCTCTGGAACGTGCCGCAAATATGCTAAATATATTTTTTAAATTAATTAATTTTGAAATAATCAAAATTTGCGCACGCCGGGATTCGATCCCGTGACCTTTGGATTATGAGTCGAGAGACCTTATGATACGTACCAATGTCTTATGGTACGTACCAACATTCCATTATGGACCGCTAGTTTTCTTTTTTTGGACAATTATTACTAATTAATTCAAGGAATCTGGGAGACAACAAAGAAAGCGGAAGAAATTACGACAAACTCATTTTTGAAATGATAATAAAGAACATTTTTTCATTCCTTATTATTCAGCTTTTCAAATAAGTAGAGTCTTGGGAGGTGTTTCCTATTTGCTGTAGAATATTGTTGGTGTTTATTTTGTAAAAAAATCTACATTTCGTTAAAATTAAAACCTCAAGCATGTGCATACTTGTTCACGCGATCGCAAGAAAAAAACGTGAGGATATTAAAAAATTATTTAGATTAGATATTGCTGGTTTTAATATAAACATATGAAAAAATCAATAATCATATCAAATAAAATAATGATAATTTATCGTATGAATGGTATTTGTTTTGAATCAATACTTTGTCTTGGAGGCTTACATTTTTCCTGGCTTTTTAGTGAATTTCTGTGGAATATGGAACTGATACATAGGTACAAAAATCCGAACATTAAGTTTAGTTCGGGTTCATCGGATGAGGTGTGTCCATGTGTTGGCGACGGATGCGCCTGCCCACCAGCTGCGTGTTGGGCCAGATCGTGAGAGGCCGGTTTGGGGAGACTCTTTGACCTCTCAAACTGGTCTCTCTCCGCCCACCGCCTTGCACCGTAGCGGGAGGGATGGATTCATACATCCGCCACTCCTGAACACATTGACCCCTATTTTCCTACCAACCACTCATACCTCTTTCTTTTCCAGAACTACCTTTCCTTCCTTTCCTTAAAATATAGCTCCACATAGCATCTCCTAAATGACACAAGCCCTGGGGAAAATCATTACAATCACCTCTTGTGTGGGGTTAATGTAAAAAAAATTAAGGGGCTATTTTGGTGAGTGAGCATTAAGGCTCTGCAACCGGGCCCGAAAAGAAGAAGACGGAGAGATACGAAATTACGCATGTTAGAGGAGAGCGCTAACATTTGCAGCGACAAAATCGATGCGAAAATTTCGAAAATGTTTAATAAAACACGCCTCCTTTAAAATAGAGCAAAAATCTCGCGGGCATTATCTTAAACAGCATTTATAGAAACACTGTGAATTTTTTCATACATATAACTTGTAAAATAACTGAAACAAATGTGTTAATAATAATTTTTGGAGCATACTTTGCGATTTTTTTCTATCGAGGGAATTTTATATAATTTGCGTTTCGGCGCGGGCAAAGTCTAGATATTATCTTCAAGAATAACATATATTTTTAAGAGCTTTAAAACTTACCGTGTTTAATGGAAATATGTAATAAATCGGTACAAATCCGGGTTGCGGGCCCTTAATGCTATGGGCCATTGTGCAATCTCCCATTTTACCTTATTCCTTTAACAATAATCCGGTCCCTATGATAAAATTCACCAGGGTTGCCAATGGACATTCGGCCGTCTTCAGATTCCACAATGTGTCTTCCCAGGTAGCTGAGGATTGTTCCCATCAGCGCAGGACGTTGGCATTGTAGTCACTTCATCCTCTTCACATTTCCTGCATCTTTTGATGTTTTCCACTCAGAAAAGTTTCACGTGTCTCCTGAGGTGGTAATGCTCCTTTGTGGATGAGAAGGCGTTAGTTGCATCTTTAGCCTTTATTACCTTCTCTCTTACTGTAACAATGACAAGTGTTAAATATCGTTCAAGTGTTTCATTTCTTCTACTATCTCGCATCCAGTAAACAGCCAACTCCCAACACTACGAACTAGGAAATATGTCTGCAATTTCTCTCTCCAATGTCCCTAATCATGACTGCCATTTCTCACTCCGCGCTAGTCTAACTCCCCGCCGACAGGAGGCGCCTGGTTCTTAAGCCAAGGGGTCGCAGGGTAGAGGAAGAGGGGGGACTCTGAAAGGAATATGTCATTCTTTAAGGATTACACGACATTGACAGAAAGGGGAGAGGTTCTGGAAACACTCTCATAAACGAAATGTTTTCTCGGTGAAGATGCTTTCACGTAAATAAACTTAATAACGACAGAACCTATTCAAAGCATCATTTTTTATTATATTTTTTGCCAGTTAGGAATCATCTTCACGCAATATACCATAGTACGTACAAAGATATTATCAAAATATAGAATAAATATAATAAGATAAATATAAATATAATATAATAAGATCACTTCAGTGAAAGACTCAAAAATAAAATTAACACTGGAACAAAATATTGTATCACTGGAAGAAAAAATTCAACACGAACTAATTAGTCTACAAAAGAAGATCATAGAATTACAAGAAATTAATATTAAAAATAATCATCACTACACACAGAAACTTGAAGAAATTCATCAAAATAACAAAAAATCATACGCAAGTGCGCTAAGTAACAATAAAAACTTCGTAGAAACTTCATATAATGCAGAACAGAAATACGCCATTTTAATTACCTCAAAAAACACCTTGAAGGCCGAGGACATAAAAATAAAAATTCAAAAAAATATTAATTTAACAAAAATAAAAGTTGGAGTAAATGGAGTAAAAAAGATCGGAGAACAAAAATTAGTGATTTCTTGCCAAAAAAAAGAAGATGCAGAAAAATTAACCGAAGAGATAAATAAAGTAATTGGAAAAGAAGTATCGGCCGAAGAAATAAAAAAAAGGAAACCGTGCTTAATGTTGAAAAGCCTGCAATGCCAATTGACTGAAGAAGAAATTATTGACGGGATTGTACAACAAAATGAAGGATTAACCCTAGAAGACAAAAAAGACATTAAGCTTATCAAGGAATTAAAAAATAAGTACAATGAAGGAAAAGAAAACGACACCACTAACTACATTATCGAAACAACGGGAAAATTAAGGAAAAAACTTATAAAAAAACAAAAATAAACATCAAATTCCAAAGAGTGTACGTCAACGACTGCAGCCCGATCACACAATGTTACCATTGCCTCAAGTTCGGCCACACAGCTCAAAGATGTCACGCCAGGACGCAGCCTCCCATTTGCCCTCATTGCACTAAGGAACATATACTATCTAAATGTGAAAACAAAGAACAAACTCCAATCTGCAACAACTGCTGTGTCCAAAACAAAAGGTTTGATATGAACTATTCCACCGATCATAGAGTCGATAGCATAAAATGCCTTTACCGGCAAAAAATGATTCGAATTGCTAAAGAACGCATTGACTACGAATAAATATTGTAAATTTTCATTTCCTCAAACTCTTATCTATAAATTAACAATGAATGATTTTTTATGTAACGCATTAGGTAAAAAAAATATGTATTGAAGAAAACTTACATCACTCTATAAGAGATTTCTATTTTATATGCACTGAAAAATGATTTACTCAATTTCGTAAAAATATTAAAAGCGTAAAAAAATTTTTTGAAAAATTAATAATATCTTTAAAAGAAATAATTTTTTCCCGGGCTTGATTGGGTTTACAAAGACCTACTCTACTGGCGAAACTAATTACTCCATACCAGGGTACCAGGTAACAATAATAAGTATAAACAAAAACTCTGATATTGGAATATCTATTTCCAACCAGTGTTCTCAATATTAATGAAGTATTTAATGATTACGATGTTAATATTTTAAATATAAAATTTAAAGACGTAAATAAATTATCGCATTATATTGCTATTTATCCTACACATAAGTCTACAGTACAACAATTTATAGTTGAATCAAAAAACATTTTATTGAATTTTAGAAATATAAATAATATTATTATACGAGATATGCATTTAAATATTGTAAATGACTATGCTAGTAATGATAAAGATGTGATCAATCAATATATGATCAATAAAAACCGGAATATTCTTCAACAATCTCTACACATTATAAAATCCGTATTTGTATTACTAACTCTATGTCACACTCTACTTTGAAAATACTCTATACAATATTTAAAAGAAATCAATATCACATTAATATTTTTACTAAATGGATGACTTCATAGCTAATGAATTAGAAAATAATTTTAAAATACAAGAATATGAGTGTGTATACACCGATTCATGTAATGACATAATCTCAAAGAATCTCAACAATATTTTCATTTTTCATATTAACATACGAAGTATGGAACGAAATTCTAAAATTAAACAATCTTAATAAAAAACCTGACATCTTAATATTATCAGAAACTTTTACTAATGACGAATCACCCACCTATCATTTACCAGAATATAATTACGTTACAACCAAAATAAACATCAATAAAAATAGTGGTCTCGTCATATTCATTCACGATAAATTTAGTATTGTCAAACTAACTGAACATCCTATACATCTAGTAAACTGTATTGAAATACAATTAAAACTCCACAAAACAAACTACCACATAATAGCTGTTTACAGAACACACGGTTCGAATATCTCGTCATTTATAAATGAATTTAAACACATACTGTTAAAATTTAGAAATAAACTTTGCTTTGTTGCAGGAGATTTTAATATAAATATTAATGAAAACATAGAAAATAATTTCAAAAATGAATATATTAATTGTATGGCTGAATTTAACTTCATATCGTGCATTAACAAAAATACGAGAGAGATAAAAAATTACACTCCATCTTGTTTAGACCATATATGGACTAACATAAATATTAAAGATATCGACAAAATGAAATCAATTGTTTCGAAAACGAATATAACTGACCACCATGCATGCATTCTTTTCTATGATAACAAAATTAAACATAAAAAATTTAATCTAACAAAAAAAAAAACCCTACACAAATATGACTATTTTATCCAAAAAACTAAGAAATGAACAATGGAACAACGTGTTAAATAGTTATGATACCGAGACTTGCTCAAATAACTTTGAAAATATATTGTCTCAACACATAAAAAATTCAATTACTGAAACTACAGTCCGCATTAAATCTAAACTAAGAATTTTAAAGCCTTGGATAACACAAGGACTTATAATATCAATTAGAAACAAAGAAAAACTTTACAAAACAACATTGAAAAATCCTCTAAATGAAAAAGCATACACTTTTTACAAAAAATTTAAAAATAAATTAACAAACTGTATCAAACAAAATAAAGAAGACTATTTCAAAAATAAAATACTTTCTACAGACAATAACAATAAACAAATATGGAAAACAGTTAACTTAGCCATGGATAACACTAAAAAAACACAAAAAATAAAATACATTGAACATGAAAATAAAATCATAGATGCTAATAATCAACCTAAACAATGTGCAAACATCTTTCATTCTTTTTTTGCTAATGTAGGAAAAAATCTTGCGAAAAATATCAATAAATCTTTTAACCCGAAAACACAAACGATTGAAAATGTACAAAATCATAGTAATTTAACAAAATTTGAAAAAACCTCAGAAAGTAAAGTTTTAAAAATAATAGAAGGCATGAAAGGAGGTTCGTCTCCCGGATTTGACCTTATTACAGTACATTTTCTAAAATCCATGAAAATTCATTTGGTGAAACCAATTACTCATTTGATAAACTTAAGTTTAACAGAGGGAATATTTCCGACAAACTATAAAAATACAATTATTTCACCTATTTATAAATCTGGAAATCCTCAACAAGTAACTAACTATCGCCCAATTTGTCTAATCTCAAACATTGGAAAGATTTTTGAAAAAATTGTGAAAAATCAATTAGTCAGTTTCCTAGAAAGTAATAAAATTCTTCACAAAAACCAGTTTGGTTTTATAAAGTCACTCAGCACACAAGATGCTATTGCTAATGTAACCTCATACATCAACGAAACATTGGATACAGGTGAAAAATGTGCCGGTATATTTATTGATCTCAGAAAAGCTTTTGATAGTATATCCCATGAGATTCTACAAAAAAAACTAAACAATATAGGTATAAAAGACAATGCAATTAAATGGTTTTCGAACTACCTAAAAAATCGACCGCAAGTCGTAAAAATAAATCAGATTAATAGCGATAAAGAAATATCAGACTTTGGAATCCCTCAAGGTACAGTAATAGGACCAATCCTTTTCACCATATATGTTAATGACATTTTTTTCAACCACTACATGGCCAATTTACTTCATATGCCGATGATACAGTATTAATAATTAGCGATAAAACTTGGGAAAAAGTAACATTTAAAGCCACCGAAGACATAAATATTTTAAAGAATTTCTTCGACGTAAATTTACTATCACTAAATGGTGATAAAACATTTGTAATTCCATTTGCAATACACAAAAATGATACCCCTAAAAACATTGACATCATCATCCATGATAATTCCAAAACACATAGTAAAAATTATTGTATCCAAAACTGCACAATATTAAAAACAACAAACACAATCAAATATTTAGGAGTCATTATCGATAAAAATTTGAAATGGAAGGAACAAATTTGTCAAGTTGTAAAAAAAATTAGAAAATTGATTTATATATTTTTAAGAATCAGAAATTTTTTATCTGTAAAAAACTTATATCTAATATATTACGCTTTGGTTCAATCAACTTTACAATATGCTATCATTAGCTGGGGATCCGCATACAAAACTAATCTTTCCCCAATTGAAGTTGTGCAGAGGCTAATAATTAAAATCATATTAAAAAAACCTTCTGACTACCCAACGGATCAATTATTTAAGGAATTCCAAGTACCATCTTTCAAAGATCTATACAATAGAAATGCATTGATTCAAACTATAAAAGAAAAAGAAAAATATCAATTTATAACTGAAAACCGTACTAGACATAAATATATTTTCTCATGCCCAAAATTAAACACTTCCTTTGCACAAAATTATTATACTTATCAAGGAAGACTTATTTTCAACCGATTACCGGATGAAATTAGAAAAATTAATGATAAAATCCAATTAATAAACACTGTTAAAAAATATTTTAAAGATAATATAAAAAAAAAACAAAAAAAAAAGTTTCCGACTAATCTAATCTCAAGAACAACTACTTATAACTCAGTTTCCAAGTGATACTCTGTTCTTCAAATAAGTTAAATTTTGTATTGTTTTTAGCAACTATTTACATATCACCGAACTTACAACTTATTGTTTTTTACATTCACATTGTAATTTAAGAACTTAAATATAGCATTAAAAATGTACACTATTCTTCCAGACACAAGCTAATGCTTCCATGGAAGAGTGGTATTAACGTATTTTAAAATGAACATGTACGCAAATTACTACATTATCTAAATGTATATTATATTTTATATGCTAAAATAAATAAATAAAAAAAAAAGAAAAAAAAAAGTTTTTAAATTTCAATTAAAGTACCTATTAATAGGATCAATGGATTTAAGCGGCCTAGGCTAAGCATGAACTTTGTGTTCAGGAAAATCATCCGTAGATATCTGGAAAAACACGTTTGCACTCCGAGAATCACTTATTTTGAGTAGTAGCAATCATCAGTTACAATTATGATGACTTATTTGATGATAATTGGAAAATTTATTTAAGTGATGTATTTTTTTGATAAAACACTGCAAAACAATAAGATGCCAACAACGTTCACAATCGTTGAACAATTTGTTTAATTGCTCAGTAATAAATATTTTTTATTCCATTGAAGGAGAAGGTAATACTGATGTATCTAAAAAAATATGAAAAAGAACAAGATACACAAAAAAAAAAGGAAACGGTTGCAACTGGGCTTGAATCCAGGATCTCTTGTCTTACCTAAATTTGAAAAATGGGATTGTCAAAAATGACTAAAAAATAATGTAATAAAATAATATAAAATGAAAAATGAATTAATTATGAATGTAAGTAAGTCTCGTGATATGATGTTGTTTGAAAGAGAGACAGTACGAAAACAGTGTGCAAGATAGTTGTGAATGATGAAGACTTGGAGCTGGTGGATGATTTTGTGTATCTGAGTAGTATGTTTACGAGAGATGGGAAGGCTGATAGAGATATTGAAAGAAGCGTAAATGCGGATAACACCATTAATGAAGAACTGAATGCCTTTGGCGCAAATAAAAAACTGTCAGAAGAAGCGAAGCTAACAGTCCACAATGGAGTCCTGGTACCTACCCTGATGTACGACAGTGAGGCATGGAACTGGCAGTGTAAGGATGAAAGTATACTGAATGTTGTTGAAATTAAATCCCTGAGGCTTATATGTGGTAAAATTATGTATGATCGTGGAAAATGTGGTGATTTGCAAAGAATGTAAGCGTAATGAGTAAGATTAAGAAAGGGACCCTCAGATGGTTTGAGCATGTTGAGCGAATGAACAAAGAAAGTACTGTAAGAAGAATATATGACGCAAACCTGAATGGTCGAAGGAATCGGGGACGCCCGAGGAAGATATGGCACGACCAAGTGAATCAGATAATTGAGTCGGGCCATGTGAAGAGTCGTAATAATAGAAGAGCATGTATGAGACGATGTATGAATGTGAACGAGGCAATGAGTGTGTGCCAAGATCGAGTTGTTTGGCGGTCCGTCCTCTCTGCCTACCCCTGCGGGGAAGCGGCGTGATGGTTAGTTAGTTAGTTTATCTTCTTCCATAACGATGTATAGCATTGATTGCTATAACTTTTCTAAATTTACTGAAAAATAAGAGGTCCCAATGGCCGAGTTGGTTAAGGCGTTTGTCCCGGTAAGATAAGAAATATGTCGTACTCGTCCCACTTGCGACCGATACCTTTTTATTTTTCTCTGTCTTATTCTTTTTCACATTTTCGTTTGGATTTATTAGGATTATCTTCTTCATTATATTACACTGATAGGTATAATCTTTAAAAGCTATTATATCAAGTATTACTCAAGAAAAAAATGTTTTTATTCCGTTTTTAATGCTGGTATTTCATTTTGTTTCAGGTATGTTCGAAGTTTTAATAACTACATTAAATCTCAAAGCCAAGATGACTGCAGCTCGTGTCAGGCATGTATTATAATTAATTTATTACAAGCACAAAGTATCCATTTACCTAAACCAAATTAACAGTAAGTCTAGTATAGGAAACACCTATTTTTTATCTTGCTACCAACTTATCTTCAGAACAACCATAAAATGTTAACTACATAAAGCTACTTATGGTTCCGAAATAATTTACGAGCGTGTTTATGGAGATTCCTTTTTCAAAATCTTATTTCCCGCCTTCAGATTTCCACAATGCGCGGGAACAATGCCGCGTGAAGCCAAAAGAAGCCGCCTCTTCTTTTCGAATATTATCCTTGTGTCTTTTTTCTATGGCGTAAGGATATGTGTCTTGTCTATGGTGAGGGGATATTGTCTGTGGTGTGGGGATATTGTCTATGGCGTGTGGACCCTCCCCCGATTGCGCGACATAAACTATCCTTCGCCGACCACAAAGAGAACGACGAAGGATTTTTTCATTATTCAAACCATGTCAGCAACTGGTGTGAGAAATCTTGCTGACGTATCCCTTCTTATCACGGGGTTGCAATAGTGACCATGTAAAAGTACTATTTTTATATTTCGTTAAAATATAAAATATTACATATTAAAAACATTTATAGAAAAAAAATGCCTCAGAATCATTGCCTTTCTGAAGAAGAAATTCATTTGTCGAATGTTAGTAAACTTGAAAAACTGCGAAACCTATCCAGTGTACAATCTACTAATTCTTATAAGCATCTGTCAAACATTTAAACAAAATAAATACACATTAAGATTTTTTTTAAATTAATAAAACAATTTTGTTGTCTGCTTTATTGCTTACCTGATAAGATGATTTATACTTATCGGTTCCAATTTTGAAAATCAAGTTCATCGAACTTGAATAATTTTACACATTGCGCATGCGCATCAACCCTTGACTCTGTGCAGAAACGGGCGGTCCGTTTGATAGATTCTCCCATCTTAACAGACGGATTGCAATCTTTAGAGCATAGGTGTCAAGTGGGAATGCTGTGCTTGTTCTACCGGTATTACAATGGAAGATGCTCCGAGGAACTAGCCTCATTGATCCCCTCGGCACCGGTGCATAGTCGGGAAACACGCCAAACACGCGCCCAACATTTGTATATGAATGACGTTAGTCACATGAGAACGGGTCGTTTCTACGACTCGTTCTTGAGTTCAACGGCTCGGCTGTGAAACGATTTGCCTGCCTCTGTGTTTCCTCCCTCCTACAACATGGGTCTCTTCAAGACCCATGTTCACTCCTTCCTTTCCTGAAAAAGACCCTCCACACAGCATCTACAAAGATGTCATAGGCCCTGAGGGAAATTATTTTCCTCAGGGCCTCCTGTGTGGAGTTAATGTAAAAAAAATACCTATCTAGTACGGATATGTGCTAAATTATTTATGTGTGTACTAAATTATGATATGGAGGTCATTAAAAAAATAAATTTTAACTCGCAAGCAATTGCCAAAGTTATCTCTAAAATCTACAAAAATTGAGTTATTTAATGGCCTATATTTTAAAATTTGAAACACAAATAAATATAATAGAATATATCCGTACCAGAAATTTGCTACAGGTATCTTTTTATTAAAAAAATAACTTTTCAGTTTGGTTAGGTATTTTGGCCTCAAATCCAAGTTTATGTTTTCTACGAAAAAGCCCAGGCTTCCGTTACCCTAATAGACTTTTAATAATGAGCATTAAAAGGTAATACCATCGGTGAGAAATCTCGACGGTAGGTATTTTCAAAAATTATCGTTATCGCACCGCGCTCACAAAAGAACTAGCTATAGATGTGTGGGTGAGACCACGTGAGTGTTCTCTCTCCCCCTCTGCGCCTCCTTCCTACCGTCTTCCGCGAATCTCATCGCATGCTTAGTCAGAATCGCGCTATAGATGTGTGAGTGAATGCAGGCCTTGTGTGTGTGGGCTACGCGCTTCACCCGTAATAAGCCGAATTATTATTTCTGCCGACCACGCATGTTCCAATCTGCAAACGTGTAGAGACAAGACTAAACATTCAATTTCTCTACCCGCTCACAGGAGCGTCCCATTGTAAGCGTCCTATGAATATGCTATTATAGCTACTTTATATCGTTGTTGCGCGCACAAAATATCCTGTGGGTATTTTAGAATATTAGGAGAAATAATAAATAAAAAAATAGGGACCCATATTTTTATTTATTTTTATTAATTGTAGAGTTATTTGTGATACCATGTTTGGGTGAAAACAAGTGGGCTTAATATATATTTTTTTAATAAAACCGACAATTTTTTCTTAAATTTTGCATTCAGGATTTTTGTGCGCACTTTTTATGCACATATGATATTTTGTGTAGCAAACGTAGGGCCTCGGGCATATTTTTTCATAAGGTCGAAATATTTCCGCTTTGCAATAAAATCCAAATAAATGGAATATTTCTGATAGTATCCGAAAACTAAAAACTGTTTTTGAAAGGCGATGAAATAAACTTTCGTTTTATAAAGGTGTACAATTACAATATTTTGTGGTTAACTTTTGAATTTGAATATAAAGTTTGATATTTTCTCTTTCTCTTTCGAACACCGTTTAAAATTTATTTCTCAACATAATACTCACAATAGTTATAATAGCGTATTTTCCAATGTGGACATTTTCAATTGCAAACTTACTGAATATAAAAGGTCCATAAAAAGAGTGCTTCTCTAATGGTTCTTGAATAATGTTATGTTTTTATTGTTTATATTTCTGTTATGATTTGATTTATATGTACAACCTCTCTCCATGGCTACCAATGTTTTGATAGATTTTTTGTTTTGTAATTTTTCATTTTATATTAAAAAAAATGTTTTGAGTATACATATATATATTTTTTGTTTTATATAATTTTAGATTCATATTCCTGTTTATAAAATTAATTTACTATTCTTATTAGGCTGTCTCAGTAGAAGTAAAGTCACAAGGAGGAAATCCGTAATTGGTTTTATTTTGGCTATTTAATACTATGTACAAACTGAAATAAATATAAACTGTCGATTTCCCGAAAATTAATAAATAAATAATAGTAAGGGAGACACAAGATCGATATGAGTTGTTCCCAAAGCTAACAAATAGCCGGGGGGGGGGGGGGTTAAATTTGGATTTGTGACCAAAACACCCAAATAAACTGAAAATGTATTTTTTTATCAAAAGGTAGAGAAAATATCTTGTGTGGATAAATATGTTTTATTTTATTTATTTTTGTTTCAAATTACGAAATATTGGTCTTAAAAAAATTAATTTTGTATGATTTTGGATGCAACTTAATTTTTTGGTAATTTTTTGAGAGTTAAATATAAATTATAAAAAAATATTTTTGCTTTACCTACTGAGTTAATATTGAAGAAATATATATATATATATATATATATATATATATATATATATATATATATATATATATATATATATTTATATTTAATATAGATATATAATTGTTCAATGGAGTTATATAAATTACATATGGTGTACATACATAGGATACGGTTACATACTAAAATATTGTGCACTTGGGAGAAATTCGAAAAATCTAAATAAAATAGAGATGAATATAGATTAATAATAAATAGAAAGAATGAGAAAAACAGGTAATTATTTAGTTAATTATTCCTGATGAAATGTATCTTCGGTTTATATTTTTTTTTATTTCTGTAGTATATGTAGTATATTTTTTTTAAATAATTACCATTAATTACAAGTAATGGTCAGAGTTGCCTCTAATATGATTAAAAAGATGAGTTTGAAAAATGGGATATATTTGTCAGATTATTTAGGAAACCGTGGTGAATCAAATGGTGTAAACAAAAAAAAATTGGTCGAAAACCTCACATGGGATATTTTGTGAATGCAACGACGATATGTTCTCAAGAGTTTTGAGAATAAATATATAGATATATTTTTTTTTACGTTATTAATTTATCAAAAAAATAACATTCTTGCATCTATTTTATTATATACTTGATGTGGAAAATAACATAGTTACTATATTAAGCCAAATAATGTACATGCGGATATACAATTGGATATATGCATAATGATAATTATACTAAAAAGGTTTTATTTCTGGGAGTGCAAAAGTCATATAGCTTCATATGTGCTAGAGCTACAAAACTACACTACTTGGATGTTTCTGACCACAAATTTTTAAAAAACTGGCGTAAAAGTACTAATGACGTGTAAGCCCATAGAAGGGTTCTCGAGAAACACAGAAATGCATTGATTGAAATTGCACAAACGAATTGGTTATGGCGACCCAGCTTGAAATGCTGCAAATGGGTCCAATCTTTGTGGCGTCATTTTTAATTAAATGAGAACAAATAACTTGGTAAAAACAGCTTAATGTAATCAATATTATCAACATATTTCGAAAACAGAGTGTTCTTCGTCATGATAAGATTAATATTAAAAGACAAACAAGTATAGGCATATGAGAATTATAGACAAAATAATAAAGGGAGAGGTGATTAATTACTTAAAAATATCACAAAATGCAATTATACAAAATGAAATATAAAAATTATTTTTAAGTTAAATACCCTTATAGTATAGCAAAGTCATCGGAGAAGCTGTGTGGAGGTTATTTTTAATGAAAGGAAGGAGAGGAATTTCTGGGTAAGTAAAAATATGAAATGATGGTGGAGAGAGTCCGGCTGTAGAGATCAAAAGATCTCCCTCTTCCAGTTTCTCCCAATCCGGCCCGCCACGCAGTAAGTGGACAAAATCATCCGCCACCAAAACCCATGCAGACCTCACCCGTGAACCCGGGAACCCATGCTCAGTCACCAAACATAGCGGACCACTTGGGGTGACCAAGTGGCGGGGGTGTTGGTTATCCAATAAATGGTTCCCGGGGCGATGGTACCTATAACGCCTCCCAAATTGAAAATTTATTATAGTACTTGACATAAACAATTTTAATTTTGCACAATTTTAGTATGAAAGCTCGGTCAGTATTGGTATACCGCGATGAGTCACTAAACAGAAAAAAACGAATAAAAATATCTATTACTCGGGCAAGGACAACACTAGTCTACCGATAAAATTCGTTACATCACTACTTCGCTTTATATGTATTTGTCAAAACCCCCGTTCCCCGGCCCCCCCAGGAGAACTGAGCGAAAGGGACACCTGCACGTCGGGCCGAAAATACCTAAATAAAATCTTCGAAATCGATGTTTTGTATTCCCCATTTTTCTTCTCCAAAACTGGACCGATTTTAATTTTTTTTTTCACTAACTGTATTAAAAGAAAATATTCTATGTCGGTACGTTTTGCTTTTTTTCAAAATACATTGTTTAGTTTGTATACTGAACGTTTTTTGACGGCGTTTAAATTAGGCAATTTTATTCATTTTTGGAAGGTCCTAACTTCTATAAGAAGTAAATTATCAAAAAAAACAAAACGTACCGACACGCTAGTGGTCGATATCTATATTATGTAAAAAAAAATTTTGCTCTAGGGTCAAAATCCAGAGAGATAAACGGGGAATACGTTTGTATGGAAAAACGCCGCTAGTATTTCCTCTTAAGCATATGATTTATTCACTGACTTCTGAGTTACCTGTCACCATTATTATGCGATTAATAAACGTTTTAGGATCGCACTTTTTTAAAACCAAATATTTCTAGTAGTCCGAAATCCGTGAATTTTTGAAAAGTTTCTTGTCAATAGCTATCCCCTACTTGCGTACAAAATCCTCCAAATGCCTCGGTACTGAAGTTCACTTGCCTTTGTCAGTAGTTTTATTTATGGCCTCGATTGGGCTGTGGGAAGCATTTTGTTTTATCGCAATCTAACTATCTTTTACTTCCTATTTTGCACTTGGCAGCTTTTACAGAAGCTCGCAAACTGTACGTGATTTTATTTCAACAACAGATAAACGGAGAAGTATTATTTAAGCGTTTCATGTGTAATATTCTACAATTTACTCTAGTTTTAAACTAAACCGACCCACATAAAATTCACAATTAAAAACAAGATACAACAAAAAAGAACTATTACGCTTATTAACTAAATTCTGCATTCATACAAGTAATTAATTAATTTTCTTATCAATTAAAAATACGTTCATAAAGCATACAAGTTTATATTTAACCTATGAAAGTTACCTATTAGGTTAGTAATATTAAAATAACACCTTGATGTCCCCCATCAGGATGAACTAAATGAAGGTAAATTATAAGTCAAAACCAGAAACGTTCCTCTAGAGTCGCTTAGAAGACGGGTAGTATTTTGAAAATATCTGAAAACCAAACATAATATTGAAAATTATATTTGAAATAATTGACAAGTTTCTTCAATATCACCTGTTTTGTTTTCGAAATTTCATGGACAGGAACAAAATGCATTAAAAACCTCTAAAACCTAGCTCTACACCCACATATTGCAGTTCATTTGTAGATGTAGTCATGATTTCACTGCACTGCTATTGTAGTGTGTCGTATCCTAGGGGTTAAACCCGGTTTATTATTAGAAAAGTATTCACAGCAAGTACTTCGCTGTAAATAGATGAGTGAAATAGATCTCTTCGTATTAATTTGGATATCAGTGGTCCACCAGCGGACTTAATGGATATTTATAGTTAACAACCATTGTCGTGACCTTTAAGGTAGACCCTTCTTAAATAAGATATGGCGAATATAATATGTAAATATATATGGACGTAAACTCTTCTCATGATATCGCTCGCCATACAATGTCAGATCACGCTATACGCATCAAGCGTTTTTGTGTATTATTCTTCTCCCCCCCCCCTAGCATGTACTAGAGTGGAGTGAGAAAGAACGGAATATCATTTTTTTACGGGATATGTCACCACGTCAGCTCCCTTATTGACCTGACCCCATCTTTAAACATAGCCTGGCTAGCAGATCACCGCACATCATCTAGACACGTCCACACTTGTAACATATTATGGAACGTACCCATACTACGTGACACACTTTTTGCAATTTTTTACCCCCCCCCCCGGTGATCACGTGTAGTATATTCCAAGACCCCCCCCCTACAGTTTTCAC
Organism: Limnephilus marmoratus; assembly: GCA_917880885.1. NCBI lineage: Eukaryota > Metazoa > Arthropoda > Insecta > Trichoptera > Limnephilidae > Limnephilus > Limnephilus marmoratus. The sequence continues at coordinate 50,008,350 of OU862917.1, read as the reverse complement.
GTAGTATTTCATAAATATGGTTTCGAATCATTTTTTGCTAACAAAAAATAAAAAATGCATTATTTGGCTTATATTTGTCTTTATTAATACGGCGCTTGCTGCGTGACAGCAAGAGTGCATGCATTACAAGTGGAAAAAATATTATCAAGATAAAACTTATGTCAAAATATATTGAAACCGGAACGTAATTTATGGAAACGAAAGTCTTGTTATTTTTATAAACATTTTTCATCTCAATCATCTTCAACAAACGCGTTCCCTGAACTTTTTCACTTATTTGAATGTACGAGGGTGGGTTTTTAAGTTTGCGGTTTGGGTAAGGAGTGGAAATAAAAACCAAAATTATTTTTCCTTTTCAACATATTCACCTACTACCCTAATACATTTTTCCGGTCTTTAAATTAACTTAAAGAAACTTTATAACAGCGCGAAACTCAATTTTCTCCACATTTCACAATTTCTTCCCGACTGAAGTGTTTGGTCGACGATAGCTCAAAGACTAATGACCTTGTGGCGGCCACTTGTGCCGAATTAATTACTCCGCCACTGGACTCTAGGCGAACGCACTAGAAACACATTTACGAAGTATCTACAGCCAGCTACCGCGCGCCCGCTGGCACATGTCTACCTACCGAGAAATAATTCCGCCACCTGCGCGAAAGAGCTAGAACGTCTGGCTGTACCAAACAAGTGCCCGCAGAAAGTTCGAGCGATTTCTCACCTTTGCGTGAATTCACCGCATTACCTACCATGAGACTAATTACTTGCCACGGGTATATAAGCCGCGCTCGCTTGCTCGGAGCCAGTCAGTAATTACTTTCCATTCATCGGCCGAACAACACAGTCCGAGCAGTGCAGTAACTGCGCCCGGCACGGGCCCGCGCAGTTAGCAGTGAAAAATTTATCCAGCGTGACCCAGGAACATTCCAGCACCTTCGAGGAACTTCTCCAACTACCATCTCGACGTGAGATAGCATCAACATCCTGCAACGAGCAGCAACCACAACCGGCAACGCGCCATCATCCAGCATCCTGCAACGAGCAGCAAACCACAACCGGCAACGCGCCAGCATCCTCATCGCCTCACAAGGTTCCTTCCTGCGTCACGTGTGTGCTCCGACCCACTGGACACACAGCCGCCATATCTCGTCAACGCGACGACGGCCATCGCCTGGACCAAGGTCACGTCTACACCGTCACGGTGTAGGGCAACACGCCGGCTTCCTGAAGACCTGTGATCTTCACCGCCGTAGTGTCCTGACCTTCATCTTCACATCATCGCGCAGCAGCATCACTACTGTCACTCCGCTCCCGCTCCGCATCGACCTCCGCTACGTAGCATCAATAAACGACTGACTCATACTTCGACTTGACGCCTTTCATTTCTCTCGCCTAATTACGATAAAACCCGGTGTTTATCCTAAAAATGAGTTGTTCAATTAGTACCTAATTCAGCGGTACCTCCATTAATCACTTACCTTCCCATTCCGCGAACTTAAAATCTCCCCTCGTAGCTCGAAAAAAAACGCGAGATTTCTAGATTGACTACGTGATAAAAACCTAAGCCCCCCCCTTCCCCCCGTTGTGACCAAGCGTGGTATTTTGATGACCCCCCCCCTGCACAGGTCACGTAGTATGGGTACGTTCCCTTATCTGTCATGTGGGACATGCCTGTATGGGATAATATAAGGAGCGATATTGTGAAATAGGGCACGCCCAATAAACACTTTTAGCTTATAGCTTAGTGTGATAGGACAATCAAAGGTTCGCAACCGGTTGACCGCGGAAAAAATGTTGGTGTTTCCCAATAATTACAATAATTGTGTATTTCGAAAATAATAATTTTTCCGTTTTGTTTTTAAATTTACAATAATATATAAAAAAAAATATATATATATTCTAGTCGTAGGACAAATTTGGGAGCTTGAAAAATATAGCTTCCTATTGTGAACAATATAATTTATGTCGTAACCGTCCGCTCATATTTACATATTATATTCACCGTGTGTAATAATTACCTTTACGCTGTACTTGCTCTGTTGACGGTACGGGGAGATTCAGATATCCCTTGGGCTGTTGGTTTATTAAGACTGAAATATTTGTGGTCGGTTGTTTATTGTGATCTTAGTTTGCTTAAAGCTACTGACTGTACCGTACATAGTCCTGACTGGGATAAGGGACACGATATAAGCCCATAATACAGAGCTATTATCATATTAGTAGGCAAAAATCATAGCTTTACCCATTTCTAAAAATAATTCAGCTCTACAGTGTAGTTATAAGTAAAAATATGTGTAGACTCTATACATATTTTTATCTTAGCGAAAAAATATAGCGTTTTCATAGTTTTAGTCAGAGCACGAAAAACATTGGTTCATTTAGAATATGTGTGAAAATTACGATTCCCCATGTAAAGTACCCATTTCGCAAAAAAACTCGTAGTATATTCATAAATTTTCACAAAAAACCAAAATTAATATTTTGAAAATGTGACAAGATTCTTTGCAATAAATATAATGTTTTAATGGTAATTTATGACAGTGACCTAGATAGAAATACCTTTATTATGCTAATACAGTAATATAGTTACAGAGAGATTTCCAGAGAACACTTTACGTATGTACCTATGCCGCAAAGATAGTATTTTTCATGCATATTTTCATCTATCAACAAACTAAACAACTCGGTCTTGGGACACACTTTTTGCCTCATTCACATTCATTCATCGTCTCATACATACTCTTCTATTATTCTGACTTGACATGGTCCGACTCAAGTATCTAATTCACTTGATCGTGCCACGTCTTCTTCGGGTGTCCCTGACTTCTTCTACCATTCACATTTGCTTCATGTATTATCCTTAGATACACACCTTTCTTCTTGCCTTCGCTTTACATGCCCAAACCATCTGATGGTCCTCTTCTTATCTTACTCATTAAGCTTTCATCAGCCTTGCACTCTTTGCGGATCTCCACACATCTCACAAGAGCATGTATGGTTTTACCACACGCACGCCTTAGAGATCTTATTTCTACATCATTCAGTCTATTTTCATCCTTCCTCTGGCAGTTCCATGCCTCACTGCCATACATCAGGGTATGTACCATTGTGGACAGGTTGTGTACGCGCCGTTTGCATGCGCAGATCGCGCGCCGTTGGCGAGAAACCTTTAGTTTACGGTCACAATTGACGCGGCAAAATTCGAACAAGACGTCGATGAATGTGTACCGTAACAACTGGTAGCTTCGCTTCTTCAATCATATTCTAAAACATTGTGAAACATAACAGAACAAAGATTCATTTTGAAAAATTTGCAAACACACAATAATTGATTAAAATGATAGTAACATCAGAGAAATAAAGGGAGCGCTAGTCTTCGAAAGGTTTTCTCATCTTCTGACATCGTTTGTTACTACGTACGTACAGGTAAGTACAGTAAGTACAGTAACGTACAGGTTACTCTGCTGTGAAAATTTTGGATTCTTTAGATGGTTTAAATTTGCCGGCACAACAATCCAAAACCCCATAACAATTCGGATCAAAGTTATTGTTAAGGCAGTGGTGAAGCAGTGTTGTGGGGGAGGGTAAGAGCAGTGGTGCAGTGATATACACGCAGTAAAGGTGCATTCCTTGGTGCAGCGAGGTGCACAGGAATGTTCCCCGAGGGATGCTCCCGCTGGGCGTGGGAACAGAACCCTCACACCTCACACCTGCTCAACTGTTCTTGGAGCTACGATGGCATTGGATAATATTATTACACCCAGTAAATGGAATAGTTTCGGTTTAGCACGGACATTTTCCAACGAAAATATATTTTTTTAACGATTTTACAATGTCATCAAATCTACGTTATTCTAACGTTATACAAGTGTGCACATGGAGGAACGAATCACATTTAGGAAGATAAATATTCTGATCAAATCCAATGTACCGTTGTACAGCCCATCATAAAATTTTGCTCTTGCTTTTCCAAACACGTTTATTAAAGAATATAATTGTATGTTATTATTAAAATATATACCTGAAGAAATATTCTCTATCTTTTGTGAGATCGTTATCGAAATAACGGACGTGATCTCCTGATTTATTTGCTTTTTATATGTACAACCTACATTAAATGAATAAACAATCATGCATACTTGCAGGAATTCGTGTTTAAAACGATCTAAACTAAAAAAATGTGACAGTATATATATAAAAATCTTACAAATCTGACAGGAGATCACGTCCGTTATCTCGATAAGGATCCCACAAAAGATATAGATTCGCTATGCAGGTTTAAATGATGGCTTCATGTGTTTTGAAATTATGTACTGTGGGTGCAAACTGTATCTAAATTTCTCTAAATAAACAGTGTTAATCTCAAGCGACTTACCAGGTAAGTATGGCCCTGCATATTTTCTACTTGTAATGAGTACAAATAATGAATGTGTAATTCACACGCGGTAGAAGTGAAACCTCCAGAAAACTAAAGTAGGCAAGAATGGGGTGACTACGTAGCACTGCACAAAGTGGAGACTAATAGACTAATAGCACCGCACAAAGAAGAGACTAGTAGACTACGAAGCACCGCACAAAGAGGATACCGATTATACTATCTAATTCTCTTGCAGACTAAATCCTTAGATGTATGTCTCTTTTTCATCGAGTTTTAAATCGAGTTTCAAATATTTGACTCTTTTGGTTTTCTCTTTTATTGAATTTCAAATCACAACGGTGCTAAAAAAGTTTTCACTTCAAAATATATGATATAAATATACATTTTTTACAGCATCGCGTTAATTGGTCAAATGCATTGTACAAACTGTTTTGTATCAGTGATGAAGAACCGGTGGCTGCAATATTTTAGCCATTTTTTAATGATTTATCTAGTCTGTAGTTAGAACTAATATTATAGAAATACTAGCTGATCCGGCGAACTTCGTACCGCCTCAGAATCAAAAACTGTTGTCAACTTATTAGCTGAATTGATCTAAATTGTTTCTCCCTGCGTATACCTTACCTTGATCTAAATTGTTTCTCCCTGCGTATCCTTTCCCCTCTCGCGTTCCCTCTCCCTCTCCCCACTCCACTTCTCCCCTTCCCCCGTCCCGCTAACCCCCCTTCCTGAGTTCCTTTCCCCCCTCCCCCGGTTCACAGTTCAATATTATACCCCTTACAATATTGCTGCAGTTCTTTCAAAATAGGAGAATTCGTTCCATACAAAATGTATGGGGAAAATAATTTTCTTCGGAGTGGAACACCCTTTACTTTTAGGGGTATGAAAAATAGATGTTGGTCGATTCTCAGACCTACCAGATAAGCACACAAAATTTCATCAAAATTGGTCCAGCCGCTTCGGAGGAGTATGGTAACAAACACCGTGACACGAGAATTTTATATATTAGATATTATAAATTACAATTATAAATTAAAGAGCCCTTGAAGTGATTTTCTCAAAAATTGCAGTCCACAATGGAGTCCTGGTACCTACCCTGATGTATGGCAGTGAGGCATGGAACTGGCAGAGGAAGGATGAAAGTAAACTGAATGCTGTTGAAATGAGATCCCTGAGACGTATGTGTGGTAAAACCATGTATGATCGCGTTAGAAATGTGGATATCCGCAAAGAATGTAAGGCTGATGTAAGTCTCTCTCTGGTTTCAATCCTGAGATTGGTTTGCAGCAATGTTATCTATTCGTTTCTTCCACTCTTCCCTGTCTTGTGCGGCTCTTTTGAAGTCTGCATATGATGAGCAGCGCACGTCCACCAGCAGGTCCTCCAGGTACTCTCGGCGTGGGCGTCCACTAGCGTTTGTCCCCTCGGTCATACCCTCCATTATGGCATGCAAGAGGCCTTCTTGTCTTATTACATGGCCGATCCATCTTGCGCGTCTTTCGGACAAGGTCCTGAGCAGGTGCCTTCCTCCTTCGATTCTTTGGAGAATCTCTTCATTTGTTATGTGGTCTCTCCAGGAAATTCCTAATAGTCTTCTATAGGACCACATCTCAAAAGCCTCTAGTCTCCGTTTATCTCTTTCGGATAGGCACCATGTTTCACAGCCGTACATCAAGATACTTCATACATAGGTCTTGATGAGGAGTATTCTCAGTTTCAGGTCTATATTATTAGATTCTATTATTTTCGACCTTTTATTGAATGCAAGCCTAGCCTGGTGTATACGGCTGTTGACCTCGCTCTTAGACCGACCGTCCCATGTTATTTTACTCCCGAGGTAGACAAACTCCTTGGTGTTCTTTAGTCGAACTCCTGACATCTCTACTCTCATCTGATGTTGCGTTCGGCCTACAGTCAGCAGCTTTGTTTTGTCTTTATTTATCTTCATGTTGTAATTGTTTTGAAGAATGCTTTGCATGATTGTTAAGGCCTCTAGGAGTTCTTCTTCGCTTTCAGCAACCATAGCAATATCGTCAGCAAACCTTATCATATCCACCTTTTGCCCGTGTATCTTTACACCTTTTCTGTGACTCATTCTGTGACTCATTCTCTCATTCTCATTCTCTCTCTCAAGTCGTCAATCGCACTTTGTATATAAGCGTTAAAAAGAACAGGTGACAGAGAGCATCCCTGTCTCACCCCTTGTCTTATACTGGCTTCTTTTGTATCATTGTCACATCTAATTATAGCGGCCTCATTCTTGTATAGCGCCTGGATTATTCGTCTATCTCTATATTTGATGTCAATTCTCTTCAGAATCTCGAAGAGTCTTTTCCATTCTACTTTGTCGAATGCCTTCTCCAGGTCTATGAATGCGATGAATGTGTTTTGGTTTCTTTTTATTCTTTTTTCTAGTAGTATTCGTAGCGACAATATTGCTTCTCTGGTTCCTACACCTCTTCTAAAGCCAAACTGGTCTCCGGAAAGGATGTTCTCTACTTTTGGTTCGATTCTTTTTAGGATGATATTAGTCAATATTTTTGAGGCATGGGATATTAGGCTAAGAGTTCTGTGTTGTTCACATTTCGTCGTGCCCGCCTTCTTTGGTAATGCGACAATTAGGCATTTCTCGAAATCCTCTGGTATCTTTCCAGTCTTATACATTGTCTGTATCATTTTAAACAGGGCATCTATAGTTCCTTTTCCTGCTGGCTTAATTAGTTCAGCCGGAACGTCATCGATTCCGGGTGCTTTCCCGTTTTTGAGATTTTTCAGTGCGAGGTCAAACTCTTCTCTAGTGATTGGATCTCCCAAATCATCTGCGTCTACCTCATTTTCTCTTTCTATCAATGTTTCGTTGTCATTATTTCCCTTTCCATTGTACAGCATTTCGAGATATCTTTTCCATCTCTCTCCTATTTGGTCCTTTTCGAAAAGTATTTTGCCGTCTTCTCCTTCTATCGCATTACCCTTTCCAACTCTCATCCCAAAGAAGTCTTTCACCGCAGCGTGGGCTCTTTCTACATTTCCTCTCTTGAGGTCGTCATTTATCTCATCGCATTTATTCTGGTAGAAAGTTTCTTTGGCTATTCTTGATTCTCTATTTATTTGGTTTCTCAGCACTTTGTATTTCTCTTGTGATTCAGCTCTTTTATCATTTTTGAGCTCTCTTCTATCCTTTATCATATTTAAGATCTCATCGGTTATCCATTCCTTCCGTGCTTGGGGTTTTTCCTTGCCTATAGTTTCCTCTGCCGTATTTATAATCTTCGTCTTTATCATTTTCCAGATCGCATTCACGTTCTCCTCTTCCATTAGGTTGCACTCTTTTGTCTTTTCCCTAAAACTGTCGCTGATCTCTTTTATCTTTAATACTTTTGTATCCCATTTGAAATTTTTTCTCTTTTTTAATTTTTTCAGTTTTAAGAGACTTTTGGCCATTACCATATTATGGTCACTATCTATATCTGGACCGGAATAGCTTCTACAGTCTTTTATTTGGTTTTTAAATCTATGTCTAACCATTATATAATCTATTTGCAGTCTTTGTCTGTCTCCAGGGGATTTCCAGGTGTATCGCTGTCTTGGGTGGTGTTGGAAACAAGTGTTTTCTATCACTAATTTGTGTTTTTCGCAGAATTCTGTCAAGCTGTTTCCTCTGTCGTTTCTTGCACCCAACCCAAAGGGCCCAATGCAAGTTTCTTCACGTCCTTCTCCTACGACAGCATTCCAATCTCCTAGGAGAATCAGATTTTCACCTGCTTTTATCTCTAATATAAGTTTATCTAGCGAACTGTATACCTTCTCCACTTCTTCTTCGCTATGACTAGATGTTGGCATATATACTTGGATAATTACAGTGTCTACAGGCTTAGTTTCTATTTTGACTAGAATAATTCTTCCGCTATATTGCACGTATCCCTTAACCCGTCTTCCCCACTCCTTGCACAGCACAACGCCTACTCCTCCTTGGCCAGGTTTATCTTTTATGCATCCTGTGTGGATGATTCTGTAGTTGCCACTCCAGAAGTCTCCGCAATTGGGCCATCTCATCTCTGCTATACCTAGGGCATTCAAATTTACTTTTTGCATCTCAGTTTTCAGATTATCCAGTTTGCTGTTTTGCAGTAATGTGCGGACATTCCACGTTGCCCATCTCGCTATTTGGTTTTTTGTATTTGATTTTTGTTTCGCTATTGACTTTGTGTTTCTAGCATCTCGAGCAGTCCCCACCCGGAGATCCGAACGGGGGACTACTTTACCTCCGGAGAATTTTACTTGAGATTGGGTATTCATGTTTTGCTGGTTCTTGGGATGCCACTTGGACCTTTAATGTGGTAGTTTCCCGTTTCTTTCCACATCCTATGCCGTTCACCTCGAAGGTTCTTCCGCCTTTGGAGATTATTTACTTCTCCAGGACAATAGGGTACCCTAGACAACAGACGCCTGGTAGGGCGAAAGTTGGTGGTCAGCTTATTCCGGCCAACGCTCGGTCCCTGTCTATATTTGCCGACACGAGGTCGTTGCTCACTCCCCACCACGAGAAGGAAATAGATCAGGATTTTCCTTTCCTCAAACCTGAGACCAGAAGGCATTTCTCAGAGTTCTCCAGTAATTTCGGGGAGCCAATATATGATGTAAGTATAATGAGCAAAATTAAGAAAGGGACCCTCAGATGGTTTGGGCACGTAGAGCGAATGAGCGAAGAAAGTAGTGTAAAAAGAATATATGATGCAAATGTGAATGGTAGAAGAAGTCGGGGACGCCCGAGGAAGACATGGCACGATCAAGTGAATCAGATACTTGAGACGGGCCATGTCAAAAGTCAGAATAATAGAAGAGTATGTATGAGACGATGTATGAATGTGAGTGAGGCAAAGAGTGTGTGCCAAGACCGAGTTGTTTGGCGGTCCGTCCTCTCTGCCTACCCCTGCGGGGAAACGGCGTGATGGTTAGTTAGTTTACAAATCATCCAAATATTATTACTTATTATTTACATTGTAGTTTGTTACTACTCGTATTTTACAATGCCTTTCATATCATAATACAATATTAGTTAAAGGTTTTAATTAAAATAATTCATGTTGTAATAATTACAATACGTTCATTAAACAACTCAATCTGCATTTCCATTTGAATTTTATATTATTCATTTTCGTTCAAATTTGAATTTCATGTTATTCATCTGCAGAATGATTTTATTCCAATTTTGGGAAAAAGCAACGAATTGTTATTTAGGTAGGTGTTTTTATGCAAATAAAACTAAATTCATAATGGTCTATCCTACTAATATTATAAAGGCGAAAGTTTGTATGGATGTATGTTTGTTACTCTTTCACGCGAAAACTACTGAATGGATTTTAATGAAACTTTACAATAATATGGCTCATACATCAGAATAGTCTATGGGCTATAGTTTAGAGCTCTGGCTTTATGAAATTTAAATACAAAATTTACAATAGGTGGCACGTGAGCTGTTTGAAAAATGAATGTAACGGGTATGGAGGGTGGGTATGGGGGGATAGGATATGGGAGAGGGCAGTGGGGGGAGGGGTGATGGGGGAGGGCGGAGGGTGGTGGGGGAGGGTGAGTGGTGAGGGGGGATTTGTGGGGGGTGTGGTTGGTGGGGGAGAGGGGTGAGAGGGGCGGGAGGGGGGGGGGGATTGGAGTGGGGATAGGGAAGGTGGAGGAGGAGCTATTGGTACCCCCCTAATACTATGCGAGCGAAGCCGGGGGCAAAAGCTAGTTGTTAATAATAAGTTGGTAGTTTGTACTTTAATTAATTATTAATATGCGTTGTTGTTACAAATACAGTTTAAGGGTTTTTAATGGGTTGTGGAAGAAGGTATAAATATAATAAAACGGATTTTTTTTATTTCTTTGTAATTGAATTGACTTTGTCCTCGATTATTCTCAATTTGGGAGGTGTACCGTACCGTACCGCCGTTCTGGGAACCATTTATTGGATAACCAACACCTCTGCCGTAGGTCATTCCAAGTGGTTCGCTACGTTCGGTGACTTAGCAGTGATGCGCGATTCATGTGGTGGTCCGGGTCTTGGCGGCGGATGCATTTGTTTACCTGCTGCATGGCGGGCCGGATCGAGAGAGACTGATTGAGAGGGGCCTTTTGACCTCTCCAGCCTGACTATCTCGACTCACTGCCTTGTACCGCGTTGGGAGAGATGAATTCATCCGTCCGTCACTCCTGGACTTAATAACCCCAAGATTTCCACCCACCCGTCATACTTTTTTCCTTAACAGAACTTTAACTACTTCCTTTCGTAAAAATACCCATCACATACAGAGATGACATAAGGCCCGACGTGTTATTATTTTTCTCAGGACCTCGTACGGGGAGTTAATATTTAAAATACATTTATTTCCCTCCAACTAATCCTATTTCTATGAATTGAACTCTTTTATTTGAATTTGCGATACTTTAAAAAATACTTTGAAAATACGCAGTCGTTAAAACCCTTTACGCGTAATAACCAAAGGCGAGACATTAGTATCGTGTATAAATCAATCAATGTATTACCCGTGCGTGCTATTGTGTGGCAAAAAATTATATTGCAGCATATATCCGACAGTCCATATTTATAAAACAATGGTGGATCATACACACTCATACAAAATAAAATTCTCACTGATATTAAAATCATGGCAATTGGGGAGTAACCTTATGTATTAAGATTTTTTATTTATTTATCTATATAAGGTATGTTTACATTACATTATTCGATGCCTGTCTCACTAGGATATACCTGTGTTGAGACAGACGTAGAGGTACTTAAATGAATATCATACATAAGAATATTTAATTATAAGTAACATAAGAATATTTAAGGTAAAATACATACTGATTTATACAATTAAAATAGAAAGATGATTTAAAGTGTGAATAAATACCATAAGGAGAGCATTATATAGACGAAGGAAGAGATGAATAAAGTAGTAAATCCTGTCAAATCTATATAGGGAGTTATATTATACATATAAGATTTTACTATTTTAATTTCTTTAATATGGGTAAGGACATACGTAAGTTGGTAATTCTGTCTATTTTTAATCTATTTTACAGATGTTAGCAGTAGTGTGACGTCCAATACTTTTAATCCATTTCTTTATATCTTGTTTGAATTTGGTCATTGATTCGGTTTGTCTAATCGTAGCTGGTAGTGTATTGTGAAGTTTGCAAGCTATGTATTTAAAGTGTTTTTTTCCGAAGGTGGTTTTAGAAAAGGGAGTTTGGAGAAGTTCTTTATTTTTGGCTCGGGTATTGTGTGTCATTTGTGTTGGTTTGTATAGGTATGATTACATTTTGCTCATTCTTACCATGCATTAATAGCAAGTATTTGATTAACTACTAATGTATAGCTGTTATTATCTTGCTAATGTATTATCTCAACTGTTTCATGATAATATTTCAAAAAATATATTTTCCTGTTCCACTTTTTATCACCATAAAAATGCTGATTCTGAATTATTTTCAACATTTGCCTGTCACAATATTGGTAGGTATGTTATATGTTATTATATGTGTATGTTGTTGGCGTTGTTGCTACGCTAATGCGTTCGTTCATGATTATTTCATTTGCTATTGTAACTAATCTGTGGAACTAATCTCCTGCTGACAAGCTGGTATAAATTCCAATTGTATGCAATTTTTATACAATAATAATTTAAAAAATCAAACTCAATCCTCAAACTCTCTTGATACCTACCGTAGTAAAATACGTATCTATCTGTGGTCGTAGCAGCAACCAGAAATTATGTAATGCCTAGGTACCTGTATTAAATTTGAAAGCTTGATGTATGTTAGTGGAGGAGTTGTTCGGCCGTGACCCTTGATTATAAGGTATTAACCTCTGAAAGAAACTTAACGATACCCTTCCTATGTTTGTTTATAAAGCCCGACTTTACGGCGGACAGGCAGATGAAGTAGGTAGGTCAAGGCAGAGGCCATAAACAGATAGCAAAGAACGTAAAGGTAAATAATACTCCAAGTCAAGACTTTCCTAATATGGACCGAGAGAAACCAGAATAAACGATCACCCAAGTTTTGACCCATTTCTCTTTACCGACCGTATAATACTCGTATACCTATCTCATGGCTTTTTGAAAGCTACCAAAATATCTCCATATAATCTCCCGGCTAAACAGTAAAATTCCATTATTTATTATACGTGCGTACTGCCAGCTTTCCACTTTCCAAAAACATTATATTATAAAAATATATAAATTATGTACTGAATCAAACATAAGCCAGGTCATAGAAATGTACGACCGTCTTATTTCTCTCCCTTCTCATTCCTCGTAACTCTTCCAATAAACTACTCGTTACTTGGGCGGATATAATAAACTACACAAATATTCTGAAACGAAATCTGTATCATCTCGCGGAAGAAAAAATCTATCTTTTGGTAAAAAATCTCTGCGAGCAGATGCCAGAAATTCAGATTTTATGAAATCAGCAATCGTATTGCATGCCGGAAGATAAAATAATCTAACAAGATTCGTGATCACATCAACATAATAATATTGTGTAAGGCTTTAATATGAAATCCAAATGTGATGAATTGCGTGAATTATAATTATACCTAGAAACAACACGTCATGTAATAATTAATTTTTTTTACAAAACTTATCTTGTGCTGCTGAGAGGGCACGCGATGATTTTCTTCCCAAAAACAAATTAATTGAAAAAATAAGTAAGTCTTATTATTTTTATCAAATAATACGAGATTATGTCAGATATGTTTTATTTTTCCATCCGTAAGAAGAAATTATCAATAATATTTATTATTTACAAACTTGGTCATGTAGAGCGAATAAACGATGAAAGTAGTGTACATAGTATATGACGCAAATGTGAATGGTGGAAGGAGTCGGGGACGCCCGAAGAAGACACGGCATGATTAAGTGAATCAGATACTTGATCGGGCCTTGTCAAAAGTCAGAATAATAAACGATGTATGAAAGTGAGTGAGGCAAAGAGTGTGTGCCAAGACCGAGTTATTTGGCGGTCCGTCCTCTCTGCCTACCCCTGTGGGGATACGGTGTAATGGTTCGTTAGTTAGTTAGTTACAAAGTTTCACTTAGGCAGGCTTTTCAAATCATAATATTTTTTTAACGAATTGTAATTTTGAGTTTAGAAGAGTTTTGTTGCTGTGTGAAATTTTTATGCATTTATGTTCCTCATGGCCGCTGCTTTGGGGACATTTATAGGGTATCTATGAACATGAGCCCCCAACTTATTTTTAAGGCGCTTTTTTCCAAAATAAATAAAATACGCGGCAATTGTAATTAATCTCATGTAGAAACTAGTTAGATTTACTGGGAATTACTTAAGAACTTTATTTCAATTCATGAAACTAGTTTTTATAATTCATATTTATACCCGTAAAAAGGTATACATAACGACATTAACGTACTTTAAGCCCGATTTAGTAAATCAGTAGATCAGTTGGGCCTTTTGTGTTCGGGGAAAATAAAACAACTGAACATAATATATTATCTTACACCGTCCAGAACACGGGGTGTCAAGACACGTACTTGATGTAGGTAATTTAACAAATGATTCCTGACATAAAAAATGTAAATGAAATTTTGATCTCCGGTTACATTTTTGATGTTTTTTTTATCAAATAATAAAAGGCAAGCATAGGACAAGGCGAGGTGAGGGTTTGGTTGGTTACGCGATTGAGTAATCAGTGATGACATGTGGAAGCATTTTTTTTGTTTGATCTTGGAGAATAAAAAATGAAAAAAAAATAAATCTAAAAAGTCACAGGAGACTAAAATTTCATTTACATTTTTTATTCGAAATAATGTCGGGAATCACTGGCTGTAATAAGCCAAGTACGTTCCTTAACATCCTCTGTTATGAAATTCCAGGAATGCCGGCGTTTCCAATAATAACAATAATGAATTATTGACGTAACATAAAGTGATTTCACACAGTGTGTCGCATGTTTTTAGGTTCTACCAAGACCATTCAATTGAGTCAGAACGTAACTAGCTTCATTGTACCCTTTGTTGGTATCGAACAAGGCAATGATACAGGTATAATATGGCATATATGGTACAAGGGACAAGGCACTGAAGCTACAGGGTGTGGGAGGTACAGGGTATTGGAGAGACTGAATGTATAAAGGGTGTTGAACATTTGAGACAAACATTTTTATAACTTCATTGGAATTTGGGAAACCCGATGCGCAGGTTTTTTGGTTCTATTAAATTTTAATGCTGCTAATCGATAACTTTTTTTTATTTTGTAATGTATTTTAAGAAGTTAATAATTTTAATTTAATTTAATTTAATTTTAATATGAGTATGAGACGTTGTATGAATTCAAACGAGGCAAGGAATGTGTGCCAAGACCGGGATGTTTGACGGTCCGTCCTCTCTGCCTACCCTTGCGGGGAAACGGCGTGATGGTTAGTTAGTTAGTTAATTTTAATAAAAGTAAATAGTTTGTAATTCCAAATTGTGTTGTGTGTGTTGATGACCATTTGATTTTGAAAGTCTTGAAGAAACCCATGTTGTAGGAGAGAGGAAACACAGAGGCCGAAAAATCGATCCACAGCCGAGCTTTCGAGCATAAACGACCCGTTCTCATGTGACAAATGTCGCATATGTTGGGATCGCGTTTGGCGTGTTTCCCGACTGTGACGAAGGGATCATTGACGCTAGTTCGTCGGAGAATCTTCCATTGTAATACTGGTAGAACAAGAACAGCTCAACCTGACTCCTGTACTCTAAAGATTGCAATCACTCGTTAATATAGGGACATTTGTCAAACGTCGCCTGTTTCCGCACAGAGTCATGGTATTTTCAGGTATTTTGGGGCTCCAGACCAGCCAAATTCAACAGTGGTGTACTTTGTACAGGGTCAGCAGTTGAGTACTATTAATGTATTTGTATGGTGCACTTTTTAGTGTAATGTCAATATTACAATTAATCTTCTTCTTTGTGTGCCGTATCAGGTCCCCCCGACGTTGGCGATCACTATTGAAAATGTCTCTCTGTCTTGCGCTGTCCGGAATAGCTCCTCCACACTTCTAATGCCGGTCCACTCTCGTATATTACGCAGCCAAGACATTTGTCTCCTACCAGGCCCCTCTATCTTGCCTTTCAATATTAAATGGAGCAAGTGATACTTCTCCCCTCAAAGTATATGACCCAGATATGAAATTTTACAATTAATAAAGTACTTAAATTCGATAAAAATGCATGGCGTATAAACACATAAATTTACGCATAACATTTACCATAAAATTCCCTGTTTAATATAGTTTAAGTTACTATCCAAGTATTTGAAAAATATGAATAAAAATTGACTTATATAGTTTACGTTACTATCCAAGTATTTGAAAAATATGAATAAAAATTGACTTATATAGTTTACGTTACTATCCAAGTATTTGAAAAATATGAACAAAAATTGACTTATTTTGTGACCGTAAAAAGCAGAATTTTGTGGATTTTTCAAATTTACATGTCTGATGGGAATGACGTCTCGAGCAAATTTTACTTTGCAACACCCTTTATCAATGTTTTTGTAGCCGATCGTGTTTTGCTTTGACTCAGACTTCATGCGGGCTTTCTATTAATGTAATTAATTTCTTAGATGCTTCAGTCAAAGCGAATACCAGTCGTCATTGAAGACATTATTAATCTTTAATCAATTAATTCACACAACGAACAGTATTTCTGATTCCCATAAAGGTGTAATCAAATTTATTATAATTAAATAAATGTGTTGGCACTACTTTTGTAAGTTGCTTTGATTGCCCTGCGTGTCACACCTCTGCCGGGGCAGGTACAAGATCCATTGAATAAAAAGCCCCCATTGAAAGGTGACACTTTCTACCTGCGGGATCGTGCCTTCACCGCCACAGCCTTTGTGGGTAGGGCCGGTCACGTGTCGCCGATACCACGTGTGGAGAATTCTCTTCTCGGGGAATACTATACCATTGTACGTTGTTCGCAGCATGTAAGCATTCACTTACTTTCAATGCCAAATAATGAGGCGAAGTGTATTTCTCGGTGAAATATAAAAGCGGTGAAATTTGTTGAGTTACATGATTTTGTTGGGGGAATATAAATTTGTGCGGAAGGCAAGAATATAATTTAGGATTATCTATTAAAAACTAAAAAAGTGAAGAACTATAAACTTTTATAAACTCCAGTGTGACGAATACAACGCCGTATATGTTGGACGAATTAGCCGGTCCTTTAATACTAGATTCAAAGAACACATGGGATTGTAATTTCGATAACAGTTATTAACCTTTTTTTCTTCTACCATCATACAGAATCTCCGATCAAACTTAACGTACTTTAGGGAACGTACCCAAACTACGTGACCAACTTTTTGCAATTTTTAACCCCCCCCCCCCCCCCCCCCCCCCCCCCGGTGACCAAAAACCTAAGACACCCGGTGCTCATTTGTACCAAGCGTGGTATTTTGAAGACACCCCCCCCCCCCTTGAACAGGTCACGTAGTATGGGTACGTTCCCTTATCCCCGGACACCCTTTTGCACTCACTCTTTTGCAAAATTTTCACAAGAACGGCAAACGAATTATCCCATTATTATTATCATCAATCGATTAACATTAGTTTTTTTTTCGTTAAGAATATTTCCTTCGTAGCTTTGTTGTTGTTGTAATAAATGTAATAGATTCTGAATCAAATAGAAATAGGTAATGGCTAATACTACTAGAACATAATGTAACTCGGATAATAGATGAGCAAATCTTGTCATTCATTGGCTCCCAAGAAGGACCAAGAAGGCTGAAAATTGAACAAGAAGCAGCTTAAAAAATGATTATATGCTTAGTATTAATCGGCCATAATGTCATAGTATTAATCGGCCATCTTCTGCCTTCTGCCATTTTAAAACAGGGATGTTCTGCCCAAAAAAATTATTTCCCTAGATTTCGAAGTGAAATTTCCCTAGAATTTCACATTTAAGCAATTACCTAGGTAGCCACCTGATTGTGTAACACTAATCCTGTTATATGTTAATTAATTTGATTAATTAATTGGAAAGATATCGGAACTTGGTAAATATACTTATAATACTGTGCTTTTCCAAATAAACCACTTTTTGCTACGTGAAGTAATAATTTAAAAGTACGAATACACTCACCACTGAATTAGAAACTGAATTCCAAATGAAAAAAAAACACTTTGTGAAATAAAAATCAACCGCAATCACCGAAAAAACGGAACTTAAAACATAAATAATTTTTTTTTTCAGAGGTCCCATTTATCTTTTTAGATACCTACATAGGGAACGTACCCATACTACGTGACAAACTTTTTGCACTTTTTAACCCCCCCCCCCCCCACCGTGACCAAAAACCTAATCAACCCGCCGCTCATTTGTACCAAGCGTGGTATTTTGAAGACCCCCCCCCCCCCCGAACGTGTCACGTAGTATGGGTACGTTCCCTAATATCATTTTGAGTTGTCAGTGTTAAAAATAACATTGCATGTAAGTACATGAACAATAATTAAGATTCATAGGAATCCCAACAAATATATATACGTATATATATATATAAATATAACATCAGTAATATTGTCATATGTAATAAAAAATTTGCCATAGTTCGAAATTTCCCTAGATTTTGTCCTGATTTCCCTTATCCCTAAAAAATATTTTTCTCCCCTAGATCTAGGGAAATTTCCCTCGACATAACATCACTGATTCAAAAAGACAACTTGAAAATAATAAACTATAGGTGGGTGAAGAGATCACATAAACCACCATAGAAACGGTGCGTTTTTAGGAGTCTTGAAAAATTAAAACTTTGACAATTATTTTAACTATTAAAACTAACTATAAAAATAAAAAATAAAAATGCAGTTATTTAAGTTTGAAGGTCTTTATTCATTAAAAAAAATTAAAAAATTGGACTGGAGTTCTCTATTTCCTTGCGAAATACTTGCAAAATAGTTTGACGTGAGCTTAATATCTCATCCCCGTTGAGACTGAACTGTTTGTACCTTCCCCAAGACGCTTTTCCGGAAACGTGGCTAACTTTAAACAACTAAGCTCTGATGGAGTGAGATTCCTGAGTGGTGTATGATGTATGATGTATAGGTCACGCAGAGGTTCTGGAGGTAGTGGGAGTATAGCAGAGTTTCTTTGTGGAACTCCTTGTGCGACGGGACGTAAGGCTTCGAGGGGAAATTGACTCTCGCCCGGTGAAGCGATGCATTCTAAGTGAATATGAAAAAGGATTTTGCCTCGAAAGAATTTTGTTACACGATATCGTTTGAGCATTGTGAACTGTAAAGGAAACAATATTACACTCGTACAGTTTTTCCAGCAAACATTGCAAAGGTAATGGATTTTGCAAAACCCAATTTTAGGGCTCTGGAGCTTTTTCGTGGCTTTATGTAATAGCTTCGTAATATACTTGTAAGTATTTTGTACAACAATTTCTCGGTTATTTACATTCTACTAGCTGACCCAGAAAACTTCGTACCGCCTCAGAATCAATAACTGTTGTGTTAACTTATTCGCCGAATTAAATTAAGTTTTTTTATTAAGTTAAAAATTACACAATGAAGCAATTATCGATGCGCAAGTGTCTGTATTTTGTTTTAGTCAGTATCAGAGATGGCGTTTTTTGTGATTTTCTTACTTTTCCTCTCACTTACGGGAATTGCTTTTCATTTTATTTATACGTGTGAAGGAGATTTATCATAATTATTGTATTTTTCCTCTGGAGGGGTGCACTGCACACATTCATTCACCGTTTATTTGTCTAATTTTCGACTACTGATATTTGTGTTCGACTATTGAGTATTTAAGAAATAATGGCAGCATTATATGTTTAAGAACAAAAGCATTGACATTTGACGTTTTTGAATTTTTGGAATTCACTCACCGTTCAATATTATATTTATCACAATATTGCTGCAGCTCTTTCAAAAGATGAGAATTCGTTCCATACAAAATGTAAGAGGAAAAGAATTTACTTCATAATTTTGTTATCGTGAATTTTTCAGATGTTTTAATAGCTATTCTGCTATTCGGGGCGGAGACAAATCCAACAAATCAAAGATCATAAAAATCGGTCAAGCCATTCTCTAGTTATAAATGGTGTAACTAACCCGACTCTGTTTTATATATTAAGATTGTATTTATGTACGTAATACACGGTAAGAAGACTATTTCAGCTAATCATTTATTATTTAGCGTTTTACAGTGGGCATATAGAGCAAATGAACGTAGAAAGGAGTGTAAAGAAAACATATTTTTATTATTTATTTACGGTCTTTATATGGATACATAGTTACCTGGGTGCCAACACAATCCTTATACATTTGTATGTATCGGTCAGTGGGTGAGTTGACATAGCGTCTAGATCTCTCCCAGACGTCGTGAGTTCGTTTTTGCGGCTGGCGAAGTCCCCCATTACGAACACAAGTAACTTTTTCCGCTTACTATGTGTTAGAAGAAGATTTTCAAATTATTGTCAGGTTATTCATAAACCAGCCAAATTTCAAATTATTTTCAGATTATTAGTAATCCGGCAAAATTTCAAATTATTTTCAGATTATTCGTAAACCGGCCAAATTTCAAATTATTTTCAGATTATTCGAAAACCGGCCAAATTTCAAATTATTTTCAGGTTATTCGTAAACCGGTTAAATTTCAAATTATTTTCTGATTATTCGTAAACCGGCCAAATATCAAATAATTTTCAGATTATTCGTAAACCGGCCAAATTTCAAATTATTTTCAGGTTACTCGTAAACCGGCCAAATTTCAATTTATTTTCAGATTATTCGTAAACCGGCCAAATTTCAAATTATTTTCAGATTATTCGTAAACCGGCCAAATTTCAAATTATTTTCAGATTATTCGTAAACCAGCCAAATTTCAAATTATTTTCAGGTTATTCGTAAACCGGCCAAATTTCAAAATATTTTCAGATTATTCGTAAACCGGCCAAATTTCAAATTATTTTCAGATTATTCGTAAACCGGCCAAATTTCAAATTATTTTCAGATTATTCGTAAACCGGCCAAATTTCAAATTATTTTCAGATTATTCGTAAACCGGCCAAATTTCAAATTATTTTCAGGTTATTCGTAAAAAATTAACGGCCTCCGTGGTAGAGGTAAATAGTTAAAAACTTTTTTGTCTGCAAATTAATCCATAATTTTAATCATTTTTATTTAAATTTATTTTACCTTTTCCTTCAACGTTACCTTTTATCTTTCTGTGTTTTGTTCTGTTTCGTGTTTCGTTTAGATTTATTAGTATTATATTCTTCATCAATGATACATTACATTGATGGCTGTTACCTTCAAAAGTTATTTCAACTAAAATTGAACCTGAAAAATGATTTAAATATATAATTTATCATCATGCCCTTCAGACGGTGTAGACAAAATTTAAAATCTCTGAAATTGCTGCTTAAATTTTCAAAATCGTATCACAGTTTCGTGTTTAAGTTCGTCCCTTTAGTAATGGCAAGGGCTTAATGGCTAAGTAAAGTAGTAATCGCAAGCCTATCTTGAATTACGACCTGTAATACTAAATAGCTCGGCGCACTAAAATTGTCCTGTCCACTGAGATAAGCAAAGTAGTGCAGGCGCATTAAGATAATTTAAAGAAATTCCTTTGAATTTAAAGCGAGATTTTCTTGTGACCAGCAGCGTATAACATTATTTGTAAAAATTTAATGCATTAAAGCCTCAATTTTTTTTAGTGGATAAATGCTTGCATTGCTCCGTTTTTGAATCCAGTAGGTCTATGACATATTCAATATAGGTTTTATTTTGAGAACGGTGAAAGATTTTAAATGAATTAATTACTTTAAATTTATATTTACTTGGTTGGTGAGAAGCAATTTAAAGTACAATTCAATAATATGGGCTCCATTTTATAGGATTTACCAATTAAAAATTGAGAGTGTGATAGTTCCTGAGATTTATTATTTATAAATTAGTAGTTCCAATTGAAGATCTTAATTATACCTTTCTAATGGACTACTTACAAGGCGCACAGTGAGTGATTTAATTTGTGTTTTCAGAATATGGAATGGCAGATTGGACAAACTGTTCTATATAATGTTCCCAAGTCTGCTAATAATTATTTCGAAAATTAACCTACTCAAAGGCTGTACAGACTTGGTATTCGATGTTTACCGCGACCAACCAGTGTCCAAAATAAAATTCAGCCTATTTAGCAGGGTACTCACCTAGTGTGTAGCATGTAACGTATCTGATACTGTATCAACTGCAAGTGGGTACGGCTCGTCCACGGTAACCGCGTATCCGCCTTCGTGCTCGCAGTGAAACCGCCGTCGGCGGGTCACTGCGAGCACACTACGCTCCACGCGCGAGCGGCTCGCAGTAGACTCGTGCCTACGTACTCACTTGATACAGTATCAGATACGCTACAGGTTACACGGTTAGGTGAGTACCCTGCTTTAGAACGTTTGTAACGGATCTATAATCTTTTTTCATGTGGACCTTTTATTATTAATGATAAGCTGTTCACCGAAAAAGCCTTGATATGAAATGATCTTGAACGAAAATTACGATATAAAAGAAATGATAATATGACGTGTGGGATAGATTTACCCTATTAAGAAATATAAGTAGTATTATATCTTTATTTTACAATGCAATATTATGCCTTTGGTTCTAAACCAGTTGTTTTTTTTCTTCTTCCATTAGGTAGCGATACTTGAAATAGAAACCTGCTGTAATAAGTTCAGATTCTGGATTTGAAATGGCGCCAGTTGCCATTTAAAGTTCAGCAAAAATATGTTTTGTGAATGGTATCAGCAGCCTGACGGAACAAGATGTTTCTTTACTTTAAGC
Organism: Limnephilus marmoratus; assembly: GCA_917880885.1. NCBI lineage: Eukaryota > Metazoa > Arthropoda > Insecta > Trichoptera > Limnephilidae > Limnephilus > Limnephilus marmoratus. Next base: position 49,986,106 of record OU862917.1, on the reverse strand, counting down.
CAGATCTTCCGCCTGATTTAGCACCACTCAATTCCCCACATGTTAATGTCAATACGAGAAGACGGAAAGCCTTTTTCTAAGATTGCTGAACCTATTCTAGGAATTCAGATAATAATCTCACGCAAAAAAATGTCTGAATATAGACAATGGTGTAATAAATTTGTATACCTAATTTGACGATGCCTTTAATTCTTGAAAAATATGGAATGGGAATATCCAAAGATGAAAATAATAATATGTTGATGCTTTCTTTTATAATATATAGAATAATATATGTATTATTTATTCTCAATTTATAAAAAATAGTTTATTAATAAGTAAGTTGTGCTGCGTAATTATTTAAGTTCTAAAGCTCTTTAAAAATATGTGTTATTCTTAAAGATAATATCTATAAATTCCCCATGCCTTGAAACAGCAATTATATGAAATTCCATTGATAGAAAAAAATTGTAAAGTATGCTCCGAAAATTATTATAAAGACATTTTTTTCAGTTATTTTACAAACGCAAGAAAAAATTTACAGTGTTTCTATAAATGCTATTTTAAACAATCTCCACGAGATGTTTGCTCTATTTTAAACGAGTCGTGTTTTATCAAAAATTTTCATACTTTTTGCTTAAATATTATCGTTTTTAATATTATTTTTATTAGTATTAGCGGTCTCGTTATAACATTCATATTTACATATCTCTCCATCTTCTTCTTTTTGAGCGGGTACTACTCTATTAAATTACGGATAACCTGCACTGTTTGGGCACCTCAAGTATTCAACCATTCTTATTTAAACGTTTCTTGCAGTTTTACCTATGTAAAATGCTGGAAAATCATTACATCTAAACTTATAGATGCCAGAATGACTTAAATTATTTTATTTATCCATTGAATTGATTTTACAAAGTTTATCCACGTTATTATTTTTGAAATCATCCAGTATTGTGTCAAGCAAGGCCATATTCTTGTGGCTTAAAGCACAGTTAAAAATATAACAATACTTCAGTAATAAATCTCCGAGTAGCTGTTAAATTAAAGATTCAATTTATTTTGAAACATTGAAATCCTGTAATTGTCACTTGAACCACATGTGGTGTAATTTTATCACTCGACATTAGCCCTTACTGCCTCACGAACGTGTTACAATCTCGTTGCCTGAAATTCCGAGTATTCGCAATTCTATTCCTATCGTATCTTGGATTTCGCAAACCAATTTAAAAGTCCACCTGCGGAAAAAAAATTCTGTTAAACGCCTCCGTAGCAGAAAATGTCAACGCTAATAATTTTCCTAAAATAACACTTTCGTTACAATACATATCCTGTTAACATATTTTATGATTTATTTTAATATTCTTCAATCTTATCGTTCCGTTACTTTAAGATGTTTTATTATTATATTCGGACGTTTCAACCTAACTTTTTTTTTATTTAATGCATGACTGGTGTTCTTATTATTATTAATACATATTCCTCCTTTACATTCGCGCTTTGAGAAGTATCAGGGCCTAAGTCTTGGAATAAACTCCCTCCGGAACGATGCATAACAAGCCCAACAGAATTTATGTCCAAACTAAAAGCTTACCTTTTTAGGCTTTCATACCCTTAAATTAATTATGTAATTAATAATTGAGAGTATCATTCTTGCATTACTAATATATATCCTAAACAAACTTTTCTTATTGAATTAAGATTATTCGAAGCCTTAAACCTCAATCTGTCTCCTACCGAAGACGAATCACATTTAGGATGATAAATATTCTAATCAAATCTTTGTAGGTATTATTGCACCGCCCATCATAAAATTTTGCTCTTGCTTTCCCAAACGCGTTCCTTAAAGAACGTATTATATATATATTTTTTTTAAACCTTAGGTCAGGATTAGATAGCATTTCTAATAGCACGGATTCCCAATTATGTCCTGTGCGTGCAAACTGTATCTAAATAAATAGTGTTAATCTCAAGTGACCTCCCAGGTTATGATCCTGTATATTTTCTGCCTGTACATAATCTAAATAAATAATAATATATGTACATTTTAACGCAGTATCACATTAATTGTTCGAATTCATATTTCATACAGTTTTTTTATTAGTGATTGACGAACCGGTGGATTTTAATTGCATAACGATCTTCCAGTTTATCAGTCAGACATCTCCGAAAAATCGAAATTTGAGTCAAGTAAGCTATGTAAAAGTGTGCCCTCTAACTAGTATTTTTTTTTTTTTACAGTAAATACCGCACGAGAATCTCAACTGCTCCCGTCTGGAGCCAGTGAGACTATGGCATCCCCAATTGGGGTATGTTGTGAGGCTGAAGGTAGTGGGGAGGGGAAGGAGGTAGGGAAGAGGAAGGTTGGGAAGTACCTGGCTATTCAGATCTGGTCACTAAACACGGCTAAAGCCATTTTCAAGCAACGTTTCAATTCTGAATGGTGGTCTTACACCAGGGCGATACTGATAGTATCTTCCACTCTGTACCATACTAGTCAATAAACACCATCAAATCAATTATAATGCAGAAAAACTTGTACTGGTTTAAGAAAAGTGTTTTCTAGGTCATTAGTAGGTTATTAAAAGAAAATCATACTGATGTACCAAACCGCTATGCTTCCCGGTGTTATTTTATGGCATATTTAATATGTAAAACACAGACAAATGTAAATAATATTTGATTTACAGTGAGCACTCGAATATTGCTTTCCTCATTTTCTCGAAACTTAGTATTTGGAGATGTCCAGTTGATTAGTCAGACGACTAATCAACTGGACATTCGATGTATTCGTCTGCAATACGATAATCTGATAAGTCATCAGCTTTCAAAAACATCAAAAAGTATTTCATTTTGATGTACATTCAAAAACAACAAATTTATTTGGAAATTAATGTCAAATGAGAAAACTTCTAAATAAATAATAAATCTGACAGGTCTTATCTTATAATGTAACTTGACAACCAAATCTCAAAAGATCCCAATGATTAATGTCCTACTTTGACCGCCACCACAAAACAAAAGAAGAGAAAATGAGTAAAATATTTATTTTATTATTTTTTGATTCAACGTAGTGATGCAACAATGCAACTAATTGTCAAAATAGTTTGACCTCTCGAAGCAGTCCACTTGTGTGCATCTCCGTGTACACTTCACTCCAATATGAGCTAATGGATTTCTCCTGTCAGGAGCTAGTTCCAAGGGTGGTCGCTGGCCATTCTGCTTCCCTCCACTCCAGTCCGCTCGAATCATTGAGTATTGAGTCCCGGACCTACCCCTAAGTGGGAGATTCCACCTCCACAATGCCGGACATAAATATCATCACTTTCTTGCGTTTCTGGCAGGATGTTGGCACTTTTAAGTTCATCTTAAACAACCCTACATTTAAGTTAGTATTGAACTAATACGCTTTTTTAGAACTAATACTTCTACAATTAAAATTATAATTATTCTACAATTTGTTGCCAACGTTTTTTTATACTCATGTTTTGTGGTTATTTACAAGTACCTACGTACACATTAAATTCTGATTAAAATATTATTAACACATTTTAAATGTTTTTTATATGCTATGTTTACACGCACGACAGCTGTTTCTCCTTCTGACGGCATTATACCGTAAATATAATAATAATTACAAGGCAGAGCTTGTTTATAAATAACCTGTTATGCTGTAAAATATTATGGGAAATTATTTGTTTGCACCCGTTAGTAAACATTTTATAACTCTGTAATATGCGTATTTGCAAGAAATAAAAGGCTTTTTTTTAAATGAAACAATGTTACTTTGTTTGACCCACTTCTACATTTGTTTAAAGCCGACCGGTTTGGGAACGACCATTCCTTCTTCAGGGCAAACGTATACTGATGGCTTTATTTTTTTTAATAAACAATATGAATGTGAATAAACAGTGTGGTCCGAATAAAAGCAATGTGTTCATGATAATATTTGGCGGATTTAATTTATTAAAAAAAATTCTATAACCCTAAAAATTTTTTTTTTACTTTAATACACAATTATTTTAAAATATCTTTCAAACCTTTAGAAAAAAAATAGTTTGACTGAGGACTGGACGTCATCAGGAACTCCCCTACTCAGGAAATGGAACGCGCTACCAACTGAGCCAAATGCCGATTGGATAAGACCGAAATTTATTTCGATTACTAAGTGTTGTGGTGTCATCGATTTTCAGAGAAATGCGAATATATCCGCGCGTGTATGCGTGATTGATATCAAAAGTTGATAAAATGCATTATCATCAACAAAGATTCTATCTGCCGAGTTATATCTCGATCGGATGGCGGGAATTTTTACTTCCAAGATTCCTAATCATTCAAACATTCATTTCAATCAAGAAAACAATAATCAAATTTAAATACATGTATTTAAAAATCATAATCGTCATAACCATTTGACGGCCGGCGTAGTGCAGCGGTAAGGCGCTTGACTCGCATTCCGAAGGTCGCGGGATCGAATCCCGGCGTGGCAAATAAATTTTATTTGATTAATTTGTCTATTTCACAATTTATTCATTTAAAATAATATGTAGTATATTTGCGGCACGTTCCAGAGTGGAAGATACTCTCAGTATCACCCTGGTGTAAGATCACGATTCAGAATTGAAACGTTGCCTGAAGTGGCTTTCGCCGTGTTTGATGACCAGATCTGAATAGCCAGGTACTTCCCCGCCTTTCTCTTCCCTATCTCCTTCCCTCCCCACTATCTTCAGCCTCACAACATACACCAATTGGGGATGCCATAGTCTCACTTGCTCTAGACGGGAGCAGTTGGGACTCTTGTGCGGTATTCATGTAAAATCAAAAATATTGTTCTATTATTTATATAATAAAATCTTTTATTATTATTGGGGTGGTACAATCGTATCGTATCGTATTTACGTAGTACATTTGGGTCGCAACTAAGTCAAGTTTCGCAATAATAACGTATAACATCCCTCCCTTAGTAATTAGTATTGGCAACCGGAATCGGCGGTATTAAACGCGGATATATCCCCTAAAATTACCTTCCAACACCTTCCAACTGCCTTATAAATGCCTCGTATCACGGCAGGTTGGTTTTCAATATATCTACATGTTATTACTTTCCCATGAATTCCTTTTATATTGCTGTCGAAAACGTATCTACGGATTTAACGTTTACGTATTTGATGAGAAAGATAATGTAAGAGGGGGTATTGGATATTCCCAATTATATGGGATAAACAAAGGTAGAAACGGTACTTTACGGTACATTGACATTAATCTGATATTTCGGATTAACTTTTAACCAACATTTTAATTTATAAGGTCTCAATCAGTAAAAAAGACTATGATGAAATAAGTATTCTAGTTTATTTTACAAGTTCCGTTTAACACGACTTTGCACTTTTTAAAAAAAGATACAATGCTAAAAATCTATACAGCTCGGTCCCATCCCTCTGTATACCGATCACTGGCTCCAGACGGGAGCAGCTGAGACTCTTGTGAGGTATTCACATTAAAAAAGAATAATGGTTGCCTTTGCTAATTGAACGTTATTATTTATTACCCCCAGCGTCTGCGTGGTTGAATTTCAGAACCCAGTTTCGAGTGCATGTTGACGCCACGCCGTGCACGTTACGCCACAAATAACATCTGTGTACGTGGAATTTCAAACAAAACTACCGTTGTAATTCGGTTTTGAATTCAAGAATTCGTAACAAGATGTCGCCACTTACGTCAGCAGCTCGCATGTGGACGTTTCTTCCCTAGGTATATGTACTACGGATTAACAGAATTTAGGTATCTTTCCGGATGTGGAGAGATTACGAATGGCGTCATTGCCTGTAACGGTTACTTTAAACTCGGTGACTAGCTGTCAGCTGCCACTGGATCACAGTGGATCCGAGGAACTGGCTATTTTTGGAACCAGTTCTGTTGAACACTGCAACACTGTCCGAAACGTTGGCTAAAGAAGGAGGTAGCGCAACACGGCATAACACCCCAAAAAACAAATAACAAAAATCCTTTTGGCCGTGAAAATCTTAAAACGTATCCAATATTATGAATGTTCGAACATATTTATTATAAAATTAAAATTTTAACTATTTCGGTACTTGAAGTACGGTAAAATTTTATCTAATATCACTTCACAAATAAATAGTCGGGGGAATATCGCAATTTACTAAAAACTCTTGCAAATTTGAAGAATTTTGTAAGCCTACTAATATTTTATTAACTTTTAAGCCAAAAGATGTAGCTATCATGGCTTTTAAAATGTCATGATTACTTATTTAACTTTCCATTTACGTGTAATGCATATTTATTGGAGTTTGGAAGTTGGAGATACGCTTAACAACCCTTTAGATATTTATAAAGCCTGCAAAGGCATTAAGAAGTCGGTCATCGGCGGCAAATTATTAAATAATCCACCTTGTTCCTCGCCACTACTTCGGCTTAATGGTGAGCCCCTGTAATTTTATCTTCTAACATTCATAATTTGTAATGCGGACAAAAGCACTCAGAAGGTTGTACCTTGTCTATGGGAAGGGTGCTGGCCCCGGTCCCGGGGTCCAGGCCACCGTCTACCCTCCCCTCACCCTTTTAGGGGATGTGGTCACAAAATGGCCCGTGTATGAAAACTGAACATTCGGTGGGAATGGTATTTCAATTTATCCCCAAATTCAATTGCCGTTTACTTCCGAGATGAGATTGGAGGTCCTCACATTACCTTACATTAGTCGGGTTTAAAAAGGGTAACCTTTGTCACCTGTGAAGTCTACTATAAAGGTGTTTCGATTAAATTCAAGAATATATGTCTTTTTACCATATTCTTATAAGCTTAATAATTTTAAATTCTTATCATTTTCATTGATAGTAACTTTGAAACTTTCTTCCAAATCAGTTTTAAAACTTTTGTGATAAATTGGCACAGAGTATTTATCGGTTATTTTTTTCTTAAAAAGAAAGACAAATATTCTCGGGTTACGAGTAACCCAATTGAAAATCTCCTACTACCATCACAGAAAGCTAAAAATGTTGCTTGTGTTGTGGTGGAGGACTTAGCCAGCCGAGGTATTGAACACGCTAATTTATCTTTGTTGATTACATAAATGTATTTTTTAATAAATTTTTTAATGTGAATACCGCACCAGAGTCCCAACTGCTCCCAACCGCCTGAAGCCAGTGAAACTGTGGTAAGGATATGGGGAGAGGTGTGTATGGAAGTACCTGGCTATTTAGATCTACTCACCAAAAACGACTAAAGCCATTTCAAGCAACGTTTCAATTCTGACTGGTGGTCTTACACTAGGGCGAGACTGAGAGTATCATCCATATTATTTCATAAAAATATTGATAACGTACAATGCAGTGACTTTCTGTGCGGTCCGCTTCTTCAAAAATATCGATACAATATTCGCGAGGGTGAACGCATTAATAATTCAGTTATTCTGACATTTCACTTCTGTTTATTGTCACTCTTTTCCGTTATTAAATTATGTGAACAATATTGGAATGTGAAGAAAGGCAATAAATATGGAAACAAGAATGGCTTCGTGACGGAGTGCTCGGAGAAGCTTTTTCCTTTTTTCTGACAAACGAGATAAGATGTTGGCGCCAAAGGTCATGTTTTTCTTACGTCTATTTCTTTCGAATTTGCAAGCACACCCGTCTATAATTTTGACGTTGTCAATGTAACATCAATTTACGACAGTCACTACGGGTAATGCGCGTTTTCATCCCGCGACAAAATATCCTCCGACAACACATCCTATGGATAAAATATCTCTCAACAAAATATCTACTAAAATCTAATCTAAACTAACCTAACAAAAAATGGGACAAAATTAATATAGACATCCTGTAAAGACAATAAATCATTGTTTAAAAATAGTAAAACAAAAATTTTAACAAAACAAAAAAACGACTTCAAAAAATGCACTAAAAAGTAAAAAAATAATTTCGTATTCTTCTACAACTTTATAATCAACTTACCTTTTCTACTCATCAATATGTACGTACGATTGTTATTTTTGGAGTCGGTGTCGGCGGAAGAGGAGCTGTCAAGTGAACACGCCGGGCCGCGGGTACCTTGGTTGACACCGACTCCAAAAATAACAATCGTACCTACATATTGATGAGTAGAAAAGGTAAGATGATTATAAAGTTGTAGAAGAATACGAAATTATTTTTTTACTTTTTAGTGCATTTTTTTAAGTCGTTTTTTTGTTTTGTTAAAAATTTTGTTTATTTTTTTTATATTTAGTGAATCTGAAGTACACTAACTAATTCGATTAAGATTCTGCCGAGTATCGTAAATTCTTTGTCATGGATCCCATAATCAGAACCTAACCAAACTCTCATCAAACTACCCTTGAAGTATATCCTTTCCAATAAAAAAAGAATCATCGAAATCGGTTGGCGTGATATTGAGTTATTCGTCCATTTGTCGCGCATATACTTGATACAAATTTAAGACCTATATGATTTTCTCATGGATGCCATTGTCAGAACTGGACCAAATTAAAATGGGACCACACAGGAAGCACCAGCTTTCAAATAAAAAAGAATCATCAATATCGGTTCACCCAGTCGAAAGTTCTGAAGTAACAAACATAAAAAAAAAAAAAAATACAGTCGAATTGAGAACCTCCTCCTTTTCGAAGTCGTTTAAAAATGGGACAAAACTACTACAAACAATTATTTATATTCTTTACAGGATATCTGTATTATTTTTGTTAGATTATGTAAGGTTTCGCTAGGTTAAGTTAGGTTAGGTTAGTTTTTAGTAGATATTTTGTCGGGGATATTTTTTCGGGGATATTTAATATTTATATTACATAGAACCGTCACTATGTAGATCAGCAATAAAATCAACCATCGAAGGGTTGAAGATGCCATAACGAAGTTCATAATAATAATAATAATTTGTTAATGCCATTTTTGCGAAAATCATCTTGGATTTTTAAATTTGTCAAATCACTCAAAGAAACTTAAAAATGAAGAAATTAACCTGGACTACGTCTATTTTACAACCTGCCAATTATAATAAAAGATAACTTGAGAACTTACTATTGACTAAAATTTTAATTTTTAATTTAATAAAAATCTAACTGACTCACAGCGAAATCAAACCAGTTAATTAATAGACTTTGGTCAAATGTTCCAAACAAATAAAATCGAATATATGGTTATCCGAGACGCTATCTAGGTTACAAACCGGTCCTTAGAACGATTCTTTCCAATGCAAAGGGAGTCTATGATATGGAAAAATTTGTCGAATTGTTAATTCTAAAATTTAAAAATATGAGGTTGACAATAATTATCACGGTTTCTTAGAAGGTAACAATGGCTGAATTTGTAAAAAGCGCATGTCCCGGTTAGACGAGAGGTTATGGGTTTGAGTCCTAGTTGCGACCATTCTATTTTTCTGTGTCTTGTTCTCTTTTATATTGTCGTTTAGATTATTAGTTATTAATATTCTTCAATGATACAGTTAATTAATTTGTTTTATACCGGACCTTCTAACTCTTAAAATGCCTTACATAAAATACCAACCGTATGACTTAACTTCTCGCAAAATAAAACTAATTACGAATTACTTATTCGTAAATTTCAAGTACTACTACCGACTCCCATATCGTATGAATAACATAATATATTTAACAACTTTAATTAAATTGTCTCGGTGCTTGTAATGAACTCCCCACTGAGCTTTAAAAGCTCGCCATATTCAATGTTGAAACTATTACTATTATCTCATCAGAACTTCATAAAGGTAAATTAATATTATTAAACAATGTTTTGTAAATCACCCTCGAGGTGATTTTTCACAAGAGCGGCGCTGAATAAAATCACCAATTATTATAATAAAATCTCTTCCGCATGCCTTCAATCTGACCCGCCCCTTCGCATATCTCTTAAAGTCTGTCTCTGTGACAAGGGTAGGTCCCGCTGCCCCCGCAATAGCCTGCACCCCCAGCCCCCGTCTGGAGACCCTAACCTATAGCCCTACAGCCTCCAGCTATCGGGAACAGAGAGCATGTGTTCTTCAGATCGCATGGTATAAATATCACGTTGTAAAGACCAAACCATCATTTTAAATGCCCTGCGAAATCATTTCGTTCTTGACCGCTAACAGCTTACCAGATTGCATGGTAAATTTTATCAAAGCCAAATGTCAGGAAACAACCCTCTTCATATTTCAACCTATATTTAATTTATTAAAATAATATGATTTACCCAAAAGATAATAAATAATAAGATTTACACAATTTTAATAACGCTGATAACAACGGTTAGAAACGAGTGTTTATTGGGTGTTATTTATTTTATTTTAATTATTTCAACTAGCGCGGATGCCGTTCAATGGGGTGACGTTTGTCTAAAGCTGATCTACTGCGTGGTGGGCCGGATCGGGAGACACTGTTTGTGGGATACCTAAACCTTTTTCCTTCTCAGAACCTCCTCCTTCATTTCCCTGATAAGACCCTCCACACAGCATCCCCAAATATAATATAAGCCTTGAGGGATAATATTCTTCATGGCCTCCTGTTTGGAGCTAATGTAAAAAAAATAAAATAAAAAAAACTTTTATAATTTCTTTATCCAGCGTAATTTTGTGATATTTTACGTCAATTTTGCTTTACGCAAAATACACATAATATTTAACAAAAATATTAACGAAACAATGAAAATTGTATGAATAGCAAAATAATAAGAATTATAATATCGATAAATGAAACAATGTTACTTTGTTTGAACCACTTGTATATTTGTTTAAAGCCGACCGGTATCGGAACGACCGTTCCTTCCTCAGGGTAAACGTATTCTGAATTTGACGATTAGAAAATAGTGGGTGTTATAAACTATTACCTTAGTAATAATACATTGTTCCCACACACTATTTTGTAATTGTCATATCAGCATACGTTTGCCCTGAGGAAGGAACGGTCGTTCCGAAACCGGTCGGCTTTAAACAAGTATACAAGTGTTTCAAACAAAGTAACATTGTTTCATTTATCTATAATGGATAACCACAAAGTTATAGCTACAATCAAAAGAATAATTATAATATCCTTTGAGAAGGGAGTGTTGTTGTATACAAAAAAAAATCAGCCAGGAAAAAACCGAAATAAAACATTTCAATAAAAAAACCGAAATAAAACATTTCAACATAAAACAAAAGTACAGTACCTATATTGACACAGAGAGCACGTTCAATTTTGCGCTCAATTTTAATTAACATTCTATAGTTGTTTTAGTCAGTGTAACTAATAATTAAACGAGCCACTGAGTGACTGCAAGTCTAAGGAAGTTGTAGTGCAAATCTGCAGAATTCTAATATCTAACTGAGTGAGCATTATCAATATTATTAAAAGTCAAAACAATAAGTAATATTGTCACCCAAGTTACTACCGCGCGACACGGCCGACTGTAGCAAGTAACTCAAGTCACTTCACCTTAGAATCAGGATAAACCATCTCCATTTTTTTCCAAAAAAAAAAATTTTTTTTTTTTTTTCTAAGTTAATAAAATGGACTCACAGGGATTCATCAGTCTGGCGAGAGATGCCGTTGAGGCTCTTACTGAATTAATAATAGACCCAAGTAGCAAACTAAACAAGGATCAAATTGCTAAAATTATTCCAAGAACCAACGCTATTCTTGGAACTATTGCACAAATGGCTGCAAAAATGGCAGCACTCGAGGGTGAGCTAACAGCAACCAAAACATTAACCTCCAAACCCAACTCATTAGAATCTACATGTGAAGCGGCCGATGAGCTTGAAGAAAGAAAGATTAGGGCAAATAATCTTATTATTATAAACGTTCCTGAAAGCACTAAACTAAACCAAATTGAAAAAATTGAGGATGACAATCTACAAATCACAACTATTCTAAAGAAAATAGACAACAACATTGATCCAAATTCCATCAACACTTTTCGTCTTGGAGCAGTGAGGCCTGACAAATCAAGGCCCATTAAAGTCATCTTAAGAAACTCGACTGAAGCAATGACTATCCTCCGAAAAAAAAACTATTACCTGAACAACTCCCCAGTGAAAATTTTTTCCGACCAAACACCAAATCAAAGAAAACACTTGTTGGACCTACGTCAAACCATGGAAAGTCGGATCCAGGGAGGTGAAGTTGGGCTAACTATTAAATATATCAACAGTAAGCCGACAATAGTTAAGTCAACTCCAAAAAACTCAAAGACATCAATGGATATGGCCAAAACATCCGGGGCTGCCGCACCAAACTCTTAAAGTTGCAAACAACTATTCCATTACTTCAAAACATCGATGTATTTCTTCTTACTGAAACCTGGCTTGATCCTGATATTCATACAGAGGAACTTGGATTTACATCTTACAACACCTACCGCCTTGACAGAAATCCAGCCACCAGCAATAAAACCAGAGGAGGAGGAGTTCTGATATCCGTTAATAAATCACTGTCGACCACTAGATTAATTTGCAAACATCAAGACGTGGAACAGGTATTCGTATTACTAAAATCTAAATCAAATAAAATTCTATTGGGATGTGTCTACATTCCTCCAGGATCCAACATCACAGTCTACAGAAACCATATTGATGACCTCGAAACCTTCAAAAATAAATACCCTGATGCCAGAACAATTTTATTTGGTGACTACAATACCCCTAGCATTGATTGGATGAATAAAAACTCTTCTAACAACTTAAACCTGCCAGAAAATGCACGCGAAATAATAGATATGACGAACTTACTCTCTCTACATCAAGTCAATCAAGTCTATAATAAATATAATCGGCTTCTGGATCTGGTATTCTGTAGTGATCTCTCAATTCATATTGTTAAATCGGTTGATGAGCTCCTCCCCCTAGACTGTCACCACCCCGCTCTAAGCATAACCATCACGACGAATAACTCACCAGACAACACAACTATTCTGCCTAACCTTACTTATAATTTCTCCAAAGCTGACTATCCTAATATGAACCAATATCTTGCAAATGAAGACTGGTCCTTTCTTCACCACAACAATGATATTAACTATAATCTTGAAATTTTTTACACAATTATTAACAGGGCCATTGAAAACTATGTACCACTTTCACACTTCAAAGAAGCAAAGTTCCCGAAATGGTTCAGCCGTGAGCTAATTAACCTAGTTATCTGTAAAAAAATTGCACACAAAAACTTCAAAGAATCCAACTCCCTTAACGACTATAAAATATTTCACAACTACAGAACTCAATGTAAAAAACTGTCAAAAATATCGTATTTTAATTACATAAATGATATCGAAAAATCTATTCCCTCTAATACACAAAACTTTTTCACACATGTTAACTCTCTTAGAAAAAACAAACAAGGTTTACCCATCTCAATGCACTTCAAAGAAAAGATTAGCACTGATATGAAAGTGAAGGTTAACTATTTTGCTGATTATTTCAAAAGTGTCTATGACGAAAATATCCCAGACAATTATGTACCACCTCCTTCCCTTAATGAGAGCATACATATCCCTGCTGTTCACATCAATATAAACGACGTTATAACTAAAATTAAATCTCTAGACAAAAACAAGAAGGCCGGACCTGACAATGTGCATCCCAATATACTTATTAATTGCATTGCTTCACTGGCTGAGCCAATTTGTTTATTGTTTAATCAATCCCTCAACACAGGATGCTTCCCTGACATTTGGAAACGTTGTTATCTAACACCTATATTAAAAAAGGGTGATAAAAGTGATATCACTAACTATAGACCAATATGTAAGCTATCTGTAATCCCAAAACTCTTTGAAAAACTATTGCTTGATCAAATTTCCCCATGTATTAACCATCTCATTGTTCCAAATCAACACGGATTTTTGTCGGGCAGATCAACTCTAACAAATCTTTCGTTATATGAAAACTATATATCAAACGCATTAGCTAACAAAACTCAAGTCGATTCTATTTATACGGATTTCATCAAGGCCTTCGACAAAGTTTGCCATAAAATTCTACTGGCTAAGTTACGGAAGCTAGGTATTGATGGAAAACTTTTAGACTGGTTTGCAAGCTATCTATCTGACAGAGTACTACTTGTTAAAATAAATTTGTTCCTTTCCAATCAACTTATAGCTACCAGTGGTGTACCACAAGGGTCTCATTTAGGCCCAATTTTGTTTCTTCTGTTTATAAACGATATTGTTGATATATTTGATAAAGATGTAAATGTGTTGCTTTTTGCAGATGATTTGAAAATATTTAAAATAATTAAAACTGTTGAAGATTGTCTCTGTCTACAGAATAATTTACACAAGTTAATTAATTGGTGTTCTGTTAACAAACTTTTTCTGAACATAAATAAGTGTCATGCAATAAGATTTTACAGAATAAGCCAACCAATTATTCATCCGTATGTACTCAATAACTCTACCCTTACCTCTGTCGAAGAAATTAACGACCTGGGCATAATTTTTGACTCTAAATTAAACTTTATATCCCATATAAACACAATCGGTAATAAAGGAATGAAAATGCTTGGCTTCATTCTTCGAAATTCCAGAGGTTTTAGGAATATTTCAACACTAAAAATTTTGTATACATCCTTAGTACGTAGTCAAGTCGAATATAACTCCTCGATCTGGTCCCCCCATTTTAAAATTCATTCAGATTCAATCGAAAAAATTCAACATAAATTTCTAAGACATATTAATTTTAAACTCGGTATTCCCATTAAAAACATTAACTACAATTACTTGCTGATAGAATTAAATTTATTAAAACTCTCAGATCGAAGAATTATATCCGACTTAATATTTATGTTCAAAATTGTAAATGGTAGCATAGACAGTCCTGATTTAACTAAGCTCATTGAATTTCATATTCCCACGAGAACTACTCGATCTAAAATCCTGTTTAAATGTAACAATAATAAGACTGAGTATACTAAACACTCCCTTTTACCTAGGTTACATGATGTTACTAATAGATATGCAGATATTGCAGATCTATTTAACTGCACGGAAAGTAGGTACAAGAGGGCTATGCTATCAAATCTTTTTAGTCATTATTAATTCTATTTGTACTATAGATTTTTGTACGTAATTGTCTCTCTGGTGTCATTTCTAATTCAAATGCCACAATCATTTGTTAAACTATTTTTTTTTATTATTTCTATATTACTATTTTTCATTTTGTGACATGTAATCAGTTCTTATGGTATATGTATACCGTTGAAATTAAATAAATTACACGAAGGCTCGAAAAATATGACTTTTAATAAATTCGACGAAATAACGTCTGCAAACTGCGAAATATTGTAGAATATTTTAGAACGTTCTTCTAAATCTTCCCTGCAATAAACGGCGTTAATTAAACGCGTGGATGAAAAGCTCCCACATTCCTACGGAGGGCGTGGAACATGTGTAAACTTCTCCGACGTTTTCAATTTCAAAGGTTTGTGTTTCTCAGAATTCACATAAAGTATATTCCAGCTATCAATTGCCGCTTTGAACCTTCCCCGTAATTATTGTGATATAAGTTATCACCTAACTTTTTACCGGAACGCTCTATTTAAAACTTCATCGGAATTTTCCTCTGCGAGGGGAAAATTCTGAGAGCTTTTCAAAAATCAATTCAATATTTGAGTGATTCCGATTTTGTTCCGTTCAGTGCGCCTTTTTATAACAGCGATAATCCGATTGTAGGTGGAGGAATTTCATGGTTGAGGGTAAAACATATCTAAATGAACCACCGGAAATATTGTCCCTCTCTCCGCCTTCTGGGTTCCTAGAACTTGCGATATCCGTTGGCGTGGAATTCGTTTTATTTCCCAACTCTATATTACATTCGTAAAAGTAAGTGGATTTAAACAATACTTTCCGAAATGATTTAATATAGGAAACATAATATACCGTTCCTGTTCGCGGAAGTTGTATGGATAAATATTTTATTTCGTGGGCTTCTTTTTATGGAAAATAAAATTCTAAATGTATCATTTTGTTTCATCATTGGTTTTATTATATTATATACATGAAGTATTTGTATTTTACTCGTATCTAAGTATTATATCCTGTTTTCTATGCCTATCTGCTTTATCCGTAGAATCCTATTATTTATTTATTTATACTTTATAATATTATAAAGGCGAAAGTTTGTATGGATGTATTAATTTTTGTTACTCTTTCACGCAATTAATACTGAATGGACTTAAAAAATTCATTCACTAATAGAAAGCTACATTATTTGCGAGTAATAAAGGCTGTATATATTGGTAAGCTCTGGCGTTGTGAAATTATTTATTATACGTTTATTGTCCGGACAAAAAAACAAAGCGTTGCTAAGTAATTGTTTGACGTGCGCTGTCATTTTGTTATTTGTTTAGGTTACTATGGAGATACCTTTGATAGTAAAAATTCAAATATGTATAAAATTCTAATCTACACTAATATTATAAATTCGAAACTGCGCGTATTTGATTGTTATGATTTAATAGGTGGCACGCGAGCTGTTTGAAAAATGAATGTAACGGGTATGGAAGGGGTGGGGGGGGGGGTAAGTAGAAGGGGGGATGGGGGGGGGAGTGGGGATAGGGAAGGTGGAGGAGGTGGAGTGGTAAACCCACTAATACTATGCGAGCGAAGCCGGGGGCAAAAGCTAGTAAAGAATATAACACTTAAAGTTCCTTCCAGACAAATTTGAATGGAAAAATGTTTCATTTGGCTCAACCGCCCAGCTTTCCGTCTCACTAAAGCCGAATTTACATTACGCAACTAGTTGCATGCTTGTTACAAATAATTGTACGACACCAAAAAAAAAAACAAAAATTGATCAAATTTTGTGTCGCGCAACCTTTAATATCTCAGCAACCGTGGCACCATCAATATCAAAGCTTTTTTCTTCCAATGTAGTCTTGTCTTTCATGATAGTCAAAAGACTATCACAAATTAGAATTGGATTTTATTATTGTTTATATTGGTTATCAAGAAAGCGTCTGGGCGCAATCCAGTTAATCTCTTAATTAACATGAAGCTATATATTTTTGAATGAGTGATCGTGTATTGAACCTTATTGAGCATTCCAGCGTTGATTTACATAAGAACACTCACGTCCGCTCAGCTGAAAAGCTTTTGTGACATGAGTTGTACCATAATTTTACACTACGAAATTAGTTGCATTAGTGGTGCCGTAATTTCGCGCTAGCGCGATTCTAATTTTGTGGCATACAACTAATGCGTGCAAATGAAACTGTACGTTTCAAACTAGCAGTGCAACTAATGTCATGAAACAACTTGTGCGTAAGTTGCGTAATGCGATTTCAGCCTTGCACTCGCCTGATATCGTAGATCTCCATTCCATTTGAATTTCGAATACACAGTTTAGTATAGAAATATAGGCCCATATTAGTCCTGTGATTGACCCACACCCACAAGGCACTTCATGTGGTATTATTTATTCTATGGCTTACGCTTACGTCCATGTAACTGCGCGAGAATGGATCTATCAAGTTCAGGCTGGCATTAATGTTTTGCGTATACAATGCCAGTTCTATTTTATTTAATTTAAGGGGATACCTAGATATTTGTAAAATTGCAGAAAATTGTGATAAATGAGGCGCTTTAACAATAATAAATATCTATTATGTTAAGGTTTTCTTCCTTTCAACGTCTTTAGATCCTTACCACATCTATTCAAATAAAATATTAAGCCAAAAAAGCTTTAAAATTTGCGTAGGTACTGATTATTTATTTCCTTGGGAGATGCAACAGTGCGGGGGATCACCACCACCCATCACTAATCGCTCCTCGCAACATCACTAGCAGCAGCCGCAGCTATCAGTGATATCACACTGTCCGACTGGCGGCAGAGGTGGTAAATTCAGCCAGACCTACCCTTGTCAGACTATTGGTGCTAGGCGCTCTGTTCTAGGCTGTACGGCGGACTCCGACAAACCCCGCGTTCAGTCGCGTCACCGACGCCGCAGAGAAAGCACGTGCGCGCTTCTCTTGTCCCTGTCGCGAGTTACATATCGTCGATCTTTTCAGGACGAAATAAATAAAGTTTTCCGGCGCTTTCATTTCATATCGCAACTAATTTACTGTTGCTTTGTAAAAACATTTAAAATTGTGCTTACACAAATCGGATTTCACCATCTTCTGGAATATTATTGTTTATATTTTGGTTTGAACCTTATATTATTATTTTCGAAAACATTAAATTTGTTTTTAAATATACGTAATATTATGTGAGGCAGCAACGTAAGTATTGAATTATTTTGAACATTGAAATAAAATATCTATCACACGTTTGGAAATGGTGTCAAAAACTTTTAACTTCATTATAACTTAAATATTGGTTTGATCAGAATCCTTTTTTTTATAAAGTTTTCAATGTCATCGTGCGAATTTGTTTAAATTCACAGAAATTATTTTCCTTAAAAATATTTGTCGAAGTTTTCTGGCAAAATGTCTGAAGCAGGTAATATAAAATTCCTTGTCATGAAATTTAATATTTTGCTCGCAATTTAAAAAACACTTCGCGGGCTTTTCAATCAATAAACCTTTAAAAAAATTCGTTGCTAACTTTCTTATAATATTTAACATGACTCTTAAGTTGGTTCGCTTATTTTGCATAAACACCACTTGGGGAGCATTTATACCTACTTAAGAAAAGCAACTTTAAATAGATACAAAAATTCGAAAGTACAAAAAAGCAATAAAATAAAAGTTCGGCTTTTACAGTGAACCCACATCTCACGTGGGTGATATTCAAAAAAATGGAAATTAGTGATATTGTTATCCTGGATAATGACTGCATGCAAATATACTTAACTTGTGAAAAAGATGAATACTTTTAACTGTCAACACGTAACTTATTAGTATTCAAAACTGTGTTTTAATTGGCGTGAAATTGTTTGCAACATAATATTGTATTATAATAATATATGCTGTTGTCGTATTACCCACACATCCAAAGGGCCCCTTATTTACATAGACCGCCGCAACTCTTTTCTTAGAAAGTTATAGAGAATGCAGAGGAGTTTAGTGGGAAGATCAGAAGGGAAAGTTGGACCACGGTGGTCCACGCCTCTGCTCTTCTATACTTCTATAACTCTGTGTATCTGTGTGGTGAAAGGGCCCACTGTAATAATACACAGGCATCTATGTAACTAAAAACTAATACACTCTACCGCCGCGAGATTACAATGCCGAGTCTAGACATTCTTATTGGCTAACAAATGGTTTGTGTGAAGCGCGGTTTACCTGTTAACTGCTGGTTTTACTTTTCACATTTCATATAGGCACCTTTAACACTCATTGAATTTCATTTGTAACTTGACACTGCAACTTAATAACCTAAGTCACATGTCTTTTTTAATATTCTGTCTGATCAAAACTGGTAACAACCATTCAAACGTTAATATTTTGACAGAATGGTGTTGTATTTTTCCTAGAAATTCTTATTCATCTACCTATATAATGATTTAATCGATTGTATAACTCCAAGGTGAAGGGTATCCAAATAATACCAAATCAATTACGATAGCAATATTTTCCCACATTTTCCTAATTAGATAACGTGTTCTGTATTCAATGCCTCCTTGTACGCCTTACATACATAAATTAATCGTAATTAGATTATTCACAAGGATTTTGAGAAGGACCATATTTATCCAGATCAAATTGAAGTAATTCAATCGTAAAATTCCTCGTAAACATTTTAGTTGTTCTAAGAACGTTGGTACGTTATTATCGTTAGTTAATATTTATGTAATTAACAACAGCAAATAATTTTACTAGTACATACAATGATGTAAAGATGTTAAATCTTATTATTGCTTTACTCTACAAGCTTTTTAAGATACGTAAGTGTTTTTGTTATTTGGTTTTGGGGTGTTATGACGTGTTGCGCTACCTCGTCCTTTAGCCAACGTTTCGGACAGCGTTACAGTGTCCATCATCAGGGCAGATGTGTGATGCCTGATCATGGACATCTGCTCTTATGATGGACACTGTAACGCTGTCCGAAACGTTGGCTAAAGGAGGAGGTAGCGCAACACGGCATAACACCCCAAAAACAAATAACAAAAATACTTAAAATCATATTCTACGTAAGTGTTAATTAGTAAACAACATAAAGTAATTGGAATGAAAGATTAATTTAGTGATTTTAACACTAATATCTCTCGTTACTCTTTAAGCTTTTTTTAAATGTTTAGGTAATTTATTTTATTCTTAAGAAACCATCACGTTCATAATCTCATATCTTCTAAAACATTAAAAACTACTTAAAATGAATATAAAGTGTGTTTCATAGCATTTTTGTGGTTATTTATTTATTAATTTAGCCCTTAGGGCTTTTACATACAACACGCCTTAATAAATTACATTAGTGCATTCAAATTATGTAACATAATATTTTTTGTAGTGTGACGTTATAGTTACTAAGTGAATGCAAGACCTCACCTTATTACGACCCCCGTAGTCGAGAGGCAAAGCTCCCGACTAGCAATCAGAAGATCGCGGGTGCAAGTCCCAGCGTACCTACGCGAGTAAATTTTATTTGATTGATTGTGTTATTTGTGTTATTTCACATCTTCATTATTTAAAATAACTAACTAACTAACTAACTAACCATCACGCCGTTTTCCCGCAGGGGTAGGCAGAGAGGACGGACCGCCAAACATCCCGGTCTTGGCACACATTCCTTGCCTCGTTTACATTCATACAACGTCTCATACATTCTCTTCTATTATTCTGACTTTTGACATGGCCCGACTCAAGTATCTGATTCACTTGGTCGTGCCATGTCTTTCTTGGGCGTCCTCGACTTCCTCTAAAATTCACATTTGTCATATATTCTCCTTACACTCCTTTCCTCGTTCATTCGCTCTACATGCCCAAACCATCGGAGCGTTCCTTTCTTGATCTTACTCATTACGCTTACATCAGCCTTGCATTCTTTGCGGATTTCCACATTTCTCACACGATCATACATGGTTTTACCACACATACGCCTCAGGGATCTCATTTCTACAGCGTTCAGTCTACTTTTATCCTTCCTCTGCCAGTTCCATGCCTCACTGCCATACATCAGGGTAGGTACCAGTACTCCATTATGGACGGCTAGTTTCGCGTCTTTGGACAGTTTTTTGTTGATGCCAACGGCGTTCAGTCCTCCATTAATAGAGATTTAAAATAATATTAGGTATATTTGTGGCACGTTCCAGAGTGGAAGATATTTTCAATATTGTCCTGGTGTAAGACCACCATTCATAATTGAAACACTCTTTGAAATGGTTATAAGCATATTTTGTACTTCTCCACCTTACTTTTCCTCATCTCCTTCTCATCTCCGTTACCTTCAGCCTCACAACATACCCCGATTGGGGTTGCCATAGTCTCACTTTGGGAGTAGTAACAAAAGTTAACCTTTTACCGTTAACCTTAACCGAGCAAAAGTTTTAGAAGTACGTAGGTAGGTACCTTAAAAAATATTATTTTGAATGCTTACGTAATCACACTTCCGTTTTGTCTTATTTATATTTCATTTCAAAGGTTAACGTAATTGAACATTTTTGTAGGGAATTAATAATATCGGTCAGTTCACCCAAAAACAATGTTTATGTTCTCTCCGCCACTTGTGTAACCTGTATTCTGACTGGAGGGATTAACATATTTCACGCAAACCCCTTATAAAATTAGTCCTGAATCCACAAACAAGATAAAAGGATTAAGAGGACCTTCGCATATTTTCTACCGAATAATCACGTCTCTATCGCTTCCCACGGAGCGGGAATTTAAATAAACCTACGACGATCTTTCTGTCTGCACACTTCTCAGGTAAACCCTCGAAAACTTTTATTAATATTTTATTATATTACGGTAATTTAATATTTAGTTAAACACAATTATTATGAAATTTGAAAACTAAAATTCCTCTTCTGCAATGACAATATCAATTTAAAACTAAGGCAGAGAATGCTAAAATGTTGTATGGTCGGTCTTGCTGTATGGATGTGAGACATGGACCTTGAAGGTAAATACCATGACCAGGTTAGAGCCTTTTGAAATGTTACTTCACCGGAGAATGCTCAAGGTCCCATGGACTGACATGATCACCAATACAGAAATTCTCAGGCGGGCTGGAGCAGATACATTGGTGAAATTCAGGAAAAATTCATATATGGGTCACATATACAGTATGTGACCCTAGACATAGAGTATGTAACATACTTCGAGGGGAGAAGTATCACTTGCTCCAATTGATATTGAAAGGCAAGATGGAGGGTCGCCAAGGGCCTGGTAGGAGACAAATATCTTGGCTGCGAAATGTACGAGAGTGGACTGGCATTAGAAGTGTGCAGGAGCTACTCCAGGAGCGATCACAGAGTGATTCCTGGGGACCTGACAGGGCACACCAAGAAGAAGAATTATGAAATTTACGAGTAGCGTCTATTGCGATAAAAATTGAAATGATTTCTTTAAAAAGAAAAATAAAACTAATCTACAGGCATTCTTCAATCTATATAAAACAAGGTTAGATTTACGATGTCATTTAATAAATAACGTTTTTTTGCGAACAAAGCAAAAGTAGATATTTGTATCCAAGCCGATACACAAAGCTCGTATGGAATCAGGCTTTATCCCTTTTCCACCAGATTAACAGTAGTTAATCCGACTTTCGCGGCCGAAGCCCGCCGACCTTTATAATACACTCGAAACAAAGCCACTTTTTGCGGGCTTTTTTAATAAATCGTGTACTTTCCACCTTGAATTGTAAAGCCCATGTATGAAGTCACGGCATTAACCGATTCAGATGTAGATGCGAAACAGGAAGCGGAACAAAAGGCTGCGGCGCACAAAGCTCCACGCGTGAGCGTGAAAGCCTTATCGCCGGCCCGGCTACTGTACTGCTGTGAGGTTAAACCTGCTGAATTTTTAACGCCACCGTGTGAACTGTGAACTCATTACCGACGCTCCCGGCGTTCCCGTTGCCCTCTGTCCTCCCGTCAGAGGTCGCTATTTACTGAATTTTAATTCGGCTTACACAACAGAGGAGGAATTATTGAATAGGTACAACCCGTCGCCGCTTTGCCCGGTGGGGCAATATATCAACAATAATTCAAAACAAGCAGACATTTATGCCTCTGCATTCATCCTTGTCATTTTCTTGGTAGGATACGTCGAGTACCCGCTAGTATCCCTGTCCGGCGATAAAATAGGTGAAATATTATGAAGCCCCATTTTGTCAGAAGAATCGCCCCCACGGCGCGCCTTTACGGGAATAATACGGTTAAATATACACGTGTCCGAAGATTGCTGTTTGAAAATATTAAATTCTTAGCATCTATTAATTACCTGCGTTATGCATGATGATACGGTACTTCTAACAAGTAACATTGAGGATTTCCAACTTTTGCTGAATCAAGTAGTGAAAATTTGTGAGAATTTTGGGACTGAATATAAATAAAACAAAATACATGCTCGTAAGCAAAAATAATGCATTGGATGAAAATCTTTATATTGCTGGAACAAAACTAGAGAAGGAACAGAGTATTGTATACTTGGGCTGCACCGTAAATGATAGATGGGATCCTTCGGTTGAAATCAAATGCAGAATTGAGCAAGCTCGTGCAACCTTTGTCCGCATGAAAAAAATGTTCTGCAGTCATGATCTCAACCTTGGATTACGAATGCGAATGGTCAGATGCTAAGTGTTTTCGATATTATTTTATGGAATGGAAGCATGGACGCTTACTGAAGAACTAATTAGGCGACTTGAGGCATTCAAGATGTTCTACAGGAGAATGCTTAAAATAAGCTGGATGGACAGGGTTACAAATGAAGATGTTATGGTTCGGATTAATAAAGAAAAGGAAGTAATTAAAACTATAAAAATCCGAAAACTTCAATGTCTTGCACATGTGATGAGACATCCAGAGAAGTATGATATCCTGCATCTCATAATGCAGGGGGAGATTGCCGGAAGTCGACCTGGAAGAAGAAGAACCTCATGGCTGAAAAACCTGAGACAGTGGTTTGGCCAGTCTACCGTAGTGCTGTTCCGGGCTGCATTAACAAAGTCCGCGTAGCCAACATGATAGCCAACGTCTGTTGAACAGATAGGGTACAAGAAGAAGAAGAATCTATTAATTATCTTGTTCGATTTGTCATTTATTAATATTATTTAACTACTGTTCCTTGTGGTAATCGTGAAGCCCTTCTTGCAGGTCAAACTTAACAAAAAACAAAACCCATTATTCAATTCAGTTCAATTTATTCATTTTTAGAACATTACAAAATTAAAATTTCAAAGCGTTTTAAAAGAGATAAAAGTATTAAGATTCAAACAGATTTAAACAATCTGTACATCAATGAAGCACAATCATACTAACAACAATAAAACTTGTCGTCTGAATTGTGTTTCATTTATGTTAAACATATCGATATTCGAAGTGATTCTATTTAACAACACGACAGCTCTTCCGACGGGCATAACCATGGGAAGTTAGTTCTGCAAGCCGGGAGATAAAACAGTCTACGCTGTCGGTGACGGAAATAACCGTCGGGAACAAAGAAACTAATGCTCTCCATGATAGCCGAGTTTTCGAACCTTCCACGAACAGACTGAAGAATGACATAACAGTGAGCACATCCCTTCTGACCCGTAGAAGGTTCATACCAAGCATGCCCATGAGAAAGTATAAAATTATATGTTTGTCTCGACCAAAATTGAACGCCTAACCTCTCGATTCCCTGTAGAAACCATCCAAATAATTAGGGGTTGATATCTCTGATAATTCTTCTTCCATTTAGGAGACGGGTATTGGTATCGCCGCTCTGGGAACCATTTATTGGAGTACTAACACCCTTGCCACAGGTCATCCCGAGTGGTTCTCTACGTTTAGTTACTTAGCCAGTTTCATGGGTGAGGTTTGTCCAGATCTTGGTGGCGAATACATTTGCTTACCTATTGCGTGGCGGGCCGGATCGGGAGAGACTGGTTCAGGAAGACCTAACCTAGACCTCTCCAGCCGGTCTCTCTCGGCCTATTTGTCATCTCCTGGACACATTTACCCCCAGATTCCCAGCTAGCCCACATACCTTTTTCCTTCCAAGAACTTCCTCTACTTCCTTCTAAAAATGCCCTCCAAACAGCATCCCCAAAGATGTATTTTTTATGAGGGATGTTTTCTTCATGGCCTCCTGTGTAGAGCTAATGTTAAAAAAATCCTTTTTCGATTGTTATTCCTCCGGTTTTGTGATTGTATGATATTTTCACTAAAAAATCATGTAGAAAATTTGTCTTTAAAACGAATAACATGGTAATCGAACATCGCAATAGTAACATGAAAAGATGTTTTCTGTGTGGGTTTAAGCCATCACCCTTATAAGATTAATAAAACTCCATCCCCAAGTAACTTTAACGTAAGAGACCTTTTTTGCTTGACTTAACCCTTTGAGGAGTATTGCCGCACGTATGCGGCAGCACTCGGACGATCCAAATAGAGTATTGTCGCATACGTGCGGCAGCACGACTTTATTTAGTTTTTTCTATGCCGTGTATGTAATTTCGATTAAATTATGATTTATAGATAATACAAATATATTTGTCAAACATTTTTACATGTTTTTACCAAAATTGTTACGTATTTCACGTTACAGATTACGTAATCCAATGGCTCTCAACATTTTACAAATAAAAAGTTTTCAAAAATTTTAATTAATTTATTTATATAGAAAGAAATGTACAATAATAAAGGGATAATACTAAAAATAAAAAAATGGACTATTCCAGTGGCTTTCAACATTTTACAAATAAAAAGTTTTCAAAAATTTTAATTAATTTATTTATATTGAAAGAAATGTACAATAATAAAGGGATAAAACTAAAAATAAAAAGTGGACTAATCCAGTGGCTCTCAAACATTTTACAAATAGAGTTTTCAAAAATTATTATTTTTATTTATAAACAAGAAAATAAAATAAAGCGCAGTCGTCAAGCACTTTTGTTCAGTTCCAGAAATCAATTCCAGTTCGCTTTCAGGAATCCATCGTGCCCGGGGCATACGGCGTAGCAACAGTAGGGCGCTACCGTTGCTACCGTAGGTAGGACACGTAGGAGATGTTTTGTGTGCAGTAATTCCATAATTCGTCCAGAGCAAAGGAAGGACACAAAATTTATGTGTGTTGGATGTAATGTTCCATTATGTATGTATCCGTGTTTTGAGGAATACCACACGAAAAGAATATTTTAGCTAGTAATTTAAATCTAACATTATTCACATGTTGAGAACCACTGAATTTATACCTTATTTTTATTTTTAGTATTATGTTTTTATTACTGTACATTTCTGTTTTTATAAATGTTTTTATTTAAAAAAAGAAACTATTTGTAAAACGTTGAGAACCAGTGAATTTGTCCAACTAAATTTACGTAATGCTTACTTATTCAATAAGAAAGGGTTATATATAGTAATAAAAAAGCTCCGAAATTAACTTGTGTAGTAAAACAAGGTAAGAAGATAATTAATTAAATCGATTAAAAAATTAAGAAAAACTTGAAAAATAACTCACTCCCACGATGTAGATGACAAAAAAATAACTCACTAATCAAAGGGTTAATTTTATTTTGTATATACATATGTATCTATTTATTTTATGTTTAAGCTCTTTGTCTCTTACAAATAAATAAAGATAAATAAGATTACACGTTAAAGTAAGCCGTGCAAATAATCATAGCAATATGTTATTTCCAATCAGTTTCCCACCTCGCTGGACGCTTAGGGAACTAAAAAGGGCGGCCATTTGACGTCATATTCGGCTTTAAACAAACTTTAGTATTTTGAAAGCTAATTACTAATTACTGAATAAAGTTTAATCGATTCCGTTGTACCGGCATAGCAGATCTAAAGTTTGTAATTCACGTTCATTGATTATGAAACACACTGACCGAACAACTTGTAAAACCCTGTCATTTATGTTTGTGCATTTCGTTGCCTTGCGTTGCACAACTGTTAAACAACTATTCACCATACATTAATGGTTGTTTATCAGTTATTAAAATAAAATGTTAAAACAGTTTATTATTAAGGGAGCTAATCGACAGTGCTTGTAAAAAATCACATTTTTATTTATTTATTTACCTATTTTTCCACATTAGCTCCACACAGGAGGCCCTGAAGAAAATAATTCCCTCAGGGCCTATTTTATCTTTAGGGATGCTGTGTGGAGGGTCTTTTTTAGGAAATGAAGGAGAGGAAGTTCTGGGAAGGAAAAAGGTATCTGGAGGTCAAAGTGTCCTCCCTCTGCGGTGCGAAGTGATGTTCCGAGAGAGCCCTGCTGAAAAGAGCGAAAATTCTTCCTCAACCAGTCTCTCCCAATATCACGCAGTTGATGAGCAGACGCATCTGCCGCCAAGACCCGGACAAGCCTCACCTTAAGATACCGGGTACCCTTGCTAGGGCAATAAACAAAGCGAAACAATTTATTCACTGATATCTATCTCATCCTACTTCATACAATTTTTTCTACTTTTTCTCTTTCTCTTGAAAAGAACAAGTCATGGGGACTTAAGGCTTCGCAACCGGGCTCGAAAAGAAAAAGATGGAGAGATACGAAATTACGAATGTTAGAGGAGAGCCCTAACATTTACAGCGAAAAAATCGATGCGAAAATTGCGAAAATGTTTAATAAAACACGAATCGTTTAAAATAGAGCAAAAATCTCGCATACATTGTCTTAAACAGCATCTAATAAACCACTGTGAATTTTTTCATACATATAAATAACTGAAACAAACGTGTTTATAATAATTTTTGGAGCATACTTTGCGATTTTTTTCTACCGAGGGAATTTTATATAATTTGCGTTTCGGCGCGGGCAATGTTTAGATATTTATTATCTTCAAGAATAACATATATTTTTTTAAGATCTTTAAAACTTAACCTGTTTAAGGGAGATATGTAAGAAATCGGTAGAAATTCGGGTTGCGGGCCCTTAAAAATTCTGCATTGTATGATCGTGGACTGATTCAAACAAATAGGTGGTCTAACGCTATGTAGGGAACCCGCTTGCTCGGCGCGGGTGTAAACTGTGCGACCTAAAGTTTAAGTTTAGACTTACGGAATTTAATACTTCGTTTGTTTGAAAGCACTATGAATCTATACATGATTTTATTTCAATGGCAAGTCAGTGATATACGTGATAATATACCGGAACACAATGGAATACCATAAAAGTTCAATATAACAACGCGTGTAGACAATTGTTTTGGTTACCGAGGCTGTGGCTGTGTTTTTATTCAATGGGTGAATCTTACAATCGTATATAAAGATAGCAGACAATAATACGTGCATTAAGAAATTGAAAATTATGTTGGTAGTTCTTAGTTGAAGTGATACAGTTAAAAGTGACCGAATTGAATATAGACACCTTAGCTCAGTTGGTAGAGCATTTGCCATGTAAGCAGAGGGTCCTGGGTTCGAGTCCCAGAGGTGCCAATATCTTTTTCTGATTTTCCTGTCTCCAGATTGTCGATTGAGTTTCGTTAATATTGTGTTCATTTATTTAAATATAACAATTTAAGATTTTACTCATAAAGGTTAAGAATAAAAATAAATAACGATTACAAAGTTCTTTAACGAATTTATTTGTAACCTAGATAGTGTCTCGGATAAACTACATATCCAATTTTATTTACAAGTGACACCTGTTGACTTTAAAAAAAAGTTTAAATGAATATTCAATTTGTATTGGAATAATAATAATAATATATCTCTATTGAATGAAATTTGCAAGATTATAACTAAAAAGTACATATTCAGTGTTATGTTTACAGTGGTTTAAAATTACATAAGTGCAAAAGGATATCAACAGAAAAAAATATAAATATGAACAGTAGATAAATGAAAAATAGAAAATAATTATAAATTTTGGTTTTTCATTAATCTGCCTCACTAGGCTAGCCTGTATTGAGGCAGTAATTTTTAAATCAATTTATAATACTTATAAACATACCTACACTTTTATTAAAAAGTAATCACATAATAGATTGGTTACATTAATAATAATTTTAAATAAAAGCAACCAATACATTGCTTGTATATTTCCACTGTATAATACCAAATCATTAATAATTTCGAATTTGGGTGAGTCCACCGGTAAAGGCCCTATCATTATTTTTGACCCAAATTTTTATGTTATTTTTGAAATTTTTTTGGGAATCACATTTATTTTTTTATCTGGAAGAATGTTGTAAAGTCTTGTTGCAAGGTATCTGAAATTTCGTTGACCAAAAGTAGTATGCGTTTTGGGGATTTGTAGTAAGTCTTTGTCATTGTTTCGAGTACAGCGAGTATTTAATCTTTTTTCATAGTATTTATGTATATTTGTGTATAGATGAGTAAGGATTGTTTTTGCATATATCTGCCGAACGTCAAACAAATTCATAATATTGAAGATTACGTTCGAGTCTGTAATTAGAGGTAGTCTAAGAATCAATTTTATAATAATATTTTTCTGTGCCTTTATGATTGGGTCTAGTGCTGATGCGGTACCGCCTCCCCATGCAATGATGCCATACTCAATAATAGATTGACAGACTGCAAAATAAATCATTTTCAAGTGTTGTAAGTCGAGAAAGTTTCTTATCGTTCAGAAAAAGTGCATTATTTTGTTTGCAGTTATTTGAGTGTGAATATTCCATTTGAGATATGGATCAATTGTGAGGCCGAGATATTTCATCTGTGTAGTGCGCTCAATGTAGGGACACTGACAAGATTCATCGGAAATAAAACATTTGTGTATTCTAATGGAGGCATCATCATGAGGCTGACCTGTTATATTTATGCTTGATGTGACATATTTAGTTTTCTCGGTGTTCAAAGTGAGCGTATTTGTATCTAACCACTTTTTTACAATGTTTATATCCGTTTAATAACTAAATAACTTTTGAAATACCCCAGCCTCCCTCCACAATCAACTATCCGTACTATACTGATAAGAAAAAATACTATTGAACAACATTAGATGACTTGCGGTATTCACTTAACCATCAAATTAGAAATCATAACCATTACTAACTATCCGCGAAAAGTCTAACTAACTATTATTTCATAAAGACCCCCGAACAATCGATCTCTCTGAAAGGCTGAGTAGATTAACTCGGAACAACAATTAATTACACTTCTCCTGACGAAGCATGAATTCCGATTCAATTCACCGCCGCTAATGGCCAGCTGTATTTTTTCGGTTTTAACCGAGTCGTTTTAGTATTTCAGTGCGAGTTTTATATTCTGGTTGATAATTGCTAGCGTGTACTGCACAAGCTGCTAACACATTCACAGCCGAATTCACAATTGCTAAAACCACGTTTCATTTTATTAATTATCATTTGAATACGCAACCTAACCGTAACTATAAAGCGGAAAATATGTGTGCTGAGATAGCAAAAATTCTCAAACGGTAAGCTTTGTATCATAATTTTTTTTTTAATAGGGGACCCTGTGGAAAATAATTTCCCCTGGGCCGATGGCATCTCAGGGGATGTTTTTAAGGCCCGGCTTACCGCATTTCTATCACATATTTTCCTCCAACACTTTAAGTTTTAAAGCTCTTAAAATATATATGTCATTCGTGAAGATAATATCTATACATTCCCCACGCCAAAACGCAAATTATATGAAATTGCCTCGATAGAAAAAATCAGAAAGTATGCTCCGAAAATTATTATAAACACGTTTGTTTCAGTTATTTTACAAGTTATATCTATGAAAAAATTCACAATGTTTCTTTAGACACTATTTTAGACATTTCCCGGAAGATTTTTGCTCTATTTCAAAAAACTCGTGTTTTATTAAACGTATGCAAAATTTTCGCTTAAATATTATCGTTTTAATATTAGCGCGCTCCTTTTAACATTCTTATTTACATATCTCTCCTTCTTCTCTTTGAGCGGTTACTACCGGGACTTAAGAATAGGAACGATAGTCAGTTCTACGTTAGGAAAGTGGTGTGAGGGGTGGGTTGGAATCTGGAGGTTAGTGCGTCCAGGAGTGATGAACGTTTTAATCTATACCTCAAACTGCGGTGCTAGGCGATGGGTCAAAATAGTCCTGCTGAAGAAGTCAAAAGTCTTCCCTCAACAAGTCTCTCGATCTGGCCCGCCATGTAGTAGATGGGTTCACGCATCCACTTCCAAGACCTAGACAAACCTCACCCCATGAACACAGGCACCCTTGCAAAGTCACCTAACGTATTGAACCACTTGGGTAACCTATGGCAGAAGTGTTGGTTACACAATAAATGTAACAATATCCATACCCGCCTCCTAAAATGAAAATTGTTTTTCATTGGGAAAATCTTCATCAATAGAAATATTTTCAGTTCATAATGCTATTTCCATGAAATGCTACGAAGTTTTCAAAAATTAGTTCAACCTATAGATGGCGCCTAACGACGGTGAAAAAATATTGTTTTCTGCTTCAGAAGGATGTTATTCAAATAAAATTATGTTATGTCATAACTTTCACAGAGAACAAGTTGAAAATGAGAATTTTAAAGCTAAACTATTAAAATTGTTAATTAATAAGTACCTTTGTGAGAACAAATATTAATTAATTAAATTCAAGACTGAACACGAAAGACTTTCTTAACGAAGTTTTTTAATTAATAATTATTGTAAATATAAGCTTTTGACATGAAAGTAATAGTTTTTTAATGAAACAGACATTGAAAAATAATAATAATAAAAAAATATTCTCTCTTAAGGCCTATGCCATATTTGGGGATGCTGTATGGGAGGTCTTTTTGAGGAGGGAAAGATGAGAATTCCCATGTTGTAGTAGGAAGTTGTAACAAATGGAAACGATCCTTGTTATGTGATAAATTGTAATGTCAATTATGTACAAATGATGGGCGCGTGTTTAACGTGTTTCTCCTATCTACCAGTGGCGAAAGGATCAATGACACTAGTTCCTCGGAGAATCTTCCATTGAAACACCGGTAGAACAAGGCCATCATTCCCACCTGATGCCTTTGCTCTAAAGATTGCAATCCGTTTGTTAAGATAAAGGAATCTGTCAAAAGGACCGCCCGTTTATGCACAGAGTCAAGGATTTTTTCAAGGTATTATACTAGTGTTTTAAATGAACGCAATACAAAAATGTGCTCCATATTAAAATACGAATTTTCATATTTTTGGAGCAACCCAGTTTTCATTAGATTTAATTGAATGCTAAATAACAAACAGCTTTAATTTGCGTTCAGCGCAGTTCCAGTGCACATTAAGGATGTATTGGGTGCAGGGGATGCAAAGCTCGGCCAAAGCACTAAAAAGGCTGCTGCCGCGAACCAACATTTTACTACCAAAGACTTATTTATTGCGGGTGAACGTTAAATTTATCAAAGTGGAGCATAAACCTTTGAAACCAATGAAATTCGTTGAAAATTTAATGGAAATAATTTTTACGTACATGTACCCACATCTATTTTAATTTCTACGTGTATACACGTTATGCGAGCGTAATAAATAATAAAGTGCATTGATTACTTTATTAAGAATATTTTATCCACTATAAAGATACATATACTAGAAATGTCTTCTATATAGATTTAACTACAAACGTACTTAGTATCTTTTGGTTCTAGCCGTAGTATTAGTAGACTGAATATTAGTAGACCTGCATCTCACCTCATCGGTACATTTTACGAAATAACACCGCAAAAAACATGGTTTGTGTTATGAAAACGTGTAAATATATACTATCACTCGAGATACATGGCGTGTGCTCGTCGATGTTTACGGGGTAAGTAAATTATGAAATATTTGTAAAAGTGTCCTATTTTTTTTTTACATGAGCTCCACACAGGAGGCCCTGAGAAAAATAATTGTCCTCAGGGCCTATGTCATCTTTGGGGATGCTGTGTGGAGGGGTTTTTTTAAGGAAAGGAAGGAGAGGAGGGTTATGGGAAGGAAAAGGGTTTAAGGGTTGGGTAGGAATCCGGGGTTCAGTGTATCCCGGTCATCCGCCTCCAGGACCCAGACAAACCTCACCCCATGAACCCGGGCACCCCTGCTAAATCACCAAACGTAGCGAACCACTTGGGGTGACCTATGGCAGAGGTGTTGGTTATCCAATAAAGGTTCCCGAGGCGGCGGTACCCATTCCCGCCTCCCAAATTGAAAAAACTTGTCCTAACTAAATACGGCAACAAAATATTGGAGACTGAAAATAAACTCACTTTACTTTTCCGAATTTAGACTTCGCAAATTTGTTCAATATGCGGCGAGCAATTCGCGCTCCCATGTAAAAAGGTCTATTCATTCAAAAGCGGAGTTTACTTTTAAGAACTAAATGGTGATATTATAATGCGAGATGCCTATATACTGTCTTATTGAGTAATTGACGAATCGCATATCTCCAAAGTCATCTTCCCGCTCTGCGCTCCGCTGTAGTTGGTTTCCCCCATCACCTTTATGTTCTGGTCTACTAATATTTATATGTCTATGGTTCTAGCCCATTTATCACGCGCTCTGTCTTTATTGCACTTCTTCTTATAGTATATCACCATTTCATTTGATGGAAATGAAAACTTTGGGATCAAGAAACACGCCCATATCGCATTTTTTGTCCTTAATTATATGTTGTGATTCTAGTTAATAGTTGGAATATTTTTCCGTTCATGATTAAAATAGCATCGCTAGCTAAGACTTGGTCACATAATTATTGCAGATGGTGCAAATTCCATAAAACCAGAGTTTTCCTTACGAAAATTTCAGCTGCTTTCGATAAATATGTTTCCAGCTTGACAGTTAAATTTATAACTGCGATTCTTGTGATCATTTTGATATTAACGTAATTAAAAATCTTATCCAAGTGTTCAAATTAATCTTAAACGATAGTCTGATAATTTCGACTTGTAGAACGGGAGACCGAATAAAGAGTGAAGGGAGAATATATATGAAGTGAAAATATAAAAGTTAACTATGTACATAAAGGAAAATAAAATAAACGTCCGTTTGCCGGCACTGAAACTGAATGTGAACGGTAGGAGAAGTCGGGGATGCTAGAAGAAGACACGGGACGATCAATACCATTCAACTTTACAATTCACTTTCTATACGGTTCAAAAAATCTAAACTTGTACAAAACAAAATACGTAGATATTTGTAACTAGTCGCTATCCTAATTATAAATATTTTTCAAATGGTTTTATAACATTGTTTCTTTTTGTTTTGGAATTTGCATTGATATAATACTTTATTATTTTTAATATAAAACCTGTTAAATCTACGTTAATAATTAATCTAATTTATACCTACAAAATGTCCTCCACAACACAGGTGAACTCCTAGCGTGGAGGACATTATAAGCTCATTTCGTAAAAAAAAAATTAAATTTTAAATTTTGAAAAAACTTGAGCCGGGTCACTCGTACTGATAATATTGAGGTAGATTTCAACTGATTTTTGTGTATCTAAAATATACTATGGACAGGTAGAAAGGTAAATAAATATACGGTGGCTGTATTAAAAAAACATAGCGCGATAATATTTATTTTACTACCTACACTCTTTCAAACGAAATTCGCAGGATGTAATACAAGCCTCAAAGACTCATCCCATAAGCTTTTACAGATTTTTACAGCTTTTGCAAGCTTTTACACTACCTGCCATCACTAAACACGTTCTTACGTGAACATTTATAATTATCATAATGAAATTTTTGTATTTTTCCATTATAACGAAAATAAAACAATCCACTACTCCACTGTTTTATGCATTTTCTAGCTTGTTTCACCATTGTATTGTGAACATTATTTTTTGTGCCAACTGCGTCAGTAAAATCCGCAGGAATTTGGAATATGTAATGTCACAAAAGTACGCTTTGTCTGACCAACTGTGCTATGATTCAATTGGATAGTAATTAATTTCACGGTTCAGCAGATATTCAATGGAATTGAATACCGCGATTAAAATATTTTCGAATTGTATGCATAACTTCACACGGCTCTGTTCTGCCAATGGGGACGAACGACCAAATACCATTGTCGTGTTTTGTACTGCACGGCAATATTGATGATTCATTGAAAACCACGTATACATGAGGAGAAGGTTCTTAACTCGCTATCCAAAGGTCTCGCGATCGAATTCTGGTGTGCGCAAATAAATTTTATTAAATTTGTGTTATTTCACAATTAATTCATTTAAAGTAATATATAGTATAAATGCGGCATGTCTCTCTCAGTATCGCCCTGTATGTAATACTACCATTCAGAATTGAAACGTTGCTTGAAATGGCTTTAGCCATGCTTGGTGACCGGACCTTGGTGACCAATCAGGTACTTCCTCACTTTCCTCTCCCCCCCCCCTCCCTTCCCCCAGAGCCTTTCCCTTCAGCCTCACAACGTACCCGAATTGAGGATGGAAACGGGGAAGAGGAAAGTGGTGTAGAACCTGGCATTTCAGATCGTTAATTTTTATATTTTTTATGTGAATACCGCACAAGAGTCCCAACTACTCCCGTCTGAAGCCAGTTAGACTATGGCATCCCCAATTAGGGTATGTTGTGAGTTGTGAGGCTGAAGGTAGTTGGGAGGGAAAGGAGATAGGGAAGAGGAAGGTGGGGAAGTACCTTGATATTCAGATCTGGTCACCAAACACGGCTAAAGCCATTTCAAGCAACGTTTCATTTCTGAATGGTAGTCTTACACCAGAGCGATACTGAGAGTATCTTCCACTGCCGCAAATATACTATATATTATTTTAAATGAATAAATTGTGAAATAACACAAACTAATCAAATAAAGTTTATTTGCCACGCCGGGATTCGATCCCGCGACCTTCGGTGTGCGAGTCAAGAGCCTTACCGCTGGTCTACGCCGGCCGTCAAACACAGATCTGGTCACTAAACACAGCTTAAGCCATTTCAAGCAACGTTTTAATTCTGAATTCTTACAGCAGGGCGATAATGAGAGTATCTTCCACTATGGATTCAATAAAAAAATGTGAAATAACACAAATTAATCAAATAGAATGTATTTTCACTCGCCGGGATGTGAACTCTCGTCCTACGGATTGCTTTACGAAAATTTCTCCAACCAGGTAGACAGCCCCCGCGGTGATAGTCTCCGAGTGAATTCCATGTCAGCATATTGGTTTCTTGGATTCGTTGAATTCGGTACACCTTCTTATGTTTAGTAATTAAATTAATAATTGGATAATTTGCACAACGTCGTTTTTGTTCAATCACCCAAAGGGCGCTGTCGCAATAGTTTATGTGCACCAATACTAGTTACCCATCGATAATTATTAAACATTTGCTTCAGGATAAATAAAAAATTATAATATCACAAAATCGAAACTCTACTATAAATCGTTTTTAGCCAGTAACCAGATTAAACAGCCAGGGATCAATATTCCAACAACAGAAAAACTCTTTAGTATAAACATATGACTCCAGAAACTAATATCTACAGCCTGTGTGTCGGACTAATATCTACAGCTCATATGTTGGACTAATATCTATGAACTTCAGAGTGAGGACTAATATGTCTACAGAGAAGGTCGGACGAATATCTATGACGGTCCCAGTGGTGACTAATATCTATGTAGCGTAGGTTGAGCAACTGAGGAAAAGGTTGTACGGAAAAGCATAAATTACTTACTTCAGTTACGTAATTACTAATTACGTAAAGGCTTAAACTTTTAAAGTACGTACATTAAGTTTTTGCATAATATTACGTATTTTGCTGTTTACGAGGACAATAATTTATTGAACAAACATGGAGGTCATAATACAAAGATATTGGAAAAAGTTCGGTGTTTGGGAGAAATTCCTAAAAAATAAAACTAGTTATTTTTATTCTAATTTGGGGTCGGGGAATCCGAATCTGAAAGAATTATGCGGCGGCAAGCAATATTAACAGAATTACACGACTTTAAAAAATTTTATACACATTTTTTTTTTTTTTTACATTAACTCCACACAGGAGGCCCTGAGGAAAATAATTTCCCTCAGGGCCTATGTCATCTGGGATGCTGTGTGGAGGGTCTTTTTGAGGAGAGGAAGGAATGAACATTGGTCTTGAAGAGACCCATGTTGTAGGAAGGAGGAAACACAGAGGCCGGCAAATCATTCCACAGCCGAGCTGTTGAACACAAGAATGAGTCGAAGAAACGACCCGTTCTCATGTGACAAATGTCAACTGTGTACAAATGTTGGGCACGCGTTTGGCGTGTTTCCCGACTATGCACCGGTGCCGAAGGGATCAATGATGCTAGTTCCTCGGAGCATCTTCCATTGTAATACCGGTAGAACAAGGATAGCATTCCCACCCGACGCCTGTGCTCTAAAGATTGCAATCCGTCTGTTAAGATGGGAGAATCTATCAAACGGACCGCCCGTTTCTGCACAGAGTCGAGGGTATTTTTCAGGTATTTTGGAACCCCAGACCAGAGGTGGCTGCCAAATTCAACCGTGGGGCGCACTTGCGATTTGTACAGGGTTAGCAGTTGTGTACTATTAAAGTATCTGCGGGCCCTGTACAGTACGCCCAGTTTTTGGGAGGCTAGCTTTACTCTGGCTTCGATGGAGCCCCCATACCTGAGCTGGTCACTTAGGGTTACACCAAGCATATCAATGGAGGGCCTGTTCGGAAGATTGCTTCCGTTGAAAGAGACTAGATTTTCATTTCGATCCCTTTTGGACGTAATCAGACAAGATTGGGTCTTTGAAACATTAAATTCAACGAGATTATTTTTACCCCAAGAGAAAACACTCTCGAGGTAGCCGTCCATTCTTTGCTTCAAAGCCCTACGAGCTGTTGGAGTTTGTGAGCCCTTTGGGGGCTTGTCAAACAAAAAGCTATCATGAACTGTACTGTCGTACACATACAGCAAAATAGCCATTTTGGAAGTATTCTGATTCCTAGAAAATCAAACTAGTTATTTTTATACTAACTATGGGCCGGGGAATCCGAATCTGAAATAATTAGGCGGCGGCAAGCAATATTAACTGAATTACAAGACTTTGAAATTTTCTATACACACACACATGAAAATATTCATTTCGGAAACATCTTGACACACGTAGTACAAAAATCATAGAAAAACAAGAAATGTAGAAAAACATATGCCGGCAGTGTTACCAGCTCTCAAAAATATTTATCCCTATATCAATAAAGTAAAACTTTCCGACACGATAATTCCTCACATTAACCTGATGAATTACGACTATCTCAACGGCCGTATTCTTAAACCAAAAGTATGAAAATTCGTAGTCTTAAAAATACGTAACCTAACCTAACCTAACGCTAGGTTTGTGTAACATGGTTTGTGCCCCTTTATACCGCCTGCTCGCGTCCCTAACCTAACCTAACCTAACGCTAGGTTTGTGTAACATGGTTTGTGCCCCTTTATACCGCCTGCTCGCATCACGGCAAAAAAAAATCCCTGTTTTCAAGTAGTTTAGCGGCTACGCTAGGTTTGTGTAACATGGTTTGTGCCCCTTTATACCGCCTGCTCGCGTCACGGCAAAAAAACATTCCTGTTTTCAAGTAGTTTAGCGGCTACGCTAGGTTTGTGTAACATGGTTTGTGCCCCTTTATACCGCCTGCTCGCGTCACGGCAAAAAAACATCCCTGTTTTCAAGTAGTTTAGCGGCTACGCTAGGTTTGTGTAACATGGTTTGTGCCCCTTTATACCGCCTGCTCGCGTCACGGCAAAAAAACATCCCTGTTTTCAAGTAGTTTAGCGGCTACGCCAGGTTTGTGTAACATGGTTTGTGCCACTTTATACCGCCTGCTCGCGGCACGGCAAAAAAACATCCCTGTTTTCAAGTAGTTTAGCGGCTACGCCAGGTTTGTGTAACATGGTTTGTGCCCCTTTATACCGCCTGCTCGCGTCACGGCAAAAAAACATCCCTGTTTTCAAGTAGTTTAGCGGCTACGCCAGGATTGTGTAACATGGTTTGTGCCCTTTTATACCGCCTGCTCGCGTCACGGCAAAAAAACATCCCTGTTTTCAAGTAGTTTAGCGGCTACGCTAGGTTTGTGTAACATGGTTTGTGCCCCTTTATACCGCCTGCTCGCGTCACGGCAAAAAAACATCCCTGTTTTCCAGTAGTTTAGCGGCTACGCTGGGTTTATGTAACATGGTTTGTGATACAAAAGTGAGTAAAATTTATAAAAAATAAGTACTTAAAATATAAACATGTTATTTTACGTTATTGATATTACTGCTTAATGGCAACACTTAATTTTGTGTGGTAAAAACATCTATGTTATCTTGTTTTTCTATGATTTTTGTACTACGTGTGTCAAGATGTTTCCGAAATGAATATTTTCATGTGTGTGTGTATAGAAAATTTCAAAGTCTTGTAATTCAGTTAATATTGCTTGCCGCCGCCTAATTCTTTCAGATTCGGATTCCCCGACCCATAGTTAGTATAAAAATAACTAGTTTGATTTTCTAGGAATCAGAATACTTCCAAAATGGCTATTTTCCTGTATGTGTATAAAATTTTTTAAAGTCGTGTAATTCTGTTAATATTGCTTGCCGCCGCATAATTCTTTCAGATTCGGATTTCCCGACCCCAAATTAGTATAAAAATAACTAGTTTTATTTTTTAGGAATTTCTCCCAAACACCGAACTTTAGCCAAGATATTTATTTGTTTCGAAATACACGGCACCACAACCTCAAAGAGCTACAATTACATTCAATACTATAGTATAAATAAAATTAATATTGATTGAAAATATATGACAGAATAGCCTTCTTGTACCTAGCTTCCGTGCAGTTAAATAGATCCGCCACATCTGCGTATCTATTACTAACTTCATGTAATCTAAGTAAAAGCGAGTGTTTCGTGTACTCAGTCCTGTTGTTGTTACAATGAAACAAGATTTTGGAGCGAGTTGCTCTAGTGGGTATATGAAATTCGATGAGCTTAGTTAAATCAAGACTGTCTATTTTACCATTTACAATTTTGAACATAAATATTAAGTCGGATATAATTCTTCGATCTGAGAGATTTAATAAATTTAATTCTTTCATCAAGTAGTTATAATTTATGTTTTCAATGGGAATACCGAGTTTAAAATTTATATGTCTTAGGAATTTGTGTTGAATTTTTTCGATTGTATCTGAATGTAATTATTAATGTATTAGTTCGATTTGTTCAGTTTTTGGAATTCCTGTAGATATTAGTAGAAGCCTCCTTTACCTTTGTATGGCAATTTTACACAGAAACAATAAATTTATTGTGAATATAGTCCCCTGTGATATCAAAAATGTTTTTTTCCTGTTTCCTGCCTTTTTTTTCAATCCCTAATACGAAATTAAACCATGTTAGCATGACGGTTTTAATCGTTGCATGAACGCAACATTTTCAATTATGCAGATAATCACATTTTATTTGCGTTACCTATGCTACGTGTTATACCAGTTAATTAATTATGTTAATTATTTCACATTCCCGTCACATCCAGAAACATCGGCCGGTAAAATGGCTTCATTATGAGCATTTTATTGTGTACCTAATGGCATTATCATGTTAATAATTAATATTGTTTTGTTTGAAACATTATGATAAAAAATGACGCAGTAATTATCGAAATTATGTGTATAATTATAAAATTATTATCGGAAACTTTAAATCGACTACGTACAACATATTTTTTTCAGAAGACGTGCATAAAATATAAGAACAACAGATATCTACTGATAAATAAAGTTTAATTTACTAAATTCTAGAAAATATTTAACCAAAAGCTTAAATACAAAATATCTACTCCTTATGTGTGCAATATTTGAAACCCTCCTATTTGTGAGCTGAAAATGTTGCTTGTGTCGTAATGGAGGACTTAGCCAGCCGAGGAATTGAACTCATGACGCCTGGGTGGGACCCAAAAGCGATGCCAACGCAGCCATTGATCGGTTTTTAATTCGTTTTTCTCATTTTCGTTGTGCGGTTTTCTTTATTTATTTTGCTTACGTTTGATCATTTTGTTAATATTATTGTTTATTTTTAACCTGTTTCTTTAAAGATTCTTATTCTATCGTTTATAGTATCAATTATTATGTTTTGTGTTTAATTATTTATATATTTTTCCTTCTTCAAATTTTGCAAATTCACTTTGTGGCACCATTTTATTAATGAAATAATTAAAAACACTTTGTTTTTACCACGATAATCTTTATTTAAAAAATCAACATGTTTCGAGAACGATGTTCTCTTCATCAGGACATTATATGTACTAAAAACTAAATTATCAAGTATAGAAAGACAGTCGGGTAGAAATGGAAGTCCAATTAAGGAAAAAATAAACATTTTTATTTTTTGAAATCAATATCCAATCTTCAAACCACTTTAAAATAAACACGCAAATGAAAAGAAAGCGACATCTAGCGACTTTCTAGTTTCACTTCTATCGCGTGTGAATTGTACACCCTGTTTTTTTTTAATGAAATTTGTATTTATTAAACTGTTTGTTTCGCAGATAAAGTAAAATAAAAGTATATTAAACAGCTACATTTACAGTATCTTATAGTTTTATTTTGTCGGAAATTTATGTTGTAGAAAATGAATGAGTCAAGAGCCGACATTCTTCGTTTAACTTCTGCTATTAATAAAATAACAGCGTATTAATGTATTTCTCTCAATCTTAAAGACTTCCCGTGTTTTAGTTGGCTGTTTCTATTCAGGCAGAGTTTCCTGTGCTTATCGGCGAGTGGAGTACTTTGGGAGTACTTGACGGGATGATTGATTGCTCTTTCCGTCATCTGAAACAAAAGATACTCGTCGAATTATTTGAAAGTTTCAAAGTTTCGTATTATTTGTGTAGAGACAATACTCCGTCGGAAGAAAGACAGTGGCCATTGTTCCTATAATGTCAATAATTTAAAACAATGGCGCTAAAACTATCTCTCTAGCAATCGATCAATTCGCTTTTTTTAAATTTCGCTATTTTATTGATTATTTTTACTAGTAAACCAAATGTAATAATGTTATTATACAGAGGAATCGGGCGCCGTTTCCCCTAATCTCTGGATTTTGACACTACTGCAAATATTTTTTTAAACAAAATATATATGTCGACCACTGGCGTCTCTGGACGTTTTGGTTTTTTAGATAAGCTATTTCTTATGGGAGTGAGGATCCTCCGAATATCGTTAAAATTGCCTGGTTTGAACGTCATCAACAATCGTTCAGTATACAAACTAAATAATGTATTAAAAAAACGTACAGACACAGAGTTTTCTTCTAATTCAGTTAGTAAAAAAAAGCTTTAAAATCGGTCCAGTTTTTGAGGAGAAAAATGGAGAACACAAAACCTTGATTTTGATGAT
Organism: Limnephilus marmoratus; assembly: GCA_917880885.1. Lineage (NCBI taxonomy): Eukaryota > Metazoa > Arthropoda > Insecta > Trichoptera > Limnephilidae > Limnephilus > Limnephilus marmoratus. The sequence goes on along the minus strand of OU862917.1, from coordinate 49,943,804 downwards.
TTTATTTAGGTACTATCAGCCAAAGGTGCAGTTGTCCCTTCCGCTCAGTATTCGGGGAGTAAGAGCGACAGTGACAGCAACAGTTTGGTAAATATTATTGTTAAAATTTTTCTGTGACCGGGGTTTTTTTTTTAGGTGAATACGCAACTGCTCCCGTTTGGAGCCAGTGGGACTATGGCATCCCTAATTGGGATATGTTGTGAGGATGAAGGTAGTGGGGAGGGGAAGGAGATAGGGAAGAGGAAGGTGGTGATAGTACCTGGCTATTCAGATCTGGTCACCAAACACGGCTAAAGCCATTTCAAGCAACGTTTCAATTCTGAATGGTGGTCTTACACCAGGGTGATACTGAGAGTATCTTCCACTCTGGAACATGCCGCAAATATACTATATATTATTTTAAATGAATAAATTGTGACAAAACACAAGTTAATCAAATAAAATTTATTTGCCACGCCGGGATTCGATCCCGCGACCTTCGGAGTGCTAGTCAAGAGCCTTACCGCTGGACTATGCCGGCCGGCTGCAAATACTTTCGTTTTTATAATAGGGATAGCTGTTTCGGCGTTCAAGGCCATTATCAAACTGCCAATGTTGCAGGACAGTTTGAAAATGACATTGTAAGGGGCCATCCATAAATTACGTCACGCCATAGAGAGGAGTAGAAAAGTGCGACATTGTGTGACAAGGGGTAAGGGGGGCTCATCAGCCCTGTGACGTTACATGTAAAAATCTAAATTATTAAAATGAAATTCATGTGACGTAATTTATGGATAAGCGGAAACAGCTGTCATAAAAATAAAAACTAAAATTCTTGCAGAACTTAATAAAAAAACCTTTTTTACTAGTACCAAATCGAATATGAGCTTGTTTAGTCTTTATTCAATTGTTGTTTCGTCTTTTGTTATTCTTTGTACTTATTACGGTAATAACTTTATTACTCTACAACATATTTATAATACACAATACGGACAAACCTACAGAATTTTATCTAACATATTATGCCTCAGGCTTCCTATTTGTACTGCAGAGTCTCCTTGTGTATAAGGTGTAATGAGGTGAGATTTTTATCTCGTATCGAACGGTAATGTAATTATAGTTATTGTATTCTTGAACTTAGCTTATTTGTGAATAAATTATTTGATTCTGAAATTCCAATTCAGTGGTTATTTTATCAAGGAAATTAATTATCAATTACCTACCTAGCTGTAACTTTCTTGCAAAGATAAGAGTGGTATATTTAGCTTGCGTAAAGTCAAGACACAATAAATACATCCACTGCTGGTATAATTAGAGCGTTTTGCCTAAAATTTTATATTACGGCTGGTCGTTTGCAAAAATAAATTAACAATACACAATTTTACTGGAATTTCTTTTGGTGATTGCATGATTTTATAAACAGTTTTATTAATAAACGTGTTTTAAATTTTACGCAACTAATAGAACGTGAAAATAAACTAACTTTCTAAATAATCCTCCTTGGTGTTAAGCCACTAGCTGTTAAGTCTTAGATGTAAGTCTTCTTCTTCTTCTTGTGCTCTGTCCATTCAACGGACGTTGGCTATCATGTTGGCTATGCAGACTTTGTTTACTGCGGCCCGCAACAGCTCTACAGTAGATTGGCCAAGCCACTGTCTCAGGTTTTTCAGCCATAAGGTTCTCTTTCTTCCAGGGCCCCGTCTTCCGACAATCTTTCCCTGCATTATGAGATGCAAGATCTCGTACTTCTCTGGATGTCTCGTCACATGTCCAATATATTGATGTTTTCGGATTTTTATAGTTATAATAACTTATTTTTCTTGATTCATCCGAACTATAACATCTTCATTCGCAACCCTGTCCTTCCAGCTTATTTTAAGCATTCTTCTGTAGATCCACATCTCGAATTCCTCAAGTCGCCTAAATAGTTATTCAGTAAGCGTCCATGCTTCCATTCCATAAAATAATATCGAAAACAAATGTAAGTCACTAGTAATTACAAATTACAATAATTGTAAATATTAGGTGTAAACCAGTTATATTAATTTTATTATGTATTTATTTTTGTTGCGCCCTTATGGTGATTTTCTAACGGCGCTGTACAAAACTGCCATATATTATTATTATAAGTTCGTTGTACGTTTCAACATCGGAATTCTTAGGAATATTCCTCTGAGAATTGTTAATTATCAGTGTTAGTCATCTTACTAAAGTGTTCTCTGCTGAAGGGTGTACTATTGCCTACTGCCTGACTACTGTACGGTCGTCACAGTTCCTAAATAGTCGACCTAGTTACGGCTGTGCTCCGTGATGGAATGGTACGGAAAATGAAAGTGAATAAAGTTGACGTAGCACTCAGTTTTCTGTTTCCATTTTTCAGTTTTTGCAGCTCGAATGCTTTTTGCCCTCATGAAATATTCAAGTGCTTCTCTTTTGCACTTTCGCATTTTGGTCGTAAAGTGCTTTGATGCACTAAAATGACTGACGTTAAAATAATCTGGATATTAGAAAATGGCATTTTTTCATCAATATTCTGTATTACGTAATATCGATCACGGAAATTTGAAATGCTGTAAAAAAACAAAATTTTAATTTCCTTTTTTTTTCAAAAGTTATACCTCCTGTTTTTGTAGACCTATAATTACGATTTTAAATTGTAAAATAATATTGAGTAGACCTTTTAGAGTTTAACTAATTGTATTTTTTTAGAAAAAATATCCTTGTAAAAAATGCACGTCGTAAAGGACATACTTATTTTCCTATAAATATTTCGTCGACACAGATCTAAAGAGAAAAAGAAACGGTAGAAATTACAAATACATAAAACTTATTTGTGTATTTATTGTCCTTTACAGCTTTTCAAATTTTCGCTATCGATAGTAAGTATGTAATATTTAAAAAAAAACTATTTAAAAAGATACATAGATAAGGAAGATTTACACGAAAAGTATTTGCTTATCGGTGGGGAGTGCCTACCAATTTAAAACAACATTATGTTTGCATAATGTATGTACATAAACTTTGGCCGAAAGAAAAGTTTTCCTGTGCCAACCACCAGAACCAATGTGTTTCTCTTAATTTATTGTTCGAGGAACTTAACTCCTCTCCTAAAAACAAAATAGAATTAAAGCATTTGGCTCCGGGAGGTAACAGTCGCCCGCCTAATTATAAACCTTATCTTCGTACAGCTACGTGAACCTGTTTTTTCCATTCCGAATTCATGTAATTTCCTAAATAATTTGTATTTTTCTTCCTTAATCATTCCGAGCTTTCCTTTCGACCCTTTCAAACAAATAAATTATTGTTTTTAGTGAATGTTATGATCGTAATGTTTCGCATTTTGGGAGCGTTCCTTAGAGCCTGGAAATAATAAATAAAAATACCTTTCTATTTTCCCTCGACTTATTTTCCCAAAGAAGTGGGCGAGCCTCCCCTTTACAGTCCCCCCACCCTCGTTTACTCCACAACTTGCATTCCCCGCGAAAGCAGGATTTGAAATATTCTGTTTGCGGGTCCATCGGGCATTATTCATTAAAATTGCTTGTTTGTTCTTCCTCGAAAGCCTCATTTCAGGATTCTAAAAAAGGCTTTTTTTCCGTGAGTGTTTGAAATTTTCCGGAGGTCATTACATTATTATTCACAGTTTTTCCTCCGCTGGAAACTTAATCACAATTAGCCTAAATTATCAGATTCCACCCGCCTGCGTGAATTCGCTTGTAATGAAAAGTACGTTTTAAAATGGCACCTTTCATGATGTTTTAAGAATTCCCAAGGGAAAGATTTAAAATGTGCCAAGTGAAAATAAATAATCGTGCTTTGAATCCTCAAAATAAATGATTTTCATAAAAAATTCATAAATTTGTATCATCATAATATCATTTCACACCGCTATTTGTTACTTATTGATTTGTTTATTCATACTGGGTTTTTACAGTTGTTTTCACTACGTGAAAAAAATCCTATAATGAAAACTCAGATAATACACATAAGTACATGCAAATACAAAAATCGTCAAAGATACATTAATTAGCATACATCTAAATAAAGGTTCACAAACAAAAACGAAACAAATAAGAATACAATAATATTATTATAAAATTATATAAAAGCTCATTCAAATAACAAATAGTACAAAGAAACGTAAGAGACATAGAAATGCAAATAGAGACATAAGGAATACATAGTGTTATATGTTACATATTGTTCAATTTTTTTTTTTTTGGTAGCAGAACATTTGCAGCAGTTGAAGATCAGAACATTTCAAGCAGTCGTAATTTTACGAAAATTTTTAAAGATCATCGGCGAAAAAAGTATAATCACTGTTTAATTTTGAACCTATGTCATTTTTTAATATTAGAAAGAGCAGGGGGCCAAGATTTGATCCTTGTTGTACACCAGAAGTTACAACTATGGGGGATCTTTAATAAGCACTTGTTGTGTTCCGTTGTATAAATATGATTTTACCCGGGCGGTTAACTTTATCTGAAGGTTTTGGAAATCATTATAAATTGCATCTACTTGTATCTTTCATTAAAAGCATTACAAACATTTTTATAAAATTCCAAAAGAATTTGAGTTGATGTGAAAAAGTGAGGAACAAACCCATGTTGCCTAGTGCAGAGAAGGATTACAAACCAAAAATGCTCACCTGTAATAAAATTATGCAGTCTGTTTGTTCAGAATTTGTTTGTGATGCAGTTTAACAAATTCCGAACTCCCGCCTGAATATGCAAATAACTTTCGCATAATTTAATAACTCTACTTAAACGTGTTTCATGTGCAAAACACCTCGTCTCTCGCCGGGAACTCTATAGCTGTGACGGGAGTGTTCACACCGTTCAGTGTTCACTGTTCACAAAGCCCACCGTAATTGAAAGAAAGTATCACGTTCACCTGCTTCATTACGTTATTACACACATTTCAAATATTCACAAAATAATTGAAAGGATATCACATTTCACGTGAAAACCGTTTCCTATTTCCGTTACAAACAAAATGAACTTCAGCTTTAAAAGCTCCCCCCTCTAGTGTCTGTATTGGGGGAGGGAGTGGGTGGCACGGTGGGAGTTGTGTAATTTGCAATGGTTTATTTTTGTTGGTGCTGTATTTTTTCGCACCAAGAGGCTGTGTTATTTATGCTCCATTTTTGTCACGTTCACTATTACTTGTTTTCTCGGGAGTCCCGTCGCAAATACAATTTGGCCGGGAAACAAATGTATGCATTCTGTTAACTCCCACGCGACTGTTTTGTTTTGGAAATACTTAAATGTAAAGTTTAAACGGTCATCTGATTGTAAAAGCTCGCCTCGGAGCCGGAAATGAAATATACAGTCCATGTACTCGAATCACTCAAAGGCAACCCTTTAACGTAATACCTATTTCCTACATTCGAAGAGATTAAACGCTTTTTCTACTGTTTTCAATGGGAACATTGATTTATTGGCGGCAGCCCCTTTCAATGTTCACATAATGATTTTTTACAATGTAGGGCATCCCTTTTAACTTTTTTGTAAAATAAATACATTTCGAAAGCTCATGTAATTAATTTTTTAATCGCGCGATCACAACTTCTGGGGGTTAATGCTAGAATTTCTTGTGTCAGCTTTTGAATGCTATGAATATCTTTGTTAGGTGCTATAGAGCTCTAGACTTAATAAAAATGGGTTACCCGACAGTTGATCATCCCAACAGTTGGCTCTCTAAAATTATAATTGTTATAAAATGATATTTTTTGGGCATTATTTACGAATTTCAAACCTTAAATCGACTTAAAAATACCTTTTTTAATATGTTTGTATGGGTATCAAAAGAATTTATTTAGTGTCGATTTTTTGTACTTATTGCTGGTATATACAGAATATAGACAAGTAGTTTTTCCCTGATGCATTTCAATGAAAATATGTTTTATACTTTTGTTATTTGGCGGTACATCCTCTCTACACACCTGTTCGCGGACATTTAGTTATATTTTGTATAAATGGGTATTCCGTATTTTCCCTAAACCATCTGTATATTATATGTAAGTATCCCGAGGGGGGGCAACTGTCGAGGATCAACCGTCGTGGAGCCATAAACAATTTCTTATTCCCTATTATGCTGTCTTGTTAGAGGTAAAGTCAGAAGGAGGAAATCCGTAATTGGTTTTATTTTGGCCATATTATTCATAAACAAACTGAAGATATTATAATGTCGATTTCCCGAAAATGAATAAACAAAATTGTGGTCTATTTGATGTAAAATCCAAATATTATTTCATTGTATTTTACGCCAATAAATCGTGAAACTATCTTCTGAGCAATTCAAAAATTTGACATGCACACATCTGGCATTAAGTCCAGTTATGATATTTTTTCAAACTCTGAACCGTTGGTATGTATTTACTAATGTTTTTTTCTTTAACTGTATTCCAGCCAAAATAAGTTTGATGATTTTTTTCGGTAAAATTCCAGTAATCTCATGTAGATATTTTCAATTTCGTTGATCGTTGAATCGAACGTATTGCACCCCACAAGCACCGACTCGCCAAGGCACCGAATGCTACAATTCGGAGAAGGGTCCAATAAGCGGATAGGTACGAGACCATACCCAAGCTCCTGCATGATATCTCGACAAAGCCACATATATAGGCGCAAAACCCAGAACACAGGCAAATAGACAATAATGCCGATGTTCGGGGATATTACTTTCCTGTTCCAAATTCAATTTTATATTCCCAATAAATAATGACGCGGCGCCGCCGACCGGCTCAAAGAAATGTCCCGAGGGAATTTCCATAAAATGTCCATCGTTTTGTACACGAAAATTGTTGAAAGTTAATAAATTAAATTTGTGTGATGCCTTTTAGAATATTACTTAAGCAATACGATTTTTTTTTTCAATAAAACTGCCTGGAGGCAAAGCAAACTCTATAAAAAGTGAGGGAGTAGAATAAAAAAAGAGAAATATTGTGAAATACTTTACTATTCAGATGTAGAAACTAAATATTAACTTTTTTAGTTACCCACGTTGCATTGGGATTTGAACCGTAACTTTGAGGTTCAGTAACAATTCTACCTCGTATAAAAATTAAAATTACAGACCCTTTTTTTCTTAGTTTTTCCAGCAGTTGAAGAACTCAAATACGGAGAAATAATTTTCTTCAATTTTGGTTTGGTACATTAAATACAGCTTGTTGTTGGTTTTACACACCAGTGGTTCCTTCAGTCTTGAATAATATAGTAATCCATTCCATGCCCCTAGGGTCCCTAGATATAATATTCAGATTTTGTAAAACATTACGTGATATACATAAATGCTTAAAACATTATAGTACATAAACATTAAACTAAAAGAAAAGAATAATTTTTAAGGTAAAATTTTAAAGTCATCGGCGAAAAAGATATAATCACAGTTAAATTACAAAGAAAGGTCATTTATAAATATTAGAAAAGGCAGGGGGCCAAGATTTGACCCCTGTGGTATACCAGAAGTTACAATTAAGGGGATTATTTGTATCCTTTAATAAGCACTTATTGTGTTATGTTGTATTAATCTTATACTAACGAAGAATCGTTTGCTTTCGAAACATGTTGATAATTTTGATTAAATAGTGGTGTTTTACAAAAGTTATTGTTTTCATTAAAAATAAAAATAAATTCAAGGGGACTGACATGAAATCATACGGATTCTACGTCAATAGATTCGAATAAAATTAAAATAAGTTGTAAAATTGTCGATTGAAAAAAAATCTTTTTTTTATTAAAGATAGGAAAACAAGAACATGTCAATCCCACGCAATTTTGTAGTAAAACCCTAGGAAACCTTACCAATAACTTCGCCGAAACACCTTACTCTGTATGTTAATAGAAACACCCTCCACCCCCTGGCTGACTTTTCGTTTAATTTGATATTTTGTCCCGTGAAGGTTTCCAGAAGATGGGGAAGTGTTTTCAGGGAAGAAAATGATATTTTTATCTCACCGGAACACGCTCCTTCCAATACTTGTTTCCAATGATTGATGTTGGCCTTTTTAAAATTCCAAAGTAACTACCCACCTAATCGCTCACGAAGATACATGAATTATACTGTTAATCTTGTGCTTGCTATTTTCTTTCAATATTGCATTGAATTCGTGAACTGAATTTTATTGATGGTTTTTTTTTTATGACGGGAGATTAAAATTTTATGAAAGGAAATCTGATGGTCAGCCCAAAAAAAGGAGTTAAGCATATTCACAAAATTTCAACATTCTTTAGTCACTCGTATGAAGTATTACATTTTCGCATTAAATATTTCGCCGAGAACCTTGACTGCGCTTATGAAAGACTTTCAAAATAGTTTGACAATTAAAATTGAGGAATTTTTATCACACAATTTGAAAATTCCAAAATAATTTTTTCCCTCATGTGTCAATTTTCACCAAATATATAAAGCTGTTGCTGAATTCTTTATGGAATGTTGTCATTAGATCGTGTTGGGCGCTAACTGAAATGAGAAATGATTTTTTTTTTAATATGTATATAACGATTTAATTGAGTTTAAATTAGTCCTAAATCGTTATATTTGATGGAAAGAAACTAAAAAAAAAACTAACAAACCATCACGGCGCTTCTCCGTAGGGGTAGGCAGAGAGGACGGACCGCCAAACAACTTGATCTTGGCACACACTCCTTGCCTGGTTCACATTCATACATCGTCTCATACATGCTTTTCTATTATTCCGACTCTTCACATGGCCCGACTCAAGTACCTGATTCACTTCGTCGTGCCATGTCTTCCTCGGGCATCCCCGACTTCTTCTACCATTGACATTTGCGTCATATATTCTCCTTACACTCCTTTCCTCGTTCATTCGGTTTACATCAGCCTTGCATTCTTCGCGGATCTCCACATTTCTCACACGATCGTACATGGTTTTACCACACATACGCCTCAAGGATCTCATTTCTACAGTATTCAGTCTACTTTCAATACCAATAATCTGATAATATGTAATGCGGCATTGCCAATATTTATGTAAAATTCTATGATGAAAACTATTCCCCTAAGGTAAAATGTCATCTTTGGGGATGCTCTGTGGAGGGTATTTTTAAGAAGGTTGTCGAGGTGTATCGTACGTATGAATCCATTCCTCCCACTCCGGTACAAGGCGATGGATCAAGAAAGTCCGGCTGCAGAGGTAAAATGTCTCCACCAACCAATCTCTCCTGATCCGGCCCGCCACGCATTAGGTCACAAACCTCACCCCATGAACCCAGGCATCCCTGCTAAGTCACCAAACTTGGGGTAACCTGTGGCAGGGGTGCTGGTCATCATGGTTCCCTGGGCGGCAGTACCCATACCCGATTGATATTCGAGATTGATAAATTCACGAAATCATTCCTCACTCATACTATTTGGATTTTCCTACATATACGAGCATGAACCGGGCAGTGGCACCGGCAGTCTAACCGGAAACCAGGGCTACCACACAAGCCTGTTAAATTAACATCTATCAGGCAGAGACAGGGCTGCCAACCGGTTGATACGATAAACGTCACTAATCGAGCTGTGAGAGGCAACTTGCAAAACAGCCAAAACCGCGGTCAAAAACCGTATACGAGTATTATGATATTTGCGCGTATTTAGTGCATATTAGGGCTGTGCATGTCATAATGGAGGGTATGACCGAGGGGACAAACGCTAGGGGACGCCCACGCCGAGAGTACCTGGAGGACCTGCTGGTGGACGTGCGCTGCTCATCATATGCAGATTTCAAAAGAGCCGTACAAAACAAGGAAGAGTGAGAAACGTATAGATGAAATTGCTGCAAACCAATCCCAGGATTGAAACCAGAGAGAGAGAGGGCTGTGTCACGATGTGACGTCCAGTAGTAATATGCCATCTTTTGATTTATTAGGGGATAATTTAATTGTCCTAATAAATTTGTGGAATATTCATTGACAGTTTAGCTTCAAATATTTTTATGAATAACTAGCTGGTCCCAGCATGCGTTGCTATGCCATTTAATAAAGAAATTGTTTCTCCCTGAGTGTCCTTTCCCATTCGTCCCGTTCCCCTTCCGCCTCCCCTTCTTCTCCTGCGTTTTCTTCCCCTCTCGCGTTCCCACTCCGTCACCTCCACCTTCCCTCTCCCCACTCCACTCCCCCCCCCTTCCCCCGTCCCGCGAACCCCACTCCTGAGTTCCCCTTCCCCTTCCCAGGCCCCCCTCCCCGCTCCCAGGTTCCCCTCCCTCTCCCTCCTTCCCGCTTTCCAATAGCAACTTTTTTATACAAATTTCATAATGCCAGAGCTCACCTGAAGTTTTATAAAAACCTTGTACTGACAATAACGAACACACAAAAAAAGAATTATCCAATTTGGTGCAGTCGTTCGAAAGTTATGCTCTTAGCAACACATTCAGCGATTCATTTTAATATTATAGATTATACATTTGAGTTTAGTTTTGGACAAAAAAACATCTTTATTATAGTACCTACCTATTTAGAATTTAAATGACTTTTGAAAATATATTTGTGGTGTGTTCTAACAATTGAATTGAAATAATATGACCTAATATTGAAAACATGAGGCCTTACTGGGAACATAAATACGTCAAATATTTTACGCGTTGCGTTTGTGTGTTGTTATTTAGAGATTAAAAATAAGACAACACCAAAAATCCAATTTCGGTTACATATTTGTCCTGCACAACCCTGGTTTAAAGTTGTTTTTAAATGCGTTTATACATTTTTAATGAAAAAATACTTTTTTTAGTAGTTTACGCTGATATTTTTAATAAAGTTATTAACAATTTTATTTTAGTTCTAATCAAGCGAAACGAAAGGAAAATCTTCACTTTATCTAAGAAGTATTTTTTGGTATTCATAATGTAAACCGATTTGTAGTAAAAATTAATCTAAATAAGGATAAAACGATAAGCTCTGTTACTTGCTATGTACGTGTGTTGATATCATTGATAGACCTTGCATGCGTGTAGGTTCCGTTTAAATTACAAATATCTTAGAATCGGGATAACCCGATAATAGAGGGGTGATCCCAAAGTTGGCCTTTCGAACTTCAAACCATTTGATCCTCCTCCGTGAACTGTGTATTATAACTTGTGCTATAAATCCATCCCAGCTATGATATATGGCAGAGCCTCCGTACAGCCTTAACCTACGGGATATAGGCCCTTGGAGTGAGGACTAGGTAGGACAAGAACAGTTCGGCAAGTTTAATTATGCCGAGTCCTTCTGCTTCGGTTGGGCCGAGTTTAAGAAATTTTTTCCCAGAAATGAAAACTATGGACAAAGGTGAATCATGACAAAGGACTTTTTTCGTATTATTAAGCTCCTGCCTATTTAACTCCGAGACTTGTGTAACACAGCTCGTTTTAGTACCAACCTATTACTTTATTATTATATTTACCACGGCATCCGTGTTCGAGGGGTAGGTAATATTCTCGACTATCAATCTGAAAGTCGCGGATTCAAATCCCTACGTGCAAGTAATTAAAATTATTTTTTTCAAATTAATTTATTAAAAACTAGCTGGTACTCGGCATGCGTTGCTATGCCATTTAATAAAGAAATTGTTACTCCCTGCGTGTCCTTTCCCATTCGTCTCGTCCCTCTTCCGCCTCTCCTTCCCCTCCCGCGACTCCTTCCCTTCTCGCGTTCCTACTCCACCTTCCCTCTCCCCACTCCACTCCCCCCTTCCCCCTTCCCGCGAAACTCCCTCCCGAGTTCCCCTCCCCCCTCCCGCGTACACCCTACCCGAGTTTTCCTCCCTCTCCCCTCTCCTAACAACCCCCTCCCCCTCCCCCCACCCCTCCCACCACCCACCTCTTGCATTCCTTACATTCGTTCCCTGTACATTCAGTTTTCAAACAGCTCGCTTGCCACCTATTACAATGTTTTTATACAAATTTCATAATGCCAGGACTCATCAGTAGTTTTATACAAATCTTGTCCTGAAAATAACAAACACAAAAAAAAGAATTATCCAATTTGATGCAGTCGTTCGGAAATTATGCGCGTACATCTACATTTCGGAGATTCATTTTTATTTATATAGATAGATAGAAGAAGAAGATAGATAATATAAACGTACTATATTTGAGTCACGTTCCAAAGTGGGATCTCTCAGTATCGCTCTGGTGAAAAAACCACCCAGAATTGCAGCGTTGCTTTAAATGGCTTTGGACATGTTGGGTGACCAGATATGAATAGCCAGGTACTTTCCCACCCATCCTCTCCCTCATTTCGTTACCCCCCACTACCTTCAACCTTATAATATACTCCAATTGAGAATGCCATGGTCTCACTGACTTCAGTCTGTTGTTCACGTGAAAAAAAGTGTGCAATTCACACGCAGTAAAAGTGAAACCTTCATAAAACTAAAGTAGACAAGACTGGGGAGGAGACCGATATACTATGTATTTGTTTAGTGTCGCTATTTTTCGCTCCATCGATTTTCCAATCACAACGGTGCTAAAGAACTTTTTTACTTTAAAAAATATATTACAAACAACATTTCTTTATGGCAAATTTAACATTAAACATTAATTTCGAAGCAAACACAAATTATGTTGATTGCAAGCTTGGCTTTTCATTTAAAACCCTCGACCTGATGTTAAACATTGTATATTTTATTTATTTATGATAATTTTCTTTAAATTATGTTGGCTAAAATACTGATTAGGTTGCTAACGTTATTCCAAGAAGACTCAAGGTTAAATTTATTACTTGATTAAATATTTATGAAATGTTATATTAAATTCTCAGTAATGTAATCGGGAGATCCTCCCTGCTTATCAGTATGCGTAGTGCGCAGTTTGAGGCTCGGCTTTAAGTTGCATATTAAATTAGGGGGTGGCTCTAGTCACTGGTCTCCTCGCAGACCATCATTATCACCAACCCCCTACAATACTACTACAAGGGTAATTAAATATCTCCATGGGGATGATATTACATGCAGTAGAATAAAATCATAATTTATTCAGAACGAACTCTGGTATACACAGTTGTTGATAACACTTTGTCCGACTTGAAATACCACTTTTTTATTTACATTTCCAGTTCTGAATAATAAAATGAACTTTGAAGTTTTTTAATGAGTACCGCACAACGCTGTGAATACTTTACTACTATTATAGTACTTTTAACAACACGTGTTTCAGTGATTAGATTAAAAACATTTTAGTGGGGTTAACGTACTATATTATAATTTATTTTTGTATTTAATTCGTTTAAATCCTTTTAATTTATTTCAAACAATGTTATTTTTAAGTTCTGCAAATATTTTTAATTATTTTATTATTCTGATAGCTGTTTCGACTTACAGGGCCATTTTTAAAATGTATTTAGACTAACTAAATTCTAAATTTCTATTTTGAATGTACCTAAAATGATTTGTTACCGGTTTACTGAGAAAATAATTGTGACAATAGATTCTCTATTTTGTGGGGTAGGTCCTTTGAAATGTTTTCCTCACATTAAATTTTAATGTGTTTTTAATTGTTTAATAATGACGTGACTACTATTGACTTTTTAAATATGTTTTTTTTTGTTTGAGTCTTGTAAACATTTTTTTTTTTTTTTTACAGTGAATACCGCACAAGAATCTCAACTGCTCCCGTCTGGAGCCAGTGAGACTATGGCATCCCCAATTGGGGTATGTTGTGAGGCTGAAGGTAGCGGGGAGGGGAAGGAGGTGGGGAAGAGGAAGGTTGGGAAGTACCTGGCTATTCAGATCTGGTCACTAAACACGGCTAAAGCCATTTTCAAGCAACGTTTCAATTCTGAATGGTGGTCTTACACCAGGGCGATACTGATAGTATCTTCCACTCTGGAACATGCCGCAAATATACTATATATTATTTTAAATTAATTAATTGTGAAATAACACAAATTAATAGAATAAAATTTATTTGCGCATGCCGGGTTCGAACCCGCGACCTCCGGAATGTGAGTCAAGAGTCTTAGCCACTGGACTACGGAGGTCGTCATACTGAGAATTGGGGATTAAATAATTTCCTTACATTATTTATTAGTGTTATATTGGGGACATTCGTTCGTTTATTGATTTCTAATTTTATTTTTATTTATTTTTTTATTTTTTTTATTGAAAATTTTTGATACAATACATATAATAGATACATGAAATAATGAAAAGTATATAAAAAAGCTTAATATATTAAATGTATGAACAAAAAAATCCCACAAAGGCAATGCCTGTGCGTGGGTATAATATTGATTTTTTACTTTTATTTTTATTTCTATGGTTGTAGTGAATATTTTAAGTATACATAAATTAGGGATTTAAAAAAAAGTAACTGAATAAATGCATTTAAAAACTACAGCATAATAACAGTCTGCACTGTTATTATTGTATTTGTAAGTTATGTAATTGTTCAAGTAAATTTAATCTAAGATCCTTTCTTTCAATATGTAATGATTTACACTTGTTGTTGTTAAGTGGAACGTGATTATTCACTGAGAGATGTTCTGCGAATTTTAAAAAGTGCTTTTATCATCATAACATCGTACATGTTCTTTGTATCTTAAGCATTCTCAACTTTATTCAAAGAACATATACGACCTTCCAATTTGTGCAAAGTGTTCTAACCACAGTTTGAAAATTGCACTGTAAGCCGAAACAGTTGCAACAATAATAAAAAACTAAGATTACTACTGTAGAACTTAACTAAGAAAACTACTGTAGAACTTAATAATAACATTATTAAATTTTATTAAACTATCTTAAGTCCCGGCGATGCCCGGGCTTTACACAAAGTTTTAAAAATCAAATATAGACGGTGACCTTCCTTTGCTAACAAATCAAATCCATACCGCTTGCTTACCAGCCCGTTCGTCCACCACATACAGATATTCTCCTTTGTATATTATATATTTCAACCAATTTACACAAAACCTTGACAACTGTGTGGTCTCCTCACTACGACGTGCATTCTCAAACAATAAAAAGAGTACAAAAAAAAATCCTAAGCTTTTCAAATTATAAACTAATAATACCGAAACAATTAAACTACACTTACCTACTGCAATTATCTAATCTATTAAATTTGAGTGACAGAAGAATTGTTTTCGATCTAGTATTTTCATTTAAAATCTTGCATAATACAATTGACAGCTCTGAATTCTTAGCGCTCATAAATTTTTATGTGCCAGCCAGAAATACAAGGTCAGTACTACCGTTTTATTGTGGCAATACTACGACTAGGCCACAATTCAATATGCCACTATATAGAAGTCAAAACTTGGGTAATATGTATTCACACATAGATATATGGAATATGTCACTGAAACACTATAAACATGAAATAATAAAATCATTTATCTATAATTTAAATGCTCACTAAAGATTTTTTTTTGTAAATTTACTTCATCGACTTTAATAATTTTTTTTTGTTTTAATCTAAAATATTAAAATTCAAATTGAACCGTTCTGAACTCCTGCAACTTAAGAACCTACATCTACACATAGCGGTTTCACGCTATGAGAAACCATTAAGTACTTAGGTGTTTGTTATTCATGATTATTGTTGTAAATTTGTAAACACATCTGATCACCTTACTTTACAATTTTTGTTCCATGTATATTTATATCTTGCATGTATTTTTTTTATTTTAATCGCAACTTCATTGTTTTTATTTCACACTGTACTTTTAAATTTTTGTTGCTTTTATTTCATGTTCGTATTTTTGTTTTCTATTGTAACTTTTATTTATATTATATTTTTCTTTCTCATGTTAAAATTGTACTGTCTTTATATATTTATGTAAAAGCCCTCTAGGCGTAAATTAAATAAATAAATTATATACCTAAACCTTCTGCACGAATCACTCTATCTATTGGTGAAAACCGCATGAAAATCCGTTAAGCAGTTTTTGAGTTTATCGTGAACAGTCAGACGCGGCGGAGGACTTTAATTTATAATATGTAGTAGACGTGGGCAAAATGATTCCCAGGAGTGAATAGATCCCGTCTAATTCCCCCGGCCTTTTGAATTGATTCCTTCTATTCATTCCTTTACTTCAATTAATTCCAAAAAAAAAAAAAAAAATACCCAAGCACCGCACAAAGAGGAGACCGATTATTCTATCTCACTACCTCGCAGGCTAAAACCTATAGATTAATATGTTTGTCTCTTTTTAGTGTCGCTTTTTCGTTTCATTTCAAATCACAATAAGTGGGGAGGCTACGAAGCACCACACAAAGAGAGGACCGATTATTCTTTCTCATTATCTCGCAGGCTAAATCCTATACTTAGATGTATATGTTTGTCTTTTTTTAGTATCGTTATTTTTCGTATGTAAAATGTATTTATAGCTAGCAATTAAATCTTTAAATTAAACAGTTTTTTGTTTCACCCCTAAAGATTTACTTATTTTATTTATTAAACTTAAAAGTATTTTATGACAGCTGACAACAGCTGATCGGCCCTATAATATATGCAAATTTACATATTACATCTACCCAAGATCCACGTCTAAAAGTAGGTAGGTACTTGTATTCCAATATCTTTCATACGTGCCAAAAAAACGATTACAAGTGCACTATTTTTGCTTCTCAATTTTCTAGCCGATGCGATGCCGCGATGTTCGGATTCAATGTCGAAAGTTTTCGGCTAACTATGTAATGAAATTGAAGGCTTGGCCCGCCGAGGAATTGGTGAACCGCTGCGCTCGGACGGATTAAGGGCCGGCACTGAGCAATGAATTAGTCACTTTTGACTAGTGTCTTGTGTCTTACCCCGCAGAGACTCGCGAGGAGCTGCGTTTCGGATACACTCGAGCCGAGATTGACGTGAATCGATGGCGATGTAAGACGATGACATCTGACGTCATTTCTAAGTCTGAGGTTAACTAGAGACAACAACGTCACAAGTGAAAAAGACTTTTAGTTTTAATTCCTGAATAAAGCGCTTCGGACAATTTCCGATAGCGACAGACTAGCTACGAGTACCTGGGACGCGGACGGGACGGGACGCGCGCGGGGACCTTAGGACAATCTCAGGACATTGACTACGACAAATGATTAATTCCTTGCGTGAAAGGGACGCTCGGACAATTCGGCTGAATCGCGGCCGCGTTTTGTTTGATCTACGGGTTTTTAGAACGGCGGCCGGCGATAGCGGGATACGAGTCGTTCACAATACCGTCGACAACTTCGCGGCGCGCCGCCCATTGAATAATATTTAAATACGGTATTTAATATATTTTAAAAATACCTATGAAACATTATAATATTTAAATCGTTTACGGAACACATTATTCATTGAAATAATTTAACAGTAAAATAAATGGAAATTAAACATTTATGTTGCCGTTAAAAATCGTACGATACAAGGCCAAAGGTAAGGAATGAAGAATCAATTCCTTTTGAAATTGAGAATCAGATCAAGTGTGTCACAAGATTGAATTTATTCATTTAATTCGGTCATTCAATTTTGCCCATGTCTAATATGTAGAGATAACATTTTTAAAAAGGTTTAATGTACAGCTTAATTACCATATTTTAAGGTGAGCTTTAGTTAATTAGGTTTTCAAAATATACTTGAATAATGATGGTGTTATTTGATCCAATCCACACGTTAGTATCGATCCGTAGACAGCTTCTGTATTCTGTAAACACAATCATGAACCCATCTCGTGTTTATAATGCAGCTGGCTGCTCCCGTGGAGGTTGCCTGCCGCTATTATTGCCAGAGTAAAGCTGTCTCTAATGGGAAACAATTAGAAAACAGGCTCTATTTGCATAGATAATGCAGGCCATGCTAATTGCAACATCCCCGAGCTACAGATTAATCTTCTTTGACCCGATAAATGCATAGTAAACTTTACAATGACGCTGTTGTAACTTGTTGCAGTTTTTTTACCGGCTCGGTACGAAAGTTTTATGAACAGGGTGGTAGGCGGCAACAGTGAACTGCTTTTAACTCTAAATAGTTTCAAAGTTTTTTCCAAATCTTCAAAAGTGAACTTGAAACTTGATTTTCCTATTGCTCCCTTTGCTGAGCTTTAGAGTTCTTGATATTTACATTAGTAATGTGTGATGAGTAATGTTTTCGAAAATAATTAATAAAAATTTCGAAAATTTTTTAAAATTATTTTTTTACGTAACGACAAAAAGTGAGATAATAATAGTTTATAATAAATTTGGTTAATATGCTTAATATGTTTGTATTTTTCATTTTTTATCATTGACATTTATAAACGTATTTCTCCACCTTCCAAAAAAGATTTTCGTTTTCGGATATGTTCAGAAATATTCCATTTATTTGGATTTTATTGCCAAACGGAAATATTTTGACCTTCTGACAAAATATCCCCGATTCCTGAAGGATTAAAATGAAGCGAATATTGCAATATATCTGACACATAACAATGAACTAGTAGAATCTATGAAGCTTCTCAGATAATAATCTCCCTCTCCTCTCAATGTTAATTAATCTCAGTACGCGATTTCAATCTCTGAGATCAGATCAAAACTGACCTTCTAGCATCGAATACATCATGCTGAATTCCTGACTTCATCACGTCACGATCTATCCTTTCTTCAGAGCATCTCTCCAAGCTTGAGCCGAAAGCTCTCTCCATTAAGCACCGCTCGCTTTACCATCAAAGCTTTCGTGACTTAATTGATCACAGGCCATAGAAATATCTATCTGTGCGGTTGCCTGAAGGTAATACGAGCAGTAATTGTATCAATGTTGACCAAGCCACTGGCACTGAAATTCCGGGCATTGCGGGCGCGGGATGCAAACACAATTGTAATTAAGTTCATTATCGACTGTTGATTGGAGCCCGTCTGTTGTCTTTAGATCATCCGGCCGCATATCGACTGATTTGGTATTTAGTCACTGATTTTGTAATCTGGTTAGTTGATTTGGCAAACATCGCCGCACACTCTAAAGGAACGTACTGCGAATTGTTCCATGTTAAGGTGGAACCAATTCGCTAGTAATTACATGTTTATTTTGAAATTGAATCATTGCAATACTCGTAATACAGTCAACCCAGGTTATCGCGTCCTTTCAGTGATTTTCTATAAACCGATACAAATAAAGTAGTAGATTGTGTAAGCATATACGTACGAGTATATGGTTTTTCCTGTATATTCGATGTTTAATTGATTCTAGAACCCAGTACTCTACTGAATGAAATAAGTTTTATTACAATTATGTAAATGGAATTTGTGAATCTTAACATTAGGTACTTAATACTATATGAATCATCGTGTACCTACCTACCTAATATGAATGAAACCTGTCAATTTAACTGTCTTAGTAAGGGAGACCTTCCTAGTAGGAGAGTCAAAGCTTCCTTATACTGTTAATCAGTATACAAGATGTTAAGGGACGTACTTGACTTACTTTAACCAGTGATTCCTGACATTATTTGGAATAAAAAATGTAAATGAAATTTTGGTCTCCGGTGACATTTTTGATGTTTTTTTTTTTCTACAAAAACATAAAAAAATGGTAGTTGTTGAACAGTTGGAGGAGGGGTAAGGGGTTCGCCGGACACCCGGCTGAGTGACCAGTGACGACATGCGGATGAATTTTTTTTTTGTTTGATTTTGAAGAAAAAAATTTTGAAAAAAAAAAGTTGTCAAAAAAAGTCACCGGAGACCAAAATTTCATTTACATTTTTTACTCCAAATAATGTCAGGAATCACTGGTTAAAGTAAGTCAAGTACATCCCTTAACACTCTGTATAACAAATACATAAATTAATAAATGGGATACATGAAAGTATAAGTAATGAAGAGCAATTCAAACAGTTTTTTAGAATAGATGCATATTTAACAACATGGGGAAACATTGAAAAATATTTTTTGGTTGTTTCACAGAATTCGAAAAATTCATCAAATTTCAAAGTTAAAGTTCAAATTCTGTCAAAGTGCTTTTCAAGAGTTATTAGAGTTGTTATTTTTACTTATTATTTCATCAGGGGCCGGTTGTTTCTGAATGAATTGTTGTAATAATATAACTTGAATAGGACTTCCACAGAACTTTATCATAAATCAGGTTCATAAATGAACGACTTGCTAATTTGCGATAAGTTTTAAATGGTTGATTACAGATACAAAACAGTATTAATAATTAAATATTAAAAGCCTGGAGAAGCTTTCGTTATGTGGTTTTGTTTGATGATTGTTTTCTAAGATATTAAAGAAAAGAGTATTGAAATTGTGATTATCTCAAGATGTTTAATTTCTTTAATGCTTAAATTAGCCGCGCGAAGGTTATGTTCCAGTGTTAATTTTCAGGTAATTTTCCCACTTACCGGAGTTTCCTAAAGAAGCCTTACATAATTAATCCATACAGCCTACACAACGCGACTATAATATTCAATGACTTCACACGTTATGAAAGCGGACATTCTCATACTAGATTACTAAAGGCGACCTTATTAGAAAAGGTCAGCGAATATGATTTTGAAGTGTTCATGGCCTAAGCCTCTTAAGTTTGTGCTAATTTGTCATTTTGAAAATCATTTGCACGATATTGTTCTTGGACCTAGATGATCTCTTGTGAAAGACTACCATTCAGAATAGAAACGTTGCTTGAAATGGCTTTGGCCATGTTTGGTGACCAGACTTGAATAGAAAGTTACTTTCCGCTTCGGCTTATGTACGTCCTTCCCCCCTCCACTACCTTCATTACCTCAACATATCCCATTTGGAAATGCCATAATCTCACTGGCTCCAGACGTTGTGAGTAGTTGGGACTCTTCTGTAGTAGCCACGTTAATAAAAATTAAAAAAAAACATTGGTTTGACGTAGTTTAGAATAGTCAGTTTTTCCTTCAGCCCCTCTCAACACACCCAAAAGTGCAAAAAATTGACATATTGTAAAACTACCTATATAATCGTTTTTTAACATATATAAAAAGTTAAAACCCGGTAGTACCCGCTCAAAAAGAAGAAGAAAGAGAGATATCTAAATACGAATGTTAGAGGGAGCGTGCCAATATTAAAAACAATAATATTTAAGCGAAAATTGTGAAAATGTTTAATAAAACGCGACTCGTTTAAAATAGAGCAAAAATCTCATGGAGAATGTCTAAAATAGCATTTAAAGAAACACGGTGAAGTTTTTCATACATATGACTTATAAAATATCAGCTGAAAAAGACGTATTTATAACTATTTTCGTAGCATACTTTGCAATTTTTTTCTATCGAGTCAATTTTATATAATTGCAGCTTCGGCATGGGAAAAGTACAGATGTTATCTTCAAGAATAACATATATTTTTTTAAGAGCTTTAAAACTTAAAGTGTTAAGGAAAATATATAATAAATCGTAGAAATACTGGGAGTCGGGCCTTATGTTCCTAATCTGTTGCTTTTTTACCAAAATCTTTTTTGCACAACCTATGAAAAAAATTTTGTAGGTTATTTAATAAATAACAGAAGGCATATTAAAAATTTTTTTCGTTTTCGATTTTCGACGTAATGCAAAAATAATAAGCTTCGAAATTGTAATTATTCTCTCCCTAGTAATTATGGTGATGAGCTTTAATTCTTGTAATATTGAAGAGCGGTTAAGCCCCTATGAGATGAAAGCTGCCCTAAAGTTAAGGGAAATTAAATAACAAATGCCTCGAAGTGAGAATTCTTGGGTAAACAAGGAAGACCGCTTTACTGGGAATATTAATCAACACTGCAATATGTTAACCAAGCCTATGCTAACACTAAATTAATCAACACCATTTATTATTATTGAAGTGTTTGCGCCACCCTGCATTAATTTATTTATTTATTAATCTTTGTTAGCTGTCATTCTCCTGTGTGCTATCAACATTGATCGTGCGTTAATCCCCCGACAATTGACCCCTCCCCCCCCCCCTCCCCCACACAAAATTGTAATTATTAGAAATTAATTTTTTTGTGTGAGTTTATTTATTGTTCTGTTATACGTGGTGGAATTATATTGTCTTAAAATTGAAATTAAAACACTTTTTAACTTATTTCCGCTTATTTACTTAACCAGTACCGGTTTCATCCTATTATGGACATCTTCAGGAATTATTTATTAATATTTATTATTATTATTATCTTCCTGAAGATGTCCATAATAGGATGAAACCGGTACTGGTTAAGTAAATAAGTGGAAATAAGTTAAAAAGTGTTTTAATTTCAATTTTAATTTTTTGTGCATTATTTATCAATTTCAAACCTAAAATCGACTTTAAAAACATCAATAATACTTAGTTGGTATGGAAATCAAACGAATTTATTTACAGTGTTAACTTTTTGTACTTATAACTAACCAACACGCCGTTTCCCCGCTGGGGTGGGCAGAGATGACGGACCGCCAAACAACTCGATCTTGGCACACACGACCTCGCTTATATACACGCGTGCAGTATATAGAGAAGTAGTTTTTATCCTTAAGAGCGTTTAACCAGCCAGCGGGTGAAAATCCACATTTCGTCGAAAGTTGTTCTTACGATCGTGCAGGGCGGTGACAATGAGAAAGATTAATTATTCTCCGTACCAGCTTTTTTAAATTTTAACTCAATATCGATTTTATTTCATTCCAAATTTGCTTTAATTTTTACCTACATTCAAAAATGCTGAAAGGCATGATGATAAAACTATTAAAATAATGTACTTTTTGTAATAATTTTTTGATTATAAGTATTTATCATTTTTCAATAATGTCTAAGTTAAATAAGAATGTTAAAAAAATCTGAAACATATTAGTTTGTAAGTGCGCAAATAAATACATAAACGGACCAATTTTCGTCAAGAAACACATGTACGTATATATTTTTTAATGATTTTATTTAAACTAAAATTAAAATTCTAAAACATGCGATACCTAAATAATGTATTGATTTATTTTACTGCACGATTATGTGATTTGAAATAGGTATGGTATAATACAAAATCTTTTTTGAAAATTTAACAAATCTGCCGACGCCCTATGATAACCTTATTATACTAAAAATAAACATTTTTCTCAAAATTTAAAACATGCGAATGCTAGATAAAAGAACAATCTTTCGAAATCCATCCAATACATCTAAAATCTGATTTAAAAATGACATATTTCTGGTTTTATCTGGTAATACCCTCTTAAGCTACAGATGTATGTTGAACAGCGAGCGCTTATGTTTTGTACCGCCACAGGATGCTATCAAATGTTTCTTCCTATGCTAGGAGAGGGGTTCAGAGGAATTAGGGAGCGGCCACGGAATGCACATTTCTTTGTGTTGAATCTGTCAATTTGACATCTGTCATCCGCCGGTTTAGGCAACTCCGTAATTAAAATGACCCCCTCTCCGGTTTTCGGCGGAGAAGGGGCCCATAACTTTTCGTATATCACCTCAGGAGCGGTTACGGCGTAAGATGTTTATTGTCTACGGTTGATCTGCGCATAAACCGCTTAGGTGTGAATGGTCAGAAGGGATTTTATGGAGGTATTTGGCGTACGATGAACTTTTATATTTTATAGCTGTATACAGTATACATCCTCTACAATCCTCACCTACACACCTCTTCGGTAACACTCAGTTATATTTTGTGTAGGTAGATATACCATATTTTCCCTCAACCGACTTCGTATTGTTTATAACTGTCATGAAATCCATAATAACATATTTACTTCTTCGATAATCGCTAATTCACATTGTGGCGACATTTTAATTAAATGAAAACAAATAAAAAAGTAATCAGTCCCGGACGTACATTCCCGGGTTATAAATAATCACACAATATTTTAAAATCTCCAACTACCACCACATTGAGCGAAAAATGTTGCTTGTCTCTTGATGGAGTACTTATTCAGTCAGTGGAGGACGACGTATGAGGAATTGAACTCATACCACCCGAGTGGGACCCTAATGCGATGACCGGTCATCTTCAGTGGTGGCCGCTGCCTTGAGAATGTGGTGGTTCACTTTTTTTTTTTACACGAATACCACACAAGTGTCCAAACTGCTCCCGTCTGGAGCCAGTGGGACTATGGCATCCCCAATTGGGGTATGTTGTGAGGCTGAAGGTAGAGGGGAGGGGAAGGAGATAGGGAAGAGGAAGGTGGGGATAGTACCTGGCTATTCAGATGTGGTCACCAAACACGGCTAACGCCATTTCAAGCAACGTTTCAATTTTGAATGGTGGTCTTACACCAGGGCGATACTGAGCGTATCTTCCACTCTGGAACGTGCCGCAAATATACTGTATATAATTTTAAATTAATAAATTGTGAAATAACACAATTTAATCAAATATAATTTATTTGCCACGCCGGGATTCGATCCCGCGACCTTCGTAATGCTAGTCAAGAGCCTTACCGCTGGACTATGCCGGCCGTCAGACAATCCGTATCTACTTATGACAAAAAATTATTAATTAGGAATTTTCAATAATTAATTTATTTTCAAACAAACTGTTATTTCCTCTTATATATTCAACACTGGTTGCACTCATTTTTGTAATAAAATTAAATATTAATGTATTAGGTTATTGGTATTTAATATAATCAATATAAAATAACAAAACAATGACAATTACCACGTCACGTCAAGCGCGCGCCGCTAGATTGCGCTAGACGCAAATTGATCTATGTATGATCTTCGCCGAAATTCGATTGTATTCGTGTCACCTCGGGTCATGGTTCGGGTCAATGATTGACCGCCAATCGGTAAACTTCGGCATGGATCGGAATATCTTGGGTGGGTGGCACACCAATTGAAGCCATATTCTGATACAAATAGCGAAATCCACGCGCTTTCGATGTTTTAAATATTTCATACAAAAATATGATTTCGTTCGTTTGCAAACCGAATGCACACCGATACGGCTGATACGAGGGCGCTAGGCGGCCGTGCTATACGAGAAAAAGCATATTCGTAGTATTATATTGGTAACTAATATTTTGAAATGATTAAATTAGAGATTCTATAGATTTAAATTAGAGAAATTAAATTAGAGATTTTATATAGTCTTCAGTAAATAAAGTAATTTTAGACATTATAATTTGCCAGTGCTGGTCACAAACACACTGTGTGACCAGCCACCCTTGGTCATCTTACATAATCTGAAGTAACCTTGCCTAAAAAAGTTGCTAAAATAAAATTAGTTTCGGGCGGATGGGGAGTTTTTTAATAGAAATCGTGATTAATTTGGCGACGTCTCCAAGCCTCCAAGTATCAAAAAATCGATTCCATTACAAGTCGGAAAACTTTCTGAAGATATATCCTCGGTTAACTTAATTGCCGCAATTGCCGAAAGGCTGTTTACTTTTTACGCAAAAAATTTAGAAAAACTTTCAAACGATTTTTATGGCAAACTCAATTTTTTGTAGCACTCGCGTTCCCGACAAACTTTTATTGCCGTTTGGCACGGAAATAATAAATTCATTTTTATTTCAGTCGTGTTTTGAACTACACATATTTAAATATGCCTCGCCCACAAAAGCTAGATTAGTTATTCGTGATAGCGAAATAAGGGAAAATCATCCCACCGAAATCATTCCTTCCTCAGAACTTATTCGTACCTTCATATTTCTGAATCAGTATAATTTTGATATAAAGTAACCCGTAATACGATTGATTACATTATGACCGTAATTACCTTTCGTAGTTATTCTAAGTTTCTTTGTTTTCTAATTTTGGTTTCCCGATTTACCGGGATTTAATATTTCACCGGTTTCGCCCAAGGCCGCCAATTTATCCTAAAACTACGTATAAATACTTACTCTTACTGTTAAAATTTTAAAAATAAATTGATATTGTCAATGGTTCGAGTAAGAAAAACTTGTGCAAGTAATTTAGTTTTGTTATTGTGTAATAATACTCGTATAAACAAACAAAAGTGAAATTCTCGCAGAACTTAATAATAACAATATTAAATTTGATATGCAAAATTTAAATGTAAAAAATATATATTAATTTCCACGGACTAAACACACCAGCCTTTCTTAATAAACGTGGTGTAAATTTTATATGATAATCGATAAACATAAAATAGAAACTGACATTTAATAGTCATAAAACAGTTCATGGAAAGATATGCATCGTTCATACAGTCAAAGAGAATTGTTTTTCTGTTGCATTAACTTGAAATTTTCATCGAATTTTGGATTATTTCCAAGGTATTTTGAACGTGTTCTATATTTCTTCTTTTTGAAGATGTTGTAAAAACAAATAATTCCATTTTAGAAACTTGATAAAATAAC
This sequence comes from Limnephilus marmoratus, assembly GCA_917880885.1. Taxonomy (NCBI): domain Eukaryota; kingdom Metazoa; phylum Arthropoda; class Insecta; order Trichoptera; family Limnephilidae; genus Limnephilus; species Limnephilus marmoratus. The sequence continues at coordinate 49,917,645 of OU862917.1, read as the reverse complement.
GTTTTGAATTTTTGTATTTGAAATATAGTTTAATATTTATAAATTGGAGTATTTTAATTTCAAACATGAAGAACGTTGAACAAAAAATCACTTTATATTTTTACCCCTTACGTCGAAAAGTTGTAAATAATGCAAAATTTAGAAAATACATTCCTTTTATTTAGGGAATCTTCAAAAAACTGAAATGTTTTTATCTCGTTTGTACATTAAAAAAATATTATAATAATACACGGAAAATAAACAAACAAAAAATTTAGGATTTCATTTAGGATTCATTGTTTGCGCAATATAAACGTTGATTTCTAGAACTTATGTTAACATACACATGTATACGACATTTATGTTATAAAAACATCACTTTCATCAGTAACAGTCAATTTGGGAGGCGGATTTAGGTACTGCCGCCCAGGGAACCATTTATTGGATAATCAACAACCCTGCCATAGGTCACCCCAAGTGGTTCGCTACGTTTGGTGACTTAGCAGGGTTGACCGGTTTCATCGGGTGATGTTTGTCTAGGTCTCGGCAGCGGATGCGTTTGCCCACCCACTGCGTGGCAGGCCGGATAGGGAGAGACCGGTGGACAGAAATCTTTTGACCTCAATAGCCGGACTCTCTCGAATCATGACCTTGCACCGCAGTGGAAGGGATGGATTCACGAGTCCATTACTTCTAGACAAATTGAACCCCAGATTCCTACCCCCATACTTTTTCTTTCGCAGAACTTCATCTTCTTTCCTTTCTTAAGGGAAAGAGGGAATTTGTTTCCTCAGGGCCTCCTGTGTGAGCTGAGCTAATGTAAAAAAAGGTCAATTAAGATGTAATATAACCGCAACATAACAGCTCTTTCGGAGTACAGTTTTAAAGACGTTTTTATTAGTAACAAATCGAATCTGAGCTTTTACAGTATTTATTCAATATGTTATTAAAACACCGTTAAACGGTTGGTAAGTGTTTTTTATAAGTAAGGCTGAATGATAATAAAAAAATTAAATAAAATCTATTTTTTTTCATCTTACGTAAAACACGATGGAAAAGGTAAGATTAATAATAGTTGTCAACAAAAGTAATAAGGAAGTATTGTAAGACGGATAATAAGGAAGTATTAAGACTTCAACGAAAACATACTTGTATATTTGAAGTAAATAACATTCTTCCCTTATGCAAATAAATTTACGCAATTCGAAGTTAAATCAAAGAATTTTTCTGTTTAAGAGCGTTTAACCAGCCAGCGGACGAAAATCCACATTTCGTCGAAAGTTGTTCTTCCGATCGTGCAGGGCGGTTACAATGAAAAAGATTGATTTTTCTCCCTACCAGCTTTTTTAAATTATAACTCAATATCGAATTTATTTCAATCCAAATTAGCTTTAATTTATACCTTCATCCAAAAATGCTGAAAGGCGTGATGATAAAACTATTAATATAGTGTACTTTTTGTAGTTATTTTTTCATTATAAGTATTTATCATTTTTCAATAATGTCTAAATTTAATAAGAATGTTAAAAAAATCTGAAATATATTAGTTTGTAAGTGCGCAAATAAATACACAAATGGACCAATTTTCGTCAAGAAACACATGTACGTACATATTTTTTAATGATTTTATTGAAACTAAAATTAAAATTCTAATACATAACTTTGCTAGATAATGTATTGATTTATTTTACTGCATGATTACATTATTTGAAATGGGTGTGGTATAATACAAAAACTTTTTTGAAAATTTAACAAATCTGCCAACGACCTATGGAATAACCTTATTATACTAAAAATTTAAAAAAAATCTAAAAATTTATTACATAACTATGCTAGATAAAAGAACAATCTTTCGAAATCCATTTATAATTTTTTGTGGAAAAGAGTCAATACGTCTAAAAACTTTTTTGAAAATGACGTATTTCCGGCTTTCTCTGGTAATGCCCTCTTAACGAGAAAAAATGTCCCGAAATAAATTGAAATATAATCTCCCTATTTGTGTTTACGCTAAAAGGGAAAATAATTGTGTGGTAACAAAGGCACAATAAGTAGAATATATTATTTATTCAGTGGGAGTTCCTTTTGGTTTCAGCTCCTCCGACAATGAAATTGAAAACGCTGATAGAAGAGTGTGCGAGTCTCCCAGTTTCAGGATTCCGCGGGCCTCGCTGAATTCTGAAACAGGCCATCTGTACGTCATCGTTCTTTTTGAATTTTCCACTTTTCCTTGTGGAGATTTATCTTCCTAACATTTCCCCGCAGTTGAAAAGCGGCCCCCGCGGAACGTCTCGAATTAAACGCTAAGAAATAATGTTTTTTTATTAGTGTCTCGTGAAATACAACATGTACCACCCCCCGGGAACATGTTCTCTGTTCACAGCAGGACGGGAGAAAATTGCGCTCTAAATTTGGATTAATGTGTCTAATTATTTGGGTCTTTTGGTTGAGTATAAACTCGTGTCTGCTCGTGCGTGACTTTTATATCATAAAGGTCTTAAAGAGTCACGATGAAAGTTCCCAGCTATAAATGTTGTTTTACCAAAGTAAAAGTTCTCTTTTATCCTTTTATTCCATTTGACATGATTTGTAACGTTATGATCCTATGATTAAACAGGCAATACGCAATACTTATTATAAGTAATAATTATTAGAATTTGAAATTAAAACCCTTTTGTATTTTCTTCCACTTATTTATTTTCACCAGGACTTACCAGGTTTTGCTGACCAGTTTGACCAGTCTGAAAATGTTCGTAATAGGATGAAACCGGTCCTGATAAAAATAAATAAGTGGAAGAAAGTACAAAGTGTTTTAATTTCAAATTCTAATACAATGGAATTCCATCACGAACTAACAGTTGAAAATCTAGACTCATTAATAATTATTAGCCTGAAACACTCATATACATTGAAAAAATCTCCCGAGAAAAGATAAATGCCGCCGACGGGACTCGAACCCGCGTCCTTCTGATTTCCGGTAAACTGCTCTGTCGACTGAGCTACGTCGGCTTATCTCCTACCCGCCAAATAATTCAATATGTACTAGAATTTCATTCAACAATTACTGCTTATTATATTTTCCACCTACTAACGCAATACAGTAATAATATCGTACTAGCGGTTAAAAACCCGCTCCGTAGGTTTTTGCTGCTAGGCCCTGCGGGCGATTTCATAACTCCGATAGGAATCGGTTCCAAAAATAGCACGTTCCTCGGATCCACTGTGATCCAATGATAGCTAGTCACCGGAACAAAGTAACCGGGACAAGCAATGCCATCATATTATGTAATATATAGCCACGTGTATTATTCACAACTAAGTATTACCGTTAATCCATATCGGGAGAGATGCTAAAATTTACAAAATCGTAGTATTTATACCTAGGGGGTGCACGTTCGCATATGACCTGCTAACGGAAGTGGCGCCATTCTTTGACGAATTCTTGAAATCGGAACCGAATTACAACGGTAGCTTTATTTGAAACTTCACGTACGCAGATGTTTATGTGGTGCAGCGCGTACGGCCCGGCGTGGCGTCAGACATGCACTCATCGCCGGGTTTTTAAATTTCAACCACGCTGACGCAAGGCTATTATTACAGTTTCCTATGATTAAATAGGCAATACGCAATACAGTAATAATATCGTACTAGCGGATAAAAACCCGATCCGCAGTTTTTTGCTGCTAGGCCCTGCGGGCGGCTTTTGGTTCAGTGTTTTGGTTGAGTGTTGGTGACCATTTTTTTAATCCAATAGGAACTGGTTCCAAAAATAGCCCGCTCCTCGGATTCACTGTAATCCAGTGATAACTAGTCACCGGGACAAAGTAACCGGGACATTAAACGACATTATATGTAGTATATAGCCACGTGAAACTAGTATTCACAACTAAGTATCACCGTCAAGCTTTCTATATCGGGAGAGATACTCAAATTTACAAAATCGTACTACTTATACTTAAGTGGGCACGTTCTCATGCGACCTGCTAACGGAAGTGGCACCATCCTTTGACGAATTCTTGAATTCGAAACCGAATTACAGCGGTAGCTTTATTTGAAACTTCACGTGCACAGATGTTTATGTGGCGCAGCGCGTACGGTGCGGCGTCAGACATGCACTCAACGCAAGTTTTTTTTTAAATTTCAATCACGCAGACGCAAGGCTATTAATACTGTTTGATGATGATTAGTATTTCGTTCGTAATTCTTAGCGTTAAATGAATAAATGGCGTTAAAAATAAATAGCCCCGAACGTGAGATCTAAAACTGGCGTGAAAAAAATAATCCGATGCCTGCTTTCGCTTACCAATATAAGTCCAACTCCCCTTCCTCCGACCTTTAGTTCGCTTGGCCCGTTTTTTCATCAATATTTGAGGTCGCATTAAGGACATGATCTATGAAAATAGACCAGGCAAGTGGTTTACAAGGGGTTCGCTTATCGGAAAATGGGTCGTTCGCATGATTTTTTATGTTCCTTTAAGTTTGTTGTTCGATTTGATGTAGGCGGGATGATACACTAGTTACTAGAACACAATATGACCACGCGAAAAATTAACTTTAAGATGTATAATAATAATAACATTTATTGGACAAAAGATTGTTGCATATTAACGTGTCTTATTTTCTTAGATTATGATGATTCTATTGACAAAACGGTCATTCACTCAACTCACTGCTCAGCTTTACATTCCGAATTTCTCCTATAATGCAGCTGGTTTTCAGCAGTGCCTCTAATATAAGTAATATGTATACAAAATAAATTGTACAAATGTACCAAAGTGACAATTTTATTACAAACGTTTCACTTTTTGGTCGTTCCATTTAAAAATAATTAATAAAAAAATCCCAAAGTTTCATTTATTTTTACAAATTGCGATCAGAACTTTGGTTTCGTAAAGCTCTACAATTTTCTTATTTTGGGATTAACCTTTGTATTGAAATATAATACGTGGTATTGTCTCTTTCTAATACCGTTTATATCATATCTCTCACTATGATAGCAATGGAGATACAGCAATTTCTATGAGACCAGTATAAGTTTTTCCAAAAACCAAACAAAAAGACTTGAAGCGTTGAACCAAACAAAATTCAAATAAAAAACAATTATAAACACAAGTAGGAATACCTTTCATTGTAAATTCCATCATGATGTGCGGTTCTGTGCCATTAACGACCATTCGCTGCAGGGCTTCTTGAAGCACTGCAAAGATATCGATATTCGAGTAGACAGTAATATATACTTCATACCAAAGTTTTGATGATAAATAGCTGTAACTACCTTCAAATTCAAAATTTTTTTTCTGGGGACAACAAGCAAATGGTCTCTTTTGCAAGTACTGGGACCACTGCAGTCTGTCAAACAGGCAGCATTTATATTATATTTGCGCCGTCCAGAGTGGTAGATACTCTCAGTACGATGACTGAAAGAACTTTAACCGTGCTTGGCGATGAGATCTAATCAGCTAGTTACTTCCCCAATCCCTCAGCCTCACAGAACACCTCAATTGGTGATGTCGTAGATCTACTAGCTCTTAAGCGACACTAACACTCTTCGGTGATCGCATGAAAAAATAACCGAAGATCTGAAATCTTCACATAGTATAAAATGAAGTCGCTCCCGCTGTCGCCCAGATCTTTTAAATTACGCAACAGATTTTCATGCGGTTATAACCGATAGATGGTTTTTATGCATTTACTTTGTCAAGGTTTTGTGTAAATTGGTTGAAATATATGTATAATACTAGCTGATACCCGGCATGCGTTGCTATGCCATTTAATAAAGAAATGGTTTCATCCACGTCCCCTTCCCCTCCTCAGTCCCCCCCCCCCCTTCTGCGAATCCCCTACCCGAGTACCTCTCCCCCCTCCCGCAATCCATACATTCAGTCCCGTTACATTAAGTTTTCAAACAGCCGCGCCGTGCCCCTATTGCAATTTTTTTATACAAATTTCATAATGCCAGAGCTCTCTATTAGTTTTATACAAACCTTGTTCTGACAATAACGAACACATACAAAAAAGAATTTTCAAATTTGGTGCAGTTGTTCGGAAGTTATGGGCGTACATACATTTCGGCGATTTATTTTTATTTATACAGATTTATACAGATATCGGACCAAGCGGCAGCGAACAGCCGGCAGCGAAGCTGGCAAACGGGCGGTGTTGATTTGATTTAACAGATGGCGTTGGTTATAAAGGTTGAATGATCGCGTGGCGTTATGTTTCGTTAGCCACAGCAACTTGTGGCCGGGTCTTGCAGTGAAGAATAAAATATTCTGAAAAAAAACATGGTTTTTAACGTAACGTTAAAATCTACGAAAACCTCGATAAACTTGCACGTAATTTGTGAAAATTATTATTCATTAAATGGAGCATGAATTCAGGTTACATTTCCAATTCATATAACAGCGCTTTGAACGCCCGCAGCCCGCACGGCGAAAGTGTGCCATCATTTCCTAAAACTTAATTAATTCTCTAACATTAACTATTAATTTCCGCATTCCATGACATCGTTACACCCCCCAACTAAATATTCTAAGGCTTTGTTTTATCAGCCAGGCCCTTATATTGAACATCCCGACTTTATTCACAAAACCCAGGATATTTGCTGAAAGCGGTAATAGATTTCATATAATATTTATTGGTAGTTAACCTCGATGGAAGTTAAATAGTCCTTTATATGAGGTTTAAAAAATAGAACCCGTTGAAAACAAAGTTTTTTTTTATTATAATTTACGACGGCCTCTGTTGTCGAGGGGCAAGGCTTTCGACTAGCTATCCGGAGGTCGAGAGTTGAAATCCCTGCGTGCGTAATTAAATTTTATTTGATTGATTGTGTTTTCACAATTTAACCATTTAAAATGATATTACATGCATTTGCGGCACATTCCAGAGTGATACTCTCAGTATTGCGCTGGTGTAAGACCGCAATTTAGAATTGAAGCGTTGCTTGAAATGGCTTTAGCCGTGATTAGTGACTCGATCTGAAAAGCCAGGTACTTCCCCACTTACCTCTTCTCCATTTCCATCCCCTTTCGCTTACCATCAGCCTCGCAACATATCCCAATTGGGGATGCCATAGTCTCACTGGCTCACTAGGAGATTGGGAGCAGTTGGGACTCTTGTGCGTATACTTTTTTCACATATCTTTAAAAACTTTGATTTGACTGAGGTTTGAATCTTCCTACCCAGTGAACGAAATCAACCGAGCTGCAAACTGAACCAAATCCGGAGTTGGTAAGGCCAACATTTATCTCGTATATTAAGGCTCTGCAACCGGGCTCAAAAAGAAAAAGATGGAGAGATACGAAATTACGAATGTTTGAGGAGAGTTACGAATGTTAGAGCTAACATTTACGGCGACAAAATCGATGCGAAAATTGCGAAAATGTTTAATCAAACACGACTCGTTTAAAATAGAGCAATAATCTTAAACAGCATTTAAAGAAACACTGTGAATTTTTTCATACATATAACTTGTAAAATAACTGAAACACACGTGTTTATAATAATTTTTGGAGCATACTTTGCGATTTTTTTCTATCGAGGGAATTTTATATAACTTGCGTTTCGGCGCGGGCAATGTCTATATATTATCTTCAAGAATAACATTTATTTTTTAAGAGCTTTAAAACTTACCGCGTTTAAGGGAGATATGTAAGAAATCGGTAGAAATTCGGGTTGCGGGTCCTTAAGTGCTTTAATGGTAGAAGATGTTGGGGACGCACGAGGTAGACATGGCACGATCAAGTGAATCAGATACGTATGTTTGAATGTGAATGAAAATAATAGAAGATTACGTTTGATGTATGAATGAAAATGATGCTAGGAGTGTACCAAAACTGAGTTGTTTGGCGGTCCGTCCTCTCTGTCCAATCCTAAGATGAAACGGCGTTGATAGTTAAGTGCATTAAATTCTTAGATCTTTAGAAAAATATGTTTATCTCCCCGTATATGTGCGTGATTGTCACCAAATGTTGATAGAATAAATTGTCATCGACAACAAGTCTCTCTGCCGACAACGAGTGTTTCAGCTAGATCTTATATTGGAAATTGGGTTGATTTCTACTTCTAAGATTCCGCTCAATAATTTTCAATTTCAATAATTTCTACTTCTAAGATTCATTTATTCATTCATTCATTTGCCAATCAAGAAAACCGATTTAAATTTCAAATGGATGTATTTAAAAAGAGGTACATTGAATTTTACTTTAAATTTTAGCTGAATGCTTTTCAAGGAAGGTAACGTCTTTCAGAAGAATGCTTAATGCTGTTTTTACGAGATATTATTTCCTGATGTCGAATAAATAGCCTTTACTTCGGGAAATTAACTTACGGTAGACCTATGAATTTTTAGTCCGACGTAATTTTGTTTTATTTTAATCCGTTTTGTTTTAAACACGAGCACAAATAAATTTTACTTAGGTAATTTATTTGTGGCCTTTCGGCGTGTGCAAGTAAATTTTATTTGATTAATTTGTATTTTTTCATAATTTATTCATTTAAAATTATATGTATCTAATACATTTGCCGCACGTTCTAGAGTGGAAGATACTCTCCGTGTCATCCTAGTATATATTTTTTTTTACATGAATATCGCACAAGAGTCCCAACTGCTCCCGTCTGGGGTATGGGACTATGGCATCCCCAATTGGGGTATGTTGTGAAGCTGAAGGTAGTGGGGAGGGGAAGGATATAGGGAAGAGGAAAGTGGGGAAGTACCTGGCTATTCAGATCTGGTCACCAAACACGGCTAAAGCCATTTCAAGAAACGTTTCAATTATGAATGGTGGTCTTACACCAGGGCGATACTGAGAGTATCTTCCACTTTGGAACGTGCCGCAAATATACTATATATTATTTTAAATGAATAAATTGTGAAATAACACAAATTAATCAATTAAAATTTATTTGCCACGCCGGGATTCGATCGCGCGACCTTCGTAGTGCGAGTCAAGAGCCTTACCGCTGGACTACACCGGCTGACAATATAAATAGCTTCAACCGTATTTAGTAACAAGATCTGAATAGCCAGATACTAACCCAACCTTCCTCTTTCCCATATCCTCCCTCTCACAACTGCCTTAAGCCCCACAACATATCCTTATTGGGAATGCTATAGTCTCACTTGTTCCAGACGGTTGGGAGCAGCTGGGTCTCTCATGCGGTATTCACATTTAAAAAAAATCATAAAAACGTCGTGAGTGTTCGATTCGTCAGTATTACCCCGATGAATGCCCGCGATTCAGAATTTGAAAATTGTTTGAAATAACTTTAGCGGTTTAGTAACAAGATCTGAGAGTCAGGTGCTCCCCGACCTTCCTCTACCTCTCCTACACCTATCACTCCCTTCAATCTCATAAAATATAACTATTGGGGATGTCAAAATCCTCCCCGACACCGAAGAGTTTGAAATTTTGTATTCACAAAACACATTAAAATATATATATATATATATATATATTTTTTTTTTTTTTTAACTTATCTCACATTAAAATATTGCTAATTATCATCATCATCACTCTTGGCTCTACAACCCCTAGTGAGTCTTGGCCTCCTCAAGAGTCTTTCTCCACTCATCTCGGTTTTGTGCCAGCTCTCTCCAGTTTAGAAGCTCCAAGGTAGATATATCTTTGAGGACGTTGTCGCTCCATCTTAATCTTGGTCTTCCCAGGCTCCTTCGCCCTGTCGGTGTTGAGTTCAGCAGGGACTTTGGCGCTTGATGCTCGGTCGTTCAGCCCACATGACACAGCCACCGAAGTCTTCCCAGTTTAATAAATTTTATGACATTTAGACCCTTAAACAGAGTATATAGCTCATTGTTGTAACGTCTGCGCCAAAAACCATTTTCTAAAACCGGTCCGAAGATACGCCTCAAAAATTTTCTTTCAAAAACTTCCAGTGCTCGATCATTCCTTTTAGTTTGTACTGTTATTGCTAATTATACCTTCACGTATTTCCGAAAGAAAGTTTATTTTGTACAGACCTTTAAACTCCTTCGCCAGCGATCGTCTTAATAAATAAACCAATCAAGCTTAGTAAACGCGTGCAAACATTAGTCCTTCGTCTGATGTCAGATTAAGGACACCGATTGACTTAACACGCTCGCTGTAATCACTGTTTGTTGAGATCGACACTGACCAAGGGTCTGTGCCAATACCATCCTTCACCCCTCCCCGGCTGCGGCGGCAGGGTCGGCCGGTCGGTTTAGTGGCAACCCTCGGTGTTGCGGGGCGGACCTAATCTCCGATAAGCAGCCAGCCACGTGACCGACCACGTGATCCATCACGGTGACGTCACGTCGGCATACGCACCTGTCACACAGTCATACACGGATGTTCGTAAGTTAACCCCTCACCTAGGGAGTATCATAAACGGTATAATTAAGTTAATTTGCTAATAATAGATCGAAGGTAATTAGATTATAGAATATTGTTAGATACTGATACTTTATATAATTTGTCAATGGGGATACTCCTATGTAACGGGTAATGTGATGAAAGTTTGTTTTTTGTTAGTTTTAATAATTTTAACATATACTTACTAATTTTGTTACGTGAAATAACACTGAAACTCGTAATGAGCTAACTTGTTTTTGTGCATTCATGTAGATTTAATATGTATTCAGTCTGATTCTGGGTGATACTTTCAGGTGAGAGCCCAGTCATTCAGAATTCAAGTCCCAGAATCTAAACATTACCTACTTCTGGATATGATTCGAAATTTGCGAGATTCGTGGTACTTGCCAACATTCCTCTACCCTGCCCTTTCTCCCTGACTTCCTTAAATGTTGCTAATGCCACATTTTTGAGTATGCCACATTTTTTAGGATGCCACATTTTTGAGGATGACACACTTTTGAGTATGGCTCATTTATTAGGATGCCACATTTTTGAGGGTGACACATTTTTGAGAATGCCACATTTTTGATGCCACATTTTTGAGAAAGCCACATTTTTGAGAATGCCACATTTTTGAAGAAGCCACATCACTGTCTGGGCAGTAAATTATTATCTGTGTAATTTTAAGAACGAATAAATTCATACTTCAGCAAAGTTGAGTAAAAATAATAATATAAAGAAGGTGAGAAATGTGAATTTTCTCAGAATAAACATTCAGTAAGTCGGGCAGCGACTGAAATGTGAATAGCGACGTGTGATTTGTTCTGTTTTACTATTTGCCCCTCGAGCGCCCGCTGCCGACGCGCGACGCCCCGTCGCCCCTCGAAGCGCCGCGACGCGCTCGAGCGTGGCGCCGACCGCCGACCCTTCTTCCTTGAAAAAAAGGAAAAAAACCCCACGTGCCTCATTTTATTTGCTAGTTTTCAAAACTCCAGTTGCAGTGAGCGAACGCCCGTCACGCGAAATTGCTTTTTTTGCCAAGTTTTATGAAACTGAACTATACAAATAAGAGGAAATATTTCGCCCCATCGGTTTTCCTTCGAAATTCTTTGTTTTAAGTTACCTTTATTCCTGCGCAAGTTCATTAAAGTTTGGAAAAATTCGTTAAAAATTCACTGTTAATTAATGAGTAAAGTTTGTAATTTAAAATTATAAACTCTTCCTCAAATTGAATTTCTTATACCAGGATACTTTTATTCTCGATTTTCTACACGAAGTGCCTACCTATCCCTGTAATTTACTGATGGGAACTGTTTTTTTTATAAACTTACTTAAATCATTTTATTAACTGAATGCATGTCAAAATTAATGAAACGTATTTTTGTGTTTGTTAAATCCGTTCGTTAAATTGGCATAACGAAATAATACGTAGAGGATAGGTACATTATCATCTACAAATAACGTATTCTAGTAAGCCCATGTTTTTTGCATTTAATTATAAATAACCTGTTGAGTGCGTGTTAATTTAACGATCCAGTAAACTTCTCGCAAATAAATATATATCGTACAGTTAACCTACAATTAAATAAAGTATCCTGTCCGGATGCGAGCGATGGGTTGGAGAATAGTAGGGTATGGTGTACTTGCTACTAACTACTGGTTACTGGTTTCTGATACTAATTGCCAATTTGTTTTCATGGGCCAGCTCTCCGGACTTAATAGTTGACTGCAAATTCATTAACGGATTTCAGCAAATGGTCAAACAGATCGGATGCAACAACGACTCATTGGGGAATAACGTTTCGTTGAAATATTTTAATGACTTTAATCGTAAAAAAAGATATTCTCCTCAATATTTTTAAAATAATTGTTATGACTGTTATCGGGGAAGTTAACAGACTAGATGGAAATGATTCCCTTTTTATGGTGTATTAATTAAGACGCGCGTGGTCGATATATGATACTTATTTATTGCACAACGATAATTTTGCAATAGGTGTTGTCTATCTGGGAGCTGGCTATTGAGAGAGCAAGTCTTCCTACTACAATACATTATGCACTAGGGTTCCATGCCAACTGAGAATAAAGTCAACTCAAAACCCCTTTGAAAAGCCATTAAAAGCTATAAAATAATTATAAAATAGCCCATAACCTAACCTAACGTAACGTAACGTATTAAACCAATTTTTTTTCGTCACTTCTAATAACTTTTCTGAGGTGGTTTTGAGTCGGTTTCATTCTGACTTGTCCGGTCACCATATACTAGGTTATCTCCCGTCTCGCTCATGTACACTGGAATTCAAATAAGCCACTAAACATTCCTACAAGAATTAAAAGAGTTGTTTCGTTAAATCACCAATTGATTTTTCTATTAATTGATTGAAACTATTAAAATCTATCAACAAATATTTGTAAAATATTATATTATTATTATTACAAACCAAAGTTGTTTGTCAAATAACTTCTGCTCTTAAAACTACTATTGACGCACTTTCGATCGGGTTATGTAAGGATTATTGGCATGAATTATTATCAATGATAAAATATTCACTAATAAGGCCCAAATACGCACCAACGATGCCTAAATAAATCTCTAAAATTGACGGAAATAACAGGAGTTTTTTTCTGGAGCCAAGTTCTTTACGAAATTAAAATTTCGTGGGGGGGGGGGGGATAGGCAAAATTCTTAAGATTCCTCAAAAAAATTTAATTTCAATGAGGAGGGATAGGTGGGGGGGATACAGTGTAATTCAAATACGCCATCCATAAGCACCGTTTACAAAAATAACCCTATTCACCAGAAAAGCTAAAGAATATGTTTTAGGTAAGTGAATATGCATTGATGACAAAAAAATTAAAAACATGCACTACGGCCAAAAAAGGCTCAAATACTATAAAACTCCTAAATAACAATCATTATTACTCGACTACCCTACTATTATAACCTACTATTAATATTACTCGACTACCATAATACGGGCATATGCCTAGTGTGGTAGTCGAAAAATCTGTAAAAACTGTATACACCTAAGATATTTTTATGAATAAAGAATAATAAAAAAATAAATTATTGTGTGGTTTTGGATTAAAATAAATATTTATTAAAATGTACATTTTCGTTTGGTGATTGTTTGCAACCTTCTCAAAATCGCCTCTCTACGTGTCTTATTAACCCCGCGACGGATCCTCTCGAAGCCTTAAAGGCTGTGATTCAGTCAGGTGGGGAGGGTGTTCTCGGTTTTCATATCACGTCTGCTAAAAGTGTCACTTCAGCTAGTGGTGGACGAGTAACGGTCCACCTAGAGATTTATTAACCCAGAGAATAAGGAGAGAAATTCTTCCGTGACATCCCGCGTACGAATTCGTTCTGCCATAGAATTTTAATATTCGTATTATCTCGAAATTATTTTAGTCCTGTGAAGAATGTAGGAAACTTTCTGGAGGTAGGAAAAGGATAATAAAAACTCACTGATAATGCAGGATAATGATGTCTCTGGTTCAATAACACTTTCCACTTTGAACGGATTATAATTTTCATCACCAATGGTAGTTTGGAAGATTTTGTACGTAACTAGTAATTTTATCATTCGCGGTCAAGATACTGAGCATAGAACATTGCTGTCAGGTTGAATATTGTCAATGCACCGACCTTGTGATTTCACACATATGTAGGTAGAGGGACTATGTGGTGGTAGGAAACCAGGGAAATGACAGGAACACTCCCTAACAAAGAGAACCTCTTTGACATTTTAACATTGTTTTATGGATTCCAAGTACAATTTTTGTAACAATTAACGCACTGAATTGATCTAATATTATATATGTTGCTGCCTGTTTGTCGTCAAGTAACTTCCCTTGGACTCATCTAAATGTAATTCTTTATCACTTAAGACCCCATCTAACTCTTTAGGACCCGCATAAAACATAAATAGCCATCCCCTGATACAGTCTATCCCAATATAAATGTTGTTTTTTTTTATATTAAAGCTATCCGTTCCATTGGTTCACTTGCACTCTGTGACCCTGATGAAAGCCTTGTAATCTAGCAATGAAGGCTGTATGTCATTCCCTCGGAACTACAAAGTTCCATCTAACAATTTGTGTTAAAATATCTTACGTTTGAATTCTCTTCAAAAATCCCTTGCCTAATTTCAAATTTGGCAGATAATTTGCAGATTAGAACAACAAAGTATCATTTGTAAAATTTAAGGGAAGCTCAGTTCCACCTGCCATAGATAAAATATTTTTATAGCAACATGGTTTAATTTTCTTTGTACTTAAAAATAATTCCAATGGGACCATCATGAATAAGTAAATATGCAGAAAATATTTTAAATGAATAATCTTTACGTGTAAGAACATTTAATGCAAAAAAAACAGGGCGTTTAACTCAAAAAAATATTTTTAAATTAGATAGAACCCTGTTGCTTTGAATTTAGCAGGTTTTCAAAGCAGCAAGGTCGTATTTGTTTTTATCATTTAGTTTTTTGGAAAAATTACACACGTTTTTTGCATTGATTTATCTTAAGTGTAATGAAAATTCAATTGTAATAAAGTTGTACATAATAGGTAATAATTTTTCATGCCAACTCAGAATGAAACCAACTCAGAACCACCTCAAAAAGGTCATTAAAAGCTTTGAAAAAATAATTTTAAAATAGCCGTTAACCCTAACCTAATTTAACCTATTTTTAAAATATTTTTATCATCACTCTTAATGATCTTTCTGGGGTGGTTCTGAGTTGGTTTCATTCCGAGTTGGCTGGTCACCCGAGTTTAAGTATTTTATTCGGGGTTCAAACTCAGTGATATCTCAGTTTCATAAAAATGACTGATGGAACCTTGTTGTTCCAGGGACACTATGGTATAGGGGTAGCCTTTAGGTCGCACCTGCCACCCCCTCCCTTACATGCCCATCCCAGTTCCCAGTATTTCCTCCCCTAGTAGAGGTTTGAAGGGAGTGTTAATTTTCAGCCGACGTTAGCAAGATTACCTTTTTATTTGGTTAGTAAATTAACATGTAATATTGTTATGGTATCCAAAAACCACCTAGTAAAAACTTATAGGGGTGCAAAATCAGCTAAAACGTGAGAAATCGATAAGTTCTCGTTTTATATGAGGCCGTAAAGCCACCGAGATTTATTTCGTTGCCTTTCTACTGGTTTCATGATCATCTTGAAAGATGTATCAGGATGGAATTCGATATGTTCCGAGTAAGAGTATTATTAAAGTGTTTAATTTAATTAAGGGTTCTTAAGGGTAAGGTTTGTCCGGGTCTTCGCGGTCAATGCGCCTGCCCATCAATTGTGAGGCAGGCCGAATCGGGAGAGACTAGACGAGGGAGACCTTTAGACCTCCCCAGCAGGACCTTTCGGAACGAATTCTTGTATGTGGAATGGGAGTGGGAGGAATGGATTTGTACGTCCCTCATACATTTTTCCTTCCCAGACTTTCCTCTCCTAAAGAGCCCCACCATTCAGCATCACCAATGATCACATAGGCCCCAGGGAGAATCTTTTTCCGCAGACCTCCCGTGAGGAGCTAATATAAAACCAAAGTTAAATCTAACCATCACTCTATTTTCTCTTGTGAAGTTGGCACATTGGATAAAATGCCTCTCAACTCCAACCTACTTGCATCTTCCACATTCATATATACATTTGACATGACCCGATTCTAGTATCTAGGGGATTTTAGTCATTTTTAAAATTTAAAGTTAATCAAATTTAATAATGTTACTATTAAGTTTCGCAATATTTTAGTTGTTCATTATTTTGGATTGCTGTTTCGGCCTTAAAGGTCTTGTGATTTATTAATATTTTCGGTAAAAACCGTGTGTGGTGCACTTACTGTTGAAAGAACCCCACACGGCAAGGGGTGAAGTTACGAGTACATTGGATAATTTAGTAAAGTGTGTAGGTAAAATGAATTGCTAATCAAACTTCAAATTATATTTCAAACAGTCTCCAGCAATCTGTTTGTCACTTTAACGTATTTTTTAATGTTGAATATTATTAGGAAGGCTTGCTCGGTAAATAATTTTTCGTCGGAGAAAACTCGTACATTACTAAGAAATAATATACATTTTGATAAATAGCTGAAGAAATGTTCTTATTGTTATTTCGTTTCCAAGAAAATAAAACCGTTTTGCCTTTTTATCGTTTTTCCACGCAATAAAATGAAACATTTGTTAACTACTAAACGGAAATATTACAAAAAACGCTTCATCAAAAAATATTGGACGTCAAATATGAAAAAGACGAATATTGATGAACTTGCCTTTGTATAAAATCATATTAAAAATAATTATTTTTCTTTCATGACAATTCGTTGATTTTTCAGCGTGGCTACAACTTGAAATTAATTGTACCGTTTTTCTGAGAAAAACCTTTGGTGAGTATATTTTTTTTAATCACAAGAAATGCTTTCCGTTTTAAAAAGCCAGGATGGCGTTAAATATTTCCCTTTGAATTGAAAAAATCCGTGAAAATTCGCCACATTTTACTAATGCAGACAACATGGAACAAAGTCGATTTTAAGACCCTCAGGGAATTTTCAACGCCAAGTAAATTGTATTTTGAAATCTTATTTTCTCGGCAAAAACAGTTCTTAATTACCCAGTTTTTTAATGGTAAAATAATAATAATAATGTTTATATTTTTCTTTTATTGGCACCACCTAACATTTTAAAACAACTAGGTCTTCTGAATCCTAAGCTTCACTTTTGTAAGATGGTTTATAGGTCGAAGGATAGAAAGCTCTATTAACAGTTTGTCGAATCGAGCTCAAAACTCAGAGCGGGTATCAATCTGAATTCGATCGCTTCTGGAGAATCTTGACGATTATTATATAGTTGTAGATATCATCGAAAGTATTATAAGTAATGAATTCTGAAGCTCATTAACCATGATATCTGTTAGGGACAACTCGTATCGAAAGGTTGGTTGTGGTTGAAAAATAATACTTCTATGATTCCACCATATTTGAATAAAATTATTTTATAGATCGTTCTCCATATCATTTGAGAATTTTAAGGGTGTCCAAACGTTTTCCATATGTAGCAATAAAAATGAAAACGCACAAAGGTAGCAGAGTAAAAGTTCCTTTGTACATATTTCGCAATACCCTGAGAATCCAATTCGACGTTGAAAGCTTTAATGTCCCCAATCCAATTTACACCAGATTGAGAAATTCAAAGTTCTTTTATAATTTTCATAATAAAGTTTTTCCAGTATTCGAAATTTCTGAATTGTTTTCTTTTTATTGTCAACAGAACTTCTTTTGTCTAGAATCTTAAGACAGCAAATTAATTTCGGGTTCGACATTTTTTATTAAGTCGGCAACAAAGAAAGCTTTGACGTGAGGTTTTGTATTTTCGTTTGATTAAATATTCTTAATTAAGAAGAATATTGGCAATATTTCAGAAATTGGTTTCTTCGTTTGATGTTTATTCAATGTTCGATCCATTGTCTTGCTTTAATTTAAGGGGAACGGCTGCGCGCCTTTTTCATACAAAACTTAAATTTGGATTTGAGACCAAAATATAAATTAAAAACCAAACTGTGAGAATGGTTTTGGTGGTACTCCTGCTTTTCAAATGTGCAAGAGCGAGACGGCAGATATAGAGTATAAAAGGCGATGAATGATACTGCTCGCTCACTTTTATCTCCGACAGCTCTATTAGCTAGCACTTTGCTTTACAAGACATACATGTCAATATTGTGCAAATAAATAACCAACTAGTCCACGCGCGTTTCATTAAGATCAGCAAGATCTCATCTTACGCCTACACCAATAAATAACAGTCTAAATAGCACAAACTAAAAATTTACTTTTTTAATCGAAAGTTATAGCAAATAATATCTAGTTCAGATTATGTGCCATTTTATTTATTTTAGTTTGTACATTATGATGTATAAGCCATTAAATAATTCTATTTTGTGCGATTTTAGAATCAACTGTGGAATTTTTTAGCGAATCATAAAAAAATATAATGTAATTTAATTATTTAAAAAAAAATGTCGCCCTGCTGTGTGAATTTAATGAAAAATAAAAAAAATAAACATTTTTATTAAAATAAGAGGCATTTCTTGCTTTATACTATACCTTTTTATTTTAATAAATCAGTGTTCTTGGCCGAGCAGCAGTTCCTCTTAATATATTTTATAGAAATACAAAATTGAAAATGATTTTGAAATGGTCCGATTACTTCTGGCAGAAGAGAAATATTTCAAGAAATAATTTAATAATTTTATGCCAAAATTACAGGGGGTCAGTGACCAAACGACTTTCCCAAAGGCAATTTTTTTAATATTTTAATTTTAAGTGAGAATCTCATAGTTAACTATGAACATCAATATCGTCCGGAATAATGTAGTATCCAATAAAACTATCAATATTGAGTTTTTGATGGAATAATTTTGGGTATGCTATTATGCGTCATTTAAGATGGGGGATAATGTAATGGAACAATATTTAGGCCTATGGCAGCATTTTAAAGACATTATGGAAGAAGGTTGTATATCGTATATGTTTTTCAAATCATGTGGTTTAATTCAAGGGAAAAAAAGAGAGAAAGAACATCTTATGTTATAAACTGGAAAGACATCTAAACCAAGAAGCTGAAGGATACAAGAAAGTAGTATTTATGCAGAAAAATATTATTAAGGCTGCTCTATACCCTTCGAAACAGTTGTGGAATAATGATGTTGGTTGATCTCATTCCAATATCTCGCAAATCGTTTGATTTATTCAAAGTTTTATTCGCTGCTGAGCTTAAATAAATCGTATAGCATGGCTGTAGGATGCACCCAACAAATCCCAACTCTCTCAAGTGGAAACCAAAATGTCGAAACGGTACCAAGATTCACATACCTAGGCTCCCTGATAACAAACGACAATAATACCACAGAGGAGATCCAGAAGCGCATAGTGAACGCAAATCGCTGTTATTTCCGCCTACAAAACCAATTAAAGTCCAGACTACTGTCCAGAAACACGAAGATATTCGTATACAAAACACTTATCAGACCAGTACTTACGTACGCAGCTGAGACTTGGATACTAACTAAGAGGAATGAGCGAGCACTGGACGTTTTTGAAAGAAAAATTTTGAGGCGCATCTTCGGACCGGTTCTAGAAAATGGATTTTGGCGCAGATGTTATAGCAATGAGCTCTATGCTTTGTTTAAGGAGCTAAACGTCGCAAAATTTATAAAATTGGGAAGACTTCGGTGGCTGGGTCATGTGGATAGAATGACCGAGCATCAAGCACCAAAGTCCCTGCTGAACTCAAGACCAATAGGGCGAAGGAGCCTGGGAAGGCCAAGACTAAGATGGAGCGACAACGTCCTCAAAGACATATCTATCTTGGAGCTTCCAAACTGGAGAGAGCTGGCGCAAAACCGAGATGAGTGGAAGAAGACTCTTGAGGAGGCCAAGACCCACCAGGGGTTGTAGAGCCAATAGTAATGATGATGATGATAGCAATAAATGTATGAATGCATGCAAGATCAGCAAGATGCTTTCTATGAGGCACTATTGAGTGAAGTAGAGTAAAAAAAACATTTTGTGGAATAATGTTTTGTTCGAATTTTTCATGAACGAGTACAACATTTTACCACTAATTCATCATAAATTCGAATTTAATTATCTTTCTTCACTCGTCACTTTGCATTAAAACTCTTAAGAATTGTACGATTATTTTATTTTAAATGTAAAATATAATGTAGCATGTGTAAGTGGATTCGTTTTGTTCCATTTTTATCAAATTAGGGTTTTGGTAAGAACAGCGATAAACTAGACGCAACATTATTCCCGGCAAGGGCCCCAATTATTGTATCACTAAATGCGGTTTTTGTCATTCAATGCAAGTTTTAGTCCTCCCTCATACAAGTTATATCGCCAGATCGATTACTGGTCACAATGAATCCGAATTAGTTGAAAATACTTTCTCATCCGCGGGAAGTTCGACTGCGGACGCCTTCCTTTAATTTCGCCTTGTGTCCGCATACAAAATTGAAAAACTTAAAATTACTTTTGGAAATTCGCCGCTAAGAAATTTTCCTTTAATTTCCACATTGAGCGGAATCCGGAATAATTACAGGAATAATGGCTCCCTGGAAACATATCTGCATTGTTTTGACAAGGGGTTTAATTCATCAACCCGCTTCTTTTTAGGATACATTAAAAGGGTGAGCTTCATTTATATTCATCAGTGAATTCTACCTTCCACCTGACAGTTAGACAGGACATCATACCCAAAGTTCATTCCGTGGTTTGATGGAAATCTGGGCTTAGGCCATTTCAAAATGAGAGATAAAAATGTTGCCTTTATTTTCCTTTAGTGACAATGAATGGTGACTTAACGTGTTATAAAAATGGTGTTCATTTAAAAAAACAACAAAGAATTACTTAAAAAATGATTAAACGATTTTATTTCGTTTAGAGAAATCTAAAATCTTTTTTTCATTGTTTTTCATGGTCTGGTAAAATGGCAAATCTAAACTGCAAAAAATCAAAATGAAAAGCTAATGTAAGCTATTCGTATGGACCACTTAAATTCCTATAATTTATCTGATGGACAACTTTAATTCATTCAATTAATCTAATGGATCAAAATAATTCATACAATTAATCTAATGTACCACTTTCATTCGTACAATTAATCAAATGTACCACTGTCATTCGTACAATTAATCTATTGGACCACTTTAATTTATAAAATTAATCCAATGGAGCACTTCAATTCATAAATTTTTTTTTTTTTACGTTAACTCCACACAGGAGGCCCTGAGGAAAATAATTTCCCTCAGCGCCTATGTCATCTGGGATGCTGTGTGGAGGGTCTTTTTGAGGAGAGGAAGGAATGAACATTGGTCTTGAAGAGACCCATGTTGTAGGAAGGAGGAAACACAGAGGCCGGCAAATCATTCCACAGCCGAGCTGTTGAACATAAGAACGAGTCGAAGAAACGACCTGTGGCAAATGTGACCATGCGGCAAATGTCAACCGTGTACAAATGTTGGGCACGCGTTTGGCGTGTTTCCCGACTATGAACCGGTGCCGAAGGGATCAATGATGCTAGTTCCTCGGAGCATCTTCCATTGTAATACCGGTAGAACAAGGATAGCATTCCCACCCGACGCCTGTGCTCTAAAGATTGCAATCCGTCTGTTAAGATGGGAGAATCTATCAAACGGACCGCCCGTTTCTGCACAGAGTCGAGGGTACTTTTCAGGTATTTTGGAGCTCCAGACCAGAAATGGCTGCCAAATTCAACCGTGGGCCAAATTTAACCGTGGCTGCCAAAAAAACAATTAATCTTCATGGACCACATTAATTAATACAATAATTCGAATGGAACTCTTTAATTAATACAATTATACACATGGACCACTTTGATTCATACAATTATTCTCATGAACCACTTTAATTCATACAATTAATCTAATGGACTACTTCAATTCATGAAATTGAATTCAGTACCACAGGCAATTTTTTAACAAGTTAATTTTGCACACAACAAAAATTTATTCAGCGCAGTTGATAAAATTAACCACCTCCCATAATGTTTTAAGATTTTCACGGCCAAAAGCATTTTCGTTATTTGTTTTGGGGGTGTTATGCCGCGTTGCGCTACCTCCTCCTTTTGCCAACGTTGGTTAAAGGTTGGTTAAAGAAGGAGGTAGCGCAACACGGCATAACACCCCAAAAACAAATAACGAAAAAAAAACTCACATAATGATGATTTCACCTTTTCAATTGCGCCAATTAGTATAATAATTATTCAGCGTGAAATTTTTTTAAAAAATTAATTGTCAAATATAATTTATAGGGATCGAAGCCGTTTAAATCAATGGCAAAATCTTTGCCTAATCCAAAGCTAATTTTTAGTTGATTGACTGCGGTATATGACGTTTGTAAAAATAAAGAAGTCATAATCGATCTGTTTCAAACACCGATACAGGCTGTACAATATTTCCGATATCCTCCGCCAATAAATTGGTATTGTCTGTGTATTTTTGCGTGAGCTCATCCGACGAACAACCGGATTAATCATCCGGATTCGATTGTTTCCTCCGAATCTGCGACGACCATTGAAACAAGTGACAGATTGATTTTTAATTGAATGGATAACATTGTTTGGCCGATCGTTCTCTGCGGGTTAATCCGTGGGGTATTTTTCATGACAGGGGAAAGCAATTATTCATGTGTTGCCATTTCAATTACGTTTCTGTGTATTTCGGGATTTTGTGACATTGAACATCCAGGTGGATTTCAAATTAATCAAAACTGTAATGAATTTATCCGTGTTATTAATTAATTATATTCGGATCTCTTATCTCAACCCATGCAATTAAGGGATGCAATTTTTTTTAATGCAAGTTCTCGTAAAATAGGTATAGCTTCGCTTTTGTATTTTTTATATTCCATAAATAGTAAATTTTCAATATGTGAGGCAGGTATGGGTACCGCCGCCCTGGGAACCATTTATTGGATAACCAGCACTCCTTTCATATGTCATTCCGAGACGTTAGTTACGTTTGGTGACTTAGCAGGGGTAGTCGTGTTTATAGGGTGCGGTTTGTAGAAGACTTGGTGGCGGATGCGTTTGCCCACCTAATGCATGGCGGGCTGGATCGGAAGAGACTGGTTGAGGGAGACTTTGACTTTCTAGTCGGACTCTCTTTCTACCCACTACCTTGCAGTAAAGAGGGAAGGCGGATTCATATGTCTGTGCAGGAATACCTGGCCATATTGATCCGCACATTCCTACCCACCCCACTTACCTTTTTCCTTTCAGAACTTCCTCTCCTTCCTTTCCCTAAAAATACTCTCCACACAACATCCCCAAAAATGAAATAGGCGCTCGGGAAACTTTTTCCCGTGGCCTCCTGGAAGAGCTAATGCAAAGAACGAAGTCAAATCATATAAATATTATATAATTTGTTATCTTTATCTTTACTAAGTATAAAATGAAGTCGCTCACGCTGTATGTGCGCTTAGATCTTTTAAACTACGCAACGGATTTTCATGCGGTTTTCACCAATTGATAGAGTGATTCATGAGGCAGGTTCTTAGGTATATAATTTGTCAAGGTTTCTTGTAAATTGGTTGAAATACATAATATATCTGTCCAAGCGGCAGCGAGCAGCGTGGTGTGGATTTGATTTAACAAATGACGTTGGTTATAAAGGTTTCATTAGCCACAGCGACGTGTGGCCGGGTCTGCTAGTTATTAATAATTTAATACTTTTTAAACAATATTATTATGTACCTACTTACGTAAGGGTAGGAGTTGTATTCAAGTTCAGACAAAGTTCTGTATAGTTTTGTATACATTGCTAATAATTTGGAACGCATTTAATTTCCTGATAAATTTAATCTCACTTGTATTACGTACGGATATAATTCGATGTAATTCCTGACTGTCTGTAATTAGATGACACACTGAAATGTTTAACTAAACGCGTCACGCGATCGGGTTAATTTGATTACCGCAGCGCAGTTCCTGGAGTTGATAGGGTTGTTGCCGTGATTAATTTTTAAGGGCTGTGATAAACATTTGTCCTCCAGAAGTTAAAGGCCCGATTTATATGTAAATCGGGGCTATTTGCATGCATGGGTTACCTCGTGTGGAAGTAATACGCGCCCTGAATGACAGGAAAATCTGCCTTTAAATTTTCAGTAGATCTGTCTCCTTTCTATTTTAGTTATACCTTCCTGAAGTTACAAAGAGATAGCATTGCTGGAATTAGTAAATAATTATTATGACATAAAATTAAAGCAGTCACGAACCTTATCAACTTATTACTTGGCTTTACTTTAACCTCGGGGTATATAATTCGGTCGATTAAAATAAATAGCTAGCAATGAATTTTAATTCCCGAACTAAGATGAATACGACATTTATTTTCCGTAGTTTGTTGTTTGGTGTTTTTTTATTATTACTGGGATCATCAAAACATATTTTTTACTTTATTACTCTAAACAGGAGGCCTTGGGGAAAGTGATTTCCCCGGCGGCTATTTCATCTTTGAAGATGATGTTTGAAGAGTTTTTTTAAGGAGCGGAAAGAGTGAACAGGGGTCTTGAAGATACCCATATTGTAAGAGGGACGAAACACAGAGGCCGGTAAATCATTGCACGGCTAAGCTGTTGAACTCAAGAACGAGTCGTAGAAACGGTCTTTTCTCACGTGACAAATGTCAATCAAATGTTAAGCACGCGTTTGGCGTGTTTCCCGACTATGTACCGGTGCCAAAGGGATCAATGACGCTAGTTCCTCGATCTTCCATTGTAATACCGATAGAAAAGGTTAGCGTACGTATCTAACGCGTGTGCTCTAAAGATTGCAATTTGCTTGTTAAGATAGGGGAATCGTTCAAAAGAATCGCCCAATTCTGCACAGATTCAAGGGGTTTTTTCAGGTGTTTTGGGGCTCCAGCCCATAGGTAACTTCCGAATTCAACAATGGGGCAGACTTGCGATTTGTACAGGGTCAGCAATTGTGTACTATTAAATTATCTGCGAGCTCTGTACAGTACGCACCGATTCTGAGAGGCTAACTTGACTCTGGTTTCGGAGGAGCTGATCACTTAGAGTTACATCAAGCGTATCAATGAAATGCGTTTTGGGAAGATTGCTTCCATTACAGGAGACTAGATTGTCATTTCTATCCCTTTTAGTTTTAATCAGACATGCTTCGGTCTTTGAAACTACAATTTCGACCTGAATAAAATATTGTTTCATTTTGGAATCTCGTTGATTATAACAAATTCATCATAAAACATGTTACAGTGTTTAATACCAAACTGGTTTCATCTAAGCAACTTAGGGCTTCTTAATACTGATACATTTCAATTTTATGATCCTTATAAATTTTTATTTTATGCTACTAAACTTCGACGCATTAAAACTCTCAACGAACCTCAAATAAACCATCCCAGTGTTGCTGGTTAGCAGTATAAAACGGGTCTGATATAAAATAAACAAGTGAAACAAATTTACGAAGTTTATTCCCTGTTTAATTATTATTGGTATCGTTGTACTGAAGCTTTCAGATACTAATTTTAAAATCACGAGGCCAAAATAGGGTTTAGTGAGCCTCTCCCGAACTGCCGTCCGTTGCCTGTACCCCATTCCATCATGCTTACGAAGGCTTTATACTAAAATTTTCACAGCCAGGCCTTAAACTTTTCTGGGAACTGATATAAATCTTCATGTATCTCCGCTGCGATGCCTCTACGCTCTACGGGTCTACGGCCTACGGAGGAACTGGCTACGACGCTACGGAAAAAAACATTTATGAATATAAGAGCGTCTATGTAAAGTAATGGAGTGACTAATGTTGACACAAAATAATTGCTTTATAAAATAAATAGATGGATTCCGTCTTATTATTTCAGCGCCATTATATTGTTGTTGATAATTATCGAAGTTCGGGAAAATTATTTAATTAAACAAAATGTTTTAATCACTTTGTGTTTTCGGTGTTCCATTTTGTGAAATACACATTCTATAAAAAAATTTCGTGGCATTTTTAAAAATGATGATATATTATTATTAACAAAAAATTTTAGGCCCTTGGATATTTTTTTAGTGTTATTTTTTACATTAGCTCCACAAAGGAAGCCCTGAGGAGAAATAATATTCCTCAGGGTCGAGAGGAAGTTCTGGGAAGTAAAAGGTATAAGGGGTGGATAGGAATCTGGGGGTTAATGTGTCCATTGGAGACCAATATATGAATCTATTCCTCCCACTGCGGTGCAAGTCGAGAATCCGGCTGGAAAGGTCTAGGTTAGGTATTCCTCAACCAGTCTCTCCCAATCTGGCCCACCATGCACCAGCAAGACTGATAAACTTCACCCCATGAACTCGGACACCCCTGCTCACCAAACGTAGCGAACTACTTGGGGCGACCTATGGCAGGGGTGTTGGTTATCCAATAAATGGTACCCATACCCACTTCCCAAAAGTAATACAAATAAAATTAGCTTTTGTCTTTCAAAATAAAAACATGTTATTTTCTTTTAACTTCTTAATCTTAAGTGTTCAATGAATATAACAATTATATTGCTAAAAGATTTATTAATTTTATTTTTATTCTGAAAAGTGTCACTATGTTTTAAGGCATGTTATGTAAGCGTATGGAAAAAACACAAATATTTTGAAAAGTACGTTTTTTTACGATCGAACGGAAAGACGGAGGCAATCAATCAATATGATAGAAATTGCCTTTCTCATAGTTCATTTTATGTCTTGATGTCACAAACACAGCATACAAAATACCTTTGTGTACCCGGTAGATGTAAGTAATCAATAAAGATACCTTGAATAAAGTCATAACAATTGTATGTAGTATAAATTGATTTATTTTTTATGTAACCTAATGTTTGTATTATTTCATTTAATTTATTTTTTTATTTTATTTTCTGTTTTATATTGGAGGCACTACTGCAAAAGAGCTGCTTTCCAGGAGAAATTTTGAATTGTAATTATTTCTCTTTTTGAAACTGACAATTCATGGCTGAATTGTAGCTGAGCAGTGACCTTTTCGTTAATAGTATCGATGATAAAAGAACAAAATGTGTAATATTGTTAAAAAAATCTATTGATGAATAAACATTATTTCTTTATTTATTTATAACCGGGGAAAAATGTGGATAAAGCCGCGTACCAAAGCTAGCATTATTATAAACTTAAAATTGGTTCCTTTTTTCGGAACACGCAACGATCCTTAATTGGGTGACACAAACAACAAAGTTGCGCACGTAACCGCCAGTTTAAATTAAGCTTTTCGGTATGTTAAGGATTTATGTTACAATAAATAACGTCAGTATATTTTGAAATTTGATAAACGAAATTCTTTGCACGGTTGGCCGAACCCCTTCTAGTGAAAGTACTTAAGGAGTATTTAATTAAATCGCGGATTAGCGAGGATACCTTGCAAAATATGCGCGATGGAGGGATTTATGAACTAACTAAGCCAGGCTTAATCACTGGAGGGTCGCTATATCTTGTACACGTGTGATAAGGCTTCGAAGTTTAGCCGGATTCCAGTTAAGTAATCGGGAAAATTGAAACAACGTCAGGGAAGTTTGACATATTTTAGGAACAGCTTGTCGTAGACAGCTCTGGTCAACCTAACAAAACTCTTTGACAAAGATAAATAATTTCTGTACTTTATACAAGCGGATATAATAACATTATGACGATTAACAGAAGGACGTGCAGTGAAATTAGACCCCGAAAAAAGGACAAAGTCAATAAGCAAAACAGTTTATTTCTTCATTTCATTTCTAAGGGATGATTATTATAATTCAAATTAATAAATAACGTTGTATTAACCACTTAATTATTTACAAAAACCGACATGTTTCGTCAGCCAAGCTGACTTCCTCAGGGTTTTGACAGAACTAATTTTAAAAATAGACATACATAGGTAATAGAGAAGAGTAATAGACATAAACAATAATAAAATTTGAAAGAAAATAATGTGTAAGGGACGAGGGGCAATATAGAACAATTAAAAATTTAAAAGGGGAATAGATTTAATAATGGGTCATTTAAAAACAATTTTTGATTATTAATAATATTTAAATTTGCATTAACACTCTTTCTAATCTCTAAAATTTCTAATTTATCCAACTGAAAGCCATTGACATTACAATGTATTAATTCTATTCCACTGTTAAAATTAAAGGTACGACTAGTTTCTATTAAATGGTTGGCAAACTCCGAGAAACTATTATTATTTAAAGCTTTCATATGCTCTTTAATCCTTATTTCAAAGTTTCTAGAAGTTTTACCTATATAAAAGAAATAACAATCATTTCAATTTATAAATTCCAGATTTTTTCATTTTTGAATCTCTATCTTTATTATTTACTATGTAATGTTCAAGTCTATTGTTTGCATAAAATACAGGAATAATTTCATTAGGTACATTCTTTTTTATTGAATTAGAAATTTTATTATTAAAATACATCATTTTTCTCCATTTTTTCTCTTCTTTATCCTTTTGTATAGGGTAGATGTATGATCTAAATAAATAATAAATCTGTTTTTAAATGACCCATTATTATATCTATTCCCCTTTTAAATTTTTAATTGTTCTATATTGCCCCTCGTCCCTTACACATTATTTTCTTTCAAATTTTATTATTGTTTATGTCTATTACTTTTCTCTATTACCTATGTATGTTTATTTTTAAAATTAGTTCTGTCAAAACCATTTCCATCATAAGCTATAAAGTAAAACTTATTTTATCTGTGAAATAATTTCAATACGAAAGTGTATTTAAACTCGGGTGAAGAAGCCAGCCATTGGTTACAACTATAGCTGGATACTAAAGAAAATGCGCCATCAATAAATTACATATAGTTATTTATGTATATTCGTGCCGAGGACTACATGTTATATTGATTGACAAATGTATGCCCCTTCTCTTTCGTTGACAAAGGTCAGAAGCAAACACTAAAGTCAGCCGTTCATACCACCCAGGCTTATCGGGTAATATAAGCGATGTGCCTCTCCAATCCCAATATCGTCGGATTCCGATTAATTGTAATCCCCGAAACCGGGCGACGTCGAAGCTCCCGGTGACCCAGGAATTCATATAATCCTGCCTTAACTCACGTGACTTGATCCCCTATATTCGGTATTTAGATGAATCGGAACCCACAGAATTCAATTTTAACGGTGATGAAATTGGTACTGCGCGTTTATTTCGCAAAATATCCCCAATAAAATATCCCACGGACAAAACATCCTTCAACAAAATATCTACTAAAACTTAACCTAACCTAACCTAAAATATCACCGACAAAATATCCCCGACAAAATTTCTTACGGACAAAACATTCTCCAACAAAATATCCACTAAAACTAAACATAACCTAATCTAACCTATCCTAAATTATCCCCAACAAAATATCCACTAAAACTAAACATAACCTAATCTAACCTATCCTAAATTATCCCCAACAAAATATCCACTAAAACTAAACATAACCTAATCTAACCTATCCTAAATTATCCCCAACAAAATATCCACTAAAACTAAACATAACCTAATCTAACCTATCCTAAATTATCCCCAACAAAATATCCACTAAAACTAAACATAACCTAATCTAACCTATCCTAAATTATCCCCAACAAAATATCCACTAAAACTAAACATAACCTAATCTAACCTATCCTAAATTATCCCCAACAAAATATCCACTAAAACTAAACATAACCTAATCTAACCTATCCTAAATTATCCCCAACAAAATATCCACTAAAACTAAACATAACCTAATCTAACCTATCCTAAATTATCCCCAACAAAATATCCCGACAAAATATCCTACGGACAAAACATCCTCCAACACAATATCTACTGAAACTTAACCTAACCTAACCTAACCTAACCTAACCTAACCTAACCTAACCTAACCTAACCTAACCTAACCTAACCTAACCTAAATTATTCCCGACAAAATATCCTACGGACAAACAATCCTCCAACACAATATCTACTGAAACTTAACCTAACCTAACCTAAATTATTCCCGACAAAATATCCTACGGACAAACAATCCTCCAACACAATATCTACTGAAACTTAACCTAACCTAACCTAAATTATTCCCGACAAAATATCCTACGGACAAACAATCCTCCAACACAATATCTACTGAAACTTAACCTAACCTAACCTAAATTATTCCCGACAAAATATCCTACTGACAAACAATCCTCCAACACAATATCTACTGAAACTTAACCTAACCTAACCTAAATTATTCCCGACAAAATATCCTACGGACAAACAATCCTCCAACACAATATCTACTGAAACTTAACCTAACCTAACCTAAATTATTCCCGACAAAATATCCTACGGACAAACAATCCTCCAACACAATATCTACTGAAACTTAACCTAACCTAACCTAAATTATTCCCGACAAAATATCCTACGGACAAACAATCCTCCAACACATTATCTACTGAAACTTAACCTAACCTAACCTAAATTATTCCCGACAAAATATCCTACTGACAAAACATCCTCCAACAAAACATCTTCTAAAATTTAACCTAACCTTATTTACATTTTACTATTTTGAAAAATGATGATTTCTTTACAGAATGACAGGTTAGGTTAGGTTAGGTTTTTGTCGATATTTTGTTGGGGGATATTTTGTCAGAGGATATTTTGTCGGGGATATTGTGTCGCGGGATGAAAATTCACGGAACCGATGAAATTTGATTCCGACAAGTCAGACTGTAAATAATACACGAGTCAATATTGCCGTAGAGGAGTTTGTGTTTTGGTGGGAATAATTAGACTCGATTCCATTCCTCGCGGCGTTTAAGCTCTGTAACCCTGTAAGGATTCCGGAGTTTTGTCGTTTGACATTCCTTTGCATAATTTGTGAAGCCCTTTGGCAGCTTGTGGGTCTGAATAGCAGTTTTGGGATTTTATAATTAGCTTTTCCACATTTTAATCAAATGTTTTAAGTAAATTTTCACCTTCTGTATCGCGTTGGCAAGCGATAATCAGAAATAAAATATTTATATTTATTTATTATTCTTTACACATTCATATCTTTCAAAGATCTATACAATAGAAATTCAAACTATAAAAGAAAAAGAAAAATATCAATTTATAACTGAAAACCGTACTAGACATAAATATATTTTCTCATGCCCAAAATTAAACACTTCCTTTGCACAAAATTATTATACTTATCAAGGAAGACTTATTTTCAACCGATTACCGGATGAAATTAGAAAAATTAATGATAAAATCCAATTAATAAACACTGTTAAAAAATATTTTAAAGATAATATAAAAAAAAAACTAAAAAAAAAAAAAACTAAAAAAAAAAGTTTCCGACTAATCTAATCTCAAGAACAACTACTTATAACTCAGTTTCCAAGTGATACTCTGTTCTTCAAATAAGTTAAATTTTGTATTGTTTTTAGCAACTATTTACATATCACCGAACTTACAACTTTTTGTTTTTTACATTCACATTGTAATTTAAGAACTTAAATATAGCATTAAAAATGTACACTACTCTTCCAGACACAAGCTAATGCTTCCATGGAAGAGTGGTATTAACGTATTTTAAAATGAACATGTACGCAAATTACTACATTATCTAAATGTATATTATATTTTATATGCTAAAATAAAAAATTTAAAAAAATTTAAAAAAAATATATATTACAAAGATTTTATTTGTTATTTTTTTTTATTTCACACCCTAGTTAGCTTTTCTTATAAAATTTTACAAGCTATTTCTATCAAAGTAAATACCTAAAAATTAATATAAAAACACAAAACAAAATACTTAGTTAAAAATGTGAACAGAAACTAAGAATCCTTACTCATATAATTGAATTTGAAAAATTTATTCTACAAAACAAAACAGTAGAAACGTAGAAGTTATATAGGTACATAGGTCTATTTGTGTCTAGAAGAATAAAAGTGATAGAATATACAATATTTATATTGATTAGTTTTAAGATGATATATATCACCCAGAAAAGAATATTTATTTCCGAGACTGTAAAGTCTAGGAATCGGAGACTGATGATAAGCTGGTGTCCTGGTGTTATTGAAGTAAAAGGGTAATAAATGTCGGCATGAATTTTTGGGAACATGGAAGTTGTTAAATTGAAGTAATTCAGGACAGTCTGACTGGCCCGCTCATCAGGAACAAACTTCCCTCAGCTCTTACTAATATCCAGAACTTGGCTGAATTCAAAAGAGATTTAAAAACAAACTTATTTAAAAAATCATACCTTTTATGAATTTTAACTCCATTTCAATCTACTATAATAAGCCATGTTCCTCAAGTTTCTGGTAATTGTTTGGTTTCGATTACCTCCTTGCTATAGTTTTATGTGCACTCTGAATTTATATTATTTCTAAATGTTAACTGCCTCCTGTTCTATATAATTTAGTTTAAATGATTCTTGTTGAATGGTTCTTGTGATGGTTTATCATTATATATTGTCCTGTGCCAAAACAGCACTCACTGTTGTTGTTAATATTGTTCTTTAGGAATTGCTTTGTATATTTTGTATATTCGTTATTTCACATTATTTAATTAATTTTTTAAGGACTCGTAAGGAATACTGTAGATTAATTTTAAGTTTATTATAATTAAGCGCACTTGAAGTGAAATATCACAAAACTGCGCTATATAAATACTACGTTATTATTATTTATTATTATTACAGTCATAGAATTAAATCTGTGCTTATTCTTCCTTCTGAAAGTTTCAATAGAGATATTTTGTCCAGGAGGTAAGTGTAATCAATGTTTTGTATAGGAATTTATAATTTATAGTTTATAAACTCAAAAACTCAACACATAAATACGCTACAAGGCTCACAGAAAACCTATTAATGCCAAAAGCAAACAAAACAATATTCCAAAAAGGACCATACTACATGGCCATTAAAGTATATAACAAGCTTCCACATAACATTAAACAAATACAAGATACACACAAATTCAAATCGTCACTAAACACTTTCCTAGTTAATAAATGTCACTACACGTTGAGTGAATACCTCACGTAAATGAAACGCCTATTTTTATTGGTATATATATTTGTATTTTTTTCATTGGTATATTGTTATTTTATCTGTATTAACATTGTAATTATAATAAAACAAATAATATTATATAAACATTGTTATTAAATAAATGTGGTTAGCTGGAAGAAATGGGGTCTACCCATAAGCTACACCTTTTGTAATTTTTATTTTACAATAAATATTTTTTGATTTGATTTGATTTGAAACTTACGTTTAATCTTTTGAATGTTGTGTGAATGAATATTGAAAAGGGGAAAAAAGGATAATTCCACACTAGGAATTCATCTGTTTTGTGGTGTACAATCTTCAATTTTTTATCATGAATGTAGTTTTAAAATATCAGTTTTCTTGTAGATTTTTGTGGTCTTGCAATGTTTTTGGTATGATATTATTTATTGCTTTAAGTTGTTCCAGCCGTGTTTAGTGACTCTGCTTTGTCAATTTTAATTTCTTTTTACCAACATTTTAAAAACAACCCCTATTCACTTCATCCGACAATGAATTTCGTAATATTGAAGGATTCTGATTATTTGAACTTTATATAATTAATGTTTCTACATAAGAAGTTTTGGAAGCGGGTAATCTGAAATGAGAATTGAATTTAATGGAATTGCGCATGGTCATGAAATGAAAATCAGTTGTTTTTTTCTCGGAGGCCCATCACATGCAAAACCTTTTAAAGACATTCCGCCTTCAATAAAAATCGACTTACTACCCGATTCCAATTGAAAATGTCTCCATCGTTTAAGTTTCAGCCTTCCCCCATGGTCCCATCTGCTCCTCCCCTCCCCCCTTGCTAACCTCCCACACCCCCCTTCGAAGCCTTCTGCTGCGATAGGCCTATTCGATTTGCCCTAATGTAATATGGAACATTGCCTACAAGTATTCTGTCACCCCCACCCGAAGCGTCGCAGTTCGCATAAATGTATTTGGTTTCACGTTTATTTTTCCCAGCTCTGCGGGTGGCAGGAGAATTACCTTTATTGGTGGCGAATAATGTCAGATATAATGGCCCCAAAAAACTGTTCCACACTTCTTGGTATTTGGAAACTTTATTTATTCGTGAGATCGTATTTTATGACTCCTTTTGTGGAAGAACTTTTCTTTCCATTCGCAATCTGTTGTACTCTGTAAAAAGAAGCGATTTTGACTAATTTTCTCAGTGTAGTCTGCAAGGAATCAAATTGCTTCATGGCAAGAACTCTTATAAACAACGTGGAGTTATTTATAATATTTTCTTCTATCCATTTTCTCCACTAATTACATCATTCAATTAACCTATCAGCCGTCATCCTATTAGCGTTATTTTATTAACCAATGAGTCGTTGTGCGCTTAATAGAATCTCCTCCCAGCTGCTTACTCTCGGCTAATCTAATATTTCTCACTTTGGAATGGAACGACTCTAACAAATGGATAAAAGAATAGCGAATACTGCGTAAGATTGAGGTAAATAAATCTCTATAAGAATTTATCACTGTTAGAACGGAGGGATTTCCTAAGGAGAATGGAGCATTCGTCCTTTCTATCGACTTGTATCGGTCCAAATTGATCTTATACGGAGGAAAATGTAGAAAATGGAAAACAAAGGATGTCCCTAAAGCAGACTAAATCTTTAATAGAAATGCTCAGGCTTGCCAAGTTGCCAGTCTTTCAGTAACATTCTCATAAAAATTCTTAATTTAACGATAGTCAACGCACAATTTTCGCTGCGCGCCAGCTTATTTTATTTTCATAATAAATTACTTGTTTTTTGCAAAATGATGTTTTTGTAAATTGTTTCATTTTACCAGATAATGTGTTTATATATTTGTAAGAATAGTATGTAATCTACCATTTGTGGTTTACCCAGAAGAGCTAGTTATATTCAGAGAAATGATTTTTTAAACGTTCAGGTTCAAGAATGTTATTTTTTACGAAAAGAATCTAGTGTTCTGTGAATTATTTTATATATCTATTAAACTTTATTTCTAGAGTAATGAGCCTTCCAAAAAAATCTTTAACAACTACGAAGGCTAACTAAAGAAAATATTGTGAAAATGTTGTCTAAAAGTTTTCTCATAAAAACTGTCAGTAATTAAAATATTCAAACATGCTCTCCAATGGTTTTGAAAAACGTCATTTACAACTGTCTAAAGATAAATAATGACCTTATCTTAAAGATACTGCAAGAAATGTAAATGATTATTTTTGTAGAAGAGTTCTTGATGGGAAGCTTTTAATCACTCTTTGAATGAAAAGGGGTGAATGGTAAATGTCGTCCAAAACAGGCGGTTATTTGGTAGCCTAAGCTTTTCCAGCTGAATTCCTTTATTGTTTTACTTTTGAATAAGTAAATATGGGCAGATGCTTTCCTCCTACAGTTCCTGAATCCCTTCTTCAAGCGGCGTACACCCTCGTCTTCCCGGAGCAAATCTGTATTGTCCTTTCTCTTGTACTAAACACAATAACGATAAGAAAAGGTGCTCTGGTCACTCCGTCGGTCGGTTCAACAGCCTCGATGATAAATATTTTATTTAATCGTTAAAGACAATATTAGCGACTCACAGATATTTTGAAACATAAAAAGATTCGGTCGCATCTAAGAAGAATATTTTAACTTTTTTTTTTTTACACGAGCTCCACACAGGAGGCCCCGAGGAAAATAATTTCCTTCAGGGCCCATGTCATCTTTCAGGATGCTGTGTGGAGGGTTTTTTTTAAGGAAATGAGGGAGAGGAAAGTTCGGGGAAGGAAAAGGGTTTAAGGGGTGGGTAGGAATCTGGGGTTCAGTGTGTCCTAGTCATCCGCCTCCAAGAACTAGACAAACCTCACCCCATAAACCCGGGCACCCCTGCTAAATCACCAAACGTACCGAACCACTTGGGGTGACCTATGGCAGAGGTGTTGGTTATCCAATAAAGGTTCCCGGGGCGGCGGTACCCATTCCCGCCTCCCAAATTGAAGACTTAACGATCTTAAATACTTCATCTGCGTCAATGATCGAATATCTAATCGATACGATTCAAAATATATTTTGTCTTTTCTACGTAGCCACATACTTTATGGAATGAATATCGAATTTGATACTTTCGATATTCATGATTGATGTTTCAATTTGGCCGTTTTGCATTTCGTCTGTCTGTAAATTTATTTATAAATTCCGTTTCTGTTTCAAGAAGGTGGTCATTTTAAAGGTCCAATAAAAAAAATTTCAATATTATGATATCTACCTGCCTGAAAAATTTTTGAAAAAAGAATTGAGATAGTGAAGTTTCTTTGGACAAAATGCATAATTCATTATTGAAATTTAAAACGATTTGACAAAATATATGTTAATAATTAGTTAGGTAAATATTTAAGTACCTACCAACTTTCAAATCTTATGTTTTCTGAGGATATTTTGGTTTTAAAAATAAAAAATTTAATAAATTTTAGAGAAAATTCGAAATATATATTTTTGTACGCGAGGTCTACTATTCACAAAACTACTAGTTCATAACCATTGCATGTTTGTTAATATTCTCTAAAATTTTCTATTGAAATAATTGTGAAGCCATAACAATATAGGTGATTGTAACTATCAAGGTGCAAACCAGAACCCCTCACCGCAGAATAAAAGACAAAGTGAAATTTAAAGACAATTATAATTTCGAAGTGGTCGAAGAGTTTACCTACCTGGGCTCCATCATAACGCAGGACAATGAAGACCCAGTAGAAGTAAGAAAGCGCATTACAGCCGCTAACAAAACTTACTTCGCGTTGCTGCCAGTGTTCAAATCCCGAAACGTCCATAGGAAAACCAAAATAACCTTATATAAAACAATTATCAGAACGGTCTTGGCCTATGGATGTGAGGCGGGAACACTGACAGCAAAGTCAGCGGAACGGCTGGACATCTTCGAAAGAAAGGTACTTCGAAGAATCTTAGGAGCGGTGCGAGAGGGAGAGGCATGGAGAATCCGCCACAATAATGAGCTCTATGATATTTACCAAGCTCCCAGACTCTCCACCCATTTAAGACTCCAAAGATTAAGATGGGCCGGACATGTGCACCGAATGCCAAGCACACGAGTACCGAAGAAGGTTCTGACAGGACACCCGGGAGGTAAACGAAAGGCGGGCAGACCTAGACTGAGATGGGAGGATGATGTCAGGAAGGATGCAAGAGGATTACTCCATGTTGCAGATTGGAAGACGACGGCCGAGGACAGAGGGCGGTGGAGGCTTATTTTGAAGGAGGCCAAGGCTCGAAATGGGCTGTAGCGCCATTGAAGAGAAGAAGAAGAAGTAACTATCAAGGTGTTTACTGTTCAGTACAATTGGTACAATCTATTCAGGTCCTTTGATCGTATTTGAAAATTCGAATTCACGTTCGACGAATAATTCCCTCCCCCCGCCCCGGATTCCCGAAAACCTCCATCAGAGGGGGAAGCGGAAACTGTTGTCAGCCTTCGTTACCTTATCTTCATACGGGGTTTTACAGCGTCTGTAAAGTGAAAAGGCTTTTTTCTGAAAATCAGCCGTCAGCGCCCTTTGCTCCTGAAACTATGAACGCGAGCTGAAAGCTCTACGAAAACGTGTATTTTTATTCGATAAAATGGAATAAAGGAATAGATTTGTAAAATCATTTTCGTAGTAACAATAAAATTAGGTGTGATATTCTGCATATGGTGCGAAAACCATGCAGGATGTAAACACGTCTATTTAAAGCCTCGATTACTTTGAGCGAGTTTACAAGCTACTCTCTGGGAAATACACTATCTGTTAGTAAACTCGCTCAATGTAATCGTATTACTACCTGACTAGCAGATTGTGGACAATCTACGAAAAAACTTGAAAGGTAGTCAACTTTACTCGCTACTTGCTCAAGATGGCGGCCCACGAACAGGTGGTTTTATAAGAATTAAATTAGTACTCGCGGGAGTCGTAATTCTCGCTATTGTCTAGCGCGTGGCGCTAGCTGCGAGCTCAAGTTTTTTTACAAAATGTTGACAAAATTGATTCGCGCGGGAGACGTTATTTACTACTGAGCGAGTAGACAGTTTTACGTGTCATTATAACAATCTCACTAGCTGATTTTAAACTTACCGGCTAGTAGCTTGTAAACTCGCTCAATGTAATCAAGGCTTTAGGCACCATTTCCAACTTCCTGATAATAATGATGTGTCAACTCAATTTAATTAACTTTCCTTCGAAATATGCAGAGGCGGTTCGTAGGTATGTGCATTTGTTCAATACACTGCTTGTCTTCAGTCCTCACATCAACGACGTATGTTCCCCACTCATCGTAATAATTTCCGCCAGTTCATTATTTGAACCTTCTTCTAGTACAAAACACAAAACTCCCGCATAAGCGCGAATGAATCGTGCATATGTCGTTGTGCACGAAACTTTATTTTCCCATACTATGAGAACAGCATCGGTGATGTCGAGACAGCTTGGCTGACTGAAACAAGAGCGAGGCAGATTACGCTTATAACGGCAAATCACGTATTAGAGCAGTGCAGATGTATAACTCATCCCGTGCACTCGTTGGGAAATCGCCGCACGCGCGAGACGCCTAAAGGCATATTATTTTGCACCTCTTTGATCATGCACAATCCAATGCGTCTGAAACGTATTCGTATAAAAATTCTAATTTACAATGATAGCGTTACAACATTCACGCAAAGGCGTTCGAGCGCACTGAATTTAAACGGTTTCACAAGATTTTCAGCGATGAATTGCGTGTCCTTTACCCTCGAGATGGTTTTGCGAACGCTGACGGGGTATTATTATTTATTTAATTATTTTACACATGTAACTTTGGGGTGAACGAATTTCAGTACACCCCACTAATTAACTTGCAACACCTATATTACATACTAATCATACATAGATACGGTACATTTTAGAAGTTAAATGCACTGCTGGCAATTTTAGTCGTGAGTCGCCTCTGATAATATGATAATAAGTTTAAGCTCCAGTTTAAGTACATTGTTCATTATTTATCAAGCTCGTGTTAATATATATAAAAACTGTTCTTTCTTTTTCATTAGATCCTTAACAAAGATATACAATGGCCAAATAAAAAAATAAATATCATTATCAAATGAAAATAAACTCCATATCATTTTAAATTCAGCGTGTAAAAATGCAAAGTGACATAATCCTTGGACATATCAAACTAAGTGAAAACAGTGTAAATCAGTTGAAGATGATACGAAGTGCTAAAAAGATATATTATATCTCGTGTGAATGACTAAAATTGATGTTAAAACCACCACGACTTTGGACAAGATGCTGGCGTGCGTGTGTCAGCCCGCCGAGAGCCGCCTGTACAA
Source organism: Limnephilus marmoratus (assembly GCA_917880885.1). Taxonomy (NCBI): domain Eukaryota; kingdom Metazoa; phylum Arthropoda; class Insecta; order Trichoptera; family Limnephilidae; genus Limnephilus; species Limnephilus marmoratus. The sequence continues at coordinate 49,878,411 of OU862917.1, read as the reverse complement.
GGGGGGCGGGGGCGTGGTGACCCCCCTGGTGCACCGGGCGGGGGCGCGCGGGCCTGGCTCCGGCCGCCCCCGCCCGCCCAAACCGCCGCCCAAACCCAAGTCGCCCAACTCCACCTCCAGCGAGGACACCAAATCCTCCCCCGCACACTCTTCCCCCAAACCCCTCCCCAAGAAACAGGAAGACCTGAATATCCTATCCTGTTTATCCCTTTCACCCCGTCATAGCCCCAAAAAAATTAAGAAAGAAGAAATACACACTAAGAAGGAAGATCTGAGACAAACTTGCCTTAGCAAAATCGACCGCGAAATTCCTCGTCCGCATAAAAACATAAGCGAAGTTGAAAACAAAATTACTCGCAAGTGCAATAAAAAAGATCCTTTCTCGAGGGGAAATCAAGAAAAACTTTTAAAAACAAAAAACGACCCTAATATCAAAGTTCCTCGCAAAGAAGAAAGCTGCAGAGAAAGAACGAGTAGTTTAGAAACAGAACCGTCTATCACTGAAAGTGCTTGCAACAGCTTAGTTACCATTACTGACAACGATGGCAAGATCTATTGCGTGGATAACCTTATACTGGTCGGGGAGGATGTGTTCCGGAAGTTCCACGGGGATACGGGGGATGAGGACCTCAAAGGACCGCCGCTTCCGGAAAGGATATCCAAGTTGACCGTCAAAAGCAAAGCTCCAGGGAGCCACGGTGAAAGCAGCTTGCCGAATGGAGTCAACTCTCACGAGGTATTATTATTCATTGCATTATTCCCAGCGTAGCTACTAGTGTGCTATTATTAATAGCCTAAAACTTTTTATAATAAATATGTAACCACAGTTTTGCAGGCAAAAAAGTAAGTGTGTTTTATTTTTATTATTTACTAAAAAAATATTTTTCAATTTGTTTAATATCTGTAGATATCCCATTAATTCATAATTTTGTTAATATTATCGAATGGTGGAGTTAGTTGATGATTTATTTTGGGGGTTTTATTTTATTACAATGTTTTTAAATCTCCTTTGACATTGTTTTCCCAAACAACAAAGTAAAGATTTTGATCTTATTTGATTTTGGAAAACCTCTTAAAAGTTTTACTTATAAATAAAGGCCTGAATTATTCATGAAAAACATGTTCCCGTGATTTCCCTCGTAGTCGAGATCAAATAGGTTCTGTCTTTAGCCAAATGCCTGGGGAACGCACAGAGCATTAGCGAGGCTAAAACATCAAGGATTTCATTCAATAGAAGCCTGAAGCTTTCAGCAATGGGGCTTTATCAAATATATTGTTTTATAAAATATAAGTTTTCTGTGTCTGAAAATAATGTTTATTGAACACGTATCTTATTATTGTATTTTCTCTTTGTTACAGGTAAGATTTCACTCATCATATTTCCAGAATAATAGAAATGAGCAACTCGACGGAAGTCTGGTAAATATATCTGCAGTTTCTGTCTATGTTAGGTTAATATCAGCTGAAAATAATATTGGAGATAAAAAAACGATTCTTGAACGGTTTCGTTTTCCCCAGACTATTTATAGAATCACATAGAGAACGAAATTGACGGTAATGCGCGTTTTTATCTCACGACAAAACATTTCCCAAACAAAATATCTACCAAAACTTAACCTAACCTAACCTAACATAAAAAGTACAAAAATAATACAGACATCCTTTAAAAACAATAAATTATTGTTAAAAAATAATAAAATGGAACAGAAATATTACAGTTAACAATAATTTACAGTCTGCAGGATGTCTGTATTATTTTTGTATAATTTTTTTGTTAGGTTAGGTTAGGTTAGTATAGATTTTTAGTAGATATTTTGATTAGGGAGTTTTGTGCGTTGGATATTTCGTCGGAGAAATTTTGTCTGGAATATTTTGTCGGGGGATAAAAAACGGAACCGAAATTGAAAGAGTAAAGTTATCGACCGATTTGGCAATGTCAGATTTCACACCTCACTCTGTGTCAAACGACCCCTAGCGAAGGGAAATAACATGTCGGTAATGAGATAAAGTGAACGCTCTCTGATACTTCCCGACCACACCACTTTGCTTTAAAGATTTCACTTCCCTTGACATCCAATTAAGGCTTCAGCGGCGATGGGAAGAACTAATTAACTGCGGGCAGGGGGCGGCACCTACAGCCTCCAACCTACTGTTCTAGTAGACTTATGTAGCTGGGTCGGTAGAGTACGTACCCCTGTTCTCCGGGCTCCGCATACCCCTGGGGGACTTTGTTGGACGATTGTGAGCTAGGCTATTAACACCTCCACCCATCCCCCACCGGGAACATTGGAACATCTCGAGGGATATATTGTCTGCTGCCTTCTGGGAACTCCGCGATGCCAACTCACTAATTAAAACCCTACGCCTAACATTTCCTGTGTTCTGTATTTATGATCACTTCCTTTTAATATTACTTACCCCAAAAATGATCATGGTTATTAAAAAGGTTACGCCGAATATCCCCCACGATCAAACGTGTAACGCATATTTTATTATTTAAATTATGAAATAAGTATATTATTAATTTTATTTATTTATTTATTGTTCGACGAAAAATTATTTATCCAGTTAAGTAGGTACGGTAGAGGATTCCTTATTTTAACACACATCTGAAAGATTTTTATAGAAAAAAATTTAAGTAATTTTACACTAATTAAATATATCCACTGTTTGTGTCATTTATTATTACCGTTCCTCTTGTCATGCTACGATAAGATGGAACATCTGTTATACCATGTAGTCATAGACATCCAAATGGACATTCAAATGGATAGACAAGAAGATACAGATGAGGGGTAAAACCAAACTATGGAGGGCGAAGAGGGGGAAAGATGACTGTGATTCGTTTAAAAATCAATCTGGCAGTATATAGGCATATCGCATTATAATATCACCATTTAGTTCTTAAAAGCAAAATCTGCTTTTGAATGAATTACATGGGAGCGCGTATTGCCCGCCACTTTATTAACATATTTGCATAGTCCAAATGTGGAAAAGGAAAGTTCACCCTTTTTCACAGAGGAATATTTTGTTGCCGTATTTAGTTAAGACACTTTTACAAATGTTTCATAATTTACTTACCCCTGTAATCAGCGACGAGCTCAGCGAGCGAGTAAAATGCACGAAGCGTGCTCGGCGCTGGTCAGGACAAGAATTATGACGTCACATTTTTTAGATTCAAGCGAGGCTCTCGAAAGCCGAGCCGGCTCCATGAAACCGTTATGGGGAGGGAGAAATAATACGCTTTTTTCACTTAGGGCAGGTCCAGATATATTCATATGTCCATGCATGTAGTATATTGAACAAGCCGTGGCGACGACTACTATGTTTACCACCACTTAATTCATTGTTTGTACTTTGTACAAAATGTACTGGTAACATAATCTATTTAAAATTTGGGTTTAATTCTGCGATTTTGTTGTCTGTTGCTATTGTAATCTTTTGGCATATTATAACAACATAATAATAATAACGTAACATTGACACAGCGCTGCTTTGTATTATTTTACTTCAAATGTGAATGTAGGTACTTGTATAACATTAAACCTCTACAATATCTTCAGGCCAAGGTACACCTTTCACGCTCTAAATATAACGTTATTTGGTTTTGTTTACTCTACCTTTTTTTTTTAATTCTTGAAATTACTTAGTGTTGACATTTTATCATAAAACTCTGATCCTTTTTGCAGCACCCATAACATCCGCAAATAACTTCTGCTTTGTCTCTTCTATTTTTTACTTGCGTACTTTTAAATAAATTTTAATTTACTTTCCTATTTTGTATAGCACCCTCGAGGCGGAAATTTACTCTAAAATTATTTTCTGCAGCGCCTTTGAGGTGATATTTCATTACAATAGCGTTTTTCAACTAAGCCATACCCAAAAGTAACTTTGACTTTTTAGTATTGAGCTTTTGAAAGAGATTAAAGAAAAAAAAAATATCTAGCATATTTGGTCTTGTTAGTGAAGCACAGGCGATTCTAAAGTAGTTGTAAAAAAAATTCGAAAAGATATAGAAAGCATTCCGGTTGAAATATTTTTAAATGTGAAAAATTCAATATGAATAGCCGATTGGAAATAAATTAAATTCGTAATACATTAATTTCAAATTAGCTGACAAAAGAGAGTCAATTTGAATAATTACAATAGGCCACTTGCAACAATTTTTTTTATTTTTTTTCGGTTTATGCAAATATTCTGAGTCATTATGTATTTTTTAATCGTATTATTGTAACCCTGGCGATTTTTTGAAAATTTCAATCCGAAAAATCAAGCCATTTTTTTATAAACCGGAAAGACGGGACATAATTTTATAGGCGCGAAAAAACAATAATTACATAGTTTTAAGATTTTCACGGCCAAAAGCATTTTCGTTATTTGTTTTTGGGGTGTTGTGCCGTGTCGCGCTACCTCCTTCTTTAGCCAACGTTTCGGACATCGTTGCAGTGTCCATCATCAGGGCAGATCCGGTAGATGTGTAATTTTTAGTCGTGAAGTGTGTGCTTATTTACTTCGAAGCGATACCGTGTCGCCAGCACCACTAACTTTCACCAGTACAAAATACTCGTGACAAGCAGTGGCGTCATCGCCGCGGAACGGAATAGAATGTTCATTAAAACGTGGTATTTATGCTAGCCAGGGGCAAGTCCGTTTGCGAGATGCCGACGGAAGTGGCTCCATCTCTTAATGAAATCTAAAATTAGAAATCACAATGGTAAGAATTTAAGAAAAAATAAAATACAATAAAAAAATTACAATTGTTAACTTTCACCAGTACAAAATAATCGTGACAAGCAGTGGCGTCGTCGCCGCGGAACGGAATAGAAAGTTCATTAAAACGTGGTATTTATGCTAGTCAGGGGCAAGTCGGTTTACGAGATGCCGACCGAAGTGGCTCCATCTCTTAATTAATTCTAAAATTAGAAATCACAATGGTAAGAATTTAAGAAATAGAATTACAATGGTTAAAGCGAATTTAGTCAATATAAATCAAAATGGTTTACCACGAGCTCGCATTACTATATACTTAGACATGGTTTTTTTTTTGCTCAATTAATATTAAGTGAATTTTACTAGAATTAGAATTACACTGGTTAAAGCAAATTTAGTCAATATAAAGTTATAACACAAAAAAATGGTTTACCACGAGCTGGCCTTACTGTATACTTAGACATGTTTTTGGTGTTTAGCTTTGGTGTAGCCGTCAATCACCGGATACCAAGAGCTATTGAGCTTAGCTCCGTCGTCTCTATTAATATTAAAAGGACTTTTGTAGATTTCAATTGCCTCCGTAATTAGGCGTGCTCTATAAGTTTTGGGTCTTCCCAAGACCTCAGGAACAAATCCAAAGTAATGGCCGGTTTCGATTAAGTGCTCAGCGATTGCCGATTTATCAGGGTGGCCGAGTTTGCAAGCACGAAAGTGTTCTGCTATCCTTTTGGAGATCGTCCTCTCTGTTTGACCTACATAAACCTTGTCACATCCGGAACAGCTGAGTTTATACACTCCATCTGCTTCCAGAGGAAACTTAGTCTTTGCAGACCTCAGTAGGTCTTGAATTTTAGTTGTGGCACCGAAGACAGTCTTGATGCTATCTTTTCTCAACAGCCTGGCGATTCTGTCTGTCACATTGTGAACGTAAGGCAGGAAAGCGCAGCCTTTTAACTCTTGTTTAGCTCTGTCTTCATTTGGTGTAGATTTGGCTCTCATGATTTGCCTTGTCTGACTAGCTGGGTAACCGTTGCGTTCCAGTGCATCGGTCAGCTTTGTAAGTTCTGCTCCAATTTTAGTTTCTTCACATATTCTGGTCGCTCGCGTCACCAACGTATGGATAAGTCCTCTCTTCTGCGCTGGGTGGTGATGCAAATCGGCATGTAAATACCGATTTGTGTGCGTTGGTTTTCTATATACAGTGTGTCCTAGATTACCATCTTCTTTTCGCATCACCTCCACATCTAGAAAAGGCAGGATTTTCGCATCGTTTTCTACTTCCATTGTGAACTTGATTTTACTGTGGAGTGAATTAAGATGATTCAGAAATTCATTCAGTTTCTCTGTTCCATGAGGCCAGATGGCGAAGACATCGTCAACATAACGCCACCATACCTTGGGAACAGCTGAAGCTGTGTCGAGTGCCACTTCTTCAAACTTCTCCATAAAAAAGTTGGCAAGTACTGGCGACAATGGACTGCCCATCGCAACTCCTTCCACTTGCTCAAAAAGTACACCGCGGTATCGCTTCGAAGTAAATAAGCACACACTTCACGACTAAAAATTACACATCTACCGGATCTGCCGGATCTGCCCTGATGATGGACACTGCAACGATGTCCGAAACGTTGGCTAAAGAAGGAGGTAGCGCAACACGGCACAACACCCCAAAAACAAATAACGAAAATAATTACATAGCCGAAAATCATTTAAAAAAAAGAACGTTTTCCACATGAAAGGGCTGAGGAGAATAACCAGGCATACCAAAAATATTACATCTCATAAATATTTTTTTCCTTGATCCATCTTATTGATCATAAATCATTATAATGTTCAATGTCTATATTACTAAATCCAATGTAATATACTTGTACTTGTAAATTATAATAATAATAATAAATATTATAAAATTTGATTTTGTTAAAATCAGCACCACTACCGTTATACCTCTAAAACACGTACAGACAACGTAAAATGTACGGGGTTCTCTTTAGAACATCTGTCAAAAAGTCAAACCAAATTATAAGTTCGCAGAGAACAAACAATAAATCTAGTGAACGTTAAATGTCAAATTCAAAAATTCGCCTCAAATGAAAGTGTAGCCATATAAAAAAATAAATCAGTGTGGAATTTTACAAAATTAATAGGAACATTTTCATGTAGTGACGTCACGAGCCCAAATAATGCATTTATTTATTTAAAAATAAAAAAAACTGTATATTTCTAAAAAAATTTACTAACATTTTCGTAATCTTAGTAAAAAAATCTATCGACACCATTTTTTATGTGGCCTATTTCAGCATTTGAATTATTTTCATAATAAATATTTATTTAAAACAATATCACTTGCTTTTATAAAATTAGGCTCCTACAACGAAATTTCATGTTTTTTACAAATGTTTCATATTAATTAGGGTATATTGAGGAAAGAAATTTTTGAATTTTTGAACACGTGATGTCACAGTCGGCAGATTCAGTCGCACCAATTAAATAGTGTGTTTTAATGTGATGGTGTTTTATTCGCTTTTAACTGACGATTTATAAATTCTATGCATATTAAAACTTATATATTCAGATTCAGCGTTTGTTAATCTACATGAATATGTTTTTTAAGACATAATATTTAAATATATTAAATTTTCATCAAAAAAGTTGCAGACAACCTCCTCATACACCAACCAAATCGGGAGCTAATTTCACCGCACCTTTTATAATTTATTGTGATTACGTTGTATAAGTATATGTACACGTACGGTATTTAACGTAGTCCAGTAAACAAGTCGTATTTTAATAAGCATATCGCATGTCAAAATAAAAATGTGTTTGGAGAAATATTTTCCTTTTCCCATGATGGGATAATGACGTGACGTACTACAGAGGCCGGCTGTTCACTGTTAACTGTGAGGGTCTGTTATTATGAATTAAGTTACAAGTATTTTATGTCCGCTCTCTTATGTCCTCGGGGAAAATGCCTCTAGGTACTTCATTAAACGAGGAAAATCATATTAATTCGGGCTAGAATTTGTAAACATATTCTAATTCCCTCACTGTAAACGTGTACTTGGACCAAAGCGCTCCAGGAGGCTAATTTCTCTTATGAATATATTAATTTTCACTGAGGTTAACTCTTGGAAGTATTTTCAATTAGTGACTTGGTCTATTTGTAGATAGTTATGCAAGTAATTATCATAACTTGTTGACAGAATCTCTTTAATATTATTTAAATGGGTGCGCAAGTCCAATGATATTGAGCGACCTTTAAGTTTGTTTCAATTTGGGAGGCGGAAATGAGGATCGCCGTCCGGGAATCATTTATTGTATAACCAACACCTCTGCCATAGGTCATCCCAATTGGTTCGCTACGTTTGGTGACTTAGCAGGGGTGTCCGGGTTCACGGAGTGAGATTTTTCAAGGTCCTAGCGACGGATGTATATGTCCACCTTCTGCGTAGCGGGCCAGATCGAAAGAGACTTGTTGAGGATTTTGATTTTGATTTTGACCTCTCCAACCGGACGCATACCCTTTTTCCTAAAATGACATAGACCCTGAGGGAAATTGTTTTTCTCAGAGCCTCCTATATGGAGCTAATGTAAAAAAAACGTGTTACTTAATTCGCTCTATCTAGAAACTTCCTAATTGCTTTTTATAATATAGACTGAAATATTCTATCCAAGTTTTAAGAAGGGAAGAATTCATAATCTAACTAAAATAGACAATCTAATTAAAAATTCCCGTCACATAGTTTTACCTTTGCGAAATTCCCTATAGAAATTTATCGAGTCCATAATTAATTTTCTATTATGTTTTCATAGAAAGCAAACACTTTGTCGTGTGACCCGTTTCAGGTTTCGCTTGGGACTGAAAAGTTTCGCTCGTGTTCTAGCAAAACCTGTCTAAAATATCAATAAATAGGAGTGTTAAACTAGTTTTCACTTCTTAATTGACCTTTCTTTGATGAAATTTTATGAAATGTTTCGAAGATTCAAACAGAATGCTGTAACACGACGTTCAAGATAAATAACGTTCTTTTCTCTTTGTATTGAAAACTCTCGCACAGACTAAGAAGAAGTTCTTATCATAATACGAAACACATGATTTCCACGAACTAACTTCGTTCTACATTATAATAATAATATTAGCTTAATATCTATCCCTGTTTCTCTAAAAGTTCGCCTTTCACAACTTATGAAACTTAAAATGTAATGTTCTTTCCATTTTAATAATCATCATCATCATCAAACAGTATTAATAGGCTAGCAACTGTGTGGTTGAATTTCAGAACCCAGCCACGAGTGCATGTCGGACGCCACGCTCAACGGCCGTGCTTCAAATAACATTTGTGTACGTGGAATTTCACACAAAGCTACTGTTATAATTCGGTTTCAAATTCAAGAATTCGGCACAAGATGTCACTACTTCCGTCAGCAGCTCGCACGTGAATGTTTCCCCCTATGTAAAACTGCTACGGATTTATAAATTTTTAGTATCCTTACGGATTTGACGGCAATACTTGACGAAGTTGTTATAAATCACACATAACATTATTGCATGTCTCGGTTACTTTGACACGGTTACTTTGGCACTGTTACTTTGTCACTGTTACTTTGTCTCGGTGAGTCACCGACGGTGACTAGCTGTCACCGGATCACAGTAGATCCGAGGAAGTGGCTATTTTAGGAACCAGTTCCTATCGGATTTATAAAATGGTCTCAAACACTCACACCAAGCGAAGCCGAACTAAAAGCCGCCCGCAGGGCCTAGCAGCAAAAACCTGCGGAGTGGGTTTTTAACTGCTACTTTGTATATTAACATCGATTACGGAAATTTGAAATGCTGTAAAGGACAAAATTGGTACTGTTGAGAAGAGGGAAAATAAAGTTTTTTTTTTTTTAAATCGTAACTTCTGTTTTTGTAGATTTATAATTATGATTTTTTATTGAAAAATTAACATTGAATAGATCGTTCGTAATTTTTAACATTTTTTGTAAATTCTCTGTGGAGAGCCATGCACTTCTTCATCTTTTATTGCATACTGGAAATTACGGAATGCATCACTTTGAACTATTTTTTGTGTATTTTTTTTGAGCTGTAGTACATTTTATGTACCGAAACACTTTCCTTGAACAATAAAATATCTAGAAAAACAACATTACTTGCGTTTTTCGATTTTTCTGTGAACTATCACACGGATATGAGATATCACTTTTCGACAGTTGAAATCGCGGCAAAATTTAACAGCCACATTCCATAGATAATTCATTTAAAAATATTCTGGTGTTGCCAGTTGAATGATACTTTTGGCCAATCACGAACGATATTGACGCAAGCGATTCTGACCTTGTCCTTCATACAGTTTCTTATGTATACATAAGGATTAAAATCGCATTTAAATTTTTTTTTCGAAAATTCGTTCCGCGCGTGCGGGCGCGGTCCCTGCTTCGTACAATGCACGTGGTCTTATTTTATTAGAAATATTTCGACGACGAATGAGACAAAAAAAATTAAGAAAAACGACATGTTTAACTCATTTTTGGATTTCTTGTCCTTTACAGCATTTCACATTTCCGCTATCGATATTATTAGATACTATTATTCACAACAGTATTGATTTATGTATTTCAATAAGTTCTGAAAATATTTTAAAATGCAAAGTAATTCTTAAAATATTGTTTTACTGCTATTTTTTATTTTTATACAGTTTACACGTAGATAATGGAAACTAACAATATTAATAGACCGGTCAGTGGTTGAGTGAGCATCGCGCTTGGGTCCCATCCGGGCGTCGCGTGTTCGATTCCTCGGCTGGCTAAGTCCTCCATCACAACACAAGCAATATTTTCGGCTTTCTGTGGTGGTTGTAGGAGATTTTCAAATATTGTTGGGTTATTCGTAAAAAAATAATAAAAAGTTTTTAATAATAATAATATTTGAATGACTTGTATAGCGCCGTTTTTGTAAAAAGAAATCACCTCAAGAGCGCTGTACAAACTTATAACATATCTCTCCAATCTTATTTATAACTACAAAGTAGATAAACCAGTCAAACGTTCCCAATTTTCGTTAGAAATCAAAGTTTCGTAGAGAAAGGTCATATGAGAATCAAATGAAAACTCCTTCTTCATTCCAAATAAACCCTTTCTGCATCAACTGTATCGTCTCTACTTCCACCGTTGCTACAAGGAAACCCTTCAAACAAGCAAAATTAAAATAAACTTTCCCGACAAATGGCAAACTCGTGATTCTCTGCGAAGGAAGAGAACTCTTTCTTTGCCAAACTTTTATTTCTGCCTTGATTTGAACTTTGTCGGGACTTTCACAGGACGTACAACTTGTTATTTTGATCATTAACATGTATCAATTCAATAAGAAAAGCCGCTCAATCAATTTGGCGAATTATTGATATGTTCAGTAAACTATTTTTGTATTTTTTAGTAACTAGAAACTAAATACTAAATACAACTAGTAACTAAAAACTACAGGCCGCCGCCTCAGAACAGATCAACCTAGTGAGAAGGACCGTGAAAACATTGACATTATTCTGTTCATATACTTCATATACTTACATCATTAATTATTTTTTTTAATTGATAAATTAATGTTTAAGATAAGATTTTTATGCATAGTACGAAGGGTAACAATTATTATAAGCAATAATTATTAGCCTGAACCACTCATCTACATTGAAAAAATCTCCCGAGAAAAGATACATGCCGCCGACGGGACTCGAACCCGCGTCCTTCTGATATCCAGTCAACTGCTCTTTAACCATTGAGCTACGTCAGCTTATCTCCTACCCGCCAAATAATTCAATACATACTAGTGTTTCATTCAACAATTACTATTTATTACATTTTTCCACCTGCAAACAACCAACTTTATTTTTATATGGAAAAGGCATTGTAAGTGCTAAATCTCCCATTAGGTGGCGTCGAGACAAATTTTTTCTACATTTTTTGGTAAAATACTTTAACTTGTCAAATATTAATTATTATTTTTTAATTGATAAACTAACGTTTAAGACAAGATTTTTATGCATAGACTTTACATAAATTATTAAATTAAATAAAATAAATTACTGCCAGATAAAAATAATAACTCCTGATTTATTTTTAAAAATTTTAGATAAATATTCTAATGAATTTTCATTATCACTTACATCAATGGCAACATATTATAATTTTGCTTGTTAAATCTACGTTTCAAATAATTGTTTTGTATTACAAAATTACATATTATAGCTTATTTTATTGGTACATTAAAACATTAACAAGTTTGCCGCATTATAATTTTCGACATACGTTATTACGTCGAGTAGTTTTATTCGAAGTACTTATAAATATTTCCTTTGTACCAATGACCTTCTTTCCATCGATTATTCGAGAAGTACCTCCTCCATGCAGCACTTCGCACCACTCGGCATACATGCCGCCTGGAAATTAAACAACCCGCGAGATAGCCACAAATTCCTACCAATTTTACCACAAAATAAGTTTTTGGTTCGTTTTCTCATTAAGTTAGATTACTGCAATAATTCCTTAAATGTATTTCGATTAACGCTATCGTAATATCCTGCCTTGACATCGTTTTTATTGTAATATTATTTTAGCGCGTGATTCAGCGCTGTTTTTTTGTTAAAGCGTTGGTATTATTTTACAACAATTTAAATGTGCTTATGAAGCTACCGAAAAATACCAGTCGGTTACAGGTACGAATGTTATTTCAGCAGAATTGTGCAAATTCAACTGCCTTTTTATTCCCCGGGGGTTACGGGTGGAAAGGGTTAAAAAAATGCTTACAAGTCGTGTATTAAAATATTTTGATTGGTAATATTTTCAATGCGTATAAGGAACGCGTTGAAAATATTGATTAAAATATAAATGGTGGTGTTGGATACTTAATAAAGGGTTGCATGACAGTTAATCCCCGACAGTTTACCCATCGGCTTACTTACAATATGCAGTCGGTTTAGGAAAATAGGGTATATCTACTTACACAAAATATAACTAAGTGTCCGCGAAGGGATGTGCAGAGAGGATGTACCGCCTAGTATAATATACAAGTATAATATTTTTTATAATAAATAAAAAGAAAACACTTTGTTTTACGTCACTTTATTGATATTTCTTCCGTCTACCGATTTCGGTACCTCCGTACCATCATCAGGACTGAATATAAAATACTGTGTTTTAAAACAAAGTGTTTTCTTTTTATTTATTTAAAATGTCAAGTCACAATGTGTTTGCTTCTTTTGAAAAATATTTTTTATAACTTGTCTACATACTGTTGACGGCCATTGTGGTCGACGGGTAAGGCTCTTGACTCGCAATCCGAAGGTCGCGGGATTAAATCCCAGCGTACGCAGATAAATTTTATTCGATTGATTTGTGTTTTCACAATTGAATAATCTTAAATAATATAAGGTATATTTGCGGTACATTCCAGAGTGGAAGATACTCTCAATATATTTAGAATTGAAACTTTATTTGAATTGGCTTCAACCGTGTTTGATGACCAGATCTGAGTAGACAGGTACTTCCCCAATTTCCTTTTTCCTATCTCCTTTCCCTCCCCACTACCTTCAGCCATACAGCATACCCCAATTGGGATGTCATATTCTTACTGACTCCAGGCGGGAGCAACGGGGACTCTTGTGAGGTATTCACATATATGTATTTTATTTAATCAAGGAAAAAAACTACTTCTCTGTATACTGTCAACCTTACTAAATAAAAAAAACACTTCACGACCGTTAAACCGTGTTGTTGTAACAACATAAATAAAGCCCGTACACACTCGAACTCGATCTGTTACTAATACACCTCCGCGACCGTGCAGTAAAAACGCAATGTATGTATTTTAGAGCTGGCAAAGTTATGTTTGGTTATACTGTTCCCGTTTAAATTGTTATTTTCATTCATAACTGCAAGGAATCGACACTAAGTAAATTCGTTTGACATCCATACCAACTACTATTAAAGATATTTTTGTAGCCGATTTTAGACTTAAAATTGGTAAATAATGAATTAAAAAAATTTATGATTTTATAATACATATCATTTTGGGGTAGCAACCGTCGGGGACCCACTGCCGGGTAACCTAAATAAACACGTTATTCCAATTTAACCTAAGTTTAAAGTTTACAGCAATTAATAAATTCAAGATAAATTGTAGGAGCCACATAAAGAAAAAGAAAATATTTTATGTAAGTTATAATTAGATGTTAATATGTGAATTTTGATATATTTTTTTTTTTTACATTAACACCACACAGGAGGCCCTGAGGAAAATAATTTCCCTCAGGGCATATGTCATCTTTGTAGATGCTGTGTGGAGGGTCTCTTTGAGGAAAGGAAGGAGTGAACATGGGTCTTGAAGAGACCCATGTTGTAGGAGGGAGGAAACACAGAGGCCGGCAAATCGTTCCACAGCCGAGCCGTTGAACTCAAGAACGAGTCATAGAAACGACCCGTTCTCATGTGAGTAATGTCAACCGTGTACAAATGTTGGGCGCGTGTTTGGCGTGTTTCCCGACTATGCACCGGAGCCGAGGGGATCAATGATGCTAGTTCCTCGGAGCATCTTCCATTGTAATACCGGTAGAACAAGGACAGCATTCCCACCTGACGCCTATATATGATATACATTCTAAAATAAAATTAATAAATAAATAAAATAATAAACCCACTAGAAATAGATACACATTGCAAAATGTGTGCCGTTACGGCGGGTGGCGGCGACATACAATGGCAAATGAACCCCCGTTGAATGATACGGGGTTACGCGTGACGACGCCTTCGTATCAGCGGCTTTCAATACAGGCACAAGGTATCACAGATAGATTTAACCTTATTATTATAATAAGGACGAAAAAAGAAAGTGTTCACGTTAGTATTTAAGCTACAGATTTACTATTACACCAGTGAAACAAAATATATATATTTACGATCCTTTTCACTAATGAAATAAAAAAATGTTGTATTATTTAATCAGGCACTCGTATTCGAGCAGCCTAGTAATTAAATATACTTATTTTGGTTTGTGATGCGTATCCTTATTCTTTTGGCAGGTTCACAAATATGTGTTTTCCATTTAAAGATATTTAATTTTGTAATTTTTGAACTTTCACCTTTACCAATTCTACAATCATAATATCCCGTGATTTTTCATGGGAATGTGCCAGTAATAATAATAATAATACTCGATGCCAACACAGATATGGGTTATTAAATTGATTATCGTTTTCAAGTAGAGAAAGGTCACCCCAATTGCTCCAACCGACCGAATAGTCAGTACAAAAGATTAATTAATTATTAATTAGTCAGAGAATAGAAATGATACATGTATTTATGATAGTTATTGTCTGTACCTCAAGATGATCGACTAAAATATCAGCATTCTCTGTTACGGTAAGCATGTATTGCCCTTGAATTTCACTGTAACAGCCGCGTGCACAGCCTTGAACAAAACAATTCACCGCAAGTCGATAAATCTACCCCCGAGCATACACGGGAAGGAAATACCTTATTAGCAGCGTGGAAAGCTCCAAGTATCGCAGTTGACCCACTTGTTGGCCTTGCCTTTCTCTACCGCAGACATTTCTACATATCCCCATCACGAAGACCGAGAATTCTATCAAAAATCTTCGTTTTGCAATTTTTCAACCATCAGTGTGAGTGGGTGTAGGTACTTGCAACAACTTGACATCTTAGCTAATGTGCCCTTTAACGTAGGTCGTCTTTCAAACGGTTCAAATGAAACTCAACACCTCTTTGAAAAGTCATTAAAAGCTTTATATTAATAAATATTAATTAAGTCATTAATATAACTCATTTAATTTATAAACAAAATAAATTAAAACAGCCGTTAATCCTAACCTAACATAACCTATCATAACCTATTTAACCAATTTTTAAATATTTTTTATCATCACTCTTAGGGAATAAAAACAGACAAAAAAGACAAAAAACAGACAAAACCGGAAACATGTTATTTTTAAATCAAATTTTAGACGTTGTTTCATAACGCTGATGGATTTTATACGTATTTGTATTCCAATTTACCATGCAGATCGGAGGAATCCAGATTTTGGACTTCCGCACGTTAAGTGTACATACCTATACGGCGGACTAAGTCAAGTACCGTAATATCGCCAGTCTATCAACAACCATCGAAACAAATCGTAACGTGACATTTCGCTCGACGTTGAAATGTTATTTTCTATCAATCGGAAGCGTGTAATGTGAAGTATTATATCGCCGTCTTTACCGAATGCTTCGTGTGAACCGCTTCATCATATCGTGACTCAAACTATATCGTGGTTATAATAACCGAACAATCTTATCGTACGCCTTGGATATACCTATGACCGTCGTCGAATGAAGATCAAGCTACGAGACACAATAGTGAGTATTGCTTAATTGTGTATACCGGATCTTGTTTGGTGATTGGGCATAATTCTTATCGAAATCCGTAAGCGTTTCATTTAGTGAGGAGTAGCCGCAAGGTTATTCTAAACCCCCGTGCCATCGAGCACGATTCCGACGTATTGACTCTTTTCCACAAAAAATTATAAATTGATTTCGAAACCTGTTCTTTATTTAGTAAAGCTATGTTTCAAATTTTGAGAAAACATGTTTATTTTTAGTACAATAAGGTTTTACCGTAGGTCGTTGACAGATATGTTAAATTTTCAAACAAAATTTTGTATTATGCAACACACATTTCAAATCATATAATCATACAGTAAATAAATCTATAAATTATCTGGGAAAGCTATGTTTCTGAATCATGATTTTAGTTTAAATAAAATCATTTAAAAAAAGATTCGTACACGTGTTGTGTGGCGAAAATGCTTCAGTTTGTCTATTTATTTATTACAAACTTATATATTTAAGGTTTTTTTACATTCTTATTTTGCTTAAACATTATTGAAAAATTGTAAATATTTTTGATCAAAAAATAATTACAGGAAGTACATATTTTAATAGTTTTATCATCACGAGTTTGACCTTTTTTGAATGTAGGTTTTTATCAAAGCAAATTGTGAATGAAATAAAATCATATTTATTATTATTATGATAAATGAGTTATTATTATGATAAATGCTGGTATGGAGAATAATTAACCTTTCTCACCGGAACCGCCCTGTACAGTTGCAGGGGTACGATAGATCGTTCAATGAAATTTAAATTTTAGGCCGCTGGTTAATGGCTCTTAATGATCTTTCTGAGGTGGTTCTGAGTTGGTTTCATTCTGAGTTGGCCGGTCACCCTTTCAAACACTTACATTAATCATCCTAATCTAACAAATATACCGTAATAACATATTAAAGTTCAAGAACACGAATCATCAAATCACAACAAAATTCTTCCTTCGTCTTGATTTAGAATTTTTTTTTATTGCAACAAGTTATGGGCCCAGTTGGTGTACAAAAATGCCTGCGTTCTAAGATTGTGATCTCTGAAATAATTCCAACTAGATTTATAAGTACTGCAGTTCATACGGGTTTGAAGATCGGATACCTCCCTATAATACGGGAAAATTCCTTATATGAAGCAACCGTCGAGAATTAATGAAAATTATGCTGAAAACAATTTACAAGCAACACTGAATTAAACGCATTTTGTCTTACAACGAAATGTTTCAAGGATATCCAACGTGCTCCAAATTCCAAACGTTCAAAGGATATTTTTTTTAAAAGACTTGTATGTTGTTATTTGTGAAACGCTAATGAAAAAGAGGAAATTTAAAACACGGAGTAAGGAATATTAAAACAGTGTTAAATGCAAATTCTCCGCTGTTGTAATTCCCCTATAAAGCTGTTAGCCGCCCAAAAGCTCTGTCTGTAATATGCCTAAACAAAGTGAAGCGCCGGAGTCATGAAACTCGTTAAAAACCTATTGTTTTGGGCTTTTTTTAATTAAATTTTCCACTGAAGCTCGTTTTAAAAACGGACAATAAGTCGTTGTCCTTTGATGAATCAACCATTCTTTCGGCGAAAAGTAAATAAAAGTATTTAATAGAAACACGTTTGGCGTGTTCGTCTCTCAACCTTTTTAAATCTAATTTCTACGGGACAGATGTTTAAATAACCTTTTTATTTAGATTCCTAATATTCTTAACAATTAACTTTTCTGAACTTAATTAAGTACTTTGTTATGTATATGAAATGACAGTTGTGGAAACGATGAAAGTTAGAAAACGAATCAACATATGCACCGAACAGAATGTGTGATCTATACAGATTAGAAAATAAACTTTTTTGACATTAGCTACACACAGGAGGCTCTAAGGAAAAAAATTCCCTCAGGGCCTATATGATCTTTAGGAAAGCTGTGTGACGGTATTTTTAAGGAAAGTAAATAAGTACAGAAGGCTCCAAGGAAAATTATTTCCTTCAGGGCCTATATCATCTTTAGGAAAGCTGTGTGAGGTTATTTTTGAGGTAAGTAAGTAAATACTGGGATGGAAAAAAATAAGAAAGTTGGGTAGGAATCTGGGGTTCAATGAGTCCAGGAGTGACGGATGTATGAATCCAATCCCCCCATACTGTGAAGTATTACTGGTGAAGTCAAAATGTCTCCCTCAACCAGTCTCTCCCGATCCAGCCCATCACGCAGAGTGGGTACGCAAACACATCCATCGTCAGGATATAGACGAACCTCACCCCATTAACCTAGGCAAAGTCACCAAACGTATCGAACCACTTTGGGTGACTTACTCGTATGACCAAATGTCACCTATTTGAACAAGAATGTTTATTTTCTAGGCCCCAGACGTGCACATAAAATTTATTATTTAGTGAAGAAAAATCCGATATTTCAATACATTTTATCAATTTCACCCCATGTAAAATAAAATTGACATTTTAAGAGCACACAATCACGCCCACATCACCTTTATACCGGCTTATCTCTTCGCTGTATGGTATAATTGAAGTTCTGCATATCTACGAAAAGTGTTTCAAATTACGAGTACAAAACAGTTGCGAAAAACTCCTGCGAGAACGAACACCTTAAATCCATGTAATTTCACTAGCAAAATGTGTCCCTGTCATTCTATTAATCAAGAAATCTCGTTAAGGGCACATCACCCGTGGCCAATAGTGGAGTTGGGAAAATAGCCTATGTAATTAAATCCCCGAAAAATTTATTTCTCCCCAAAAGAATAATGAATCAAGAATAATGTCTTTCTTTTGCGAAAAAACGGAGACTCAAGTGAACCGTGGGTAATTTAGTTAACAGAACCCAATCAAACGATTGCAGGAGGGGGATCCGTTAAAAAATAAAGCAAAATATATTTTTCAGTACCTTCATAATATCTTGAACATGCTGAATAATTTATTTTTAAAGTTGAAAGGTCAAATGCAAATTTGGTACATGTTTTTTTGCAAGTGTGAGCTTTAATGTATGCGAAGACATGCTTCCTCCATTGAGTAGAAAAACCTGGAAAATTCCACCCTTCGCTTAAGTTTTGATAGGTACCTTATTCCCTTCTCTTGGTTTATCAAACAAACATGTTTAAATTCCGGCGATCTTATCCATTTAACAACTTCATAAATTTGTTAAAAAAGGTTACCCGTCATACTTCCACGAACTTTTATTTTCTTCTCAGTTTTTCGTCTGATGACAATAAAAACGACGTTACCCAACTGACCGCACTGTTTTTCTACAAGCTTTTACGCCAAATAAAAATATTTTTGCTTTTATTTTTTTAATACCTTTTTTTACATTAGCTCCACACAAGAGGTCCTGAGGAAAATAATTTCCCTCGGGGCCTTTGTCATCTTTGGAGATGCTGTGTGGAGGGTCTTATTAGGGAAATGAAGGAGAAGAGGTTGTGGGAAGGAAAAATTTATGAGGAATGGGTAGGAATCTGGGGGTCAGTGTGTACTGAAGTGACGAATGAATTCATCCCTTCCACACGGTTCAAGTCCTGCCGAGAGTTCTGCTGGAGAGGTCAAAAGATCTACCTCAACCAGTCTCTCGCGATCCGGGCTGCCACGCAGTTGGTGAGCCAAGCATCCGCCGCCAAGATCCGAACAAACCTGACCCCCATGAACCCGGGCACCCCTGCTAAGTCACCAAACGTAGCGAACCACTTGGGCTGACCTATTAGACCGCCCTCTTATATTCCTATGATTGATTAACTAACTCAATGAAATAAATGGAGCAGCAATTTTGGATAGATTTAGTAGAGATAATTTTAATTTATGATATCAATAAGTTTTTATTGTTATTTCGCGTGACAACCATTCCACATTTTGAAGGCAATGCTGAACTCTCGTCGCAGAATAAAAATAGTAATCATATATTATATAAATTCGATTTAAATCTTACCTATAAACCAGAAAAATGTCACACAAACACACGCGAATGTTGAACTTTCGCGATAAACTTTGCTCCACTTTTTCAAAGAATTATTTTACTTCGCCCGTTTTTACACCTCCATTTTTGTGTAATTTTTATAAATGTGCATAGACTCTATCTATTTGTGGGCAAACAGCCACAGAAAACATATGCACCTCTCAGGTCGCTTTAGATAAACACAGTTATATTTAAAAAGTTTGAGCTTGGAGAACATGTGATTTTATACGGAGATGACAAAATATTTTTAAAAATATATTTTACAGTCATTATCCTTTCCTGAAAAAATGAATTTTAAGATTAGTTTAAATTCTGTATAGTCTTCGATCATTCTTGAAGCACGTGGCAGTTTATTCCACGCTTTAAATCTATCAATGAAATGGCTCCTTCCTATATCTCTGAACTATGCATTCCGGAAAATATTGGTCTAAAGCAGTCAACTCTTAGATCAGCGACATCTTCTGCAATTGGAAGGTTGATAGAACCTAAGCGAAATCCGAACACTAAGTTTGGTGATCGTGCATTCGCAGTATCCGGCCCTGAAGCTTGGAATAAACTTCCTATGAAATCGAGATGCATAACCAACTCAGCGGAATTTAGATCCAAACTGAAAACTCACTTTTTCCGATACTCCTTTCAATAAATTCATCATTCTATTAAAACCCAGCAAAATTTTAATAGTTTTTTTTTCTCTCTTTTCTCTTTGTTTATAGTTAACTCAATCTGTTTAATGTAATCTGTTAATTGTGATACCTCAATCTGTTTACTGTTGAGCGATGAATCACCTTAATGCAGTAAAGATCGACTATTCAATTTATTAATTTATTTAAAATATCTATACCTTCCCGTAAATCCAGTAAATCTTCATTATACTTTTTGTACCCGTGTTTTCGAAATGTAATATTATGTAAAAACTTCCTACTTCTTCTGGCGCTAATCTTAATTGTAAATATGTGTGTTAATAAGTCATCAGTTTTAGGTTAGAATTTATATGTCTTAGTCATAAGTCACTAGCTATAAGTCTTAGATGTAAGTCACTAGTTATAAATGTAAATTTTAGTTGTAAGCCAGTAATATAAGTAGCTATAAGTCTTAGATGTAAGTCACTAGTTGTAATTGTAAATCTTAGTTATAAGCCAGTAATATTAATTCTTTTATACATTTATTTGTAGAGCGCCCTTGAGGTGATTTTCCACGAAAACGGCGCTATATAAATTAGCCAATTATTATTATTATTTAGGTCCTGACATACCTCCAGGGATCTTTGAGGATGCTGTGTGGAGGCTCTTTTTAGGAAAAAAAGTTAGAGGAATATTTAGATACGCCGATGACGTGATGTCTTGTTTCTAGCTCCAACTTTTTCAATTAAAATTAAGTAGAATTAATCATTTAATAATACTTGGTGCTCTCTGTCGTTAATAATTGTAATGTTCTTCAGTCCCAGTGATTTGATTTATGTTCGGGAATCTTCAACAAAGTGTTTGGTTTAGATTACAAATCTTATTTATGTACATTATCGTGTTTACAGTGAATATTTAAATGGACCTTAACGTCTGATCTAATGGATGCTCTGTGTATTGTGATGCAAGGGAACTCAGCACTGAAGGTGCTCAGCTGTCGATCGGATATCATCGGCTATTTCCGTAACCGTTCTGTAACGGCGACAGATCTGTTGAAACACCTCAAAACTACATATACCTGCACCTGACGTGTGTTGAAAGATATTGAAACTACATACATATTTCTATATACCACAATGATTTTATAAACTAAAAACGTGATCTGAAGTGCCGGTTAGTTATATATTATACTAGCTGACCCGACAAACGTTGATCTGTCATATAAATTATTTCTAGTGAATATTTTGGTTGTTAAAGTGTGTGGGCAAGAGATCTATGTCAGAAAGAGGAATGGAGCGTTGTCGACGATGAACGCCGATAAAAACAAAAAAATACCAACTGAAGTAGGAAAATGAAATAAAGAAAATCAATATGAATTTCGAAGAGCAATTGAGTGTACGATATTTTTTGTCCTTCCGTTTTTAGCCAACACAAATAAGCTCGATGGTTTTCCCACGCGAGAACATGATGCCGAATGAAATGTCAAATTACGCAACGCTTCTCGTGAATGTCTTGCGCATATGTGGATAAAAGTTCGATGAGGTGGACGTAGCGCCATCTGTCATTCAACAACATAAATAATTTCGTTATTTGGAAATACGAAAGACGGTTAAATTTGTTCATACAAAAATACTAAAATTGCGATTAAAAAATAGGAGGGTGGGGGTAGGAGGATTAACAGTTTAGGTTACATGTATTTTTGAAGCCAAATAAAAATAAAAATAAATTTAAAAATTGTCAATAAATAGTTTTTTTTTCTGGATAGGGACACCCTAATCGCCTAGCGGTATGAAATATACTTTAAAACCTATTCTCATATCTACCAAATATACAGAAAAATTTCATAAAAATCGGTCAAGCCGTTTCTTTTTTTTTACATTAACTCCACACAGGAGGCCCTGAGGAAAATAACTTTGAAGATGCTGTGTGGAGGGTCTTTTTGAGGAAAGGAAGGAGTGGACACGGGTCTTGAAGAGACCCATGTTGTAGGAGCGAGGAAACACAGAGGCTGGCAAATCGTTTCACAGCCGAGCCGTTGAACTCAAGAACGAGTCATAGAAACGACCCGTTCTCATGTGACTAATGTCAACCGTGTACAAATATTGGGCGCGTGTTTGGCGTGTTTCCCGACTATGCACCGGTGCCGAGGGGATCAATGACGCTAGTTCCTCGGAGCATCTTCCATTGTAATACCGGTAGAACAAGGACAGCATTCCCACCTGACGCCTGTGTTCTAAAGATTGCAGTCTGTCTGTTAAGATGGGAGAATCTATCAAACTGACCGCCCAGAGTCAAGGGTTTTTTTTGGGTATTTTATTTTCGGAGGAGTGCGACCACAAACATCGTGACACGAGATTTTTATATATATTATATATTGTCATACAAAAATACCTTGCTCGTTTTTAGGGTTAAATCATATTTAGCCTGACGTGGTTCACTGAGTGGGGACTTATCAATAACAGTTTTCCGGTATTATTAACTAACAGGTCAATTATTAAATGCTCCGCTAAGTGAAAATCGATATCTGTCTTCTAGTCTACGTGGCAAGTGGCTACCACCAACCGAAAACACGCCGCATATTCAGGGACATTATCAAATAAAAGTATTGTTTATTCGGTGTGAAATGAGCACGGGGAATATAAAATATAGCGGTCATGCTTTATAACTGCCGCCATGTTAGATAAGGTCCCTTTAGGCGTAATTAGTTATTGATATATTTTAAAGTGTTGTTTATTATAAATTTTCATAAAAAATTTCGCTACCCAATAGAAAAATAAATACAAGTTTGGTTTATAATGTATATATCATCATTATCATCATCATCATCATTACGGTGACCCGACAATTCGTCCTGCGACAATTCAACCGGCGACAGTTCATCCTGCGACAGTTCATCCGGCCGACAGTTCATCCTGCCGACAGTTCATCCTGCCGACAGTTCATCCCGCCGACAATTCATCCGGCGACAATTCATCCTGCCTGATCATTTAGAAGATTTTTATTAAGTAAGTATGCAAAGAGGATATACGGCCGTACAACCAAAATCGATATACTTATATCTGAAGGCATCTTGAGTGGAAATCCGCTGTAAAAATATTTTTATTAACAATAATTTCGACTCTCCGAAGAAGCATGCGTGAATAACAAAATACGACATACTTATACTTATAGGTTAGGTTAGGTTAGGTTAGGTTGGGTTAGGTTGAATTGTCAGGATGAATTGTTGCCGGATGAATTGTCGGCGGGATGAACTGTAGGCAGGATGAACTGTCGGCAGGATGAACTGTCATGGAACCATCATCATCATCATCATCATTACATTGTATAAAATGAAGTCGCTCAAAATGTATGTGCACGTTAATCTTTTAAACTAAGCAACGGATTTTCATACGGTTTTCACCAATAGATATAATGATTGAAGAGGAATGTTTATATGTATAATACATGTAAATTATATTAGAGAAAAGCCGAGAAATTCAAAGAAAACTTATTTTTGTGCAATTTCAAACGGCTGGCGGGCCGTACTATAATAGCCACTTTTGAAATTCGTTCTATGGAAGAAATTGGAAAACAGATGTCCTAGAGTAAGTAGGTATTTGATTTTCCCTTTTCAAATATCCAGTGTTGCATTGCAAGCATTGTATAATTAGTGGCGAGTTAATTAGTTTATATGTATAATACATGCTTATTATAGTAGAGAAAAGCCGATAAATTCAAATATTCAATTCAGGCAGCGGGCAGCGGGCAGCTGGCAAGCGGGTGGTGTGGATTTTATAAAGATTGGGTAATGGCGTTGTGTTTCGTTAGCCACAGCAACGTGTGGCCGGGTCTGCTAGTATATTTATAAATCTCGTCTCACGGTTTTTGTGGTCGCACTCCTTCGAAACGGCTCGACCGATTTTTATGATTTTTTTTATGTATGTTTGGTAGGTATGAGAATAGGTCGTAAACTATATTTTATACCGCTAGGTGATTGGGGTGTCCCTATCCAGAAAACTTTTTCCATTTTTTTGACAATTTTATTAAGCCATTTAAATTAATCATATCTGGCGAAAGACCACTATTCAAATTAGATACATTGCTTAAAATGGCTTGTGACTAGATCTGAATAGCCGGTTATTTATTAACCATCATCTTCCTCATTTTCTTCACCTTCAGTCTCTTTAGTTATTGTCTTACTAACTGTGGTAAAAAGTAACTATTATTCTGCTTCATAGTGATTTAATTTTGGGGTATTATGCTGTGTTTCGTACCTACCTCCTTCTTTATCCAACGATTCGAACAGCATTACAGTGTCCAACATCAGGTTAGATGTGTAATGGTTTTTGTGAATAATTACATATCTGCCCTGATTATGCCCCTGCAATACTATCCGAATCGTTGGCTAAAGAAGGAGGCAGCGCCACACGGCATAATACCCCAAAAATAAATCATTATAATACTTACGGTCGTGAAAATCTCGAATCCAATTATTTTGCTGTTAATATCTGACATAGAAGGCACGTCTCGGAAGAAAACGGTTTTCCTTTTTGTATTAATAATGTTACAGGTTAAAAAAATGGTTTTCGAAATACAACCTTCGAGGCGTATAATACACATTAATTATATTGAATTACTAGCTGACCCGACAGACGTTGTCCTGTCTTAGCTATGAATATTCAATTCGAACTGGAATAATAATAATAGAAATAAATTATTGTTTCAAAACATATTGTTTATTGTAATACTTTTTGATACAATTTTTTCTCCCTGTGTGTCCTTTCCCATTCGTCAAGTTCGCCTTCCGCCTCCCCTTCCTCTCCCGCGTCCCCTTCCCCTTCCGAGTTCCCCTCCACCCTCCCGCATTTCATACATTCAGTCCCGGTACATTCAGTTTTCAAATAGGTCGCGTGCCACCTATTGCATTTTTTAATACAAATTTCGTAATGCCAGAGCTCACCAGTATATATAGAAACCTTCGCGGACGTGCTCACAACAACACACCAAAGTTTCATCGCAATCGGATAAACGGTTAGCAATTCATAATTTCATGATGCCAGAACTCACTATTGTATATAAAAACCATCGCAGGCATGCACACATCAAATCCCTAAAGTTTTTATGAAATATGTAAAGTCGTTCTAAAGTTATGACGTGACCAAGGGAAACAGGGATACATTTAAGTTATAAATACCTTAAATTACTTGATTTTTGTAAAGAAGTAAGCGATATTTAATTGTATGTGATATTTTCAATACTCAGTCGGAAGATTTTCTACATTTTCTGTTAAAAGTTTTCATTAATTTTAAGTATTCTAGCCAGTGTCGAGTTGAGGTTAAAATTAAGCCATTTATTTACAAAAGGGTAAAAAGAAAATAATTTCGCTATAAATATTGTTAAACTAAGCTACTGGGCTTTGGGGTTCATACTATTTTCTTAGGGGAAATTTTCCTAGATGTTAAATACAGATTTGTTCACGAACGAAGATATTTGTAAATGTCTGTATATTACGGATGAGAGGGTAGGTCGTCTGGAGTCTAGAGGTCACCAATGTGCCATTTATATATTATATATTCTGTTATTTTCATACCGATCTGCCCTAGCAACGCTACATAAAAATAATAATGCCATAATTTTTAATGTTTCATTTTTGCGAAATTTCACGCCAAGGACACTGAACAACTCTATGAAATACCTAAAATCTTTTTCGAAAATAAACACAAACATTGCAATACGAAATACCTAAAAATTATTGCTGGAATTCCCATTAAAAAATAACTTAACTGTTGCTAAAATTAACCTCAAAAATACTTTTAATACCTCAGTAAATTCCAAGTTGGATAATTATCGATATTTCCTTTTGAAAAAATAGATCCAGAATTTTTATGGATACCGGTCGTAAGTTGCCGTCTGAGTCCCACCCAGACGTCGTTAGTTCATTTCCTCAGCTGGCTACGTCCTCCATCACGAGCAACATTTTCCGCTTACCTTGGTGGTAGTAGATTTTCAAAATATTGTAAGGTTATTCGTAATCAGGGAATGTTTGTCTTTATTACAAAAACAATGTCTTTTTGGAAAGATGAATTTTAAGTTTGGCTCTGAATTCTCTCAAGTCCTTTATCGCTATTAGCTCATATGGCAGTTTATTCACGGCTTTAGGGCCTGACACTCCGAAAGCTTGTTGTAATAAAGTACTGAATTTTGGTTTGTTATGTTTTAATAAGGGTTTTTTCAGTTGAGCAGAAGCAAGCGAGTCAACCGTATCAAGGACAAAAGTGATTTGTCATCATCTGTCAATTAGGGGTAGGTATTTATATGTTTGGTTAGGCAATAGGTGTGTTAGCCATACGTAAATAATTCGTGTATTTTGTTTAAAATTAACCTTTAACTTATGGCAAAAAGTAATAAACAAGATCGATTACCTTTTGACAGAATGTAGCGCAAATGGCGCAAGGTAATAGTAATTAGTAACTTGTACTTTATTAATCATAATAAAATAATATCCGTCTTTTTATTATATTAATTATCACATCATATTTACCTGTTCTCATGACTCAAACAATGTACCTAATGATAATAAATGTTTTATTATCTTACTTTTTTGTGTAACAAGTAGAGATAATGATTTCCTTACTGGAATCTCCCGTGCTGAAGATTTCCTTTACATAATAAAATTTAATAGTATGAATAAGATGAATTATGAAGATGAAGTTATTACAAATTATATTACTAGTATCCTTTTTTCTGAAAGAATTATTAATGTATTATGTAGTGCATTTGAGTGGTTTCGCTTTCAGTCTTGATTCAGTATTTGTTGTTTAAATATTTTCTATTTCTGATCTCCTTATTTTTTGTATCCAGCTTTTTATTTGAGATTTAAATGTCATAATGTTGT
This sequence comes from Limnephilus marmoratus, assembly GCA_917880885.1. Classification (NCBI taxonomy): domain Eukaryota; kingdom Metazoa; phylum Arthropoda; class Insecta; order Trichoptera; family Limnephilidae; genus Limnephilus; species Limnephilus marmoratus. Next base: position 49,850,841 of record OU862917.1, on the reverse strand, counting down.
TATGATTTTCGAATAACTGAGGGATTTTGTTACAGAGTTTAGTACCATAGTATGTATTACCAAAAGCTTTTTTGACCAAATATTGTATTCGAAGCTACTGGTTGGATAGGTTTTTGACCCTGATATCTATTGTTACTAATAATAATTGTTATTTCTTGTGTTTTGTGTGTATGAATGTAAACGTGTATTGTTTTAGAATCACTTGTCATGATGTTAAGATTTTGAAGATTTCGTCAGTGCTAGTTCTTACAAGTACTTACAATATAATATTAATGATGATTTTTTGGATTTTACTTAGAGAATTTAGAATATTGTTATTTGCACTCCCCCATCCGGCAATGCCGTATTCTATCAGTGATTAGCAGAGAGCCATGTAAATCTCGACTTAAACTTTTTGTTAATGAGAACATTCCTGATGGTTTTGATAAAATAAGGTAGTTTTTTTGTTATTTATATTAAACAAACTATACATATTTACTCGTACGTATGAAACAAAATTTTCAAAAGAAATATGAATTTTGTTAGCTCTACATATTATTACTTGCACACGCAATCATTATGTAATAAACTAAAAATGCAACGTTTCAATTTTTTTGTTGGTAAATTATATTATATTACCACATTCTCCGAGAAAATAATGTTTCTCCTTTACCTGGAAAACATCGCGAGATTTTGAAAATATTTTTTTATTCTAGCCGTTTCTCCGTTTCATCTGCGACGGAAGAGCATTCCAACTGTTTCCGAGCCGGAAATGAAAGCCTTCATTCACCCTTCATTCTCTCCGCTAAAGCCTCTCCGTATAGACCGTGAACTTGTTCATATTAATCAAATGTCTAAATTTTGTCTTGTTACGTGAGGTTTTTTACACGAAATAAAACTAATTTCTGTTGCGGGTCTGTCTGTGAGTTATTGTAACTGTGGTTCAATGAACTCGCATTTGTATTGAATTTAAGCGTTATATTCTAAATTAGAGTTGATCGTGTCAAGAATTCAGATAAGCGATTAAGATCCTACCTAAAACATAAGGTTTTTGAAGTGAAACTTATTTAACCCTGTTGGTGATTTTGAAATTCGGATGAAACGAAAATGCGTCACAACTCAGTTCTACCCAAATACTCGGTTCTAACATAATGCGGTAAATTCGCGTTTTGGCACGGACCTTCGATAGCGCAGTGGGCAAGGCGCCTAACAAGTCTCAGCGGCCAGAGAGCGAACGGAGGTTTGAATCCTAACAAATCAAAAAAAAAACATTATTTTATTTTTGTGAAATCAATATCCAATATTCAAACCACTTTAAAATAAACAGGCAAAAGAAAAGAAAGCGACATCTAGCGACTTTCTTGTTTCACTTCTACCGCGTGTGGATTACACACCCTGATTTTTTTTATAGAAAATAATTGAATTCTAAATTTAAAACGTGAATTTCTTAGGGTTAATCTTGACACGTGAAGTCAGATTTTGTGGTTTTTCAAGGGTCTGCAGTTTTTTCGATTTTCAAGAAAGAGTTATTTACTGTCTAGATTTAATATCATATTATCCCGTGATTTGTCACGGATTTGCGCATTTAGTTACAGAAATTCTGTAAAAATCTTTAAACCATAAATTTGCCCAGTTGTTAATTTTTGAGGAGAGGAAGGGTGAATGTGAGTCGATCTGTGTTCAACACCCAATTTATTTAACTCAAGATCGGGTCGTAGAAACGACCAGGTCGCACGGGACAAATAAACCTCAACCATGTACAAATATTGGGTGCGCGTTTGCCGTGTTTCCCGTTTTTGGACCGGTGCCGGAGGGAGCAATGACGCCTTGGAGCTTCTTCCAATGTAATACCGACAGAACGACTTGCGGAATTTGATCCTACGATACAAAGCAAGTTTTTCAGGAGTGTATTAAAAAAATAATATATATTATAATATATTTTTCCTTAAAAATTGATAAAAAAAATTTCAATGTTCAGGAATTTTGCTTTTTCTCCTCCGGGCATTTTGTTTTCATGTTTTAAAGGGAATATTTTTAGAAGAACGGCTCTAATTACAATCGTTGGAGAATCATTATTATTTTACAAAAAATACGTTTATCCTGTTAAACGTAAACCAATGTTCTCAAAATTATTTATTAGTGAAGCCTTCAGCGATCTGATTTCTCAGAAACTTGGCCTTTTTCTTTTGCCAAACGTCTTGGATTGCAATAATTAAACGTATATATTGAATGTAAATATGAATAATAATGTGTCCTTGATTTTTATTAAACTTTACGAATTGTACAATTCTCCCGTCTAAAACCCACTTTAAAATATTCATGTACAAGCTATTGAAGGAATACAAAATAAATCCTTAAGCTTTGTAAGTTTTAAAATCGATATTCCACAATTTTCTGGACTACAACACTCTTTTAAATGATCTGAATATTTTCAAAATTGCTTGCATTGATAAGCTTTCAGATTCCTTTGCGGGATTTATTTCAGTGCAGAAATTCTGCGACTACCAACCATATATACAATTCAATTCAATTTATTTTTATTCTTTCAAAAATATTACAAAATTTTACATTTTGATGTGTTTTAAAAATACATTTGTAACAGCATTACATTAAACATAAATGGTAGGCTATATACTATGCAAGCATTAAAAGGCAGCTTCACTAACTAAATATGTCTATATCCGAATTAATTCTGTTCAACAGCAAGATTGCTCTCCTGCATGACCATTGGCAAGTTAGTCCTGCAGGCCGGAAGATCGAATAGTCTATGCTGTCGGTGGCGAAGATAACCATCGGGAACATAAAGAGAATATAATAAACACGATTAAATAACTTTGTTTCAATTCCACTTTATTATTTCTTAATCCAACCGGTTTCGGTTCGTCCTGAACCTTCCTCAGGGGTGAATAAAAATATAGTATATATTATTTTTATTCCTGAGGAAGGTTCAGGACGAACCGAAACCGGTTGGATTAAGAAATAATAAAGTGGAATTGAAACAAAGTTATTTAATTGTGTTTATTATAATTATGTATTCCCACAAAGTGTTTGCTACATTTGAAGATAAAAATGAATGCTCTCCATGATAGCTGACTTTTCAAATCATCCGCGAAACAATCTGAAGAAATGCGTAGCAATGTGTACATTCTTGTATGTACTTCAGGCGTCGTGCATTCAATTCCTTGGCTGGCTAAGTTCTCCATCACGACACCAGCAACATTTTACGTTTTCTGTGGTGGTAGCAGGAGATTTTCAAATATTATCAAGATATTTGTAACCCGGGAATGTTTGTCAAAAATCAAACAAACAAAAATTCAAAAAATTGTTGATGGGACAGTTAAATTATGTATTTAAGGCAAGAAAAAACCGTATTTCTTTACCTTTCCTACGTAAAAGTCCCTAAATATGGCGCTTTAATAAATAAAAATGGATCAGAAATTATTTTTTTATCGGCAATGAAACAATTCTTTGAAAATGAGGTTGCCGAAAATGTCTTCTCTGTCTCATCCACACCAATTCAATAATTCATTGACATAACCAATATTGATTATCGAGTTTTTCCGATAAAAGGTCCCGTGCACGGATGACTCTCGCAATTTTCCATTTTCCGTAAAACATTTTTTTGAAGGGGAGCTTCGATATATTATTATGAAGTGTTTTATTAGACACAGGTTTCAACCGCAGTAATAAAATCAAAGAAACGTGTTTTAATACGGGGATAATATTATCTCAACCCCTTTTTTTATATTAGCTCGACTCAGAAGGCTCTGAGGAAAATAATTTCCTTCAAGGCTGTGTCGATTTTGGGGACGCTGTGTGGAAGGTCTTTTTAAGAAAAGAAAGGTGAAGAAGTTTTGAAATGGAACAATGCATGGGGGGTGGGTAGGATTCTGAAGGTTGCTACGGTCGTAGCGAAACCCAGTATGTGTTAGTGGTGTTTGCAAAGGTATTTCAATTTGGGAGGCGGGAATGGGTACCGCCGCCCCGGGAACCTTTATTGGATAACCAACACCTCTGCCACAGGTCACCCCAAGTGTTTAGCTACGTTTGGTGATTTAGCAGGGGTGTCCGGGTCCATGGGGTGAGGTTTGTCTAGGTCCTGGAGGCGGATGACCTGGACACACTGAACTCCATATTCCTACCCACCCATTAAACCCTTTTCCTTCCCAAAACTCTCCTCTCCTTCCTTTCCTTAAAAAAACCCTCCACACAGCATCCCCAAAGATGACATAGGCCCTGAGGGAAATTATTTTCCTCTGGGCCTCCTATGTGGAGCTCATGTATAAAAAAAAATAAAAAAATTTAGTTACCAGCTTTTTCCCGGCACGCTTTGCTATGCCATATTCGAAGAAATAAATTGTTTCTCCCTTCATGTCCTTTCCCGTGCGTCCCCGTTTCCCTCCCGCAAACCCCCCACCCGCGTTCCATATATTCAGTCCCAGTACATTCAGTTTTCAAACAGCTTGCGTGCCACCTATTACAATTTTTTTATTCAAATTTTAATTTTTCGTATATTACAAATATTTATTTTTGTATTTTATAAGAAAAATTAATCAAATTTGGTAACTAACATAGGTACCTATTTAAAATATCTATAATTTTAAAAATCCATAGACAATTCTTTTAACACAAAAAAACGGCTGGCTGCCTGCTAAATTCAATTTCATCAAACGCGCGAACTATCAAACGTACGAAGTTAAAATAGTCGTTAAGTTTTCTGAAATTATTCAATTTTCTGCGCAATTTTTCTTTCCGTTAGAACCTTCTACAAAGTATTAAAAAACTTTTTAAAAAAATTAATGAAATAGGTGAGGTCGTTTTGAAGTTATGGCGTGACCAAAGAAAACAGGGATTCATTTTTATATTTATTTTTTTATCTCACTAGGATATACTTGTGTCGAAAGAGGCTTTTTACTTTAAATTATATTACATGTTTTTTGTACAGCACCGCTGAGGTGATTTTTCACAAAAACGGCGCTACACAAATAAGCCAATTATTATTATTATTTTTTTTTTGTTAGCTATTTCTGAGTTGTCTAATTTTGTTTTTTTTTCAAACTCGGTTACATTTTATGGTCCATTTTATCGGAACAGATGAAAATTTATACCGATTCTGGAACATTTCTTTCAGTTTATATCTGTCCGATCTATCGGGAGTAGAGTTCTCGGGTAATCGCAATATCTCAATGTGTCCGGAGCATAGTAACTTAATTCTAAAGGCACCCACTACGATCGTTCTTTGGCCATATCTCTACATTCCTTGTCACTTATCACCTCGCGCCTCGTGTTCGCCGTTAGCTCCGAACCTATCTCCGGAAGGAAATTGTGGAGTTATACCGTCCTGATTAGGAGGCCTACGTTAAACGACTCTTAAAACGTTTGCAATCAATTTCTCTGCAATATATAGTCCGATGGAGAAATAGCTTACTCGTGAAAAAATCAAAGATAACATTCTAACTTGAATTCCCAGTTTGTTAAAGCGATTGATAATGACTAGTTAAAGGCCAGATGTTTCACGTATTTTTTACACTACCTCCACACAGGATGCCCTGAGGAAAATAATTTCCCTCAGGACCTATGTCATCTTAGGGGTTGCTGTGTGGAGAGTTTTTTAAGTCACTGGAGACAAAGTTTCATTTATGTTTTTATATTCCAAATTATGTCGAGAAATCCTTGTTAAAATCAATCAAATGGGTCCTTTAACACTCTAAAGAAACCTTCGCGGGCGTGCGTACAACCGATCACCAAAGATTTATCGCAATCGGATGAATAGTATAAGGAATATTTTCATAACACCAAAGCTCGCCATTATATATAGAAAACTTCGCGTGAGTGCGCACAACAAATTACCAAAGTTTCATCGCAAATCGAATGAATGGTAGAGGAACGCATTCGGGACATAACAAAGAAACATTTAAAGTTATATATAAATACAAGCTGATCCGGCCAGGCATTTTGTGGCTAACGAAACACAACGTAATCTACTGGATGGTTACACAACCTAGATAACCAAGTATTGTGTCGATAAATTAACTCACACCGCCATCTGTTAGAAACTTATTGAATTTACAAATAATTACAAAGCATTTTCCTAAGGCAAACATATTGAATAGTTAATTCACAACAATAAATATTGAGATAAAAAACTATCCTATCTCTTAAGTTGGACCAAATTACACACAGTAAGCCAAATTTCACCAAAATCAGTTGAATAGTTTCGGAGTTTATCTCGAACAAATATCGTGACGCGAGATTTTTATATATAAAGATGAGCAAATTTTTTATATATAAAGATGAGCAATGAAGAATGAGTTAATGATGAATGTAAGTAAGTCTAAAGTCATGGTGTTTGAAAGAGAGAGTACGAAAACAGTATGCAACATAGTTGTGAATGATGAATACTTGGAGCAGGTGGATGAGTTTGTGTATCTGGGTGGTATGTTTAAGAGAGATGGGAAGGCTGAAAGAGATATTGAAAGAAGGGTGAATGCCGGTAACTCCATTAATGGTGGACTGAATGCCGTTGGCGCTAATAAAAATCTGTCAAAAAAAAGCGAAGCTAGCAGTCCACAATGGAGTCCTGGTACCTACCCTGATGTATGGCAGTGAGGCATGGAACTGGCAGAGGAAGGATAAAAGTAAACTGAATGCTGTTGAAATGAGATCCCTGAGACGTATGTGTGGTAAAACAATGTATGATCGTGTGAGAAATGTGGATATCCGCAAAGAATGTAAGGCTGATGTAAGCATAATGAGTAAGATTAAGAAAGGGACCCTCAGATGGTTTGGGCATGTAGAGCGAATGAACGAAGGAAGTAGTGTAAGAAGAATATACGACGCGAATGTGAATGGTAGAAGAAGTCGGGGACGCCCGAGGAAGACATGGCACGATCAAGTGAATCAGATACTTGAGTCGGGTCGTGTCAAAAGCCAGAATAATAGAAGAGAATGTATGAGACGATGTATGAATGTGAGTGAGGCAAAGAGTGTGTGCCAAGACCGAGTTGTTTGGCGGTCCGTCACCCCTGCGGGGAAACGGCGTGATGGTTAGTTAGTTAGTTAGTTTAGCAAATTATGTATTTCAATGAAGAAAAAAATTTTTTTTTAGTCAAAATGATCTTTTTACCTTATCGCTTACCATTTGCTATCAAATGTAAAGAATCTGTTTTTTATTTGATTTTAGATTACACGTTTTCAATCTCTTAAGAAAACCTTAAAGGTTAGAGTTCTATGGCAGGTCTAGGGCAGACTTTGAACAACCAGCTGAGAACATCAATAACGCCCACACGTATTCTGGAGCACTTTTTCTTTTCCCTCGATATTATCATTTTAGAAAACATTTTTCCGCCTTTTATTTATTTATCTTCTTCTTCGCTCTTATATGGACCGTAGCTTAAGGCTTGCCGCACAAGCACGTTTTCCTTATTCGATTTCCGAATTCGTTTTCCGTATTCGGAGACCGGAATGCATGGAATCAGTAGAAAATACATTAACTGACGCACACGTTCGGTTTTTTTCCGAACGGAAAAAATTCCGTACGTACGTTCCGAATGCAAGCCGGCGCGTTCGGAGAAACCGAACGGAAAAAACCTAATGACGTCATGCGGAACGCAGCGCTTCCATACATTTTGTTTGGGCCGGCGCATACGTTCGGAAATTTCTATTCAGTATCGCATCGGCACCGCGTGCATCGGACGTATTCTTTGTATTTGTTACGCATAGAATCGCAACACGATAATGTGTGAGGCAGAAACTTTCATTATTAATTCATTATTTTTCATCATTCCATTATTTTTTTCTTCTTCATTATTAACAGAAATGCAATTGCTAATAAATCATCGACCTCCATCGTCGTGCGTTCACCACGCTATCACTATCTGTACTGACGTGTATACATTCCGAATGAAGAAAAACGAACGTTTGCGCTAGTCTCACGGAATTCCGAATCGGAATTCCGCATCAGGAAATCGAATAAGGAAAACGTCCATTTGCGCCCAGCCTAAAACTGAAAATGTCGTCTTATCCGGCAGATGTCACCAGAGTGCTTGACCCAAATAGATAATAGACACAGGTGACTTATGGTACTCGCAAACCCAAGAAAACTCTAAGGGCCGTCTGTTTCAACAGAAAGTTAAATCGTCTTCTAAAGTTAAATTTTAACTGTCAGTTAAAGTAACGAGGACGTTAAATACGACCGCGCGCTGTTTCAAGTGTATTTTCGCATAAGTAATAGTTGTCAGTGTGGCCAGTCTAAAAAGCAGCATATTCCTCGGAATTATGTGTCAAAATGCATCGAAATATTTTTTGATGCGGCAACACCGTAAACTAAATCAGAACAACTGTCAAAATATCCGGTTGTACTTGTATTTTGTTTCGCGTCGTAGCTGACGGCTTTGTTCCGATAAAAGTATGTGTATGAATATTTACAAATAAATGACGACCTATTATAATGCATATAATATACAATATGAATGTAATTTACTTTCCAGTAGTTGTGATATCTCCTTGAATTTGAAGTGTCGCATATTTTTCGAGATCTTCAATTTAATTTATTTATGGTATCGAAAATATTAGAAAAACATACATTATAGCTTTTTTTAAATCTGTTTGTGAGAATTACATTAAACGTAAGTAGTGTACAAACTATACTAGCGATATTCCTAGAGCTTGTCTTTTAAAGGCAGCTTCACTCGCTAATGTCGATTTACAAAACGAGTCTAACCTACTACTCATGTTATATTTTTGTAATGTTTACGATACAATAGGTTTATTGATTTGAAGATCTTGTAAAATTTGCGATACATCCATTAATAGAGCTTGTCTTTAAAAGGCAACGCTAAATAAGTCAATATCAGAATTGATTCTATTCAACAGCAAGATTTTTTCGACATCGGTGCCGCGCCAAAAATTCGAGATCATCCCAGATAACCATATTATTGACGCGGGGACGAAATGTTTTGGTTTTCGCTGCAAGACATATTGGATGAGAAATTCATCGTCATTATCATCCTCTTCTATAATATTTATCATGATTACTGATTAGCACATTAGTAATCAATGTTAAAACACCCATTTCCGTACGTTACTTCGACCAGAACTGTCAAATATGCCAATATGGCGGAGTAACTCTAGAGTAACTATCGGTTTTCGGAAAGTATGTACAAAAGTTAAAAGTAACGTAAAACAATCAGTGAAATGGATTGAAAAACGCATTTTGCTGAAATTTAACTATAGTAACGGCATTTTGTTTTACTTTTACTTTAGCGAGCGTTGAAACAGACGGCCCTAACATAGCGTATCAGTGGAAAGGTCCCTCACATCCCACTGTCATATTCATGTTGTATTTTACAAGTTAAAAGTATGACATTTCCACCGCGTTTTAAAATCAAAACATGACAGCATTCGAGAGATTTTCGACCTCTGAATTGTGTTTCATTATTGTAGGCGCTTTTAATAAAATTTATTTTACGACATGTTTATTTTTAGAATAATATACTACATATAATTGACGGCCTCCGTGGTCGCGGCGGAATGTCTTTCGACTGGCAATCCGGAGGGTGCAGGTACAAATCCCGGCTGTAAATTTTTAATTAGATTGTATTATTTCACAAATTTATTTATTTTAAGTAATATATAGCATATTTGCAGCACATTCCAGATAAAAAAAATATCCTCAGTTACTCCCTAGTGTAAGACCAAAGATGTTGAAATATAAGAGATGTGCTATCCACAGCTTTTACTGGGTGGGATCGTGTTCCCCAACGTCGCCGATGTTTTTAACCAATACTACTGCACACCTTCAAAAAATTAACTAAATGAATGAATTCTTTCCGTATTCAATCTATGCCCGTTAGGCAGTAGTCCGCCGACAGTTAGGCGGACATCATAGCATATCTCTCGAATTTCAAAATCTTTGTGTAAGACCATCACTCAGAATTGAAACGTGCTCGAAATGGCTTAGCCGTGTTTGGTGACTAGTTGTGGATAGCCAGGCACTTTCCCAACTCCTTTACCTCCCCACCATCTTCAGCCTCACAATATATCCCAATTGGAGGTGCCATAATCTCACTGGCTCCAGAAAGGAGCAGTTAGGAATCTTTTAAAGGTATTCACATAAAAAAATTATAATCTAAAGGTTACCAGTCCTTGCGACATCCACAACCATACAGCCTTTTCATTTCTGTTATTTTGTCTGGATCTTTATTTTCGTGGTGTGAATTTTGCTCCCTTCGAAATATCTTCTTCCTTTTAGCGGTCTTCCGTGATTTTACACAAAATGCATTAAAATAAATTATATCAAATTATCTTGACTTCAATGCTGTGAAAATTTTTGTAAGGACAGGAGGCGACCGAACAAAGACTTTTCATCTATTATTAAACGTTAAACGTGGCAGAGGGAAACATAATAGAGCTGAAAAATATCTTCTAAGCATCTTAACTCTGATTGGCTACCCTTGTATTATTGACTGAAATTAATTGAATATTTCCAGAAGGCTTTTATTTCCAGTGTTCTCGAAAAGAAGGCTTTGCTCTCCTACCCTTCTGCTCGTCGGCAAATATTGTCTTTTCCCCGATTTATAATTTATGCCATGTTATTCTTGTATTAATAAAATATTGTCTTTGCCCCAGGGTAGGTAGATTGTGACATTGTTTAAACATTTATTTTGTTGAACTCAATAAAATGGGTTGGCACAATAATAATTTAAATCATTGTGGTCTTATAGCTGTTTGGATGAAAAGATTTTCTTGAAATTATCACTTTTATTAGTTACTAGCGCAAACCCGTGTAAAATCACGGTAAATTGTGTTACTAAATCTAGTCTGTTAGTGATTAACGCTTTCTTGAAAATGTAAAAAGCGCAGACTTGAAAAATCATGAAATCTGACTTTAATAGTCAAAATTAACTCTAGATTATTTAAAGAAAAGAATTATATTATGTTTCTAATATGGAATTAAAATAATATTCTATTTTAAATGTAATGTCCTCTGCGTGCAAAGTCGTATCTTCTCCAAGCATAAACCTTCTGATAAAAAAAGTTGTTTGTATCAGAAGTGAACTCCCAGGTAAGTATGTTTTCTGTATCTGATTGTAAATAATAAAATTAAATGGAGCCTAAGAACTCGTGATAAATTGTACAGCGCCCTAGAGGTGATTTTACACGAAAACGACGCTCTACAAATTATCCCATTGAATAATGAAATAATTTTACTTTGTATAAACCATTTATTTGATGTGCAAATCCGACCGGTTTCGGAACAAACGTTCCTTCGTCAGGGAAAGCTTATACTAATTTGACAGTTTCGAACAATGTTTTATTATGGTAGGGGTGGAGCTGTTGCTAGATAATAATGTAGATTGGGTAGGTAGGTATTATTGTAGAGTGGGTGGGTAGGGGAACAAATCCATGATTGGGCTATATGACAATATTTTTTGTTTGTTGATAATAGATTCATTATTTTTAAGGGATTTTTTAATTTCCAAGGCTTCTAAGTTATCTAAACGTTAAATTAAAAAATCCCTTAAAAATAATGAATCTATTATCAACAAACAAAAAATATTGTCGTATAGCCCAATCATGGATTTGTTCCCCTACCCACGCACTCTACACTAATACCTACCTACCCAATCTACATTATTATCTAGCAACAGCTCCACCCCTACCATAATAAAACATTGTTCGAAACTGTCAAATTAGTATAAGCTTTCCCTGACGAAGGAACGTTTGTTCCGAAACCGGTCGGATTTGCACATCAAATAAGTGGTTTATACAAAGTAAAATTATTTCATTATTCTATAATGGATAACCACAAAGTAATAGCTACATTCAAAAATATATCCTATTATTTTTATTACAGATAGGTAGGTACTTGACACATGAGTGAAAAAGACAATCAAAATATTTTTTAATCAAATTTTTTATATTAGTAGGAATCGTAGGTACTCTATTGCTTGTCTAAATTATTTGAACTCACATTCAGACCCACAACCCGAATTTAGTACGTTTGATGTTAAGGAGGACGTAAAAAACATTCACATAATATATTTACTTGGCACCGTGCCTATTAAGTTACCTTACGGGTTTATTTCACGTGTAATTTTCTCATGCATGTTATACGATGCAAACAGAGTCGTTACTCATATATCAGCCGCATCCATCAGCCTTCCAATTAGCGAGATTAAGTACCTACTTGGAGCGAAATGCAGGCGAGTGAAATTTCATTTGCCGGAATTGTAGTTAACACACGCGAGTACGGGGGCCTCGTAAAAACTAAAGGTTTCCTACTTTTCATTACATCCTTCTGCTTCCTTCGCGGGTTGTGGAACTTTAATTTATTCCAAATAATTAAAGTTCCCTGTTTGCTGAACCCGAATACAGAATTATGCTTTACCAACTTTATGAGGCTGCGGAGCTGCGTTTCCAAGGCCGTTTACGAGGGGGTCGCTTCCCCTGATATGAGTTATTACAATTGCGAGAAACAAATTACTTTAATATAATGCTTTCCCAACACCTCGTTATAATTTTTACTTAACGGCACTCAACATTAAATAGGGTATAAATAATGGTTTCGTGCATAATTTTGTACCGTTTTGGCATGCAAGACTATACCGCTCTTTGAAGTTTTTTTTATCGTTTACTTGGCCAAAACTTTGTTAGTGCTTTTGTATTAGTTTACTAATATATTCAATTTGTAAAAAGTTTGCACTGGGTAATTGTTTGCTAAAGAAAATGAAGTCTCTAGTACTAAAAAGATGAGTTAAAGCACTGAAGATCGCTAGTCTTTTACGAGGAAACCGATGCAAGCATTACATAGTCAATTTTCATAATTTCCACTCCGTAACTAACAATCTAGAAGGAACATCCTTTAATAACAACGCTACTCTTCAAAATTGATTTAAGTCGAATTTTCATTATGCAGCTAGTTGCGCACAAGTTGTTTTATGACATTCGTTGCACTGATAGTTTCACATGTAAATATTTTCATCGCGAATGCATTCATTGTATGCCACAAAATTAGAATCGCGCTAGCGCGAATTTACAGCACCACTAGTGATATGCAACTACTTGCGTAGTTTAAAAACGTGATGCAACTAGTATCGTGAAACCATTTCAGCTGAGTGGACTTTTGTGTTCCTTGTAACTGCTTGAGAGTTGTATACATAGTACATTGTGCATTGCAGAAAAGGGCTTTGATGTTAATGGTGCCACGGTTGCTGTGATACTAAAGGTTGCACAACACTAAATTTGTGCAGTGTACACCAATTTTTTTGTATCACGCAATTATTTTGAACATCCAGCTAATTGCGTAATGTAAATTCGGCTTTAATGATAACTTTTCCTCAAAACCACCGGTTTACGCTACAAACAAATTAATCAACCAATAAGTATTGTTTACAGGAAAAGTTTTAAAGACATAAAGCACGTTGACAGTTTTCAATGTAATTAACAATACATTTCAAGAACAATAAATGCTTTTTTATAGACTTAGCGTAATGAAATTCCGTTTTAACTTAACCACCTGGCATTTCATCTGTCTGTAAATTAATTTGTTACATTCCGATTCAAGATGGTGGTCTTGTTGGATACTACATTTTTGTCCCGCCAGATTTCGCATGATCGTGGTTTCTAACACGAGCTGTCATATCGGAATAATCAATATAAAAGAATTTTCAATAAGATGGTGACTTTTCTTTGGAAAAATTGTACATTTACTAATTTGAAATTAAACAAGAAAAACGTTACGTAAAATATTTCTAAATAATTTAGTAAGGAGATTATGGTTTTGATTTTTTAAATAGGGGAAAATTAAAAACATACTGTTTTGGACGCGAATTCTACTTTTCACCGAACTGAACTACTAGTTTTGCTATACACGTAGTTCGTATTGAATAAAAAATGAAAATGTGTTATCTCTGTTTGAATTAATTAATTAATTGTACATTGTTGAAAGTTGATAGTTTTTACCCAACTCATTGCCGCCTTTTCAATGGTAGCGTGTATTTGACGGGAATTTCAAATTTGAACAAGGGAGTTAATTGACTGTCAGTTTTACAGACAGATATACTTCAAAATGAAGTAGATGCTGTGTTATCTGATCGATTGTAATAATGTATTGATAATAATACAAACATTTACTGAACACAATGGGCCTAGTTATAATTCTCCTTCCAATCAAACAATCGAACTTAAGATTAACTGCTTTCCAGCGACTCCCTCGCGGTAAGACAGACATTTTGATATCAATCGATTCATATTTTATTAGTACCGCACAAGAATTCCAACTACTCCCAGGTAGACAGTGGCATTCCCAATTTTGTAAGGCTGAATGTAGAGAGAAGGGAAGGGGACGGTGGGGAAGTATCAGACTATTCAGATCTGGTCACCTAAAAAATCCAATTTAAACATCTTTTCGGTCATTCACTAGGGCGCCACTGAGAGTATTTTCAACCTGAAACATGGCCCGGTATACCCGCTCAAAAAGAAGAAGGCGAGATATGTAAATACGAATATTAGAGCGAGCGCAACTCGTTTAAAATAGGACAAAAATCTCTTGTGGAATATCTAAAATAGCATTTAAAGAAACACTGTGAATTTTTTCATACATTTACCTAACCTGTAAAATAACTGAAAAAATGGGTTTATAATAATTTTTGGGGTATACTTTGCGATTTTTTTCTATCGAGGGAATTTCATATAATTACCATTTCGGCGAGGGGAATGTATAGATTATCATATATCTTCAAGAATAGCATATATTTTTTTAAAAGCTTTAAAACTTAAAGTATTTATGGGAAATATGTAATAAATCGGTGGAAATTCGGGTAGCGGCGCCTTAAGGCCCGGATCTCTTACATGTTTCCCTTAAACATGTGAAATTTTTAAGCTCTTAAAAAAATATATGTTATTTTTGAAAATGATATCTAGACGCGTTTCATGCCGAAACGCAAATTATATAAAATTCCCTCGATAGAAAAAAATCGCAAAGTATGCTCCGAAAATTATTATAAACAGGTTTGTTTCAGTTATTTTACAAATTATGGTTGTGAAAAAATTCACAATATTTCTTTAAATGATACTTAAGATACATTTTTAACGAGTCGTGTTTTATCAAACATTTTCGCATCAATTAGCGCGCTCCTCTAACATTCGTAATTACGTATCTCTCCAACTTCTTCTTTTACGCGCGGATGCGGCGCCTTAATAAAATTTAATTCTGCACCCCGGGATTTGAACCCGCGACCTCCGGATTCGTAGCCAAGGATCGATACCAGAGGCTGTCAGTGTGGTTTCAGTCATGAGTGATAATAAATAATGTATGCTCTGTAATATTGTAACTAAATTAATGAAATGATTTGTCTTGTGATTTTAGTGAATAATGTATCAGTGTACACACAAGCTTAGCAAGTATTAGTGTACCTAATAATATCTACAATATTTTGGATCGTTTGGGGTTTTGAGCAATGTGGGCCTTTCTCCTTCTTGAGCTAACAATTCGAACAGCCTTGAAGTTTCCATCATCAAGTCGTACAGAAAATACAATGTTAATTAAATAAATATTGAAAACATAAAATAAAATAAATTGCACCGGTTTTATGGAAATTATGTTACCTACTCCAATCTTTGTTCAGATTTTATAGTTTCACAAATTTCCAAAACATTTCTGAATTACAATATGAAATATGCTTGAAATGTCTTTAGCCGTTTTTGGGTGACCAGATCTGAATAGCCAGGTTATTCCCAACCTTCCTCTTCTCCATCTTCTTCCTCTCTCCACTCCTTTCAGCCACACAACAAACCTCGTTTTTTGGAAAGCCAGGGTTTCAGTTGCTAAGATGGGGCTGTAAGATATATTGTGAATAGTAGAGAAAGTCGGGAACGTCCGAGGAAGACATGGAAGATGATCAAGTAAACCAATTACTTGGGTCGAATCATGTCATAATAACAGAAGGGTATGTATGAGGCGATGATGCGTATGAATGTGACTGATGCAAGGAGTGTGTGCCAAGACCGAGCTGTTTGGCGGTCCGTTTTCTCTCCCTACCCTGCAGAGAGTGATGGTTCATTAGGTAGTTATTGTGCAAAAGCTAGAACAAAAATAATCAGTTAAGTATTCTGGTCTGTTATCATTTTAATAAAATTTTATTGTGGGTAAATTGAAAATAATCCATAATCTGCTCTTTTTTCCTTATTTGTTTTTGGGGTGTTATGCCGTGTTGCGCTACCTCCTTCTTTAGCCAACGTTTCGGACAGCGTTGCAGTGTCCAAAACGTTGGCTAAAGAACGCTGCCCTCATGATGCGTTGCGTTGCATCATCAGGGCAGATCCGGCAGATGTGTGATCATCACTTCTGCCGGATGAACACTGCAACGCTGTCCGAAACGTTGACTAAACAAGGAGGTAGCGCAACACGGCATAACACCACAAAAACAAATAACGTAAATGCTTTTGGCCGCGAAAATCTAAAAACGTAACCATAATCTAATTATTTTAAGAAAGAAGCCCTTTTTGCTTTAAAATATTGACGCAGAAAGATGAAGAATTATATGTTTGGGACCGTAAATACGCAATGTGAATCTGAATAAACAGTTTTTTTCGTAAAAAAAAAAACAATTTTCTCAATAAAAACGTATAAATGCAATATCGTTTAGGTGATTCAATCTAATATTATATTTTCACGCCTTTCTTAGAAGAATTGAAGTTTTATACGAACAAAACTATGTATTCATACTCAATTACATGTTTACGGATGCAAACAAACATTTTTTTTAATATTTTAGAGCGTAACTTGCAAAATGGGTTTTTCCTAAAAGAAATTAAATAACCATCATCTATGAACGAGCAGATTGAGAGTTGTTTTAAGTTTACCCTTAAACCATTTTCTTTATTATAATAGTTTAGTTTGTATAGTTGTTGTAAGTAATAATGAAACATCATCCCATCTTGTCGTCGTTATGATTTGATTTTAGTATCCAGTAAATAACGCGAATTAATTAATTTTGCAAATCCTGTTTGTATTTGAATCATAATAATAATTATTCATTACAAAATTAGAATGAGAATCCTAAATCTGGATACCCATTACACTCCCATCAAAATTTCATGAATATCATTACTTATTTAAATGCGTTCGTTCAAATAACATTATGATGGAAATGAATTTGTGTTAGAGTCGCTGGAATCCGCAATTCGATTAAGATAAGATCCGCATCTTTATTTCTGGTCTCCGGCGTCTTCTCCAGCGGTTCTCTCGGCCTGTATTCAGTTTAAATGTGTTTGCTCTACACCATAAAATAATATCTTATAGCCAATTAAATAAAAACGTCATTACATACTATGAGTTTATGAAAATTGGTATGTCGGACCTATCCTATTAAATGTAATGTTAGTAATAATTGAACAATTTACATATATTAAATAAGATGTACCTCGTTGTGTAAAATTTGGAATCGAGCTGCTAACAATAACACTCATTATGTAGATGGTCGTAAGGTTTAAATTCCGGCTTAACACCAGACGCCTATATTGAATTATGCAAGAAAAAACATCGCCAAAAGTGTTTTATTTTATTTTGCAAGGTTCAGGCACCAATATTTCATTTTTTTACAATCATTTTCTGAAGAACTTTATTTGCCACTGTATGCAATAAAACTATACATGAAAAGGAGTTCGTAATGAAGAGTTTTTTTTTACTTTATAGCATTTTTACAGGCCTAATGCTAGGTATATTCTTTTCTGGGCTTATGAAAAGACTTTTTTTTGAGAAAGATTACACTAATAATATAAATGAAAATATGAAAAAGAATAAGGCACAGAAAAATATAAAAACAACGGTCGCAACTATGACTCGAACCTAGAACTTCTCGCCCTACTAATTCGGCTACTGCCATCAAAATTGATAGGAATAACCTTCAAAATGTATAAAATGAGAGTTGTTCCAATAAAAAAATTTAAAATTTGAATATGAAGAAAAAAAAATGAAAATTTAAAACTCATTACAAATGTCATCGGAGACAAAAATTTTATTTACATTTTTATTCCAAATAGTGTCAGCATTCACTGGTTAAAGTACGTAACCTAACACCCTGTATATTTATAGAATTCATACGTATTATTTTGGTTACGTATATTATATATAGTTCATACTTCACAGCTTCATAATTTTTGATAGAAATTTCGTAGTTAGTTCCGTTAACTTTGAAATTACGCAGATCAAATGAATCCCTTTCAAAATAATCGCGCCAGAGTTTTTGACGAGACATGTGAACAAAATTTCCTTGTCATAATTCAAATTAATTTCGCTCAACTTTCATCATTTTAAGAACTTCTGAAATATATGACAAAATATCAAATTAATTTATTGTTATTAAGTTTAATTTGCAGAACTCGATTTTAATGTAAAGTTTTAATATTTCATAAAATTATTATTCTATTTTTTACATTATATTTATAAACGTTTATAAAGTTCTGCTATGTAATTATTATTATTACGTGCGACAGCTGTTCTTCTGAAGGCATTATCAAACTGTGGCTTAGCCATTTACAGATAATCTGTTTATATTTTTTACATATAGGTACTTATAATGAAAATCTTTTGAAAATTGAATTTGTTTTTTTTACCATTCATGCCAATTAATAATTTGGAGGAGTATGGAGTTTTTTTCCTCGCATAATCATTACACTAATATTACAATGTACAAGTTAAATATTATATATACGGCCTTACTAATAAACAATAATAATAAAAATACACCATCAGACTATTACATTGTTATAATATATTTGGTTCATTTTCATTTATTCTATTGATAAAAAGGTCACTGCTCAGCAATACGTTCCGGATTTCTCCTAGAATGTAGCTGGTTTTCAGCAGTGCCTCTAATTTAACACAACTTGTAAACAATGATGTGTGGTAAATGATTGTTTATCAGTTGGATAAAATTTAAAACCCGTTTTTGTAAGGGGGTATAAATCTGTCTATCTTCTATATTTATGTGATGAAATATCTGTGTCGAGCAGCGTTGCTTCGATTTTTGTACAAATCTAAAGTTTTATTCAGAGATTGATAAAATTTTGCAAACTCTACCTAAAAACAAGATAAAAGTCACATCAACATGAAATTTCGAAAAACTACCCCATCTGCTATTCCCACCCCTTATAGTAAAATTTATTGATGAAATTTGGCACACTTTATGTTCAAAATAAGAGTAAGATTACCGTCTTCATTTGCAACGCCGGGACTATAGCTAATATTAAAAATATATATATATTCGGAAATAAATTGAGACGTGTTTTGTACTCCATTTAAGGGTTGTAAAAGAACATTACGAGTATTAACATTCCAAAAACACTTCTGTAATTTTTTTCACATTGTTCATTAATGCTGTGTATCACAATATGAACACAGGTAGTCAAGTCAGTCGGCAGTGACATACTTCTGGTGAAATCGTGTCGTATTATGACTCCAGTTGCCAATTGTTGTATATAAATAAACAATAGGCAATCAACAAAGCGCTCATGTCCGCTGTCCGACGGTAAATCTATATCATGATGGATGGGGTTCAATGTTATTAGTCCTCTTTTGGGTTGGGCTGGATCGGGAGGCTGTTATAGGAGGCTTTTCTCTGCTCTGGCTTGTCTCGGCACCTTATCTCCAGAAGGGGGCGTGTGACACGAGATATATTAACATTAATAATATTTTCAGTGGTATTTGACCCTCCTAGACATTCGAACCAAATGTTTCTTTTTTCCTTATTTGTTTTGGGGTGTTATGCCATGTTGCGCTACCTCCTTCTTTAGTCAAAATTTCGGACAGCGTTGCAGTGTCCATCATCAGGGCAGATCCGGCAAATGTGTAATTGTTAGTAGTGAAATGTGTGCTTATTTACTTGGAAGCGATACCGTGTTGCCACCTCCACTACACTACGAGCTGTTATTTCAGTATAATTCAAAATTGTTGTAGATTTCAATTGCCTCCGTAATCAGGCGTGCTACAATAAGAACTGGTTCCAAAAACTGTTCCTTAAATCCACTGTCATTCAGTGATCGCTAGTTACCGGTATAAAGTAACCATAGGCAATGGCGTAGGAACCGGTTCCTTTTGTAGAGTAAACTGTTTTCTTATTGACTTTGTCCGTTTTTTGGTAGTTTGATTTCATTACGTATCCTTGCAATATTATTACTTGTACAACGGAAAAGATAAAATTGTACCTTTTGCGATTTTAGATTGTTGTAACTTTTTTTATAGAAGTCGTATTTACCTGAAATTTTGTGATATTTTAGTTAAATTTAAAGATGTTAAGTTTTTTCTACTCCCTTAAGATTTTTTTTTTTAAAAGAAAGACAAACATTCCCGGGTTACGAATAACCCAGCAATGTTTGAAAATCTCCTACTACCACCACAGAAAGCCGAAAATGTTGCTTGTGTTGTGATGGAGGACTTAGCCAGCCGAGGAATCGAACACGCGACGCCCGGGTGGGACCCAAGCGCTATGCCCACTCAACCACTGACCAGTCGATGCTGCGTAGGTACAGTTTTGCCTTCATACATGACATTTCGTAAGGAAATGATGCAATAAAACTAACGTTCACAAGTGATGTTGTCTTTGATATTGAATATTCATCGCATATAGGTCGCATGCACACCACCCCACACAGCTTCTCACTGTTTTACGTTATTTCCATTACTGTCTCAACAGACATAACGCTGAGATTTTTCTAACAAAAACATGAAGGCACAATTGTGCCCAGTTTTTTTTTTTTAATGCCGGCAACCCGGGCGTTTATTGTAATAATAATATCATATACAAACAAGTTAGTAGCCCGCCTCACTAGACTAAGTCTTTTCCGAGGCGGGTACATATATACATTAACTTACACACATATACATTTACATATATGTACATACATAAACACATTTATGTTCATACACACATACACGCATATGCGCACATACATGCACACAGGCAATCGCATACGTGTACATAATCGAACACATTTAAAGAGTTTCTTTAGAATATAAAATTTTACTGAACGTAGCATAATTCCAACTTGTGACAATGACAATGACTCAAACTTCATTGAATTTGTTTTCACCTAAATTTACATTAGTCTTTTATTTTTTGTTTACTTAAATAAAATGACTTATTAACTATTTTGTTTTGTTGAATCCGATTATAGTAGAATAGATTTGGTTTTATTGTATGAAATATAAAATTATTCTCAGTGCGGTACCTATCCACAAATCTACAGGGTTCATCAATTTCAATAAATCTCTAAGCGCAGTTCTTGTAAAATGTCAAAGCGTCGTTGGCGTCCAACTGTACAGACGCGGCTCCGGAATACAGATTCGAGCAATGAAGTACTGGCTCCAAATCCGAGTTTATGGTACTCTGGACTGGACCAAATCTCAGGACATATGATTTATGACTAGTGATCCTTTTCTTCCTCGGGATAGGGGTGTAGGCGGGAGGGGAAAGCAATGTTCTGGGAGGACTCTGGGGAGTGTTCTGGGAGGACTAGGGGCCATGGGGGGCACGCCAGGCGGGGATTATGTGCACCGGAGAATATAACAGGATTATTGAAAATCTCTTGACGCATCTTCCTAATATCCTTTAGGCTGCTATGCCTTAGATAGATAATGTGAAGTTGTTCCCGTGATTTATTACTATTTTATAAATTGTTTGTAGTTGTGTGACTTTCTGTCTTCTTTGGTACCCCGGTGAAATGATGAGATCTTTAGTATGTTAATTAGATAGCATTTAATTCAGCATGAGTAAAGCACCCATTGAGGCCCACATTATCAAATAATGTTTGACAATACATAACGTTATTGAATAAATAATAAAAAATACAAATGACAAACTTAGCCACTCAGTCGTATATAAACTCAATTGTAATGATTGTTCTGCTTTTCATATCCGAAATGTAAACGTAAGAGTAAAAGAATATCTAAGATGTTTAAATAATAATGCATTTTTAGAATTCGCAAACCATTTGAAAGAAACTCATTCGATAACTTATTAAAATATTACATAAATCGCAGTTAAAATATTACATGAAAATGGAATTGGAATTTGATTACACAATTTAGAAGCCCTCGAAATTAAGAAAGCCGTTAATAATAAATTAAAAATTATTAATAATCAAATAAATTTAACAAATAGTCCCATAATTAATTTATTCCGTTAACCACAGCTGAAACTGTTTATTCACCTCCTTCTACCCATCCCATAAAAATTTGTCTCCCTCTTTTCTATTTGTATCTCTTTCTGTCACCAATAGGGTGCCTTCCTTGCTATTTTGTATCTTTTTCTATCATTGTTTTATAACCTTGAGATAATTTTCAATTTGGGAGGCGGGAATGGGTACCGCCACTCCGAGAACTTTTATTGGATAACCAACACCTCTGCCATAGGTCACACCAAGTGGTGGTGATTTAGCAGTTTGGTGATTTAGCAGGGGTGCCCAAGTTCATGGGGTGAGGTTTGTCTGGGTCTTGGAGGCGGATGACCAGGACACACTGAACCCCAGATTCCTACCCACCCCTTAAACCATATTCCTTCCCAGAACTCTCATCTCCTTCCTTTCCTTAAAAAACCCTCCACACAGCATCCTCAAAGAGGACATAGGCCCTGAGGGCCTACAGCCTTCTGTGTGGAACTCATGTAAAAAAAAAAACGAAACCTAGTTGGCCGTCATTTATTAATTCAAATAAAAAGTGGTTGACGTATGTAAAATAAAACAACTGTAATGTTCATTTAAAAATACTTGATACTAAAGGGATATTAACAATATGATAACATAGCACTCTTTTTAGGATGAATTGCCTTAAACAACAAAACAGTACGATAACAATTCAAAAATCAGATTTTTCAGCAGGTATCATCTCATTATCCGGCATAAATGGAATTTGGTTCCACTTGTTCGCTGGTGTTAATTCTGCGCTTTGATATTCTTTCCGCATGCGTCGCAAATTACCAACGCGGCTTCCGCACCCTCCTTGTCCCGTAGCCTCGTAGCCTCGTAGAGGGTTCGTAGCACGTGCAAGTATACGTACAGTCTGCTGCAAAAATCTCTACATTGTGGATCTAAATAAATTCCAAATTCAACTTAACAACTAACAACCAAAAAGTAGGATAATTTTCTAATGAATATTGTGTGTGCTTTGTAGAAAAATGAAATCATTTCATGGTGGATTAAACGGTAAAACGGGTGGATGAAATTGCAAATTTACATGTAAAGATAAAATCATACACAGAAAAAATCATTTATTGAGGTGATTTTTCACAAAAACAGCGCTATACAAATCATCCAATTATTTTTCTACCCAGTCATGCAACTTTGCAACAATATTATTGTAAAACAAATAATTCAATAATAAGTTAACTTTCTTCGCTTTTGCTAATGTTTCGACTTCATAAATGAATTGTAAATCAATCGTTTTTAAAACTTCGATCTTTGAAGGCCTAGTCTCACTTAAAAGTGTGTTAAAATATAGTGGTATTTATAAAAACAAATATTTCATTAAAAAAATTGAAACATTTTTAGTTTCAATCACTTTTCTTATTTAAAAAACCAGTAAATGTTGTAAGTAATGCTTCCTTCATCAGGGCAGATAAAGTAAGCATTTTCTTACAAAACATGATGGTTTTTCCAACAATAAATGTTGTTTAAAAATAAGTGCTTAATAATTTTGAAATAAAATGATGCCGCAAAATAAGTTTGTTGTGATTTGATGTAATATAATTCAGTTTGGGAGGCGGGAAGGATTACCACCGCCCCGTGATAACCAACACCTCTGCCATAGGTTACCACAACTGGCACAAACGTAGCTTGGTGATTTAGCAGGGGTGCTCGGGTTTACAGGGTGGCATTTGTCTAGGTCTTGACGTCTACCCACCACCTCTATGTATAAAGGGTTTTAAGGGAACGAAATTGAATTTAACTAGTGATTCCTGACATTATTTGGAGTAAAAAATGTAAAAGAAAAATGGTCTCCGATCACATTTTTGGTGTTTTTTTCAACTTAAACATAAAAAATTCAATAGGTTCTTCTAACACAGCAAACTTATTTTGTGGCATCATTTTTATTTAAATTAATAAATTACTTCGTTTTTACCACTTTTATTGTTTACAAAACCAACATGCTTCGTGAGCAATGCTCACTTCTTCAGGATTTTTTATTGATGCAATAAAAGAGGTAAAAACGAAGTAATTTATTAATTTAAATCAATAGGTATTGGACAGGTAGGATCGGGGTTAGAGATTGAGCGGTTATTCGGCTGAATAAGCAGTGATGACATGTGGAAGATTTTTTTTGTTTGGTTTTAAAGAAAAGAAAACAAAAAAAAGTCACCGGAGACCAAAATTTCATATTCATCTTTTTTTAAATAAGTCCCTCAACACCCTGTATGTGTATACCCTTGTGTTTATATATAAGTAATATTTTGCTAATCTTATCATATTATTGTAGTTTTTCTAAAATAATTTATCACGAAGTATTTTCCATTAGTCGTTTAAGCATGTTTGCAGCCCACTGTCCACGTTCCCAGTATCGTTCACCATTCACTGCTTCGCGTAGGGTAGTTTAAGCTTTTACGGTGTGGTGGTTTTATAACAAGCTACAAGTGGCTTCACACTCAACAGCCAGACCATCATACTTTAATTAAATACCTGGTCCTCGCAACTACTCTTCAAAATGTTATTAAAGGATTTTATTTATAACCTATTCTTCGCGTGTGACATTTCCTTGCTGTTATTAGATACTAAAAGCTTCATGAAATTAGTAACAGTGTTGGGGTTCACACGTTTCACTCGTGTGCTTAATCTCCATGCGAAATATTATGCTATTTAAGATTTTCAGAGCAAAAATTACTGTAGTGAATAATTTTTGGATTCTTACTTTACTTTACTTTATAATATGTGATGTTTTCTTACTTTCGTTAAGTCAAATTTCTCGGAGATCGTGTTTCCTCTTAATTTTTGGATTATTATGCCGTGTTCCTCTTCATCCTCCTTTAGCCAACGCGCAACGTTTCGTACAGCATTACAGTGTCCATCGTCAGAGCAGATATTTGGATTGTGGTGTAGTATGTACATAGAAGTGAAGAACGCAGTAAAATTATTATTTGTGGTTGATACTTAATTTATATTTTTTTACTTATTGATGTGTGTGGTAAAACAACGTATGACAGAGCGAACTAACAGAGTAAGGAGAATATATGACGCGAATGTGAGTGATATTAGAAGCCGGGGATACCCGAGGAAGACATAACATAAGACCAGTGAACCAAATACTTAAATCAGGCCTTGCCAAGAGTCAGAATAAACTAAGGTTATGTATGAAAGAAGTGTGCCAATAACTAGTTGTTCGGCGATCCAACTTCTCTGCCTACACCTTCAGGAAACGGCGTGATGTTGAGTTGTTAATTAGTTTACCCACTTCAAAGAACGTGCTAACTATACCAAAAGAAGGCGGAATAATACTGAACAATTCCTTAAGACGACATTTCGCAAAACTTGGTTCACAAATTATTACTAACTTGAACTATTTTGCTCTTTCAACTTTAATTTTCAAGTTTGTGCCTCAATTCTTACTCCTCTGTTCAAACGGGGAAGCATGTTCAACATTAACCTAATAAAGTGATATTAATGAAGTACCCATGTTCAGAGTTAAATGAACATAAACTCCCTCCACGGGGCTGTACAAGGGTACACATCTGGGAACTAGAATTA
Organism: Limnephilus marmoratus; assembly: GCA_917880885.1. Lineage (NCBI taxonomy): Eukaryota > Metazoa > Arthropoda > Insecta > Trichoptera > Limnephilidae > Limnephilus > Limnephilus marmoratus. The sequence goes on along the minus strand of OU862917.1, from coordinate 49,825,128 downwards.
TTGTTAAGCGGAAGTGGCACTGTTTCTTGGTGTTTCTGCGCGATGCAACTTTCCTGGGCAAATGTATGCCGAACTAACGCAAAGGGAGCAAGTCGAGTCCAAACTTCCACGTGTAACTTATGCAAATTAATTGAAATATTTGCCTAGAGGTCCCGTGGTCTGCACCGTCACGTATGAAACAGTTCATGTCAAAGTGTCAATCAGCAAACTTCATGATATTAGTCCAACAAGGACCACAAAGTCAAATATTCCGCTTAATTTTGTGTCAAGTTTGGAATTGACTTTTGAATAGTTTAAAACTTATTGGTATATTGAATCTGACAAGGGCAGTTCACCGCGGATTACTTAACACAAAGGACGCGTGTGTGGTTGATATTGATTGAGAAGAGAGAGAAATTGTGAAAATTCTGCACCATCATGATGAAATTAATCTATAATCCTAACAAGAATGTTGTTTAGTTTTCTAGTTAAGTTTCGAACCAATTATGAATTATAAATAGTGATCATTATTATAAACAAGTTCATACATTTAGGCTAAAGATGGCGCCAGTAATTTCAGATGTCGCTGATGTGTGATCATTTTTTACCTTTATCCCTTCCCATTGTACAAAGGAATTTTAACAATAAAAATTTTACGCTGAAATATATAGAAAATATAAAGTACTGAATATACCTTTCTCCGTTGTGTGGGGAATTAGTTATGTGTCGGTAAATTGTAGCTTTAAAAATATAACAATAAAAACGATGGATATAATTTCTCAAAGGGTGTTTTATTTAAAAAAACAACACAAACACTTTTTCTTCTCTCAAGTTCTAACTTTTATACAAATGTTATATATCGATTCATCAATACAAAAATTATTCAGAGGCAGACACCCCACATGCTCATAAAACCACAGCCAAATAAACAGACATACTTAATATTACTTAATATACCAAAGTGTAACTCTTTATTTGGACAAAGAAGATCAGAATTTTTAGCAGTAAAGTTATAAAACAAACTCCCACTTAGTACCAAACAAATTAAAACAAAAAATAGCTACATTAAGGACATTAAATGTTGGCTGAAGGAAATATCGGAAAATAACTTACTTGTATACTTAAAACATCGTCATAGAAGTTTCTGAAAAACCTTATTTTATTTTATTTTATTTTTATTTTATTTTATTTATTTGGGAGACTAACAGTTTACATTAAAAACAAAGTATATAATAATTGAGTACAATAATTGAACCAATTAGAGGTTTCCACATGGGTATTGTATACAAGTGTGTAGTTATTTCAGAGATATTTACTCATAAAAAATTACATTTCAAGAGACGAATTACGAGTTATTTAGGTGGGGATAGGAAAGGGGTAGGATGGGGGGGATCGGTTAAGTTGAGGTATAGTAATAAAAATATGCGTGACAAAAAATTAAAAGAGAGAGAAAAAAAAGGAAGTTTATAGAGTGATGGTTGTATTAGAGGGTATCTATAAGTATTGTTATTGTAGAGTATCGAGAGAGTGTCTGTGTGATTTTAAGGAGTGTGGTGCAGAGTTAAAAATGTCAAATTGAAAAAATGTCAAATTATCCAACCAATGAAGTGAAACCATAGAAGTCGCTGAAAACTTATCCAAAGCATAGTCCCCCTCAGCACAGGATCTCCTAGTGAGGAGGACTACGAATATATTTTCTATTTTATATATATATACCTAACATGTTTCATATAAAAATGTAAAAAATAATAAATGTATAGTTACTGAATAAAAAATAAAAAATAAATTATATTATTAACTACAAATTAATCCCAAATTCTACAAACACGAAAATACTGTAGGAAATTATTTTTACAATCGCAGTTAAAACATTTTATTTTCTGTATCCTTTGAGGAAGTCAAACCACACAAAAAGTGTGGCATTTTTTCGATTCAAGAATTTGTACGGACGCACAAAATCGATGTTCACACAAGCTGAGAAAAGACTCGTTCTTGGAAAAAACTGGTCTCGAATATATTTCGATTAACAATAAACACTTCGTCTTCGTAAAACACTATCGATCGATCCTGACTTTTTTTAAATAGACAGCAAACACACGTTTTTTCACGTGCAAATTTGAACGTTGTTTTTATTTTTTTGTTATGTTGTATAAATCAGGCGTAATAAAGGTTCTGTATTACAAACAAGCTTTCGAACTTTAAATAATAATTACCACCCATTGCGTAGTAACAACTTACGTAGTACCTACTTTATTTACCCTTGTTATCTATGTAGGTACTACTTTTTTGTTCTTATCTGTAATATTTAAATATTTTTTAATATATTTATCGTTAACAAACAGCTTAGGGAACGTACCCATACTAAGTGACCTCTTCGATGGGGGGGTGGGTTTCAAAATGTCACGCTTGGTACAAATGAGCGGCGGTTTGCTTAGGATTTTGGTCACCGGGAGGGGGGTTAAAACTTGCAAAAAATTGGTCACGTAGTATGGGTACGTTCCCTTATGTAATTCAATGATTTCAACATATTACACGTTTTATATATTTAAGCCAAAAATGTTAAAGTTAAAGTTCCTTAGAGATTTGAGTTTCATTATGCCTTAAAACTAATAAGTTGGTAAAAGGGAATATGAGAAGCTCCAGATACATTTTAAAATCATGCATTATATTTATTTTATGAAACAATTAAATTTTCTAAAACTCTCCGATCGAAGAATTGTATTCGACTTTACATGTATGTTCACAATTAGCCAGGCCTGATTTAATCAACCTCATTGTATTTGTACAGCGATTGGAGCTGCTCTTTTCAAAATCCTGTTTAAATGTAACAATACCAGGACTGAGCATTACAAACACTCGCTTGTATATGCATAGATTACATGAAGTTAGTAAAAGACACGCACATGTGGCGGATCTTTTTAACTGCACGGAATGTAGGTACAAGAAGGCTGTGCTAACACATATTTTTAATCAATATTAATGTAACCTAAGTCTATTTATGTTGTTTAATTGCCGGCAACCCGGGCGTTTATTGAAATAACATTATCATATACAAGCAAGTAAGTAACCCGCATCACTAGACGATGTCTGTTCTAAGACGGGTAGGTACATATATGTATGCATACATATACACATACATACACACATACATACACACAAGCACTTAATCATAAAATCATAAGTATATATTGTAATAATTATGTACATAAATTTAAAAACCTTCAAGGAGTGAATAAGTAAATAAATACATACACATATAAACACATAAAAATAAAATATAAATGGATACAGGGTTAAAAATTCGAGGAATACTCTCAGAAAGTACAATAGGAAAAAACCTAAGTTCTATTTTCTAAAGTGATCTGACAGGTGATCCGCTGACAGTTAGCCCCTCGAAATGATAATGTAAGATCGACTTCAAAACTCACCTTAATAATTATAAGTTGGTATGAATATCGAACGAATTTATATACAGTGTCAATTTTTTGTACTTATGCGCTGGTATTCACAGTGCATATAATAAGCAAGCAGATTTTTCCTTGATGCATTTGAATGAAAATATCTTTTTTTTTATTCGGCGATACTTCCTCTCTGCACATCCCTACGGGGTCACTTAGTTGTATTTTGTGTAATTAGGTACAACGTATTTTCCCTAAACCGACTGCTTATTGTGATTTATGTGTTTTGTGTTTCTGTAATATGTTATTTCTTTTATTTTATTATATATTATAAGTTATATGTTATATTTTACATTTGCGTTATGTTATTTTGTTCATTATATTTTCAAAAATGTATATAATTGCTTTGCGATTTGCTGTGTTTATATTTACTATACTACCTGTTAATTTATGCCATGTTCCTAGTTTTGTTTTGTTTGTCTTTAACTATTTCAATGTTTTTTTAGATGAACTGAACTCCAAATTTTTATTTTTTTCCCTATCCCCGTATGGGGGTGTGCTGGACCTCGTCCCTGCTTCATCTTTAGTTACATTATTAATTTTGCAGATCCTTCTCAAATCTATCTGCGCCTCCCCCAATGACATGTGCAGGCTTGAGGTTTGATCACACGACCTTGACTGTCCTTTGTCCTGCCTCTGACTACCCAACGCTGAATTTTCTTTTAGTCTTCGGGTACTTTACCCCAAATATTCAGTTAACATTCTTTGAGGCTTCACTGATTGGTTGGCTAAGGGACACGGAAGCTAAGTGTAGTTTATGGTCAGACCGAAAGCCATTCACATTTTTTGTTGGTACTTGCCAATTGATTTGAGATTTATTGTATTTCTTATGTTCTCTATTTTATACAGGTGCTTGCAGGTTTTTTACAGATGCAATTCCGCGTCATGGAGTCTCATGAATGAGTTTTTCTTTTGCCCTGTTTAATTTATATTTGTCTTACTAACCTATTTTTTGCATTTTGTTTATCCTGTTAAGCACTTGCATACTGCTTACTAACAACGTATGCATGGACACTGGAGGTCTAGATTCGTTCAAAATAAATAAATGTAGCTTCGTTTAATCAAAAAAATTAGAATCTTGCGAGAGCCTTGAAGGAGTAACCATCAGTTACTTATACCAGGGCGGGTAAGAGGTGGATTACCTCCACTGCTTATTGTGCATATTATATGAGGGGGCAATTGTCGGCGGATCAACTGTCATAGAACCATTTTCTAAATACTGTATATCATCGATATGAAAAAGGACTTTTTTTTTTTTTCTACAGTGAAATACCGCACAAGAATCTCAACTGCTCCCGTCTGGAGCCAGTGAGACTATGGCATCCCCAATTGGGGTATGTTGTGAGGCTGAAGGTAGTGGGGAGGGGAAGGAGGTGGGGAAGAGGAAGGTTGGGAAGTACCTGGCTATTCAGATCTGGTCACCAAACACGGCTAAAGCCATTTTTAAGCAACGTTTCAATTCTGAATGGTGGTCTTACACCAGGGCGATACTGATAGTATCTTCCACTCTGGAACATGCCGCAAATATACTATATATTATTTTTAAATTAATTAATTGTGAAATAACACAAATTAATTAAATAAAATTTATTTGCGCATGCCGGGTTCGAACCCGCGACCTCCGGACTGTGAGTCAAGAGTCTTACCCACTGGGCTACGGAGGTCGTCAAGGACTAGATTTACTAAACAACAAACGCAGAATTTCGTCAGTGTTATTAGAATCCATTGGTATTATTTTACACGGGCTGCCATGTATTTTTGGCGCTTTTTTCCGATTACGAATAGACCTTCATCCAGATTGTGGGCAGCCCGATCTCAAAAGCGGTTTTTTCTCCATTTTTTACCAGTGTGTGGAAAAGCCTTTATGGCCTTATGGAATATGATTTTATCGCCGTACACTTTTTCGCGAAATACTAAAATATATAATCTAGTGCCTGGTCGGTAAAAAGAAACCTTCTTTATCTGCCAAGCGTCGGTAAAATCGAAATCTCGAGAGTATGAAAGATTTTTATACCTATTCTGCGTGAGCGTTGTGAGCCACGCGGGAAAATTTAGGCTGCAGACATAATCTACAATGACTTTACATATATCTACTATAAAGCAAAACCTCTCTAATATGCCAACCGTCATGATAGATAGGTATTTTTGCACAAATTTTCGACTGGAAATTATGTATCAATAATTTAAAGCTCTTAGTGTAATTCCTTAAGTTTTAAAATATTAACTAAACTAATGAAAAGAAAGGCTACATAGTGTTTTTGACAATATTTTCAAGTATTATTAATAAATTATTTAATAAACATTAAAAAAAATCCGTTGTCGGTGCATCAACGCGCCCGCCTGCCACAAACACACAAAGACTCTACTTAGTATAAATAAGTACTTGGATATACAGATAATTCTTTATTTTTAATGTGTATTTCATTGTTCGATGAGTTTAACAGATGTCGTAATTTTTAAAGTTTTTAAACATTCAAAAGGTTTTTTTAAGGCAATCCGGAGGCAATTGATTATGTTATCGATAAATATTTTCAGCCACACAAATTCTGCAATTATAATATCCTGTGATTTTTTACCGGTTTTCGCTAGTTTAACATAAAAATCCAAAGCCAAATCCGAATAGTGATGCTAGTGTTTTTCCTTTATAAAGTGACTATATATTTTTCCTTAATGAAGTGTAAATTTCTCAAATTGTATATTTTCTATTTTTCCTTCAATATTAAGACGTTTCTCCAATACCATTTTAGTAATTTCCATCAAACTTCTTAAATCAACATCGTAACCTCATAAATTTTACAATAATTATCCAATATATCCATGCTGCTATAATATATTTACGCTCCTCGGGAATCGAACCCATAACCCGCCGATTAATAATCAATTACGCTAACCACAACGCTATGGATAGACGATCGCACTAAATCATTCACGCGTTGTCTCGTATCATAATTTAATCACATAAAGCATGTTATGAGCGCCGCCAATATAATCGATGAGTTAATATCCCAATTTAATGATAAACCCAACCAGACTGTTGGTGTAAAACAGGCGTGTCCAACCCGCGGCCCAATTGAAGATTTTTTTGCGACCCAAAATGAAATTTTTAGCATTTCATGATTTGAATTTTGGTATCCATACAAAAAAAATCAAAATAGTATTTTGTAAATTTATCACATTTACGTTATATTTTTTTGGCCGAGGATTTTATTTTCGCTGCAAATCCAACCAGTATATTATTTCCTCACATTCGAACGCACTTGACCTAATTTCAATAAGTGGAGGGTGAGTGCAAAGCGGCATTTACCTGTAGTGACTGATCGAAGGTTCGTTTTTGGTTTCGGTTTCGGCAGGTTTCGGCAGAAAATCTGCCGAACCTTCGCAATTATCGCGCGTCGTTCGACTGATTTCGGGTGAGTTCCTGGCTCGTGTGTCACCCGCCATCATCAGCTGAGTTCGCATCAGCCGGTTAAAATACTCAATTAATGAGCTCCTTCCTTTATAATGTAAGTGTTGATTATATTGACAATTTTTTGTTCCAAGGAGTAGTTAACATATTTGATAATTTTTGTTTGTTTTACAGATATTTATAAAGATATTTATAAGAATGTTGTGATTGTAAACGCAATTAAAATTAAAATACTCAATTAACCAGGTCCTTCCTCTATAATGTAAGTGTTGTTTATTGACAAGTTTTTGTTCCAAAGAGTAGTTAACATGTTTTGTTAATTTTTGTTTGTTTCATAGCAGTAATATAAAAAAAATTAATCTACTTCAATTATTGTTATATTTATTTCATTTGACACCTGTTAATTTTCTGTATAAGTGTACAAAATAACCCAAGCTGATTAGAACAATAGATTTTTAACATTACTAAAAAAAGTTTCGGTTTCGGCCGAAACTGAGACAGATACCGAAGATTCGGCTTAAGTTTCGGTAGAAATTCCTGTTCGGTGACCCAATATTTTTTGGGCCCACAAAACGATTTGGTTTGGGCATCCCTGGTGTAAAAGCTTCTGATAATTAATGCGATGGGATATGGTGTACGATCCAGGATCCAGGACATCGTTTTATACAATAATGTTCATTAATCACAATTATTAATAGTTTCGCTGTTTCTGGAGTTATGTATGCCTACGCCGTGTACCCTTAACATTCGATTCAATGACAGTTGATCCCCCGGCAGTTGGCCCCCAGCATAACCCCTCAGGCTGATTTGTTTCCTTTTAGCAACCATTGTATCTCCCTTACTGTCATGGTGAGAAATATGATCTAAATGGTGTTAGAAAGAGAAAACACCACGCTTTATATTCGAATCATGAGCTACAGGTTATTTTCTTAGTCGTGGAACGTTATCAATGTATTTAGTACTTGTACACGCCATTGATGCTTTGAAATATGCAATATAAATGTATCTATCAAAAGATCATACAAGACGACAAATTATTGTTTATTCCAATGTGAAAAAAGATTGCTAAGAAAACTAAGTTCTGCTATTAGACCAAAAACAAAATTCCATTCCCTAGCACCAGCGTTGTCCAAAATAAAGCGTGGTGTGGTCAAACCTCTAACGAACGCTAGCGATCTACTAATAAATCATGCTCTTTCTGCGCGTAGCAAGAGACGTGCGACCTAGCACCTTATTTTGTTTGCAGCATTATTGTTGTGATGGTTGTTTTCAGTATTGTATGGCATTAGAAAACTGATTTTAATTTTGTTTTGTTTGTTTCAGCTGCCGTGCGGCGTGGAGCTGACGCTGGGAGAGTTGCGAGCCATGGCGCTCAGGCAACAGCAGCAGATAGACTGTCAGCACCAGCTGCTGGCTGCCAGGGAGCAGCGGCTGCGCTTCCTCAAGCAGCAGGAAGCCAGGCACCATCAGGTCAGTCACTTAACCATCACTTGATCAGTTACTAGAGTTACCGAATCCGAGTGCTCTCTTATCTCGCAGCATTGAGCAACTTTTTTTACAACTTTTTTTTCCACACAAGAGGCCCTCAGGAAAAATCCTTGCTATCTTTGGGGATGCTTTGTGGAGGGTCTTTTTAGAAAAAAAGAATGGAAGGAAGTTTTGGGATGGAAAAAGTATGAGGGGTGGGTATGAATCTGGTGGTCAATGTAGTGATTGACTTATGAATCCATCCCTCCCGCTACGGCGCAAGGCGATGGATCAAGAGAGTCCGGTTGGAAAAGATCTCAACCTCAACCAAACTCCCTATTCAACCCGCCATGCGGAAGATGGACAAATGCATTCGCCGCCTAGAAAAACCTCATCTAAATCACCAAATGTTTGGGGTTACCTGTAAACTGGCAGGGATATTGGTTATCCAATAAATGGTTCCCTGGGAGGCGGGACACATATCCGCCTCCCAAATTGCAAAACTCGTATACATACAGTGAAAAACAAGTGATAGTTTGCCTTGCATCCTATGAATTTGGTACATAAACCAAAACAAACCGAGCGCAAACGAGGCAACGCGAGAATCGGTGAAAAATGAATCTTGCGGAGAGCGTAGAACTGAAAGTACATAACATACGCAGATTACATATATTTTATCTTTCACCCTGCGAGACCACCAATAATGAATTTCTTCCCCGAGGGGGTATCCTCCGCAAAGAAAGTAAGGGAAAATTGTAAAAAATAATAATATTGGAAGATAAATGAGTCAATGCATTTTTCCTTTTTCATGCTCGAATTTTAAATCCCTTTCCGATGCGGCTAATTGGCAACCGGCAGCGGAATTGCGGGAGTCAGAGTAACGGAGCTGCCAACATTGCATCAAAGCTTTTAAATAAATAAATTTCATTATTCTCCTGAAAAAATGATGCTCCTTAAATTTTCTGAACTTTTTTCTTTTGAAAACCATATTCTTTTTGGTCTGCAATGCAAAAATTTTCTAGATATTAGTTTAATTTTTGAGAAACATTTTTAAAAACTTTTTCAACTGCATCTTGAGGAGCTGCTTAACAAGTTGTTTAGCTGTAGGTATATATTTGAAGATTTAATGAATACAATACTGTTTTTTACAATGATCGTAATAGTAAATATTTATTTATTTTTGTTTGGAAAGTTGATAGCAAATCTTAAAATTAACGTAGGTACCACGGACATATGAATATATCTGGACCTGCCCTAAGTGATAAAAACGTATTATTTCCCCCTCCACATGGCGCCGGCTGTAGCTCCTCCTTGGAACCGGCTCGCTCCATGGGGAGGGGATATAGCCTCGCTTGAATCTAAAATGTGTGACGTCATCATTCTTGCCGTGAACAGCGAGAAGCTGACATCCATACATTTAACGAAATAACGGCAGCTTGTGCTATACAATATATCTACCTATCAATATGCATATAGCGAATGTGGGCGGTACTCCAATGTGCTCGTCGCTGGTTACAGGGGTAAGTAAATTATGAAACATTTGTAAAAGTGTTTTAACTAAACACGGCAAGAAAATATTGATATGTGTATTGGCGCGAGTCTTTTTGGGGCGAGCATTTGGCCTTAGCAAATAAGTTTTGAACGTGGCAAGCAATTCGCGCTCCCATGTAAAAAGGTCTATTCATTCAAAGCAGATTTTGCTTTTAAGAACTAAATGGTGATATTGTAATGCGAGATGCCTATATACTGTCAGATTGATTGTTCAACGAATGACAGTCATCTTTCCCCTCTTCCGCTCTCCATAGTTTGGTTTTACCCCTCATCTGTAACTGCTTGTCTATCCATTTGGATGTCTATGGTAGGTACGTATTATCGCGTAATCATTCATAAAGATAGAAACCAAAAATAATTTAGAAATTAGATGAAGATAATGTTGTTAATTCTGAATTTGAAATATGAGTCGACACAAATGACATAAAACATAAGGTCCCAATTGAGGCATTGTCCCGGTAGCGTATTTACAAAACCTATACCGATTCAGTCGCGGTAATGACAATTTAGATTTTAAATATACCTCTATATTGGTTATTTTTTATCTCATTGCAAAAACAAAAATTGTTCTAAAATCTAGATAAAATAATCTTTCTGATGTGTATATTATAAATTAATAATTTTATTTCTAAATATTAAAATTTTAATATTATTCCCATATATTGTAAATACACCTCTAGATTGATAATTTTTTATCACTTTGCAAAAACAAAAATTGTTCTAAAATCTAGATAAAATAATCTTTCCAATGTGTATATTAGAAATTAATAATTTTATTTCTAAATATTTAAATTTTGATATTGAAAATTTAAAGCGACTGAAACGCGGTAGGGATTGTAAATACGCGTCCCGGTAGGACAGATCCTGGGTTCGATTCGCAGTTTCGACCGTTACCTTTTTTTGTTTTTCTGTGTCTTGTTCTGTTTCATGCTTCGTTTTGATTTATTTGTATTATCCCATTCTTTAATGTTTAATATTGCATTGATATGTATGACCTTCAAATGTTATTCCGTATGATGTACGAGTATATATATACATGATGTATGAAGAAGATGATACGACATTTCTTAACTATCAAAAGTAAATTAATTTTTAAGACTACACGTGATTGAACTTTATTAAAAATTAATTTGTTTGTGTTCAAAAAGAGAGAAGTAATCGTATTTGAAAAATATTCTTATCAGAACTTTATCAATCAAAAAGTATTCGACATGTTTTTGAAAAAATTCTCCGGCGCGTACTTGTGTAAAAATTGTGAGTACATACATATATGGCGAATTGAAAAATAATTTCCGTTCATGGCAAATTATGGAAACTTTACCGTTCATTTATTTTCCTGCCGAAATTTAATCGAGAAAAAAAGTTAAATTGGTTTTCAGAAACTCAGGAAATCTCAAGCCCGTTATTTTGAATAGGCGTGATATTTTTGTATTTTTTCTAATGCCAAAAAACGCTCGGCGTCTCAGTGTAAATATCAAACTTGAGAGATTAACTTGTTTATCAATTACCGGCGCTGATGGGAGGGAAATCCCGCATTCCAAATGGAACTTTATAATGGCTTGTCGGAGCTTCGTTTTCCTTATTAAAATAAATGTTTTCCATTACAGATTAGGCCCGGACGGATTCGCTGAAATGGGAATACCTTTCTGCCGTTATGGTACCAGATAAATTATCCCTAACAGAACCCTCCTCATTTACATTTCTGCCATCGAATCAGATCTTGGTGGCAATCGACAAAACTCTAATTGTGAGCCGAATCAACTTTACCCGTGAGAGTTAATCGGACCGATTTAATGGATCATTATTCAGAGATTCTGGATAGTGGATGGGAAGGTTGACATGTTATTTCATGTAGACCCATTCAACGTGAATTTGATTTATCTATAGAATATTTATGTAGCTGAGGGAAATTCAGAAACAGAACAGAGGGTTTTTTATTACCACGGGTAGCGCTTTTATCTGTTTTAAATGTTTCGCGTAACCGCTTTAAACTATGAGCAAATACAATCCATACATCTTCCTACGATTTCTTTCTTACCAACCAACAATTTTTCCTCTCTTTACACTCACTCCTTAGTTATTTCTCATTCATAGATCCTGACACAAGTTTCTGTTAATTTTCAATTTTCTATTAGTCCAACCTTCGACATCGCCCAACTCGATTATTTAAATCGCGCAATCGTTTAGTTTTCCTGTGACGTCACCGATTTCTACTTCCATCCACTTATCGCGTAATATAAGCACCTGCAACAGCTTTCTAGGTGCTTTTGCTCCAAAAATCGTTAACGTTTATGTTTCTTTACCTTATTCATTACGTTTGCATCGTTTAACCACTCCTAATTTGGGATGCGGGTATTGGTAACGCCGCTCCGGGAACCATTTTTTGGATAACCACCACCACTGACATAGGTCTCCTCAAATGGTTCTTCAAACTAGGCAACTTAGCAGGGAGAGATTTGGTCTTGGCAGTGGATGCGCCTGCCCACCAGTTGCTTGGCAGACCGAATTGCGAAAAGCCGGTTTGGGGAGACCCATTGACCTCTCCATATGGTTTCTTTCGACCCATCGTCTTGCACACCAGCGGGAGGGATGGATTCATACGTCCATCACTCCTGGATACACTGATCGCTAAATTTCTAACAATCCCCCATAAATTTTTCCTTCCCAGAACTTCCTATCCCTCCTTTTCATTAAAAAAAACCCTCCACACATCATCCTCAAAGACTGTATTGCCCCTGAAGGCTTTTTTTCTCGAGGCGTCCCTCCTTTACTTATTTCCGCACGTTTTATTCCAATGTTGTCAATCTGGCGATCTTTTCTAATCTTCATCTACTACGGTGCTTTTTCCTGGAAAGATTATTTTTTAGCCTTAAAAGAACACGACTCGGAATAATACCTAGGTTTTTCTTCAACGGGAATCTGCTACATGTCTATTCTCAAACCGTTTCTGAATCGGATCAATTTCTGCCCTGTCATCCTATTAGAGATCTCAAACATCCCTCTTGTTCCACTCGGAAACTGGGCTGTAGATCTCCTCCGGATTTGCACTCAACTCACTCTTCTACCCTTTGTTCTCTGTAATGATGATCCGACATTTTAAAAAGCCCCCATTTTTGCCATTTCCTTTGCTAATTCAAATGCCATATTAATAATGATCGACGAAATATAGAGCCCGATAATTACTGATTTGTTTCGATCGTTTGATAAAAAGTTTTGGCTAACAGCATTAAACAATGAAGGTTCGATCATTCGGTTTTAGAATTTACTTCCGTGGCACTTTTTTAAAATATTTATAAGCCCACCGTAGGATATTTCGTAAAGATGTCATATCTTTTGAATCCCGTTTTTAAATTGAACGATGGAAGAATGAAATTTTTAACCAAAATTATGATTTCCTGTTGGGTACCAGCTGTAAGTCTTAGATGTAATTCACTATTTATAATTATAAATCTTAGTGTAAGCCAATTATATTAATTCCATACCAACTCAGAATCAAGTCAACTCAACACTTCCTTGAAAAGTCATTAAAAGCTATGAAAACAACAAAAAAATGAAAAATAGCTCATAACCCAACCTAACGTAACCTAGTTAACCAACTTTTATATATTTTTTTTATCATTAATGACTTTTCAAAGAATGCGTTGAGTTGATTTTATTCTGAGTTGTCCGGTCACCTTATATTGATTCTATTATTAATTTATTTTTACAGCATCCTTGAGATGATTTTTAAAGAAAACGGCGCTATATTAATCAGCCAAATATTATTATTATTACTGACAGAACGTATAATTTTTTTTGTTGAAAACAGCACAGTAAATAATTTTTTGATGTGAATACCACATAAGAGTCCCAGCTGCTCTCAACAGCCTGGATTCAGTCGGTGAGACTGAAGGTTTTGGGGAAGGAAAAGAGGTGGGGAAGAAGAGGAAGGTGGGGGAAGTACCTGGCTAAATACGTAATTTATATATTGTACCTTTAGTACTAACCGTTTGGAGGCAGTGGGACTATGACATCCCCAATTATTGTGTTATCTTGTGAGGCTGAAGGACTTGAAAGTATTGGGGCGAAGAAGGAAATTGGAAAGAGAAAGGTGGGAAAGTACCTGACTCATCATAACTATTCACCAAATACAGCTAAAGCCATTTCAAGGAACATTTCGATTGTTAATGTTGGTCTTTTACTTACGTTTAATACTCAAAGTCTCTTCCACTCTGGAACGTGTCTCAAATATAATACATACATTATTTTCAATGTATTAATTGTGAAACAAAACAAATTAACCAAATATAACAGTACAGAAACTTTATTCAAAAAATATTTTATTTAAACTGAAAAAAAAACATATATGAATACTCCACTGCCCAACATAAATACTCAACCAGGGCAGTAAGCAATAACGTCCTGGTTACTCCCAGTTTGAACACAACTTTTGGACAGAAAAATAATAAATTCCATGCTATGAAATTATACAATGCTCTGCCAGATCAAATCAAAAATATAAAGGAAATGAATATATTTAAAACAAAAGTAAAAACATGGCTGAGAGATCAAAGTGATAATAAAATTACAAACATCATGAAGACGATATAAAGACTATCCATAACCAAATACAAATATTTTAAAAAACTACAGGCCACCTCAGAACAGGAAATCCTAGTGAGGTGGTCTGTGAAAAAAAAAAGAATCTATACTTATACTATACATTATACATACATGTATAAACCTTGCTATTGAAACTAATAATAATAAATAAATAAATAAATAATTTATGCAGAGATTTGAACTTGATTGCTAATCGAGAGGCCCACCCTCGACCACGGATACCGTAAAATGTAATATTATCTAAAAATAATGATTTAGGCCCAAAGGCATTTTGACTGTACCTTCCAAATGAAGCTGTTAACATAAAACAATTTATAATTATTTCCATGAAAAAATTACTTTTATAAAAAAGAAAATAATTTCAATGTTCACTCAACGAGGTCTAACAGCTGACAATTATTCTTAATTACCGTTGAATAATATTATTCTCAGCCTTTCAGGGAAATCTCCTTCGAGGAACTGAGATTAATTAAAATTAAATAATTCTTTAATTTCAATCTTTGTTTCCCTAATCTCGCTATTTGTCTGGCCATTGTGAACCTGTTTCGAGAAACCTTTTTGATCTGTGGACTTAAGGACCTCTCGCTAACAGCCATTTGCTGAAACTCAATTAAGGGCCTTCCCATCCCACCCCCTAAAGGACTAAGGACGCTCGTGTAAATGTAACTATCAGTTGGAACATTATCATCAAGGATATCGGTTTATTTTTCTCGTCTTTGTTCAGTAACCGACGCAAACGAAGTTATCATTTATGATGTAAAATTGTTAATAGGTAGATACTGTTATAACATTTAAAAATATATTTTATAGTTATTTCTTAAAGGTGGTACTCAAAAAATTCATATTTACTCTTTCATAGATGGCGAGATAACATTTTAGGGAAAAACGCTTTTTACAAGTCATAATAGTTTTGTCCATAAACAAACTCAAATCTTTCAAGAAAGGCTAACAAATACAATATTTTATCGGTCATTCAATCCATTCAAACCTTTCTTGAAATATTTGATTTTTTTGTGGATACAACTATTTATTCTTATTCATAATGGGTTTGTACGGAGGCAAACAATTAATTCATCTTAATATTTTAAAGCAAAACTAGTAAAAAGCGTTTTCCTCTTTGAAAAAGAATATTATGAATTCTTTTTAAGTATCACATTAAAAGAATGTTCACAACATCATACAATCATTTTACAGCGATTCTTGTTTGTATATTAGTATAACTTTATGTAATGTTCCAATTTGTTTCGAGTTATTTGCAGCAATAGTGTTGTTGGCTTATACTATATGAAGAAGCGTAATATGCCTGGTACGCTTCATTGGATAGTTCAAGCCAGTTCAAGCCAATCACGGATAGAAATTCGGAACAATCTATTTTATTATTTAGCAGATTATATAGAAATAATAGATCCGACAGTATTCGTCTTTTTGAAAAGTTAACATATTATTTATGGTTTTGTTGAATTTCTTACGCAACGATTTAAAAAATTTATTCCCTATAATTTCTACTAAATCTATTTGTATTTCATATTGAGAATTCCATATTGTGGAAGCATACTCCAGTGAACTTCTAACTAATGAGTTATAATTTCAAGCCATTAGTCAAACTAAAAATTCGTTATATAACTATTCATTATTTGATTGTGCGTTTGGAAAATTAAAAAGAAATATAAATATCTAATTTGTATGTTGTGTGTGTATGTTTATTGTAGGTGGCAGCCGAGAATGAGCGGCTGCGGAGATTGCGGGAGCGTGTGGAGGCGCAAGAACTCAAGCTGCGGAGATTGCGCGCTCTTCGGGGACAACTGGACCAGACCAACATCAACAGCGTGGCCCTCAGTAAGTCTCCACCTCACCTCAATTACTTTACAGGCGGCAATACCAATGGTAGGTTAGTTTTACAGCGCGGAACAACAAAAGTCCTTTACCATTGAGATGTGTGCTCTTGTTAAATTGTCGGGAATATTAAATTATTTTTTCTATTATATCAGGAATACAGATATGGCCGTTCAGAAGGTTATGTGCTGTTATTAGCAAAACAGTATTCTTTCTATCGGTGACGATATTAAAACCCAGCGTACCTGACCGAAAAGCTGATGGATACATCGTTTGTACTTTCTCAACCATTAGAGAGTAAATAAAATTCACTGGTCCCCGTGTTATTGTCATTTTATAACTTGCTCGGTTGTATGTCTTCATTTTTCTCACCAGCGACTTATTCAGAAAGAGTTTGCAGATGCTCTGGGCTGGGATGCCAAAATACCTGATAATTCTACTTGATTATATGCAAACGAAGGCGGTAAGTCTGATTGAAAACTCGTTGTTAACAGAGCGATCACCATATCTAATGCACAAACACAATGTAGGATGCTAAGTCTGTTCTACATGTGTTTCAATTGAGACTGCTCGAAGGAGCTAGCAGCATTGATTTCCTTTAACCGGTGCACGTACGGACGGACGCGAACGGAACCCTCGTTCACGTTCATGTTGTTGTTGGCTTCATAGAACGGGTCGTTTCTTCGATTTAGCAACCGGTGTATGCTTCCTCCTTCATTGTTATTCCTTGCATTAATAAATCCCTTACTATTTTTTGTTTTTTTTAAATATATAAATACCGCACAAGAGTCTCAACTGCTCCCGTCTGAAGCCAGTGAAACTATGGCATCCCCAATTGGGGTATGTTGTGAGGCTGGGTAGTGGGGAGGGAAAGGAGATAGGGAAGAGGAAGGTGGGAAAGACCTGGCTATTCAGATGATAATAATAATAATTGGATGACTTCTATAGCGTCATTTTCGTGAGAAAATCACCTCAATTTAAAAATTTATTTATACATTTAATCTATACCTATATACTACAAGTGGCTTACAACTAAGACTTATATCACTAGTGACTTAGAACTACACCTATTTTTATAACCAAGTTTGCACTTGGAAGTCATAATACGAACAGAGCAGTATTGTTACTGCTCTGGTCACCAAACACGGCTAATGCCATTTCAAGCAACGTTTCAATTCTGAATGGTGGTCTTACACCAGGGCGGTACTGAGAGTATCTTCCACTCTGGAACGTGTCGCAAATACACTATTTATTATTTTTAATGAATAAATTGTGAAACAACACAAATTAATCAAATAAAATTTATTTGCCACGCCGGGATTCGATCCCGCGACCTTCCGTGTGCGAGTCTAGCCTTACCGCTGGATTACGCCAGCCGTTATTGTGCCTTGTGCGGCTTTCTCCTTCCTAGCAAATAAAAAAATGTACCTATCATGTAAAAAAAAAAAAAAATTTCGGACAGCGTTACAGTGTCCATCATTGGTTTCACCGTAGATTAATTAGTGGAAATATATAGATTGTGGTAAAACCAATCAGTCGGTGTTAGTAGCATTTCTCCAGGAAGATAGATTCTTCACAAAAATAAAGAACTAAATAAATCGTATAGTTTATACTGCGCAGTCTATTAATAGTGTTTATATTTGCATCTTGCGTCCTCTTTTATACCAGATTTAGTATTATTAAATCCTATTTTTAAACGACTTCAAAAAGGAGGAGGTTCTCAATTCGACTGTTTTTTTTTTGTTTTTTTTTGTTTTTTTTTGTTTTTTTTTTTTTTATGTTTGTTACGCCAGAACTTTTGACTGGGTGAACCGATATTGATGATTCTTTTTTTATTTGAAAGCTGATGCTTCCCGTGTGGTCCCATTTTAATTTGGTCCAGTTCCGACAATAGCATCCATGAGAAAACCATATAAGTCTTAAATTTGCATAAGTATGTGCGCGACAAATGGACGAATAACTCAATATCACGTCAACCGATTTCGATGATTCTTTTTTTATTGGAAAGGATATACTTCAAGGGTAATTTAGTGAGAGTTTGGTTAGGTTCTGAGTGAGTTCTGATTATCGGATCCATGACAAACCAACGAAACTCGGCCGAATCTCTTAATTTGACTTTAACGTCGCTATGGTCAAATTATGTCTGTCTAATATGAGCAGTACGTTTAGTAGGTTTACCCATATTCAGACAAATTAGTTAGTGTACTTCAGATTCACTAAAAATAAAAAAATAAACAAAAATTTTAACAAAACAAAAAACGACTTCAAAAAATGCACTAAAAAGTAAAAAAATAATTTCGTATTCTTCTACAACTTCATAATCAACTTACTTTTTCTAATCATCAATATGTAGGTACGATTGTTATTTTTGGAGTCGGTGTCAGCAAAGGTACCCGGCCCGGCGGGTTCACTTGACAGCTCCCCGCGCCGCCGCGGCTCCGCTCTCGCCTCTCGCCTCGTCAAGTCGCTTGTGCGATACAAGCACACCTCACCTATAACTATGTATGTAGTTACAAACCTACCTTGACTGACACCGACTCCAAAAGTAACAATCGTACCTACATATTGATGATTAGAAAAAGTAAGTTGATTATGAAGTTGTAGAAGAATACGAAATTATTTTTTTACTTTTTAGTGCATTTTTTGAAGTCGTTTTTTGTTTTGTTAAAATTTTTGTTTATAATTGAATGGATTGTGTTTTAGCCACGGTAAACAAAATGAGAGCTGAATCGGTCTTAAGCAAAGAAGGTTCTTTGGGAACAAAAAATTCAATCCCCCGTACCTTTTATGTTCACCAATCAAAGCGAACAAAAAATTCAGCAATCCGAAGCCTTTTTATATCCGAAAAGAACATTTATCTTTTCAGAAAGATGTTTCAAATAACCTTTGTTGAGTTCAGCTGGAACGTTATCGGTGAATTTACTCTCTTCTATTTTTATTAACATAAAAATCAAGATAATCAAAGTTATTCATATTTGCAAATTTACACTTTCAATAATGCAGGTGCTGATTTCTGAATTAGTTTTATTTGTAAAAACGATTTGAATGTATTTGTTTTTGTTCATTCAGATCTGGCTGCAAAAGTGGTAGATACATTTAATATCACCCTGGGAAAAGACCACCATTCAGAACGTCGCTTTAAGTGACTTTAGCCGTGTTTGGTGGTCAGATCTAAATAGCCAGGTACTTCCCTGCCTTCGTCTTCTCCACTTTCGTCCTCCCCACCATCTTCTTCCCCGCCCTTCCCACGTTCCTCTTCCCCAACTTCTTGCCCTGCCCACTAGCCCACTTGCATACTGCTTACTAATAACGTATGCAAGGACACTGGATGTCTAGATTCGTTCAACATAAATAAATGTAGCTTCGTTTAACAAAAAAATTAGAATCTTGCGAGAGCCCTGAAGGAGTAACAATATGTTATTTATACCAGGGCGGGTAAGTGGATAACCTCCAATGCCCACTAGCCTCACAACATGCCCCAATTATTGTGGATGTCGTAATCTCTGTATGGTTCTAGGTAATTGGGAGCAGTTGGGACTCTTTTTTTTACAATAGCTTCACACAAGAGGCCTTGAGGAAAAAAATCTCTCAAGGCCTGTTTCATCTTTGGGGATGCTGCATGGAGGGTCTTTTTAAGTAAAGAAATGATAGGAAGATTTTGGAAGGGAAAGGGTATGAGGGGTGGGTGGGAAACTGGGAGTCAATGTGTCCAGGAGTGAGTGACAAATGAATCCACCCCTCCCAGTGTGATGCAAGGCAATGGGTCGAGAGAGTCCGGCTGGAGAGAACTGTACTCTTGTAACTAACATAAAAAAATTTTTTTTTCAACTATTTCAATAAAATTTTAGATTCTGAAAGGTGGCCCTCAACAAGACAGCATTATGAATTAGATTTGCGGTTCAAATATCACTTTATTTTACGCCAATTTTTTTATTATTGCTCACCGGATTTTCAACCCTCTCTAGTGGCAAGAACCTTAGCGCTCTACTCCGGAAGTCATCGCGTTATTAATATTAAATAACACATTTAAAATGCAGCTGTTTTTAAGACCTTTTCATGCACGAATTAATTATTTAAACAATACAGAAATTTAAAGTTTACTTTCGGTAGAATTTACCTATTCAAAAATGTTAAAAGAGCAACCCGAAGGACTTGGGAGGGCATTTTCAACATTACTTCCGGTGCTTCCTACTTCGCACTTAGCAACTGGCTGTAGTAATTCCAAATTAAATCCTGGAAAAGCTCCCATATTTAAAATGTACAACAAATGTGTGTAAAAAGCTCGGCTACAATGAGCCGCCGGAATAATTGAAAGCTCTCTGATGGACAAATGGCCGAATCGTGTTCACAGCTGCAACATTTCAATTTTCCGATTTTTCCGAACGCATATGTAGTACATAGACAAAATGGATGGACAGTTTGATAATTCCTTCAGAAGGCGAAACAGCTGTCCCGCGTAATAATAATTACACAACAGAACTTGTTTAAAAATAAACTGTTTTTTAATTTAATTTAATAATAATATTATTGATTATATAATAAAAAATTTAAATTAAAATGGAGTTCTACAAATTAAACTTGATAACAATAAATAAAAATAGACAACTATGTCGCTTAATTTTGAAGGAAGATATTTCAATTTAAGTTGGATTGTACGAGCTCTTCCATTTGGGTATAAAATACATTTTTCGATATTTGCAATTGCTAATTGGGGAGTGGTATTGCAGCCAGGTATCTTCGCAGCAGCGATCAGATTGCAAATATCTCTACGTGGCACAGGAATGTGGTAACACTGAGTCAAGTTGCATTCTGACACAGATATCTCCTTACATTTCTCTCGCATGAACGTTCCTGGCTGCATGGCTTTCACCTTCATGTATAAGCTTCAGCCTTTTAATAAGTAGTAATTTAGTTTTCCAAGGTCAATGTTATACAATGCAAAAATTCAATTTTTTGCATTTTCATTAATTCCACAATATAGGATGTTCCCGGTAGTTTACCTATTATTTTTTCTGTCGTGCTCCTATTTAGTGGAACTATTGTATTTTTTTACATTGAGACCCTGAGGTAAATAATTTCCCTCGGGACCTATGTCATATTTTGAGATGCTGTGTGGGGGGTCTCTTTAAAGAAAGGAAGTTCTGTGAAGAAAAAAGATATAAGGGGTGTGTAGGAATGTAGGTGTCAGTGTGTCCAGGAGTGACGGACGTATGAATCCACCCCTCCCATTGTTGATGCATGTTGAAGCTCCCCAAGACGATGGTTAGAAAGAAACCATATGGAGAGGTCAAAGGGTCCTCAAACTCTCTCCCACGTCGGCCGGTGAGCAGGCGCATCCGCCGCAAAGACCTGGACACACGTCACAGGATGAACCCGGGCACCCCTGCTAAGTCCAAAAATAGCGTGTTTAAAATCAGTCGTGTTGACTTGCGGCAGAGGTGACAAGAGCAGAGAGGTAACTATACCTGCTTACCAATTTGCAATATATACGAAACTAGCTGGTCCCGGCATGCGTTGCTTTGCCATTTAATAAAGAAATTGTTTCTCCCTGAGTGTCCTTTCCCATTCGTCCCGTTCCCCTTCCGCCTCCCCTTCTTCTCCTGCGTCCTCTTCCCCTCTCGCGTTCCCACTCCTTCACCTCCACCTTCCCTCTCCCCACTCCACTTCCCCCCTTTCCCTCATTCCGTGAACCCCCCTCCCGAGTTCCCCTCCCCCTCACACGTCCCCTTCCCTCCCGCGTTCCCCTTCCACCTTCCCCGCCTTCCCTTTTCCCTTTCCCGCTCCCTCGTCCCGCCAACTCTCCTCCCGCGTTCCATATATTCAATCCCAGTACATTCAGTTTTTAAACAGCCCGCGTGCCACCTTTTACAATTTTCATTCAAATTTCCATTTTTCATGAATGTTAAATTTGGTACCTAACATAGGTACCTATTTAAAATATCTAAAATTCTTGATTCGATTCAAACTATTAGGGGAGTACCTACTTTAAATAAATTTATCAACTTAAAGATTTTCAAAAATAAAATCCTGATTTAACAATCATTGTTTTGCAAAATGTCATTCTCAAGCACGCGAACTGTCAAACGTGCGATAGTCGTTAGGTTTTCTGAAATTATCCAATTTTCTTAATTTTTCTCTCGGTTAGAACCATCCTCGTACTTCAAGGAATATTCTAAAAAAAGAATTAGCGAACTCGGTTCAGCTGCTCTCGAGATTTGCGCTTAGCAACATATTTAGCGATTCATTTTTATATACTATAAGAAGATAAACAAATAAATACCATTTTAGCCCTATCCAACGCTTTAATTTATGCGTCGTGTTGACATATTCTGTAGATTGTTTATTTGCATGCCGGTGATGCCATTCTTAACGTTGAATTTTAAGTTTCAAGGACTTGGTAAATTAAAAATAATGTCGCTACAATTTCATTATTTGCACCCAAATTAAAATTATCAAAAAACCTAATGTAAGATGTTCACGTCCAAAATGCGAGAAAGTAATTTATATTCATTCCTACGCAATCTCATCCGCTAAGGATAAAATTAATTATCTTACCCGGTGACAGGCGCCAACCAAATTAATATTATAAACGAATTACAACAGTGATATAAAGCAGGGCAGTCGAGTGGGGGCTCAGGGGGGATGAGTCACCGGGCCTGGGGTTTGTGTTTTGCCCGGGGCCCCGAGTAATCGTGCGTTTTGCATGTATTGTAATATCAACGTATATAAAAATTATCAAATATTCAAAGATATAGAAGTTCGTGACAAAGACGAGTTTTTGAGACTAGATGACTTAAGATGAAGCCATACTAAATAATGCAAAATCATACAAAATCGTACGTTTTTGTTTTGAAAATTGGATCGCTTATAAGTATTATAGAAACTTCTATTAAATACTGCGTGTAGAACATATCTTGGCCCTTAACAATATCGGTCAGTTTTTTTATAAGTCTTTTAATAAGCCTGTAAAAAAATAAAATGTAAAGTCTGTAAAATACACTTTAAAGTCCAAACTCTCTTATTTATAAACCCCTTTTTGGATGTGGTTTTATTGTTTAATGTAGCAAATTCAGTTTCTTTTATAATAATCGCAAAAAAAATTGATATTTACGCCCAAAGTTCACAAAATAAAATAGAATAAAATATGGCCGGCTGTCGACGAATTTGGATTTTTAAAGTGTACTCTATGCCGTCCACCGAAGGGCTACATAACTAGTCACGCCCGTTTTTTTTATCAGTTCGCCCCCGAACGGAGCGGGAAACGGACGTTAGGCTCCGCGTCGCTTTGTTCCTTGAAATCAATTTTAAAATTCTGTTTTATTACAATAAACAATGCGTAAAAAATGAGTTAGTGTTTTTTACAGGCCTTTAGGCTTTTGTAAAAAAAAAATCTCAAATACCTTTTCCAACCTTTCCAAAAGCTTTTTCTCAAGTATTTTTAAACTCCTCCCATAAAAGGCGTGAATTCTGATTTCGATTTTTTCCTGGACTATTGGATCGCCTTAATAAAAAACGAGGTTAGAATTTAACAACATTTTCAACACCAAAATGCAATATCGTTTATAGCAACATTCAAGAATTTTAGGTTTTTCAATGTGGTTAATATCATTACTGACAAAGTATTTCTTCTCTCTAATTGTTGTAGTTATAAATATATCTATCATAGAAAATTGAAATACTGTGAAGGACAATAAATCCAAAAATTATTTAAAAATGTCACTTTTTCGTTTTTTTTCTCTTTCGATTTGCACCGTCGAAAGAACTGATCAATGTTATTTTATAATAAAAATATCATATTTTTGGGTCTACAAAAACAGGAGATATGATTTTTTGAAAAAGAAAAATGCTTTCTTTAAGCTCTCCTGAACAATTTAAATTTTGTCCTTTATAGCATTTAAAATTTCCATGATCGATATTATCTGTAAAATAAATGGTAAAACACATGTGTTTTATTTCGCATTCAATAGCCATAAATACTTGGATAAAATCATAAAACAGAGTTTCTGTGGGAGTACAAGAACAGAAAATATCACAATGAAAATTGTGCAGTTTTAATTGTAAAATATTAGGCATCTTTACCAAATATGCCGATTTAAAAATTCTAAAAAAATTTTCTCCCCAGGCTAATGTGTAGTAATTTTTCGTAGTGGGTATACATTTACAATACACCTTCTAAATTAGCCTCTGAGAAGCAAGTATACATTGTATACAATGTCAGAATAGTACAAAACCATTAAGGATCTACATAGATATCGCGAGTGCCATTGGGTTTGTTAGCCACATCTGGTCCAGAGCCCTTATACCTGAAATAACCCTTGACTGTACGAGAATGACCATCCGTTTGACAGATTCCTCTGTCTAATCGGACGAATCGCCGTCACACAGCAGTTGGGAATGCTGTGTACGTTCTAGCGATAAGAACATTATTGATCCCTTTGGCACCCGTGCACGGTTGACAGAAACGCCAAAGCTTGCCCAAAATTCGTACATTGTCTCGAGAGAACGTTTTGCTCAACTGCTTCTCTGTGGAAATACTTATCTGCTTTCGTGTTTCCTCCATCCAAAACACCTCACGTTTTCGTTTCGATAAAATCATCCACAAATATTCTATACAGTTCTAGTGTGTGCAGTATTTTTTTTTCAACTCTCAAACCTGTTTAAAACTTAATGATTAAAATTGTTTTTGGTATTATAAACAAATTTACTCATATTTCTTTGTGATTTATGTTTGGGTTACTATGCCGTGGTGTGCTACCTCCTTCTTTAGCCAACGTTTCGGACAGTATTGCAGTGTTCGAAACGTTGCCTTTTTCTATTTTTTCTGTTTTTTGGTTCAGTGACGCTAATATTATCTTCATCTATCTTAGGGAAGATTATTTCACAGATATTCAAATGTAACAATGTCATCAAATGGCTATTCAGTGCAATTTTTTTAATATTTAACGTCTATTCTAAGTGCATTTCGGCTTTTTGTTAAATTTTAATAGGCTGACAAACTTAACAACACGATAGTTGTCCTCTTCTGCTGATCACAATTTGTTTGAAAACTGTAACGGACTTACATAGAATCGGCATTTGGCCCAGTAGTACCCGCTCAAAAAGAAGAAGACGGAGAGATACCGAAATACGATTGTTAGAGGGTGCGCGGTAATATTAAAAACGATAATAATTAAGTGAAAATTGTAAAAATGTTTAATAAAACACGACACCTTTAAAATAAAGCAAAAATCCCGT
This sequence comes from Limnephilus marmoratus, assembly GCA_917880885.1. Classification (NCBI taxonomy): domain Eukaryota; kingdom Metazoa; phylum Arthropoda; class Insecta; order Trichoptera; family Limnephilidae; genus Limnephilus; species Limnephilus marmoratus. Next base: position 49,799,598 of record OU862917.1, on the reverse strand, counting down.
AGGGAACGTCTTAAACAGCATTTAAAGAAACACTGTGAATTTTTTCATACACATAACTTGTAAATAACTGAAAAAACGTGTTTATAATAATTTTCGAAGCATACTTTGTGATTTTTTTTCTATCGAGGGAATTTCATATAATTACCGTTTGAGCGTGGGAATGTATATAGTAGATGTTATCTTCAAGAAAACATATTTTTTAAGAGCTTTAAAGCTTAAAGTGTTTAAGGAAAATATGTAATAAATCGATAGAAATGCGGAAAGCCTGGCCTTAACGGGGACCTTTCAGCTGTCAAAAAAATAAAATGGCGTTGAATGGTCATTTGAAGACAATAATTAATCATTGTCTTCAAATGACATTAAAAAACAATCACATTTGAATTTCTGTGAAATAATCCGTCGTTAATCTTCTTGAAAAATAATTGCATCTCGCCAAGATGTGCTCCCCACAGATGCAATAAAGCAAATAAACCATTTCTAAAGCTAGTAAAAGTTTTCTCTTCCGGCTTTTCACAGTCGATATGAAATGAAATAAGTCAGTAAAGGCCATTTAATCTGCCCCTTATCTGAGCCCCCCAGTTCCCAGCGCAGTCACGAAGAGGACTAGATGAATGGTTCGACGGGAGACCTCAACTGTTGCTTCAGATTAGAGGCTAACGGAGCACTGAGCTTGGGTCGGTAAGTGTTTTCAGGCCGGTCAGAAAACTGCCTTTTTGCGATGTGAGATTATTTATTTGGGAATAACTAATTATTTGTTTATTGTTTTAATTTCTTGCTAGGGCAGTCACGATGAGTTACAGAACTCATTGTAAGACGGGTGGAACTTAACAATAATTCATAGGTAGGAGAAAATATTAACAATTTTATAGATACTTTGATATTAAAAATATTAGTTTCACTAACTAACTAACTAACTAACCATCACGCCGTTTCCCCGCAGGGGTAGGCAGAGAGGACGGACCGACAAACAACTCGGTCTTGGCACACACTCTTTGCCTCACTCACATTCATACATCGTCTCATACATACTCTTCTATTAGTCGTCTCATACATACTCTTCTTATTAGTTTCACGTACAGTATAAACGAAAAATAAAAGACAGGTTAAGTAGAAACGATCCACAATAGAAAACAACTAAAGAAAAAAGAAATAAGTTCATTATTATTTGAGTGATTTGTGTTTTCACAAATTAATCATAAAAAAATTATATAAGGTACATTTGCGGCATGTTCCAGAGTGGAAGATACTCTCAGTATCGCCCTGGTGTAAGACCATCATTCAAATAATGAAATGGCTTTAGCCGTGTTTTGTAACTAGATCTGAATAGCCAGGTACTTCCCTATCTTGGACGCGTTAGTTCAATGTCTTAATTTTTATCAGTCAAGTGATTGTTTTAAAACTCCATAGCACGTTGTTATGAGCACGTGCTAATTTCACCACGGCTCAGAAATCGAGAGTTTTTAGTGCTACTGAATAAAAAATTTCAGCTTTATTTCAGTGAAGCTATTAAAATTATTACTAAACAATTTTCCACCATCATCCATTGAAACAAAATTTGATTAGTTTTTCGTTTAAAAATCTTAAAACTCTTTTTATTAGTCTTACTCTAAAATCGCTCCAGAATTAAAAATAAACGATTTATTTTAAGTAGCTCATTATCTTAGTGTTGACTTCCTAATCTGCCCCCCCCCCCCCCGTCCTTCTTAACCTTCCATCCGTTTTTGTGTTCTGTTATTGAGATTAGTTTCAGACGAGTTCTTATGCTAACACAGATTAAGGCTACATTATCCAACGTGAACTTTAAACCCCCATGATGGAACTTTAATGGAAGAAACTTATTTTTATCAACCCGCATAGTGAATGTAAATCTTATTAAATTAAAGGGTAGATACCTGCCTACCTACGAAAACATTTCAAATTTTACAGGTAATATGAGACAATAATATGTGAACTAAGCAAGGAGTGTGATCGAGTTGTTTGGCGGTTCGTCCTCTCTGCCTAAAGTAAATTTAAATATGTTTATAATATTTAATTAAATGAAGACAATATTAGCGAAACTCAATCGAAATCTGGAGAAAGAAAAATCAGAAAAGATATTGGCTCCGCTGGGACTAAATATGTTTAATTTGTGTTATTTCACCATTTATTAATTTATTATGTAACATTTGTGGCACGTTCCAGAGTGTTAGAGGTAAAATATCAGATCGGAAACGTTATCTGAAATGGCGTTAGCGTTTGATGACCAGGTCTTAGCGTAGTCAGGAACTTCCCCACCACATTCACCTCAAGCCTCACAACAAACCCCACTTGGGAAACATGAGAACATATTATTATTAAAATATATATCAGGATTAAACATTATGTGTTCCCAATTATGTCCTCTGTTTGCGAACTGTACCTAAATTTCTCCAAATAAACAATAAACAGTGTTAATTTCAAGTGACCTCCCAGGTAACTATATGGTCCTGGATATTTTCTGCCTGTACAGGTACAGGTACAGTGCGTTTTTGCGCAGCATCTCGCTTTCATTGATCATTGTACATATAGTTTCGTGTCAGTGATTGATGAACCGGTGGATGCAATTTTTAGCCATAAGTTGTTATAATGGTTTGTCTAGTTTTTAGTTAAAAGTAGGATTGTAGAAATATGTAAGTCTGTACAGCGCCCTTGAGGTTTTCACAAAAACGATGCTATACAAAGCATCCAAATATTATTATTATTATTAGGAATGCCATAGTCTCACTGGTTCCAGATGATTGGGAGCAGTTGGGAGGCGGGAATGGGTACCGCCGCCCCGGGAACTTTTATTGAATAACCAACACCTCTGCCGTAGGTCACCCAAGTGGTTTGCTACGTTTGCTGATTTAGCAGGGGTGCCCGGGTTCATGGGGTGAGGTATGTCTAGGTCTTGGAGGTGGATGACCAAGATACACCAGAACCCCAGATTCCTACCCACCCCTTAAACCCTTTTCCTTCCCAGAACTCTCCTCTCCTTCCTTTCCTTAAAAAACCCTCCACACAGCATCCCTAAAGTTGACATAGGCCCTGAGGGAAATTATTTTCCTCAGGGCCACCTGTGTGTGTGGAGCTATGTAAAAAAAGTCATGTGTTAAAAAAAAACAAAAAAATAATTTTTTACAAGGTCAAGTAGACCTTGATGTTCACCCAACTAAATTCGTTGTGACCGTATTAAAGTTGAATAAACAGTTTGACGCTTTGAACATTTTTAATTACCCCTATAATTAAAAATGTAATATTCACAAGAATAAGAGAAGGTTTATTTATTTTCGTCTTTGAAGTCTTGTAGTAAGATCGTTGCTAGCTATGTATTTTGCAATGTCAGGAACGGCTTGTTTAAATAAATACTGATTTTCGAGGATTTCACGACAGTTGATCTCCCAACAGTTGGCCCCCAGGCATACTTATATTCAATCTGCATTTGGTTTAGGGAAAATACGTAATACCTACTTACACAAAACATAACTAAGAACGGGTTGTTTGAAAAAAAATGAACATTTCATCAAATTTTTTAAGTTAATTTTCACGCTCTGTATAAGTTCTATTCAAACTCAGTTATATGCCAGTTACTTCATATAACTGAAATATTCGCAGAACGTGAAAACTAACTTAAAAAGTTTGCTGAATTGTTAATTTTTTAAAAAACAATCCGTCCTATGTGTCTCAACGGGGTGTGCAGAGAGGACGCACCGCGGAATAACAAAAATATAAAACATGTTTTATTAAAATGCATGAACGATAAAACTTCTTGTCTATATTTTGTGTGTATCATGGAATATGTGTTAATAAATCGACATGGTAAATAATTTCGTTTGATATCCATACCATATTATGAAGGGTATTTTTGAATTTGATTTAATATTTGAAATTGGAAAATAAAGTACAAAACAATATAACTTTATAATAATTATAACTTGGGGATGTCAAATGTGTCGGTCACCATGTTTGTGACTTACGACAGCATAAAATTAACCCTCCTGTCGCGTCGAATAAAACAGTGGTATGTATGTTTCCTTTAATTATTATCACTAAGTTGTAAATGATTTCCCCTATATTTGCTTCTCGATAACTGGGCGGCCCCTTTGAGCTACCTTTACAACCATCTGAAATATTTAAACGCTCTTAATTTTTATGTCCCTATATATTAATTTTACGGTGGACCATTAGTTTAATGGGAAATAACTCCCTGCTCATTGGTTTTATCTTGCTGGGAGATTTTCAAATCATAATACTTTTAAGGACACATTCAACATTAATTTTTATCATTTCTAATCTTCAGCTTTTATTAGATTAAGAAATGAGTATTAAAAGTTTAAGCTCCAATAGAAAAGAAGCTATTTCGTTTTATTTCTGCGGGTAGGTCCTAGGAAGGTACCTAACAGAGATTTCTTAACCTTTCATAACACGTGTCTCTGTTTGGAACATTGGAATTTGAAATTGCGGCTTTGTGAAATCACTACAAAATTATCTATTGGATTTAATTTTTTTTGTTCGTAATGTTATTAAAAACAACTTGACAATCATATTGTTCAATATTGTACAATATTGTTCTTTCAAAATCTGTATAATTTTGTGTTATTTTGTTAACTTGTATAATTATTGTTAACCTCAACACAGGCTTGTCCTAGTGAGGTAACAAATTGTATTGTAAACATTTTTACCTGCAGTGTAAAGAAACAATAAATAAATAAATAAAATAAATCAACTATGTGATATCCTAGACATTAGTGCTATCCTAGATATGAGTTTAAGAGGCTATCCATAGATGGCACGTAGTTGTCAATAATGCAGAGATTGAGACTAAAATAAATTCAATTGCAACCTCAAGGTTGAGGTCCAGAATAATTCCTACCGCCTGCTAAATAAGCCATCAGAGCTTATTTTTCTTTATCACGAAATGAAATCCAAAGTGTTTTGTTGACCCCAGAGAGTTTGAAGTACGGTGTCCTCCGACCGAAAATATAAACATTTGCTTACACATTACTATAAACATTGGCAATGAGGATGTGGTATTCATGTTTTTGGTCGGAGTGGATCCTGCTTGAGACAAACTGGAGTTACAGGATTTTTTTGCAGGATATGATTTGAGAATTCCACGTCCAAAAGTATTATCGTTTTTTTGCTGTAGTTTAAATTATTGTTAATCTTCAATAATATAGATAATGAACTAATAAATTTCCTTAAAGTTCTTTAAGTTTAAGTTGAACCTGTCGACTTTATCCGCACTTTACCGCAAGTCAAATTCTAGGCTGAAGTATGTAATCTATCACTGCGTAAATCACAATACTAACGAATAGCGAAGTGCAAACAGGTCGCCGAGGCAATCCGGGAATGTCCTGGAAGTATCGGCGAACTTGCGCCTAACTTACAAGCTATCTTACATCTCGTGCGATGGAAGGTTAAAAGAAGAAACGTACCTACAAGATGGGATTCTTTTACGCTTATTTTTATTGCTGTATTTTGTTCATTTAAAGAATTTGTATTGTTTGAGTTCATGTCATCGAGCTTTTATGGTTTTCTGAGCTTTATTTTGTAGCCGGTTTGTGGCGTCATAAAAGGAATACAGCTTAAATATACCCAAATCGGTGACCAACTTGCGTCATCTTCAGGCTTTTGTGACATAGGCAATGTAGTCATTCACATGCAAGACTACTAACCTATTGTAGTAAAATATGCCCGAATGGGTCTTAACACTAACCAGAACCGGGAGCTGATGAGGCCTTTGAAAGGTTTCTTCGTTAAAGGATTATTTTTAGGATGTCCTTAAATATTTTTAGGGAGTTATGCCTCCAAATTTACTACGCTATCGTAAAAAAGCGGCCGTTCAGTACAAAAGGCTCTGGCCCCAGAGGTATTTGGATGAAAGCTGATTTATTATTTGCTTTTAGTCCTGAATCACCTGTTCATATATAAAAGCTTCGTTTTACATGAGAAGAGTAAAATTGTATGGAAACGAACTCGAACAAATTCGGTACGTGATTAAAAATTTATCTTTCCATTTACCCCGATTATTTTACCAACCCGAATTGCTTCCGGTTCCACGAAACTAATTTAAAAAATGATGGAAAAACTTTTTGAAAGGTGAAGTGGATAATTTATTTATTCAACCTAAAAAAATTATTCTCGAAATTTATCAGAAATCAGATATTTGAGTTTTTTTTGTTATAATTGTTATAATTCCACTTGATGGACGTTTAAATTGGATTTTTTTTAGATAATCAATTAAAATAATTATCGCATCTAATCAAATGTAAACAGATCTGATCTTATGTTTTAGTTTGTCAGAAGAAATACTTTCATAAAAAAAATCTCTCAAATTGATTCCCCTTACATCTAAACGATTTAATTACTTAGATATCGTTGTTATTTTTACGTTATAATAATTTTCATTCCAAACTTGCTTCGTTAATTTTAGGTTAAGCTTATGTATGATGTTTTTTTAGATCTTTGCCATTTTTTTAATTAACTGTCTTGCAATTATTGTAAAATCGCGGGATATTATATTAGTACATCTAGTTTGTTAGCAAATAACGCTTTCTTGAAAATGGAATAAGCGTAGACCCTTAATAAATCACAATATCCGATACTTAAAAAATTGAAGCAAAAGATATACCCATTTCAACAAGTGAGGATACCTAAATAAAAATTTTACACAGACATTTATTTATTTGTAAGAAACAAACAGCTATAACATAATTTAAAGTGATAATAGATATACAAGTGAGCTGAAGTCAAGCCACTGAAGTTTCTTATTCTAAAGTATATTGGAAATGAAGTTTTAATATCTTATAATTAATTTTGGGTTATAGGAAGGGGAGAGGAAGAGGAATAAAGGAAAAGGATGGGAGATGCTCCCGATACATTCCATACTCATAAATATAAACATACAGGAATAAAATCATTTTCTGGAAAAAAGGTATTCTGTATATTAAGTATATATAAACTAAGAAGTTCACTATTTAGCTTTCTCTTGAAACAGACAGCTCTCAGTCGGCATAATGTAGTTAGATGGACAAAAAGTATTTGTAGGGAGGAATTAAATTAGGAAAAAGTATGATGATTAATGCTAGGTACCAACAAAATGAATGATTGTTATTAGAGAAATTTACAGTTTACACACAGATGACATAATTGAGAACGCGTTTTATTGGAAATGATATACTTATTACCAGCGTTTAAGGCCCCGTAGTAACCGCTCAAAAAGAAGGAGAGATATTTAAATACGAATGTTAGAGGGAGCGGGCTCATATTAAAAACTGTGATATCTTAGGAAATATTTGAGCGAAAATTGTGAAATTTTTAATAAAACACGATTCGTTTAAAGTACAGTAAAAATCTCGTGGGGATTATCCAAAATAGCATTTAAAGAAACGTTGTGATCTTTTTCATACATATAATTTGTGAAATAAATGAAAAAAAAACGTGATTATAATAATTATCAAAGCATACTTTGCGATTTTTTTCTATTGAAGGAATTTCATATAATTGCCGTTTCGGCACGGAGTATGTACATATATTATCTTCAAAAATAACATACATATTTTTTAAGAGCTTTAATACTAAAATTGTGTAAAATATGTAATAAATTGGTAGAAATGCGGAAAGTTGGGCCAGGCGGGAGTTTGCCGCTACAGCTCTGCTTTTAGGTATGCAAGTATGATATTTGCTATATAACAAAGGAACATTTGCGCAATCAAATGAATAACCAAATTCGAGCTTTAAGCACAAATGAACTTCGGCCACAGTTGCCTCAGCAGATTTGAACTTCGAGTGGCGCTCCTTTGTAAGCCCCTCATTTATCACTGCAGCCCCCTAGGTAACTAGGTCGGTACTTACTGGGTGCCAGATAGTTAGTTGGTACGAACTAGATATCGGGTAAGTTCAGAACAATCGGACCCGTTCCCACGTCTTCCCCTGGAGGAGGCAATCGAAAGAACGACTTTAATCTAGTAATTGAATTAGTTTTGAGGGCCGCGTCATCGCCACCCTTAGGACTATTTATTAGCATTTAGATTAGGAGAATTCTAATATTCGGACGGATTCGTCCTCACTCAACCTTTGTCAGAAGCTGGATATTCATTTATAATTGTTTTTAATACCTTCATTAAAGTTTGTAGTACACGTGTAAAACTAATTAAATCAGTTTATTCGTTAACGTGAACAAAATATATGCTCCTATGGACTTCAACAAATGTTGAACATTTTTTTTAATAGTTAATAGTTGTCGGATATTCGAATTTCAATATTCCTTTTTTAAGTAGTTTAAGGATGAAACTATGTAATTTTCTTGTCATGTTCAATGGTCTTGTCTCTTTTTCTCTTCTTTTCTTTTCCATTTAGTTGTAATCATCCGTATTTGTTCCTCTTTTCTTGAATTGTTTTCTATTGTTGTTTGTTCTACTCAACCTGTTCTCTTCTGTAACTATTCTAACTCTTCTGTAACTATTTCATCCCACCCATGAATTGTATGTTTCTCCTGCCCTAAAATAAGTTCTGTAACTCATCGGGATTGCTCTAGCGAGAAATAAAAACAATTAAAAAATTAAAAAACGACCCTACCTCATCTTCTCTCAACATCTGTATATATGTATATAATATAACATCCACTAAATGGCAAGAGTTCTGACATATATTCAGCAATAGCCTCCAGAACTTTACAACGTTTCTTGAATCTCTTTTTTTAACCGAACTTTTGACTGAAAGTTTATTGTATTTTGATTTTTTTCTTTCATATTGTTGCATAATTTATTGATCGATTGGTTAAATTAAATTCTTTGTTGTTTCTTTGCAATTTGTTCTTCCTTCCTCTAATCCTTTTAGTCTAATTCTGAAATCTTTTGATTTGCGTACTCAAACCCTGTCCTTTTTTCTCGCGTTTCACAAAACAATCATGACAGTTGATTAATGAGCACATTTTCGAAGACACACAAGTCAGAAATGTGCACAGTAAACAAAAAGCGAACATAAAGAGATGCGGTCATCATCTGTAGAAAAATTCCACAAATATTTACGAAGTCCACGTAAAGTGCACTTGATATTTATAACAGGGCATTACTTTGTTTGTACTCCGCAATCTATGGAATTTTTCTACCGCATCTGCATACTTATATTTTCGTTTTGTTTACCAACATTTCTGACTTGTTATTTATCTTCAAAAATGTGTTAATTAAACTACGCCATTTATTCAAAAAGCACTCCACATAAAGTCACTCTGCATTCAAATTACAATGTCTACGATGTATACATAAAATAAGACGGTAAAATAATATGAACTATATAATGAGTCTCAGTTTTCTTGTGAGACATATTCCCAAAGCCCAATTTCGAATACAGGGGCATAAAACGGGAATACAGAGATATCCGTATAAGATTTCCGTAATTTTACTAAAACCCGCCGAAAGTACAGCCTCCCTTAGCTTTTAGGGGTCGTAAATCCCCCTCCTGATAAATAGGACGTGTCTGTACGACGTAGGAAACACCCCCGAATTATTAGCTTCATTAGGTCTATAATTAATTGCGCACGGGCAGGACTTTCGGCCACCTTCAGCCATCGGGAAGTAGGGACTTTTAGTGGGAATTATTTTATTAATAGATATTGTCTTAACGCCAGAAGTTGTAGATAGGTGCTAGTCTATTTTTAAGGGATAGAAAGCTCTCAGATATCACAGTAGTGCTAATAGCACTACTTTATATTGTACATCTGGATGGAAGTGCCAAGCGCCTTGTCCTTGTGGTTTTCTTTGTTGTTTAAGGACACGTAACTGTGGTGATCAAAGGCTTTAAATAATTAATAATCAGGTGAATTAATTGTAATTGATAGAGGCCTGAAGTTCTAAATATGTTATTTACACGCTACTGAGTTGATGGTCGATTTAAGATGAATGACATCAAGTTTTGATTTTTTTTTTATTGAAGCTCTCTTATTTTACAGAAATATTTTTAACGTTTTTCACTAAACCCTAATTGATGTTTATAAAATAATAACTGTTTTTAATAGTTAGTTTTCCATCCGTAAAGGGGTGAATATTCATCTCTTCACCAAAGAATAAACATCACAATAATATTATGACAACTAGGTTGTTGGTTGAACAAATACTTCTCTGATTTGTATTTGTATACTTCTCAGAATGTATAAAATATTTTTTGTTTATTTATTTTTATACTATTTTGCATGCACATGAGGCTTTTGCATTGGGTGCATTGTTTTACATTATTATTTAATATTAAATCAATCACGATGCAAACTTCTTTAAGAATATTATAAATTTAAATTCTGAAAAATATTCGCTCGAGGTACAATAATGGTAAATGTCTGCCTACACAAAACTTTTATGTAATGTATGGAAGAATGATTAAACTATCATACTTTTGAAGGCAATGTATTCACCATATTAACATGTTTCAGTATAGATTTGTATGGGAAAGGTTTATCTGACGATTTCACGTGTTGTATACGTACAGTAATTAATTAATTTCTAACACTATCCGGAACACGTGATTGTTTCCTATTATCCAAACTTACCGACAACTTCTGTCAAAAGTTATTTTCTATTTAGAACTTCAGCCAAACCTAAATTAAATGAATACGGGTTATATTAAATACCTAATATTAAGTTTGTAAATAGATTAAATTAATTAGCATTGCATAAATAATTATATTAAGGTAATTGTTGTATTGCTATACCATTCATAATAGTTTCTCTTTCTGGTAAGATTCATGCTTCCGTTTCAGCCTTGCTATTTCTCTGTCATTTCTCTGACAGTTGAAAATAGCTTTGAACGCCGAAACAGCTATCACCATAACAACTTAATAATAACGTTTTTTAATTTATTAAACATAATTTTTTAAGTGAAACTTCTTTAGCGCCGTTAGTGACTTCAAATTTAGGTGAAACGGAAATGCGCCACAACTCAGTTCTACACAAATGCTCGGTTCCAATATAATGCGGTAAATTCGAACCTCGAAGAGCGCCTTCCATAGCGTAGTGGGCAAGGTGCCTGACAAGTCTCAGCGGCCAGAGAGACCATCCTTCAAAATTAAACTCTGTTTTGTTGACCCGGAGGTTTATTTAAAGAATTTGTGAGACAAATCCGGAGTCACAACATTTATTATTAAAAAAGTTGCTGTTTATAAAGCATTTATTTTCTTCCGCATAATATGATAATTTCTAAATTTAGAAATATGCCATTGTTTCTTCCTAATTCGTTTATCATCTCTTTTACATGCGAGTTGTTTAAATTACGGTCCATTAAATCCAATAAATATAAATATACATGGCTTTTGTTTCACGGCCACGCGATCTGTAAAAATTTTATAAATCATTCATTTACTTGAACTTAAACATTAAAAATAGAATTAACCGAATTTATTGAAACTCTTTTATGCATCATGTTAAATCACTTACATTTTTCTCTTGAAAAAACTTTTCTTAAAAGTGGCATACCTTCTCCTGATTTTTGAAGTAAAACTTCTATAGCCCCGCTATGATTTGGATTTCGGATGAAACGGAAATGACGATTACTGCACCTGCGACGCACAACTGCGCTCATTAACCGCTTTGATTAAGATGTCACCTTTAAAGGCTCCTATTGGTTGAGATATGAAACGGAAATTACGCGGGTCTGCACTCATTGGTCGCTTTGATTAGTTTTATCATAATATATTTTATAAAAATGAATTTATTTTCTAAAAATGAATTTGGTTCATATTCATAATATGGTACTATATTACGGCAGTCAATCAAGTTATATTTAATTTCCAAACTTTGGTGGATTATTTTAAAAACCTGATTGTGCCTAAATGTATACTCGGACGGCGCTAATATAGAACATCCCGATATAATATGATCTATAGTTTCCGGAAAAGCCAAACATTTTCTACAATCATCAATTTGATTTATACCTTTGATTATATGCTTCCTATAATTTTTAGTATTAATGACTCTATCTTGAATGGCAAGCATAAATCCTTCTATTTCTGCGCTCAACTCTCCAATACTCAACCATTTGTTTGACGAAAGTTAGTCAACTTACTTTTGGCTTCTCAGCCAAACGTATGTTATCTCCAATTATCTCTAATTGAAGTGTTTTGCGTGAATAATTTTATTTGACCAGGAATCTAATAATTCCTGGTTAGTATTTATAAGAATGTTGGCATTCTCGTCATATAAATTTAAAGGTGTAATGTTTCTATCTGCCTTGCAAATTATTTTGTGCATTTCTGAGCTATTAGCTTTCCTATGGAAAAAAATTCTAACCATTTCTACCTAATTGTGTTTCAAAGATGTTATTTTGACTACACCTCTGCATTTACATATTATTACATTTACATTTTCTAGTATAATTATTATGCAATAATATTTATTATACGAAATTTTATATTCAGTCATGCAAAAATGGCTATAGATCGTCTGTATTAAGAAATAAATATTTAAATTTATATAATAATACAACAATATTTTCTAATGAAGACATTTTTTAAACACCACAAATGAACACCGGAATATCGGAATCGTAGATAAAAATTAACGTAAATTAACGATATCGCATTTTTATTAGTTTTGTTGGACATATTAATATAATACGTATTCATGTTCTCCTTATTGGTGCCAGATCCAATTTCACTAAAATGTCTTTTAAAGGCTTCGCCTATCCACTAACCTTTTTCCAAATCTATTTGGAAATACGATCCCGACATCCTATACTACACTGTAGACTATCCAATAGAGACAATAATTGGATTAGCCTGTTTAACGATAATGATCTCAATAAACTTACACTCGATTAGATCGGGTGTAGTTGATTGTAGCTTCGAATAGCTGGCAATAGAAGGCGGCTGATTCCAGCGTTGGCATCGGAGTCAAATGATCATTAGGTGCAAGAAACTAATGAGAGAAGAATTTATTGATGATTGACTCAAATACTAATAATTTAGGAGGGTTTGGTTGTTTCAAATTCAATTGAAACATTGTCAAGTATTTTTTTATTTTTTAAATTAATTTATTATTTGAATGTTTTTACTAAAGTATACATTTTTTACATGTTATACAGTGTTGCAAATAAGTATAAAAATAGCCTTTCTTCACCATGAAGAGACAAGCCTCTTGTGTTGGGTGAGGTAATTTGACTCCAGATACTAATATCTACAGCCTGTATGTCGGACGAATATCTACAGCTCATATGTTGAACTAATATCTACGAACTTCAGAGTGTTGACTAATATCTACAGAGCGTAGGTTGAACTAATATCTACAGAGCGTAGGTTGGACTAATCAGCTAAATGTATCCAATAGTCCGATATCAGGGATTTTTACATACATACTTACATAAATTAAGTTTTTTAAACTGCATACGCAATATTACGTTATTCCAATATGCTATACATAATTGCAAATCCAACCTCTGCCAGTGCTGTAGATATTCGTCAACACTTTGGTTCTCATAGATATTAATCAACAGTTTGAGCTGTAGATATTCGTCAACACTTTGATTCTCATAGATTAGCTCGATTTTTTCAGTTTTTGGAATTCCTGTAGATATTAGTGGACGCCTCCAGGTAATTTATACTCAACTATACAGGGTGTTAAGAAACGTACTTGACTTACTTTAACTAGTGATTCCTTACATTATTTGGAGTAAAGAATGTAAATGAAATTTTGGTCTCCGGTGGCTTTTGCGATGACTTTTTTTTTTTTTTTTTTTTCTTCAAAATCAAACAAAATAAAATTTCTTGCTTCACTCAGCCGAGTAACCGACCAACCCCTAACCCCGCCTCCAACTGTCTAACACCTACCATTTTTGTTATCTTTTTGTAGAAAAAATAAATTAAAAAAACATCAAAAATGTCACCAACCAAAATTTTAATTACATTTTTTTACTTCAAATAATGTCAGGAATCACTGGTTAAAGTAAACCAAGTGCGTCCCTTAACACCCATATGTTATCATGTAAGTAATAAAATATTTCAAATAGGTATATAATAACAAAAAGAAAAGTAAGAAAAACTCAATACATATAGAAAAATTTCAATATGTTAAAAAATATGGTGACCCGACAATTCGTCCTGCGACAATTCATCCGGCGACAGTTCATCCTGCGACAGTTCATCCGGCCGACAGTTCATCCTGCCGACAGTTCATCCTGCCGACAGTTCATCCCGCCGACAATTCATCCGGCGACAATTCATCCTGCCTGATCATTTAGAAGATTTTTATTAAGTAAGTATGCAAAGAGGATATACGGCCGTACAACCAAAATCGATATACTTATATCTGAAGGCATCTTGAGTGGAAATCCGCTGTAAAAATATTTAACTAACAACAATTTCGACTCTCCGAAGAAGCATGCGTGAATATCAAAATACGACATACTTATACGTGCAGTCGGCTTAGCAAAGAACGGTAAAGATTCCTACTTGCATCTAATATAACTTTTTTATCTGAAATTAACACCATCTTTTTAGGGTGAATTGACTGATTTAAAAAAAAAACACAAGAGTCCCAACCGTCTCGAGCCAGTGAGTGCCAATTTTGGTATGGTGTGATGCTGAAGGTAGTGGTGAGGGGAAGGAAATGTGGAAAACGTATCTTCCTGGCTATTCAGATCTAGTCACCAAACACGGCTAGGTTAGGTTAGGTTAGGTTAGGTTAGGTTAGGTTAGGTTAGGTCAGGTCAGGTCAGGTTAGGTTAGGTTAGGTTAGGTTAGGTTAGGTTAGGTTAGGTTAGGTTAGGTTGTACGGCCGTATATCCTCTTTGCATACTTACTTGAAGAAAGAATCTTCTAAATGATCAGGCGGTATGAATTGTCGCCGGACGAATTGTCGGCAGGATGAACTGTCGGCAGGATGAACTGTCGGCAGGATGAACTGTCGGCAGGATGAACTGTCGCAGGATGAACTGTCGCCGGATGAATTGTCGCAGGATGAACTGTCATGGAACCAAAAAATATATATAATAATAGATTAGAACTCTTTACAGTCATTTTAGGTAATTTGTCAATTTAAGTTGGAATTCATGATTATTATCGATAATTTTTAAATTTAAGGGGATGTTGTTGAAATAAGTTATACCTAGATACAAATAAGTATTTTGAATGTGCTTGGTTACAAGATACAAATAAGTATTTTGAATTTTGGGATTTTAATATTAAATTCATTAAACAGAAATTCAAATGTGACATTGCCATCAAATGGTCATTCAGCCAAAATTTTTTTTTGGAGTTAAAAGAAGATGAATATATACGTGAAATCCTATTTAGATACTATTTTGATTAATCTTTACGACGAATCGGCTTACAGTATGAACATCAAAAAATATGCTGCGGATAAATCGAAGCTTTTACTAGCTTTTCTATGTATTGGAATTACAATAAAATTATTATTTACGTAACAAAAAATATAAGCGTAAACCACCAAAAAAAATGTTTTTTCACGACTTAACTATGAAGTAATACAAGAAACAATTTTTTTTTAAATACCCCTTTATGGCTAAGACTATTTTTGAGGTTTTCTATGTTCTAACTTTTTTTCGTTCTTATAAAATTATGCACAAAATAAATAAAAACCACTTTTTCGCTTACTAGCCTCGTGCAAAAAGACGCTCGATTTTAAAATTTTGCAGGCATGAGATTCGAAATATTTCTAGCGTTTATATTCCTCTTTTACAGCTTATGAACAAATAGAAAGTTGAAACGCATATAAAATCGGCGTTTAACGAGATCTTCCAAATTAAAAAATTGCGCTGAATGAAGTTTTTACGACAATATTACACATAAAATTCTGCGAATCAATGTGGTCTAAGAATAGGCCACTTGCATGGACTTCATAACGACTTGGAAAAAATCGTGTGGATAGAGTTTTTTTACTAAAATTACGAAAATGTTAGTAAAAATTTTTAGGAATGTACAGTTTTTTTTATTTTTAAATAAATAAATCCATTATTTGGGCTCGTGACGTCACTACATGAAAATGTCCCGTCGCCGAAAATGTTCCTATTAATTTTATAAAATTCCATACTGATTTATTTTTTTATATGGCATCACTTTGATTTCAGGCGAATTTTTGAATTCGTTCACTAGATTTATTGTTTGTTCTCTGCGAACTTATCATTCGGTTTGATTTTTTGACAGATGTTCTGAAGAGAACCCCGTACAATTAATGGGTACGGGGTTCTCTTCAGAACGTGAAGATGATGTCGGTACATGTTTTAGAGGTATAATGATTATGGTGCTGATTTTAACAAAATAAAATTTTATAATATTCTTATTATTATTACAATTTACAAGTTCAAGTATATTACATTGAATTTAATAATATAGACGCTGTACATTATAATGATTTATGATCAATAAGATGGATCAAAGAAAAAAATATTTATGAGATGTAATATTTTTGGTATGCCTCGTTATTATCCTGTGCCATTCGTGTGGAAAACGTTCTTTTTTTTAAATGATTTTCGGCTATGTAATTATCGGTTTTTCACACCTATAAAATTATGTCCCGTCTTTCCGGTTTATAAAAAATGGTCTGATTTTTCGGTTTGAAATTTTCAAAAAATCCCCAGGGTTTCAAAAATACGATAAAAAAAAATACAGAATGTCTTAGAATATTTTCCTAAACCGGAAAAAAATTTAAAAAATGTGATGCAAGTGGCCTATTATAACTGCCGGAATATTAATTTTAACAATACGTAAAATCAAAAAATTGTTTTTGTTGTTGGAGGAAAAGTTAATAGAATCATTTATCTTTGGTTGAAAACCTACACGAAAGGTCTAAATATTGTCGCAATAACTTAGTGGGCAGCAACCTCTTTTCTCGTTCGTTTTGATTAATTAGTTGTGTGTTGATGTTAAAAATGGTTATTTTTATACCCTGCTGTTTTGCGAGATGGTGGGTTGATAAAATAACATTAAAAAAATTAGGAAAGTTCACTTGTAATATGGGTGAAAGAGGAATACAAATAGTAAAGTCCATCGATTCTTATAACGCATTGACATTTTATTTCATTCGGCCTTTTTTACAATATTAGAGGAGGCAATCCATTCGGCATTTGGCCCCCGTTTACGTTTAATCCTCGTAAAAATGTTTCCCCGGAAAACCATCGGAGCCTTTAAAGGAAACGATGAATTGTTGTATGGAGAAAAAGTCCTTCGTTCTTTTTGGCAAACGTTCTGAAGCCTGGACCGCTGCGCCGGAAAATCTCTATCGGGCGCCCTGGCGGCGGAAAAACTAAACAAAGAGATGAAAACGACAATTGTTTCCGGTTACGACGGATCATTCTGGACTTTTTTCAAAGCCTCGGATATGGCAGCCCTCCAGGCTTCGGCTGAACCTCCATTTTCTTTTAACGTATTTATTTTAATGCTTACGCGATCATTCAACATACAGCACTACATAGGTAGTGGAGGATTTTGGTTCTGCTTTGAGGGTGTGACTTAAAAATGAATATTATTTTATTTTGTCAAAGACAAGGGCGTTATATTAATTACTCTCAAAGGCTGCACGCGAAAGAGACTGAAAAAAATCACGTTTTCAATAAGCAAAATATGGGGCTGAATGAAGGTTTTGAATTCAAAAACTCGTCCGTGGAAAAAAATAAATTCCACCAAAAACCATATTTACGAAATTAATCCATATCTCGCTTTTTAAATACGAGTATGCAGGGTATTTTTTTCAATTTTAATTGCTGCATATTCAGAGACGGTTATAAAAAGGCACAAATAAGTAAAAATGAAGGAAAACGTGGATTTCAGAGACAACGTAATGTTTTAACGGTTGACGGAGCAAAAAATACGTTTTTCTTGAATTCAAACAATATTTTTATTGCAAATAGGAATGCTTTTTCCATTTATAATTCTAGTTCCAAACTTTACTTTACATCAACAGTGAAAGTCTTTGTAACCCAATCAAACCAATTTCTCATCTTTCCCTTTTTTGCTATAACTATACTCAAAAGATTTGTTTTTAAAATACCGTTTGTACTTAGTTAGAAAATGAAAAGTTCCAATAGATAAAATGTGGTTAAAGATTATTGTAAATACTAAATTCCCAAATAATATATACGCATTAGCTGACTCGGCGAACGTTGTTCTGCCATATAAATGAAAGTTCGATGAGTCTGACGTAGCGCCATCTGTCATTCAACAACATAAATAATTATTTCTGTTAGAAATATAAACGACGCAGTTAAATTTGTTCATACAAAAATACTAAAATCGGGATTAAAATTGTTAGGGTCGCGATTAAAAAATGGGAGGGTTGGGGTAGAAGGGTGAAAATTTTGGGTTAAAGGTATTTTTAGATGCCAAATAAAAAAAATATATACAAAAAAAAATCGAAAAAAAAAATCTGGATAGGGACTCTCTAATCACCTAGCGGTATGAAATATACTTTACGACCTTTTCTCTTACCTACCAAAAATAAATTTAAAAAATCATAAAAATCGGTCCAGCCCTTTTTTGGGGAGTGCGACCACAAACACCGTGACGTGACACGAGATTTTTATATATATAGATAGATTTAGTTTAAAACTTCAATACAACACCGCTTATAGACCATTGTTTTAGTTACCGGGGTATTGCACTGCCAGCAAAATGTTTAGGCATATCAGTGGAAAATAAATTTAAGTTTAGATATACCCTAAGAATTCATAATAAATTGTACAGCGCCTTTGAAGTGATTTTTTATAAAAGCGGCGCTCTACAAATCATCCAGTTATTATTATTAGTAGTTGTGTATATAATGGTCAACGTTTTATAGCGCCATATTATGTAAAGGTAAATCCTCTGTACCTACCGAAAATGGTTCAATCAATTTATCATTTGGTTTCATTATGGTTTTCAGTCTTTTAGTCAGATATAATGAAATCGAATAATATAGACTTAAGGTCGAAAATAATAGAATCGAATAATATATGTAGACCTAAAACTGAGAATACTCCTCATCAAGACCTATGTATGGAGTATCTTGATGTACGGCTGCGAAACATGATGCCTATCCGAAAGAGGTAAACGGAGGCTAGAAGCTTTTGAGATGTGGTCCTATAGAAGACTATTAGGAATTTCCTGGAGAGACCACATTACAAATGAGGAGGTTCTCCAAATAATCGAAGGAGGAAGGCACCTGCTCAGGACCTTGCCCAAAAGGCGTGCAAGATGGATCGGCCATGTAATACGACAAGAAGGCATATTGCATGCCATGATGGAGGGTATGACCGAGGGGACAAACTCTAGGCCACGCCGAGAGTACCTGGAGGGCCTGCTGGTGGACACGCGCTGCTCATCATATGCAGACTTCAAAAGAGCCGCACAAGACAGGGAAGAATGGAAGAGAAGAATAGAGGAAATTGCTGCAAACCAGTCCCAGGATTGAAACCAGAGAGAGAGTCAGATATTAAACATGGATTTTTGTTTATTTTATGAAAATAAAGCTTTTCGTCGACTTTTTTTACAATAGTACATTAACTTAATTATATGTAGTTAATGTGAGATATGGGTACGTACATAATGTATTCATATTGAAGCACATGAATTTAATTAAACTCCAAATGATCGCACATCTCCTAAATTCTGTTGTTTCCAAAACACAAAGCTCAACTTACGCATTAATAATTTCGTGTTTCTTTAATGTCGTATAACTTATGACAAAGACCGTATCTTAACAGGATTGCTCCGCGTAAAGTACTGATGTAGTCGTACGGGGGATTAAAATAATGATTTCGTATACCCGGAGTACATAAAATGTAAGCAGCCCCGGATCTAGGGGAGGGGCGGCAGTTTTAAGGGGCGCCAAAATCGCAAGTTATATGTTTGATTGTAAAAAAAACTTGATATACAAAATCCTGGAATCCAGCGCACGTTGTTCTATCGATTATTTATTTGATTTTAAAACGCCCAGTTGGTTTTTGAACACCTACTATGTTGAATTATGAACGTATCCTAAGTCGATTTTGAACGTGTGCGTAGATAACGTCATAGGTTCTCAACGTGGGCGATAACGCCCCCTTGTGGGCGTTTCAGAGTTTCAGGGGGATAATTAGTGCTCGTTGAGATGGCACAGTGAGGCAGGTAAAAAAATATGGTCTAAAGAAGACAAAAACACGCTAACCCGTCTAGGAATAAATACATCCCAAAACACGTAATCGCGTTATACTTTCATAAGACCAAAAATATCCCAGAGCGACCTAACATTAGCTTCATCTCTCTTCCTCTCATGCAAACATATGGATTTTTCTTTTAACCAGAAAGAGAACGAAATAATGCTTCTTATTGTCTTTGAAATATGTAAGCTATCTTGCATGGATATTTTATAATCTCGATCCAATGTGACGGTTTCAGAATTTACGCGCCAAACCGAGGCTTCCGGATTGTGAGGTGCGAATATATTAAACCAAGCAGACGGGCTAATCACGAACTAATAAAGCAAAGTAAACTTTAATATTGGTTCGCTTTTGTATGTATTTTAATAATTTTTAACACGTGTTCAAAAATTTACATATTTCGGTAGTTCGGGAAGTGGGTGAAAATTGAACTGAAAGATTTCGTATTTTTTATTATAAAATATTATCATCTGACGTGTATTATTATTATTAAGAATTGACGCCATATCATGAATACAAGAAGGAAGGAGGTAGCAACCCGGTACTTAAAATACAAAATAATTAACTTGCTAAATAAAAAGGTATAACAAATATAGATCCGGGGCTGAGTGTAAGGAGGTATATTTCTACATTCTATTATAACGTATTGTGAGCTTTAGGATCAAGCAAGCAGAGCCTTCCAGAGACAGAGTAGAGTGTGGAACAATATTGCGTATTAAACAATATAACATTGAGTGAATTGACTACGAACGAAATATTCGATGCGTGGAGCTAATGCTCTTAGGCGAATCCGTAGACGCTTTGTTGGTATAAATACAATACGGCAAGAAGATAAATAAATACATGCATATTATATTACTAACGTGAATCGTATAGAACTTTACTTTTGAGTTGCCATTTAACCCTCACAAAACAAAGTCCTATTTATTAGCAACTCGATATCTGAGATATCTAATTTATTCGCTTTTCGGAACAACTTCTATAGATCTCATGATGTGTCTCCCTTACTATTGTGGTGAGAAATATGATATAAACGGTGACCCGACAATTCGTCCTGCGACAATTCATCCGGCGACAGTTCATCCTGCGACAGTTCATCCGGCCGACAGTTCATCCTGCCGACAGTTCATCCTGCCGACAGTTCATCCCGCCGACAATTCATCCGGCGACAATTCATCCTGCCTGATCATTTAGAAGATTTTTATTAAGTAAGTATGCAAAGAGGATATACGGCCGTACAACCAAAATCGATATACTTATATATGAAGGCATCTCGAGTGGAAATCCGCTGTAAAAATATTTTTACTAACAATAATTTCGACTCTCCGAAGAAGCATGCGTGAATAACAAAACACGACATACTTATCCTTATAGGTTATACTTATAGGTTAGATTAGGTTAGGTTAGGTTAGGTTAGGTTAGGTTGAATTGTCGCCGGATGAATTGTCGGCGGGATGAACTGTCGGCAGGATGAACCGTCGGCAGGATGAACTGTCGGCCGGATGAACTGTCGCAGGATGAACTGTCGCCGGATGAATTGTCGGAGGATCAACAATGTCATGGAACCGATATAAACAGTGTTAGAAAGAAAAAAACGCCACACTTTATATTCAAACTAGCAGACCCGGCCACACGTTGCTGTGGCTAACGAAACACAACGCCATTACCCAATCTTTATAAAATCCACACCACCCGCTTGCCAGCTGCCCGCTGCCTGAATTGAATATTTGAATTTATCGGCTTTTCTCTACTATAATAAGCATGTATTATACATATAAACTAATTAACTCGCCACTAATTATACAATGCTTGCAATGCAACACTGGATATTTGAAAAGGGAAAATCAAATACCTACTTACTCTAGGACATCTATTTTCCAATTTCTTCCGTAGAACGAATTTCAAAAGTGACTATAGTACGGCCCGCCAGCCGTTTTAAATAGCACAAAAATATGTTTTCTTTGAATTTGTCGGCTTTTCTCTAATATAATTTACATGTATTATACATATAAACATTCCTCTTCAATCACTCTTACCTATTGGCGAAAACCGTATGAAAATCCGTTGCGTAGTTTAAAAGATTAACGCGCACATACATTTTGAGCGACTTCATTTTATTCTATGTAATTATGTAATGGTGATGATATAAAAATTAACTACAAAAGAAGTAAAATGTAGACCTTTATAAAACCAAAGTTTCGGATGACAATTTGAAAAAAAAAAGAATTTTTATTAATTATCACAAAAAAGTGCGGTGATAATTATTCATAATAAAGTCTGATAAAATATGTACGTGTTTTTATTTTATTTTTTCGTTATTAGTAATTTTATTAAAAAAACGTAAAGTGAGCCATTTTTAGAACTCTTTTATGTTTGCATGCAAAAAAATTGTATTTAAAAAAGCGTATGTTTATTTTGATTCATAAAATTTGTAGCGTATTTTATCACCTTTCACAAACAGTTTTTTTTTTATTTTTTGGATACATTAAGATATATTCCATTTATTTGTAAAGCGGAAATACTCTAAAACAACTACGGAAAAACAAAGCAGAAATATCTATGCCGGCCTGGGAACCATTTATTGGATAACCAACATCCCTGCCATAGGTCACCCCAAGTGGTTCGTTATGTGACATAGCAGGGGGTGCCTGGGTTCATGCCCATTTTCCACCTACTGCATGGTGGGCCGGATCGGAAGAGACTTATTAAGGGGACCTCTCCAGCTTGGATGGATTCATACGTCCGTCACTCCTGGACACATTGCCCCTACATTCCTACCTACCCCTCATACCTTTTTCTTTCCCAGAACTTTCTCTCGTTCCTTTCCCTAAAATGACCCTCCACACAGCATCACCAAAGATGACATACACCCTGATGATTTTTTTCTTCATGGTCTCCTGTGTAGAGCTAACTAACAAACTAATTAACTAACCATCACGCCGTTTCCCCGCAGGGGTAGGCAGAGAGGACGGACCACCAAACAATCGATCTTGGCACACACTCCTTGCCTCATTCACATTCATACATCGTCTCATAAATGCTCTTCTATTATTCGGACTCTTCACATGGCCCGACTCAAGTATCTGATTCACTTGGTCGTGCCATGTCTTCCTCGGGTGTCCCCGACTTCTTCTACCATTCGCATTTGCGTCATATATTCTCCTTACACTCCTTTCCTCGTTCATTCGCTCTACGTGCCCAAACCATCAAAACCGCCAATCTTTGTAGAGCTAATGTAAAAAAAGATTCAGACATCTTTTGATTAAATTAATGGGCAAGCAAAATACGTTTCTGTGTTCATTGTACTCATTTTACGCCATTTTTTTCATCTCATAATCCTCTTGACATTTATTAAAAAAAACCATCTGCCTCGTAAATATGCCACCTTAAAATATCATAAATTATGAAAAATAATATTTTTACACCCGCGCTTTCCGTACAAATAAAAGTATTTAATGTCCTGTTTGCAGGTGGTTCACCGTCACTATTCATAATGTTCGGTCAGGATTTATTTGACGTAGTATTTTGGTTGAAATGTCTTGTTTATGCGAGACTAAACCACCTGTACCTTGCCGTAGGGATTGAGAAATTTTCCTATTTATAGAAACTATGTAATACTAACTGTGAATGGAAAAGATGTTTTCTTTTTTTTGTTTAAATCTATGTATATAAAAATCTAAATATGCTTATATGTATTTATATTAGTATGTATATAAGATGTCTATGCGTTGCTAAACCATTCATCCGATTGCGATGAAATTTCGGGGATTTGATGTGCGCATACCCGCGATGGTTTCTGTATATAACTAGCTTTTTCCCGCGGCTTTGCTCGCATGGTATTAGGGATTTCCCACTCCGTCACCTCCACCTTCTCTCTCCCCGCTCCACTCCCCCCCCCCCTTCCCCCGATCCGGGAACCCCCCTCCCGAGTTCCCCTCCCCCCTCCCAGATCCCCCTCCCCCTCCCAGGTTCCCCTCCCCTTCCCTGGTTCCCCTCCCCTATCTCTCCCTCCCTCCCGCTTTCCATAGTATAATAGCCGCTTCGTCGCGTGCCACCAATAGCAATTTTTTTATACAAATTTCATGATGCCGGAGCTCACCGAAAGTTTTATAAAATAAAATTATCCAATTTGGTGCAGTCGTTCGAAAGTTATGCGTTTAGCAACACATTCAGCGGTTCAGTTTTATATTATAGAATAGTGAGTTCTGGCATCATGAAATTATGCATTGCTAACCATCCATCCGCTTGCGATCAAACTATGGATATTTGACGTATGCGTTCCGGTGATGGTTTCTATGTATAATGGTGAGCTCTGGCATTATGAAACTTGTATTTAAAAATTGCAATAGGTGGTACGCGAGCTGTTTGAAAACTGAATGTACCGGGTCTGAATGCATGGAATGCGGAAGGGGAGAGGGGAACTCGGGAGGGAGGTTCGCGGGACGGGGGACGGGGGACGGGGGAAGCGGGAGAGGGGAGTGGGGAGAGCAAAGGCTGTGAAGGCGGAGTGGGACCACGTGAAGGGTAGGGGACGCGGGAGAGGAACAGAAGGAATAGGAAAGGACACGCAGGGAGAAACAATTTCTTTATTAAGTGGCATAGCAACGCATGCCGGAAACTTGCTAGTACTTTATATAAAATGCAATCTTCCAGAATATATCGGATGATGCTACTACATAGTTTGAATTTTATTTCTAAATCTCTTGAATTTGAATTGAATGTTTGTTTTGAGAGAATAGAAAAGCAATCAGCGTTTTCTCTAACTCCTCTTGAACTTCATACATTTCTCAGCATTTACCTAAGAACTCAAACCTTTGTTCTTTGCTTGAAGTTCGTGGGTTAGCGGAATAATTTGAAATCTTTTAGATTTTGATGCAAATACCGTGTGTATAAATTCAAATTTCATCAAAATACTTGCGGTGAAATTGAAGCGATTACCAGAGATGGTAGACTTTTGCGGTTGTCTTTGAAATTATAATAAATTGTAATTATAATCGTTGAAGACAATATTAGAAACCCTCAACCCAAAATTTGAAACAGAAAAAGATATGGTCGCATATAGGAATTGAAACCAGAGACTATTTTTTTTTACATGAGCTCCACACAGGAGGCCCTGAGGAAAATTATTTATTTGTCATCTTTTGGGATGCTGTGTGGAGGGTTTTTTTAGGGAAAAGAAGGAGAGGAGAGTTCTGGGAAGGAAAAGGGTTTAAGGAGTGTGTAGGAATCTGGGGTTCAGTGTGTCCTGGTCATCAGACCTAGACAAACCTCATCCCATTAACCCAGCACCCCTGCTAAATCACCAAACGTAACGAACCACTTGGGGTGACCTATGGCAGAGGTGTTGGTTATCCAATAAAGGTTCCCGGGGCGGCGGTACCCATTCCCGCCTCCCAAATTGTAAATTAGGGGAACACTCGGGGCTCTATATACTCTGAGATAATGCAACCCTTCCTCCTTCGTTCATATTTAACTGTGTCATACTGCAAATAAGAAACTACCAACAATATCTTCATTTTCATAACGCATGTTGTTATTAGCTGCTATCTTCATATGTGATTGCAAGATTTTTCCCGAACTAAATGCAATCTAGACAGTGTCTTGGAAAAATATGTCAATTTTTATTTTAATGTGCGACATCTATTTACATTTCTGCAAGTCTAGGATGAATGTCCGATGATTAAATATTACAATTTGAGGTTTCGCTCATAAAATAAAACAATAAATGCTTTCTACAATAAGATTGTTTTGTCAGGTTCAAGACCTACAAATATTTACGATGAAAGCTTTCAACGCTTTTCAATTGTCATTATTCCCCGTATAAATACAATAACGACGATTACAATTATTTTATCATGTCCTAATCCCTTCTTGTTCGACTAATAAGCTTAGAACAACTTCCCCTAGAAGGCTGGAATAGTGGCTGAACACTTTGACATTTGTCACTATTCCGTTTGACACTAATCCCCGTACTAATGCCGCGGATGTACCGAATAAAGGTTGACAATCCACAGATAATGAAGGCTTCTGATTCAATAGACAATGGACCAATGTAGAAACCAGAGAAACTACCACAAAATGTCTTAACATGACATTCAGTGTGAAATATGATTGCTAAACAGCGTGGTTTCCTATTGTTAAAAGATCTTCAAGTGCTAATAAACTTCCTCGAACAAAAACCGATACTCGTAGACTCTGACAACATCAAGCCATTCATTTTTTTCAGTAAAACATTTGTATTTGTTTTATGCACAAATAACAGTAAACGCCAAGAATGCTAGTGTCATGACCTAATGAACTACCACGTGATTTAATCCTAGAAGTCCAATCTAGGTCATTTTTACCTATACGCTAACAAATATCTGCTTTCTCTTTCGCACACTTCTTTCGATTGCCCTGATTGATCGAACCAACTTAGTACCCGCCAAGAGCCAACAGGAGACAGCGGTGTTACCTAGGTAAGTCCATTCTTATTGGAGTTATCGTACTGTTATAGGTCAATTTGACCTATGTTTAGGCTTTTTGTAATTTGATGATGTGTGTGAAAAGTGTTTATAAAGAAAAAATAATTATATAAAACTATTTAATTGTTATAAAACATTTACTGGTTGGTAGAAAAAGGAAGATTTTGTTTGTTTTTTTTTTAAATATTTTTAGTTTAAAAGAAGCAAACCGAAAGGATCTCATTTTGTACCAAACTTTTGTATTAATTAGTAATAGTTGTTTTTTCAAAGTCTAATAAATAAATATTATTAATAATGCGTTTTCTCATTTCCTAAATAGTTAATGTGAATAAATAATGATAAAAAATAATAAATTACACGGAATAAACTATGTAAGTATATTTATTCATGTAGGTAAATTTGACCTATGCTTGGACTTTTTAGATGGCAAAATATGATTGGGCTTCTAGGGTTTTAAGAATGATCAGAGACTAGGCGCTATTTAGAGCTAAACTTAAAATTCATCTTTTCAAGCAGTCGTATCCATAAGTGAAAATCCTTTCATTCTCACAGCCCCGCGACATTGTAAACAACTAATTGTGCAAAAACGTAAGCAAATTCTTATTTGTAAGCTTTTATTTTATTTATTTTATTTTATTTTATTAGGAACATTTACAGGTTAATAACATTAAATGCATTAAAAAAAACAATAAATTATAATAATTAGGTTACAACCCAATAACAAATGTTCACATCATGCCCAAATAATAAATAAAAAGTCAATAATTATTAACTTTTTTTTGCCTTACATTACAGAGATAGGCACTAGATAAACTAATATATCTACTGTATAATGTGTGATATATATGTGTGATACATAAAAGATACAGATAAGATAAGATGAAAAACAATGAAAGTAGGAAAAATAAATATATAAAAATAATGATGAAAACTGAAAAACAATAGATGTACGATCGAGAAATACATTAATAAAAAAACAAGTGAAAGTAAGATAAAAGTAAAGTGATAGTACTCACAAAAGTAAGGTATTAAAGTAAGGTATCAATTATTTAGTTTTGTTAAAGTGAATTAATCTACGAGTATTTGGTAATGAATTGGTTATTATAAGGCTCCATTAACTATATGTTTGAAAGAGCTTAAAGTACATGACAAGATATCAGCATCGATGCATTTTTTGTTATAATGATTACAAGTTCTCAATAAGAAATATTTTGCCTGAGACTAGTTGAAGCAATTTCGACATGAAACAATGACTTGTCCCTAGTTTTCTTACTCGGAACTCTAATATTAATTGATGACAAAAGAGCTGGACAGTCAATATGACCATTCAAGATTTTGTGTAAGTAAGTCATATCCGTAATATCTCTCCTACTTTTTAGAGTTTTGAGTCCATAGTGTTTTATAGAGCTGTCCGTGTCATAATAACGCACATGTCTCTTGAAGTTCAAGAGATGTACAAATTTTCTTTGGACAGCTTCTATGCGTTTTGTGTATATATTATAGAGAGGATTCCATATAGGAGAGGCATACTCAAGATGACTACGAACATAGGAGTAATATAATATTTTGAGTGTTTGGATATTGGTGAACTCCTTTCCAACACGGAATAAAAATCCTAACATGCCCAAGGATTTCTTAACAATCATATCAATATGTGCCTTAAAAATTCCTTTTATAAAAATTCTCCAGTCTTATGGAGTCCTAAATTCTTTAAAAATAAACATTAACCCTACTTTTTAACTAATCTTCTTATAAACGTAATATGAACAGTAATGGGGTTAGAAAAATTAAAATCATGCAATGACTAGTGTTTTACGTATAATGTTCCTCTGGGTGCAATGTCGTGTCTTCTCCATGCAAAAAATTTTCTAATTAAAGTGTGTTTATCGGTAAGTATGTTTCCTGATTCTATTAGTAAATAATAAATTTAGAAAGAGCATAAGAATTCATAACAAAGTGTACAGCGCCCTTGAGGTGATTTTTCACTAAAACTGCGCTCTACAAATTATCCAATTATTATTATTACTCTATTAACTTTTGTATGAAGGTTATTAACGAACGTCTAATGTAAGTGGGTGCATAGGTATATTGATAATTATATCAACAGCAAAGTTCTTTGTTACGGTGAATAGAATAGAATGAGAAACGCTAAATCTTCTTTGACATGAAAATGTTGTATTCAGGAAGATTTTATTCTTTGTGTTTTACACTCGACTCGTAGTATCTTTCACAATGGAAAAATCTATGGGTAAAATCACTCGATATGCACATAAATTCCACGTTCTGTTCACAGCGCTGGCTGCCGTATCAAGGATCACCATAAAATATCAAAATGAGCCCCTTAATCCTTATTCACTGCCACGCTGCATTTAATCCTGTTATACAGTATGTTTGTGTACAGTAGATTTAGTATTTGATGGTCGTCTTTAAACCGCATTGTCCACATTCTTACGCCACTGGATTTACTGACCCTTCGTAATAACCGCTCAGTTGACTCGCTTTAATTTATTGAATAATATGTTACAAGATTCCAATAGCCAAAACCAGTAACCATTAATCTCACTCCCAGGAACAGGGGGCACGACTTAACAACGAAAGTGCGTTGCTTTGGATCCGTTGAGATATTTCGGACTTCTATTCGACATGAAGAGCGATTACCTTCGGGGAATATTTTCCATCCAATTTAAATCTGGGAAACGTAGTCAAACAACCTAGCCATAAGGTCAGGCCAGTAATGTGTACATTGGGGAAGGTTCAGCTAGTTGGAATTAAGTTTTGGAGTAACGATCAATCTTCATCAAAATTCATTTTGGCATAAATTTACCCGAGTGACAAATCCGAGGGTCTCCTAATTGCTTTGCTTAAATGCCTTCATAAACTTCCATTAAACCAAGAAACCATTTCCCCTTCTACATAAATTACGCTCACCTTTAGCGAAAACTTACTAACTGTTATGGTATCAACTTAATCCTTTGACATTTATGATGAATAGCTTCGTTATATTAATTATATTGTACCAACCTTTCACTTACCTATACCTGCTCATCTATCAGGCGTGGGCATGCAAGATGTGATGCTTCTAAATCATCGAATGATGGGATTACTCAGGATTCCCTCCGTGTTAAAGCTTTTATAGATAGTATTGGCTTTTCTCAATATTTGAGTTTCGTTTAAGATGACAATATACCCTAAAATATATTCAGAATCTTAACGACGTAAGTGAAGAAACCGTATATACAAATTGCGACTCGCGACCCGTGCACTGGACGGACCTACTGTCGAATTTTCCGTATCAAAGAAAAGAAGAAGAAGATAAATAATATGGGAATCTTAACGACGTAAGTGAAGAAAGCGTGTAAACAAATATACGCCGCGGTCGAACGTACGGTCGAATTTACCCTAGCAGGCCTGGAGATTCGACCTTTCTGCCGCGTTCTTTTTAATTAATTCTGAAGAACGTGGTACAAATATTTAAAATGTGTCTCTATGTTGTTCTCCCGAAATTATTAATTCATCGTCTAGAAAAATAAAATCGGGTGCTTACCGCTAACTTTATAGTTGAAAAACGGGTTATATAGTTTTAAAATCGTTGTACGTAAAAATTAATCTAATATATAAATAACTCGCATTTCTTGTGCGGCATGGAAATAAAAAAGTTATTATAGTTACGGATTCGCCGGAAATGATTAAAATGGGAGTTTTGAGTGTACAAAAATTATTAGGATTGTGTTCCGCCTTAAGAGCGCTGCTGGTCGCTGCGAACATTTATGAATAGGTATTTTAAAAAATCTCTTTTATTTCACTCTCTGACAGTAGTCAGAATCGCGCTATAGATGTGTGAGTGAATGCAGGCCTTGTGTGTGTGGGCCACGCGCTTCACCCGTGTCGAATTATTATTTCTGCCGACCACGCATGTTCCAATCTGCAAATGTGTAGAGACAAGACCGCTCGCAGGGGCGTCCTATTGTAAGCGTCCTATGAATATGCTATTATAGCTACTTATCGTTGTTGCGCGCACAAAATATCCTGTGGGTATTTTAGAATATTAGGATACATAATAAAAAAAACCGAAAAACAAAAATTGGGGACCCATATTTTTATTTATTTTCATTAATTGTAGAGTTATTTTTGATACCATGTTTGGGTGAAAACAAGTGGGCTTAATATACATTTTTTTATTAAAACCGACAATTTTTTCTTAAATTTTGCATTCAGGATTTTTGTGCGCACTTTTTATGCACATATGATATTTTGTGTAGCAAACGTAGGAAAGGCAACTTGACCTTTCTCATAGGACCCATATCCCTCAGGCCTCGGGCATATTTTTTCATAAGGTCGAAATATTTCCGCTTTGCAATAAAATCCAAATAAATGGAATATTTCTGATAGTATCCGAAAACTAAAAATTGTTTTTGAAAGGCGATGAAATACGCTTTTAAATTTTGAAATCCGAAATAAACCTTTGCTTTTCAAATATAAAAATTTTGAACGCACACATAAATTTTTTTTAAATGACTCATCTTACGTTTTTTCTAACTAAAATTACTGATAACGAAAAAAATAAAAACACGTACATATTTATTACACAAATGTATTGTTAACATTTCCGTCACCTCACTTTTTTATTGTTTCATGTAAAAATAATTAATAGATACAAAATTCCATAAGTTTCATAAACTTTGGTTTTATAAAGGTCTACAATTCAATTATTTTGTGGTTAACTTTTGAATTTGAATATAAAGTTTGATATTTTCTCTTTCTCTTTCGAACACCGTTTAAAACTTATTTCTCAACATAATAGTAAGGGAGACACAAGGTCGATATGAGTTGTTCCCAAAGCTAACAAATAGCCGAGGGGGGGGGGGGGGGGGGTGGGGGGGGGGGGGGGGGGGGGGGGGGGGGGGGGGGGGGGGGGGGGGGGGGGGGGGGGGGTAAATTGGATTTGTGACCAAAACACCCAAATAAACTGAAATGTATTTTTTTAGCAAAAGGTAGAGAAAATATCTTGTGCTGATAAATATGATTTATTTTTGTTTCAAATTACGAAATATTGGTCTTAAAAAAATTTATTTCGAATGATTTTGGATGCAACTTAATTTTTTGGTAATTTTTTGACAGTTAAATAGAAATATTAAAAAAATATTTTTGCTTTACCTACTGAGTTAATATTGAAGAAAATATATATATTTTAATATTTAATATAGATGTATAATTGTACAGTGGAGTTATATAAATTACATATGGTGTACATACATAGGATACGGTTACATACTAAAATATTGTGCACTTGGGAGAAATTCGAAAAATCTAAATAAAATAGAGGTGAATATAGATTAATAATAAATAGAAAGAATGTGAAAAACAGGTAATTATTTAGTTTTTTTTTTTTTTTTTTTTTTTTTTTTTTTTTTTTTTTTTTTTTTTTTTTTTTTTTTTTTTTTGAATGTAGCTATTACTTTGTGGTTATCCATTATAGAATAATGAAATAATTTTACTTTGTATAAACCACTTAATTGATGTGCAAATCCGACCGGTTTCGGAACAAACGTTCCTTCGTCAGGGAAAGCAAAATTAGTTAAAGCTTTCCCTGACGAAGGAACGTTTGTTCCGAAACCGGTCGGATTTGCACATCAATTAAGTGGTTTATACAAAGTAAAATTATTTCATTATTCTATAATTATTTAGTTAATTATTCCTGATGAAGTTTGAGTTTCAGTTTATTGATGTCTTTGGTTTTTTTTATTTCAATGGGAAGGTTGTTGAAAAACTTTATTCCTAAATAGATGTAGGTAATTGTTTTGCATTAGTTTGGTATTAAATTTTGGTATTTTGATGTTATCTTCATATCTTTTTGATTTTAGTTTAAAATTTTTTGATGATATTATCTTTGTAAATTTGGGTAATTGCATTTTTCTTGAAGATATTCTCTACTCGAGGCACCGTGAAATCTGCGAAAAGCGTTTCTGTTGGATAAGTGGAGGGTTTCTTTAGGATTACTTTAATGATTAGTTTCTGGATTACTTTGATCGGGGTTAGAATATTGTTCTTTGACCCCCCCCCCCCCCCATGCAATAATTCCATATTGAATTAATGACTGGATTAGTGCATAGTATACTCTTTTTAGATTGTTGAGATTATTATTTATTTTTTTTATATGAGCTCCACACAGGAGGCCCTGAGGGGGATATTGGATATGGGACATGGGGGACATGGGATATTTTGTGAATGCAACGACGATATTTTCTCAAGAGTTTTGAGAATAAATATATATATATATTTTTTTATACGTTATTAATTTATCAAAAAAAAACATTCTTGCATCTATTTATTATATACTTGATGTAGAAAATAACATAGTTACTATATTAAGCCAAATAATGTATATGCGGATATACAATTGGATATATGCATAATAATAATTATACTAAAAAGGTTTTATTTCTGGAAGTGCAAAAGTCATACAGCTTCATATGTGCTAGAGCTACAAAACTACACTACTTGGATGTTTTTGACCACAAATGTTTAAAAAACTGAATGCATTGATTGAAATTGCACAAACGAATTGGTTATGGCGACCCAGCTTGAAATGCTGCAAATGGGTCCAATCTTTGTGGCGTCATTTTTAGTTAAATGAGAACAAATAACTTTGTAAAAACAGCTTTATGTAATCAATATTATCAACATATTTCGAAAAAAGAGTGTTCTCTTCGTCAGGATAAGATTAATATTAAAAGACAAACAAGTATAGGCATATGAGAATTATAGACAAAATATTAAAGGGAGAGGTGATTAATTACTTAAAAATATCACAAAATGCAATTATATATATAAAATGAAATATAAAAATTATTTTTAAGTTAAATACCCTTATAGTATAGCAAAGTCATTGGAGAAGCTGTGTAGAGGTTATTTTTAATGAAAGGAAGGAGAGGAATTTCTGGGTAGGTAAAAGTATGAAATGATGGTGGAGAGAGTCCGGCTGTAGAGATCAAAAGATCTCCCACTTCCAGTTTCTCCCAATCCGGCCCGCCACGCAGTAAGTGGACAAAATCATCCGCCACCAAAACCCATGCAGACCTTACCTGTGAACCCGGGAACCCATGCTCAGTCACCAAACATAGCGGACCACTTGGGGTGACCAAGTGGCGGGGGTGTTGGTTATCCAATAAATGGTTCCCGGGGCGATGGTACCTACAACGCCTCCCAAATTAAAAATTTATTATAGTACTTGACATAAACAATTTTAATTTTGTACAATTTTAGTATGAAAGCTCGGTCAGTATTGGTATACCGCGATGAGTCACTGAACAGAAAAAAACGAATAAAAAATATCGATTACTCGGGCAAGGACAACACTAGTCTACCGATAAAATTCGTTACATCACTACTTCGCTTTAGGGAACGTACCCAAACTACGTGACCAACTTTTTGCAATTTTTAACCCCCCCCCCCCCCCCCCCGGTGACCAAAATCCTAAGGAACCCGCCGCTCATTTGTATGGAGCGTGACCTTTTGAAGACCCCCCCCCCCCCCCCCTAAAAGTGTCACGTAGTATGGGTACGTTCCCTTATATGTATTTGTCAAAACCCTCGTTCCCCGGCCCCCCCAGGAGAACTGAGCGAAAGGGACACCTGCACGTCGGGCCGAAAATACCTAAATAAAATCTTCGAAATCGATGTTTTGTATTCCCTATTTTTCTTCTCCAAAACTGGACCGATTTTAAATTTTTTTTTCACTAACTGTATTAAAAGAAAATATTCTATGTCGGTAGGTTTTGCTTTTTTTCAAAATACATTGTTTAGTTTGTATACTGAACGTTTTTTGACGGCGTTTAAATTAGGCAATTTTATTCATTTTTGGAAGGTCCTAACTTCTATAAGAAGTAAATTATCAAAAAAAGCAAAACGTACCGACACGCTAGTGGTCGATATCTATATTATGTAAAAAAAAATTTTGCTCTAGGATCAAAATCCAGAGAGATAAACGGGGAATACGTTTGTATGGAAAAACGCCGCTAGTATTTCCTCTTAATCGATTGTTCATCTCGCGGGCGTTCAATTTCTATTTATTTACACATCAGAAACACATATTTTTCTCCAGTGCAGATCTAATACTCGATAAAAGCTTCCGATGAAAAATGGATTTCTGAAGATAACCCACGGAGAGCTTTTCTTTGAAAACAATGTCCGCAGATTTTCCAGAGTTCCGCCCGGAATCCCCCGGGACTAGTGTGGCCGGCCAATAATGTCTCCGATACCACGCTCAAAACACCCACCACCCACCCCTTTGTCCTCTCCCAAGCTCCATACAACTGCTAAACGTATCTAAAGGTCTAGAAAATAATTCTAAAACTCAACTCAATGGAAGCTTTACGGCTGACGTTCGATAATAATTGAATTAAATTTAATAAACACAATTGGAAAAGATGTATAGAAAGTTAAGGATCAATTCTCGAGAGGTTGTATTAAGGTTTGTTTCGAGTCGTCTTCGATTACTCTAGTGTCTTAATATTAATGTGGAATTATTGGGGATTTTTTCATCGAAGCAAACAAATACTTTAGGAAAATGAAACAATTCAACTTATATAACCACTTTTATAATGAGTAAACCGGTTAACGGTCGTTCCGAAACCGGTCGACTTTACTCAAATATACAAGTTGTTCAAACAAAGTATCATTGTTTCATTTTTGTTTTTTTTTTAATTTCATTTATACCTTATTAGTAAAATTTAAATGTATGTTAAAGTTAAATGTTATGTAAACAAAAAAAATACCCTGATTTAAGGCAGGTCAAATTATTAAAGAGAGTGCTTTCATTTCAGTTAGACCAACATTAATCAGAAGTTTCGTACAGTATTATAAAACTCGTAAAATTTGAACCAAGATAAATGTTCTCAGCATTTTTGTCTCCTTCGTCCCAAAAAAGTTTCCGGTTGTAACTAATACTGGCTAAAAGGATTATTGTGTGCGGGCACTTTTACACAAAACTTATCTCACAACAGCTGCTGGCACGGCGGATACTGAGAGGAGGTAATAAAGGATTGTCCATGGAATGATATTATGACACGGTTCCCCTCTCACGGTGCCAAACACCAAACACCAAAGAGAAACCAGAAACGTCAGATCACGGACAGGAAGTAATCCGTCATATTGTCGGCTTGTCAGTTGTCAGCCACCGCAGAGTTTAATGTTTAATTTCCCGCGCGAAACGGACTCGCCAAAGTTCACGTCAAAAGACCAGTCAGTGTTGCCACCGCAAAAAACTGCAACAAACAAATAATAAATTAACGACCGGCTAGGTACTTTTACCAAAGGGTAGGTGTCACAAGTCAGAAGCGAGAAATAACTGAAACATATTTTGTTGTTTTATGAATGTTTTCCCTGGGAATAAAATAACAAAGTTACTTTTTCTTGGACCTCTCCCGGGAGTAGATTAATTTATGCTTTTATGAGGAATTTTTTTTGCTTTCTAAAGATAGCCCGACCTTTTCCTGTACCCTTTTTTTCTATATTTAGCCGTCTTTTATAAACGTTTGATGTTTCAATGCCTGAGGTCACGCCGAATAAATGTTGTTTAGAAGTTACAGAATAAAGAAGAACACCTGAATTGCGATGTGGGTGTGTTTCGTCAAAAGTACGACGATTCTTTGCTTAAATTTCAAATACAGAAATGGATTTCATCATCATTGTGTAATTTTCAGTTCGATCGAATGGAATGGCGATATTATACGGCGTAAGAGAGATAGAGAGCGTGCTAAATGGGCTAGATCCAAAAGGTACTAAATTAGTGACGACGTTTTCATTCAAATTTACATTGAAGGCATTTCTAGTACATATTATTTATTCAGTGTTCGAAGTCAATTATTTGATTGCAGAAATCGGTTTAAAAATTGTTTATTTCAATATATTAATTGTTTTTGTATTTAATTCGTAGAACTACATTTATTATTACATTATTTAATCTTATTGTTAAGTTCTGTGGGTATTTTAGTTTTTTTTTATTATTGTGACAACTGTTTCGGTTAAATAGGTCAACAGAAGTCACGTCATTATGAAACAATTAAGAACACATTAACATTTAATGTGGGGAAAACACATTTCAAAGTACCCCACAAAATAGAGAATCTATTGTGCCGATTATCAGTATTTTTGTTACGTTAATTCCTCACAGGAGGCCCTGAAGAGAAAATAAATACCTCGGGGCCTATGTCATCATCGAGGATGGCGTGTGAAGGGTCCCTTTATGAAAAGGAAGGAGAGGACGACCGGTCAGTGGTTGAATGGGAATCGCGCTTGGGTCCCACTCGGGCGTCGCGTGTTCGATTCCTCGGCTGGCTAAGTCCTCCATCATAACACAAGCAATATTTTCGGCTTTCTGTGGTGGTAGTAGGAGATTTTCAAACATTGTTGGGTTATTCGTAACCCGGGAATATTTGTCTTTCTTTCTCTTTTTAAAAAAAAATAAATTAGGAAATTCTGGGAAGGAAAAAAGTATGAGGGGTGGGTAGCAAGCTGGGAATCAATGTGTCCAGGATGAAACGTTTGAATCCGTCCCTCCATTGCGGTGCAAGGCGATGGGTCCAAAGAGTCAGGCAGTAGAGTTCAAAAGGTTCCCACAACCGGTCTTCCGATATGGCGTAACGCAAACATGGCGAACCACTAGGGACGACCAAGGGTTTTTTTTTTTACATGAGCTCCACACAGGAGGCCCAGAGGAATATAATTTCCCTCAGGGCCTATGTCATCTTTGGGGATGCTGAGTGGAGGGTTTTTTAAAGGAAAGGAAGGAGAGGAGAGTTCTGGGAAGGAAAAGGGTTTAAGGGGTGGGTAGGAATATGGGGTTCAGTATGTCCAGGCCATCCGCCTCCAAGACCAAGACAAACCTCACCCCATGGACCCGGGCACCCCTGCTAAATCACCAAACGTAGCGAACCACTTGTTGGTGTTGGTTATCCGATAAATGGTTCCCGGGACCACGGTACCCATACAT
This sequence comes from Limnephilus marmoratus, assembly GCA_917880885.1. NCBI lineage: Eukaryota > Metazoa > Arthropoda > Insecta > Trichoptera > Limnephilidae > Limnephilus > Limnephilus marmoratus. Next base: position 49,762,033 of record OU862917.1, on the reverse strand, counting down.
GCCTCCAAATTTGATGTACATATCTTGCCTAGTATAATATTGAAGAGTGGAAATTTTTATGTATTTTTTTTTTGTTTATTTAGCACAATATATTATACATTTATATACATTATTTATTCAATTTTGACTGCCCAACTAGGAGTATTATCCCGTTTTAGGACAGTCAAATAATTATGGGTATGAACATGTGGAGAATGATTTGTACAAAAGAAAGAAAATTGCTGAAATAAAAGAAGAGAAAGAATATAAAATAAAATAATAAAAAAACGTTTAAAATATAGTACCTAACTGTTATTTGTTTAGCATAGCAAAAGAAAAAAAAAGAAGAGAAAGAATAAAATAAAAATTAAATAACCAATTAAAACATAAAATAGCCGTGGATTGTTTCGCATAGTTGTTGAAATGATAAGCCTACATAGGTACATATTTTGTATAATTATGAATAAAAAAGAGAAGAGATAAAATAAAATAAAATATGCAATTAAAACATAAGAATGACAGCTGATTTCTAATTTAAAAGTAATAGGTAGGTACATACAGATAGGTAGATACACATAATAATATATATAGGTAGATACACATAATAATTTAGATTAGAAGATAGGGGTATCTTTTACTTAGATCATTTTTTGTTGGAATTTTTTATGTTGTTTTTGGTTTGTGTTTGATTTTATTTTTTGTGTAGTAAAAGTTCACTCTCCTTTCTCCCTAATTGTTGAAACCAAGGTTTATTTAACGGGACCTTTACAATGGGATACATATTAACGGCGTAGTATTCTATCTAAATCGATGATTAAGATACAGAAGGTCTTATTTATATTAATACTTTAAAACATATTATTTTACGAATGAACGATTTCTAAATTAGAAAAATAATCCCTTTTATTTGTTTTCTTTTGTGTCGTTATTCAACAGGTTATATGCCCATCTAAAATATAATGAAACGAAATTTAAAGCATTGACTGAATGAATGAAGGAAGGTAAGAGTACTCCGCGGTAGAATGGAGCCTCATTTCCTTATAATATTGAATTTCTCTATGGAATTTCCCCCGATATTGAATATCAGGTGGTGGTTTTTAATCATCAGCTTACGTTACCACAAAAAGCTCTTATTTTCCGCTGCACGCCGGTGACATTTCCCATTTTCCATGATGTATTGTGGCATCACGCCCGTTAATATTACTCGGCACTCGGCTGAAGCAATCTCTCCCGTACTACCCTTTACTACCTGTAATACCTTATGTGTACAGTACTCTTTATTGCAGTGATGAGCAACAGTGGCGGTCGGCGACTTTTTGTTTAAGGGATGCTGAAGTATATACCTATTTCTTATCAAATGAAGTATATACCTATCTCTTATCAAATACCTACAGACTAGCCAACGAACAAGATGCGATCACTGTCAAAAATAGTATGTCAAATTAGCTCTATAAATCCGTTATGCTTCACATCAATTATTACAGTTCTAAAATTAAATTAATTAAATAGATTCCCGAAAGATATTTAACGTATCAATCGGCATCCGTTATGCAAGCCAAATTGTCAAAATGGACGTGCGAACAAATTCTCTAAAACGTACAGAATTAATCCACGCGCTTTGTTATGCTATTCGGTGCACTATGCCTACTTGCATTAAAGTCGTTTTCTGCGCATTGGATGCTCCCATCGAATACGTATACTGCTTCAGGCAAAACTTGGTGATAAAATTGGAAATAAAATAAAAACTTGGAATATAAAACCTTTTCTAACATCGTGGATGCGGAATGGAGTATAATAAATATAAAAATAATGAGTGAATGGATTATAATAAATTATTATTATATTTATTATAAGCCTCAAAAGGAAGGGAAGCGCCGCACGCGGCGACGCGAGTCGCTCATCAGGCGTGAATCAGAATATTAAAAAAATTGCTGTAAAGAGTATTCAACGGTTTCTGTTGTTTGGCAAAAGGGTTTAGCTGAAAACTTCTGTCTGTCTTTAAAGTTTTGAATCCCATTTCTCTGACATATTTTAATAAAAACTAAATTTCGTGATTCGAATTTATGTATAGAAAAATGAACACCTTCTTGTTTTCTTGTTGAGATCCATTTTAAAGGTTTCCGTTTTATGAAATACCAAAAGTTTTCTTTACAAAATAAACAATTAAATATAAATAATAACTGAAGAAAAATATAACAATAATAATCTAAACGAAAATATGAAAGAGAACAAGACACAGAAAACAGAAAAAAGACAATGGTCAAGAAAAAAATGTTCAAAACCAAAGGTCTGGGTTCGAGTCCCAGTTGCGACCATTGTCTTTTTTCTGTTTTCTGTGTTTTGTTCACTTTCATATTTTCGTTTAGATTATTATTGTTATCTTCTTCTTCAATTATATATTACCTTGATGGGAATAACCTTCAAAAGTTATAAACGTTAGTTTTTCTTATAAAATATTAATATGAATCTTTCGAAAAATGTTCTTTAAAATTTCAGAATGATCAAAACGTCCATTGGTTTGACCCAAGATATTCAAATACAAAAGAGATATGCTATGGTGTCCGCGCAACTGTCGGCGGACTTTATAAATGGAAGTTATAAACGAGAGTTTTTCTTATAAAAAATTATTATGAATCTTTCGAAAAATGTTCTTTAAAATTTCAGAATGATCAACGCGTCGATTGGTTTGACTTGGTTTGACCTTAGAGGTTTATAATTTTCGCCTGCGGCGCTTTGATTTTTCAGTCCTGTAATATGTATTTTTTTTAATTAAGTTTTAGAAAGTATAAGTAGGCTTGCGAAACCACCGACTGCAAATTTAACAAGCAATGTCAAGCGCCTCTCGAAAAAAATGGAAAATGGATAAATTGCCCCTTCCGGTAAAAAGGTTGATCATCACTGCTTTAGCAAGTACAATGGGTAGGTACTCGGATTAAAAGGCTCTACAACTAATTTTACTTGCATTGTTACTGTGATGAGTTTTACAAAATGCCGTGATACAATTATGCAACGTAATGGCTACTTTTTAAACAATGCAGCAATTTTGCTGAAGGTAAATATTACACATTTGGAAAGGCAAGAGGGACGATGAAAGTCGCACAAATGCAATAAGAATACATATTTGTAAAAAGCATTAACTTTGTGGCTCGCCATAATTTACAATAAAATACATATAAATTTGTTGTAGACCACTTTTATTTTATAAACACTCTACCGGTTTCAGAAGCACCCTTCCTTTGTCAGGAGAATATAATAACTAAACTATGATACAGAATGTTGACAGATATACAAATTTTAGGTATTTGAGTGGGAGGAAAGCAAAGGGGTTAAAGTTCTTTACCGTAATAATAAAAGCAAAAAATTAGATAATTTAGAAGCACTAGAAATCAGAAAATCCCTAAATAATAATGCTAGTATTTTGAATAACCAAATTAATTTATCCTTCAGTCCCATTCTAAATATTTTTCCAATTAACCGCTCTGTTCTTTCCGTAAATCCCGCAATTACCCCCCACCCCTTTGCTCACCTCCCACTCAAACACCTAAAATTTGTATATCTGTCAACATTCTGTATAATAGTTTAGTTATTATATACTCCTGATGAAGGAAGGGTGCTTCTGAAACCGGTAGAGTGTTTATAAAATAAAATTGGTCTACAACAAATTCATATGTGTTTTATTGCAATAAGAATAGGCCAAATAGATGGTTGGGACATGTGGAATAGATGAACGAAGAAAGGAGTCTTAGGAGAATATCACAATACGCAAGTGAGTGGGAGATGAAGTTGGGGCTCCCAAAAAAGACAGTATAATCATTATTTTGCTTTCCAATATCAAAACCTAGTTTTTAAATGCACTATAATCTTATAACTATGAGTAGCAAAAACATGGGATTTAGTGCTAGTTCAGACACAGCGGGAACCACGCGGTTTGAGAATCGCGCGGGAACCGCGTGGGTCTTATTTACGCAGGTATTTATATAATCATTCAGACATAATCGCGCGGTTAGTCCAACCGCGCGGTTACCGCCACTCAACCGCCAGAAAATAGAATCGTGCGGCGCCCGCGCGGTTTTATTACTATGGAGATATTCCTCAGCGTTCAGTAGCGTTGCGGGCACCGCGCGATCAACATGTCACAACGAGAGTACGCCTGAGCTAGCTATGGATCGCTTCGACACAGAGTTATTTATTGATGAAGTGGAGAAAAGACCTGTAATATAGAATCTTCAGTATGCGGATTATTTGGATAAAATTGCAAAGAACCGAGCATGGCAAGAGTTGGTGGAGATATTTGGAAATGGTGAAGACACGTTGGAAAAAAATATGTTTTTCAGAGCTCATATGTGTTTCAGAGCTCGAAATATCTTCCCTGATTAGTTCAATTAGTTCATCAAAAGATTTTATTGATATTCTTAAATTGTCAAAAAATTTCCTCTCAAACATTCTTAAATTGGGATATAGCGTTACGAATTGGCCATGTGTCAGTCGATCCCTTAATATTGGATGCATCCAATACTACCTTTTCCTTCTTTTCTTTATTTTTTTCTGGAGCAGCCACAGATACGCTAGTTCCTCTTCGACTTCCATCTTGAAACTGATCGCTAATAGCTAACTAACCGCCGATGTTTGAACAGTCGACATTTTTGCGGTTCAAACCGCACGATTTTATCAATCGCGCGGTTATCGCCGTTAAATCCCATGTTTTTGCTATTCATAGTTATAAGATTATAGTGCATACATTGCTGTTGAAATTTTGAATGAAATCAGTTCATCTAAGGGTGAATGCGGGTATGGTTAAATAAACTAAAAAAGCTAATTTAGGCCACGCTTGGAAATGTTTTTGCCTTTCTTGAACATTTTCTTGAAATTGGACAGCCATATTTTATCATCAAATACATCAAGTCATGTCAAGAGATTGAGGGTATTACAAAAAAGAATATGTGTAAATGTAACACCTATTTAAGTCATGTCAAGAGATGGTGTTAGAAAAAAGAATATGTCTATAAATCACCAATTTGGGGCATGTTGTAAGACTGAAGAAAGTGGGAAGGGGGAGACGAAGAATGATGGGAAAGTTTGTGTCTACACATCACCAATTTGTAAAATGTTGTGAGGCTAAAGCAGTGGGGAATATGGAAGATGAAGATCCTGAAGTATCTGCCTGGCTATTTAAAATTTATCACTAAACTACTATTGCGCAGTTCTTTCATCATTGCCATTTCATTTTTTTGACATTTGAAAGATCGAGAAGGAGAACACAATTTATTCAAAAGCTGAAACCGTCTAATAAATGTTAAAAAATGCGGCGTCATCAGCTTTACCCGAAACAAAAATCCCATTTCTTTTGATTATTCCCTTAACGGCACAATACTTAAAAAAATTATGGAGGCCAAAGATCTGGGAGTAGTGCTAGACCCGAAATTACTTTTTGACCGACATATCGAATCCATAGTTGCAAAAGCTTCCAAGGCACTTCATACTCAGAACCGGCAAACACTTTAAAAAGGTAAACACTATTAAAATGCTGTACTTTGCATATGTACGCAGTTCTCTGGAGTACGCCTCTCAAGTCTGGAATCCCAGGTACACAACATACATAGAAAGGATTGAGAAAATACAAAATCGTTTTCTGCGATACGTTATGTGGAGTCAGCCACGTTTTTCAAAATCTCGTCACTAAAAATCGTAGAAATTCTGCAGATGTAATATTCTTTCAAAAGATAGCCACCTCTGCGATAGATTGCCCGGAATTACTTGAAAGAATTCAATTAAGAGTGCCCACCAGACAAACTAGACTAAATCACACACTTAACACTCCTCGATGCAACACTAACTCTAAACAAAACACATTCATTAACCGCGCTTCACACGCCTTTAACAATTCATACAATGAATTCGACTTATTCAACACAGCACCCCAAATTCTAAAAAAAATAAACAATAAATAACTTCTAAACAAATACAAACTATTATACTTCTATACAAATAACTTATTCACTCCCAGATTAGATCAGTCCCCTTCTCCTCCCGCCCACCATCCCATCCCAAAAGCTATTATAACTATTATAACTTTTATAACTTTTTAATCTCTCTAATTAATACACACCAGTGAAAACCTATTATTGGTTCAATAACATATACATATGTAAATACACCTAAGTAAATGATGTAACTGTTGGTTTTCCTAAATAAAATAAAATAAAAAAATTAAAAAAAGAATCGGCTTTAACAGTCTTTCAACTGTAAAAAAATGGCGCTGAACGGCCATTTGATGATTCTGTTACAGGTGAATTTTTGCGAAACAACTGGTCCTAAGCCATTTCTAGCAATGCGTAATGTTTCGATTCGGAATGGTAATCCCTCAACAATCTCTCTGTGACTCAGAGGACGTCGTTGACCCTGTATCTCAATTATGGGTACCGCCGCCCCGGTAACCATTTATTGGATAACCAACACCTCTACCACAAGTCATTCCAAGTGGTTCTACATTTGTTGACTTAGCAGAGTTGCCCGGGTTCATGGGGTGGGGTTTGTCCGGGATTTGGTGGAGGATGCGTCTGCCCACGAACTCTGTGGCAGGCCAGATTAAGAAATGCTTGAGGGAAACCTTTTGATCTCTTCATCAGGATTCTCTAGGAACATCGCGCTGCACCGCAGTGAGAGGGTTGGATTCATGCTTCCGTTACTCCTGGTCACAAGAATCTTACCCAACTTTTTCCTTATTTTTCTAAAAAGACCCTCCACTTCACATTATTTTCTTCAGGGCCTCCTCTGTGGAGCTCATGTAAAAAAAATCGTGATGATCAGGTGTTTATACTCTTAGGGAACGTACCCATACTACGTGACAAACTTTTTGCAATTTTTAACCCCCCCCCCCCCCCCGGTGACCAAAATCCTAAGCAAATTGCCGCTCATTTGTATGGAGCGTGACATTTTGAAGACCCTCCCCCCCCCAAACGTGTCACGTAGTATGGGTACGTTCCCTTAATTAATTATTGTTATTTGGTTTGTTGCAGCAAGTGATCTGGAGTCCATCAGGGCGCTCTTCAATGAGAAGGAGAAGGAACTGTCCGTGGCGGTGGCCAAGGTGGAGGAGCTGACCAGGCAGCTGGAGGAGGTGAGGCGGGGGCGGGGGGGAGCCGCCCCTCGCGCCCCGCCCCGCCCACAGCCCCCTGCCGCCCTCGAGCTCGACAAGCTGCGCCGGGAGCTCATGGTGAGCGTTAGTCCAACCAATATACATATCTATTTAATCTTTTAGGTTCTTACACATTTTTACCTACGATCTCGATGACCCGCGGCAGTGAATTTTCTCAAGGAATTTTAGAATGCTTTTATGCCGTGTTGCGATAACTCCTTGTTAACTCCTAGCTAACACTTCCCATACACACGAGCGTGGCTTTATAGGAGGACCTGGCTATTCAGATCTGGTCACCAAACACGGCTAAAGCCATATCAAGCAACGTTTCAATTCTGAATGGTGGTCTTACACCAGGGCGAGACTTACACCTGTCTCCAGATTTTCGATTGAGTTTCGCTAATATTGTCTCATTTGATTAAGTAAATAAATACGTTTGATATACTACCAACTTGCTATAAGGTATTTTTAAAACCGATTTTGGGTATGAAATTGGTAAATAATCATAACTTTATAATAATTTAAATTTTGGGGGGACAACTGTCAGGTGATCAACTGCCGGGTCACCGATTAAAATAGAGTGAGAATTTATATTCCGCTTCATGCAACGGTAAACAGTCGCTTTACAGGCTTTGTATGAACGCATTAGCCGCTTGCGAATATAGTGATGGGATTATTCCGGGGATTATGATTTAAACAAATGCATTCATCACGCTCCCCCGGGACCCAGTCAACCTTGTCATTGTAAATCGCTGCCATTATAATAATTATCACGTAGTAATATAACGGTCGCACAAATGTCGCCATTTTACGACAAAATTAATTATTAATTAATTACGTTACATGACTACGTTTTTATTTTTTGTGATCTGTAGTTACATCTTTTCAAATCGAGCTTTTGAATTTTCATCGTTTTTCATAATTCTCAAGAATTTTCAGGCTGTAGGGAATATCTACCTTCTCACTTTTGAAATAAAAACTTCGTTTGATTAATTTGAAATACGCTGAAACGGATGCGAGCGACACTAAAAAGAGACAAACACATACATCTATAGGATTTAGCCTGCGAGAGAATGAGAAAGCAATAAAATATTTATTTTTTTCACGGTACTCGGTTCCAATATAATACGATAAATCCACGTTCCCACGTAAGTCCACTTTTGGTCTAGTCAATCTAAACGAAAGTATGAAAGAGAACAAGACATATAAAAATAGAAAAAGATAATGGTCGCAACTGGGTCTCGAACCCAGACCTCTCGTCTAACCGGTACATGCGCGTTAACCAATTTCGCCATTGTCACCGTCTGTCAAACCGTCATATTTATCAATCTCATATTTCAAATTTTAGACTTAATATTATTATCTTCAACTAATTTTTTTTCCATGTTACGGGCAACTTCCCTTTTTAGATTCTTCATCAATGATATATTTATGGCTATTGATGGGAATAACCTTAAAAAGATATAAAAAGAGTGTTTTTCTCATAAAAATTTAATATTTTTTTAGTATTTATATTTAGGCTTTTCAAATTTGATTTTTAATTTGCCCGGAACCTGTGTGTCGAGAATGCCTAAACTATTTTTGTAGAAAAAATGTTTATTTATATAAGTATGCAAATGTGTAACTAAAAAAATGATTGTACCATGTCACATTGTGTTTTTTTCTACGCCCTCCTTTACCTTTCGTTTATTGCGCCACCGACATCAATTTTTCACTCCGAGTGAAGGAACCGTAACTGCTGCAGACTCCATCATCACGCGAATGGGTTGATGCGGGGAGGGGAAGGAGAAATGGTAGTGCTCCGCAGCACTCAAACCATAATGGAAGCCTAAACCCTAACTGCCCCACAATTGCGGACAAACTGTCCCGGAATCATTTTTATTCCCACTGAATTACCACGGAGCATTATTATTGCTCCCCGGTGTCACTCGGTTACTCCATAAAACATATTTATGATGGCAATAAGATACGTACTTCATAAATAGGCCCTTAAACAATCATTCGGCTTTTAATAAAACATTAACGAGGAGGTTTGTCATTAAGAACTTACTTACAACTTTGCGTCGTAAATTATTGTAAGATACTGCTAGATATGGACGTAGGTAGGTACCTAAACAAATACAGGTTCTAATAAGATATTGCTTTCGAAGAATAAAAAAATGCATGGGATCACCCATGAGTATACTTGTTAAGAACGTGTAAGTATTGTGTGCTACGTGCATATATTTAATTCTTTTTTATTATAAAATTTTTCGCCTCTGAATTTATTTTGGTTTTCCTCAATTTTTGTACCAAATGAAATATTGTCGAATGCTTTTATCGCATGGTATTTATGGTGTCTTTGACCAAAGCTTTTTTTTACCATCGGAGTTTTCATGTTTTCTTTGTATGCTTGTCTGTTAGTATAGTTTGTGTTTGTTGAAATTGGTTTTTTGTTCAAAATTAAGTTTAGTAGCATTTCATATTCAATATTTGGTCTGTTTCAGTCAGTCTATGTTTGAGTATTATGATCGATAGTTGAGTTTGTTGCTCCTCCCCAAGCAGTTATTTCATATTCTATTATTGATTGACAAAGTGCAAAATGTATTATATATTAACATATTAATACCCCAGTGTTCTCTGTATGCACTCAGGCTTTCAGTTTAACAAAGCAATTTATCAACAGATTTAGATCAAACAGTTCAAAAAGAAACATCAATTTATGTCGATAATAACATGAAGGTTGTTAGATCGTCTATTTTATTGGTCCACTTCATATTGAAAATTACTGAATTCACCCGCAATTTTTGTACGAAAACTGAATATTTCATCTCAATATCAAATCCATTTCTCCTTTCACAAAACTTGTCGAATATGAAAAAAATCATTTGTCCCCGAGTGTTTCATTTTCGTCGCCAAATTGATTTGGGAGAGAAAAGGTCCGGGCGCGGGCGGGACTAGGTGTCATGACAAATTTATCCGAAAATAAAACATCACGAACGGAAGGAAATCATTTTTTCCGAAATCAAACATCGATTTCGTTTCAGTTTGAGATATTATTCCCACCTTTAGGGCGCGAGGAAACCCGAGTGATTTATACCAAATTCGATTACATTCCAAATCGAGAGCGATTCTCATTTGTCAGCTTCCAAATTTTGGAAGAATTCCCTTTTTTCAAAAATGTATTAATTTAATTGAAGGAAACTTTTTGCGATGGTTATTAATCTAATTTTATTGTAAAAATCGTAAATTCTCTGCGTAAATTCCAATACTAAGCAGATGATGTACTTTAATGTACCTAAAAAATTAGCAATATTAAGAAATTACAATAAAAAATGTAAATGTTGTATGAAATCATTTTTCACGGTGAAGACCAGTGTTAACATTAATTTTATTTGAACACATTTTGATGTAGTATCAACATTTACAGTTTCTGTATTTTTTTTTATTTATTTAGTAATAATTATTTGAACTATTACGTGGTCGAGGGGTTCTTGACATGGCCCGACTCAAGTATCTGATTCACTTGGTCGTGCCATGTCTTTTTCGGGCGTCCTCGACTTCTTCTACCTTTCACGTTTGCGTCATATATTCTCCTTATACTCCTTTCCTCGTTCATTCCTCTACATGCCCAAACTGAGCATTCCTTTCGTGATCTTACTCATTACGCTTACATCAGCCTTGCATTCTTTGCGGATCTCCGCGTTTCTCACACGATCATACATGGTTTTACCACCATACGCCTCAGGTATCTCATTTTTACAGCATTCAGTCTACTTTCGTCCTTCCTCTGCCAGATCCATGCCTCACTGCCATACATCAGGGTAGGTACCAGTACTCCATTATGGACGTCGAAGGATTTTTTTATTTATTTTTCCTGCCTGGTAACATATACAAATATACAGCCTAAAAAATTATAACATAAACAGTTATTTGCCGGCGTCTTGATTGTAAGTCCGCCATATAATAATGCCATGTTACGGAAGGAATAGGCAGAAATGTGGGAGGATATACCACCGAATTATAAATGACGACGTACTTGTGTTTACATAAAATATGCTGTACCTACATATAACATAACTAAGAACTAAGTGTCTCAGAAGGAGTATGCAGAGAAGACATGCCGCGTAATGAACAAAACGTTAATAATCCTTTGGGGATGAAGTGTCCGAGGGATCAACTGTCGGGAATCAACTGTCGGGGGATCAAGAATGAGAGGGTCACCATGAATTTCATTAGATTTTTATTTTTCAAATAGGCCTTTTTTCTATTTCTTCAAAAGACAGAAAAGTATATAAACATATTTCTGAATTGAATCGAACTGAAAGAAAAGCATTATGATTCTTGAAAACAATCTCAGGATAAAATCTCTATGGAACTGAATGCAACCCATTCAGCCTCAGACGAAGAGCTTTGATAGGAGCTTTTGGCCCAAATGAAAGAATCTTATTTCGTTATCTGTATACTTGATCATTCCACAAATAAATATAAATACATATCTGTAACCTGAATTTCGGTTATTTTCCTTGAAGGTAACTGGTAACCGATACAAATCTGAAGGTCACGGTGTCAACTATTCACGGAATCCTATAAAAGCTTGGAATCTATTTGTAATCAAATATACAATATTTTAATTTATATTTTACTCATATAACTCGCCAATTTGTGTTTTTTAAACTCATAATGGGAAAGTCTTTGCTGATTGAAAATCGATGTGCTGAACCTAAAAATCAATTCAGGAGAAGCTGTGTGAAGTTCATGAAGCTAGAGCTCACCACTCACTCTTCCCCATGAGAAGCAGGTTTATTTTTTTGCAATATTTTTTGCATGTATTTACTATCATTATTATTTTTTTAGCATTATTTACCAATTTCAAACGTAGATTCAAAAGTACCCTTAATAATAATTTGGTATGAATATCAAACGTATCGATTTTTTGTAAATATGCCCTGGTATACACAGAATATAGAGAAGCATTTGTATACGTAAATATATGTATGCGCGTATGTATGCATGTGTGCCATATATACGTATGCTGTGTACGCGTATGGATAAATGTATGTATGTGAGGGTGTATGTATGTGTACATGTATTTGCACATGTATGCACGCATGCACACATATAAAATTATAACATAAACAAGAATTTTTGTTTTTGAATATGATCTAATAATCTTATTCATAACTTTTCTCTTTTCTTTTCTTTTTTATAATTTCTATTAAAAAATATCTTCTTCTTTATTATTATAAATAAAAATGAATCTCCAAAATGTATGCACGCGCATAACTTCCGAACGACTGCACCTAATTGTATAAATCTTTATTTTTGTGTTCGTTATTGTCAGGACAAGGTTTGTATAAAACTACTGGTGAGCTCTGGCATTATGAAATTTGTATAAAAAAATTGCAATAGCAATAGGCGAGCTGTTTGAAAACTGAATGTACCGAGAATGAATGTATAGAATGTGGGAGGAAGAGGGAAACGGGGTAGGGATTCGCGGGAGGGGGGGAGGGGAACCGGGGAGGGGGGAGGGGAACTAGGGAGAAAGGTTCGCGATAAGGAGGGAGTGGAGTGGGAACACGAGAGGGGAAGGGGACGCGAGAGAGGAGGGGGGAAAAAGGGAACGGGACGAATGGGAAAGGACACGCAGGGAGAAACAATTTCTACATTAAATGGCATAGCAACGCATGCCGGGTACCAGCTAGTATATATATAAAAAAAATTATTCTCATTATAAACTGTCTACTATAATTTTTCCAATTTTCAACATGTTTATATATTTAATATATTTGTTCACACTAGACACCACAACGTAACTATATTCCATTGGTCACCAAAAAACAGGCAACCGCCTAGTATGGTGATGCAATGTATCACATTATGTATGAAAATGTTTTAATGTGTTATCGTATAATTTATAAATAAATAAATAAATATTTTGGCTTGATGCATTTGAATGAAAATACGTTTTATAAATTTGTTATTCGGTGGTACATCCTCTCGGCACATCCATTCGGGGTCACACGCGTTATATTTTGTGTAATTAGTTATATCGTATTTTCTCTAAACCGACTGCACATTGTATATAATTATGCTAAGGGGCCGATTGTCGGCGCGCAACTGTCAAGGAATCATGTGTATGATAAAAGAACGGGTTAAATTCTAAATTCCCTAAAGCCATTTGATCCCTGAGGATATTAAATGATAATAAGTACAATTATTCCCAATTTAATTTTCCAATCTTTATTCCAAGTAATTCGGGAAATTCCTACTTTTTCGTTCATTTCCCCGTCAGCATCCGTTTCCGCCATCAGCCATTCAGCATTGCGCAGTGTTGCCATCAATCTTGAGCAGGTACTCGGAGATGACGAGTCAGGTAGCTACCCCGCGGTACCTACTCACTACCCCCTAACATCCCTTAACCCCACCCCGTCTCATCCGTTGGACAGTCGGAGCTGCAATATATTACGTGCATATTTCCCGCACTTGGCTGAATAGCATTATTTGTCAGAGTGACAGAGACATCGCGAAGGCAGGTGGGAAACTTGAAGATTGTCACTTTAGTTTAACTTGTGACATATGACGTGAAGTTTGTCGCTTACAAAGTTAACGTTTTGAATAAAACGGGATGGGTAAAAGGTTTAAGCCCGTCATCTTCCATATTTTACGGTCACTTTTCGATTTGAAATTGGATTTTGATTGAAAATAAACAAAAAATCTGACGTACTATCTTAAATTTTGACAGATCCTAAAGTTAGACATAGCTCGGTCATGATTCGGCAGAAAGGTCATGATTCTTTGCCATAGGTCACCCCCAAGTGGTTCGCTACGTTCGGTGATTTAGCAGGAGTGCCCGGGTTCATGGTGTGAGGTTTGTCAAGGTCTTGGCGGCCGATGTGTCTACCCCCCTGCTGCGGACTGGATGAGGAGGTCTTTTGACATCTTCAGCCTTGCATTCGACCATCGCCTTGCACCGCAATTGAAGGGATGGATTCATATATCCGTCACTACTGGACACATTAACTCTCAAATTCCTACCCACCCCTCATACCTATTTCCTCCCCAGAACTTCCTTTTCTTCCTTTCCGTAAGAATCCCCTAAGATAACATAGGCCCTGAGGGAAATTATTTTCCTTAGGGCCTCTTGTGTGGAACTAATGTAAAAATTTCAAGCTATTGCGTCAACCTACCGATTCTAGACAGAAAACCTGTTCAATTTTCATGACGCCTTTCCACACCGTTTGAAAGTTTTTTGCTACAAACATGTTATTTATTTAATCGGGATGATTTTCCTCTCCCCAACCCCGTCCACATGCAATTATTTTCGGTGTGTGTATAATTATGATGTTATCTAATATTTGTATTATTATGCTGTTTGTAATGCGCCACCCACACCCTCTGTCTACATAATATCTTTATTAAGACTTGTCACATTGAGTTTAAAATTTTCAAAAGAAGAAGATACATCGTTAATTACCTGTCAATTATTTCCAATTCGTTTGTATTCGCACCATCCGAATGTTGCAACATGTCAGTCATCTGGTGGTCTGGCATCGATATTGCCCGCGACGTCATAGCCCGAACCATCTCCCCCCGGTTCAGCTAACTGGCCAGCTACTCCGCGCTATCAGCGCTGTGTGACTCTGCCAACTGTGTTGCACATATCTGAACGCATCTGTATTCGGATTTGGGACGGGAAAAATAGGGTCGATCACATCGGCTGTCACCGCCAAACTATCTCAGTCCAAACTGGATAGCAAAACAAACTGACCGACGCAATACAAACGAATCTTTCGATCGTCGCGTGTCCAAGGGAAAAACACCGCCGCGTTTCCCTTACTGCAATTTTATTACATTCCTACCCTGTGATCTGTTACGTTGCTTAAATACAACCAAAAACATTAATACAATTAATTCACGTTATCATTCGAGGCTATCGGTTATAGCTAGTTTTCAGTGTATCAATTAGTTCCTAAGATTCCAGAATGATCAGTCTCTCCTTTATTTGGTCCAGTGCACCCCAAGTACTCTCTTACTTCGAGAGTCTGATAAGTATCCCAGTTTGTGATTTCGTAAATCTCGAAGTGGATGGGTTGTTCCTCAACTATTTCCAAGTCAGCGGGGATTTCTGGAACTACTTCTTCGATTTGTAGAAAGTGTTAAGCGACCCTAAAATGTTTCGCTTTGTGTGGACTCGTATGAAGTAATCACTGCGCATCATCCTCGAATCTCCAATGGTATGTTATTGATGCTATGTGACCTTAAACTTTGATATAACAATGTTTATTACTTGATTTAAGTCAGCATATAGCCTTTATGTTCCTGTTTTGTTCATAGCCCTACAAATTACTGCTCAGTAAACTAATAATACTATTTTACACCTTTATAAAATTGCCTTGTACACGGCAGGTATATTATCTATCTGAAACTAAAGAATTTGTCTAACCGTGTGCCTCAGTGTAATTTTTTAATTATTTTTTTCACGTCACTCATTTCGCGTTCTACAATATTATAAAGTGTTTTGTTTATATCACTAGGCATGGACAATCATATGCTTCATTCTTAACAATTTTTAGCACCAAATCTGAACCTTTTCAATGCATACCTATCTTTGACATCTGTAAATATATGCGCACGTTTATTATATAACCTCTTTTACATCATAAACTAATTTTTTAAACATTGTTATTGTTTTTTTGAAACGAAGTTGTGACGTTTTTCGTAAAATGTCAATTTCGAGTAAATATTCTTAGGCCATATTTTGACACTGGTAACATACGTCGTAAAAATCACTTTAAAATATTCAAATCCTTTTATTTCTCCTCTATTTCAGTTGGCTTAACAGTTTGTCGGAAAACCATGGATTTAATATCCCGCCTTGTACAGTACTGTGGTGACACTGTAAGTTCCATAAAGATCTAAGCACGATGTCTCCTAAAATAGAGTAGTAATAATAATAATGATGTCCTTCCTGAAATTTGCATTCCTGACAAAGACAAAGTCGCTCCTACGGAAGTTAACCTGCAAAGGGCTAAGCTTTATGGACACTTAAATATACAATCGGCGTGTTTCGTATTTTGTGTATCCATCCGCCAGCAATCTGCTACGCTAAACACGGCAGCACACTTGCGAGGGTTGAAGGCACCGAATAGATAGTCTCTAGAAGTGTGATCTACAACAATTTAAAATATAATCCAATGTAAAACAATTGTCTCTTCAAAAATTATCAATCAATCAAAAATTCCATTTCATCATAAATATAATAACGATTTGACAACAATAAAATTACTTCATTAATAAATAATATTGCTTGTAAGGTATTCCCCGAACAATATAGCTACAAACCCGAGATAATTAAGCCTACTGGGAATAAATCAAATATTTAGTATCGCCAGTAATTGGTATCGCCAATTTAGATTTCAATGTGACTCTTAAACCCAGTTAATGAAATTGATTATCTGGTTAAGAAAAGCGCCCGGAGACGATCAATATCAATTGTCAATAGTTATTGCAATTTAAGTCATTGGTGCGATTGACATTTGCTAATTGATTGTTTACTGAGGAAATAGAAGCGATTGTCAGTTGAGATTTCCCATTGACTGTGCATTTTGACAAGCCCCATGGACGATTTACAATTTGCTTCACATTCAATTGCTCTATCTATTGAGCCTTTTGGAATTCAGTTTCATCGGTTAACGAAATTGTTTTACTTATTCAATTAAATCTTATAATTCTTGCGTCGCGATTGTCCAAAGATACGGAAAATTAAAATTAAAAATATTATCACCGTACTTAAACACCTTAGATGTCACCAAAGCAAAGATGTCATCAAGGAAAAGTTGTCACCAAAGCAAAGATGTCACAGCAGATGTCACCAAAGCAAATGGAAAGAAAATATTAAAGGTTCAATTGAAATTTCATCAATCGCACTTTCATGCCTATTGTCAATGACGTAGAAACATCCATTAGCATTTGAAATTGTTCATCTCCGCTCTCCTGGGGGTCGAGAATGGTAGATTTTCTCACTGTCGTACATGTAAAAGAATGCCATTCGGGATTGAAACGTTGTTTGAAAAGGCTTTAGTTGTGCTCTGTGACCACTCTCTCATTCTATCCTCCCTCCAGCCTCACATCATACTCCATTTAAGGGTGGCATCGTTATGCCATACTGACTCGTTGGAAACAGCAGAGCAACTTCGGGCATAAAGATACGCCTACAACAGGCTTCCATCAGATTACATCTTCAGTGTTTGAGGCACACTCTAGCAGAGCAGTCTAGCTGCACTTTAAAGGTTGAAATGTCATAATAAAACAGGACCCCAAAGGCGCCAGCGTCACAATGGAAGCTCCCTTCAACAAGCTTTTAAGTTAACGACGTTTAAGCTCGCGATGGATGACTTATAATACAATAAGCCCGCAGAGTTCAACGCTGTAGCTAATATCATTCCACTTATCTACTGTACTTGTTGTTTTGTTGTGAAGCAAAGCACAGCCATTACTCTTAAAGATAATTTTGACGAAAAGCTACACATTTCCCCAAAGTGTCAGTAAAAATAATTTCATTGAGTAAAACTAAACTTTACAACTTCAAGATCTACTTCAATTTTCATTCATGGAAAGCGTTTTGATCAAGTACCTGCCTAAATCGTATACTTGTTGTCTTGACACTTGACTGAATAATTAATTTAAATAATAATAAATAAAAAGAAAACACTTTGTTTACGTCACTTTATTGATATTTCTTCCGTCTACCGGTTTCGGTACCTCCATACCATCATCAGGACTGAATATAAAATACTTTTATATTCAGATTCAAATAATTTTATATTCAGTCCTGATGATGGTATGGAGGTACCGAAACCGGTAGACGGAAGAAATATCAATAAAGTGACGTAAACAAAGTGTTTTCTTTTTATTTATTTAAAATGTCAAGTCACAATCTGTTTGCTTCTTTTGAAAAAATTAAATAATTTTCATTCTGTAATGCCTTCATTGAAAACAATTGCGATACTGTATTTTTGTTTATTTTTGAATTATTTCTTACTTACTAAAAAAGAGTTACTAATTATTTATTTGCTAAATATACCCCACTAGGTATTATACCTGTTACAATTATGGTTTTACGTATTCTATGGATTCTTAACTTTAAAACCTGCGAAGTGTTGCTTTGATTGACAGCACTGCCGGCCTTAATAACAAGCATATATATACTTACACCGTAAATGTATCGACGTATTAAATGTTAAAAAATTTAAAATCACTATAACGGTGCGTTCTGCCTAGCGATTCCGTATTTTTTGTGAGATCGTTATTGGATAACAGACGTTATCTTCTGTCAGATTTGTGTGATTTTTTTTATTTTTTTTTATTGAGTTAGTTTATACTACATGAATATAAACTAATAAGCACAATGTAACATTTTATTTGATAATTTAAATATTTTTACAGCAAGCATAACATTTTTTTAAATACATTCATTCTTTCTTCATTCTTCATACTTTTAGGCATTTCATCATACATCTTTAGTCCTCTGTACTTTTATTTTTGCACGTATTTTAGTTTAGATCGATTTAATCATGAATTCCTGCAAGTACGCATGATTATTTAATCATTTAATGTACGTTGTACATACGCAAACAACAGCCATAAAAATCACACAAATCTGACAGGAGATTACGTCCGTTATCCAATAACGATCTCACAAAAAATACGGAATCGCTAGGCTGGTCTCGTTAAAATTACACATATTTTCTTATCTAGAATACTTAGGTCAACGTTACTACTTTCAGTTCATAATGTATTTTAAGTCATCAAATACGGTGCTTTCAAAAGTACACCGAGCTGTCAAGATGTCATATTCGTATTTTAAAAGTCTTCCATCAGATAAAAGGGAATTGGAACTACGCGAGAACAGTAACATACACTCGTACAGAAATTTTATATTTGTAGTACGTTGAAATTTCAAGTTCGTTAGTAGCTCTCCAAGGGGTGAGCAGAGTTAACCCTCGCAATATGTGAAGTAAAATGTGTTTTGCACTTCACCCCTTTCGTGTGGGTCATTAGGGTAGTAGAAATAGGCGCCAGTGGAGATAGGGGGTGGTGGAGGTGTTAGGCACCCACTTCAGGACCACAACAACGCAGAACTCAAACACATCCATTCGCAGATAATGCGCCAGTAATTAGCCACTAAATAGCAGAGTAATCATTTATACCGGAGTGCTCATTAAAGCAAAACTTTCATCTTTGTTTGCTCGCCTTGATTATGTTTTGTTTTCAGCTGATAGTGAAATCTCTGAGTACACAATGAGTGAGCCCTTTATAATGAGCGATCACTTTTTCAGCACTTCAAAATAACCCTTTCCCTTTTTTACAAAATCAGCTGAAATTTGTTTCCTCTTAGTAACAAAAAACGTTTATGATTTTGAAAACACACGCATGTTTATTTTTTCTACATCTCCTAATGAGGTTATCGTTAATTAGAGTATTCTGAGGACAGAACATTTAGAATTTTTGGAAAATACCGTAGATCAAGTCAAAATGTTAATATTTGCGGCCGGCCGAAAAGTTTGGTGGTACTGCAGCGTTGCCATAATAGAATAGTTGCTAATAATAGAATTATTGCACTGAATCTCGTCTGAAAATAGTGATACTAACGCTTATTGTATCTTGATTTCCCGCTAAGCACTTGCATACTGCTTACTAACAACGTATGCATGGACATTGGAGGGTCTAGAGTCGTTCAAATAAATGTAGCTTCATTCAATAAAATAGAGCCTTGACGTGTGTGGTGAAGGAGGATACCATATGTTTCCTTATAACGCCGCCGTTGGGAAAGTGGTGGGGTCCCCTCCAATGAATCTCGTCTGGCATCACGAGACACCATTGCATACGTTTTGCCAAGTTCATTTGAAAGCTTTTCAGTTATTTATGAAGATATCGAAAAACTAATTTTCTCTCGTAATTAAGTTTTTAAATAAATAACAATAATTATGAGACGAACTCATTGTAAATCTTTTATTAATGAAACACGGTAATTAGACTTGAACAGAAGAATTTATTCTCGCAAAGTAAAGCATGTAGGTACACTGAGCTACACATAACAGATCCTAGATGGCGTTAGGTTTAACATTATTTTGTTATAATCTAACACCCTCTCGTAACAAAATAATCCAAATTTCATATAAACAAAAAAACAACAAGATTTAAACTTCCGATATGCCCATTGAACTTAAAAATTTATAATGTTTATTTATAGACAGACTTTTCGTCAATAAATCAGCTGGCATATTGGAGGTTGAAACATAATCAAGTTTCACTTTATTATCAAATACACATTCTCTAACAAAATGATGTCGTACATCAATATGTTTGGTACGTTTATGAAACAGTGGATTAACAGCCAATTTAATAGAACTTTGACTATCACTATACAAACATACAGGTGTATTTTTATTGATAGAAATCATATCTGACAATAAACTCTTTAAATAAATAGCCTCTTTGCAGGCCTCGGATAAAGCCATGTACTCCGCTTCTGTACTTGACAAAGCAATTGTTCTTTGTTTTCTGGATTCAAAAGAAATGACACATCCTGACATTATGAAGCAGAAACCAGTATATGACTTTCTATCTAAAGTACATGACGCCCAATCCGCGTCCACGAAACCATGTAAAGGATTATCATTTTTCTTATAAACTAAACCATAGCTTTTAGTTTTCTGTAGGTATTTTAACAATCTTTTTAAATGTTTCCAATGAGTTTCATTAAAACAGTTATTATACTGACTTAAATAACTTACACTATAAGCAATATCTGGTCTTGTCAATACAGATAGGTACATGAGACTTCCTATCAGCTGTTGGTATGGATATTTTAAAATATCATCATTATTATTTAAATCTTTTTCCAACTTTAAATTAACTTCCATAGGGGTTTCTGAAGTATGACAATCTGACATATTGAACCTATTTAAAATATTGTTTACACAATGTTCTTGGTCAACAGTAATACAATCTCTTTGAGCATTTACCCTCATTCCTAGACATTGTTTAATTTGACCCAAATCTTTTATCTTGAATTTATTGACAAGTTCAGTCTTTAACTGTTCATAATAATTTTCTGAATTATAAAATACAAAGAAATCATCCACAAATAATGCAACAAATATTTTAACATCATTATTACTTTTTATAAACAGACAAGGTTCATATTTGGATTCTTTGTAACCTAAATTCAATAAACATTCTTCTACTCTAATATACCAAGTTCTAGCAGACTGTTTGAGACCATAAATAGCTCTTTTTAATTTTAATACTTTATTTTTACAATTTACAAAATGAGAGTATTCTGGTATCTCTGTAAAAACATTTTCTTTAAGAAAACCGTTTAAGAATGCTGTTGGTACATCAAGGTGATTCATTTTGAGATTAAGTTGTACACTTAAAGCAAATAATAATCTAAGGGTAGAATATCTTAACACTGGCGAGAACGTTTCGGTAAAGTCTATGCCCTTTTTCTGGGAAAAACCCTTTGCAACAAGTCTCGCTCTGAAACGCACTTCACCGTCACTGTTATATTTCTTTTTAAGCACCCACTTATTTTTTACCACTGTGCCATGCTGCGGCCTGTCTACTAGCTCCCAAGTGTCATTTTCACTAAAGGATTTTAATTCCTCCTTTATTGCATTTTTCCACTCCACTTCTTCGGGTCCAGTTATAGCCTCAGTGAGAGAAATCTGTTCACTCGACACGTCTTCTATACACATGCTCGTGTAACCGTAATAGTCTGGTTTACGTATGACTCGTTTTTCCGGAGCAATGTTAGTATTTTCCGGAAAAACATCTGTGTCGACCGGGGTTAACGTCTCATATAAACTGTCTTCTGACTCACTAGTCGATTCCTCAGGAACATATGTAACATCATTCACATTTTCCTCTTCATATGTGCTGTTCACCTGACTTTCCTCCGTGCAGTCAGGTTGCTGTGTGTCTTCGACGAAAATAGTTGCTGTTGAACTGTCATTTGTATTTTCCATGACAACAACATCTCTAGCAATAATTAATTTTTGTGACTCTGGGTCAAACAATCGATAGCCTTTGGTGTTTTCCGAATAGCCAACTAGGAACATTTTAGTTGCCTTTTTATCCCATTTTTTGCGCTTTTCTTTCGGAATATGGACCATCACTCCAAAGACTGCCAAAGATTCGTAAATGGGAAACATTTGGCTTTTTTCCTGTCCACATTTCATAGGGCGTAGTACCACGGCTTAGTCCCGCCGTTGGTGACCTATTTATAAGATACACCGCCGTATTTACAGCCTCTGCCCAAAACTTCTTTTCGAACTGTGCATCAAATAAAAGACACCGTGCTTTCTCCACAATTGACCTATTGTATCTTTCGGATAGCCCATTTTGTTCTGGAGTATATGCGTTTGTTTTCTGATGCACTATACCACACTGCTTCAAGTAATTTTTCATTTCCGCTGAGCAGAACTCGCCACCATTATCAGATCTTAATATTTTTATTTTCTTTGATTGCTGATTCTCAACTAAATTTTTAAATTCCTTGAAGTATTTGAATGTTTGATGTTTTGACTGTAGAAAATATACAAAACACATTCTGCTATAGTCATCCACAAATATTAAAAAGTATCTGGCCATTCCAAGTGAATTATTCTCCATTGGCCCACACAGATCACTATGGACCAATTCCAGCGTTTCCTGACTCTTGCTAGTACTCAGAGGAAAAGGCAGCCTCGCCTGCTTTCCCTCACAGCATATAGTACAGCTGGATTTATCAATTTCACAATTTTTTTGTTGAAATGTCACACCTTCAACTGCTTCGTTCTTCATCGCATTCAGAGTTTTACAATTAATGTGTCCCAACCTTCGGTGCCATATTTCACTTGTCACATTTGTTGCTGTACACGCAAACAAATGTTCTGACTTAATATTTAATCTGTACACACCATTTACTAAATTTGCAACACCTATCAGTACATTCTGTCGATTGCGTATTTTGCAAACTGTTGCTTCAAAGTTAACTTTGTTTCCACTTTGAATCAGCTGACTTACTGATAACAAATTAGTTGATAGATTCGGCACGCATAAAATTTTTTGACAGGGATATCAAACTCCGAATTATTCACTACTGTCGTAATCATTGTGTTTCCTGAGCATATAACCGGTATTTTCTCGTGATTTGCAATAATAATGTCTTTCACTTTGTGATTAAACGATACATCCTGTAAACAACGTTTATCAACAATCATATGTGAACTTGCAGCAGAATCCACATACCAATGTGAATTATTGAATGTTCCATTCAAAAATATTGCACTAAATGCATTAGTTTCACTTTTTTTCTGTGTATTATTCGGGCACTTATTCATATAATGACCGAGTTGTTGACACTTGTAACAGCGGATTGTTTTGACAGAACTCGAAGATGGCGTCGGCGTCGACGTTTTCCATTTTGTCTTACATGCAGGGCTACCAATACTGCCATTTCTCTTGCTGTGTCGGTGCTGCCAACCTTTTGACAAAAATGCACTATTTGTTCCAGAGCTGCCAACTTCGGAACTCATGTCCAGCAATTTCGATTTTATGACATCTGTGCTGATAATCATACCACTATGCTCGATCGCCATTACTAAAGGAGCAAATTTATCCGTTAGCCCAGCGAGCAGAAGAGATCCAATCCACTCATCCGTTATCTGGAAACCGGTACTTTGAAGTTTCTGCGCAGTATCAACCATCTGAGTTACATAGGCACCCATCGATTCTGAGTCTTCTAGCCGAATAGATATTAGCTTTCGGAGTAAACTGATGCGACGTGTGAAGCCAGAGTCGTCATATAAGGCCTTCAAACGTTTCCATACACCTTGTACTGTTTGCTCGTTTTTGATGTGAACATAAATAGAGGGGTCAATCGTCATAATAAGTTTAGCTTTTGCCTTTTTATCATCCAAACTCGTACAATCAGATGATTCTGGCTTGTGAATATCGACACCATCCAACATCAAAAATTGTTCAGCAGCATATTGCCATTCATCAAAGTTCTCGCGGCCCTTCAATCTTGGTATATTCACTATGTAACTTCCCGCCATATTGAACAATAACACTCCGGGACCGATAACGCGGTAACAGATTGTCAATCCCAAAAACAGTTATTATTGCAGCGATTTACTCTGTTTTTCTGGAGTATATGATACACTGTTCACAGACTGTCCACTTAAAAGTAATTTTACGTGAGAAAACTTTACTTTAACCCGAATTATAGCTACTGGGCCCATAACCTAATGAAACACGGTAATTAGACTTGAACAGAAGAATTTATTCTCGCAAAGTAAAGCATGTAGGTACACTGAGCTACACATAACAGATCTTAGATGGCGTTAGGTTTAACATTATTTTGTTATAATCTAACATTATTATTAATTACAGTCCCTTTTTTAATAATTTTCCCGGGCGATTAAGTTCGATCGAAATATGTGCCTGCCTTGAAAGGAAAAGTTCTTAAAAGTGACGTTCTCAAAATTAGATAATTCTAATAGACTCATGGGCCAACAATAAAATAGATGAAAATTCAAATAAGAGAAAAAACGCATTTTAAGCCTTTATTTATATAAATTGAACCCACCAAACTAGACGAATTTCCATTTATTTATTGAAAAATAAGAAGAAATACATGAAAAACATACGCTGCATATCTCACTAGGGCATTCCTGTATCGAGATGTGCAGTTTTACAATGTAATTTAAACAAAAAACATACATATGAACTTAATGAAAATGTAATTATAAACCTACAAAAAAAGCACTGAGAACCATTATTTAGTCATGGATTATTAATAATTTAATTATAGCTGGGCAGTATATTATATATTATTTAGCTGCTAGCTATGATTTAATTATAGCTAGCAGCTAAATAATATCAGGTAAATAATAATAAACAATTATATACATTAAAAATAATAATAATTAAGTAATAAATTTATATAGTTTATGTAATAAATATAATATATTAAGTAAATAATTATAAAGAAATTAAGTATATAATATCGAATATAATTATGAGTAAACAATGATAAACAATTTGTTAATAATAAGTAAATAAACATAAGTAAATTAAGAACATAATAATTATGAGTAAATACTAATAAACAATTATAAAGTACAGTAAGTAAATTATGATACGAAAGAAGTAGATAATAATAAGTAAATACTATAACAATATTATATAATAATCCATAACAATCTAATAACAATCCATATTATATAATAATTAATAATAATGAACGTATAAGATGTAATAAAGTAATAAGAATTGCCAAAGACTTTCGTAATATATCTGCTTTAAAATATTTGTATACTTCATTAGTCAGGATCCAAATTGAATATAACTGATATATCTGGTCACCGCGTATACTCAGATTATAATGCAAAAATATTTCTCAAATTTTTAAAACATGT
Source organism: Limnephilus marmoratus (assembly GCA_917880885.1). Classification (NCBI taxonomy): domain Eukaryota; kingdom Metazoa; phylum Arthropoda; class Insecta; order Trichoptera; family Limnephilidae; genus Limnephilus; species Limnephilus marmoratus. The sequence continues at coordinate 49,736,467 of OU862917.1, read as the reverse complement.
AAATTATAAACTTAATACTTCCATAACTTCCATTGAAAACATTATAAACTATATCTATCCGATGAAAAATCTTAATTTAATAAAACTGTCCGACAGAAGACTGGAATCTGTAGTCATTTTTCTTTTTAAAAGCATTAATTTTCTTATTGACAGCCCTGCATTATTGCAATTGATTTCATTTCACTTTCCTAATAGTGTCACGGGAACTAAAATAGACTGCAACAATAATGTCAATATCAGTTCATTTATAAACCCCATATCACCAGGCGTACACAGCTTAAGTAATAGGTAACCAATATGCAGAAGTAACAGATGTTTTTAATAGCACTGAAAGAACTTACTAAAAAACATTCCACATATTTAATGAAAACATTTATTAGTTAACATTTTGTTTCCTTTAGCCTGATTGTCAATTTTAGTAATCTAAATCATATATGTATATTTTACACTGGATAATTGTTTTGTAATACTTTTCCTGCAAATAAATAAATATGGTGTATTTTGACGTTTAGTTGTTGAGATTTAGTCAAGGCTTACTAGGAAACAGGCTCAGGCGCGCGACTGCCATATTATGAAGTAATATTGCTGTCGCTAAGTAAACTTCACTGTTTAAAATAGTCGAATCACTCTGTTTATTTACTATGCTTGCGGTAAAACAAATCAACAGTAACAACGAGTATCAATCATAGGGCGCTTTTATAATTCCTACGGCTACGGCACGTTGACCTCAACGACAACGGCGCGCAGCGTTGCACTTCTAAGCAAAGCTGCGAAACCCCTATTTGAGATTAATCTTTATACTATAAATCTGTTTATATTATAAATACCAACAAATATGTTTCGGAAAATTTGAAGATTTTACTACCGTTTCGCTTGAATTAAAAGTAAAGCAGTAAGCTTGAGTAAAATGAAACAAAATTTTTAATTACTTTATTAAAAAAATATGCGTAAACTACCAAAAAAAAAAAAGATTTCATTGGTAATTTATGAACGCAAACAAGAAACAACTAATTATAATATAATTTTTTGGCTTAGATTATCTGTGACAGTTTCCCTTAATTTTTTTTCTTTCTTCATTGTGGACTCTTTTGCCAAGCGATTTTTGTGCCTATTACCTGTATTCTTTGTGATTTAAGGCACATTTTTCGACGCGTATAATGCGTTTGAGGGATGTGTATGAAAATTATTAGATTTTTCCTTTGGGGGAAGCAGATATACGTACGCAGCTTGTCTCATTTTCAAGTACCTGTTCTTATTTTGTTGTGTGAGAAAGAGATGCAACTTCATTGGGAAAATGAACGTATGTTTTATGTTTTCTCTGTGCCGTTGCCGTGATGTAGCCGTAGGAATTATAAAACTCCCATTTTAAAACTGTCGTTTCTCGATGGCACTGACTTGCTCACATGATACTTTAAAATCCAATGAGCGCCAAAGTAGTCTATACAACATTAATAATGTTTATTTTCTTACAGTACCGCAACAAGTTGAACGAGCAGCAAAATGCCCGGTTGAGCCAGCAGAGAGAGGCGCTGACGGCTCGGCAGGCAGAGATGGCGAGCATCGACCAGCGCATCTCCGAGCTTCAGGGGAGGCTTCAGAGGAAGCGGGTGGCCAACAGACAGCTGGCTGCGCAGATCACGACCAAACAGCACCCTGCAAGGTCAGTACCTACCCAATAACACTTACTCATTGTCACTGTAGGAATCTGGGGGTCATGTCCAGGAGTTTGACTGACGTATGAATCAATACCCCTACTGCGGGTAAGGCGATGTTCCGAAAGACCTGGTGGAGAGATCTACAGGTCTTCCTCAACCAGTCTCTCCCGATCCACGCAGTTGGTGGGCAGTCGCATCCGCCAAGTCGCCGCCAAGATCTGAACAAACCTCGCTCCATGAACCCGGGCACCCCTGCTAAGTCACCAAACGTATTGAATCACTCGAATACGGCAGAGGTGTTGGTAATCCTATAAATGGTTCCCAGGGCGGCAGTACCCGTACCCCCCTCCCAAATTGTCTGTAGTTACCGAAATTACCTGACTATGCTTAATTTGGGATAAAATTGACTAAGACTATTTTTGTATGTTGTGTAATGTCTACTGGAAAGGTTTATCGTAACAGGCATTAATAAAATTAGACAGATGTACATTTTTTTTAAATAATTACGTTGACACACACTAAACGGTACAAAACAATATTTGGAATATTCCGTGAAAGGAACATCAGTGACATCTTTTGATATTCTTTGGAAGCTGAATTAAGCTAATGAAATGATTACGGGAAGTTCGGTATAAATTAAATTTAATTTATAAAAATCACCTACCGCTGCCCAAATTTGGGTGGCTATCGCTCTAGTGGTGGGTAAACCATCATTGTTGTCTCCTTTTGATCTGGCACCCTCTTACTCTTTAAAACCTCCATATGGCAAGGGAGCTGGTAGAAGCCTGATCATATTATTATTATGCAAAGAGTGTTTTGTCGTACTTGGTAGGTTTATGAGTTTACCGTGATCACTATAATCGGTAAAGTAATTTCAGTTAATTGTAATGGCAGGTCTTCAACGATATTAAAGCTCAGGTAGAAGCTCTTGTAATTATTGTAAATCACCGCATTACACCGCATGAAAATTAATATTATTTCTAGCATCGTAAGGTCGTTACTGAGTGACTAAATGGGGTGATGTGCAAGATGCTTGGTCGTAAAAAACAATTAACCAGAGTGCACTCGACGGATTCTTCCTTCTTGGCTTTTACTTTGCACTCCTTATTTTTCTGAGCTACGTTTATTTGTTTGGTTCTGAGACGTGCACATTAAAGTTTTCTCAAATGGATATTTTTCTCCAAATGCGCTGCAATATGGAGTTGTAAAAATGCTAATTACTTAGTACAACAAACCCCACATATTTTAAAAGCAGACTGAGACGTTCTTAACCTCTCTGGCAAATGAGGCAGGTATTTCCTATTTCTCATTTCCTACTCCATTACCTCAGAATATATCATTATTTATTTGCATCTAATCCCCTGAGAATCGAAATTTTCGCGATCTATGAAACCTATTTATTTACCTACGGTCAGGTGGGACTCTTTTTCGATATCCTGTAATATTAAAATTGTCTCTTTGTTCATATGATTCTTTGTATTCCAGTAAGGGAGGTCTCCTATCATGACCATCCTTTATGATTTAAAAATATACTAACAATAGGTAAAAAGCTCGGCTCCGATATATGTGTAGCCATTATTAACCACTAGAGCGACCACGCGAAATAAATAAATTTGCCTCGATTGCTCGAGGTTTCCCAGAAGATCATTTTAACATAAAAAAAATCATATCTTTGAATTTTAACATGGAGACAAGAACTTATTATAGTATAGCCAATGAATTAACCTGTATTTTACCGTGCATCTCATATTTGTAGGATTTATTAAAAAAAATCGTTAAGTTTACAACCGCGCGAATCCTGCGAGCTTTTACTTTGAAACTGCCGTGGGGGGTACTTATAGGGGGTCAACATAGAATATTTTCGATTTCTGTATTTTGTCTGTGGTATACTTGATAATGAAAGATGCGTATCTATGGAAAAAAGACTTATTTTAGCCATAAACTGCTGATCAAAAATTCGGCGGGAAAAAATATTTTTAAAAATTATTTTTAACATCGTTTTAAAATAGTCTTTGAAGTTCGGATTTGCGACATCTATAGTCGAAATAGATAAAGCATTTCAATAGCTTCGTTTTAAAATAAATGGCTGGTTATGAAAATATTTTAAATAATTACAATAAATATTTTACGAATGGTAGGAAAATGTGGTCCAATTTTGGACCGCCATCAATCGCAGAAAAATAAAAGTGGTCCATATTTCGACCATAATCGCTCCAGTGATTAATAGATTCGAGTACCGAATGGTAAACTTTATCCTATGAAGAATGTGTTCGATAGTTTATCGAGAGGGTGGTTAAAAAATACCCCCTTTATTAAGTGTGTTAACTTATTTCGCTCGTAATTATTTCGTTCTGACTTCTTCGGTTCTAATTCATCAAATTTGTTAGAATCTGAAGCCTTTGTATTACTTATAATGCCATAAAAGTCGCATCGTAAAACCATAACGTGCTTAGCTAGCCGACGATATTTCAAATCATTTATAAATCAATTATTATTGGTAGGTCGGCCATTCCAGCGCTCTAAGCTATAATGCCGTCGTTCTCTAAGCTGAAAACGGTTATCCGGCCCATTTGCCTTTAATTCTTCGCTCGGAGATGGAGCGGGTATATCTGCAATTTATTTCGTGTCATTAATTTTGACAACCGTACAAATCCACGGGCAGATACTTAGGCACCTACCTCCCATTTATTCCATCCTACCTACAGCCCGGTTGGGAGTTCCATCCTAACCTAACTTTCACTCGGCACGAAAAACGCCCGCCGTGGCATTTCCCGCTTTTCTTCGTTTTCCCGCCCACGCTTCTTCCTAGAAACAAATTGTGTTTCAAATTCAGAACGCTGCTGTTGCGATAATATCCCCAAATGTATAGCAGTGTGTTGTTTGAGGAATGTTGTAGATTCGAAACGCATTTTGTTTCATCTCTCAGACAAATTAAAGTTGTCTCTGTGGGACGCTGAAAGTAGCGTACTTTATTATTTCATACACGTCGTGTATTTTGTATACGTTAATAAAAATTGTATTACTTCAGCAATCTTGCTAAAGGGATGTGTATATTGTGAATGCATGCAATGGCACCCACCTAGATCAAAACATACCTAATATTAGAAGTACAAATAGATACCTAAGTACTAATCTTTCTATTATAACTAAATAATGAATTAGTGTAACTCTGGATCGTAACATTAATTCATTAAAAACGCTCTCTTGTTTTAGTAAGACCGTTACAAACGAAATAAAATAAACGTTATTATGAGTTGATATTTGACATACGTTGCACTAAACAAAAATTTGTCCAAAGAAGCGAGGCTAGTAGATATTCCACGATGGAGTGCGGTGCGGGGTGCCTACCACGATTTACAGCTGTGAGGCATGGCACTAGCAGAGGAAGGATGAAAGTAGACTAAATGCTATAGAAATTAGATCCCTGAGGCGTATGTGTGTTTGAACCATGTATGATCGTGAGAGAAATGTGGACATTCGCAAAGACCGCAAAGCTGTAGTAAGTCTAATGAGTGAGGTTAAGTAAGAAGTAAGGCTTAGATGGTTTCGGAATGTAGAATGAATGAACAACGAAAATAGTGTAAGGAATAGGTATATATAACGCGAATGTGAATGGTAGAAGAAGTCGAAGATACCCGCTGAAGAAGTCAAAATACTTGAGTCGGGTCATGTCAAGCGTCAGAATAACAGAAGGGTGTGTATCGTACAATATATGAATGTGAATGAAGAAAGGAGTGTAAGCAAGACCGAGTTATTTGGGCGTTCATCCTCTCTGCTTACCCCTGCGGAGAAATGGTATGATGGTTTGTTAGTTATTATGAGTAAGTATAAAGTTTCGAATGTAATAATTAAGGGGAAACCGGGCGGCGTTTTGTCCACAAAAAGGTTTTCCCACAATTTCCTTTCTGGATTTAAAACAACTGTAAATATTTTTTAAAATAATATAAATTTCTATCAACTAGCGTGTTGCCTTTTTTGATGAGTTACTTCTTATAGGAGTTAGGACCCTCCAAAAATCTGTAAAATTGTCTGGTTTAAACGCTATCAACAGACGTTCAGTATACAAACTAGACAATGCATTTTTTTAAAGAAAAAGTACAGATGTTGAATATTTTCTTCTAATTTACTCGTAGTTAGTTTTAAAAAATCTTCAAAAAAGTCCAATTTAGAGGAGAAAAATGGGGAATGCAAAACCATGATTTTAATGATTTTTTTAAGGTAATATCAGCCTTATATGCAGTTGTCCCTTTTGCTCAGTATTCGGGGGAGTAAGAGCGACAGTGACAATTTGATAAAATACCTATTGTTGAAATTTCTCGACGACCGGGTTTTTCTTAAAACATAATAAGCGGCCTACACACGACACTGCATGTAATGACTGCGGCAGCGACTGCAGAGAGTGTGGGTTTGAGCGAACTAGCGCTGTCTCGTTCTAGCGGCCCTTTAACAAACGAGACAGCGCTAGTTCGCTCAACTCCACGCTCTCTACAGTCACTGCCGCAGTCACTACATGCAGTGTCGTGTGTAGGCCGCTATAGCATCCCTAAAGATGACATAGGCCCTGAGGGGAATTGTTTTCCTAGCCTCCGGTGTGAAGCTAATGTAAAAAAAGAAGGTCAGAGGTTCGGAGATAAGGGAAATGGGAAAAAGAGGTATTGGAGAGTCACTGGGTTTTAGTTGAAACATGTAAGGTGGGGGGATATGGTGAGATAAATTTGGGCAACTTCGTATATTCTTTTCAAGTAACGTGAGATTTTGCTGGACCCCCCCCCCCCCCTCCTTTTGATCTCACGTAATTAATGTATGCCCCCTAATATGATATTTTTTATTTGAATCCAATTTATTATTTTTTATTTCCAATCGGTAATGTTCCAAGCACAAATTTAGTAATTTACAAAGTGTAGGTATGAAAATTATTTTATACACGAGTAGCTTTTCATAGATCGCTGAACAGAATAGCAAAACTATTACTACAATGTTTAAATTGCTCATTTCACGCCATTGAATCCGAAGTATCTGCCGGAAACATATAATAAAATCTAACTAAACTAATAATAATGGGGTGGGATGAGATATTTAACACGAAAGTTATGGATTCAAACTTCACGCGTAAAAACTATTATTGTGATTTTGCAAAACAATTACAATAAAATTATAAAAAAACTTTACTTTTAATGTTTCCGTTCCCCCTTTACTTCCTTTTCCGCTATTTCTACCTCATTTCCGAATATGTAGTGATGTAGTTCCACCATCGTAAAATTAGATTTGAACGAAACAAACCAATCTTTCTCGCTTTTGTTAAAATTCCTACTTTTATCCAATTGTTTTCTCTGCCGTCAAGTCTAACCCCATTTATGCTACGAAATCTATGTTACCTACCTAACTACCTAAAATGAATCGATCCATTTGAAGAATCAGTTTTAAAGCAGTCAGTTGGGATTGCCGTCCTTGGTCTACCGGTATTTCAATGGAAGATGTTCCTAGGAACCATCATTGATTCCTTCGACGCCGGTGCATATTCACATGAGAACAAACTGTGTTGACATTTTTCACATGAGAACAGCCGAGCGATTCTATATCTTTTGTGGGATCTCTATTGTGAGATCTCCTGTCAAATTTGTGTGATTTTCCATGGCTGCCAATTGCTTTTTCTATGGGTAACAGGCCAGCTTCGTCGATTTGTGATAGCTCACAGTTGAAATCTGACAACGGCCCATAGAAAAAGCAAGTAACAGCCATAGAAAATCACACAATCTGACAGGAGATCTCACAAAATCCCACATCCCACAAAAGATATAGAACCGCTCGGCAGATCGTTACTTCGACTCGGAACGATTTGACGGCCGTTTCAAGATCCACTTTTACTCTTTCCTCTCCTGAAAAAGACTCTCCACGTAGCATCCACAAAGAACACCTAGACCCCAAAGGAAATAATTTTCCTTGACCTCTTGTGTGGAGTTAATGTAAAAAGAACATGTGTAACGTTATTATTTGGCCAATTTTTATAGCCTCGTTTTAGAGAAATATCACCTCCGAGTTAGCCAGATTGAGTTTAATCAGATTGACATAAAATACATTAGAATTTAGTCCTATTGATATATAAACTAAACCTCAATTAACACATTTCAAATAGGTAGGTATCTGGTTATGTATCGAAACAGTGCTAATTACTTTAACCGTCCTCTTTTATTCCTCCAACACTCTCGATTCGTGGAGTGGCTAAGTCCCACTGGTTCCTGGCACTGTAACTCTTTAGCTTTATTCATACAAAAGTTATAATTGTAAATAGTGCATGGTCAATAAGAACAACTCTTCATTTAAACCCAACTTACCCAACTCAACGTGAACCGAACGATCGAACTTGACATCTGCAATATCGATTGTACAATACATTATTACGTTCGCCGTCAGCACATACCGATTGTGCTGATAGAAGCGAAGTACCAACACTAACTCAAAGGTAAATATAGAGTGTTGCCACACTGCCACAAAATACATTGTTTATTATAGCTTAGTGCCTCTCTTACAGATTCGCAAAGCAACCATTTCATTTCAGTTTGTTTTGAGTATTTATATTTATTTCATCGGATGCATAAACACAATCTTTACTTCAACAGAATATATATACATATACATTATGACTTATGAACTTATAATATAACTCTTTCTTCAATCTCCAAAAATTCATCTTTGTTGGTTTCATGATTGTTTAGTTTTTTTTTTTTTTTTTTATTATTAAAATTTTTTGATACATGGGAATAGGTACAAACATAATAACATAAAATATAAAAGAGTAACAAAAAGATCCCACAAAGGCGAAGCCTGTGCGTGGGTATTATATTATGTGGATATTAAACAGTTAGTTCACATTTACATATTATTTTAAATCATTAAAGAGGACACGTTGCATACCGACAGTATTGAAAGTTTCAAAAAAGTTTGAAACTCCAGCCCACAGTCATCTCTTACCCCACAAAATCCGAATATTTTTGATAAAATGCTTTATTATATCATTATATGGTCTATTTTAAATGTGCTATATAAAAAACCGACATTGCGGGCATATGCCTAATCTGGTGGTCGAAAAATCTTAAACTTGTAATAAACGATAACATTAAGATTTTTTTTAAATACCACCCCTCTTTTCGTTGCCAAAATAATCTCAGAACAAAATAATATTCTGTGCAATAAAAAACGTACATATATATCTACCTCAAATTGTAAAATAAGATTGAACGTATAATAAAGCCTTCAGAAGGTCACGCTGTCACGCGTAATAATAATTACAAAGCAGGACTTGTTTATAAAGACTCCAGATACTAATATCTACAGCCTGTATGTCGGACGAATATCTACAGCTCATATGTTGAACTAATATCTACGAACTTCAGAGTGTTGATTAATATCTACAGAGCGTAGGTTGAACTAATATCTACAGAGCGTAGGTTGGACTAATCGGCTAAATGTGTCCAATAGTCCGATATTAGGGATTTTTACATACATACTTACATAAATTAAGTTTTTTAAACTGCATACGCAATATTACGTTGTTCCAATATGCTATACATAATTGCAAATCCAACCTCTGCCAGTGCTGTAGATATTCGTCAACACTTTGGTTCTCATAGATATTAATCAACAGTTTGAGCTGTAGATATTCGTCAACACTTTGATTCTCATAGATATTAGTTCGATTTTTTCAGTTTTTGGAATTCCTGTAGATATTAGTAGACGCCTCCGTTTATAAATACACTTTTTTATTAATTAAATAATAATATTATCTATATATATAAAAATAAATCCATGTTTCCCTTGGTCACGCCATAACTTCAGAACGACTTTATCTATTTCATTCACCTTTTTTTAAAGTTTTCTAATACTTTGGTAGAAGGGTCTTACGGAAAGAAAAATTAAGAAAATTGAATAATTTCAGAAAACTTAACGACTATTTTAACTTCGTACGTAACAGTTCGCACGTTTGATGAAATTGAATTTAGCAGGCAGCTGTTTTTATGGAATCAAAAGAAATGTCTATGGATTTTTTAAATTATAGATATTTTAAATAGGTACCTACCTGTTTGGTACCTGGTAGGTACCAAATTTGACTGATTGTTCTAATAATGTACAATAATGAATATTTATAATATACGAAAAATGAAAATTTTAATAAAAAAATTGTAATAACGCAATTGAATATATGGGACAAGGAAGGGAGGTTTGGAAGGAAGGTTTGCGGGGCGGGGAGCGAGAGAGGGGAGATGGTGGGCGGGGAAGGTGGAAGGTTAACGCGGGATGGCAAGGGATGCGGGAGGGGAACATGGACGCGCGGGAAAGGACATGCAGTGAGAAACAATTTATTTCTTTGAATATGGCATTGCAACGCATGCGGGGAACCAGCTACTTGAATATATAAAAATAAAATGAAGTTCCACAAATTAAACTAAAATAAAAGGGCAAGGTGAGTTTGTAGTTGTACTAGGTGAATTTGTTACTCGAACGACTTCCAAAAAATCACTCCATGGAGAAGAAAATATACTTTTATTTCTCTGCGTTTAATCCAGAATATCGTAGGCACATATTGAAAAAGTATTCATCTTGAAATATCATCGCGTAAACCAATATTATGTTGGCTCTTAAATCCACCGTGAGGGCTCGTATCCTGGTAGGTACTTACCGTGGCACCTACCCGCCCTACTTACATGAGCCGCTCTTAAAAATATATCATCACACCGCGATGTGCTGTCATATTGACCCATTATTCTTCTGAAAAAATATGTAGGTACTACATGATTTTGAAACATTTCACCGGAAAATAATTTTTCGTAAAATTTACCTAATGAAACGTCTTGTAATTTAGCTTTCAAATTCTAAATTCCCAGGAAGATCAATCAGTTCCATTTGAATTAATCACGGATCGTAAAAGAAACTGAAAATATTTTAAAGGTAGTTTAATGTCTAGGAATATCTCTAAAGGAAAATCTGAGGCAGACGGTTATTTTTTGTTTCTTTGATAAATTCTACGAGCCTTTAGAATAAATAATTTTGAGAATTACCTTCACGAAGTTGATTCTCACAAAGTGAGTGCTTACATTAGTGATTTTAAATATCTCCTTCTCGTATTACTCAGGGTTGTCTGGCATATGCAGAATTCTGGTTTCAGAAATTCTGGAAGTCAGATTTAAATCTTTGGCCTCTCATGGGGTGGCATATTCCTTCTGTTAGTTTATTAACAACTAGCAGACCCGGACATACGTTGCTGTGGCTAACGAAACACAACGCCATTACCCAACCTTTATAACCAACGCCATCTGTTCATTTGCATACATATCAAATCCACACCGCCCGCTTGCACCCCGCTGCCCGCTGCCCGCTTGCCAGCCCGTTTCCTTTATATATTATATACTAACAGACCCGGCCACACGTTGCTGTGGCTAACGAAACCTTTATAACCAACGCCATCTGTTAAATTAAGTTCACACTGCCCGTTTACAGCCCCCTGCCGCTTTCCCAGATATATTATGTATTTCAACCGATTTACACAAAACCTTGGCAAATTATATACCTAAAAACCTTCCTCATGAATCACTCTATCTATTGGTGAAAACCGCATGAAAATCCGTTGCGAAGTTTAAAAGATCTACGCGTACAGACAGCGGGAACGACTTTGTTTCATACTATGTAAAGATAATAATAAATAATTGTATGATTTATGGCGCCACATATTAAATATTTTTTTTTTTTTTTATTATTATTTTTTTAGCATATAAAATATAATGTACATTACAGATGATGTATTAATTTGCTTACATGTTCATATTCAAATATGTTACCACTCTTCCATGGAAGCGTTAGCTTGTGTCTGGAAGAGTAGTGTACATTTTTTAATGCTATATTTAAGTTCTTAAATTACAATGTGAATGTAAAAAACAATAAGTTGTCAGTTCGATGATATGTAATTATAAGTATTTATCTACTATCAAAACAATTTTACTATTTGGATAATGTATCTAGAATTATTGTAATTAGTTGCTAAAAACAATACAAAATTTAACTTATTTGAAAAACAGAGTATCACTAGGAAACATAAGTAGTTATTCTTGAGATTAGATTAGTCAGAAACTTTTTTTTTTTGAGATTATCTTTAAAATATTTTTTAACAGTGTTTATTAATTGGATTTTATCATTAATTTTTCTAATTTCATCCGGTAATCGGTTGAAAATAAGTCTTCCTTGATAAGTATAATAATTTTGTGCGAAGGAAGTGTTTAATTTTGGGCATGAAAAAATATATTTATGTCTAGAACGGTTTTCAGTTATAAATTGATACTTTTCTTTTTCTTTTATAATTTGAATCAATGCATTTCTATTGTACAGATCTTTGAAAGATGGTACTTGGTACTTGAAAGATGGTATATACGTCACATTTGAAAAATTCTACTTTTAATAATTTCGTTCTTTCGTTGTTATTACATTAATATTAATTCACTAAAAATGCTAAAACCATTAACTATTCTTTATTGTACGTTTTCTTTGGAAACTGGCAGCAAACATATCGATAGCGGAAATTCGAAATAGGTACCGTAAAGGAAAAAAAATCCAAAGATGAGTGAAATATATCATTTTTCTACGTTTTATTTTCTCTTTCGATCTGTATCGTCGAAATATTTCTCGGAAAATAACTGCGTCTTTTTATGACGTGCGTTTAAAGGGGATTTTTTACTGAAAAATTAAAATTAAATTGTACGCTGTTATTAAAGAAAATATTTATTATAAAACCTGTTAAGTATTCTGAAAGATCTATTCAATGTTATTTTATAATAAAAAATCATAATTATTATAGGTCTACAAAAACAGGAGATATGATTTTCTAAAAAATGTGCTTTTCGCTCTCCTGAACGTTTAAAATTTTGTCCATTACTGCATTTCAAATTTCTGTGTTCGATATAAACTCATCAATAAGAATTATTAGTCGTGCGTTTATCTTCACAGCAATTTTTTTTTATTATTTTCCTCCGTTCAATTTTTTTTTTTGCCTCGGATAGCGTATTTCCTTTACCATGTTCAATAGGAGGCAACCATGCCTCGAAATCAACACGGGTTCAAACGCTATTTCACCTTCCAAACCCGTGTTCAATAGAAGGCAAGCGGCATCCAATTGTGCACGGATTTGTAACGCCAATTCTCTTTCCAAACCCGTTGTTCAGTATAATATTCTCCTGACGAAGGAATGGTGCTTCCGAAACCGGTAGAGAGTTTATAAAATAAAAGTGGTCTACAACAAATTTATGTTTTTTTATTGTAAATTATGGCGACCCACAAAGTTCATGCTCTTTACAAATATATTATATTATAATATTATTAACATCTTTGAATGCGGATTGATTTCTTTTTCGTTCATTTAAATCCTTTCCATTCACAGAAATTAAAAATCGATGATTTTTGTAAATGAATGGACGAAATCGTTTTCAAGGGTTCTAGATTTATTCGTTTACCAGTGTCTAATTTGGTATTACTTTTCCGGTTGTCCTTCGGTCTGAATTTACATCAAATAATAGCTTTTTGAAAATATTCATTGAAATTATTAAAGTTTTCGTTTTACATCCAGGCAATGGTTGATTTATGGGTGTTAACTAAAGTTTTCGGGGCTTGTACATTTGTTATTGGAATTTTCAAGGGGTGTTTAAGAGACCTATCATTTGATAAAGTTTTAGGAAGTTCTGCTTGTCCAGCGCTGTGGTCGTGAAAGGGTCAGAAAAATTGGAATTATCCAGATATTATATTTTATCTCTCACACCTCATATTTGTTTTTTTATTTATATCCTCTTCTACCATGTCGTTCTGGTAATTCTAATGGCGTTGTATTGAATACCTAGATATTATATTACTTTAATAGGTTGTTAATAGTATATAAACGATTTTTTTAACGTCGAAGCAAGCAATTTTGTTTGACGTCGCAGTAAAAAAGAGTGCCTCTAACATTTTTTTCATTTTTTTCAATAAGACCAAAATCAAAATTTCCTCTGCAATCATGAGATTTCTAAATAGGTAATTAAACACTTAATTTTAAAGCATATATTTCATGGAACTTTTTTTTCATGAAGCAACTTCATTATCTCAATTACAATTCTTTTTTCAAACTTTCTTCGGGCAGCTACCTTCCATACCTAATATTGAAAAACTAAACGCGATGATTTCACATATGAAAAGAAATCTTTACTGAAATATTAAAACGTCCACCATCTTGAAGTGGAAACGGGGCGTAGGTACTAACAAATTTACGACATATGTAAATAAAACTACTGATTTGATGTCTCCAACCCAATACATTATTTTTCTATTATGGTTTTGTAAAATGGATGAATGTGTCATAGAGGCAGGTATCAATCCCCCCACCCCTTCCCCCACTGTCGCGCACAGGGGAAACAAATGATTGGCTTAGTCACCATGTTCTCGATTTAGTTAATGATAATGAGCTTATTAGCATGATGGTTTGTTAAACCTTTCTAAATTATGTTGATATGTTGGTGCGTCAACAAAGGTAATAACATTAGGTTCTTACCTTCTGGATTCTAAAACTACGAGTACTAAAGCCTACCACATACCTAAGTATGTAGGTACCTACTAGATTATTATTCGACACCTTACAAATTAAAAAAAAACTGTTTACAGGTAAATAGGTAGCTACCTAACTGTAAATAGGTACCTACCCACTGTATACCATTTTATTCAGTCTAAAATTATGTGCATTAAATAAATTTTGACAATAGAGTCGAAAATGGAAATGTTTTCCTGGCTGTAGGTTCACCTCCCTATCTAAGTACTTTCTAATTATTACACTATGTATTCCCATGGAGCGTATGTGATGATCGGATCGGCCAAACCGGGCTATAAAAAAAGAGTAACACACTTAGGTTAGGTTAGGGTGAGGTGAGATCATGAACAATTTTGATATATTTATGCAAAAAATAAAACAAATACCTGCCTACCCTCTTATATCCCTACATTTTTTTTTTCAATTTTCCTTAAAGCAGGAACATCTATCTTCATTTTTTCAATAATCCATGGATCTTATGTGATTTTTAATATGCTTGCAGATCTGGCAATCCAGCTCCTGTCCAGCTGTCTAACTATCCCAACGCGGGAGCCGGTGGTGGTCCCTTGGGCAAAGGGCAGAACCCGCGGGGGAACATCGCCGCCGTGGAGCCCTACAACCATATCCCGCACGCGCAGAGCGTCAGTCACAACTTTCAGGTTTGTTGTTTGTTCCATACATCATCTCCAAGATACAACATTTTAAATTATTTTTTATTATCTCGACTACGAAGTAAAAAATATAATTTTTTAAGTCAGGAATTTTGTGCAGTTTTTTTAATGTAGAAATCTTCACCAATATGCTATTTCAGCTCCCAACGTCATTTCCACCATGAGTTATGGAGCTAAAGTTCAAAATAAAGACATGATTTTGGAAATTTTAAAAAGTTTATTCACCTCACGTATTAAATTAGTTGTGATCATTTATTATTGTTTTTTTACCATTGTTTAAATTATTTGTTCATAAATTATTTTGAATATTTCTCTTACAAAATGATTTCAAAGCATGTCAACACTAAAATGAAACGTCATTAAATTGTAGCTTGGCAACACCGCACTAATGTATTGTTGTGTGGATCGAAATTTAAAATTTCAATTCAGAATTCAGTCAGTTTTTGAATATCTTCGCCGCCGGTTTTTCTCGTTCATTCATATTAAAGCCGCGATTTGCTTGAAGTAAACATAGTAGTTTCCGTATATTTGTCTTTATTAACGTTTCGAGTGCCATTTAATTAGTAGGAGACTCAAGTAATAGATCATAATCTCTTATATTATTGCTTGATTCGTTGACAAGTTGATTGCCAGCGCCTCTTTCCGCGGGAAACTGCGCCAACTATAAAAGATTACGTCGTTACGCAAATTGATAACAACTTTTCTTGTCAGCAAAATTAAGATACATTTGTTTATTTTACGCTTTAACAGTGGACTCAACAGTGTTTTTTTGATAGGCAGTTTAAATATTGTTGCATAAACGTCACATGGCGTAACTGTTATGTGTGTTATAATTTGAACCGTATATATTTATAGGCTCTGAAACACAACGCGGCGCAAAACAATCTCCCGATGAAGCTCGTCAATCAGTCGGAAAACATCGGCAACCATATCAACCAGCAGGATGGACATTACTTGCAACAAAAGCAGTTTACAAACCAACTGTTTACCAACGGATCGTATCCGCAGAGACTGCAAGCTAACATACTCCAAACGGAAACACAGTTTAATCAGCCATATCCAGGGAAGCAGAGTGAAATCAACACATATCCACAAGGCCTCGCGAACCAACTCGTACCCAGTGATCAAAAGATTTTATTAGAACATATCAATAAATATAATATCGATCTGCAAAAAACCGTGAATCATAATAATAATCAAAATGTAAATAATGTTCTGGTTCACAACCAGCAGCCTGCTAACAAGCAGAGGCCCAACGAGCAGGAATTCCTTCCCGAGTTTGCGGCCAGCAAATCAGACCCCAAATATCAAACGTTGCCTTACAATACCAAGTTCACCACTGCCAATGGGAACTCCAAGCCCGCCAAAGGGCAGTTCTACGATGAGAAAACCACAGAGTCCACAGGGATAGTTAAGGTCTCCTCATCGTCCAATGTAAATAACATGCTGAGTGGAGGGAATCTCAATCACATGACGGCTCACTCCACTCCATTGACCATCAGCAAGGGTTTAGCCACTCCGCTGTCATCGGGGGATAACAACAACACCGTGTATCAGCAGCAGAACCAGAATGAGGGCAGCGGGTACCATCTGCAGAAGTCCGAGTCCTCGGGCAAGGTGAACCAGGAGGAGAAGGAGAATCGGGCCGGCGAGCAGCCCAAGGTGGTGGGGGAACAGTTCAAGGTGCCGGGGGGTGGCCGCGCTGAGCTGGTGCGAGCTTTCAGCCAACACAACACCGCCAATGCAACAGGACAGATGGTGAGTAACAAATACTTTATCTGAATGTTCTTCCTCTTTTCCTTGATCCTTCATCCATCCTTCATTGATTTCATCTTTTATAGTTGTCGTCAATGACTTCATTTTTTTGATGTAAATACTTTTTATATCTAGTATTACATCAGGCGTCTAAAATGCGAATGGCATGTTTTTAATCTACTCGTAAATAATTGTTCTTGATTTTGAAATTATAATCGCCAGAGGGAATAATAAGATTGGTATCCCCATCCGACATTATCGCTTCATGTATCAAAGTAGTAGAATCACTTGAAATGTGTAGTAGTCTAGTAATGATCACCCGAACGATCACATTAACGCATTGCCCATGTACATTATTCCAGAAACCCGTGTCGAGCGTAGCCCCCACGACCGTGAGCGGAAAACCCTCCCCCATCTACCAGACCTCCTCCACCAAGATTCAGCCAGTTCAGCCCCAGACCGTGTCCCCCTCCCCACCCACCCCTCCGACCCCCGTAAACCCCCCCACCACCTCACACAGCAGCAGCACCCCGCTACCAGAAGTATCCTCCCACCCGAAGCCCGCGTTGCCCCCTAAACCTGCTCCAAAGGTATTGTCGCATTCTCATCACGCAAGATGCATGCACACGCTTCTTAGCCACTCTACCGCATATCCCGTCTTTTAATTATTTGCTTACTACCTGCATACCTTTAATTCTTTGAAACTCATTAACATTACTTTCTCCCAAGAAGTCCTTGAATAGATTTTTCAAGACGCTCGATTAGAAGCGACTCTTGTAATGTCCCCAGCACATTCCTATCGGATGTATTGTCCACTCTGCGGTAAGCAAAGAGTTAAGAGATGCCAAATGTTTAATCAATTAGTGCTCCATGGTTCACATTTTTGGCACACAAAAACATATCTTTGGAATACAATTTGATTGACAATTTTGGCAGGTCAGTTCGGTAGAGTTTAGTTTCGTCAGTTGATCAGTTCTCCTCACTCCTCCACTTCAAACTCACTAACAAACACACGCCTCAATATGTTTACTTCCTACTAATCAAAGTGCATTACTTCTATTATAGTTTGGTGTCACCATGTTTTGATCTAATCAATGTTATGTTCTGACAGTGGATATCAATGAAACACCAACAACTGTTATTATTTCATGATCATCCATACCAAAGTGTATTGTGCGAAGCCATTTCATTAACAAATATTGGATTAAAACCAGTTCTAAAGTGACAAAGTTAAAAATTTTTTTACATATAAGTATGCAATATTTTTGTATAGCCTCTAAGACAGTGGTTCTTAACCTGGTTTCGACCGAACCCCAGGGGTTCGGTGAGTCAGTCTCACGGGTTTGGCAGAGGTCAAGACACACCCCCGACTCAAATGATTCGGTTCGATTTCCAATTAAGAAGGGTTCGGTGAATGCGCGTATGAAACTGGTGGGGTTCAGTACCTCCAGAGCAAGGTTAAGAACCACTGCTTTAAGAGCTCCGATTTAGCCTCTCTTTCTTGTATGTGCATCGTTTAATGATAACGAGAAAAAAATTGTAATGGAGCTGTTAGTGGTTTATTTATATTTCAAGTTCACTGACGAAAAGCTTTACAAATATACTCGTATATACATACAAATTTTCATCAATTTAATCTGAGCTACCATTTATTTTCCAGTTACAATCAGCTCCAAGTGAAACGTTTCCTCAAGGATACTACCAGTCGGAGTCAGCCCTCCCTCCGGTCCCCTCCTCCTCCCCCCCGGGGGAACAGGAGGCGGCCAGTCCCAGCAGCCAGCAATCCTCAGACAGTCAGATGATTATCAAAGCCCGGCCCCTCACCATCAGGAAGCAGCCCCTCAGTGAGCAACCCAAGTTGAAGAGCCTCTCCAACAACAACATCAAATCCAACACTGTAAATATCGCTACAACGAGACGCATCGAAATGCCACCTACATTCTTATTCCCGGAGATGGAGCACGCAGAAAGCAATAATAAAAAACTAGAACAAGGAAAGAATGCCGACAAAGCTAACGGGAATAATAAACCGGTTCAGCATTCAAACAATAGTCCTAATAGTTGTGATGTCACTGACAGAGCCATCCCTTCTGAATCCAGTGAAACTTCCTCTGAAGATCAGTCAGATAAGAACATGTGTGTGTCTGGAATCACGGAGCAGATGAACACTGTAGATTTGAGTAATGCTAATGGAGACGTGGTGTCGAGAAGAGTGAAAAAGGGAAACTTAAAGCAAAGTGGAAAAGTGAACCTGTCAAGAAGAGTCAGCTTTGATCCGCTGGCCTTGTTGTTGGACGCTAGTTTGGAAGGAGAGTTGGAACTTGTTAAGAAAACTGCAACTCAGGTAAGAAACATTTTTTGTTATTTCTTACCCCTCTGTCCTGTTTCAATAATGTTTATTTTTTAAGGCTACTTTGGAAGATTTCATCTGCACATTTCTGGATGATAACCACCCAAGCGGTAGATGCCAAAATTTATTTTGAACTTCCCGCAATCAGCTAATTTATGTAAAGTCGATAGCTTGATTAACCCTTTTCACTCCAAGCCTTTTTTATTTTTATTCCACCAGCTCCTCGCCAAAACTGCAGTTTTAGTTTTTTTTTGTAAATAAAATTGTTATTAGTTCATCCATAAAAATATTTGAAAATATTGAGGTGACGAAGAATTCTAAAATATTCTTTTAATCGTGATTAAAAATTTTAGTAAAAAAAATCTCTCCTATTTTAAAATTGTCCAAGAAAAAGTATTCCGCCATGTCGAGTGTCACTCGACATTGGAGGTGGTGGAACAAAATTAATGTCGAGTGACACTCAACATTTGAGGGGAAAGAGTTAAGCTTCTATCGTATTCCAAAAGATGTCACTAATCTGTTAGAAAATTCTAGATTAAGTTTTGTATTGTGTAGATGCCATTTTAAATTGTTTTCTGAAAATTGAATCTGCAGCCGAGAAACTCAATTTTCAACCGGGTTCTACTGTATTCGGAAGAATGAATTTTGGAATGAATGCAGCCTGATTCAAAATCGAACCCCAATCAAGGCGTTTTTTTTTTTTTTTAATATTCTACCGCTCCAGTTAAATAAGTTTTTAATGATCTTTAGAGCAATTTAAGTCCTCCAACATTTTTGAGATGAACGTGTTCCCTGAGTGAAGAATCCCCAGCTCAAATTTCAAAAGTTGTTACAGGTTGCTAATGCGAGTGCAGCCAACGACGAGGGAATCACAGCTCTCCACAACGCCATCTGTGCCGGCCACTTTGAAATCGTCAAGTAAGTTTTTCTCGCCTTTACTTTATTATTAATTTGTATACCTGAAGTCACACAAAAAATATTCATAGTACACTAGTAGTAGGTACTACCTGAAAGTAATCAAAGTAACGAATACATAGTAACAATTACTTTTTGTGAAAGTAACGGATACTGACGGGCAGTAAAAGTACCGATATTGAATACTACTAATACACAGCTGCTTATACAACTGAGTATTACCGCCAATCTTTCGAAATCCGGGAGATACTCCAGGTTCACAAATTCCTGTGCGTCTTGCCGACGAAGTGGCGACATATTGTGATGAATTCTTGAATTAGAAACCACATCCACAGATGTTATTTGTGGTGAAGCGTGTAAGGCGTGGCGTCAGACATGCAATCGAAACCGGGTTTTGAAATTCAACCAAAGACGCTACAGTAGTAACGTTCAATAGACTGTCGTGATATTGGCACGAGCCTAGTATTGTGGTTATGATGATGCAAATGAATACATATTGTAATGTGAAATTTATCTAAAATAATAAATGAATAAAACCGGTAGGTAGAGTATTTTCACCATTTTAAGATCCTCAGGTATAGGTGGTTCATATTTACCTCACTCAAAAATACATTCATTTATTTAAAGGTAGGTAAAGAAAAAATTGACAATTCTTTGTGTTCACAAAAAATAATTAATGTGTTCTCAACATAAAAGTGTCATTGTGCTTAGAAATATAATCTAAAAAATTAATTTGGATAATTTTTAGGCTCGAAATTTGAGATATTTCTGCGAACAAACGTGCCACCGCTCCCCTTTCTTCCTTATAGCATACTAAAACTAATAGAAACGCGACCGGCAGGCCACTTCGGACTCGACTCAACGCATAGGTACTAGATACTAGCGCCCGCTTGACTATGCGCACTGACTACTGCGCAGTTAGGGGACAACACGGCGATTTATTCCTTCTAAAATGAAGTTTTTGCGAGCGCTGAATATTTTTGTATGTGATTTTAGGGATCCGCGCATGCGCACTTGAACCATCTGTACCATAATCGCGGGGACCGGTTCAAGAATCCCCCTGTGAAAATTGTGAATATTTGTTTTATTTCTAATTGAAGTAGATCAGTTATGCACGGGCCGGAATTCACGTTAGGCGTTTTATAATCGTATTTGACGTTTAGTAAAAAGTAATATTGTTATCGATTGATCGGATTATTTCTATAGCGCCGTTCTCGTGGTAAATACACATCAAAGGTAATTTAAACTAAAGTGCCAATGATTATCTTGTGTGTTTTTATTAAACTTAATATTTATGTATGTAGGTACCTAGTTGGTGTTCCTGGTTAGGTGCGTTACTTATCCTCTGATCTATTTTACTTTAAATACTTTTATTATACTTTTGTAAGAAATAAAAAATCTATTAAAAATAATTAATGAAGTTGACTTTTAACTGAAAATTATATTCTAAGTATACTTTTGGTGGTGATACGGGTATAAGGGAACGTACCCATACTACGTGACCAACTTTTGCAATTTTTAACCCCCCCCCCCCCCCCCCAGTGACCAAAATCCTAAGCAACCCACCGCTCATTTGTATGGAGCGTGACATTTTGAAGACCCCCCCCCCCCCCCCCCCCAAACGTGTCACGTAGTATGGGTACGTTCCCTAAGATTTAAAACTGGGTATAAGATTTAAAACTAATTTTATTTATATATAATTATATATATTTTTAAAAATTATCGGAAGTTTGACAAAACACGAAAATTCGTTGGAGCACATGACCAACGCAATAACTCATTTTTTTGGTAAAACGCAACATAAAAAAAAACATGAAAATGTCTACACACAAAAATGACGGTCCCCACCACAAAAAATGTGCTCGAGCCGCCACTGGACTGCTAAGTACTAACTACTACTAACCGCTACCATCCAGCCAATGATGTGCCTTGAACGGACACTAACACACATATGCTTGGGTTTAAGACAAAGCCTCCGTAAAAGTATTAGTAGAGGATCTTATAATGGTGATACTACTCTACTGAAATGTTTCTGTTTTTTTTTTCTCTCTAAAAGCTAGTTCAATCATTTATAAATTTGTCTATCCAATGGATCTCTTAGCACATTGTCAATTTATGTTTCCAATTACAGATTTTTGGTGGAGTTTGGATGTGATGTGAATGCACAGGATTCTGATGGTTGGACGCCATTGCATTGCGCCGCCAGCTGTAACAATGTTGCCATGGTACGCTTCCTCGTAGAAAATGGTACGTCTGATCAAATTATAATTTTTTTTCTTCTTATTTTTGTTTTCAAAAAGCGAGGAACTAGAACACATACTTATTTCAATTGTCTATCTGTGATTGTAACTCTGGTTCAATAAACTCAGATTTGTTTTGAATTTAAGTGTCATTTTCAAAATTGGAACTGATTGTAGTACATGCCTATAATGTGGAATTTTAACAGAAAATTATTTTAATTGTCGTTAACGAAATTGGATCTCATTTGCAAGAATTCAGACTTTCCATTGATTTTTCACAGCTCTACACTAGTTGTTATATAAGTTTTTACTCTTGTTAATATTTAAAAATAATCATTGTGTGTTAACATTTCAGGTGCGTGTATATTTGCGACGACCCTCTCAGACCACGAGACGGCGGCACAGAAATGTGAAGAAGATGAAGAAGGCTTTGACGGCTGCTCGGAATACCTCTACAGTAAGTCACTTAACAATAATCACTTCCACACAATCATTCTGTTGCAATAACTCCAAAAAACCTGAGCTGCCAATTACCCTGTAGCTGTATTTTCATTAAAATATATATATATATATTTTTTTTTTTTTTTTTATTTAATAAAATAGTATCAATTACATGTTTATATACATTAAATAAAGTTTTCTATTAAAATACATTTAATAATACGCTTTACACCCTTTTTAAGAGGGCATTACCAGAGAAAACCGGAAATACGTCATTTTCAAAAAAGTTTTTAGACGTATTGACTCTTTTCCACAAAAAATTATAAATGGATTTCGAAAGATTGTTCTTTTATCTAGCATTCGTATGTAAATAATTTTGAGAAATTTTTTTAATTTTTAGTATAATAAGGTTATTCCATAGGTCGTTGGCAGATTTGTTCAATTTTCAAAAAAGTTTTTGTGTTATACCACACCCATTTCAAATAATAAAATCATGCAGTAAAATAAATCAATACATTATCTAGCAAACGTATGTTTTAGAATTTTAATTTTAGTTTCAATAAAATCATTAAAAAATATGTACGTACATGTGTTTCTTGGCGAAAATTGGTCCGTTTGTGTATTTATTTGCGCACTTAGAAACTAATATATTTCAGATTTTTTTAACATTCTTATTAAATTTAGACATTATTGAAAAATGATAAATACTTATAATCAAAAAATAACTACAAAAAGTAAATTATTTTAATAGTTTTATCATCACGCCTTTCAGCATTTTTGGATGAAGGTATAAATTAAAGCTAATTTGAATTGAAATAAATTCGATATTAAGTTATAATTTAAAAAAGCTGGTACGGAGAATAATTAATCTTTCTCATTGTAACCGCCCTGCCCAGCCAGCGGACGAAATGTGGATTTTCGTCCGCTGGCTGGTTAAACGCTCTTAAGAGCAAAGCTCGAGTTAAAAAGGCGGATAAACGCATGTTAACCACAATTTAGCAAACGAAAAATAATATTTTTTTAAATATATAAAACAAAAAATAGATAATTAACAGAAAATAAGAAAAAAACATATGTGTACATATATATAAATATTTTTTTATATATATCTATAAAACAAATAATATATAAGAAAAACAACAGATTGAAGCGGAGGAGATAAAAAATAATGAGAGAAAAAGGATAACTAATGTTATATTTGAGTTGTTATGTTGATAAGTTATATAAAAAGAGTTTTTATTGATTTTTTGAATTTTGTGTAATTTGTTTCCAATCTTAATTTCAAGGGTAATTCCGTTAAACCATTAACTCCAATATATTTGTAGAATTGTTGGGCTGTGGTGGTGTACAGCGAACCGTCATCGAATAGTCAGAGAACCAAGGATATTTGTTCTATTGCTGTTTGAAAAAAGAGTGTTAACATTATTGAGACAATCTTTGTGTATTTGTAAAAGCGTAATTTTTTTATAAATAATATGAAGTGAAAGGACTTTGAATTCCTGAAATAATTTGATGGTAGGGTAATCGTATGGCTTTTTTAGAATTATTTTTATTAATATTCTTTGGATAATTTCTAAAGGCAAAAGAGAAGTTTTGAAAGCACCACCCCAGCCAACAATTCCATATTGTAATACTGATTGAATTAGGGAAAAATAGATGGTTCTTAATAATCCAATATTTAGTATGTTACGTATTCTAATAAAAACGTAAATTAATTTTCTTAACCGCTCTACTGTTTTATTGATTTGTAATTTCCATTTTATGTTACTATCTATAATTACACCGAGGTATTTTACATTTGTTTTAACAGTGAGTATAGAGCAGTTAGGTTTACATATATATGACTTTGGATTACAATTATATGAGTGTATATATATGTTTAGATTCTCAGGGGTAGCATTTTTATTCAGAGTGAATGGTATTACAAAAGTTTTTTCTGTATTTAGAGATAGTAGATTTTGATCAAACCATTTTTTTATTAAATTTATATCTAATTCAGCCGTTTTCTGAGTTTCACTCCAGTTTAGTCCATGAGTTAAATGTTTATGTTGTTTAAATATTTGTTACCAAGACTGTAAACGTTGTATTGGGGAATACAAACTATAGTTGAAATCAGATTCATGTGTTAAATTTTAATGTCTGTCTAGTCATTCGTTTAGGTTCTAAATTTTGAATTTTTAAAATATTCATTACTGACAAGTAATTTAAGTGCTCTGAAAGGAATTAAAAAAATTTTAAACATACATTGCATACATTTTCTCCTCAAAAGTTATTTAATAATAACTATCCTCTTCTCTCAGAAAATTTTATTTTAGCAATTCCAGCAACTGACTTTTATAGCATTTTTTTCTCGTCCATCAAATAGCGATATCCCGTCCACTTGCTGTTTATCTTACGACAATTATCATCTTTCGATTAAAGTCCAATTTTCCATATTAATTGTCATACGTATATTATGTTCAGCACTTTACATCACTAAAATGCCACCCGATTTCGCCATTACAGTCTGTGCACCGGTAAAGCAGTTTTCTATCCTACCTATTTTGTGATGTTTATTTGAACTGTTTACCTCTTAAGAAGTTTTCCAAGGGACCGGAGAACAAAAAGCGGGAAAACATTATAAGTGGGATAAATAGGGCCATTTTTAAATTCAGTCTTCAAAGGACTGAAAAACCAAACTTCTAGAATGAAAAGTGGAAACTTCTAAGAGTTTCGCCGTATTACTTAAAACAGATATCTTATCCATACATTAGTGTTCTTTCTATAACTCTCTCTTGCAAAGCGTTCAATGGTCATGATGGCGTATAGTAGGGAGAATTCAATATTGTTAGGTTATTAATTGTAATACAAGAGATATACTACGATGGCCGCCCGACCATCGGCGGACTACCGTAATAATTAATGGGCGTAGTTTGAATACGGAAAAAATTCATTCGATTTAGGTGATTTTTTAAAGGTGTGCAGAAGTATTGGTTAACAATATACATAGTTTGAATACGGAAAGAATTCGTTGATTTAGTTGATTTTTTGAAGGTGTGCAGAAGTATTGGTTAACAACAAAGATATTCTAATACAGAATAGATATGCTATGGTGTCCGCGCAACTGTCACCGGACTACGCGCTAATTAGCGTAGTTTTCATACAAAAAGAATTTGTTCATTTCGTTGATTTTTTGAAAATGTGCATTAATGTTGGTTAATAATATATTTTGAATAAGGTAAGAATTCGTTCATTTAATTTAACGTTCGTTTGGTTTATTCGTTAATTATTTGTTCTTTTAGTTTATTTGTTAATTGGTAAACAATATCGGCGACACCCGGAAGCGCAGACCCACATAGTAAAACTGCAGATAGCACATCTACTTATGTTCCAATATCTTTGGTTAACAATGTACATAGTTTGAATACGGAAAGAATTCGTTGATTTAGTTTTTTGAAGGTGTGCAGTAGTATTGGTTAACAATATAGTTTGAATACGGAAAAAATTCGTTCATTTAGTTGATTTTTTTAAGAAGTGCAGTAGTATTAGTTAACAATATCGGCGATGCCAGGAAACACAGTCCCACCCAGTAAAAACTGCCGATAGCACTTCTCTTATATTTCAATATCTTTGGGTGGTTCGTAACCAGTGAAGAATGTTCATCTTTCTTGTTAAAAAAAAGGGTTTGTGATCCAGGTGAAGTACTGTTAATTGACATGCTTAATTGATATGATCCTAATATTCAGCATGTTTGTTTGCTTGTTATAGGTGTGCAAGAGAAGCTGGGCATCATGAACGGGGGCACGGTGTACGCTGTGTTCCCGTACGGCGCGCACGAGTCGGACGAACTGAGCTTCAGTGCGGGGGCGCGCCTCAGCGTGCTGCGCAAGGGCGACGACACGGAGCGCGAGTGGTGGTGGGCGCAGGCCCAGGCGCAGGAGGGATACGTGCCCCGCAACCTTCTCGGGGTAATTATCTCGCCTACTATACTCTTACAAATACGTTTGTTGTTTCATAGAATTTAAAAGTTAATTTTCAAGTTCTGTGAAAGTTCTATTCAAGCTCTGTTATTACATCATAATTTTTTTTTCGTTAGCTCCACACAGGAGACCCTGAGGAAAATAATTCCACTCAGAGCCTATGTCATCTTTGGGGATGCTGTGTGGAGGGTCTTTTTAGTTATGAAAGGTCTGGGAAGTAAAAGGACATGAGAGGTGGGTAGGAATCTGACGGTCAATACGGCCAGGAGTGACGTATATATGAATCCATCCCTCCCACTGCGGTGCAAGGCTATGTTCCGAGAGAGTACGGCTGGAGAAGTCCAAGGGGACTCCCTTATTCTCTCCCGATCCATCCTGTCATGCAGCTGGTGGGCAGATGCATCCATCGCCAAGACCCGGACAAACCTTACCCCATGAAACCCGGGCACCCCTGCTTAGTCACCAAACGTAACGAACCACTTGGGGTGATCTATGACAGAGGTTTGGGAGGCGGGAATGGGTACCGCCGCCTCGGGAACCTTTATTGGATAACCAACACCTCTGCCATAGGTTGCCCCAAGTGGTTCGCTACGTTTGGTGATTTAGCAGAGGTGTCCGGGTTCATGGGGTGAGGTTTCATGGTGAGGTTTGTCTAGGTCTTGGAAGCAGATAACCAGGATTGAACTGAACCCCAGATTCCTACCCACCCTTTAAACCCTTTTCCTGCCAAGAACTCTCCTCTCCTTCCTTTCCTTAAAAAAAACCCTCCACACAGCATCCCTAAAGATGACATAGGCCCTGAGGGAAATTATCTTCCTCAGGGCCTCCTGTGTGAAAAAAAAAGAGGTGTTGGTTATCCAATAAATGGTTTTTGGAGTGGCGCTACCCATACTTATTAATGGCGGTACCCATTATGGGCCAGTTGCTTCATAGAACTGAAATAATTACAGAACTTGAATATAACTTTACTAGAACTTGAAAATTAACTTCGAAATTTGATGAATTGTTCAAATTTTATGAAAAAGATTAGACAGTTAAAATATCTAAATAGATTTAAAATCTGGACTAAACATCTATCATTATTATAAATCTATATTTAAGAGTTATGTCTAGTCCCATTATTGTTACAAATACCAATCTGATTTAATTTCATCAAATACTTTTGCCTCCAATTTATAAAAAAAATATACCTATCGAAAAATTCACTTTTTGTTAAAATAAAATACTTGTTAACTATATGTACTGTCTCGACACAGGATATCTCCTAGTGAGACAGACATTAAAATATATGTATAAACCCTGCTTATATAGATGTACCAATGAATAAAAATAAATAGTTCAGAATGGTGGCACAGTGTAATAAACTTTCTTTTCTCTCGTTGTGTATTTATCTAATGATTGCTTTTCCTCTGTTCCAGCTATATCCGAGAGTGACTCCAAAACAACAGGAACCATGAGAGGGAGGGAATCCACCAGAGATATATTTTATTCTATTTATTGACTCGAGTTGGGAAACATTTTATTTGTCGTTTAAACCTTCAAAGTAGATTTTAACATTTTTTCGTGTTAATTCTTTATAAACTGCAATGTTATAAATAATACTCTATTATGATTTTAAGAAAACCTAGACATACAACATATTTGGAAAATGAATTGTAAATAAACATGAAATTTCTGTTTAAAAGCAATAGATTAGTGATAGGAAGAAACCGTTTGGAATGTTTCTTGATTCCTGGCAATAAGTGTAAATATCTTATTTTATTTTTATATATTTATGTGAATGTAAATGCTATAAAAAATAAAATATAGGTACTGTAAAAACTATTTTAAAAGTAAGTGATGATTTTATTGACTTGTAAAGTTATTGTTTATGACTATTTTATATTCCATCGAGAAGGAAGCTGTATTGTAATATTGGATGAACTCAGGTTTTACTTAAAAACACGTAAGAGACATTGTAAAATGTAATTTTATCTTTTTAACTGTTATTTCTATTTAACTTTGGATAGATAAATCTTAATAAATTGACAATACCAAGAAATATAAACTAAAGATGTTTTATTTTATACTAGCTGGTACCCGGCATGCATTGCTATGCCATTCAAAGAAATAAATTGATTCTTCCTGCATGTCCTTTCCTGTGCATCCCTGTTCTCTTCCCTCTCCGCAAACCCCACCTTCTCCCTGCCGCTAAAATATATGAAATACACACATTTTCATTTATATAAATTTCATAACGCCAGAGCTTACCATTATATACAGCCTTTGTTACTCGCTGATAATGTAGCTTTCTATTGGTGAAAGAATTTTTCAAATCGGTTCAGTATTTTTGGAGCCTGTTCAATGCAAATAAACAACCAAATCTTTCCTCTTTACAGTATTATAAAGATTTACCCAAATAATAACACGCAGGTGATAGAAATTTAATTTATTTAGCTAAAAGTAATAATATGTACATCACATTTTTAGACTAAAATTAATAAATCAGGTAACGAATACATGTTTCAGTAAATATTGTATAAGTATGTACCAAAATATAAATAAATAATTTCTTGCATTATTCCCCTTGACTTCTCAAGCTTTACAAGTCAAGTGCACCTGTTTACTACTTAGTAAACGTGTCTATTTCTGTTCCTCGATGCTTTGTTCGGTCGGGTTATTTATACTTCTTTGTGTTTCTGTCTCTCTGTTGTCTGAAGCTGTTTCTACATTTGTTATGTTAGAAGTGGATGGCTGAGAGTCACTTATGCATTTATCTGCGACACCATCTGCCTCTTCTGATTGGCCGTCACTTGTGCATTTATCTGCTTGTTCCTCACTCTTGCCATAAGTGTTGTGCAGCTCATCGAGTCTGGAACAGATTGCAACACTTCTACTTGAAGTATTGGTTACTTTATTCACTAAAGACTTGGCTTGCTCTTCCATCCGCTTCAACCTTTCATCTCGTGCTGCAAATCTGCTTTCAAAATCAGATATAGATGACTTTCCTGGTGTTAAAAAGATAGTGGTATCTTCTGTATCAGTTGTTTCTGTCGTTGATTCACTTGGGATGCTTTCCTCACATTTTTCATTTAAAGATTCTGCACCAAGTTGCGTTTCGTCAACTTTTGTATCCAGTCCATTTACTTCAACTGTTTCATCTGATAGTTTCTCTTGTGTTGCTACATCTGAATGATTTTCTTTTGAAGTGGTTTCCATTTCTTCTTCAACTAATTTGGCGTCTTTTTCAATACAATCCAGTTGATCATTTGAATCAGTTCTGTTTTCATGTACAGTTTCAAGTGTTAATAATTCAGTTTCTGTTGAATCTGTAACTAAGTCATTTTCTCTCAAAACTGGTAATGTTTCTTGTTGACTTATATTAGTGTCTTTTTCGTTGCTTTTCAGTCTATTTGTCGGATTTCCATCTTCAGAGGAAGTGGTGGCTTGGTTTGAGGTTGAGGGTTGCTCTGGTCCGCCCCCTCCATACTGGTTATGTAACTCCTCGAGCCGGTTGCACAGTTGAACTCCTTTAATCTTAGTTTTGGTAACTTTATTAACTAGTACGTAGCACTGCTCTTCCAGTTTCTTCAGCCTCGCGGATCTAGTTGCTAAAACATCATC
This sequence comes from Limnephilus marmoratus, assembly GCA_917880885.1. NCBI lineage: Eukaryota > Metazoa > Arthropoda > Insecta > Trichoptera > Limnephilidae > Limnephilus > Limnephilus marmoratus. Next base: position 49,706,286 of record OU862917.1, on the reverse strand, counting down.
ATAGCACGTTCCATTATTCGGTGTTGATGTTGAAGATGTTGCCGCAGGCTCGCCGGGACTGTTAACTACGCTTTCTTCTTCACTGTTTTCACCATTCTTTGAAAGAACTTCAGATGCGGATTGATCTTCGGTGTCGGCTAAGTTAGCTTGTATTTCTCCTTCACTTGTTACTTCAATGCCTTCATTTGATACTACTTCTTCATCCTGCAGAAGATCTGAATCAACTGCTTCCTCTGCGTCTTTAGTTGTAGCAATTTCGACTCCGTCGGTTTCGGCACTTTTGGATTTCTTCTTCAAACGCTTGCGTTCGGATACAATCCCGCCATCAGAAACATCTGAATCTTCATCGCTGACTCTTTCATCACTGTATCCACTCTCTACTGAATTATTAATCGATTCGTTCGATTTGATTTTTCTGCTCGCGAATTCAATTCTAAGCTTGTCCCATTCTATTTGTGATTCGCAGTTTTTCTGCTTTGCTCTGTCCCATTTATCCTTGCAGTACTCCAGTTCTTCCTTCAGCTCTGTGAGGAGTTTCCTCTTCTGCTGCAGTTCATAACGTAGAATCTTCTCGTGAGTGTGCAACTGTTGGTGTTGTCTTTCCATGCGTCCAACAACGTGCCAAGTTTTACCGAGCTCTGAGCTTACCAAGCCCAGCCTCCTTCCTTGGTCCTGCAGTCTGTTTTCTAAATGCGAGTTAAGTTGCTTCAGTCGGTTCATCTCTTTCTGTAGAGACTTCTTTTCCAAAATGAGATCCTGTATGGAAAGCAATAATGGTTAGTATAGTAAATTTCTTGGTATGTTTAAGTGTTTGAAAGCATTGGCAATTTAGTTTACCTTCAGTCGAATGTAAGTCTTACTGACGCTGGGCACCATGCGCGGGCCGGAGGGGGTCTCGACGGACTTGTAGCAGTTGATGGAGGACTTCTCGGAGATCTCGGAGACCACCAGTGGAGGACCGGACTGGTGACTCAGGAGCTCAGTGAGGACGCGCCACACCTTGGGCAGGTTGCCCACTATCTCCTTGGCGGAGGTTAGGGACTTGGACGAAGATGCCGCACCTTCTGTTTAATATAATATTCACATTATTTACATTGTAAGTAAATGTTTAACCTTCAGTATTTTGAATTACAAGCTGTAATTATTTTTAGATTCCGAAAATAACTCGGTTGGTGTTGTGTATGAAAGAAGATTTAGATACGTTCCAATGAATCAATCGAATAAGGAACTTGAGTGAAAAATATTATGGCTAAAAAATATATATATTCATATACATCATAGGTTTTCATATTTTGCCCACCGCCCCCTTTGAGAATATTTTTTTTTCTGGAGCCCCCAAAAATTACATTTTTGTTTAGTAAGTTAAAAAACAATTATTTTATATTTTAACTACCGGGTTACTATTTTATTCATGCTAGAGTATGAATTCTTAATTATGATAGCTATGTACACCACACCTATAATATATTATATGGCTTGACATATTTCAGCATATCACTCGCCATGTATTCCAATTGGGAATGTACGGCGAGTGATATGCTGAAATACACCAAGCTACATAAATAGCTCTGTGTGTACACAGCTTAATAATAATGCACGGAAGATGATAATATTATAAAAGGTATGTGATTAGCGAGTTTTTTTTTTAGACCATATTTTTTTAACCTGCCCACGCCATCACAATGCTCCCTAATTTTCTCTGGGTCTTCTACTGCCCCCCTGAAAGTCTCAAACGCGCACAGGGGGCGTTACCGCCCACGTTGAGAACCTATGATATATATCAACAAACGCTGCTTCTGAATATAAAAGTTTTATTATATACAAGTAAAAATAAAAAAAAATTGGAAATGGAAACTTTGAAAATGATTTCAACTCGGAAATCGACATTTGTAAAAAAATAAAACACAGGTATTTAAGTTAGAAGGTGAACATTCATAAAAAAAAATTACTGGAATTCCTTATTATCGCCTTTCAACAAAAAATGCTTTTTCGTTACCTGGTTGAAATTCAGGCGAAAGCTGTCTCATACGAGTATTATTATAAATTCTATCTCTGTAGATCCCATAAAAATCTCATTGGAATCAAATAAGACACATTTTCAATATTCCGATTTAATTTAGGTAAATACTTGGTATTAATCTGAATTAGGATTTTTATCTCACCTTCAGAAACGTTGGCATTATTCTCCCCTTCCCCAACATCCTCAGCAGACGTATTAATCTCCGAGGCGTCCACCTGGTTGACAAGATCCAGGATGAGTTTTGGCAGAGCAGAAGACATTTCGCTGCAGTCCTCCCTGACCACCATGTCTGTCAGTAAGTCGTGGTTCTCCTCGAGCTTTAGCAGTAATTTGTCCAAATCTTGATTGCTGTTTTGGCCAAGGAGCATTTGAGAAAATAACTGAAACAAACAGGCAAGTAGGTACTAGTTAACCTCTGATTTTTTACTAAAACAATCGGTGTACTACGGTAAACTATTATGTAAGTATTGCATTTCTACCGTGATCTCAAGACATTTTATGCGTTTCCAGCACACGTACAAAGTAGTTAATGTTATTATAAAAGATTTTTCTTTCGATTGAAATCTGTAGCACGTTTTCTGAAAGTTTGTTTGCTAAAGAGTATAAATGAAATCATTTCTAACCTTCGCACACTCATTGATATTATCAATACCTACATTATTACTATGCAGTTTATTACCTGATTAATGACCGTCATTTCAGATTGCAATTCTCTGGTTTCTGCTTTGGAGTAGCCCAGCTGGCTTTCTGTTGATCCTAAAACTTCATCCTTGTCTGCCAATTCCTTTTCCAATTGTTCAATTCTGGCCTCAAACTCTACACACCTGAAATTACATAAAAATCTCTCGTAATAACTATTGTTAACATCCTGATACACTTCATTAAAGACTCCTCTTTTAGCTAATTAACAATTTAATATTTGTATACTTGTAGCCAGTTTCTTTGCTCGTGAACTGCGATCAGAGGCTTTGAGTCTGCTTAAACAACTCTAAATCATATGGAATGGCGATGTAGGTACAGTGTCCGGCTACTTGATAGAATGATAGACAGGTATAGACTACAGAGTACCGATGATCGTCAGTTTACTACATCACTCAGACAGATGTCAGCTGTTGGCACATTTGTACATGTTTCGAATTGTTTCTTGTTTTTCCGGTGTGCTCTTCATTTCATTGTGCAACAGCAGGAATACTTGGAGCAGCTGGATGAGTTTTTGTACTTGGAAGTATGTTTACGAGAAATGGGAAGGCTGACAGAGATATCGAAAGAAGGGTAAATGCAGGCTATTCCATTAATGGAGGACTGAACGGCGTTGGTGCCAACAAAAAACTGTCCAAAGAAGCGAAGTTAGCCGTCCATAATGGAGTGCTGGTACCTACCCTATGGCAGTAAGGCATGGAACTGGTGGAGGAAGGATCAAAGACTGAATGCTGTAGAAATGAGATCCCTGAGGCGTATGTGTGGTAAAACCATTTACGATCGTGTGAGAAATGTGGAGATCCGCGAAGAATGCAAGGCTGATGTAAGCGTAATGAATAAGATTAAGAAAGGGACGCTCAGATGGTTTGGGCATGTAGAGCGAATGAACAAGGAAAGGAGTGTAAGGAGGATATATGAATGGTAGTAGAAGTCGGGGACGCCCGAGAAAGACACAGCATGACCAAGTGAATCAGATACTTGAGTCGGGCCTTGTGAAGAGTCGGAATAATAGAAGAGCATGTATAAGACAATGTATGAATGTAAACGAGGCAAGGAGTGTGTGCCAAGATCGATTTGTTTGGCAGTCCGTCCTATTTGCGGGGAAACGGAGTGATGGTTAGTTAGTTAGTTGGTAAGGAATCGTTCCTTGGTTTTCCGGTGTGCTCTTCATGTCATTGTGCAACAGCACAGAAAGTATATTATGTATTAATTGTCTTAGTCGTTGAACTGCTTACTTAGTAGTTTTCCCCTCCGCCAGTATTTTGTGTTCGTCAACCTCCCTCTGCAAGTTCCTCCTGGTGATCTCCGCAACCCTCGCTCTCTCCTCGTACAGCAACCTCAAGTTCCTGATGTTGTCCAGCTGCCTCTCGTATTCGCGCTTCAGGTCGTCTGATAGCGTCCTCATCTCTCTATCGGCCAGAGACTTCTCGATGTCGTTTAGCTTGTCTTTCAACTGGAAATTAAACAAAATTGATTTATTAAATGGCACTACAGTTTGGAGATGCCCGTAGTAGGGAGAAACCAGTCCAGTATTTTAAGAATAATATTGTAACTCTTGAGGAATACACAAGCCAAAAATGTGTATTTTCTGAGTGTGCTTATATCACCACGAATAACAGGCATTAAAATCGTTTGGCACACACGGATTCTAGAAACAGTCGATTTGTGAAAAAGTGTTTTTGAAGTGAAACTTCTATAGCCCCACTGTGATTTGGAATTGGGATGAAACGGAAATGGCGCATACAGCACAGCAGCATTAAAGCGATAAAATGGATGCGAAAATTTCGAAAATGTTTTATAAAACATGACTCGTTTAAAATAGAGCAAAAATCTCATGGAAAGCGTCTTAGTATCATTTAAAGAAACCATGTAATTTTTTTCACAACTATAACTTGTAAAATAACTGAAACAAACGTGTTTATAATAATTTTTGCAGCATACTTTGCGATTTTTTTCTTTCGAGGAAATTTTATATAATTTGCATTTCGGCGTGGAACGCATCTAGATATTATCTTCAAAGATAACATATATATTTTTTAAGAGCTTAAAAACTCCAAAAATTCGGGTAGCGGCGGCTTAACTGCACTCGAATATTTTTTTGTTATCTGTTTCGTAAAGTGTTTTTTTTTAAATTTATTTTGTGAATAATTTTATAAGAAATAAAAAAGTTAAACAAGGGAAACTGTCACAGATACCTAACCTTAGCCGTACAAATGATTTTTTAAAGTTGTTTCTAAAGTATGCGTTTATATATTTTTATTGAAAAATTACTAATTTTACTAGTTTACGCTTATATTTTTCATGAAGTGTAGGATTTCTCGAAACGAAAGAAAAAGCTTTAATTTATCCAAAGCATATTCTTGGTACCTATTCATATTGTAAACTGATTCATAATAAAGATCAATCGAAAATAGTGATTTCACACAGCTGACAGCTTTGCCTTTACAATGCATGCGTGCGTTTTTTCACCATTCGACGCCGAAAAGCGGGCGATTTTTTTTTGTGGCTTGGCGCTAATTTGTACAAAAACACGTTTTGGCTAATTTGTACAAAAACGTCTCCCGCGTTTTGCGATAGTATTGCAAATACACTTTTTAAGCGGCTCCCGCAAACAATTTGTTATTGTAGACCTTTCAAAAAATAGTCCAAGAAACCTAAACGAAAATAACGCATTCCGATTGACTTTCATTGAATTGTGATGAACAGAAAATGAAATAAGAATTTTCTTATTTTCTAAATAAATTTCGATTAAATATTTCAATATTATCTAAAATTCACGAAATTTTTGTTTAGGAAAGATTGTGTGAGTATGAATATTAAACGATTGTTTTTAAATCGATAACGTAGAGAAAGAAAATCTATGGAAACTATTATTTTACGCGCATGTTCGCGTCCCAAGCCAAAGCATGTTCTTTGTTACTATCGGACGTGTTTATAATCATTTGACATATAAACAACACGCAGTCAAAACGTGGTTATAAATAATGGCCGAACCTGTTTCAATTGCATTTCTCTAATATCCAACATTTCCTTGCTAACTTTCTTGACTTCTTTCAGGGCGCTTATTTGGTTTTTAAGTTCGAAGTTTTCTTTGTTGAGAAGGGCGGTTTCCGTGTTGGCACCTTGCAGCGCATAGTTGCTCTCGCTCAGCTCCCTACGAATGGTCCCGTTGACTTCTCTGATTTCTGTGACCTGGTTCTCTAGTTCGGTGACGAGAGCTGTCAATCTGCTGGGTTCCTGGCTGCCGCTATCATCTTCCGTCCCGCTGACATTTGTATCTGAATCGGGGCGGGTATTTGCGGCTATCAGTGCGCGCAGTGAGGTATTTTCAGCCACCGCTTCCTCGCGCAAACGTTTTTCTTCTTTCAACGCTTCACGCAAAGCTTCCATTTCGTTGGATTTTTCTGAAATCAACTTCACTCGGGCTTTTCTCTTGATAGCCAACTCTTTACGAAACTCCGCGAGCTCCTTGGCCTTCTTCGGACTGAGGGTCCTAGCGAGAATCCTCGACCGTACGCTATCTTCCAATTCGTTATCACTTTCTACAAAATATTCGCTTTCCGAAAAATTATTGACGTCACGGCGAGCTTTTTCCGCGATCGGCGGCACTGGGTTATGAGCGGAATCTTCACTAGAATCGAGTATGGCTTTTCTGTGTTCGGAAAAGTTCCACCAGCCGAGACTGGAGTCTCTCACACTACTAACAACGTTTCCCATTTTGGGGTGAATATATAGGAAAACTAATTCACTTTGTCGGGAATAATAAGTCGGTATGCCTCACAAAAGAATGGTTTCTTTATACTGAGCGCGCGAGTCAGAAGTCAGAACGCGATTGCTACTCGGAGTTCGGAGCTTTTATTAATAGACTTTCGTCAGAACAGACGTGAGTCGTCGCTGTTCGGCACAATTCATTGAACTACCGTTGGGCGGCCCAATCATTATCTCTTTTGATTGGCCCGACTTTGTGCTGACTACGTCATTAGTCCCTGCGTTGGTGGCTCCCAGCTCTGGTCAGACACTCTGCAGCCGCCAGCCACCAGCGGCAATAAACCATCTCGTAGAATCAGATCATTCATCCTCTTACGCTTGCCAAGTGGGATTTCTGAGAATTGAGTCCTTTTCTGAGCCATTTACGTTTTGGGCGAAATGCCTCACGACGATTATTGTTATTTTCGAAATGGTCTAAATTTGCCACATTTTGAAATTACTGCGTACGATACGGGCACAGAGCACGTGCTTCTGGTTGGTAATTTTCCGCGCATGGCTTCAATAACAAGTCCCCACGACCGCTACAACTATTTTCATCGATACATATACCTATTGTACGTACGTAATACGTACCAAATAACAATTCAACGTTTTAAATTTTTCAATAAAAACAGATAATTTCATCGTAGATTTGGTTTGTTTTCTTCGATAACTTAAATAATTTTACATAAGTCCCTTCTGAACGCAGTTTTATAAATTTCATTCGCTTTTAATACTTTAAAATTCCAGCAAAATTCAACTAAGAACTTACTAACCAACTTTAAATACAAATGGTAAATGCTAAAGCACACTTGGGTTATATATAGGTACAAATATAATATAAAAACATTGATTGAATCCGACAACAGTGTTATGAGACTATAATAAACTTTTTACTTGCGTCTTAAAAATGAAAATCTTGGCAATGCACTGCGACAATTTTTCAGAAAATCGTGGTTCCTGAAAAACAATAATGTTCTTAGAGCTTTATTTAGACGACGCGATAGTATGACGACATTGTGTAATAATAAAAAACTTGTTTAATTATTTGATCATCTTTAATTGTACCAAGTACCAGCAGTTTTCTGAAAGCCACCGACCAAAATATTTTTAAACGTGATGCTATTATTTACCAAAACAAAAGACTTTAGTAATTTATATAAATAAGCGATTATTCGCTTATTTTATTCGCAAATTACTTTTGTTTTGAGTCACCGATGTTTGTTTTGGCACGGCGATAAGCTTTCACCAACATGAAACTTTCAGAGCTTCTCGAATAAGCTTCTTAGATGAAAGTTGATCTTGAAAACGTCGACAAACGCGCTTCTTCCATTCCTTTCCATTTCTTTTCCCTTTCAGATTCTACCGAGTTTAAACTAATTAGAACATGATATATTTTATATAATATACTTTACCTAAGAAGAAAAATTATTGCCTGCGAAAATATCATTATGCTGTTGTAGCTACACCTATTTGAATCTGGTGGTAATTCGTATAAGAATATTGTGCGTAGTTGTTTCTTGAATGTTGTACACACTAATAAACTAATTAAACATCACGCCGTTTTGCTGGAGTAGGCAGAAAGGATGGACCGCAAAAAAGGTAGGTTTTGGCACACACTTCTTGCTTCATTTACATTTATACATCGTCTCATACATCATACATGTCCAAGCCAATCTTACTCATTACGCTTTCATCAACTTTGCATTCTTTGCGGATCTCCTCTAAAATCAAACAAAAAAAATTCTTGGTTTTACCACACGTACGTCTCTCTCTAGGGACCTCATTTCTAAAGCATTCAATCTACTTTCTTTCTTCCTCTGCCAGTGCTATCTTTCACGCCATAAACCAGACGCACAAATGTGTCCTTTCTGCATGGAAGAACTAAGCTAAGCTATCTGTCCACAACGTATGATACTTTAGGTACGTTGCTCGCCAAACTGAGGATTCCAAATTAGAAAAACTCGTAGTCACTAGTAAAGTGTTTGGCAGAAGAAGCAAAGGAAAGATCACCAGTGCGCTGGAGTGACCAAGTATCACTGGCGTCTGATGCATCGGTGTCCGCAGTTCTCCACGCAGCGCAGAATCGCGTGGAGTAAAGGAGCCTTGTCCACCGTGGAAATTGGAGTAGGGGCCCGACCCTCAGCAATGAGGAACCGACTTAAGAAGAAGGGTTGGTATCTGCACTCTGTTGTGAACTGTTAGCTTTGCTCTCTAGGGCGATGTTTTGTTAGAGCCAACCGCGATTAGTCCTTTCAAAAATTGCTGTGTTTATCCTTCATTCAATATCCTTTTATCAGCCTTTTCGTATCTCGTAAACGCACTTCACAAACTATGTTTATGCCTTCACTCTATACACTACTACATGATTTCTTGAATTAGGAAAAAATCAAACTAAAAAAAATCGAGTGCAGTTTACACGCGGTAGAAGCGAAACTTTACCAAAACAATATCTAACAATACTTGAAAAGTGAGGTCATAATCAAAGCTACCAATGAGCGCAGACCAGCGTAATTTCCGTTTCATATCTCAACCAACAGGAGCCTTTAAAAGTGACATCATAATCAAAGCGGTCAATGAGCACAATTGATGCGTCGCAGGTGCAGTAATCGTCATTTCCGTTTCATCCGAAATCCAAATCATAGCGGGTCTATAAAAGTTTCACTTCAAAAACAAATAAACAAATTATCTAGGTGCCGTTTATTTTTTGGTAAATTGGAGAAAGAGACACGCAAAATTACATAAATATGTGGCTAGTCACGCGTTAGTGTTTGTACAGTTCAAGGTATCGAACAGGTATTGTCCATTAATGAGTTTGTCTGTATTTTAAGGACTTAGGAGCATACATTAATTACGTGAGCTCAAAAAGGGGGAAGGGTCCAGAAAAATCTCACATTACTTGAAAAGAATATACGAAGTGGTCCAAATTTAACTCACCAGGGGGGGGGGGAGGTCTAGATTGGAAGAAAAACTACTCACGTAATTAATGTATGCACCCTTATACCTAAAGTAACTAAGTTAGGTATTCTTGGCATGGAAATCTTTCATCAGGATACAGGTGTCGCTACTTTTTGCAATCATGTATTAGATTTTTCACCTGCAGTTTCGTGTATGAAAGAATTTGAAAAAATATTTATTCTTAATAGTTTTCTAAATCGATACACAGTCACTTTTAAAACATTCCGCACATGTTATTCTATTACTGTGGTTATGTACCTACCTACGCGTTCGAAATAAACGTTTCGCACATACCGAACTCACTTGATAGTTTTCCAGAGATGTTTTTTAGACGATTTCAAAATGTTTATAATGGCTTCATATCATCTACGATATAAATATAGATTTTATGTACCTAAATGTTTCATTTGAACTGGAAATTCGGCATGAAAGCAAAGTTTTGAATTATGTTGAGGATGGTGAATGATTGATTTAAGTAATCAATTCAACTGTCCGTTACTTGTTTTTTTATGATTAAGTTAATATTTTTGAGTATAATACATCACTTTCTGTAGCCATTTTATTTTAAATAAAGTTGGGTATGATGTCATAACGCATCTTTGTTTTATTTCTATTTCATTGAATAACTAGGTAAAGCACCTATTTTATTTTCATGGGACGAAGACGTTCATTAACTAATTAACCATCATGCCATTTTCCCGTAGAGATAGTAGGCAGAGAGGACGGACCGTCAAACAACTCGGTCTTGGCACACACTCCTTACCTCATTCACATTCATATATCTCATAAATACTCTTCTATTGTTCTGATTCTTTACGTGGGCTGACTCAAGTATCTGATTAATTTTGATCGTTCCATGTCTTCCTAGGGCGTCCACGACTTCTTCTGTTATTCGCATTTGCGTCGTACATTCTCCTTACACCACTTTCTTCGTCCATTAGCTCTACATGCCCAAACTATCTGAGCGTCCCTTTCCTCATTGGGCTTATAATCCCAATCATGTTGAATCACGACTTTAGATTCTACTTTTTCGTGGGATGCAGAATTTTTTTTCTGTCTTACCAAAATTCCCCGATTCCGAGACTTCACAGTCTCGGAAATAAATTTTCTGATCTGGGAGATACATTTCACCTTAAAAATAACCAGTAGGATAAACAGTGTTTATTCCAATTCTTTTATATAACTAGACACAAATGGACGTGTATAGGTAATTTCTGAATTTTTTTTTATATTGAATATAATATATTTATGTGAGACTTCTTATCATTTTTACCAATGTTTATTAATTATTAAATTACACAATTAGAATGTAAAAGCCCATTAGGGCATGTAAAAATAAATAAAACATGTATGTATTTTAAGATTCGCGAACTTTTTTAGAAATTGTAATTACAGCTGTGGATGGAACTTTTTTTGTAATAGGTATAGATGTAAGTATATTATGATAAGAATTAAATCCATTTAAGTTACAGCGATAGCATTGTTGAAGTTACTGTTGTAGGATGGGTCATCGATTTCAGGGAGGAAACCGGGCGGCTTTTAGTCCATACAATTACAAACGTATTCCCTAATTTCGTCCCTGTATATTATGACACTACCGTAAAATATAACGTAATATAACGTGACTGTAAATATATTTAATATAATATACCTACTCGTAGATACCGACTTGTATGCACGTCGGTACGTTTTGCTTTTTTGATAAGGGGCGTTCAAGTATTGAGTAACGCAATTTTTGAAGATTTTTGACCCCCCCTCTCCCCCATGTAACGCGCCGTAACGTTTTTATGTACCCTCCACCCCCCCTCCCCTAAACGTTACGTAACGCCTAAGTGACAATTTTTACCTGAAAGTCACAATAAAGTTGCGCAAAGTACTGGAAAATAACTTTTTCTTGTTTTATCGCGTTTGCGGTAATAAATAAAACAAGAGATTTCGAGAACGAAGAGGGTTGCCAACTTAGAATACTTTATTTAACACTGGTTGCACTCATTTTTGTAATAAAATTATATATTAATAAATTAGGTTATTGGTATCTATTTAATTCAATCAATATTTAAAAAAAAAAACAATGACAATCATCACGTCACGGGCCAAAAGCGCACCGCTAGACTGCGCTAGACGCTAAACTGATCTATGATCTTCGCCGAAATTCGATGTCAACGAAACCTCGGGTCATGGTTCATGGTCAATCGGTAAACTTCGGCAAGGATCGGATTATGTTGGGTGGTGGCACACGGATTCAAGCCAAATTCTGGTACAAATAGCGAATCGAAGCGCTTTCGATGTTTTAAATATCTCATTCAAAAGCATGATTTGGTTCGTTTGCGAAGCGAATGCACACCAATGCAGCCGATACGGGGGCGCTCGGCGGCCGCGCTATGGGAGATTAAAATCGTTCTCCCTGATAATATTCGTAGCTTTATATTGGTAACTAATATTTTGAAATGATTAAATTAGAGATTCTGTAGATTTAAATTAGAGAAATTAAATTAGAGATTTTATAGTCTTCAGTAAGTAAATAAAGTAAACTTAGACATTATAATTTGCCAGTGCTGCACACGAACACACTGTGCGACCAGCCGCCCTTGCCCCCAAGTGCGTTACGTAATACTTGAACGGCTCCTTAGTTACTTCTTATAGGAGCTAGGACCCTCCAAAAATCGTTAAAATTAAAAGGTTTGCCCGATTTGAAAGCCATCAGCAGACGTTCAGTATACAAACTAGACAAAGTATTATTAAAAAAGCAAAACGTACAAACTTAGAAGATCTTCTAATATAGTTAGTAAAAAAACATCGGTTCAGTTTTGGAGGAGAAAAATGAGGAATACAAAACCTCGATTTTGAAGATTTTATTTAGGTATTATCAGCCCTGAGGTGCAGTTGTCCCTTTCGCTCAGTATTCGGGGGAGTAAGAGTGACAGTAACAGCAATAGTTTGGTAAAATACCTATTGTTTAAATTTCTCGGCGACCCATTTGAGATTTTCTCTTGAGCCGAACTTTTGATTTACATACCTACCTACTTATAATTACCTGTATATTTTCGCCTCATTTTCGATTTACATACCTACCTACTTATAATTACCTGCATATTTTCTTCTACGAAAAATAATCACAGTGTGACCGCACGCGTTCCACTTTCCTCTGCATTGGCCTGATTTATTTTCTACTTAGAATTATAAATACCTGGTGTCAAGGTGTAGAGCAGAGACCTCAGACTCAGAGAGCGGAAGATCGGAAAAGTCGCCAACATTCTTTGAAGAATAGATCGAAGAGAGCACCCGAAAAAGAAAGTAAGAAATAAAAAAATAAAAATAAAATGAGTTCTGTAACTCATCGGGATTGCTATAGCAAGAAATAAAAACAAATCATTACATTCTTGCAATAAGTTTGCCTGGATTTTTTTAGAAAGGAACGTATCACGTGCCAACCATCTTCATTTTCAGAGATTTATAAAAAAATGTTGTAAATCTGCTATTTGATGCTAAGCCAAAAAATAGTCAGGTGAAAAACATCTCGAGAACTGAATAGGTACATAATCTATAACCATCTATGATATAGTCGATCGATGTCCATAACCGATTACATAAAACTTTATACTTACTTAGGTACTTATTTTTATTTATTTCTTTACTCTTTTTTACGCCAACGGGGTTTTTACATTTGGTACATAATATTTACTTTTTTTACATAAGGGTTAGTAATAGAGGTAAACGAAAGGCGGGCAGACCTAGACTGAGATGGGAGGATGATGTCAGGAAGGATGCAAGAGGATCAGGGCCGGATCTACGAAATCTGGCGCCCTGTGCAGTAGGTACCGATGGCGCCCCCCACCCTACATTCTCCTAGAGACTTAAATCGTACAAAATAAAACAATAGCAAGCGTACGCTAACTAAAATTGTCAGCATTTTGAAAGGCGAAAGTCGGTTTGTTTGATTCACTAGAACAAAATACGGCGCTGTGATTGGTTATTGAATTTGGATCGCACCCATTCATCGTAAAAGACGGTAAAAGATATATGGAAAAATAGATCTTACGTTTAAACTAAATATATGGAATTTGTAAAAAAAATCTGTATCTGACTATAAATTCGTAAGCCGTTGATACCAACCTGATGCGTGCGCATTCTGTTTCTTTGGAAAGGGTTGCTAGAGCGTAATAATTATTTCGTACTATGGGTAGTTTTTAAACGATTCAGGGAATATTATAACAAAATTTTAATACAATATTTATTTTCTCACGGCGCCCCTTCGGAGTTGGCGCCAGGTTTTTTGCACGTTTTTGAACGTATGGCACATCCGGCGCTGAAGAGGATTACTCCAGGTTGCAGATTGGAAGAAGACGGCCGAGGACAGAGGGCGGTGGAGGCTTATTTTGAAGGAGGCCAAGGCTCGAATTGGGCTGTAGCGCCATTGAAGAAGAAGAAGAAGTAGTAATAAATCTATATACTATATCTTATATATGTATAAAAATCTCGTGTCACGATTTTGTGGTCGCACTCCTCCGAAACGAAAATTTTAATGTATATTTGGTGATGGTGGGTATGAGAATAGGTTTTAAAAAATATTTCATACCGCTAGGCCCTACCCAGAAAAAAAATGGACAATTTTTTTATTTTTATTTGGCATCAAAAAATACCTATATCCTCCAATTTTAACTCTCCTACCCCCTCCCGCCCATTTTTTAATCGCGATTTTAATATTTTTGAATGATCAAATTTAACCGTCTCTCATATTTCAAACAGAACGAAATTATTTATGTTGTTGAATGACAGATGGCGCTACGTCCGCCTCATCGAACTTTCATCCACACATGCGCAAAACATTCACGAGAAGCGTGGCGTCATTTTGATATTTCATTCGGCATCATGTTCTCGCGTGGGCAAACCATCGAGCTTATTTGTGTTGGCTAAAGACGGACTGACAAAAAATATCGTACACTCAATTGCTATTCGAAATTCATATTGATTTTCTTCATTTCATTTTCCTACTTTAGTTGGTGTTTTTTATTGTTTTATCGGCGGTCATCGTCTACAGCGCTTAATTCCTCTTTCTGTCATATATCCCATCCCCACACACTTACAATAAATTCGTTATTTTTTTTATTTAACAACCAAAATATTCACTAGAAATATGCTTATTTCTGCCTATCTATGTGAGTATATGAGATGTCTATGTATTGCTATATTTAAAGTATAGGAAATTAGGAAATGCTTGAAACTTTCAAAATACCTTCTTTAAACCCCCGCAAAGCTTTCTGGATTATTACAATCACATGACAATACATCTGAAATGTTTTTTAATCATTACAAAAACTCTTTCAAAACTGTCGAAATTGACAATGACATTTTGCAAAACAATGATTGGTAAGTACATGAAAATTCTATTTTCGAAAATCTTTAAATTAATGGTTTATTTGAAGTAGGTACTCGCCTAATACTTTGAATCGAATCAAGAATTATAGATATTTTAAAGAGATACTTATACCTAATAGGTACCAAATTTGATTGTTCTTATAATACCTATACAAAAATGAACTAACTAACTAACTAACCATCACACCGTTTCTCCGCAGGGGTAGGCAGAGAGGACGGACCGCCAAACAACTCGGTCTTGGCACACACTCTTTGCCTCGTTCACATTCATACATCGTCTCATACATGCTCTTCTATTATTCCGACTCTTCACATGGCCCGACTCAAGTATATGATTCACTTGGTCGTGCCATGTCTTCCTCGGGCGTCCCCGACTTCTTCTTCCATTCACATTTGCGTCATAAATTCTCCTTACACTCCTTTCCTCGTTCATTCGCTCTACGTGCCCAAACCATCTGAGCGTCCCTTTCTTAATCGTACTCATCATGCTTACATCAGCCTTGCATTCTTCGCGGATCTCCACATTTCTCACACGATCGTACATGGTTTTACCACACATACGCCTCAGGGATCTCATTTCTACAGCATTCAGTCTAAAAATGAATATACGTAATATATAAATAATAAGTATACGAAAAATGAATACATATTTTTGATACATGAAAAATGAAAATTTGAATAAAATAATTGTAATAGGTGGTTCGCGAGCTGTTTGAAAACTGAATGTACTGAGACAGATGATGAATCTGTGGAAGATTTTACTCAAGACGAAATGTGAATTATGCACTGATAAATAGGTATGTCAACTTAAACTGATTTGTGTCAACTTACCCACTTTGACATGATCGGTGTTTTTTTTTAATTTAATTTTAATTTTGTAATTTTCTATAGTGTCAGGATAATTTTGTGTGCTTCGTAAATAAACGTTTTTAATATGTACCCTTAGATTTATTTATCACCTTTGAATAACCAAATATTTGTCTCTAAACAAAAAGTATGTTATCTTGAGCACAATGAGGGGAAAGGACGCGGGAAGGGAACGGGGAAGCACGGGAAAGGACATGCACGGAGAAACAATTATATAAACAACAATATGGCATGGCAACGCATGCCAGGAACCAGCTAGTAAAAAATAAATCTTCTTTATACCATAAAAACGTTATTTTTTTTTTTTTACATGAGCTTCACACAGGAGGCCCTGAGGAAAATAATTTTCCTCAGGGCCTATGTCATCTTTGGGGATGCTGTATGGAGGGTTTTTTTTAACCTGTCAAGGGCCAGGGTTTTTTACCTTACCTTTTTTAAATTACCTTAAGAACAAGAATGGAGGAAGCTATTTTAAGCTTTATTTTATGTTATATATTAATGGAATAAAATTTAAAATCGCATCCAAATTATTTGAATAAATATTCTTTTTTGAAATTTGATACTCGCGCGCCGCCGCGGCAACGGCACTCGAGAAGTAAGGAAAGGAAGGAGAGGAGAGTTCTGGGAAGGAAAAGGGTTTAAGGGGTGGGTAGGAATCTGGGGTTCAGTATGTCCTGGTCATCCGCCTCCAAGACCTAGACAAACCTCACCCCATGAACCCGGGCACCCCTGCTAAATCACCAAACGTAGCGAACCACTTGGGGTGATCTATGGCAGAGGTGTTTCTTATTACACAGTGGGATAGGTACTATTGGAACATGGCAAAGTTTTTATGTATGCAAGAACTGTGTATGGCGGTAAGTGTAATTTTTTTTGTGAAAAGGACCATGGAAAATTTGATGTATTAATTTACGAGTTCCGTGTCCTCAATGTGTACAATAAGGAACTCCAGTCCAATTTTTTTTTTTTAATGAATTAATAACTGCATCTTTTTTTTAAGAGTTAAAATAATTGTCAAAGTTTTAATTTTCCAAGATCCCCTGAAAACCACCGTATGTGTAGTGAATCATGTGACGTCATCACTCCCGAAAAGTTACCATAAGATCGGGCAATCAGCTGTTCAACTGGCGCTATTTTGAAATTCAGAGTTCGAAGTATTCTCTCTAGAGTAGCACTACTATTTTTTTGTACAGTAGTTTTTGAATATTTTCAATAATAGAGATAAACTAATAAGGGATACCCTTATTTTTGAAAATGAATTATTTAGGCCTGAATAATGTTTCAATAAACACAACAACTAAATCTCTATAAACAGAGTGTAAATAAACTAATAAGATGAATCGTTGTTAATACGATGGCTTGTGTCATACCTACATTCCCATACAATGATTTTACAGTGACCAGTGACGTCACCACTAAACATTTTAATAATACCAACTTGACGGCGTGTTTCCATGATCCGATTGAAAATGGACTTTTTAATATTTTTTTAAAAACTCTGTGTTTAATATTATTTAATAAAACTTATATATTCAGAATCAGTGTTTATTGGTCCATACTCTATATGAACATATTTTTTTAAAGCCATAATATTTTTCAAGGGAGTTCCTTATTTTCACATCATAATCGACCACTATAACACAGGCTGAGCCTAGCATTGTGGTCGAAAAATCGGAGGCGTCTACTAATATCTACAGGAATTCCAAAAACTGAAAAAATCGAACTAATATCTATGAGAATCAAAGTGTTGACGAATATCTACAGCTCAAACTGTTGATTAATATCTATGAGAACCAAAGTGTTGACGAATATCTACAGCACTGGCAGAGGTTGGATTTGCAATTATGTATAGCATATTGGAACAACGTAATATTGCGTATGCAGTTTAAAAAACTTAATTTATGTAAGTATGTATGTAAAAATCCCTAATATCGGACTATTGGACACATTTAGCCGATTAGTCCAACCTACGCTCTGTAGATATTAGTCAACACTCTGAAGTTCGTAGATATTAGTTCAACATATGAGCTGTAGATATTCGTCCGACATACAGGCTGTAGATATTAGTAACTGGAGTCGAAAAATCCCCAAATAATGTAATTATCAAAACAATGGATAGATTTTTTTTTAAATCCCCTTTGGGACTTATTTCCTATTGGAGCCTCCTGTGTAAAATTTAATTAAAAAAAATTATAAACGAGCTAACCTTTTTTATTGCTTCCAACTCTCGGTGCGTTATCTGATGTCCCGGACAACTCAGAATGACCTCAATTTAACACCTCCTTTGAAAAGTCATTAAAAGAGATGAAAAAAAGCAGATTAAATGATTATTTTAGTTTAAGTTAAGGGCTATTTTTCAATTATATTATTTCATAGCTTTTAATGAATTTTCAAAGAGTTGTTGAGTTGAGTCGTTTCTGAGTTGGCATGGAACCGCGTTTAATACCTATACTTACCATAATGAAAAGCTCAGTCAAAGTCAAGTTATCTTGTCTAAGCTTGTCTTATCAAAGTTATCCTGCCAGGCTTGCTTGAATAATAAATGTGGATGCAACAGATTTTTGAAACCGGAAACGGAACGTACAAACAAATTTACGGACAGATGAAATGCCGAACGGTCAAATTAAATCAGTACTTCGCTACGTTCAGTCAATAAATTGCTAACATTCTTGTTATGTATTTTAATTTGGAACAGAGAAAATCACTTTGGTTGGTTGATTCAGAAAAGTTACAAATCTTTCGTGAGCAGATCAACTTCCGTATTTTATTGGACGCCCACTTCATCTGGAGACTATTCTCAGTGGTGACTTGTAAGTACCAAGTGAGTTTGTGTTATAATGAACTACTAGCATGCATTACCCACTTAGCTTAGAAAAATTCATGTGGATAGTTTTTCCACTGGGATAATGGTTATTGTGGTTGTTACAAATATTGTAGGAGGAGCGTTTTCATAAAGAGAAATATCCACCCAAAATGGTTTTGAAGTGAAAACTTCTTTAGCACCATTGTGATTTGAAACTCAATGAAACGGAAACGAGCGACACCAAAAAGAGACGAACACATACATCTATAGCAGTGATTCCCAAAGTCCACGGTCCAGGGGTCCACGAGAGACTCGACGGGGGTCTACGTTGGCATTATAAAAAAAATGGCGGTTCACAAGTTGTATGTGGGGTTCACGAAAATTTATCTGGTTTCGATAGTAAAGAACAAAAATGTTGACTTGGATTTTTTTTTTTTTTACATTAACTCCACACAGGAGGCCCTGAGGAAAATAATTTCCCTCAGGGCCTATGTCATCTGGGATGCTGTGTGGAGGGTCTTTTTGAGGAGAGGAAGGAATGAACATTGGTCTTGAAGAGACTCATGTTGTAGGAAGGAGGAAACACAGAGGCCGGCAAATCATTCCACAGCCGAGCTGTTGAACACAAGAACGAGTCGAAGAAACGACCCGTTCTCATGTGACAAATGTCAACTGTGTACAAATGTTGGGCACGCGTTTGGCGTGTTTCCCGACTATGCACCGGTGCCGAAGGGATCAATGATGCTAGTTCCTCGAAGCATCTTCCATTGTAATACCGGTAGAACAAGGATAGCATTCCCACCCGACGCCTGTGCTCTAAAGATTGCAATCCGTCTGTTAAGATGGGAGAATCTATCAAACGGACCGCCCGTTTCTGCACAGAGTCGAGGGTATTTTTCAGGTATTTTGGAGCTCCAGACCAGAGGTGGCTGCCAAATTCAACCGTGGGGCGCACTTGCGATTTGTACAGGGTTAGCAGTTGTGTACTATTAAAGTATCTGCGGGCCCTGAACAGTACGCCCAGTTTTTGGGAGGCTAACTTTACTCTGGCTTCGATGGAGCCCCCATACCTGAGCTGGTCACTTAGGGTTTTTTTTTTTGATTTACCTATCAATCAATGTAAGCAGATAATTAACTTTGTACTACAACACATAAATACCTGTACTTGTCACACTATCATAAACACGTAAACACCTCAGCACAGGTTCTCCTAGTGAGGTGTTCACGAAACATACAATATTACCAACAGTTTCACCTTCTCAAACCTACCTTACACCCAACATAATGAAA
Organism: Limnephilus marmoratus; assembly: GCA_917880885.1. Taxonomy (NCBI): domain Eukaryota; kingdom Metazoa; phylum Arthropoda; class Insecta; order Trichoptera; family Limnephilidae; genus Limnephilus; species Limnephilus marmoratus. The sequence continues at coordinate 49,686,526 of OU862917.1, read as the reverse complement.
TGAAATATTAATATGTAATATTTTTTTTTTTTCATAATATATTATGTAAAAATGTTTATAATAAGGTAAAAACTGTAATATGTACCTATAGATATAAATAAATAAATAAATACGCTACTCAAAAAAAATTAAGGGAGCAAAAAAATTCTAATTTTTCGGTGATTTTGACAGGCTGTAAGAGACAATCACGATTGTAGCCATGATCAAGTCTTCATTCGCCAGTGGTAAATTACCAGCGTAGTTATTTCGAGTTCTTCGGCCTAGGCGGAGAGCGCATGGGGCGGTGATTTGGCAACAGCGGAAAATAATATTGCGGTCTGCGCACGCCTGACACTAATTTTATCTTTTTACCACAAAACTACCCCTAAAAGTTGGAATTTCGAAAAAAATTATTTATCTTCTTTACACTGTCATATAGAATCACCTCCCGAAGTTAATGCACTTTACCCCCGAACACCCTGTATATTTTAATCTTCTTCTCTATTTACGAAATGGCTAATTCAAATTTTTGATATCAATATACCTTAGGGAATGTACCCATATTACGTGACACGTTTGGGGGGGGGTCTTCAAAATGTCACGCTTGGTACAAATGAGCGGCGGCGGACTTAGGTTTTTGGTCACCGGGGGAATAAATTTTCACACATACTTACATCTATATAAAAAACGTGGAATAACCAAATATGTATATTATATAATGTAAAATAACCATTATTATCTTATTTCAATATATCTGAGTAGCCCTCTAGTTATTTAAATAAATATATTTTATTTCTGATTCTCGATCTCATTTTTCCTAGGTATTTTTACACTTATGCATTTTTTGTACGGACGTATCAATGGTTGGTATTATATCGAAGAAATTTATTTCCAAATATTTTTTTATGTGCAGTTAGGTACTTAAAATGATAAAGCATGTATCTATTCTTATTTTTATTAAAAAACTAGCTTTTTCCCGCGGCTTCGCTCGCATGGTAGTAGGGAATTCCCACTCCGCCTCCTCCACCTTCTCCCTCCCCACTCCACTCCCCCCCTCCTTAACCCCTACCCTCCCCCATCAACCCCCCTCCCCCCTAACCCCTCCCCCAACCCCTCCCCCCAACCCCTCCCTCCTAACCCCTTCCCCAACCCCTACCCCTCCCCACTCCACTCCCCCACCAACCCCCCTCCCCCTCAACCCCCCTAACCTAACCTAAAACCCTCCCCCCCCTCACCCTCCTCTCCCTCCCCTTTCCCCCTCCACCAACACCCTCCCAACACCCCCTCCCCCCCTACCCACTTCCCCCTCTCACCTCTCGCATTCCACACATTCATTCCCGATACATTCAGTTTTCAAACTGCTCGCGTGCCACCTATTATAATTTTTTATATAAATTTCATAATGCTAGAACTCAACGGTAGTTTTATACAAAATAAAAAACAAAAAAAAAGAATTATCCAATTTGGTGCAGTCGTTCGGGTTTATATACATACATTTCGGTGATTCAATTTGATAGTTTATACGACGCCAACAAAGCACTCTTTTTAGGGTGAATTGCGTAATTAAAAAAACAAAAAAATCGTTGCAAGGCGACAATTGGTTTGTTTTTCTTCTGACGTTTGCAATAAATCGATTTTGTTAGGGACAGAAAACGTATGATAAATAATTTCATAACGCCAGAGGTTATTCATTACGTCAGAGCTTACCAATATATATAGCCTATAGTACTCCCAAATAATGTAGCTTTCTATTAGTTAAAGAATTTTTTAAATCCATTCAGTAGGTAGTTTTTGCGTGAAAGAGTAACAAACATACATAGATACAAACTTTCACCTTTATAATATTAGTAGGATAGGATAGGATAGAATATATTTTGGAACTATAATGTAGGAATATCTAATCTCGCTTTGTGAAAACTTTTTAGGTATTTCTCTTTTGTAAAGAATTCGCAACTTCCGACTTCTTTTTAATAAGATGGCTTTTCACAAATGAATTGAGTTTTCTTATTAAACAGTTAATTGAATGTGCATAGGATTATTAAAAGATATTGACCCAGAATGATTATTCACTGAAAAAATTTTGTGTGCAGTTCACATGCGGTAGAAGTGAAACCTTCAGAAAACTAAAGTAGACAAGAGTGGGGAGGCTACGAAGCACCGCACAAAGAGGAAACCAATGGGCTGCGAAACACTGCACAAAGAGGTGACAGATTTTGACGACCTCCGTAGTCCAGTGGCTAAGACTCTTGACTCACATTCCGGAGGTCGCGGGTTCGAACCCGGCATGCGCAAATAAATTTTATTTGATTAATTTGTGTTATTTCACAATTAATTCATTTAAAATAATATATAGTATATTTGCGGCATGTTCCAGAGTGGAAGATACTATTAGTATCGCCCTGGTGTAAGACCACCATTCAGAATTGAAACGTTGCTTGAAAATGGCTTTAGCCGTGTTTAGTGTCCAGATCTGAATAGCCAGGTACTTCCCAACCTTCCTCTTCCCCACCTCCTTCCCCTCCCCACTACCTTCAGCCTCACAACATACCCCAATTGGGGATACCATAGTCTCACTGGCTCCAGACGGGAGCAGTTGAGATTCTTGTGCGGTATTCACTGTAAAAAAAAAAAAAAAAAAGATTAGTCTATTTCATTCTCTCACAGGCTAAATCCTATAGATGTAGGTGTTTGTCTCTTTTTAGAGTCGCTTCATCTCACCGAGTTTCAAGTCACAACGGTGCTAAAGAAGTTTTCACTTCAAAAAGGCTTTTGTAGATATTTCTCTCAGTGAAAACACTCCTCAATTCGTGTTTGTGTTATATTTTGTAGACTGATTTTTAGGCTCTTTGTTTATTTTGGTTGAAAAATATAAAACTAGCTGGTTCCCGGCATGCGTTGCAATGCCATATTCAAAGAAATACATTGTTTCTCCCTGAATCACATTTCCCGTGAGTCCCCTTTCCCCTCCCGCGTCCCCTTCTTAGCTAGCAACATAAACTATAGCCTATATGTTATTCTGATGTATGAGCTATATTATTGTGAAGTTTCATTAAAATCCATTCAGTACTTTTTGCATGAAATAGTAACAAACACACATACATCCACACAAACTTTCGCTTTTATAATATTAGTAAGATTATTTGTTCTACCTTTTAGTGGAGCAAGTTAAAAAAGCAATTCTTTTGTACCGGGTTGCTACCACCTTCCTTCTTGTTTTCATGATATAGTGTAGGGACTAGGAACACAAAAAAAGTATAGATACTTTGTGGTATCGAGTACTTTTCCTTTCGATACCGATACTTTTGTACTCGACACTTTTACTCAATGAGTACTTTTTGGCAAGTATCGAAACCTTTAAAAAATTTGACTAAGCGGCTCATGTTTATGGCAACACCATCTATTTCAATCATAGCAAACCTTCTAAAACATTCCATTGCATTGGTATATGTAATTGCAAGCACAAGCAATCTAGTGTGTCATGGAACGAATAGATGGCACTGTCGAATTAGGACAGTAAGTAACTGAAAATATATAAATTCTTTCTAATCTGTGACTGTTTATTTCGCGCTTTGTTTCATAGTTATTTATTTGGCGAACACATTATGGCGGACTGCGATTGATTGTTAATCCTTATCCTTAATTAGAACGAGATTCGCCCTTTTGCTCGATGAAACTGACTACTGTGGTGATGAACTGGAGCATCCCCCGTCTTCCAGGTTGATAGTGATGGATCCAAAATTCATATGCTGTCACAAATCTTTCTGACTTATATTAAACCCTCAGGCATGCTCTCTTTGAAATAGCATTTTTAGAGAAATTAAAATAATTTTTTTGGTTTGACTGAGAATTGAACTTTTCTACCAAGGAACTGGAGTCAACAACGATCCCGACCGAGTCAAATGCCAAATGGATGGGATCCACATTTATTTCGTATAGTAAGTGCTGTAATTTCAATGAATTTCAGAGAAATGCGTATAATTCTGCGTGTGTGTGATTGCCACCAAAAGTTGATTATCTAAGTACCATACGTATATCAACCACCAATAATCTAAGTACCATACGTATATGACTAAAAGCTCTTCCTTCTTTGAGGTTGTCAATTTTGGTACTGAACTGGTCCCATCTCGTTCCCGTCACCTCACCCTTGCACCACCTCCAGTCTTATTAAGCAACTTTAGGATATTGAGCAACCTATGGGCAGGAAAACACAATTTCAAAAAATTGACGCCTTTTTTCAATAAGTGCGGCTAATTTGCTTCGCACAAGCGTTCCTGAGGTTTAAAAGGGTGTTTGCAGGTAGACTTCTTCAGAAATATTTCAACGCACTCTCACATAAGGGGAAGAGGGAAAGGATTGTGTTTAGGACAAAACAAATGAAAAGATTTAATATCCAATAAAAGATTTAATCTTTACAAATCAAGAACTCATTACGGATTACAAACAATAAGATCCATAGCTGCGTTGAAACAGCGTGATTCACCATGTTATAACATAACCTCTTTATGCTAACATTACACTACATATTATAATAATATGATCAAAGTATGTAAAATATCCAGAAAGTACAAACAAGAGATTAACGAGAGAAAGCTACTATGTATCAAATAGAGGAGAGTTACTTCGACAAACATTTGTTTACGGGATTAAATATTGTTTATAGAAAACTAAACACCAAGTTTAATGTAGGTTGCGAAGCTTTTAGAACATTGCGGTATCTCTTCATTGGATTCTATTTATAAGCGTTATTTTAATAATATTAAGACAAATATCCTAAACAGATGCACAACAATTAATAAAAGAAAAGTAATCAATTCATTATAACCTCAAATAATGAACAAATCAGTTGATAAATGCATTTGATCTTTATTCAAAAAGGCAGGTGAAATTTTTGAGACTCGGCGATGAGTCGTGACTTTTATTGACCTCTCTAAGCTTCATCCCAAGAATAAATAAAGGTGGTGCATTCCCTCATTCCCTGGCACAACTCCAAAACAGAAATCTACACGAAATCCGAATGATTTTTAACAATAATTCAAAAATAGTTGAATAAAGTGATGTACGAGGATTAAAGACAACACCGATATCTCCACAGCTTTCTCATGGTAGTTCTTGTCAGTACAGAATAGTCTTTGTGACGACAATATGTAGATATTAATCAGCGGGAAGGAACGTCTTTGCGGGAAGGTGGAAATTAACTTCTAATTTATAAACTCTGAAGAAAAACGTAGAGTGGAAAAATCTAGCTACAGGAACATTCATAAATCAATAAGAGAAGAGTTTCAAGTATTTGGTTGGAGGATGGTTTTTTGGAGGAGATTACTTCCGCTTAGCTTATCAGGAATAATCATCTTCATAGGTCGCGGATTTTGTCAAATGAGAACACTGGTTTAATATTGATATATTCATTGAAGTTACGTTAATTATCAATTATCCACAACAATACTATTTTACAGAAGGATTCTACGAAACTTGCAGGCGAGGAAGGTAGCCGGAGACGGAATGGTCTCGAAACTTCGTTTCGACAGAATTACGCTTTGATCTTAGAAGATTTATTTTTAAATTTATCATACGCCTTAATCTTTGCTTCAAAAATTATTATGCTTTTTGTGTGAATACCGCACAAGAGCTCCCAACCTTCTGAAGCCAGTAAGACAATGGCATATATAATAATTTTTAATTTATTTTTTCTATAGATTTTGATACATTTACACATCTTGCTTATTTAACACTGATTCTTTTGACAAATGGGTAACTGCTCAGCTACACATTCATGATTTCTCATATCAGATCCGTATATAACATACTCGTACCTACGGGGTATTCTGTGAGGCTGAAGGTAGTGCGGAAAGGAAGAGATGGGGAAGGGTAAAGTTGAGAAGCAGCTGGCTATTCAGATCTGATATCCAAACACGGCCAACGGAAGCAACGTTTAATTTCTGAAATGTAGTCATTCCCAACGGAATATAGTGAGAGTGGCAAAGACATTTATATATATGAAAGGTTACCATGTAATTCATTTTTAACTGAAATTTGGTTTTAAAACAATCCTATAGAACTGGCAAATTTCAGGTTCTGACTTTCATTCAGGTATAAAACTTATTTCTTTATCAAATTATTTCGTTTACACCACTTTATTAGATACAAACACTAAATTGCTTCGAGAACAATGTTCTCTTCATCAGGTGTAATATACTTACTATAATTTGGGAAGCGGGTACGGGAACCGCTGCCTCGGAAACCATTCTTTAGATAACCACCACCTCTGCCATACGTCACTCCAAGGGATTGGCTACGGTTGGTGACTTAGCAGAGGTGAGAATTGTCTAGGTCTTGGCGGCGAATATATCAACTCATCTACCGTGACACACTTTTTTCATTCCCAGGTCTTCCTCTCCTTCCTTTTCTTAAAAAAATACTCCACACCGCATCCCTTAAAATGACATAGGCCCTGGGGGAAATTACTTTCATCAGAACCTCCTGTATGGAACAAGTTTAGTGTAAAAAAACTAAATTAGTTACATTATTATTAGGCGATTAAATTATTATTTAGCTTAAAGAAATTTCGTATCACATTTGAATTCTTTGACGGAGTTAAAAATGAAGTTACTGGATAATTTATTGTAAAATCACTTTTTGGCATCATTTCAATTAAAGGGAAACAATTATCTTAGTTAAATTCTTCAGAGTAACTGCCTGGATGAAGGCGATACTCAGAACAGAAGAAATTACAACCTGAGAACGAGAAGAGCCGACCCCAACAGCCTACCTAGGCAATGAGTTGGGACAGCGCAAGGAAGAAGAAGAAGAAGAATTATCATAGTTAAAACCAAATGTTCTTTTAACAAGATATAAATGTACGCAAATATAGTGTAACAAAAATGAAGCAATTGGTTTCTTTTTTAACAAGGAACAACTTGAACTTTGGCATTTTTCTGTACACGGCCGGCGTTTTCACAAATCACAAAGATCGAATATTATTTCTGTCGACGATCCAAAAATCGGACAAAAAGCAAACAAAACTATTCGATTCACGTCCCTCTCCAATTGCCTCAATAATACTATTCAAACTATTCAAAATCCATTTGAAACTTCGTTTCGACAGAATTACGCTTTGATCTTCTGCACAGAGAGAGTTGCTAGTGTACGAAATGTTGACCGCTCCGAAAAATAGAGATTCGCGGTTCCTACATCAGAAATAACTAATCTTAGGGGAAAAAATGTAAGGGCATTTTTTGCAGATAATTCTTCGACCACGTATACCCTAGACAAGCCCTCTCATAGAGAACATCAGAATAAAAGTAACGCAAGTAACAGTAATTTCGCAATAAAACTCTCCTTCGAATTCCGCCATCTTGCATATGAGTTCCCGGCAATATACAACTGACCACAGAGTTATCCTGTTGTGTAATTTTTCGCTCTAACACATCAATAGTTGTTAATAAAAAATGACAAAAATTCGTAGTTACTTAAGCATTAAGCGCGCAAAAAGAAGAGGAAGGGGAGATATGTTAATAAAAAAGTTAGAAGGAGCGCGTTATATTAAAAACGATAATATTTAAGTGAAAATTGTGAAAATGTTTAATAAAACATGACTCGTTTAAAATACAACAAGAATCTTGCGGGAAATATTTAAATAGCATTTAAAGAAACAATGAATTATGATTTGTTTTCAATTATTTATAATAATTATAATAATAGGAGCATATCTTACGATTTTTTCTGTCGGGGGAATTTCATTAATTTCAAGGGTAATTACCCTTTCGGCATGGCAAATTTATAGATATTATCGTCAAAAATAATATGTATTTTTTATAAATTTAAAAACTTAAAGTGTTCAAGAGAAATATGTTATAAAATAGTAGAAATTCAGAATGCCGTGGCTTAAGATAGGTTACCTTTATAGAAGAGTGCATCTGTTCTTCGTTGAGATCTAATTAAAGGTTTCCGTTTTACAAAATAACTCAAATTTTCTTGATGAAATATTGGACTTATAAATATTGTAATTCTGAATGAAAATAAACCAACGACATTTATTGGTTTTACCTTGAGTGTAGTAAAAATTTTGTCTGGCAATTTTGAATAACTTTTTTGAATTAACCGTCAAAATTGAAAGTACTTTTATAAGTTCTTTAACCTGTGACAGGCCAGGAACGCGTATATGCGGGCGGATCAAATTTCAAAAAAGAATATTGATTCAAATAATTTGGATGCGATTTTAAATTTTTTGTATAAAGAAACTGTACTAAGGAAAAAGTCAGAATAGCTTCCTCCATTCTTGTTCTTAAGGTAATTTCCAAAAAGTTTTCCAAAAAACCCTGGCTCTTGACAGGTTAATATTACCAAATGAAAAAATCGAGAGCATTTATTGCTTTAGCCTTGCGGATATAATATTTTCACCTGCGGTGCTTTATTTTTACCCATTTTGATAGTTTTATTAAACAAATTTTGTTTTACAATATATAAAGTAGGTTTGTGACTCCACCGACAACAAAGTTAACCAGGTAATGTTGAACATGCCCTCCCACCAAGGTCCGCATACAAACTAATAATGGATACATTAATAATACTTCGACTAAACGGGTTGATCATTCCTAAAAAACAGCGAGGGGTGAATTTAAAAGCGGAAATGAATTTTAGCGCTTTAAAAAAGTTTGAAAACAGCCATATTGTGACACAGCCCTCATTGTATGTATGTAGTCGGTCTGTCGTGACGTCACAAGCATCGTGGAGTTAATGACGTCAGAAACTTTGCTAGACAAAAATTAAGACCTTTCCCTGTATGCAGTGCCTAAAAGCTATCTGTAAGACATATATTTTCTTTTATATTGAGATAGCTGACTACATTTTCAAAAATAAAGTCCGCGGCGTGTATCTTGTACAATATTCAGAAGTGTGATATTTTTGTTTTTGAAAAAAATTAACGCGGTCCGGACGGCTAACACAAAAATTAGTTTCAGTGTAGACCTTGAAGACCGATAAAAGGTACAACACAAAACACAATGCGATCTAAACGGTGCAAAACAATGCATGCACTTTTTCATAATTGGGCCTCGAGCCAATTTTATTTGGTTTCTGGCATCATTTTGCATTTCACAGGGCACGTCTAGATATCATGCGTCAATAAGATAATTGCATGATCTACCATTTTTTTTTTCAAACTATTTTTATCATAAAGTTAACCGTTTCACTAAAAAATAAAAAAAATAAAAACATTTTTGCGAACTTTGACCTTAAATAAAAAAATTTCCACACATTGGGATAGATCGGGACTTTTCACAATTTCATTATAATTTAATTTCAGCTATACTTATTTTAATGGGGTTACTATAATAATATAGCAAGTTTTTTTATTTCATTGTATCCTTTTAAAGTTTTCATTATTTGTTAGCAATTTTTTCTCTTTTTCTCTTGTTATGAGAAATTTAAAAAAAAAATCTTTCTTCACTGTACTATGACTGTTTAAAAAATATTAAATAAACACATGTTTGTATATGGCACTTCGTGCCGTAAATTTTAAATAAATAAATAACCTAACGTTCATGTAAATTTTCAGCTTCTTGGAAATTTATGCTATGGAACCAGTTGCGTAGCGAGGGGGGGCGGGGGGGGGGGGCGGACCGCCCCGGGTGCCACCCGAGGAGGGGGTGACACTCGAACGTGGAGAAAAAACTTAAGAAAGTGCAAAATTGCCGTAAAAAATATTTTACACGTTAACACTTGACTGTTATTTTGCTCTACGGCTTGGTTGGTCGGGGATTCCCGAAAATTGCTTTTTTTTGTTCCTAGCTCATTCGGGGATTTCCCTGAAATATTCCTTGTGTCATTCTAATTTCGTTCGCATATTGTGATTGACGTAAACTCGTGAAGTGAGTTGTTATCTATGGACTGACGTGAATTAGTGAAGAAGTTATGTATTAATTTATTTATTCAACGACCAGAGGGCTTTTACATGGTTGGTAATACAATAAATTTTCTGACAGATGATTTTTCAACAGATAAAGAAATAATAAAAATAAAATTAGATTAAAAATGCACACAAGTCACAAAAATACAAAAAAAAATATAGGTACAGCGATTTGATAAGTTTACAAAAATACAGATATGTTTAGGAATAGTATTGGAATAAGTTTTTTACAAGTTCCACAAGATTCGCCAAGTTGATGTTAAATATGTCGACATCACCTAAGTACTGATTCCCCACAGTGTGAAAACGTTGTATAGGAGAGTGGGCAATGTAGTTCCGCTTGTGAATGCTGCAGTAGAATAGTGTATTTTGTCGCGTGGTTACTGTCGGTATTCGTAAGTTTATGAGTTGTAGGAGTTCGCAACAGTCGAATTTAGAGTTAAGTATTTTGACTAAAAATGTTAAGTCGTTTATTTTACGTCGGTCTTCTAGTGTATTTTTTAGAATATTTAGTAATAGATCATATTTTAAGTCTTCTATTGGGATACTTAATTTAAAATTTATAAAAAGCAGAATTTTTTTTTGCATTCGCTCAATATTATTAACGTGAATTTTGTAAGATGGAGACCAAACTACCGAGTTATATTCAATTTGGCTTCTAACTAGAGATACATACAATAATTTAATGGCTTCTATGGAACTAAAGTTTTTAGTTATTCTTAATACGAAGCCTAGTGTTTTCATACCTTTGTTCATAATTTGGTGGATATGATTGGCGAAACTTAGTTTTTCATCCAAAACAATATTATTGTGTTAGCGTGTTTATTAGTGCTGAAAAACAGGTACGTGTGAATTTTTAGATACCATTTTGTAGCGCATGATTAGTTACAGTCGGGACATGAAATAGGTTTTTTACCACTGTCGGTAAACGTGTGATTTTTAGATTTCTCTTCATAGTACATGAATCGTTGCAGTTGGAACATGAAAAAGGTTTTTCTCCACACTGAGTCGGCAACTGACTTCTTATGTACCCCTTTTGAGAACACGTATAGTTACAATCAGGACATGAAAAAGGTTTTTCTCTTCTGTGAATCATACTGTGGACTTTTTAATCTTTGTTTTGAGGACTTGTATAACTGCATTCAGATCATGAAAAAGGTTTTACTCCACTCTGAGTAAGCTTATGAATCATAGTGGAGTAAAGTGTTGCTCCATATGGAAACCTTTGTAAAATTACTTTCTTCAGGGCCTCCTCAGTGTAGCTAAAGTAAAACAAAATATGTTTTGTAAAACCATGTAGGTGTATGAAAGGTAAGACAGTATTAAATTGTGGAGATCCGGAAGGAATGAAAGGTCGATAATAATAATAATATTTTCCCAATTTGTTTATGAATTACAATTTAAAACAATAAAATAAACAATATACACATGTACCTATTGCGAGTTTGAAATCTCTTGTTTTATTTTTACCGCAAACGCGATTAAAACAAGAAAAAGGTATTTAAGCGACTTTCCAGTATTTTGCGCAATTTAATTGAGACTTTCAGGTAAAAATAGTCACTTGGGTGTTGACGTAACGTTTAGGGGGAGAAAGGTGCAGAAAAATATTACGGCGCGTTGCATGGGGGGAGAGAGGGTCAAAAATTTTCAAAAATTGCGTTACGTTATACTTGAACGCCCCCTTTACTATTTCACGATTGAAATTTTATCCTTACACTCTGAACACAACACTGGTTTTAACCTTAGTATTGGTTATTATGTTTTCATGCCAGCAAATGATTTTCTCTAGATTTTTGCAGCATATTAGAATTGAAGACTCCACACGGAACTCTGTTATTTGTAGCTGTATGGCTCAGTCGGTCAGCATTCCCCAAAAATTCTGTTATTTTATTGTCGTTCCTAGCTCTTACTATTGATTTATTGGGGATTTCCGTGATATATTCCTCGCTTTTCCCCTGTGTCATTCTCATTTCTTTCGTACATTGTGATTGACGGGAACTCGTGAAGGAAATTATCACCTATCGATTGTTGAAACAGCTGTTATTCTGTTAGTGTTTTTAAAAGTGTTTTAATTTTGAGGATAATAATTTTTTTTTACATATTTGACTAGCTAGAAATGTTTTTTATATTTTAGGAAGTCAAAATTTGTGTTTTGAATTTCTCAAAAAAAAATTTAATGGGGGGGGGGGGGGGGGGGGTGACACCGCGTTTTCCGCCCCGGGTGCCACCCATGCTAGCTACGCCACTGTATGGAACCCCTATTTTTCGAGCTAACTTGACCGGACTACCTTCCCCCTCCCTCGTCTCTTCCCTCTCCGCTAACTACAAACTGCGAAAATATGTACGATCAGCTGTTTAACCGTGGAACGACCAAATATTTTATTTTTAAACTGAATAAACGATGGGCAATTTCAAAATAATACGTTAAATTCGGATTTCTTTGTTTATTTTTCTTTTAAATAGTTTTTATTAGTTAGGCACCCAGATCGTCAGTATAACACTGCTTAGATCACATTTCTCGTCATGATAGTAAGGGAGACGATTTTTATGAGACCTGACGAGCTGTCCCCTAAAAGGGTCAAATTTACTCTAACGATAATCGGCTGTTTGTCCCATAAATTTGGGAGGCGGGAATGGGTACCGCCGCCCCGGGAACCTTCATTGGATAACCAACACCTCTGCCATAGGTCATCCCCAAGTGGTTCGCTAAGTTTGGTGATTTAGCAGGGGTGCCCGGGTTGCGTATTTCCAATCCCTAACGCGGTTGGGTCACTCTAGCGACCGAGCCGCGTTAGGGATTGGAAGGCGTAAATCGCCTTACAAACACTACCGCATTTCAGTCGCGCTAGTGACCGAGCCGCGTTAGGGATTGTTATGCATAAATCACCTTACAAAAGCTAAACCGATTCAGTCACCTATGCGCTTCGTTGCTCTATCAGTTTCTGTGAGGGCGACGACCGTAATTATAGAGAGGTTAGCAGAGAGGATGGACAGCGTTTTTTTAGTTAGCATTTTTTTTACATTGAAAATTTATTTTAAGTAAAAAAAAACTAGCGCGACTGAAATGCGGTAGTGTTTGTAAGGCGATTTACGCCTTCCAATCCCTAACGCGGCTCAGTCGCTAGAGTGACTCAACCGCGTTAGGGATTGGAAATACGCGCCCGGGTTCACGAGGTGAGGTTTGTCTAGGTATTGGAGGCGGATGACCAGGACACACTGAACCCCAGATTCCTACCCACCCCTTAAACCCTTTTCCTTCCCAGAACTCTTCCCCCTTCCTTTCCCCAAAAAAACCCTCCACACAGCATCCCCAAAGATGACATCGGCCCTGAGGGAAATTATTTTCCTCAGGGCCTCCTGTGTGGAGCTCATGTAAAAAAAAAAATAAAATAAAAAAAAAATGTGCCAAATTTACTCAACCGGTTAAATGTCAAATGTTTATCAATATATAAGCCCAGGTATTTTTCGCTATCTAGAATATGTAGGTCTCTTTCTTCTATTTGTAGTGGTTTATGCGATGGTATTATTCTTTTAGGTGAGCTTAAGATCGTGTAACCGGTTTTATTAATATTTATTGTTAATATATTTTTTATTAGCCAATCGTTTAGTATATTAAGATCCATTTGAGATTGTTCTAATAAACTTTCTAAGTTTTTGCCAAAGTAAAATATTGCCGTGTCATCTGCGTATAAGAAGATTTCACCATATAGTTTTAGCTGACAGATATCATTTATGAATATTTGGAATAAAAGTGGCCCCAGTATGAATCCTTGTGGAACTCCATAGTTTAATCTTATTGACTGGTCAGTGGCCTAGTTGGCATCGCGTTTGGTTCCCCCAGACGACCCGATTTAATCCTCCATCACGACACAAGCAACATTTTCCGCTTATAGTGGTGGTAATAGAAGATAAATTATTGATAACTTAGATCAAAGTTCGAATTTTAAATTTAAAGATTTCTGTACAATATTCCAGGGAATATTTTTCATTCTTTAAAAAAAATCTCATTTTTATTTATTTATCCTTCTCACAATAGGTATTATTATCAGATATTTGGGAGGTGGGTATGGGTATCGTTGCCCGGGAACCATTTATTGAATTACCAACAACTCTGCCGCAGGTCACCCCAAGAAGTTCGCTATTTTTGGTGACTTAGCAAGGATGCCCGGGTTCATGGGGTTAGGTTTGTCCAAATCTTGACGGTGAATGCGTCTGCTCATCAACTGCGTGGCAGGTCGAATCAGACTGGTTGGATAAGAGGGAGACCTTTTGACCCATCCAGCAGGACTCTCCAGAGCATCGCCTTGTAGTGGGAGGAATAGATTCGTATGTTAGTCACTCGTGGAGGGCTTGTTCGGAAGATTGCTTCCATTGAAGGAGACTAGATTTTCATTTCGATCCCTTTTAGACATAATCAGACATGATTGGGTCTTTGAAACATTAAATTCGACGAGGTTATTCTTACCCCAAGAGAAAACAACTCTCGAGGTAACCGTCCATTCTTTGCTTCAAAGCCCTCCGAGCCATTGAAATTTGTGAGCCCTTTGGGGGCTTGTCAAACAAAAATTCACTGTATAATTGGTGCACATGTCAAAAGGTCATTGATGTGCAACAAAAACAAAGTCGGAGACAGAACCGATCCCTGTTGGACACCAGATGGAGCTAACGTTAAAAAAGGTAAGATAATAATAATAATATATCTTTATTGAACAAAAGAAATTTGCAAGATTATAACTAAAAAGTACATATTCAGTGTTAATGCTTACAGTGGTTTAAAATTACATAAGTTCAAAAGGATATCAACAGAAAAAAATATAAATATGAACAGTAGATAAATGAAGAATAGAAAATAGTTATAGTGTTTCTAACAAAATTATGTAATTCAACTATAAATAAAAATAACCATTAAAACTGCAGAACTTTAATAAAACAATATTATGTAATACATAGCATCAAGCATATTATATTATAATCTATATCGATGGTTTTCAACCTGTGATACGTGTACCCCTTGGGGTACGCGAAGCAAAAACGGGGGTATGCAATATCGTGGTACAAACGTAGGTTTTAAAACTCAGCTCTACCTATGTGAAATTGAGCCAAACTTTGTAAAGCAAGCTCAAGGGTAAAATTGACTGATGTTAACATTGTATTGATTACGAAGCGTGTACAAGGAAATCGGGCTTTTATTTTAACTACATGAAAAACTCTTGTTCTACAAAAATTTTTGAGGTTACAAGAATCCATCCTCCCAATACACTTTGTGAGTTTGGAGATGTGTATGGAGAGCATGAACATTTTTTTCTCGAAATAAAAAGACATGGAACAAAATTTGTTCAATTTCGCCGGAAAATCACAGGTTAAAAATGTCCGAAGTCGTGTTACACTCTGTATAAAATTGCATTAAATGTATTTGTGTGACTTAATTAAAATTATTAAAATTATGTAATAATGAGATATTATAATTAAAAAAATACAAATGAAACATGTCTTTCATTACACGTATACATAATATAGATAGAGGGTACGGGCTGTGATTTGGATTTCGGATGAAACGGAAATGACGATTAGTGCACCTGCGACGCATCAACTGTCACTTACAATAATGATGTCACTTTTAAAGGCTCCTATTGGTTGAAATATGAAACAGAAATTATATGAGGTCGGCGGTCATTGGTCGCTTTGATTATGACCTCACTTTTCAAGTATAGTTTGAGACTGGACGATCGATGTACAGAAGTTTGCTGGTTTTACAGGGCAATGCCGGTCATGGGTTGTCACCGTGTTGGAAAACTTGGTTTTTACATCACTGTGCCAACCAAAACGATATCAAAGATTCAAAAATACCCAACTTTTGCAAGAAATTGTCATTTTTGAGCTATATTGACTTTTTTTTTTACATGAATACCGCACAAGAGTCCCAACTGCTCCCGTCTGGAGCCAGTGGGACTATGGCATCCCCAATTGGGGTATGTTGTGAGGCAGTGGGGAGGGGAAGGAGATAGGGAAGAGGAAGGTGGGGAAGTACCTGGCTATTCAGATCTGGTCACCAAACACGGCAGAAGCCATTTCAAGCAACGTTTCAATTCTGAATGGTGGTCTTACACCAGGGCGATACTGAAAGTATCTTCCACTCTGGAACGTGCCGCAAATATACAATATATTATTTTAAATGAATAAATTGTGAAATACACAAATTAATCAAATAAAATTTATTTGCCACGCCGGGATTCGATCCCGTGACCTTCGGAATGCGAGTCAAGCGCCTTACCGCTGCACTATACCGGCCGTCTGGACTAAATACAAAAACAAATCAAATTACACATAATCTCGAAGCCGTAATCCAAAATTCTTACAAATTATAGCTAAATAACAAATCACTTATCTACTTAAAACTATGAAATAAACCAAAATAGAAATCAGCAAGCTAAGAAATATTTAAATCAAATTGGAGCTTCTCGCTTGTACCACGAGTTTCCGAACACCGTATATAAGAAGTAAAAACTCAAAATATTGGTAAATCTATTAATATAAAAAAATATACTACCACTTCGATACGTAACTTACAAATGTTCATGTGGAAAAAAAATAGTTGATACTTTGGGATAACCCTATTCATTTACATCACTAGCAAGTACATATCTAACACAAAATATTATTAAACGCTAAAAATCTTTGTTTTATCCTCAAAATACAACTTACAAAAAAGTTTTTTTAGGACATGTGTTACATTGCGAAAAATTTCTTATTTGGATCTTTTGTGTCCAATTTTTGCGAAATGATAACATCAAAATCACTCACTCCCGCGGTCGAGCGGGTATGCGGGTAATGGCTTTGAATTTTTGTGGTTTTGAGGTAGCAATAAAATGCTCAAACGTGTGATGTGAAAAATATTAATTTTATATACCTACTTTCTTAATTATTTTTTGATCTTAAGTATTTATAATTTTTTAACAATGTATATGCAAAAAAATCTGAAAGATATTAATCTGTAAGACCATAAACAAATAGACAAAATTGACAAATTTTCATTATAAACACGTGCTCGGATTTTTTTTGTTATGATTTTATTTGGACTAAAATCAAAATATCGAAACATACATTTACTAGATAATGTATTCATTTATAATACTGTATGACTATATGGTACGAAAAATGTCCTGGATAAAAATATTTTTCGTTTGAAAATTAACAAATCTGCGTGTCGACCAAAAGTAAGACTTTTTTATAATAAAAAATTCAACCCTTTTTTAAATTTTAAACATAATACCAGATAAAATAACAATCTTTCAAAATCAATTTATATTTTTTAGTAAAAAGTTTCGATACGTCCAGAATGGTTTTTAAAAATAACAATTTTCCAGTTGAGTCTAACCAAGCCCTCTTAAGGCAAATTTAAGACATCTTTCTCATAAAAATGTCTATGCTCTGGACTTAAGTATTTAAACATATCTTTTAAGTCATTAATTTTTTCAGGTTTTAGGGAAAGGCATTTTGAATATGCGTGAGGTAGGTCATGCGGAATGTCGAGTCCTGTTGTAGTATTGCCAACCTTGCTGGCTGAAATTAGTTTGCATGTTTTCCATGCTTTAAGAATATTGTGGCACGTTCTGACTCTAACGCAGTTCGGGTCACCTCTTCTCAACTGCAACCACAATGCATCGCTTATTATTGACTTGGGAAATTTTGTGATTAGTTTTTCAATCACACTGAAATCGTAAAAGTCTTCCCTCTGCATGAGATGAACTTCAAAGGGATTCGAAGGACGAGCTTGGGTTATAGTTTTAACTAACTGCGCAGGCACTACAGGGGTCTTCCACTTGAGCTTTCGATCGATCAGTGCAAAGCCTCGGTCGCATGGCAAAAAAGAATGCCCTGAAATGAGAAACTTTTGTTCTACAACAGTGAAATATTTTTCACTAAGGAGATACAGTAGTAAAGGTACCATTTTCCATTTATCATTTCGGCCGACGCAATGGTCAGACCAAAGAATTAGCCTCCTCTCCTGGTGCTCTTGCAGGGGTTTGTAAAGGCCTTTTACGTATTGCAGAACACAAGAGGCTAAGTCGGTGGATCCTCGTTTGGCGATAGATTCATACCACAGAAACATACTTGTATGTTTTGTTGCAGGATTTTGCACGGCAAAATTATAGCATGAAAGCTGTCGCTGATAAAATATCGTAGGATGTGCCAATGAACTTGATGTTGGTAAAAATATTGCCTGCTGAAGGTCTACACACAAAACAACAGTAGTAGGGTCAGTCAGGCTAAATTCGGTGTCTCCTTTTAGAGAGTCGTACGCATTACCAGTCTTTCTGTGGTGTGACTCGCTTTCCAAGTCAAGTTTGTCCCGATCTTCTTCTCGTGCCCGAACTTTCTGGACATATAAACGATTGCACACAAAGCATGCGTTAGATCTAGGCTGACCAAAATTGAAGTTAAAATATTTATAAAAAATATCTCGGTAAAGCTCCCACTCAACCACTTCATTTGGATATTTTTCATTGAAAAGACGAAACATAGTGGGCAAATTAAGTGATGGGTGTAAATATTTCCTTTCCTCACGTAAGCTGTAATGGTTTTCATGAAGCGGAAAACTCTGAATATGATCCTGAATCATAGCTTTTTTAGATTTAGCTGGAATCAATAGAGACCCATCATGATGTGTTCCTGTGACATTCAAGGCCACCGTTAAATCATCTTTCTTCACTTTACACAAATCTTGGATACCTTTGTCACTCACAGCGTGTAGATCACAAAATGAGTTTTTACAAACATCTTTCAATGTTCCGTCAATGTGTAAGGTGTACTTAAACGTGTTTGTTCTGGGAGGCGTATCATGAGCAGATACAGCATTATTTATAGTACTTTTTTTAGCAGGTACCATCACCATGCAAGAGCGCAAATAAGCAGACTGCTGGTCATTGTCGAGCTTCAAAAAGTCAACATGTAAGTTGGTTTTCATTTTTGTTGTCAATAGTGCACAGCCAAGAAGACCACATTTACAGACTTTCACCTGTAAATAATAAAACACATAATCTTTTTTTTCTTAAACTTTATGAGAAAAATCTCAAATTGTAATATTTAATTAAATGAAGACAATATTAGCGAAACTCAATCGAAAATCTGGAAACAGAAAAAGATATTTGCATTCAAGTCCCAGAGGTGCAAATATCTTCTTCTGATTTTTCTGTTTCCAGATTTTCGATTGAGTTTCACATAATCCTTACCTCCTTAATTACCTCCAACTATTATTATAACTACAACCATTTACAGTGGAACTGTTATATTCTAAAACAACGCAAAAATTCAAAAATTTTGTCAAAATAAAGTTCCCAGAAAAATAATTATAAAATTCCAAATTAATATGAAATTTATTTTGGTCCAGCAATGAATATTTTTTGCCAGTGTAATACAGTAGTGCCAGAAAAATCATTTAATTTATCTGAATTTGACAGGTCGGTGCTAGGTCAGGTTTTATGTTGTTATAAACCATTCAGGAAGTTTTTTACCTATGGATTGGTTCCCTTTTTGAACATGATAATTTTTTTTCTATCTGTCACCTTAACCCTTTCCACTCCAAGCCTTTTTTTTATTCCACAAGCTCTACGCCAAAATTGCGTTTTTTTTTTAAGTTTGTCAAAGGGTACCAAACAAGCCCGTAATATGGTGGTCGAACATAATGATAATAATAAAAATGTCATATTATTACAAATTCACTTTTTTATCAATTCTACCCCCCGGAATATGGATAAAGGCAGCCAAACTTGACTTATTAGCCTTTTTTTTCTTCTTTAAATTTTGAATTGTATGGGAATTAATTATACCAAAATTTTGATTTGAGATCCCGTGGATTTCGAATTAACGGGTTCTATACAAATAAGGGGCCATCCATAAATGACGTCGCATGTATCCCTATCCCATTACGCCCCCTCCGTTGTGGTATCCCATTAAACCCCCTCCGCAGTGGTAACCCGTTACGCTCCCTCTGTTGTGGCTAATGTAACGGTGACAATATTACATGTTGTTGAAAAACTTAAAAATATTACCAACTATTATTTTTATATGTAAAATATGTGACGTCACTCAGTGACGTCAGCTGGGGTGGGAGGGGTCTCACAAGTGTGATGGGGATGGAGGGGGGGTCAAAAAATCATGAAATTCGTGTGACGTAATTTACGGATGGCCCCTAAACAAAAATATTAATTTTCAAATCACAACTGTCAAAATACATACTTAAGATTCTTTTTCACCAAAGGTGGACTCACCAGATTTAGGCTCGATCTTAATGGCACGTGTTTGCCTTTTAAAGATTAATCTTTCCCAGCTTCCTTTAACACTTTCCTCTACGGTGCTAAATTATACCGTGCTGTCCAGTTCCACACACTGAGTTACCCCATACATATTTATTACGATAAAGCTTTTTCAAGCCAAAAATAATAATACGGTGAAACCCTCTTTCTCTTAAGAAGTTTTCATCCATAAGAATAGTTTTTTCGGTACCTTGAAGGCAGAATGGCCCAATTTATCCCACATATAATATAAGATTTTCTGTGAAGTTTTTTTTCCGGTACCTTGGAAAACTTTTTAAGAGAGTTTAGTAAGAGAACGGGAGATATACATAATTTGTTTTTTAAAATATAATAATTATAGGGTCCAAATCAATATTTGAGTGTCTCTTACCTCCAGATCATCCTCCTGGTCTTCATTGCCGCTGTCGGCCTCCTCCTCCTCCTCGGCCTCACGCAGCCACTTCAGCAGCGGCTCCGCCACCTTCCTCATGTCAGCCGCCAGCTCTTTGTCCACGTAGTGCCCCTTCACCTTGTCCGCCCACTCCAGCAGGGTGCCCTCTTCCAGGACGTCCAGATCGTACAGCAGCTGCAACAATACAATGCATACAACACATATCAGCTAATGATTCTTCTTAAGTCGGTTTCCTTATTACAAGGGGATTGTGACCCCTACTCCAATTTCTATGGTGAACTTGGACTTGGACTAAGGCTCCTCTATTCCTCGTGGTTTTGCGCTGCGTGAAGAACCAAGAACACCAACGTACCAGACACCAGTTATACTTTTTTTTTTTTTTTAAACTTTATTTATTCTCATTTCTTTGTACATAAATAATGTATAATAGCAAATAGTTTACATATAATAACATAATATATAATAACAAATAGTATGAACAAGAAATGAAAACCCACTAAGGCACTGCCTGAGTGTGGGTAATATTAAAACAAAATACTATATTTGAGGTGTGTAGAATCAAATGCAGCATTCTCCATTTTTTTTCAAAAATGGACTAATGA
This sequence comes from Limnephilus marmoratus, assembly GCA_917880885.1. NCBI lineage: Eukaryota > Metazoa > Arthropoda > Insecta > Trichoptera > Limnephilidae > Limnephilus > Limnephilus marmoratus. The sequence goes on along the minus strand of OU862917.1, from coordinate 49,665,337 downwards.
TGCAACTTTGTTAATGATTTACTCTTTTACCTAGAAAAGTAGTTATTTGTCATTAAAACCAACTCTTTATGCTTTAAAAATCCATTTTAAAAACTGCGTTAGTATCAAAGGCAACAATCTCCGACGTACTTAAGAAACAAAACCAGCATTCTCCAATTTGACCAATGGTAAGCCTCCATTTGATCACGTGACAACATGGCCGCCCATACAAAATTGTATAGTCGTGTGTTGAATCTGTCGCTCTAATTTTACTGTTTTAAATAGTTCGGAGTGAATTTAGAAATAAAAACAAGATGCCAGTGTGATTATGGACTCTCACCCTTCATCCGTGCCCAAGAAAAACGCAAGGAAGAAGTCAAGGAATCCAGAAAAATGGAAGGCAAAAGTAGTCAAAATTCTAAGATGAGCTGTCATAAAATACCGTTTATTTCAGAGGCGTGGAGTGGCAAAAGATTTTTTTTTGGTGTTAATTAAAATTCATAAATTAAATAAATATGCATAGACATGTTTTACTTTTATAATTAAATCTAGGATTCATAGTCATGCACATAAACATTCCGAATTACATGTTTAGTGTTGAAAATTTTGCGAGTTTCAAGCCAATTTTGATCAAAATAATTAACCTTCAATATTTTTCTTCTTTTTTTTAATTTTCTCTATTAATATTATTATTTTTTGAAGTGAACGCTTCTTTAGCACCGTTGTGATTTGAAACTCGATGAAACAAAAAGCGACACTAAAAATAGACAAACACATTCATCTATAGGATTAAGGCTGCGAAAGAAAAAGATAATATTTGATCTTCTCTTCGTGCAGTGCTTGTCCCCACTCTTGTATACTTTAGTTTTCTGCAGGTTTCATTTGTACCGCGTGCGAACTGCACACTTGTATTTTTTTACATTAGCTCCATACAGGAGGCCCTGAGGAAAGTAATTCCACTCAGGGCCTTTGTCAACTTTGGGGATACTGTGTTAAGGGTCTTTTTAGGAAAAGAAGGTGAGAAGGTTCTGTGAAGGAAAAGGGTATTACGGGTGGGTAGGAATCTGGGGGTCAGTGTGTCCAGAAGTGACGGATGTATAAATGTATTCAATTTGGGAGGCGGGAATGGGTACTGCCACCCCGGGAACCTTTATTGGATAACCAACACCTCTGCCACGGGTCACCGCAAGTGGTTAGCTACGTTTGGTGATTTAGCATGGTACCCAGGTTCATGGGATGAGGTTTGTCTAGGTCTTGGAGGCGGATGACCAGGACATACTGAACCCCCATCCTACCCACCCCTTAAACCCTTTTCCTTCCCAGAACTCTCCCCTCCTTCCTTTCCTTAAAAAAAAACCCTCCACACACCATCCTCAAATATGACATAGGCCCTGAGGGAAATTATTTTCCTCAGGACCTCCTGTGTTGAGCTCATGTAAAAAAAAAAATCTATCCCTCCCACTGCGATGTTTCGAGAGATCATAGCTGGAGAAGTCAAAGGGACTCCCACAACTATTCTCTCCCGATCCGGCCTGCAATCCAGCAGGTGGGCAGACGCATCCGCCGCCAAGACCCGGACAAACCTCACTCCATAAACCCGGGCATCCCAGCTAAGTCACTAAACGTAGCGAACCACTTTAACAGAGGTTTTCGTTATTTGTTTTTGAGGTGTTATGCCGTGTTGCGCTACCTCCTTCTTTAGCCAAAGTGCCAAAGCAAATGTTTGGGACAGCGTTGCAGTGTCCGAAACTTAGCACTGTATAGTACACGGCATAACACCCCAATAACAAAAAACGAAAATACTTTTGGCTGTGAAAATCTAAAGTCATCTATGGCAGAGGTAGATATTGTTTATCCAATAAATGGTTCCCGGGGTGGCGATACCCATACACACCTCCAAAATTCAATACTGTATGAGTACATTACAAAACCTATTTTTATTTCAATTATACTAAAATTAAAATCATAATAATAATCACGAACTTCCCTGTGATTTGTCGGTCCATTATTGTGACGTCATATTTATTTGTCTGTATCAAAGTCAGCTTTCTCCACACGTGTGAGAAACAAAAGCAGCATTCTCCTTAGGTGAGTATCAAATGCAGCAATCTCCATAATTAATTCCGTTACAACTAATCAATTAATACAATAAACCAATTCTACTTTGGAAATTATAATAGATGAGCATTTTCCCCTTTTGAATAAAATCATAAACTTATAAATACGTGAGAATTGTTGAAATGAAACGTTTTTTTTGGTTTTCTCAAAATAACGCTTTTTGGAGAATGCTGCCTTTGATTCTATACCCCTCATTTCTAAGTACCCAAAGTATAAAATAGACTTAAAAAACATATAAAATATAAAGTTAGTATTTCATAGGTAGAATAAGTGAAAAAGGTTTTTTTTCAGCTATTATAAAATTAAAATGTGGCGACACATCATTATAAATTTCGCCACCAAAAGAGGAATCGAGAAACATCTCCTAATATCCGCGCGCATCGGCAAACCTACTTGCCTAGGTACCTTCGTACCTATACTGGCCGCGATGTACTTTCTCGCCTCCCGTGCCAGCTCGACGATAATAATATCGCCCCGCTTAGAAAGGTCTCGAGACAGCACCGTACAATATCTGTACGGCGCCGAATATTCTCGTCAATTGCCGAAGTGGCTCGTATTACCTACCGCGAGGTAGTTACTCTACCGCGGCTATATAAGCAGCCGATCGCTCGCCCGCTGCAGTTCAGTTCAGTCTCACACTTACAGCCGGCCAATATCTCAACATGTAATAAGTGCTCCTGCATGGCCTGGCACACATCCAGGGCAGCTTCCTCGAGGTCCATCACCACGTCTCAGCCACAAGGCCCATCGTGCCTTCAGCCCCGCAGAACAGCAACATCCCGCGACTCACAAGGCTTGCGTCACCTTCAGTCACCACTTCATGGCACCCCGAAGCCCACCGTGCTTCGCTGCCATGGAACGCGCTCCGCCTCGCCAGGACTACCTGCTGGTGGCTCAGCTCACCGAGCCACTCACCGTTCATCTCCGCGATTTAAAGCGTCGAGCAACGGCCTGGAAGATAGGTCATCTCCACCGCCATGGTGTCGAGCAACGCGCTGACCTTCACCAAATCATCTCCACCTCCGTGCGCCTGCAGCATCATCTACGGCACTCCGCATTACATCATGTTACCGACCACCGACCATCTGCTACGTAGCCCAATAAATGACTGACTCACCACTTCGACTTGACGACTTTCATTTCTGTCTCCCGCTCCCTCAACTCCCTCAACTGGTGACCCCGACGTGATCGGTCAAAGGTCAGCGAGTTGCTCGACACCATGGCGGTGGAGATGACCTATATTCCAGGCCGTTGCTCGACGCTTTAAATCGCGGAGATGAACGGTGAGTGGCTCGGTGAGCTGAGCCACCAGCAGGTAGTCCTGGCAAGGCGGAGCGCGTTCCATGGCAGCGAAGCACGGTGGGCTTCGGGGTGCCATGAAGTGGTGAGCTGATCCCCGGACTGAAGGTGACGCAAGCCTTGTGAGTCGCGGGATGTTGCTGTTCTGCGGGGCTGAAGGCACGATGGGCCTTGTGGCTGAGACGTGGTGATGGACCTCGAGGAAGCTGCCCTGGATGTGTGCCATGCCATGCAGGAGCACTTATTACATGTTGAGATATTGGCCGGCTGTAAGTGTGAGACTGAACTGAACTGCAGCGGGCGAGCGATCGGCTGCTTATGTAGCCGCGGTAGAGTAACTACCTCGCGGTAGGTAATACGAGCCACTTCGGCAATTGACGAGAATATTCGGCGCCGTACAGATATTGTACGGTGCTGTCTCGAGACCTTTCTAGGCGGGGCGATATTATTATCGTCGAGCTGGCACGGGAGGCGAGAAAGTACATCGCGGCCAGTATAGGTACGAAGGTACCTAGGCAAGTAGGTTTGCCGATGCGCGCGGATATTAGGAGATGTTTCTCGATTCCTCTTTTGGTGGCGAAATTTATAATGATGTGTCGCCACAAAAATATGGAAAAAACAACTGATTTTTTTTTTTTTTTTAGTTATTATAAAAAATAAACAGAAAACATATTGTACTACAGTTTAGAAAGTTACAGAAAGTGTGTTGTAGAAGGAAGGATAAATTTATAGAAATAGCGTTTGAATATCTACATTATTCAACCATAATTTTACCTCTTTTACATATTTTATCATTTTATTTATCATTTGAGTTTGTAGTGGTAGAAGGTTAAATGAACGAGGACCAATGAAACTGCTATGTGTCTGCAATAATTTAGTATTGGTTTGTGGGGTGTAAAATATATTATTTATTCTTTTGCTCATTCTGTTTTCATTTATTTCGAAATTATTTTTGTTTTTAAATACATATTTCAATGTTTGTAATATAAATAATTTACGTATATTAAATATTTTAGTTTCTTTGTATAATAAGTTAGTCGAGAATGTTTTATTTTTGTTGTATATGACTTTAATTATGTGTTTTTGAATTATTTGTAGAGGCTTAATAAATGTATCAAGTGCACCACCCCATCCTATAATGCCATAAGTGATTGATGATTGCACCAGGGAAAAGTAGATCATTTTCAATTTTTCAATGTTTAGTACTTCCTTAAGTCTATAAAATATGTAGGTCAGATATCTTAATTTAGAAGTGATTCGATTAATATGTGATTTCCAATTAAGATTTATATCTATTGATACTCCTAAATATTTTATATTTTCGACATTAGTGAGTTCGTTGCACATGAAGCACATTTCTTGATTGCAACTAGTATTATGGATTCTAATTTTAAGGTTGTCTGTAGGTTTATTTTTAATGGTTTTATAAAAAGGTAAATAAAATGTTTTGCTATAGTTTAAAACGAGTTTGTTGTATTTTAGCCATGTTGAAACCAGTGAAATACAATCAGTTGCTTTCGAAAAAGTTTCTTTCCAATGATTACCATCCACTATTATTGCCGTGTCGTCTGCGTAAGAAACAATTTTACCAGGGATTACAAAATTACATAAATCATTAATATAAATTAAGAATAAAATCGGGCCTAACACAGTTTCCTGTGGAACTCCATTTTTTATCTTTGACTCTGAACTATAATTATTCCCAATTTTTGTTTTTTGTGTTCTGTCTGTAAGATAGTTAGAGAGTAGTTTTAATGTGTCTTTTTTGAAGCTGAGTTGATTTATTTTTGTAATGAGTAAATTATGATTTACGGTGTCGAAAGCTTTTCTTAAATCTAGGAATATGGCAAGACATTTCTTTTTTTTATCGATAGATGATTATATCTTTTTTGTCAATTCATATATCGCATCCTCGGTGCTTAGGTCTTTACGAAAGCCGTATTAGTTTTTCGATAGAATTTTATATTTTTCTAAGTGTTCAATGACTCTAAACTTGATGCATTTTTCGAATATTTTCGAGAGATTTGAAACAAGAGATATAGGTCTATAATTGTCTAATTTATTTGTATCTCCAGATTTATGAATAGGTATTATAGTGGAGATTTTAAATTGCTCTGGAAAATGACCATTTTTGAGGCATAAATTAAAAATATGTTGCAATGGAGTTAGGACATGTTGTTTTATTTTTTTTAGCATATCACAAGATAATCCATCATTTCCCTTAGAGTTGGATGGTTTTAGGTTATCAATATATTTTTCAATTTCATTAAATGTAACAGGAGAAAAATATTCTATAGAGTTAATTGAATCATTATTTGAATCTAATTGAGGATATGTCTCCATATAAGCATCATTAACATTAATGCCTGATGATTCAAGTACTACGTCTACTACATTTGTAAAATAGTTATTAAAGCTTTCTGCAATGGTCGATTTGTTAGTTATTATTTATTATAACCTCATTTACAATATTTGAAGACATACTTTTTTTGTTGGCAATTTCATTTATAATATTCCAATTTTTTTAGTATTATTTTTAGCATTTTCAATTTGTATACTATAGTATTTCTTTTTGCAGTTTCATATTAGCCTATTGAGTAAGTTTCGATACATTAGATATTTTGTTTTCAGATAAGGCATTGTTCTGAGATTATTCTTTTGGCAATCTATTTGATATTTAAACATTTCTCTATATAATTTATCTCTTTGTTTAATTGATATAATTAATCCAACTGTTATCCAAGGCTTAATTTTTTATATTTATTGTTAGTGACAACTATTTTACTTTCACTTTTTAGAGTATGATCTCTCAGAGTTTTATAAAAATTCTCTAGTGCAAGATGTGGATTTTCTATTGATATCACATTTTCCCAGTTTTCTGATCGAAGTAAAGAGTTTAGAGTTTCATAATCAATGACTACTTTTTCTAGATTTTCAGAATTTCGGTTTAGAGGAGTATTTTTGAAATGATGTCCATAAAAGGTCGGGTAATGATCTGTGATATTTGTTTCAAGAATTGAAGAGATGATATTAACCGCCTTGTGCGACTTGACAAATATGTGGTCTAAACATGCCGAGTGACTTAAGGTTACTCTTGTTGGTGAGTTAATATAAGACATGTGTCCAGAGCTAGATAAACAATCAAGATACTAATTTTGACAATTCACATTTGTATTATTATCATTAATATTTATATTAATGTCTCCTGTCACAATGGAAAAAGTGAAATTGTTTCTATCAAGTTTACTGACAAAAGATTTTAGTTCATTTACAAATAAAAAATCATTTAATGAAGGGGATCTATATATGGCAAGAATATGATATTTATAGTTGTTTTGACAAAAAGTTACTTTTATTGCATTGGCTGTTTTAAATTCAATAAATTCAGCGGCAACATTTTTCAGAGAATTATGACAGAAGACAGTAACTCCATCATGACCAGTATGCTTACAGGCAGACGAAATTGTTGTATATTCTGGTAAGTTATATGGAATAACTTGTTTCATTTGAGTTTCAGTTAAAACAATTATGCTTGGAGAAAAATCTAGGTTATTAATAAGTACACAGAGCTCATCGAAGTTTTTCCTTATACTCCTAATATTCATGTTTAAGATCGAGAAATTGACATTTTTAAATAGGTGATTTAGTTCACATGGGTTTTTAAATTTATAATTTTCGTGTATATAGTTTTCTTCAGACATTTTGAAAGGTTGATAGTAGTTTGCTATGTGGTTTTATTATTCTTTATTCGGAGGGGATGTCTTCTGGCGTTCTTATGAGTAAGATTGGAGATGTTTCGTTTTTTCTCATCCGTATTTTTCCATTTTTTGCCCATATAAATTTGTACCCAAGTCTTGACGATTTAGCTAGGTATAGTAGGTGTTTATGAAATTGGGTCAGTTGTTCGTTAATATATATTGTGTTGTTTTCTTCAAAATTTATGTTTTTTGCGTATAAAATACCATATTTTTTTTTATGCGCTATAATTACTTCTTTACTTTCTTTGTTTTGTAGATACTACTATAGCAGTATTTTTGTTCATCGGGTTTTTATTTTTGCTTCTGAAAATATTTGTCAAGTTAATCGTTTCTTTATCACATTTGAGTATGTCTATTATATTATTAAATACATTTGTGATATTTTCATTTTCCTTAAAAGGAACACCCTGTATTTCAATATTGTTTTGTTTTTCATTTTGCTCCATTTTATTAATTTCTAGTTTTATTTCTTTATTTTCTGCTTGAAGTTGTGAGCATTTCTTTATTTTTGTTTTTTTATTCATATTCGTCTAATTTCTCACAGCAAAATTCGACGGACTTCTTAAGTTCTTTTATTTGTTCATTAAAAGATTTCATAAGTTGATTGGTTAATTCATTAAATTTTTTTTCAATGCATTTGATCATTTTATTAGTCATTGTGTCTTCTTCTTCTGAGTCGCTAGATGGCGCCTTTTTTTGAGTTTGTCTCTTCTGCTTATTCATTTTGTAAAATGGTTCGATGATCGGATATATTTAATTTATAAATAAAATGTACAAATTTTATTTTTAAAAATAAAATTTTTTGTCGGCTGCAGTAGGATTCGAACCGAGGTCGCCAGAAATGTCTGCGCAAACTTGGTCAGTTGTTGATACCACTGACCCACGAAGACCGTGAAGTGACTCGTGAAAATACCGGACTATAATAGGAACCGAGTATCACAGAAATAAAAATAATTGTTTATTGTTGTGTTCACTGATTGCTGTTAATGGTGAATGATCACTTCAATTGTTCAACTGTCACTTCAATTTATTATTAGTTCACAAATGTTTATTTTAATATTTCTTAGTATATAAGTTAGTTTAAAATTGAAATCCTTCACTGTAAATACTGCTAAAACTTTTTACTTTGTGTTTCATGGGTTATAAACTATATATTAAAAAAAACCAGAATGTCTTTGAATATTTGCCTAAACCGGAAAAATAAAAATATGTGATGCTGTTATGATATAAATAATCCAATGTTTATTTTATCACAAGAGTCTAGTCAGGTATCTCATTTTAAAAATAATTGTCTAGGTGAAACGTCAGTAAACTTTATTTTAATCGTGGAAGTTAAGCGATTCTAAGTGTTTATCATGCGTATACCACCAATTTGCGTACACCGCAAAACATACTTTAGATTCGTGTAAAAAAAAATTAATTACGAAAAATACACCCTTTTACCGCCCGCTCACAGTGGGCTCCTCCCTTACTTGATGAAATGTGATAATTCAAACCTTCAAGATGACGGCGGTCTTGGGCAGCAGGGTGTCCTTGTGCAGAGCGATGACCTGCTCCAGGCCGTCCAGCAGGCTGCGTTGTGCCTTCGTGTCCTGGAGGGTGAAGCGCAGCAACAGCAGGCGGTGCTTCTTCACCTCGGCCGCAATGGACTGCGAGAACAGCAGCTCTGCCAGCAGCAAGGGCGCCTCGGACTTGATGTCCAGTCTGCGGACAAATGCAAAAAGGCTTATTAAAGTAGAGGATCAATTCGCATGGATCACAATCTCAAGAAAAATTAGTGAAAGAATACAAACTCAAAGATTTGTGTATTTTTTAATGGAAAATTAGAAAGACCTTGGTGAAAGAAGTCAAGAGAAGTGAAATAAAGATTGACCAACACAGAAAGGTCACAATAGGCCACTTGCATTGTTAGGTAAAGAAATTAAAGGTGGGTGTAAATTAATTTCAGGTGTATGTAAGTACTAGCTTTTTCCCGCGGCTTCGATCGCATGGTATTAGAGGATTCCCATTCCGCCTCCTCCACCTTCCCTCTCCCCATTCCACTCCCCCCATCAACCCCCCTCCCTCCCCCCCCCCTCCACCCACCCTTCCCACCACTCCACTCCCCCCATCAACCCCTCTCCCCCTCCACCCATCCTTCCCCACACTCCTCCCCCTCCACCTTCCCTCTCCCCACTCCACTCATCCATCAACCCCCCTCTCCCTCCCCTTCCTTCTCCACCGACCCCTCCCTTATCCCATACCCCTCCCCGCTCCACCTCCCCCCACCTTCCTCCACCCCTCCCCCTTCCCCTTCCTTCCCTCCCCCCTCCCCTATTCCCCTCCACCAACACCCTCCCAACACCCCCTCCCCCCTCCCCACTCCCCCCTCTCGCATTCCAAACATTCATTCCCGATACATTCAGTTTTCAAACTGCTTGCGTGCCACCTATTATAATTTTTTATACAAATTTCATAAGGGAACGTACCCAAACTACGTGACTAACTTTTTGCAATTTTTAACCCCCCCCCCCCCCCCCGGTGACCAAAATCCTAAGGAACCCGCCGCTCATTTGTATGGAGCGTGACCTTTTGAAGACCCCCCCCCCCCCCCCTAAAAGTGTCATGTAGTATGGGTACGTTCCCTAATGCCAGAACTCAACGGTAGTTTTATACAAAAAAAAAACAGATTTGGTGCAGTCGTTTATGCATGCGCATACATACATTTCGGCGATTCATTTTTAGAGATAGTTATTAAGTACGCCAACAAAGCAATCTTTTTACGGTGAATTGCCAAATTAAAAAAAAAACATCGTTTCCAAGGCGACAATGGGTTTGCTTTTTTCTGACGTTTGCAATAAATCGATTTTGTTATGGACAGAAAACGTATACATTTCGGTGATTCATTTTTGATAGTTATTAAGTACGGCGCCAACAAAGCACTCTTTTTAGGGTGAATTGCGTAATTAAAAAAACAAAAAAATCGTTACCAAGGCGACAATTGGTTTGCTTTTCTTCTGACGTTTGCAATAAATCGATTTTGTTAGGGACAGAAAACGTATGATAAATAATTTCATAACGCCAGAGGTTATTCATTACGTCAGAGCTTACCAATATATATAGCCTATAGTACTCGCAAATAATGTAGCTTTCTATTAGTGAAAGAATTTTTAAAATCCATTCGGTAGTTTTTGCGTGAAAGTGTAACAAACAGACATCCATACAAACTTTCGCCTTTATAATATTAGTAGGAAGTAGGATTTATGAATGTAGGTAATGTGAGTAAGTTGTCCGTAAATGCAAGCTTTTATTTTGTTTGGACGCCACTGGTCGTTGGACCAGGCTAGCAGCGGAGAGAGCAAAATCCTCTTTATCGGGGCCTTGGGAAGTACATACTTTATAGTCAATAAGGATTAGAAATGATAGAGCGGTATTCGTATTGAATAACAAATTACATATATTTACAAATTAATAACAAATAACCAAACAGAACATAAAATAATATTGTCAATGGCTTACCCCAGGATCGACCAATCTAATAATCTAGCTAAATTAAAATACTACTCTTGACCAATAGCAACGAGGATTGATGTAAGATGAGTAGCCCTCCGATCAAGAAAGAACGGAAGACCTGCCGCCCAGGGTGCTGCTGTCCAACATTCGTCTTCCAGTGATGAGTCGGGTGCAAAGGGTGTCAGATCAGGTCCAGTGCCACTTACAGGGACACTCACACTGACAGGGTAGCCGCATTCCATGTAAAGAAAACAGTCCGGCAGACGGTATATCGAGGGATCTCCAAGTTTGATGTTAAAATAATATATTTCCCACTCGCTGGGAGACGATACAGCTAAGTCGCTAACCCGGTCAGTTATTTAGCTTAAGGATTCAACGGAATAAAACCCGATCCATATCCACGGTACATGCGGCCGACATTCTAAAATCACATTGACCGTCGAAAAGCGGTCTACTTCTCGAGGTCACTTCCCAACAAGTGACGAGCTTGCTTGGTTTAGGCAAATATTCAAAGACATTCCGTTTTTTTTAAGAAAAACTTCGCTTGACTTGGGGAGTAAGCTGGTGGATGCGTGACGAGAGCGTTATGAAAAGTGTGATCGAGCGAGGCGAACGGTCGGGCGAGGTGAACGGAAGTTGAGAGGGAGATATAAGTTAGTGAAGTTTTACTTCAGTTGTGTGGTCTAAAGCAAACTCGTTTTTTTTTTTAATCGTATTTTTGAAACCCTGGCAATTTTTGGAAACTTTCAATCAGAAAAAATGGACCATCTTTACGCTGTCTGTGCGCTTAGATCTTTTAAACTATGCAACGAATTTTCATGCGGTTTTCATCAGCGCCGGATCTGCCATACGTTCAAAAACGTGCAAAAAACCTGGCGCCAACTCCGAAGGGGCGCCGTGAGAAAATAAATATTGTATTAAAAATTTGTTATAATATTCCCTGAATCGTTTAAAAATTACCCATAGTACGAAATAATTATTACGCTCTAGCAACACTTTCCAAAGATACAGACTGCGCACGCATCTGCTTTGAATTCAACGAAATTCAACGATTTACGAATTTATAGTCAGTTACAGAAATTTTTTACAAATTCCATATATTTAGTTTAAACGTAAGATCTATTTTTCCATATATCTTTTACGACGAATGAGTGCGATCCAAATTCATTAACCAATCACAGCGCCGTACTTTTATTCAAGAGAACAAACAAACCGACGGCGCCTTTCAAAGTGCTTTTGTACGATTTAAGTCTCTAGGAGAATGTAGTTAAAGACCATTTTCTTATGAAATCTTCAGTAAATTCAAAATTCCATTAGCATAAACATCGCACGGTTTGCAAGGTTGCAACTTGTTAACAGTTTCATCATTGATTTGACAGTTGAAGTTCGTTAAATGTACCTATAATTAATTTCTATTAGATTTGTTATTTTACAGTCAATAATAATCAGTGTAAGCGTCTTTCGTAAGCCGTTGATACCATAGATACATTCGTGTTTGTTCGCTCAACACAGAACACAGGGGAAATGGAAATGCAAGGTACAAATTTGAGGTTATATTATTAGATTTTTTAATTTATAACTAAATTTCTATTGGTTGTTAGAGGTTGTGGATTGTGGATTACAATGAATAGAACAATAATTAAAAAAAACTTTCAGGCTCGCAGAATCTAAAACTTAGAATTAAAGAGCATAATGACATAAAAAAAACTCGTTTCCATTGGGAATTTTTTTATTCCAATTTCTCCAGCACCGATAAAAAATTCCTCCGGTCGAATTATTAGAATATAAAAATAATGTTACTGATAGCAGTTTAAATTTAATTCTGTTTTCAGAGCTTGAATTGAAAGATCCCGGATGCTGGCCAAAGTTATCTCAAAATTCCATTAGTTTATTAGTTCAGGAAGGTCCTGTACAATTGAAAGGTTTTGATTTTCCTATTACGAACAAGCGTAAATTTAATACTAAGTATTATTACAAGAAACTGCCTAATGGAGAAGAACTACATAGATCGTGGCTTATTTATACGAAAACTTTAGATAGGGTTACACCCTTTATATGTCTTGATTTTATTTGATAAATTAGTGTAAAAAAAAATTTAAAAAAAAAATTGGGGTAAACGAATTTTTAATCAAAATAAAAATGTAGGGGGGGGGGGGGGGCGCCATCGGTACCTACTGCACAGGGCGCTAGATTTCGTAGATCCGGCCCTGGTTTTCACCAATAGAGTGATTCATTAGGAAGGTTTTTAGATATATAATTTGTCAAGGTTTAGCATAAATTGGTTGAAATATATTAATAAAGGGAGCGAGCTGGCAAGCGGGCAGCGGGCTTGCATGCGGGCGGTGTGGATCTGATATAAAGATGGCGTTGGTTATGAAGGTTGGGTAAACGCATGGCGTTGTGTTTCGTTAGCCACAGCAACGTGTAGCCGGGTCTGCTAGTTTTTTATAAAACGGAAAGACGGGACATAATTTTATGGGTGCGAAAAAACAATAATTACATAGCCGAATATCAGATTTTAAAAAGACAAATCTTTTGTTACAAAAAAAAAACTGCTGCCTGCTAAATTCACATTCATCAAACGCGCAAACTGTCAAACGTGCGAATTTGAAGTAATCGTTAAGTTTTCTGAAAGTATCCAATTTTCTGCGCAATTTTCTTAATTTTTCTTTCCGTAAGAACCTTCTACAAAGCATTAGAAAACTTTAAAAAAAGATCAATGAAATAGGTAAAGTCGTTCTGAAGTTATGGACTGACCAAGGAAAATTCATTTTTATATACACGGAGTCCGGAAACTCGTAGTACAAGCGGGAAACTGGTAAAACTACATCACATTCGGAGTCGATTTGTGATATATCTTTTTTTATTTGAGCTTTCGTTTTCGAGTAAATTGGGTCCGAAGTTGGAATTTTTTTGGTTAAATTTGAAAAAAATTTTCACTAGGGGGTTGATTTCAGCTGTGTATTGTCTTATAAAATGCATTGAAACGTAAACCGGGCTCAAAATTTTTTTAACCCTTTAGTTGCCGAAAAAATGGAAAAATTTAAAAAATATATATTAAAATCGAAATGATCAGATCGAAAAAAAAGTTTTTTTGGGTTCTCTACGTGATGTAGATTCACCAGTTTCCCGCTTGTACTACGAGTTTCCGGACACGTTGTATGTAGATAATATATTTATTATAAAATTTGATTTTGTTAAAATCAGCACCATTACCATTACACTTCTAAGACAACCGCTACGGAAAGCATAATCTGTACGATGTTCACTTCATAACATCTGTCAAAACGTCGCGTTCGCAGGCAACGAATAATAAAGCTAGTGATTATTAAATGTCAAATTCAAAAATTCGCCGGAAATAAAAGTGTTGCTACATAAAAAAAACTCAGTGTGGAATTTTACAAAATAAATCGAATATTATCGGAGACTGAACATTTTCGTGTAGTGACGTCCGCGAGCCAAAAAAACGGATTTATTTATTTTAAAAAAAAACTATGAATTTCTAAAAAAATTTAGTAACATTTGTAATCTTAGTAGGAAAATCTATCCATCTATCTATTTCATAAGTTATTATGAAATCCACGCAAGTGGCCTATTGTCTCTTTCGGAGTGAAATTTGGTATTGTGTAATAAATACCTTGGAATTTTGGATATCGGCAATAACAATACTATCCTTATCTATGTAAAAAAAACTTTTTTCTAGTGGTTGTTCAATAACTAGTCAATAGTGAGAGAATTAACAAAGAGTCGAAATATGATGATGATTTGTTACAAATTGAAGTAAACTTGCATCGAAAAGTTACAAAACGTGTTTTAAAATAGTCCCATAGAGTTTGTATGTACATCATCTAGTTCGGGACTAGTTAGTATAACAAGTTTTGTAATGCATCCATTAAAAGAGTTTTGCGCTCGTTACCTCTCAGCCTCAGCAAGGATCTCCTTCTGCACGGGTCCGCTCTCCAGCTGGTGCGCATCGCGGCGCGCCTTGATCATCTCATAGAGCAGGTCCATGCGCTGCTTCTCGCTCTTCTCATTGTCGTCTGTCAGCATTGTGTTCTTGGCACCCTCCGTCAGATCCTGCAGCCGCGCGCACCCCGCCTCCTAGGACACGTCCACTGTCCACGTGCCGTCAACCACGTCTGCTACCTTGTCCTGGGAACTCTGCAACATAAAATATACCAGATATGTTTTTAGATTGCCTGTCTCGGTTACTTTTTACTGGTGACTAGCGATCAATAGATGACAGTGGATTCGAGGAACAGGCTATTTTGGAACCAGTTCCTGCGCCATTGCCTGTCTCGGTTACTTTGTACCGGGGACTAGCGATTACTGGATGACAGTGGATTCGAGGAACACTTTTTTGGAACCAGTTCCTATTTTAGCACGCCTGATTACGGAGGCAAATGAAAACTACGACCATTTTAAAGTATACTGTAATACCTGCGTGTTATGGAGTGGGCTGGCAACACGGTATCGCTTCCAAGTACATAAGCACACATTTCACCACTAACAATTTTTTTTAAATTATTTATTCATCTTTATAAAGTATGTTTACATTAAGTTTTTCGATGCCTTTCTCACTAGAAAATACCTGTGCCGAGATTACACATCTGCCATGATGATGGACACTGTAACGCTGTCCGAAATGTTGGCTAAAGAAGCAGGTAGTGCAATGCGGCATAACACCCCAAAAACAAATAATGAAAATGGAATATACCATATCATTGGCTATTGCCATGCTCTGAATAAGGAACTCCAGTCCAATTTTTTATTTTTTTTTTATGAATTTTAATGATATTTTAATAATTTCTAACTTAAATAACTGCATTTTTTATTTTAGTTTTAGAGTTAGTTAATAGTTAAAATAATTCTCAAAGTTTTTAATTTTTCAAGATGCCCCAAAAAACCACCGCATGAATAGTGAATCGTGTGACGTCATCACTCACCAAAAGTTTGTTTTATTTTCAATGGGTGTTGTCATTTTGTACGACAGTTATATGGAAGAAGCTATGAAATTATTCAAAAATTAAAAACATTATTTAGGTGGAATTACATATTTAATATAATATTATATTTATTATTTACGCACCAGATTTAAATGTCCGGGTTTAATTTTCCCCACAGGAAAAACTAAACCCTTTCACACACTTCCCAAATGATCATCTGGTCAATCCACGCTATGCAATTGCACTATATAAGTATTATAAATACAAAACAATACAAGAACAACATGTCAACCTACCAGAGACCAAATGGGAAAATAATTCACCGACTCCAGATATTTTCATTTCAGAGGGTTCGGCTCTGTGGAATTCCTAATTGAACCTATAAATCCTACTGATCCCTCAATATAAATATTTTTAAAAAATTTCAATATTATTACGGGAGAGTGATATAAAAATTGTTTGAAATAATTATTTTTTTGGCTTTTAAAAATCGAAATCAATATTATGGAATAAAGCGGCTGTTCGACTCCCGCCATTTTGAAGTTCAGACTTGGAGGAGAATTAGCATTAGGATTTTTTGTACAGTTTAGTTTTTTTAGTTATATTTAAATAATAGAGATTTTTGATACTGAATTATTTAGGCCTAAATAATGTTTCAATAAACACAACAACTAAATCTCTACAAACAGAATGTAAATAAACAAATATCAAGGTGGTCCAGGTGGACCCCCAGGGGTCCATGGGAGATTCAACAGGGGTCTACGCTGGCGTGATAAAAAAATTGGGGTCCACAAGCAGTATTTGGGGGTCCACAAAAATTTATCTGGTTTCGATAGTAAATATCAAAAATGTTGGCTTGGCTTTACCTATCAATGTAGGCAGATAATATACTACTCAAAAACATTAAGGGAGCAAAAAAAATCCAAATTTTTTGGTAATTTTTGACAGGCTGTATTTTGGTGAAAAATTGTCATATTAGGAGACTTTAAAAAAGGCATGTTGAAGCTTTAAGATTATAATTTTCATATTTGAAGCAAATTGTTTTAGGTGCTAAGGTTCTCACGCAATCCAAATTTTTTGCTATTTTTTTGAAAATCAACAATTACCATTAGGATGTTTTTCTGGGGGGGGGGGGACACAAGGGGCGGATGGGCAAAAAAAATCTACAATTACTGTTAGGATTTTTTATCAGGGGGGGGGGCTCAAGGGGCGGACGCGCAAAAAAATCAACAATTACTATTAGGATTTTTTTCTGGGTGGGCACAAGGGGCGGACGGGCAAAAAAATCAACAATTACTGTTAGAAATAAACTTAAAGTATCATACTTGTTTGGTTAAAAACTTTCTGAGCTAGAGTGCACACAAATTCCAAAAAAGTCGTTAAGAATGCATTTCAAGTTTAAAAATTTTATGAGTTCATCAAATATTTGAAGTTAATTTTCACATTCTGTGTAAGTTCTATTCAAGTTCTGTTATTACATTATTATAGGCCAGTTGCTGCATGAAACCGGAATAATCACAGAACTTGAATAGAACTTACACAGAACGTGAAATATAACTTTAAATATTTGATGTATTCGTAAATTTTTTTGGAACAACCCATCCTAAAACTTTGGGAACATATTCTTTAATAGTTATGCTAACAATTTATGAAATAAAAAAATAAAAACATTTTTTTGAGTCATCTACCTACATTTTTTTAATAAATAGAACACAAGAAAATATACTATTATTCTTTTTATATACCATTCCGAATTTAGGGTTGGAACTGAGCCGCAATGCAAATTTTCATCGTTAGATCTAATCTTCACATTTTTTATGAGTTTTGGGAACATGGTAGAAATATAGCAGCAGGGGGTCCACCGAAATCAGTAAAATTTTGAAAGGGGTCTACGAGAAAAATAAGTTTGGGAACCTCTGGTCTATATCATAGGTTCTCAACATGGGTGATAACGCCCCCTTTGGGGCGTTTCAGACTCTCAGGGGGGACGGTAAAAGACCAAGAGAAAATTGGGGGGCGTTTCAGACTTACTGAGGGGCGGTAGGAGAACCAGAGAAACCCATCCTATCTTACCCCATCCCATCCCGTTAGTGGCCATCCACCCACATCCATCCACCATCCATCCACCCACCCCCCATCCACAAAAATATTTTCCCTATCCCATTACGCCCCCTCCATTGTGGCAAGTTAAACCCTGTCGTTATATCCCATTACGCCCCCTTCGGCGTGGTATCCCATTACGCCCCCTCCGTCGTGGTATCCCGTTACACCCACAATAATTGCTGTTTCAAATTCAATACACGGGTTAGAGGGCGCTAGAAATAAAAATATTCTTAAAGTGGGCGGTGGGCAAAAAAGGTTGAGAATCTATGGTCTATATGAACATATTTTTTTAAAGCCATAATATTTTTCACTGGAGTTCCTTATTGGAGTACATACTAACGGTCCCGAAGAACAATGTTGAATGTGTGATTTTGTAGTTTTGCAGTAGAACTGTCTAACCCGTCAAGTCTATTTGTTCAGTTTTTGGAACAACTCTTATAGGTCTCCTAGAAATCGTTGTGTCTCCCTTACTATTATAGTGAGGAATGTGATATAAACGGTGCTAGAAAAAGAAAACACCACGCATTACATTCAAATATAAAAGTTTATCACAAAAGAAGTAAAATATAGACTTTTATGAAACCAAAGTTTCAGATCGAAATTTGAAATAAATTTATGAAACTTTAGGAATTTTTATTAATTATTTTTACATGGAACGACAAAAAACAGACGTGATAATAATGTTTGTAATACATTTGTCTAATAAAATATGTTTTTTATTTTTTTTCATGATCAGCCGAGCGATTCTATATCTTTTGTGAGATCGAGATCTCCTGACGGACGAGATCTCCGGTCAGATTTGTGTGATTTTCTATGGATGTTATTTTCTTTTTCTACGGGCCGGTGTCAGATTTCAACTGTGAGCTGTCACATATTTTAGTTTAGATCGTTTTAAATCGGCGAAGCTGGCCATATA